>OW386558.1:16844608-18265205 GCA_936435175.1 Glyphotaelius pellucidus | reverse complement strand
GTATTTACGCATTTAACGGTTTTCTAAAAAAATATAGCATACTTTTAAAGAATCAATGAATTTTTTTGTGAAAGTTACCTGTTTTTCCAGTTTCAACGGTTAATAAATCCAAAACAGCATATTTTCCAATTATTAAAATATTTATTAATTTTGTATGAAAATCTGTACTTTAAATTATCGGTAAATTTATATAAAAATGCATTTTTCAAGAATTGGAAAACTGAATTTATTTATGAAAGTTTGCTTATTTCGAATTTAACGGTAAACTAATAAAATACAGCATATTTACAAATAAATTCAGTTTTCTGATTATTTGAAAAGATGCTATATTTTATAAGTTAACCGTTAAATTCGAAATAAACAAACTTTCATAAATAAATTCGGTTTTCCAATTCTTGAAAAATTTACCATAAAAATCGAAAATACACATTATTTTCTAAAAAAATTTAATTTTTATGGATTCTTGAAAAATATGCTGATTTGGATTAAATAAACCTTTAACCTGGAAATACGGGTAACTTTCCCAAATGAATTCAGTTTTCTGATTCTTTGAAAATATGCTGTATTTTATTAGTTTACCGCTAAATTCGAAATAAGCAAACTTTCATAAATAAATTCTGTTTTCCAATTCTTGAAAAATTTACAATAAAAATCGAAAATACACATTATTTCTAAAAAAATTTAATTTTTATGGATTCTTGAAAAATATGCTGATTTGGATTAGTTTAACCCTTAACCTGGAAATACAGGTAACTTTCACAAATAAATTCAGTTTCCAATTCTTGAAAAATTTACCATTAAAATCGAAAATACACATTATTTTCTAAAAAAAATTTATTTTTATGGATTCTTGAAAAATATGCTGATTTGGATTAGTTAAACCTTAAACCTGGAAATACAGGTAACTGATATAACAGATGATAACAGGTTCTGATTCTTTGAAAATATGCTGTATTTTATTAGTTTACCGTTTAATTCGAAATATTCATACTTTCCAAAATAAATTCAATAATCCGATTCGTGATAAATTTATCATAAAAATCGAAAATACACATTATTTTCTAGAAAAATTTAATTTTTATGGATTCTTGAAAAATATGCTGATTTGGATTAGTTTAACCCTTAACCTGGAAATACAGGTAACTTTCACAAATAAATTCAGTTTCCAATTCTTGAAAAATTTACCATAAAAATCGAAAATACACATTATTTTCTAAAAAAATTTAATTTTTATGGATTCTTGAAAAATATGCTGATTCGGATTAGTTAAACCTTTAACCTTGAAATACAGATTACTTTCACAAATAAATTCAGTTTTCTGTATCTTTTAAAATATTCTGTATTTTATTAGTTTACAGAAATTCGAAATAAGCAAAATAAATTCAGTTTTCCAATTCTTGAAAATAGCATTTTTATATAAATTTACCGTTAAATTTAAAAGTAGATTTTCTTACAAAATGAATTAATTTTTTTATACTTGGTAAATATGCTGTTTTGGATTTATTAACCGTTGAAACTGGAAATACAAGTTACTTTCACAAAAAAATTCATTGATTCTTGAAAAGTATAATATATTTTTTTAGAAAACCGTTAAATCCGAAAATACTACCAATATTTCACAAAAAAATTCAGTTTCCCGATTCGTGGATAAAATGCTCTATTTTATAAGTTTACGAAAAATTCGCAAGTACACGTTAATTTCTTAAATAAATTAATTTTTATGGATTCTTGAAAAATATGCTGTTTTGGATTAGTTAAACGGTTAACCAGGAAAAACAGGTAACTTTCACAAATAAATTCAGTTTTCTGATTCTCTGAAAATGTGCTGTATTTATAAGTAAACCGTTTAATCTGGAAATACACGGTACTTTTACAAATAAATTCAGTTTTCCGATATTTGTAAAATATGATGTATTTTATTAGTTTACCGTAAAATTTGAAAATATAGCAAACTTTCACAAATAAATTTAATTTTCCGATTTTCGGAGAATGAGCTGTTTTTGATTAATTAACTGTTAAAGCTGGAAATACAGGTAACTTTCACAAATGAATTCAGATATATGAGTCTTTGAAAACATACTGAATTTTATTTTAGATTTTTATGGTAAATTTTTCAGGAATTGGAAAACTGAATTTATTTTTGAAAGTTTGCTCATTATGAATTTAACGGTAAACTTATAAAATACAGCATATTTCAAAGAATCAGAAAACTGAATTTATTTGTGAAAGTTACCTGTATTTCAAGGTTAAAGGTTTAACTAATCCAAATCAGCATATTTTTCAATAATCCATAAAAATTAAATTTTTTTAGAAAATAATGTGTATTTTCGATATTTGTTAAATTTATCAGGAATCGGAAAATTGAATTTATTTTAGAAAGTTTGAATATTTCGAATTAAACGGTAAACTAATAACGAACAGCATATTTTCAGAGAATCAGTAAACTTAATTTTTTTGCGAAAGTTACCTGTATTTCCAGGTTTAACGGTAATTTATCCAAAACAGCATATTTTCCGAGAATCAAAAATTGATTAATTTGTTAAAAATACATGTATTTATGAATTAAACGGTGAACTTATAAAATAATGCATATTTTACAAGAATCGGAAAACTGAATTTATTTATGAAAGTTTGCGTATTTCGTATTTAACGGTAAACTATTAAAATACAGCTTATTTTTCATAAATCGGAAAACTGAATTTTTTTGTAAAAATTTGCTTTATTTCGCATTTAACGGTTAACTTATAAAATACAGTATGTTTTCAAAGACTCATACATCTGAATTCATTTGTGAAAGTAACCTGTATTTCAAGCTTTGTTAATTAATCAAAAACAGCTCATTCTCCAAAAATCGGAAAATTAAATTTATTTGTGAAAGTTTGCTATATTTTCAAATTTTACGGTTAACTAATAAAATACATCATATTTTACAAATATCGGAAACTGAATTTATTTGTAAAAGTACCGTGTATTTCCAGATTAAACGGTTTTACTTATAAATACAGCACATTTTCAGAGAATCAGAAAACTGAATTTCTTTGTGAAAGTAACCTGTATTTTCAGGGTAACCGTTTAACTAATCTAAAACAGCATATTTTTCAAGAATCCATAAAAATTAATTTATTTAAGAAATTAACATGTATTTGCGAATTTTTCAAAAACTTATAAAATAGAGTATTTTATCCAAGAATCGGGAAACTGAATTTTTTTGTGAAATATTGGTAGTATTTTCGGATTTAACGGTTTTCTAATCATATTTTCCGAGAATCAAAAATTGATTAATTTGTTAAAAATACATGTATTTATGAATTAAACGGTGAACTTATAAAATAATGCATATTTTACAAGAATCGGAAAACTGAATTTATTTATGAAAGTTTGCGTATTTCGTATTTAACGGTAAACTATTAAAATACAGCTTATTTTTCATAAATCGGAAAACTGAATTTTTTTGTAAAAATTTGCTTTATTTCGCATTTAACGGTTAACTTATAAAATACAGTATGTTTTCAAAGACTCATACATCTGAATTCATTTGTGAAAGTAACCTGTATTTCAAGCTTTGTTAATTAATCAAAAACAGCTCATTCTCCAAAAATCGGAAAATTAAATTTATTTGTGAAAGTTTACTATATTTTCAAATTTTACGGTTAACTAATAAAATACATCATATTTTACAAATATCGGAAACTGAATTTATTTGTAAAAGTACCGTGTATTTCCAGATTAAACGGTTTACTTATAAATACAGCACATTTTCAGAGAATCAGAAAACTGAATTTCTTTGTGAAAGTAACCTGTATTTTCAGGGTAACCGTTTAACTAATCTAAAACAGCATATTTTTCAAGAATCCATAAAAATTAATTTATTTAAGAAATTAACATGTATTTGCGAATTTTTCAAAAACTTATAAAATAGAGTATTTTATCCAAGAATCGGGAAACTGAATTTTTTTGTGAAATATTGGTAGTATTTTCGGATTTAACGGTTTTCTAAAAAAATATAGCATACTTTTCAAGAATCAATGAATTTTTTTGTGAAAGTAACCTGTATTTCCAGTTTCAACGGTTAATAAATCCAAAACAGCATATTTTTCAAATATTAAAAAAATAATTCATTTTGTAAGAAAATCTGTACTTTTAAATTTAACGGTAAATTTATATAAAAATGCTATTTTCAAGAATTGGAAAACTGAATTTATTTATGAAAGCTTGCTTATTTCGAATTTAACGGTAAACTAATAAAATTCAGCATATTTTCAAAGAATCCATAAAAATTAAATTTTTCTAGAAAATAATGTGTATTTTCGATTTTTATGGTAAATTCATCAAGAATCGGATTATTGAATTTATTTTAGAAAGTTTGAATATTTCGAATTAAACGGTAAACTAATAAAATACAGCATATTTTCAAAGAATCAGAAAACTGAATTTATTGGTGAAAGTTACCTGTATTTCCAGGTTAAAGGTTTAACTAATCCAAATCAGCATATTTTTCAAGAATCCATAAAAATTAAATTTTTTTAAAAAATAATGTTTATTTTCGATTTTTATGGTAAATTTTTCAAGAATTGGAAAACTGAATTTATTTTTGAAAGTTTGCTCATTTCGAATTTAACGGTAAACTTATAAAATACAGCATATTTCAAAGAATCAGAAAACTGAATTTATTTGTGAAAGCTACCAGTATTTCCAGGTTAAAGGTTTAACTAATCCAAATCAGCATATTTTTCAAGAATCCATAAAAATTAAATTTTTTTAGAAAATAATGTGTATTTTCGATTTTTATGGTAAATTTTTCAAGAATTGGAAAACTGAATTTATTTGTGAAAGTTACCCGTATTTCCAGGTTTAAGGATAAACTAATCCTAATCAGCATATTTTTCAAGAATCCATAAAAATTAAATTTTTTTAGAAAATAATGTGTATTTTCGATTTTAGTGGTAAATTTTTCAAGAATTGGAAAACTGAATTTATTTTTGAAAATTCGCTCATTTCGAAATTAACGGTAAACTAATTAAATACAGCATATTTTCAAAGAATCAGAAAACTGAATTTATTTGTGAAAGTTACCTGTTTTTCCAGGTTAACCGTTTAACTAATCCAAAACAGCATATTTTCCAAGAATCTATAAAAATTAATTTATTTAAGAAATTAACGTGTATTTGCTAATTTTATGTATACTTAAAAAATAGAGCATTTTTTTCCAAGAATCGGGAAACTGAATTTTTTTGTGAAATATTGCTGTATTTACGCATTTAACGGTTTTCTAAAAAAATATAGCATACTTTTAAAGAATCAATGAATTTTTTTGTGAAAGTTACCTGTTTTTCCAGTTTCAACGGTTAATAAATCCAAAACAGCATATTTTCCAATTATTAAAATATTTATTAATTTTGTATGAAAATCTGTACTTTTAAATTATCGGTAAATTTATATAAAAATGCATTTTTCAAGAATTGGAAAACTGAATTTATTTATGAAAGTTTGCTTATTTCGAATTTAACGGTAAACTAATAAAATACAGCATATTTACAAATAAATTCAGTTTTCTGATTATTTGAAAAGATGCTATATTTTATAAGTTAACCGTTAAATTCGAAATAAACAAACTTTCATAAATAAATTCGGTTTTCCAATTCTTGAAAAATTTACCATAAAAATCGAAAATACACATTATTTTCTAAAAAAATTTAATTTTTATGGATTCTTGAAAAATATGCTGATTTGGATTAAATAAACCTTTAACCTGGAAATACGGGTAACTTTCCCAAATGAATTCAGTTTTCTGATTCTTTGAAAATATGCTGTATTTTATTAGTTTACCGCTAAATTCGAAATAAGCAAACTTTCATAAATAAATTCTGTTTTCCAATTCTTGAAAAATTTACAATAAAAATCGAAAATACACATTATTTTCTAAAAAAATTTAATTTTTATGGATTCTTGAAAAATATGCTGATTTGGATTAGTTTAACCCTTAACCTGGAAATACAGGTAACTTTCACAAATAAATTCAGTTTCCAATTCTTGAAAAATTTACCATTAAAATCGAAAATACACATTATTTTCTAAAAAAAATTTATTTTTATGGATTCTTGAAAAATATGCTGATTTGGATTAGTTAAACCTTAAACCTGGAAATACAGGTAACTGATATAACAGATGATAACAGGTTCTGATTCTTTGAAAATATGCTGTATTTTATTAGTTTACCGTTTAATTCGAAATATTCATACTTTCCAAAATAAATTCAATAATCCGATTCGTGATAAATTTATCATAAAAATCGAAAATACACATTATTTTCTAGAAAAATTTAATTTTTATGGATTCTTGAAAAATATGCTGATTTGGATTAGTTTAACCCTTAACCTGGAAATACAGGTAACTTTCACAAATAAATTCAGTTTCCAATTCTTGAAAAATTTACCATAAAAATCGAAAATACACATTATTTTCTAAAAAAATTTAATTTTTATGGATTCTTGAAAAATATGCTGATTCGGATTAGTTAAACCTTTAACCTTGAAATACAGATTACTTTCACAAATAAATTCAGTTTTCTGTATCTTTTAAAATATTCTGTATTTTATTAGTTTACAGAAATTCGAAATAAGCAAAATAAATTCAGTTTTCCAATTCTTGAAAATAGCATTTTTATATAAATTTACCGTTAAATTTAAAAGTAGATTTTCTTACAAAATGAATTAATTTTTTTATACTTGGTAAATATGCTGTTTTGGATTTATTAACCGTTGAAACTGGAAATACAAGTTACTTTCACAAAAAAATTCATTGATTCTTGAAAAGTATAATATATTTTTTTAGAAAACCGTTAAATCCGAAAATACTACCAATATTTCACAAAAAAATTCAGTTTCCCGATTCGTGGATAAAATGCTCTATTTTATAAGTTTACGAAAAATTCGCAAGTACACGTTAATTTCTTAAATAAATTAATTTTTATGGATTCTTGAAAAATATGCTGTTTTGGATTAGTTAAACGGTTAACCAGGAAAAACAGGTAACTTTCACAAATAAATTCAGTTTTCTGATTCTCTGAAAATGTGCTGTATTTATAAGTAAACCGTTTAATCTGGAAATACACGGTACTTTTACAAATAAATTCAGTTTTCCGATATTTGTAAAATATGATGTATTTTATTAGTTTACCGTAAAATTTGAAAATATAGCAAACTTTCACAAATAAATTTAATTTTCCGATTTTCGGAGAATGAGCTGTTTTTGATTAATTAACTGTTAAAGCTGGAAATACAGGTAACTTTCACAAATGAATTCAGATATATGAGTCTTTGAAAACATACTGAATTTTATTTTAGATTTTTATGGTAAATTTTTCAGGAATTGGAAAACTGAATTTATTTTTGAAAGTTTGCTCATTATGAATTTAACGGTAAACTTATAAAATACAGCATATTTTCAAAGAATCAGAAAACTGAATTTATTTGTGAAAGTTACCTGTATTTCAAGGTTAAAGGTTTAACTAATCCAAATCAGCATATTTTTCAATAATCCATAAAAATTAAATTTTTTTAGAAAATAATGTGTATTTTCGATATTTGTTAAATTTATCAGGAATCGGAAAATTGAATTTATTTTAGAAAGTTTGAATATTTCGAATTAAACGGTAAACTAATAACGAACAGCATATTTTCAGAGAATCAGTAAACTTAATTTTTTTGCGAAAGTTACCTGTATTTCCAGGTTTAACGGTAATTTATCCAAAACAGCATATTTTCCGAGAATCAAAAATTGATTAATTTGTTAAAAATACATGTATTTATGAATTAAACGGTGAACTTATAAAATAATGCATATTTTACAAGAATCGGAAAACTGAATTTATTTATGAAAGTTTGCGTATTTCGTATTTAACGGTAAACTATTAAAATACAGCTTATTTTTCATAAATCGGAAAACTGAATTTTTTTGTAAAAATTTGCTTTATTTCGCATTTAACGGTTAACTTATAAAATACAGTATGTTTTCAAAGACTCATACATCTGAATTCATTTGTGAAAGTAACCTGTATTTCAAGCTTTGTTAATTAATCAAAAACAGCTCATTCTCCAAAAATCGGAAAATTAAATTTATTTGTGAAAGTTTGCTATATTTTCAAATTTTACGGTTAACTAATAAAATACATCATATTTTACAAATATCGGAAACTGAATTTATTTGTAAAAGTACCGTGTATTTCCAGATTAAACGGTTTACTTATAAATACAGCACATTTTCAGAGAATCAGAAAACTGAATTTCTTTGTGAAAGTAACCTGTATTTTCAGGGTAACCGTTTAACTAATCTAAAACAGCATATTTTTCAAGAATCCATAAAAATTAATTTATTTAAGAAATTAACATGTATTTGCGAATTTTTCAAAAACTTATAAAATAGAGTATTTTATCCAAGAATCGGGAAACTGAATTTTTTTGTGAAATATTGGTAGTATTTTCGGATTTAACGGTTTTCTAATCATATTTTCCGAGAATCAAAAATTGATTAATTTGTTAAAAATACATGTATTTATGAATTAAACGGTGAACTTATAAAATAATGCATATTTTACAAGAATCGGAAAACTGAATTTATTTATGAAAGTTTGCGTATTTCGTATTTAACGGTAAACTATTAAAATACAGCTTATTTTTCATAAATCGGAAAACTGAATTTTTTTGTAAAAATTTGCTTTATTTCGCATTTAACGGTTAACTTATAAAATACAGTATGTTTTCAAAGACTCATACATCTGAATTCATTTGTGAAAGTAACCTGTATTTCAAGCTTTGTTAATTAATCAAAAACAGCTCATTCTCCAAAAATCGGAAAATTAAATTTATTTGTGAAAGTTTGCTATATTTTCAAATTTTACGGTTAACTAATAAAATACATCATATTTTACAAATATCGGAAACTGAATTTATTTGTAAAAGTACCGTGTATTTCCAGATTAAACGGTTTACTTATAAATACAGCACATTTTCAGAGAATCAGAAAACTGAATTTCTTTGTGAAAGTAACCTGTATTTTCAGGGTAACCGTTTAACTAATCTAAAACAGCATATTTTTCAAGAATCCATAAAAATTAATTTATTTAAGAAATTAACATGTATTTGCGAATTTTTCAAAAACTTATAAAATAGAGTATTTTATCCAAGAATCGGGAAACTGAATTTTTTTGTGAAATATTGGTAGTATTTTCGGATTTAACGGTTTTCTAAAAAAATATAGCATACTTTTCAAGAATCAATGAATTTTTTTGTGAAAGTAACCTGTATTTCCAGTTTCAACGGTTAATAAATCCAAAACAGCATATTTTTCAAATATTAAAAAAATAATTCATTTTGTAAGAAAATCTGTACTTTTAAATTTAACGGTAAATTTATATAAAAATGCTATTTTCAAGAATTGGAAAACTGAATTTATTTATGAAAGCTTGCTTATTTCGAATTTAACGGTAAACTAATAAAATTCAGCATATTTTCAAAGAATCCATAAAAATTAAATTTTTCTAGAAAATAATGTGTATTTTCGATTTTTATGGTAAATTCATCAAGAATCGGATTATTGAATTTATTTTAGAAAGTTTGAATATTTCGAATTAAACGGTAAACTAATAAAATACAGCATATTTTCAAAGAATCAGAAAACTGAATTTATTGGTGAAAGTTACCTGTATTTCCAGGTTAAAGGTTTAACTAATCCAAATCAGCATATTTTTCAAGAATCCATAAAAATTAAATTTTTTTAAAAAATAATGTTTATTTTCGATTTTTATGGTAAATTTTTCAAGAATTGGAAAACTGAATTTATTTTTGAAAGTTTGCTCATTTCGAATTTAACGGTAAACTTATAAAATACAGCATATTTTCAAAGAATCAGAAAACTGAATTTATTTGTGAAAGCTACCAGTATTTCCAGGTTAAAGGTTTAACTAATCCAAATCAGCATATTTTTCAAGAATCCATAAAAATTAAATTTTTTTAGAAAATAATGTGTATTTTCGATTTTTATGGTAAATTTTTCAAGAATTGGAAAACTGAATTTATTTGTGAAAGTTACCCGTATTTCCAGGTTTAAGGATAAACTAATCCTAATCAGCATATTTTTCAAGAATCCATAAAAATTAAATTTTTTTAGAAAATAATGTGTATTTTCGATTTTTATGTTAAATTTATCAAGAATCGGAAAATTGAATTTATTTAAGAAAGTTTGATTATTTAGAATTAAACGGTAAACTAATAACGTACAGCATATTTTCAAAGAATCAGAAAACTGAATTTATTTGTGAAAGTTACCTGTATTTCCAGGTTAAACGTTTAACGAATCCAAAACAGTATATTTTTCAAGAATCCATAAAAATTAATTTTTTTTAGAAAATAATGTGTATTTTCAAGTTTAACGTTAAATTTATAAAATAGATCATTTTTAATTTATTTGTGAAATATTGCTGTATTTTCGGAATGAACGGTACACTTACAAAATAAATCATACTTTTCAAAAATCAGTAAACTTTATTTTTTTGCGAAAGTTACCTGTATTTCCAGGTTTAACGGTAATTTATCCAAAACAGCATATTTTCCGAGAATCAAAAATTGATTAATTTGTTAAAAATACATGTATTTATGAATTAAACGGTGAACTTATAAAATAATGCATATTTTACAAGAATCGGAAAACTGAATTTATTTATGAAAGTTTGCGTATTTCGTATTTAACGGTAAACTATTAAAATACAGCATATTTTTCATAAATCGGAAAACTGAATTTTTTTGTAAAAATTTGCTTTTTTTCGCATTTAACGGTTAACTTATAAAAAACAGTATGTTTTCAAAGACTCATACATCTGAATTCATTTGTGAAAGTAACCTGTATTTCCAGCTTTAACAGTTAATTAATCAAAAACAGCTCATTCTCCAAAAATCGGAAAATTAAATTTATTTGTGAAAGTTTGCTATATTTTCAAATTTTACGGTTAATATTAATTAATATTAATATTAATAAAATACATCATATTTTACAAATATCGGAAAACTGAATTTATTTGTAAAAGTACCGTGTATTTCCAGATTTAACGGTTTACTTATAAATACAGCACATTTTCAGAGAATCAGAAAACTGAATTTATTTGTGAAAGTTACCTGTATTTCCAGGGTAACCGTTTAACTAATCCATAACAGCATATTTTTCAAGAATCCATAAAAATTAATTTATTTAAGAAATTAACGTGTATTTGCGAAGTTTTCGTAAACTTATAAAATAGAGCATTTTATCCAAGAATCGGGAAACTGAATTTTTTTGTGAAATATTGGTAGTATTTTCGGATTTAACGGTTTTCTAAAAAAATATAGCAAACTTTTCAAGAATCAATGAATTTTTTTGTGAAAGTAACCTGTATTTCCAGTTTCAACGGTTAATAAATCCAAAACAGCATATTTTCCAAGTATTAAAAAATTAATTCATTTTGTAAGAAAATCTGTACTTTTAAATTTAACGGTAAATTTATATAAAAATGCTATTTTCAAGAATCGGAAAACTGAATTTATTTATGAAAGCTTGCTTATTTCGAATTTAACGGTAAACTAATTGTTTCAGCTAGAATTATGATAATCTACAGCAAAATAATTTCTATGTACTTATAATGACAATTATTTACTCACATGAATAAACTGGTAATAAAGGAAGGTGTGCTCCCTCTCCGCATTTCCCTAAGAGTTGTTTATTATGGTTTTCACTTCGGATTGTTTTAATCAAAATGCGACGCGTTTTTTTTAATGCGATTGGTATAATTAACGAAGAGCTTGTCCCGTTATTTGCGAAATAATAACAAAAATCATGCGATAAATGCACTGCGGCGTGTACACTCGAACTCTATTGCGGAATCACTCGCAGGCGGGAACGGGAGAGCGGGGTGAACAATAATCGCCATGGAACAACAATATTCTCGTTCCAAAATAACACAGAAATATTAGCCGAGCGCAACCAAATCATAATTGGCGCTAACATGCCCCCGGCCTTGACAGAATGGTCAAAACAAACCAACAAAGCGACTAGCAACGAGAAGAAAAAAAACAGAAGTAAAATAAAAAGAAAAAATAAAATGAAATAACGTTAATGCTATAAAAACATTTACGTCATTGTGGTTCATTGCTCATCACGTTAATGCTATTGCGGGCACAAAAAAAAATAAAAAAAGTTAGTATATCAATAATATGTTTACGCCTACTTAAATTAAACTAACTGAAATAATCATTAGGTATTATATGAATAAACTTATGTTTGCAGGAAAAGTTATACTAAAAGAGCACGTGTAAACTCGGTTTATGAGAAACTTTGTTTTGGTTGCGAAGTACGTTGCTTTGGTTGAGAGAAACTATTGCGAGTTATATTGTTTTGTTTGAGAGTAGGTGCGTTTCCTACTATCACGTACCCTAAACTGGTCTCGATTGCACTCGGTAATGACTGAGTGCCCTTTACCTTGCCAGGTTGTAGAATTTGGCCAAAAATATTGGCACCAATGATTGCATCAATGACCCCTGGGATGTGGAATTTGTCGTCGGCGAGTGGCATTTTTAACGAGATGTTGAATAAGCTAGACCAAAAATGCAACCGAAAATTGCGATACCGAAGTCTGGTTACTCCTACCAGCTACCTACAATACTTGATAATGCAATGAAACACAATGCCATAAATATTGAAACGTAAAATATGTATTATAATTTTAATTGCCGCTGGTTCCCATATCTGCAATGTGGCTCGACTGGACCAAACTGTTTCAGCTAGAATTATGATAATCTACAGCAAAATAATTTCTATGCACTTATAATGACAATTATTTACTCACATGAATAAACTGGTAATAAAGGAAGGTGTGCTCCCTCTCCGCATTTCACTAAGAGTTGTTTATTATGGTTTTGATTACAATATCTGCACCGATTTTCCGATTTACATGTGTTGGTAGAGTGCATTGTACTTAGACAATTTCGACATAAGTTTTTTTTTTGAGTTATTTTAAACCTACTCTTAGGAGATGCTTTTAAAAATGTTGGGCATTTAAAAATGAATTTATGATCTGATAAATTACATAACGCGCACTTGTAGTGTTTTGCTTTGTTATGCGTTAAACTAAGAAATGTGTGGCTAAATTGTTCATCATGTAAATTTTTCTTCACGTGCTGTTGTGATTTCTTTTCTGGTAGTGTTGAAGTTCTATTTAGTATTTTGGCTTGTTCACGTAAGAATGTTACGAACTCATCGTACGATGGAGCCTCTGATTTTCTGATTGACGATTCGAATGCCATGGCCGTTTCTCTATCCAATTTTTGTGTTCCTATATGAACTAGGAAACATTGTAATAAATTCGGAATTTTTAACTGTTGCAACGCTGAAATTGATGAATGAAATTGATCGGTAAAAGTTTCTAAATTCGATGCATTCGATACTGTGATTGACTTTAAATACAGCATATTTTAAAAGATACAGAAAACTGAATTTATTTGTGAAAGTTATCTGTATTTCCAGGTTAAAGGTTTAACTAATCCGAATCAGCATATTTTTCAAGAATCCATAAAAATTAAATTTTTCTAGAAAATAATGTGTATTTTCGATTTTTATGGTAAATTTATCAAGAATCGGATTATTGAATTTGTTTTAGAAAGTTTGAATATTTCGAATTAAACGGTAAACTAATAAAATACAGCATATTTACAAATAAATTCAGTTTTCTGATTCTTTGAAAATATGCTATATTTTATTAGTTAACCGTGTAATTCGAAATAAACAAACTTTCATTAATAAATTCAGTTTTCCAATTCTTGAAAAATTTACCATAAAAATCGAAAATACACTTTATTTTCTAAAATTATTTAATTTCTATGGATTTTTGAAAAATATGCTGATTTGGAATAGTAAAACCTTTAACCTGGAAATACAGATAACTTTCACAAATAAATTCAGTTTTCTGATTCTTTGAAAAAATGTTGTATTTTATTAGTTTACCGTTAAATTCTAAATAAGCAAACTTTCATAAATAAATTCAGTTTTCCAATTCTTGAAAAATTTACCATAAAAATCGAAAATACACATTATTTTCTAAAAAAATTTAATTTTTATGGATTCTTGAAAAATATGCTGATTTGGATTAGTTTAACCTTAAATAAACCTGGAAATACAGGTAACTTTCACAAATGAATTCAGTTTTCTGATTCTTTGAAAATATGCTGTATTTTATAAGTTTACCGTTAAATTCGAAATCAACAAACTTTCATAAATAAATTCTGTTTTCCAATTCTTGAAAAATTTTACATAAAAATCGAAAATACACATTATTTTCTAAAAAATTTAATTTTTATGGATTCTTGAAACATATGCTTATTTGGATTAGTTTAACCCTTAACCTGGAAATACAGGTAACTTTCACAAATAAATTCAGTTTTCTGATTCCGTGAAAATATGCTGTACGTTATTAGTTTACCGTTTAATTCGAAATATTCAAACTTTCTAAATTAAATTCAATTTTCCGATTCTTGATAAATTTAACATAAAAATCGAAAAAACACATTATTTTCTAAAAAAATTTAATTTTTATGGATTCTTGAAAAATATGCTGATTTGGATTAGTTAAACCTTTAACCTGGAAATACAGGTAACTTTCAAAAATGAATACAGTTTTCTTATTAACAGCTTATTCTCCAAAAATCGGAAAGTTAAATTTATTTGTGAAAGTTGCTAAATTTTCAAATTTTACAGTTAACTAATAAAATACATCATAACTTACAAATTTATTTATTTATTTATTTATTTATAAATAAACGCCCTTTTTCGGGGCTTTTACATATATGGCATAGAAAAACATTTTATTGTACATGACTGAACTGCCTCAATAACAATATTTTATATTTATTCAGAGATAAATTTAAGATGTCCACTGACTTGGTATAATTGTTTCCCTCCATAAGTATTCTGGAAAAAGAGGAATACATATGGTAGTTAGTCCCAGAATTTCTGCACTGAAATAAATCCTGACTTCTAGTATTACGAAGTGGAATTCGGAAGCATCAATTCAAGTAATACCGGACTATCAACTAAATGATTTTATTTTGACTAAATTTTATGGATTCTTGAAAAATATGCTGTTTTGGATTCGTTAAACGTTTAACCTGGAAATACAAGTAACTTTCACAAAAAAATTCAGTTTTCTGATTTTTGAAAAGAATGCTTTATTTTGTAAGTGTACCGTTAATTCCGAAAATTCAGCAATATTTCATAATAATTTCACAAATAAATTAAAAATGATCTATTTTATTATTTTACCGTTTAACTTGAAAATACACATTATTTTCTAAAAAAAAATATTTTTTATGGATTCTTGAAAAATATACTGCTTTGGGTTCGTTAAACGTTTAACTTTCACAAATGAATTCAGTTATCTGATTCTTTGAAAATATGCTGTACGTTATTAGTTTACCGTTTAATTCGAAATATTCAAACTTTCTAAAATAAATTCAATTTTCCAATTCTTGAAAAATTTACCATAAAAATCTAAAATACACATAATTTTCTAAAAAAATTTAATTTTTATGGCTTCTTGAAAAATATGCTGATTTGGATTAGTTAAATCTTTAACCTGGAAATACAGGTAACTTTCACAAATAAATTCAGTTCTCTGATTCTTTGAAAATATGCTGTATTTTATTAGTTTACCGTTAAATTCGAAATAAGCAAACTTTCATAAATAAATTCAGTTTTCCTATTCTTGAAAAATATGCATTTTTATAGAAATTTACCGTTAAATTTAAAAGTACAGATTTTTTTTAAAAATGAATAAATTTTGTAATACTTGGAAAATATGCTGCTTTGGATTTATTAACCGTTGAAACTGGAAATACAGGTAACTTTCACAAAGAAATTCAGTTTTCTGATTCTCTGAAAATGTGCTGTATTTTATAAGTAAGCCGTTAAAGCTGGAAATACACGGTTCTTTCACAAATAAATTCAGTTTTCCGATATTTGTAAAATATGATGTATTTTATTAGTTAACCGTAAAATTTGAAAATATAGCAAACTTTCACAAATAAATAAAATTTTCCGATTTTTGGAGAATAAACTGTTTTTGATTAATTAACTGTAAAAGCTGGAAATACAGGTTACTTTCACAAATGAATTCAGATTTATGAGTCTTTGAAAACATGCTGTATTTTATAAGTTAACCGTTAAATTCATAAATACATGTATTTTTAACAAATTAATCATTTTTTTTAATTCTTGGAAAATATGCTGTTTTGGATTAATAACCGTTAAACCTAGAAATACAGGTAACTTTCACAAAAAAATTCAGTTTTCTGATTTTTGAAAAGTATGCTTTATTTTGTAAGTGTACCGTTTATTCCGAAAATACATCAATATTTCACAAATAATTTCACAAATAAATTAAAAATTATCTATTTTATAAATTTACCGTTAAACTTGAAAATACACATTTTTTTCTAAAAAAAATTAATTTTTATGGATTCTTGAAAAATATACTGTTTTGGATTCGTTAAACGTTTAACCTGAAAATACAGGTAACTTTCACGAATAAATTCAGTTTTCTGATTCTTTGAAAATATGCTGTATTTTATTAGTTTACCGTTAAAATCGAAATAAGCAAACATTCATAAATAAATTCAGTTTTCCAATACTTGAAAATTTTACCATAAAAATCTAAAATACACATTATTTTCAAAAAAAATTTAATTTTTTTGGATTCTTGAAAAATATGCTGGTTTGGATTATTTAAACCTTTAACCTGGAAAAAGGTAACTTTCACAAATAAATTCAGTTTTCTGATTCTTTGAAAATATGCTGTACGTTATTAGTTTAGGGTTTAATTCGAAATAAGCAAACTTTCATAAATAAATTCAGTTTTCCAATTCTTGAACAATATGCATTTTTATATAAATTTACCGTTAAATTTTAAAGTACAGATTTTTTTTTTTAAATAAATTAATTTTTTAATACTTGGAAAATATGCTGTTTTGGATTTATTAACCGTTGAAACTGGAAATACAGGTAACTTTCACAAAAAAAAATCATTGATTCTTGAAAAGTATGCTATATTTTTTAGAAAACCGTTAAATCCGAAAATACAGCAATATTTCACAAAAAAATTCAGTTTCCCGATTCTTGGAAAAAATGCTCTATTTTATGTTTACGTAAAATTCGCAAATACACGTTAATTTCTTAAATAAATTAATTTTTATGGATTCTTGGAAAATATGCTGTTTTGGATTAGTTAAACGGTTAACCTGGAAATACAGGTAACTTTCACAAAGAAATTCAGTTTTCTGATTCTCTGAAAATGTGCTGTATTTTATAAGTAAACCGTTAAATCTGGAAATACACGGTACTTTCACAAATAAATTCAGTTTTCCGATATTTGTAAAATATGATTATTTTATTAGTTAACCGTAAAATTTGAAAATATAGCAAATTTTCACAAATAAATTTAATTTTCCGATTTTTGGAGAATAAGCTGTTTTTGATTTATTAACTGTTAAAGCTGGAAATACAGGTTCCTTTCACAAATGAATTCTGATTTATGTCTTTGAAAACATGCTGTATTTTATAAGTAAACCGTTAAATTCGAAAAAAAGCAAATTTTTACAAAAAAATTCAGTTTTCCGAATTATGGAAAATATGCTGTATTTTAATATTTTACCGTTAAATACAAAATATGCAAACTTTCATAAATAAGTTCAGTTTTCCGATTCTTGTAAAATATGCATTATTTTATAAGTTCACCGTTTAATTCATAAATACATGTATTTTTAACAAATTAATCAATTTTTTAATTCTTGGAAAATATGCTGTTTTGGATTAATTACCGTTAAACCTGGAAATACAGGAAATACACAACTTTCACAAAAAAATTCAGTGTTCTGATTTTTGAAAAGTATGTTTTATTTTGTAAGTGTACTGTTCATTCCGAAAATACAGCAATATTTCACAAATAATTTCACAAATAAATTAACAATGATTTTTTTTATAAATTTACGGTTAAACTTGAAAATACACATTTTTTTCTAAAAAAAAATAATTTTTATGGATTCTTGAATTCGTTTAACGTTTAACCTAGAAATACAGGTACCTTTTTTGTTTAAACGTTTAAGGAATCCTGTTTTAGATACGTTAAACGTTAACCTAGAAATACAGGTAACTTTCACAAATAAATTCAGTTTTCTGATTTTTGAAAAGTATGTTTTATTTTGTAAGTGTACTGTTCATTCCGAAAATACAGCAATATTTCACAAATAATTTCACAAATAAATTAACAATGATCTATTTTATAAATTTACAGTTAAACTATAAAATACACATTATTTTCTAAAAAAAATTAATTTATGGATTCTTGAATTCGTTAAACGTTTAACCTAGAAATACAGGTAACTTTCTTTGTTTAAACGTTTAACGAATCCTGTTTTAGATACGTTAAACATTTAACCTAGAAATACAGGTAACTTTCACAAATAAATTCAGTTTTCTGATTTTTGAAAATACGCTGTATTTTATTAGTTGACCGTTAAATTCGACATAAGCAAACTTTCATAAATAAATTCAGTTTTCCAATTCTTGAAAAATTTACCATATAAATCTAAAATACACATTATTTTCTAAAAAAATTTAATTTTTATGGATTCTTGAAAAATATGCTGATTTGGATTAGTTAAACCTTTAACCTGGAAATGCAGGTAACTTTCACAAATAAATTCAGTTTTCTGATTCTTTGAAAATATGCTGTACGTTATTAGTTTACGTTTAATTCGAAATATTCAAACATTCTAATATAAATTCAATTTTCCGATTCTTGATAAATTTACCATAAAAATCGAAAATACACATTATTTTCTAAAAAAATTTAATTTTTGTGGATTCTTGAAAAATAGGCTGATTTGGATTAGTTAAACCTTTAACCTGGAAATACAGGTTACTTTCACAAATAATTTCAGTTTTCTGATTCTTTTAAAATATGCTGTTTTTTATTAGTTTACCGTTAAATTCGAAATAAGCAAACTTTCATAAATAAGTTCAGTTTTCCAATTCTTGAAAAATTTACCATATAAATCTAAAATACACATTATTTTCTAAAAAATTTTAATTTTTATGTATTCTTGAAAAATTAGCTGATTTGGATGAATTAAACCTTTAACCTGGAAATACAGGTAACTTTCACAAATAAATTCAGTTTTCTGATTCTTTGAAAATATGCTGTATTTTATAAGTTTACCGTTAAATTCGAAATAAGCAAACTTTCATAAATAAATTCAGTTCTCCAATTCTTGAAAAATATGCATTATTATATAAGTTCACCGTTAATTTCATAAAAACAGGTCGAAAATAAAATGATTTCTCATTCATTATTTACATCCAAAAAGTTGTGGACTAATTTGACTCGAAGTTTAAATTAAAATGTCAGCGACATCACTGAGCTCACATTTGTTATGGTGAATAGATGGTTATTAAAACGGATCATATTATATGATGTGAATAAGCTTAAAATAAAGTAAAATAATGCTTTCCTATGGAATGTAATACGACAATTGGGTTATTCTCTTTTTCATTTCCATTTATACACGTTTTCATAGAACAAGCCACCATTTTTGCCGTATAATTTCGTAAAATGTTCCGATCAAAGCCCGACGCTGGTTCGCACAAGAATGATGACGTCACATTTTTTAGATTCGCTCGAGGCCATTCGTGAGCCCAGCCGGTTCCAAATTCCAAATGGAACCGATATGGGGAGGGGGAAATAATACGCTTTTTATCACTTAGGGCAGGTCTATATATTCCTATGTCTATATATTCCTATGTCTATGGTTCCACCCTTAAATTTGGCAGCCATCAAAAATACTTTAAAAAAACCCCATGACTGTGCAGAAACGGGCGGTCTTTTTGATAGCTTCTCCGACTATAACTGGATTGCAATATAGGGCACCGGCATCAGATGGGAATGCTGTCCGTGTTCTATCGGTACTTCAATGGAAGATGCTCCGAGGAACTAGCGTTTGGGATCCCTTCGGCTCCGTCGCATAATTGGGAAACACGTCAATCGGGCGCCCAACATTTGTGCACGGTTGTCATGAGAACAGGTCGTTTCTACGGTTTGTTCTTAAGTTCAAGCTCTTGAGTTCTTGAGCTTAGTTGTGGAATGATTTGCCGGCTTTTACTCCTTCTTCTCCTCAAAAAAAACACCGTCATCTCCAGAGATGACAAAGACTCTCTGGAATTTTTTTTTCGGGGCCTTCTGTGTGGAGTGAAAGTAAAACAATAAAAAATTATTTTTGTTATTATTTTTGTTCACCAATTTATACCTCCAAACTAAACAATTTTCACATACAACCATTCTTTACCTATATTTTTATAGAATTTGTCTGCTCTTACGCGCTCTTTTGACTTTTACTGAGCCTCTACCCTTGATCTATATTTTTGATATTTTGGAGATGTTTGAAGAAAAAACCTCATCAAAGTCGATTTATGCTGCAACACGGAAAAATTTTGGTAGAAAAAAACAATTTCATAGGTCTTGAAAAAAATTTACTAAAGAAGAATAGCTTCGTTACTATTAATATGTGATAGAAAATGGAAAAAAAGAATATCGCTTCATTTCTATTAATATTTCATAGGAAATGGTCGAAGATATACTCTAAAATTCATGTAAAAAAAAAACAGAAATGGCTTAATACAGTGTTTTTTCTTCCGGTAGTTATGTGTGATGATGGACTACGTGGTGAGCGAGAAAAATAATTTGGTTTTGAAAAGTAAAATAAGAAAAATTAAATGTCCTCTGAATTCTCGAAGTCTAAAAGAACTCTTTCATGCTGCTTAAGTCAGCTTGAGGTCAGATGGAAAACGGGAAGCTGTAATATTTGAAATAATCACAATATTGAAAACATCCAATGTCTTATTTAGTGATGACTTAAAATTATTGTCGATTCCGAAAGTACCAACGGAGAAACTGCAGAGGTCTGTTGACAGTGCCACATAGGAATATTATCATTTAACAAAAGTGACGATAGTGACTCGACCATAAACAAATGTCACTCGTTTTTATTCTTATATTATGCTACAAATAATATTTTTAGCTAATTACTTAAAATAAACAGATTGTAATGACTTATTTGAATCATTGTACAACATGCAATTTATTTTTATTTTATTTTTCTTTTAAAATTCTGTAACAGTGGTTGAAATAAATATAATTTTTTTTAATAAATTTTTTATCATATTGTGACCCTTTTGCATCACATTCCGTGGAAAAATATTTTTGTCTAGCTAGAATTGGATTTGGGACCACTGTGCGGCGCCGGGGAGTTCAGCTAGTAATATAAATAAACAAATAACGATAAAATTACAACACACTCCTACAACAACACACTCGAGCTAGTGAGGCTATGATATCCCCAATTGGGAGATACTGAGTGGAGATCTATTAAAGGAAAGGAAAAAGAGAAAGTTCAGGGAAGTATATGAGGGGTTGGTAGGAATCTGAAGGTCAGTGGGTTTAGGAGTGACGAAAGTATGATTTCATTCCCCGCACTGCGGTGCAAGGCAATGTTTCAAAAGAGTTCTGCTTGAGAGGTCACCAGATCTACTTCAACCAGTCGCTGTGCGTCGTCGTATTCTGATTTCGAAAAACTCTGTATAAAGTCCGAGCGTTGCCGGGGAGTTCAGCTAGTAATATAAATAAACAAATAACGATAAAATTACAACACACTCCCAATATATCGAACTTCAGCTTAATTATGGGGGTAAATCAAAAATATGAGGGAGATCCAGATCGGCAGAGACGGGAAAAGAAATAAAAGGCTGTTACGGTGGACCACTGAGCTGAAGAGATCCTCGAAGGTTGTTGACGCAACGGGCACAGGTTCCGGCAGTGAGTCGCCGTGGATGACAAGAAACACTAAATGTATGGTTCGAAAAAACTGCTAAATCATCATGCTTGACCAAATGAACAGAGATGTCGCCCGCTTATCCATTTGAAGAGGTAATGCAGTTTTGAAATAAGGTGTTATTGTGACAATGTGAATAATTCATATCATTGTGGTTCCTCCTTTAGTTGTGTTAAGTTGACAGATGACTTGTGCATATTTAAAAATTACAAAAAACTATACTGAGATTAATTTAAGTGGTTGGAATTTATTTGGGAGGCCTCCCACACGTCGCAGAGATCCCACGTATGTTGTAGAAATCGACAATAAAGGTCAGTGTTTCTGTTTTTCCTTTGAGATTTGTCAGGCTACCATTTTTTTGTAATATATGGTTCGCGCAAGAGTCACAATCATATTTTTTTGGTATTACCTTTAGAGAAAGTTCTGGGCTATTTACACGCCCCAGACTCGCAAATTACAATACACGCAAAAATCTTAAGTAATAAAAATTAAGGCTTAGGAGAAAAAAGGAGAAAGGACTTCCTTTTGGCCAGCTGGAGAAATAATGCGCTTTACCGATACCGCATAAAGTAGATAATTACGTACATTAAGCATGAGTCTTTGTGATTTTTTTCGTATTATTCTCAGCTCCACCAAATATTTCAAATAAATTTTCGTTCCCAAAATCCAACCACTATTTTTGGCCGAAAATCTGCATAACCAAAATATTGGTAATATTGACTGTAAAAGAAAAAAATTGTGAATTCATGGCATTAAAATAGTTAAGTAGGTAGCAAGCATTATATAAGTACGGAAAAATATTTAGATATTTCATTGAAGTAATTTTAGTTTTAAAATGCGCTCTTACGAGTACTTCCAAGAAAGTAAACCTATCAATTAACGAAATCATAGAATATTAGCGTATTGACGCGGATGAAAATGTTTTTTATTTGTCCATAGACCAGCTGACAAGCAGAAAATAAACGATGAATATGATATGAGTGTTTTGTAATATTTTGCAAGGCACCGTTTTTCAATCTCTCATTTAATGCATTCTGTGTGTAAACGATTTTATGGTGACACAATGAATTGAAATGAGTCTTTGAAAAATAATTTGCAAAATAACTGGTGATTCGATTGTAAAAATTTGTGGATGGATTAAAAAAATGCTAAGAATAATTTTTTTTCTGTGGAAAAATTGATGTCTGACATCGTTCAAATATTAACTTATGCCTAATATTTAACTATAAGCTTAAATTCTTTTCCGACCATAAGGCTGGGCGCATACATCCGATTTTTCCATCCGATTGTCTGATCAGACAACTGGAAGGCCTTCGCGCCACTCGTTTCTTATGAAAGCCCGCACACTTCTGATTCGAAAACCTGATCGGTAATAAAAATAGGCCACGCCATTCCACGCCGGCCGTCCAATCCGGTCTGAAAAAGGGCGTGGCCCCGGTCGTATTACCTATACGGTTTTCGAATCGGATGTAAGCGGTGTTAATCCGATCCTGATTGTCTGATCAGACAACCGGAATGCAAAATCGAATGTATGCGCCTAGCCTAAGAGTCACAAAAATGTCAAAACAAGACATAATAATATTTGAAAGTGTGCCTCAGAGGCGGATCTAACGGTCAACATTTCAGCACCTCCCTGCAGTCCCATCTTTTCCGTAAGGGCACGCTGTGCACGCGCCCTCAGACAGAACTGCCTAGAAAAACCCTACCCCATTTCAGTCGCCGCCGCGACTGAACGGTATAAGTTTTGGAAATATACCGCCCGAGACGACTGGCCTAGAGCCCCAGACTAGAACCCCAACATCGAGAGGGGACCAGGAACCGATTTTTGGGCAAAAATTAATATCTGCCTTCCGATCCACGAAAATATTTGCCTGCGCGTCACTTTTTCGTGACTTTGTAAAGGTTATAACTAATATTCCACTCATTTCATCCACACCATACAGGTGCCGCAATTGAGGACACCGTGAATAATTTTGCTTGCTTCCTTTCTGAGCGTTATAATAATTTTTCTACTTCCTTCGCTTTCGTCTTACTCTTACTCCTTTTGAATTATTTAATTTACATTAAACTTTTAACTTTTCATAAATATACTTATATATTTTTCCAAATCACGATTTGGTTGCATAACAAATTCCTGCATGAAAACTTCCATTAAAATTACACAAAAATATTTTATGGATAGTTATCTTCCTGTAGGTTTCTGGCTTCAATATTGGGCCTCCAAATACAGTATGCCCATGGACCCCCTTCTCAAGGGCCCCTTGGATTTCTTTGTTGACTGTCTTTTGAGTCTCAGATCCGCCCCTGGAGTGCCTGTCAAATTTCTAATGAGCTTAAATTGAAATTGTTTAATATTTATGTACCGAAGATGTGTTTGGATGATTTGGGAAAACTAGGAATAATGTTTTGTTTAAGAATAATAGATCAACACTTCAAAATTTTAACATTAAATACACAAATAAAATACACAAAAAATGTAATTTGAGATCTTTTACGTTGTGAAAATAAAAATAACACATTTATAACCATTGTTCAAGTGCTTTCACGAGTGATCCCTTTTTCGCTAATAATTAATAAAGTTAAAAAAATGCTTTACAAGGACACGGTTATTAATGAAATTTATATTACTTATAGGCAAGCGCTCAATATACGAGTAGGTTCAAAGTTTAGTTTGAAACTTGCGTTAGCTTCGAGTGCTAAATTCTTAAAAAATGTTTCAAAATATTTTAAATAAAATAAAACAGATAATCTCCAAAAGGTTTGCTGCGAATTCGGTAAAACATGCATTATATCCAGTCATTTTTTTGGCAAGCATACTGACCGTCTTACCATTTAAGTACAAAGTGATAAAAGGACAAAGCAAAACGGTCTCAAGTATTCCATACTTAATATGGTACAGTGCAGGAAAATTATTTTATTTTCTTTGCCTTTTAGTAACCGTGATGAACAACGCATCTTATATTACTGAAAAAATGCATGCGCATATTCTCGAAATCAATGAAAAGTTTCAAATTTACATGGGCGTATTAGTATTTGTGTATCTCATGGTAGATACATGGATAAGTAAAGATGATTTGGCTAAAATCTTTGAGATACAAGAGGAAATAGATCTTATTTTAAAATCACTAGGACGTAAGTGCTTTCACTACAAGCTTAAATTCAGGATGATTTTGATGACTACTGCATATTTAACAACCAATAATATGTATAACATCTTCGGTATTGTTTTGAAAACAAGAGTATTCAATTGGGAGTCGTATTGTCTGACGTCGACTTTATACGCCCCTGTTACTCAAGTAACAGTAACACTGATTGTGTATACTGCTTTTGTATATGTGATAGCATTAAATCTTGCGATTCTAAACGAAGAAATGACAACACTATTGCTTACCCATGAAACTGCCGTGGACAATGTGGATGAAATAAAAGGCAACGTGCATTTATGGGAAAATATTTATTTGCATACAAGAAATAGGCTATTGCTTGAGAAAATCAATTTAATGTGGAATGTCTACATAAAAATATGTGACTGTTCTTTCGTCATAAGTCACTATTTCTCTGGGAAAGTTCTTGTGATTCTGGCGATGTCGTTTCTGTGTGTGCTGCTTAACTTTTTCTTCCTCGTTAGTTCTTTGTTCAAGTTGTTGAACAGTGATCAGATAGAAGGGAGATTATTCTTGTTTGCTGTGATACAACTCGTTATAAACAGTTTGAACATCATTGTCATCATATATACGTGCAACCTGTGTGAACAACGGGTAAGACACATAATTTTTAAACTTTTTACCTTTAAACCACTTTTTTTTTATTTTAACTGACGACTGGTTCAAGAAAAAACCCTTATTTGTACAAGCGAAAGTTATGCTGGTCTCGTACTAGCGCTGTACTCTCATGGCTTGGTCTTTCACCGTATCGTTCGCCCAGGCTCGCCATACATTTCCAATAAGAAAAAAATTTCATATGACGAGCTAAATGCTGAAATATGCTCAGCCTTGAGATTACAGCCCTCTTTTGACCCCATCATTTATCTCATAACATGTCAAATCAAGTTAAACACAAATAAATGCACGTACGAAAAAAAAAATTGTAGCCTTTCTAACTGACAGAAAAAAATATTTACAATAATTATATATTCTACACCAAAGCAAATCGATGTGGGTACTCGTCAAGGCTTTGGTTTCGGACCTCCACTGTTTGTATGTTTTTTAATGAAAATTTGATTTCGTGGAATACTTAAATATTGGCAAAAATAATTGGAACAAAATTAGTTTAAAGATTAAGAATTTTTTTTATGTGAACAAGGTACAAATATATTCGTTTCTAAAGATTTCGTTAATAAAAATTAAAAATGTTGATTTTGATTAACATTTATTGATTCCTGCTATAACGAAATGTATAAAAAAATGTCTGCCAAATTTCAACAAAATCAGTTTATTAGAACTTGAGATTTTGTGACTTAAAGCAGTTTCGAGAAAAAGGCGTATAATGATTTGATCTGTTTAGATTCTGGTTAGGTTCCGTCTATTGTCACGACACTAAAACGGCTATAACTTTTAAAATAATTCGAATTTAGAAAAATCCTTTCAACGCATTATTTTTGAATAATTTTATTAAAGACTTGTTAGCTAATTAAAGAGTTTGTGTAAATAGTATTGATTGCACAGATGATATATATGGACCTTCCAACACCATCACTTAGCGCACTAAAAATATTTCAAATGTGAAGATTTTGGAAAAGATCATAACCTTCTATGCATTACTTCCAAATCAACCGTCGTGGTTTTCAATTGAATAAATGAATTCAAGAAAACACACTCAGTATGGTAAGATGGAAGGAAAATGGTTGTTAGCCTGGGAAATTTTATTATAGACGACGGGAAGGACGCTGACGACATGGAAAGATAAAGAAAAGCTAAATCCGTCATGGTTTTCAATTGTAAAAATGAATTCATGCAAACACCCTCAGTATGGCTAGATGGAAGGAAAATGGATGTTAGCCTGGGAAATATTATTATAGACGACGCGAAGGACGCTGACTACATGGAAAGATAAAGAAAAGCTGTATCCGTTAGAAGAGGTATGCTAAGAAGGCGTTTTCACTTTTGCTGTAAAGACATCAAAATAATACTTCAACGCATTCTACGCATCACGGTGTACATCAGAACTGTGGGTAGATTACCATCCCAAAGGAATAAGCTAAAAAATGCCGACGTCAATGTTCCTGGAGGGACGGGTGCACTCTTTTTCCGAGCTCTTCTCCGCCACCACATCGGAGGCTGATGGCGCAGACTACGCCAATCGAAGAACACGATTATCACTGCCATGGCTGCCTGGATGGAGTCCCCCTGGTGGCCCTCTGGATACTGAAGACGATCAAATATCCTCCATAAGCGGCTGCTAGCATAAACTTTTTTAATCTAATATTTTTCATTTCTTTCAAGTTTTTATTCGTTGTTAGTTTGTTATATTATTTTGTCTGACTTTTTTTTTTCGAAATATGGACTGTTTGGCATTGCACCAAAGATCAATAGAACACGATTACTCCATTTTATTATCTTTGCATTTGACTACCCTTGCTTACATTTTGGATTTAACGATTATTAATTTTTTTATTTTTTATTTATCCATATTATTAAAACATCAAAATGTTGATTTACATTATATTACATACACTCTCCTACTTAGGAGAGGAGATATTACATATTAAAATTGATTGTGTATACTATTGTGTAAAGCTATATAGTGAATTTTTTTAAAGTGAAGTTAAAAAGAGAAAAATTTCAATGCGAAGATAAAGTGAAAAGTGCAAAGTGAAATAATTATTGAAGGTTTTATTTACTTTTGTTGTTTGCTAAAAAGAGGGAGCTATAATATTTTTAATGTACATAATATCACATTTTAATTAAAATATCATTGAACAGTCTAAACAAGATCGATTGTCACAATTTGAGTGACTAACTGTCAAGTCACATGAAAACACAAAATTAATTATTTTTTCTTTTTATTTCCTCTGATAATTTCTGGGCAGCGTTTCATAACATCATTAAAACAATTAATACTATTTTTGTATCATCATAGTTCGTTCAACACATCACTCATAATTGTTGTGAAGGGTAATAATTATTTAATCATATTTTACGTGGTGTCGCGTAGACCTTAAAAAACACAAAAACTTATAATGATTGCTCAAGAGCAAATGAAATTAATTGTCAAATTTAATGTTCTAGCGAAGTATTATTTATTACTTGCTTGGGTAAGAATTTTTTTTTTTTCTAGGTTTAATTTATTTATTATAAATACAAAGTAATACAATATGACATTAAATATTATACCGAAAAAACAAAAGTCCCAATAAACTACTTTTTAGCAGTTTGTCGATGGGTACTTTTACTTTGGAGATATAAATAAACTTATTTTACGTAATTAAATGCAGTTAGAATTTTTGTGTTAATCTAATACAAATTATTTCTTTCGGCAAGCCAATTTCTCAACAAAATAATTGTTTTACCATTTGTACATTTTTTAATTTCGGCAGGTAACATATTTAGGCAATTAGGTATCATAAAGTCCAGCGTTCCTCGTCCATATTTGTTTAAATGCTAAATTTAAACAACATTTTCAAAATGTTTAAACATCTTTTAACTAAATTCATACAGATAATCTCGAAAAGATTTGCTTGT
The DNA here is from genome assembly GCA_936435175.1 of Glyphotaelius pellucidus. Classification (NCBI taxonomy): domain Eukaryota; kingdom Metazoa; phylum Arthropoda; class Insecta; order Trichoptera; family Limnephilidae; genus Glyphotaelius; species Glyphotaelius pellucidus. The sequence goes on along the minus strand of OW386558.1, from coordinate 18,236,572 downwards.
AAAACTGCATTGACCGCTTTGAAACCAGTGATTTTTTTGTCAGGCATACTGTCGGGCATACCTTTTAAATACACAGTGAAAAAAGGTCAAAGCAAAACGGTCTTGATTATTCCATACTTAATATGGTTTATGATTGCAAGGACAGCGTACTTCATTTCTTTTGCAATAACCGTTCAAAAAAACGTATCTAATCTTAATGAACACAAACACGTGCCGGTTCTTGAAATCGGTGAAAAGTTTCAAATCTACACAGGCTTCTTTGCGATGGGGTATTTCATGGTAGATGTTTGGATAAATAAGGATGATCTGGCTAAAACCTTCGAGATACAGGAGGAGCAAAACTAACGAAGATACAGCATTTCAAGCGACCGGCCCTCTTGCTCTATTCAAGTATATTTCGGGTATAACAAAACTTTAAATTGATTTTCTGGCAAACAATGTTTTTTAGTCCGTGAACATCATAACTCAAAATCTACTAGACCGTTTTTTTTGAAATTTTGCACACTATTTTTACACATAAATCAACAGGTAGTGACGGAGGATTTTTTTACCATTTTTTTTTCCATTTTATCATAACAAATTCACCGAAAATTTTAGCAAAAATCGCACTTTTGACTTCAACATGCTGCAAAAAAAAAATCAAAAAAAAAAACGCTTCGTCTCTACCTGGAAAAACATATTACCTTTTAAACCCATTTCAAATGATTTGTTAACGAGTTATGATGTTCACCGCAAACACCTTTTTTTTAAAGCGCCTCCGGAGATTCGCAGTCACGGACTTATTTATTTATATTTTTAATTAACAAATTTTTTAAAGATACTTCAGATGTCATACTATAAGGTAAATTTAAAAGAAATAAGCAAACACTTTTCATATCTCCAAAAAAAATCATGAAAATATGCCTTTTTTTCGCCTTTAAAACCTTACCCCCCCCCCCTTAAATCGTGTACCCCTGCAGTTGAACCACGCTTGAAGTCACCCAAAAGTAGAAAATTAATATATATTATTCATTAAAATGCAATGAAGTAATCCAATTAGTTCAACATTTTTTTAAATAAAAATTAATGTCATTATCATTATGATCGTTAAAAAGCCACTCATATGAATTATCCACAATTTACCTAATTACTTCAATTAATTTATTTTGCCACGTAGACATAAAAACCAATGGCTTTGGTTCAAATTATTTCACACGTGATCCTTTTTAATAATTCATTCGCACCTAATGCCATACCATATATGAACAAAGCTTTCAAGGAGCAAGAAAATAATAACTATTCAAACTTTCGTGTCGTTCCAGCGAAGTGTTGTCTAAAACTTGCTGGAGCTTGCATTGGTACAGTTTTTTACAAAAATGTTTCAAAATATTTTGAGGAAGTCTACACAGATCATCGTCAAAAGTTTTGCTTCGAATTCCGTACAAAACGCTTTGTATCCTGTCATGTTCTTGGCAAGCGTATTATCGATTACACCTTTTAAATATAAAGTGAAAAAAAGCCAAAGCAAAACGGTTTTGAGCATTCCATTCTTAATATTGTTTTTCATAGTAAAGTTAATTTACTTCGGTTGCCTCACAAGAACCGTGATGTATAACTCATATAACCTTAAAGAAAATCTACATATGCCTATTCTTGAATTCAGTGAAAAGTTTCAAATCTATACGGGTTTTATAACATTTGTTTATCTTACGATAGATTCGTGGATAAATAAAGATGATTTGGCTAAAATCTTTGAGATACAAGATGACATAGACTTCATTTTTAAATCACTTGGTCGTAAGCGTTTCTACCACCAACTCAAGTTTAAAATGGTTTTGATAACTATTGTATATTTTATTTTCTATACTTTGTACAGCAGCGTGGATGCGGTTTTAAAATCAAAACAATCAAATTATTGGATATCACTCCAAGAATCGTCAACTCTATATGGCCCTGTTATTCAGGTAACGGGGACACTGACCGTGTTTGTTGCATTTGTGTACGTGATAACACTGAATCTTGCAATACTGAATGAAGAATTGACAACACTCTCGCCTGTTCAAGAAACTATTATTTTCAATTTGAGAAACGCAGAAAGCAGCGTGCATTTTTGGACCGCTACAAATTTGCAATCAAGAGAAGCAATGCTTCTTGAAAAGATCGATTTAATTTGGAATATCTACATCAAAATATGTGATTGTTCTCTTGTCATAAGTCGTTATTTCTCTGGGAAAATTCTCGCTATTCTGGCAATGTCGTTTCTATGGGTGTTGTTGAATTTTTTCTTCCTCGTGAGTTCTTTGTTCAACTTGTTGAACAATGATGTGATAGAAGGAAGATTTTTTTTGTTTGCGGTGTTGCAGTTTTTTATAAATGGTTGGACTATCGCCGCTATCATCTACGTGTGCAATCTCTGCGAACAACTGGTAAGGAACTTAATTTTTTTTTTCTTAGTACAAAAACCATAACCAGTGATGAAGTGACGGGAAACTTGACTAGATAATGATAAGTAATATGGAATACATTATCAGTTAAAATTAGAAATTATAGTGTACTGTTGATTCCGCTGATTAAATATCCAATTATTTTGATCGGGAGTTTTCAATAATACGAGACTAGGAGTCTTGTTTATTATCGTGGCGTATTTACAATGAATATCCAACTGGACGTAACGTCTATTCCTGATTATGCTCTCTCTTAATCTGCAGCGGAAAACGCTGCTCAGTGAGCTAATAAGTTTAAAGGGTGGCACAATTTTATGACAAATAAAAAATCTTGTAAAAATTACGATAACCCATGAAATAGGACCGATTGAAATGAGTACGGAATGTTTCATTATTTATTCTGTGACGAAACCGGGAAATCCCCTTTCTTTAAATGGATATATAATAATGACATAGTGCTAATTGTAGCGAATATCAACACCGTCTCTACTTATTTGAAAGAATTCTCCTATTGTATTTTGCGCTCGAATTGTTCATGACTATGATGAATAACATTGCCGTACTCCAGGAAAAATATAACTTAATTTTTATACACACAAAAAACGCATAGGTTCCAATTCCAGTCTGAGAGCACGCTGTGCACGTGTCCTCAGGCAGAATTGCCTAGAAATACCCTATCCCATTTCAGTCGCCGCCGCGACTGAACGGTATAAGTTTTGGAAATACGCCGCCCGAGACGCCTTGGCCTAGGGCCCCAGCCTAGAACCCCAACATCGAGAGGGGAGCAGGAACCGATTTTTGGGCAAAAATTAATGTCAGCCTTCCGACCCACGAAAATATTCGCCTGCGCCTACTTTTTCATGTCTGTAAAGGTTATAACTTATATCCCACGCCTTTCATCCACACCACACAGGTGCCGCAAATGAAGAAACCGTGAATAAATTTTCCACTTCCTTCGCTTTCGTCTTACTCTTACTCCTTTTGAATTATTTAATTTACATTAAACTTTTAACTTTTCTTAAAAATACATATATATAATTCCAAATCACGATTTGGTTGCTTCCTGTAGGTTTCTGGCTTCAATATTGGGCCTCCAAATACAGTATGCCCATGGACCCCCCTTCTCAAGGGCCCCTTCGATTTGTTTGCTGACTGTCTTTTGAGTCTCAGATCCGCCCCTGGAGTGCCTGACAAATATCTAATGAGCTTATATTCAAATTGTCTAATATTTATGTACGGAAAATGTGTTTGGATGTTCAACTAGGATCAATGTTTTGTTTTAGAATAATTTATCAACACTTCAAAATGTTAGCATTAAATACAAAAAAAAGTATAATTTGAGATGTTTTACGTTGTGGAATAATAATAATAGTTTCTATCTAGTTCATTCAATATCATCTGCAGGCCTGCACTCGTCAGTGAGAGGATTATCAAATCATCAGCGAATCTTAAATGTGATATGTTTTCACCGTTAATGGACAGCTCGCATCGTTCCCAATCTAATTGACGAAAGACCTCCTCCAGGACCACCGTAAAAAGTTTAGGTGAGAGGGGGTCGCCCTGGCGTACAACTCTTTCTATTTTGATTTCCTTTCCTTCTTTCTCTAGTTTAATTTTAGCTTTGCTGTTATCTTAGAATTCTAATGTATTTGATTTCGACACCTTGATTCTTAAGTGCCTACCAGATCTTTTCATGTTCTATTGTGACGAAAGCTTTACTGTAGTACACAAAGCAGCAATAAAAGGTGAAGTTGAATTCTTAACTTTTTTCGAATAATTGTTTGATAACATAAATATGGTCTAAATCGAGTATCCGCTTCTGAATCCTGCCTGTTCTCTTGGCTGACTTTCATCTAAAGTCTTTGTTATTCTGCTGAGTTTTATTTTAGCGAAGATTTTGTAGATATTTGACGACAAGCTGATAGGTCTATAATTTTTAATTAAATGAAGACATTATGAGCAAAACTCAATCGAAAATCTGGAAACAGAAAAATCAGAAAAAGATATTGGCACCTCTGGGACTCGAACCCAGGACCTCCCTACTTTCCGGGTTGGGCGCTCTTATCCACTGAGCTAAGGTGTCGATATCCAATTCGGTCACTTTTAACTGTACCATACTTCGACTAAGAACCACCCATATTATCTTCATTTTTCTTAAGGCATATTTTTATTGGCTGCCATCTTTATGAATGATTGCAAGATTCAACTCGAACTAAATGCAATCTAGATGGTGTCTGGATTAATTATTATCCATTTTATTTAATGTGCGACATCTATTGACTCTTCTGCAAGTCTGGGATGAATATTATTATTTATTATTTTAACTTTATGAGAAAACCTCAAACTGTAATATTTAATTAAATGAAGACATTATGAGCGAAACTCAATCGAAAATCTGGAAACAGAAAAATCAGAAAAAGATATTGGCACCTCTGGGACTCGAACCCCAGAAGTGCCAATATCTTTTTCTGATTTTTCTGTTTCCAGATTTTCGATTGAGTTTCGCTCATAATGTCTTCATTTAATTAAATATTACAGTTTGAGGTTTTACTCATAAAGTTAAAATAATAAATAATAATAGGTCTATAATTATTTATGTTATTTTTATCTCCTTTTTTGTGCAAAAGTTTTTTAGTCGAAATTGTCCATTGGTATAATTTCACCATGTAGTAGTACTTCATTAAAAAGGTGGAGAATTGGCATTAGGTAGTCTTTATTTTGTATGAGGAACTCGTTGGTAATGCCGTCTGATCCTGGAGCTTTATCTTTCTTTTGAGATTTCACAGCTTTATTTATTTCTGCAGAGATTAAGTCCGGTTCTTCGCTTCCTCCCGCTAGGCTTGTTTCTTGTATAGTATTTACTTAGTACTTTTATTTAGTATTTTCATACAGTTTGGCGAAAAAGCTAGTAGCTATAGATATGATTTCTGGGCGACGCTTTTCATATTTGTGGTTCTTATTTATTAAATTTGGAATCCAGTTTTGTTTTTCTAATAGTTGTTTGGTTGCTTTTTTGCTGCTTTTGTATGAACTCTTCAAGTTCTTTGTATGCACTCTTCAAGTAATTGCAATCTATATCTCTGATGGTCCTTTCTCATTTGTGTTTTTATTTTGTTACTAATTTGGGCTATTTCTTTTCTTATGGTTTTTGACTTCTTAGGGTTGGATATTAGTTCTGCTCTAGATTGTAAGAGTTCTTTAGTTTGATTTCCTATCCATTTTGTTGTCTTGTTTTCACCCTCATGTTTGATTCTTTTATTTGCGTACAGAAGTTCTTCGAACTTATTGTATTTATTTTGTATATCAGTATCTATTGTATTTTCTATGAAATGTTCTAGTTTTTCTCTTAATATTTCTGTACTTTCCAATGCTATATTATTGATTTTCTTCACAATAAAGGGTTGGTTTTTCTTGAATGTATAAAGTTATAATTTAGCTCTAACCATTCTGTGGTTGCTGTTAAAATTTAAATTGTTTATAACGATACAATCTTGAAACTTGTGACTTTTAATCGTTAAGATGTAGTCTATCTCGTTTTTATGGTAGCCATTCGGATGTATCCATGTCCATCTATTGTTTTTAAGCTTTTTGTATAAACTATTTAGTACTTTTAAGTTGTTTTCGTAAGCCAATTGTATCAGCATTTCCCCATTTCTTGTTCTTATTCCTGAAGAATACGGACCGTGCACAATTTCCTCTCCGCCTTTTCTTTCACCTGTTCTAGAATTAAAATCCCCCATTACTATTAAATTATTGTGCGATTGGGTTTTTATTGCATCTGATAGTGTAGAGTAAAAAGAGTCAATTTCTGATTAACTAGATTTTTCTGTTGTAGAGTAGACTTGAACAATTGACCACTTTTCATTCATAGGCGGTAGCTTTACATTAAGCATTACAATACGTTCTGAGATCCCAATAAATTTATCAATATATGGTTTAATTCTTTGTTTATCTAAAATCCTGTTTCGTATTGGCCCGGTGTTTCTCCTTTGTAGTATAACAAAAAGTCTCTATAGTCCTCTATGTTCTCTCCTAGGCGTCGTACTTCAGTCAGTCCTAATATCGACCAATGTATGTTTTCTAAAGCTAAGATTAATTCCGCTAGGCTTTCCTTTGTTCTTAAAGAGAGCGTATTATATGTTGCGATGTGTATTATATTTTTGTTTTGACAGGTTTTCTTGGAAAGGGTATGTGGTTGATTATTTATAAGTCTAGTTGGAGGGTAGTAGTCTTCTTCCCCCACGATGACCGGCCGAATTGGGGTGTCTTTACAAAAAGTTGGTTTTGTTAAGGTTGTGATAATATGGTTCCTGGTGTCGATGCAGCTTACATGTTTTTTGGAATATCCGATAGTGAAGCCCACTTTTCTCGTTCAACGTATGTTGGGTCTTATACTGCTTTTCCTGGGGTTTTGGTCGAGGAATTAATTTGCCGATGTGAGGTGGCAATTGTCGTCTTCTTTTGATTTGAGGAGTTTGGAGAACCTGACTCTTCTCTTTTCCTTTTTTCTGGTTTGTTGTCCCTGTTTTTCTTCACTACTAATTTATCATGTTTTATGAATGCTATGTTTCCTTTTTCTTTTCTTCTTCAACTTGTAATTGCAACTGCTTTCTTTTTTCTAGCACTTCTTTAGAGTAGTCCTCCTTGATGTACATTCCTTGGGGAAGTTTGGACTTATTTCGTAAAATAATTTGCTTTTTCCATAAAGTGGTGATAGAAACTATAACAGGCCGATTTTTGTTGTTGATCCGTTTCCCAATTCTGTATATATTGCTAATTTTGTTGCTCTCAAAGTATGTTCCTGATTCAATTATGGCATCTTTTATGCAATCAACAAGCTCAACTTCGGTTTTTCCTGTTTCTTCAACTCCGAAAAATACCAAGTTGTTTTTCCTTTTATCATTTTTCAAGAACTACACTTCCTGTTGTAGTTCAATACGTATATTATTGATATTATATATTAAAATGAACTGTGTATATTATTGTGTAAAGCTATAAAATGAAAATTTTTAAAGCGAAGATAATGTGAAAAGTTGCAAAGTGGAATTATAATTAAAGGTTTTGTTTACTTTTTTGTTGCCCAAAAATAAGGAACAATAATAATTTGAATGTACATAATATCAAATTTTAATTAAAATGTACGTGAACAGTCTAGACAAGATCGATTGTCACAATTGTTTATTTATCAAATTAACTGTCAAGTCACGTGAAAACATAAATTTTTGTTTTCAATTCCATTGAAAATTTCTGGGCAGCGTTACATAACATTCTTAAAACAATTACAACTATTTTTATATCATCAAAAATCGTTCAACACGTCACTCAAAATTGTTGTGATATATAATGTAATAATTATTTAATAACACTTTACTTGATGAGATATTTGGTGTAGCGTAGACCTTAAAAACACAAAAAGGTATAATGATTGCTCAAGTTCAAATTAAATTAATTGCCAAACTAAATGTTCTAGCAAAGTATTATTTATTACTTGCTTGTGTTAGGATTGAAACAACATTTTCAAAATGTTTAAACATCTTTTAACCAAATTCATACAAATAATTTCGAAAAGATTTGCTTCGAAAACTGCATTGATTGCTTTGAAACCAGTGATTTTTTTGTCAGGCATACTGTCGGTCATACCTTTTAAATACACAGTGAAAAAAGGACAAAGCAAAACGGTCTTGAGTATTCCATACTTAATATGGTTTATGATTGCAAGGACAGCGTACTTCATTTCTTTTGCAATAACCGTTAAAAAGAACGTATCTAATCTTAATGAACACAAACATGTGCCGGTTCTTGAAATCGGTGAAAAGTTTCAAATCTACACAGGCTTCTTTGCGATGGTGTATTTTATGGTAGATATTTGGATAAATAAGGATGACCTGGCTAAAATCTTCGAGATACAGGAGGAGGTAGACTACGTATTTCGACTATTAGGACGAAAGTGTGTCTTCTATAAACTCAAATTAAGGCTGTTTTTAATGACTGCTGCATATTTAGCAGTATATGCTTTGTACAGAAGCGTAAACATATTTATAAAATCAAGTCCAACGCAAAGGAGAAATTTTTTCCTGACGACAACTTTATATAGTCCTGTTGTTCAAGTATCAGGAATATTGGCCATGTTTGCTGCATTAGTGTATGTGATAATACTAAATCTTGCGATGCTAAATGATGAAATGATAATATTGTCGCGTGATCAAGAAACCGCAGTGTACATTTTGGAAACCAAAAAAGGCAGCGTGGATTTATGGAAAACAACATATTTACAATCAAGAACCAGCTTATTGCTAGTGAAGATCAATTTAATTTGGAATATCTACGTCAAAATATGTGACTGCTCTCTCGTCATAAGTCGCTATTTCTCTGGGAAACTACTCGTGATTCTAGCAATGTCATTTCTAAGCGTTCTTTTGAACTTTTTCTTTCTCATGAGTTCTTTGTTGAAGTTATTGAACGATGATGTGGCAGAAAAGAGACTTTTCGTTTATGCCGGGGTGCAATCATTTATCAACACTATGAATATCGTAGTTATCATTTACGTGTGCAATCTGTGCGAACAACTGGTAAGAAATACAATTTAATTTAAACCTAAGTTACATTATAATCTACACCTTAATAATTATTTTAGATTTTAAACACTTTTTACGAATTATGGTTTAAAATCTTGAGGTGAATTCATTATTTCCCCTCTTACATATTCAATATGAATTAGAATAAATAGTTTTGTCCATAAACAAACCCAAATCTTTCAAGAAAGGCTGTCAAAACCAATTTTGTATCGGTGACTCAATTCAATATTGTTATTGTATGTTTACCATATCTTTTTAAATCTAACCTAATTTTTCAAAATAATAAGAAACATCTTAGATAAAGAATAGCTTATTAAAATTTATTATGCATTAGGCCAATCTCATCTACAATATGGTATTATCGGATGGGGAACCTCGTGCGATCCACTATAAAATCAGTCCTCAATAGCACAAAGAGCAATTTCGAAAATTATACTTGGAATCCCCATCAGAACTCCTACAGACTACATTTTCAAAGTACTGAATTTCATGTCACTGAAACAATTATATAAAAAATATATTCCAAATTACGCATTCAAAAATCAGGATAACTTTATACAGACAACCTCGGGCCGATTCATAAGATCCACATTACAGCATACATTCCACCAACCTACAACTAAAACGACTTTTGGACAAATAAATATTCAATAATTCTCTATAAAATTATTTAATATACTTAAAAATAAAAAAAACATTTAAAAAAAACGAGTGCGCTTTAGACCACATGACTAAAGTAAATGTTTTATGCTTCGTTGGCCTCGCCCGATCATACTTTTCGTAACGCTCTCGTCACGCATATACCAGCTTACTCTCCAAGTCAAGCGTGCGTAAAGAAGTTTTACCTCAAAAATAACCGACTTGAAAAGAAGCTTTAAGAAATGGAATGGACATGGGAAGGAAGAATATCGGTACAATTTTGCAACCAACAAAGATTAAAACTTGTTTTGTGCTTTCTTTTAGATATAACTTTATAATTTTCCTGTTGTAATATTTTAAGCGGCCACTACCCGGATTTCTACCGATTTCTTGCATATCTCCCTTGAACATTTGAAGCTTTTAAGCTCAAAAAACATATTTGTTATTTTCGAAGATAATATCTTCATAATCCCCACGCTGAAACGCAAATTATATTAAATTCCCTCGCTAGAAAAAAATCGCAAAGTATGCTCCGAAAATTTTTATTTTCACGTCTGTCTCTATTATTTAATAAGTTATATGTATGAAAAAATTCACAGTGTTTTTTTTTAATGTTGTTTTAGACAACCCCCATGAGATTTTTGCTCTATTCTAAACGAGTCGTGTTTTATTAAACATTTTCACAATTTTCGCTTCAATTTTATCGGTTTAAATATTCGTAATTACATATCTCTCCATCTTCTTCTTTTCGAGTGAGGATACGCCACCTTAATTTTTTTTTTATATGAATACCGTACAAGAGTCCCAACTGCTCCCATCTGGAGCCAGTTGGACTATGTCATCCCTGATTGGGATATGTTGTAAAGCTGAAGGTAGTGGGAAGGGGAAGGAGATGGGGAAGAGGAAGATGGGAATTACCAGGTTATTCAGATCTGGTCACCAAACACGGCTAAAGCCATTTCAAGCAACGTTTCAATTCTGAATGGTGGTCTTACACCAGGGCGATACTGAGAGTATCTTCCACTGGAGCGTGCCACTCTGAACGTTAATATAGAAATTTAAAATTTACCTGGGCGCCACTGGTGCTGAGACGAGAAGAGCTATTCTCTATCTTTTGTGAGATTGAGATAGATCTCAGGCGGGATCTCCTGTCAGATTTGTGTAATTTTCTGCGGCTGAATATGAATATGAATAAATGAATTAATCATGCATACTTGCAGGAATTCATGTTTAAGATGAAGCTATACGTGAAATCCTATTTAGATACTATTTAGATTCATCTTTACGACGAATCGGTTTACAATACGAACATAAAAATATGGTACCGATAAATTGAAGCTTTTACTAGCACTTCTATGTATTGGAATTACAATAAAATTATTAAATACGTAACAAAAAATATAAGCGTAAACCACAAAAAAATATGTTTTTTCATGTCTTAACTATGAAACAATTTTTTTAAAATACCCCTTTATGGCTGAGACTATTTTTGAGGTTTTTTTATGTTCGAACTTTTTTCATTCTTATAAAATTATGCACAAAATAAATAAAAACCACTTTTTCGCTCATTTGCTTCGTGCAAATACGATGCGCGATTTTAAATTTTGTATGGAATGAGAATCGAAATATTTCTAGCGTTTATATTCTTCTTAAAACGACCTAAACTAAAATACGTGACAGCTCACAGCTGAAATTCTGACATCGGCCCATAGAAAAAGCTAATAACAACCGTAGAAAATCACACAATTCTGACAGGAAATCTTGCCTGAGATCTATCTCGATCTCACAAAAGGTAGAGAATAGCTGTTCAGGGCCAACAGTGCAGCGATAAGCAAAATCCTTTTGAATATGGCCGTGTGCTAGGTAAATGCTGATCTGCCAATGAACACATTTAATGGTCAAAGTATTGTGATCTACACGCAATCCGATTCGCAAAACTCAGCATGCTGGGACCTATATTTTTTCTGTCATTTTTGCCAATCTCAACTCAACTCAACTCAACAACATTATTCTCAACTAATTTAATAAAAAAACTGAACATTCATTTAAACTTTTAGAAGTCCACAGTTGTCCCATATAAAAATATCGGATATGCTTATCTGAGACTCGTTTACAAAATTATAAATTCTGTAAAGAACTTTGTTATCATTAAAAAAGATAAAAGCCTAAAATATGGGATAAAATTACTTGAGGATAACTTTGTTAACTATGAATACTAGTGGTCGTCCAATAGTCGAAATTCGACCATAATTGTAATGTTTTTTTTTATGTATTTTTTACGCATAATTTTAAAAAAATATTAGCACTCTACACTCCTTCTCTATATATACTATAAGTGTACGAAATTTCATACTCCTCCGTCCGCGCAATTTTCATAAAAAGGGGTAAAAGTTTTTGCTTTACGTATTAATATATAGACATATTAATTTATAGATAAAAAATATAAGATCGACCAAAATTCAACAATAAAATAGCCTCTGTGTTTCCTTTGTAGTAACTTGTTTGTAACCTAAATAGCGTTTCGGATAAATATATTCGATTTTATTTATATGGAACATATGTATTGATGTTTTTATAAAAGTTTAAAAAAAAATCTTTTTTTTTTTAAAGAACACTCTCTTTTTTATAACTTTTGAACGTTATTCCAATCAATGTAATATATTATTGAAGAAGAAGAATAATCTATACAAAAATATGAAAAATAGCAAGACACAGAAAAATAGAAAAAAATAATGGTCGCAGATAATGTCATTATCATGACGATCGTTGAAAATATCACTCAAATAAATTTACCACAATTATCTAATAAAATATTGTACCATGCAGACATAAAACTCATCATTATTAATATAATTGCTATTTTTCAAAAAAATTCACAGGTGATTCTTTTTAATAATACAATCATAACTATACATTCATGCCTATATTCGAGCTTTCAAGGCGCACGCAAATAATAATTACGCAAGTGTAGTCTAAAACTTGCTGTGGCTTGGAGTGGTACAGTTTTTTAGAAAAATGTTTCAAAATATTTTGAGGATGTCTTCACAGTTCATCTCCAAAAGTTTTGCATCGTATTCCGTACAAAATGCTTTGTATCCTGTCATGATCTTGGCAAGCGTATTATCGATTACACCTTTTAAATACAAGGTGAAAAAGAGCCAAAGCAAAACACTTTTGAGCATTCCTTTCTTAATATGGTTTTTTATATTAAAGTTAATTTACTTCGGTTGCCTAACAAAAACTGTGATGAATAACTCATCTAACCTTAAAGAAAACTTGCGTATGACCATTCTTGAATTCAGTGAAAAGTTTCAAATCTATACGGGTTTTTTTACATTAGTTTATATAATGATAGATTCGTGGATAAATAAAGATGATTTGGCTAAAATCTTTGAGATACAAGATGACATAGACTTCATTTTTAAATCACTTGGTCGTAAGCGTTTTTATCACCAACTCAAATTTAAAACGGTTTTGATAACTATTGTATATTTTATTTTCTACACTATGTACAGCAACGCGGATGCGGTTTTAAAATCAACCCAAACAAATTATTGGACATCTCTCCACCTGACGTCAACTCTATATGCCCCTGTTGTTCAAGTAACAGGAACACTGACCGTGTTTGTTGCATTTGTGTACGTGATAACACTGAATCTTGCAATACTGAATGAAGAAATGACAACACTCTCGCCTGCTCAAGAAACTATTGTATACAATTTAAGAAACGTAAAAAGCAGCGTAAATTTTTGGACCACTACAAATTTGCAATCAAGAGACGCGATGTTACTTGAAAAGATCAATTTAATTTGGAATATCTACATCAAAATATGTGATTGTTCTCTTGTCATAAGTCGTTATTTCTCTGGAAAAATTCTTGCGATTCTGGCAATGTCGTTTCTATGGGTGCTGTTGAACTTTTTCTTCCTCGTGAGTTCTTTATTCAAGTTGTTGAACAACGATGTGATAGAAGGAAATTTTTTTTTGTTTGCGGTGATGCAGTTTTTTATAAACGGTTGTTCTATCGCCGCTATCATCTACGTGTGCAATCTCTGCGAACAACTGGTAAGGTATTCAATTAAATTATATTTTTTAAGGCACCAAAACCACACCCAGTGACAAAGTGACGGAGAACTTGACAAGACAATAATGACAAATAATGACCAGTAATATGGAGGACACCGTCAGTTCCAGCCCCAAGCCAAAATTAGAAATTGTGGTGCACTGTTAATTGCCCTGATCAACAGTACGATTTTGTTGATCGGGAGTTTTCAATAATACTCCTGTTCGTCAGAGATTAAGGGTCTTATTTATTATCATGTCGAATTAACAATGAATATCTAACTGCACTTAACATCCATTCCAGAACATGTTCTCTCTTAATCTGCAGCGGGAGTGAGCTGTCTATCTGATTCGTAACCATTATTTTTAGATCCGAACGGGCAACAGTTGTTTTTTTCATTTAGCACTAGTACTGACCTCTGTTGAGCCATCTTAAAACAGGGGTGGGGACCCTACGGCCCGCGAGCCGCATGCGGCCCACAAAGCCTTTTGGTGCGGCCCGCGAGCACTTTTGGAGCGGCCTGCTGAAAAAAAAGTTACCCTCAGAAAGCGAGAACGGTTTTCTTTCACAGCGTTTCTGCTACATTTTTAAAACACAAATACATAAGTGATCCAACATCCTTTTTTAGTTTTATTTTAATTTCTTATTATTACGCGACAGGGATTTTAATGCCGAAAAAATATCTGAGTAAAATATAATAAAATATAGTAAAATATAATATAATATAGTAAAATATCCGATAAAATATTGATGACAATTTTATTCGGGAAGAAAAAAAAATGATATGCTTTATTATTACTTTATATTTTGCTACACTTATGTCATAAAAAAAAAATAGTAAAAAAAATATTATTCCGTATAAATTATTTTATATGGTTAAATAAATATTAAATTATTAAAAAAATATTGCATCCAATAAATTCGCTTTAAAATGCAGGAAAACCATTCACGTGTTCTGAGTGCAGTATAATTAAGCTGATAGACCCACGTGGAGTAGGAACATAGCTGGAGGTAAGAAAGTGATTGATGTTCGAGTAGCGGTTTCTTCGATTCGTTCTTGAGTTCAACAGCTCGGCTATGGAACGATATGCCAACCTCTGTATTACCTGAAAAGGGCAGCCCCTTGTCCAACGCCTATCGCTCGCGGCAGTGACGTTTGTGTGGATACAAAAAACAGTTTTTACAATTTTTTAGTTTTGCTTTTGTGCATTGTATGCAATAATATAACTCAATAGAAAGCGAAAAATAAGAAATCTAAGGAAATAAGAAAAAATCTCACGAGAAAATCTGAAGAGACCTATTCTCACTCCATCCTGTCCCCAAAAACACCCTTCACACAGTAACACCAAAGATAACACAACCACGCCACACCAACCTTTTTTACACAACTATTAATAATACAAACGCTGCAGCCAACTTCCCCATTTCCCGCATCCTTCAAACATTCAACTCAATTCAAACAAGCACAAATACCGATATTTTTTGATTCCCTCCCTCTAGCACGCTGATTTCACACACATAACACATTCACACACACCACACACACACACACACACACACACACACACACACACACACACACACACGCACACACACACAAACACTTACACCCACCCCTCTCTTTCAATAATTTACTAACTAACTTAATTTAGGTAAAATGTAGAATTTATCACACAAAAATATACACATAATAGCGACATGTCATTGGAACCAATTATGGTATTAAATTCTATAAATTCGTAACTATTTTCTACTATCTCTAATTATGTACTGTTTGTTTCTGCAAAATAAATAAATTCGATAGGTTTACCCAAAGTTCTGTATTCGGACCAGTTCTCTAAATAAAACAGGTTGTTGATATAATTGAAGCATTGTAAAATTTATCCCTCTGCATTTAGTTTGAAAAAGTTTGGCACAACAATGAAAATGCAACGGGGTTAAATCGTGTTGAACCACTTCTGCAAATCGATAAAATTTATAAATATTCTCTTCAAAGATATAATGAAATAATCCCGCTAGTTCAACATTTTTTAAAATAACAATTAATGTCTTATCATAATTATCGTTGAAAATATCACTCAAATAAATTTAACACAATTATCTAATAAGATATTTTACCACGTAGACATAAAAACCATTATAATTAATATAAATAATATTGTTAAAAAAATTCAGACGTGATCCTTTTAATAATTCATTAGTATCTTATGCCATACTATATTCGAAGAAAGCTTTCAAGGCGCAAGCAAATAATAACTAAGCAAACTTTCGTGACACTTTCTAGTGATGTGTCTAAAACTTACTGGAGCTTGCATTGGTATAGTTTTTTTACAAAAATGTTTCAAAATATTTTGAGGAAGTCTATACAGATCATCTCCAAAAGTTTTGCTTCGAATTCCGTAAAAAGTGCTTTGTATCCTGTCATGTTATTGGCAAGCCTGTTATCGATTACACCTTTTAAATACAAGGTGAAAAAGGGCCAAAGCAAAACGGTTTTTAGCATTCCTTTCTTAATATGGTTGTTCATATTAAAGTTATTTTACTTCTGTTGCCTCACAAGAACCGTGATGTATAATTCATCTAACCTCAAATAAAACGTGCAAATGTCTGTTCTTGAATTCAGTGAAAAGTTTCAAATCTGCACGGGTTTTATTACATTTGTTTATCTAACGATAGATTCATGGATAAATAAAAATGACTTGGCTAAAATCTTTGAGATACAAGATGACATACACTTCTTTTTAAAACACTAGGACGTAAGCGTTTCTACCAACAACTCAAATTCAGGATTATTTTTATAATTTTTGTAAATTATATTTTCTATACTATGTACAGTAGCGCGGATATTGTTTTTAAATCAACTCAAAAAAATTACTGGACATCGTTCGAACTGACGTCAACTCTATATACCCCTGTTGTTCAAGTAACAGGAACACTGACCGTGTTTGTTGCATTTGTGTATGTGATAACACTGAATCTTGCAATACTGAATGAAGAAATGACAACACTCTCGCTTGCTCAAGAAACTATTATATACAATTTGAGAAATGTTAAAAGCAGCTTGCATTTTTGGAATACTACAAATTTGCAATCAAGAGGTGCGATGTTACTTGAAAAGATCAATTTAATTTGGAATATCTACATCAAAATTTGAGATTGTTCTCTCGTCATAAGTCGTTATTTCTCTGGAAAAATTCTTGCGGTTCTGGCAATGTCGTTTCTATGGGTGCTGTTGAACTTTTTCTTCCTCGTGAGTTCTTTGTTCGAGTTGATGGACAATGATGTGATAGAAGGAAGAGTTCTTTTGTTTGCGGTTTTGCAGTTTTTTACAAACGCTTTGTCTATCGTCGCTATCATCTACGTGTGCAATCTCTGCGAACGACGGGTAAGGAATTTAATTTTTTTTTTATCTAAAGAAGACAAACTATACCCGTGGTGGCAAAGTTACGGGAACTTAACAAGAAAATGATAAATATAATAAAGCAAATCGTCAATTCCAGCCCCTAGCCAAAATTAGAAATTGTGGTTTACTGTTAATTCCTTAGACCTATATTTAGAAAAATCAAAATGTGTTTTGGGATTAGTGATAAGCGTATTGCTATATTAAGCGTAAACTTTCAAAATACCTTCTTAAGGCGGCGCTATTCGGCTGAAAAAGAAGAAGATGGAGAGATGTGTAATTACGAATGTTGGACACAGCGCGCTAGTATTTCAAGTGATGAAATCGCAGCGAAAATGGCGAAAAAGCTTAATAAAATATGACTCGTTTAAAATAAAGCAAAAAACTCGTTGAACGTATCTTAAGTATCATTTGAAGAAACATTGTGAATTTTTTCACAAATATAACTTGTAAAATACTAGAAATAGACTTGGTTTAAATAATTTTCGGAGCATACTTTGCGATTTTTTTCTATCGAGGGAATTTCATATAAATTGCGTTTCGGCGTGGAACGTATCTAGATATTATCTTCAAAAATAAGGTATATTTTTTTAAGAGCTTAAAAACTTCAAATGTTTAAGGGAGATATGTAAGAAATCGGTCGAAATTCGAATAGTGGACACTTGAAACCCCCGCGAAGGTTTTTGGATTATTTCAACCACATGACAATACATCTGAAAAGTTTTTCAATAATCACAAAAATTCTTGCAAAACT
The DNA here is from genome assembly GCA_936435175.1 of Glyphotaelius pellucidus. NCBI lineage: Eukaryota > Metazoa > Arthropoda > Insecta > Trichoptera > Limnephilidae > Glyphotaelius > Glyphotaelius pellucidus. The sequence goes on along the minus strand of OW386558.1, from coordinate 18,218,718 downwards.
GTAAAAATTTTGAGAATAACATTATGAAAAACAATGATTGTCAAATCAGAATTCAATTTTCAAAACTCTTTAAATGAATGAATATGACAATAATTTGAATCAACTCAAGAATTGTAGATTTTTAAATAGGTACCTATGTTAGATACCAAATTTGCTTGTTTGTTCTTAATTTAAGGCCTAGTTTAAAAAAAATCACTGAAGGCCCCCCAGACCGAGCGGGTGCCGTTAGGTCGGGGAAATGATGCCGTTTATGGTAGTGACCATGCCGTGGTCAGGTAAGTACCAGGTCTTTGTTGTGGAGACGTTCTTTAAAAACGGGGAAAGCGTTGTGGCTGCGCATGGATCTTTTCGGATCCGGTTCGAGTTAAATTGTAATGACAGTGTTTCTAATCCTAAAACCATTCGGAAATGGATCAGTAATGTAGGGTTGGTCGCTACAGTGATCACATTCGTTTAAAGAAAAAGGATTCCCCGGTTTCGTCACAGAATGAGTAATGAAAAATTCTGTGCTCACTTGTAATCGGTCGGAATCGTAAGTGCGACAAAAATATGAAATGAAATGGTTAAAACTTTTACAAGATATTTTTATAATTTATTGAAATTTAGTCATTCAATAAAATTTTGTAAAAATGAATAATTAATCACAGAACTTTAGGTTATTGTCATGTTACAAAAAAAAATTACATAGGTAAATCCCTGAATGATTATATGGAATTATATATTTTAGATTTAATGAACGGCAATATTGACTTTAATAGTATTTACATCGTTATAAAACTATTAATAATATAAGAAGGAAAAAGTTGCGAAGGGTGGGTTGGAGTCTGGGGTCAGTGGTCCAGGAGTGAAGCATGAATCCATCCTAATGTGTGCAAGGCGATGGGTCGAGAGATTCCAGCTGGAGAGGTTGAAAGGTCTTCCTCATCTGGCCTCTTCCATTACACCGAGACATTGACAAACCTCACACCATGAATCCGGGCACCCCTGTTAAATCATCAAACGTAGCGAAACCACTTCGATTGACGTATGGCAGAGGTGTGAAGATCTTAACCGCTTGACCACGGAGGTCGCCATTATTTTTTAATATTACGAGTACTTTAAGATTGTTTCATTTTGATTTCTTTATTAATACTTTGGTATGAAAATGAGTTTAAATACACTACGTTGCTAATCATGATGTAATAATTTTATGTTTCCAGTCATTTAAATCAGCGAACCTCATCACCAACATCATGGTCAACGAGAAAACCAAAATTATCTCCCTGAAGGTGCGTATATCTTTATATTTATATTTAAATCTCGCATCACGATATTTATTCGAGATAAACTCCGAAACTACTCAACCATTTTGAAGAAATTTGACTTTCTGTATGTAATTTGTTCCAACTTAAGAGATAGACCTCAATATTTATTATTGCGAATTAAATGTTAATTAAATTTTTGTTATAGGTCAATGCTTTGTGATTATTTGTAAGTTCCATAAGTTTATGATTCTCACAGATGGCGGTGTGAGTTAATTTATCGACACAGCATTTGGTTGTCTAGTTTGGGTAACCATAGATGGCGTTGTGTTTCGGTAGCCACAACAATGCGTGGCCGGGTCAGCTAGTACATGTATATTTGTTTTTTTTTTCAATGTTTTTGGATTTTTCCCTTCAAAGGTGTTTAAGACCATCATTTAAATTTTTGGAGCGAGAGAGAGAAAGGCGAATATGAGAGTAAAAAAAATTTACCAAATTTTGATCCCTGGTGACATTTTAGTTGTTTTTATCTTTTCGTGCGCCGGCGCACACGACAAAATGTTCAAAAAAAATATTTTGAAATGCGATTTTAACCCTTGTGTATAAAAAAACGTATGAAGAACAGGGTCAGAATCGCTTGGGGCATTCTTGTTCTTAAGGTATAAAATTCTGTGAACCTAGGGAAGCTGAATAATTTCTATAAAATTCTCTATGCCCTCCGGCCGAGATTTTTACCGGTATTTGAGCTGTCAAATTGGGTGGCGTCGTTCTTGTGAAAAAAATCGTAAAACATATAAATTCATCAAATAAACGCAACTATTGTTATTTTTATGCATAGTTTATTGTTCAAGGAAAGTGTTTCAGTAAATATAATATACGATAGCACAAAATAAACCGACAAAATATTACGTCAAAGTCAAAACATCGCGATTTTATATTGTTTCCTCCTTGGCATTTAACGAGTTCAGCTTACTTAAAAATCAGAGGGTAAATATTGGACAGTTATGGTCGTGTCGGTTACTCGGCTGAGTGAGTAGTGACGACACGGGGCAGAGTGTTTTTTTTTTGTGGTTTTTGAAGAAAAAACAAATTAAAAACTAAAAATATATATATAAAAAAGTCACCCGAGACCAAAATTTCGTTATTCCAAATAATGTAAGGCATAGTCAAATAACACCTTGCACAATTTACTTAAATGGTAAAATTATATTGAACATTGGAGGGGAAGCAATTTTAGTCTTGATGGAAGGTAAGGACAAAATGTACAAGGAGGCAATAAAACCGTATCATTATCGAAGTCCCATCTCTACGATGTGCGGAGTAGCATCCAAGATGGCCCCCCGCACACCGTAGAGATGGGGCATCGGTACCGATACGTTTTTTTTCTGTCACTATAATTTCTGTCTTTACATCTAACTTAAAACTCGTTAAATGCCAGGGAGGAAACTACGTAAAATCGCAATGTTTTGAATTTGACGTATTATTTTGTGCTATCGTATATTATATTTACTGAAACACATTCCTTGAACAATAAACTATGCATAAAAACAACATTAATTGCGTTTATTTGATGAATTTATATGTTTTACGATCTTTTTCATGAGAACGAAGCTATCCAATTTGAAAACCCAAATACCGGGAAAAATCTCAGCAAGATGCCAAAGAGAATTTAATATAAATTATTCCGATTGGCTACGTGTGTTCATGGTATTTTAAACCTTAAGAGCAAGAATGCCCCAAGCGATTCTGACCTTGTTCTTCGTACGTTTTCTTTACACATAAGGGTTAAAATCGCATTCCAAAATAAACATTTCTGGCGTGTGCGCCGGCGCACGAGTGGCATATGACGTATTAAAGATTTTGTGTTTTAAACGGGGCGGAGCAGCGTCCAAGATGGCCTCCGCGCGCCTTAGAGATAGGACATCGGTGGAATGGTTTTATTCTTACATATGAATTATTTTGTTACAGCTTCTTCACTTTTCTACGCACATGCTTCACGTAAAGCCCCAGTTCACAGCGGCTGGCCTTTTTGTTATAAACAACAGTCTCTACTTCACAGTAAGTTAATAACAATATACCCTAAAATATATTCAGAATCTTAATGCGACGTAAGTAAAGAAGCCGTGTATACAAATTGCGACTCGCGACCCGTGTATTCGACGGACCTACTGTCGAATTTGCCCTATCAAAGAAAAGAAGAAGAAGACAAATATTCGGGAATCTTAGCGACATAAGTCAAGAAAGCGTGTAAACAAATATACGCCCGCGGCAAGGCGTATTAGACGAACGTACGGTCGAATTAACCCTTTCCGCCGCGTTCATTTGAATTAATTCTGAAGAACGTGTTACAAATATTTAAGACGTTTCTAAACTTTACTCTCCCGAAGTTATTAATTCATCGTCTAGAAAAATAAAATCTGGTGCTTATCGCTAACTTTATAGTTGAAAAACTGTTTATAAAGTTTTAAAATAGTTTTACGTAAAATATACTAATTGTAAAGCATTATTTTTATTAATTTTAAATGTATAGAGCTTAAATTCCCAGGGGTCTGTTGGAATAAAAAAGTTATTTTACTTACGAATTCGCCGAAAATGATTAAAATGTGAGTTTTGAGCAACCAAAAATTATTAGGGTTGTTTAACGCCTTAATTGATTGGAATTAGGTTTGTATTGTGGGTTAAACGTAAAACTCATAACAAAGACCCGGAAGAGTCACTGCAAACTCAGAGCCAAATTGTAGCATCAAATAAATTAATGAATACTTTATAAAAAATTCGTACTAAAGACTTATATGAAGTTGGTATATTTTGTTGAAAAATTATATACAACCGACGCAGAAGAATATCATGTTAACATTGATGATTGTTATTGAGGTATGTTATTATAGCCTTCACTCCTATTCTTTGCAGTTGAACACATCTACTACTTCCGGGAAAGTATTGCCAACTACATACATGCAAGGGAATACCTAAATGAACTAAGACTCGTTCCTGTTTTTGTTGTTGCAATTAACACATAATATTTTTTTCAGATGGCAGGGGCTATAACCACCTACATGATAATCTTGATACAATTCTCAATTTCCTCGTAATACATTTTTGATTTTGCTGTGGTTTTTCGTAGTCCGTAAGATTAATTATTGTATTTATTGAATCCACCAAATAAATCTATTTATTAAAGATATGTCTTTGCCTTTAGAAAAACCTGTCGTTTGCATTTAGGATTTACTGCACATGATATTGGGATGGCAGAATTAAGATCAACAAATTTCGGATGACAGCTGATAGTGAAGAGACACCGGAAAAATTCAATACTTTATATATCCGTATTTTTCTCGCTGTCAAGCCGTACAAGATCAGTCGTTCGTTTATTACATTTCCTAAGTTTGGCAGCAGGGAGGAAAGGTGGGAGGTGGAGGATAAGGGAGGGGAAGGGGACGTGGACGGGGGACGGGGGCGAGAACGGGGAAGCATGGGAAATGACACGCAGGTGAACGAAGAGTGAGGGACTTGGGTGGGGCAGAAAAAGGAATTGCAAAGTAGCGTTAGGGGAAAACAGGGTTAAAATTGGAAAATCTGTGCTTCTCACACGGACAGCTGTGAGAAGTTTATGCATTTCATATAGTTGAGCGACGGGGAGGGGGAAAGACGGGTAAGGTGGAAGGGTGGCGCGGGGGGGAAAGGGATCGCAGGATGGTCGGTTTCAGGGGACGGGGGGCACAGGAGGGGGAAGGGATGAAGGTGGAAGGGAAACGCGGGAGGGGAAGGGAAAGCGGAAGAACGGGGACGCGTAAGAAAGGACAGGCTGGGGAGGGGAAGTGGAGTATGAGAGAGTGGTTGAGGGAGGGATTGCAAAGAAGACATCGTAGCGGTAGGAGATAGCAGAGGGTAAATTTGGAAAATACATGCTTCTCACACGGACAGTTGTATACGGCCTGCTCACGTGTCGGAAAACTTTCTGATTTATTCGGATACTCACCAGAAAGAAAAACAATAATATTGTGTATCCAAAAGCATTTCAATAAACAGAATTTAAACAAAAATATTTTATTTCTTAGAGTAGCAAGCGTTGCATGCTACTGGCGGGTAGGCTAGTAAGCGTTTAAAAAATCAGCTCGTGAAAACGATTTTTTTTTACTAAAGGACATTTATTTAAATTTTTTATAAGTTTAACTGAAGATTGAACCTTCCTTCCCAGGAAAGGCTCTTAACTGCTGTAAAAATATCTCCTACTTAAATCATAAACAAAAACAATAACATTTTTTTTATTTAATTAAATTAAGACACTATGAGCAAAACTCATTCGAAAATCTGGAAACAGAAAAATCAAAAAAAGATATTGGCACCTCTGGGACTCGAACCCAGGACCTCTCTTTCCGGGTGAGCGCGCTGTCCTCTGCGCCAAGGTGTCGATATCCAATTCGGTCACTTTTAACTGTATCATACTTTGACTAAGAACCACCCATATTATCTTCATTTTCTTAACGCACATATTATAAAAGTGACCAAATTGGATATCGACACCTTGGCGCAGTGGACAGCGCGCTCACCCAGAAAGAGAAAGGTCCTGGGTTCGAGTCCCAGAGGTGCCAATATCTTTTTCTGATCTTTCTGTTTCCAGATTTTTGAATGAGTTTCACTCATAATCAGTGTCTTCATTTAATTAAATATTACATAATTGAAATAGTAACGTATTTTTTACTCCAAATAATGTCATGGACACTAATATTATAGACGTGTTTCTTTGGTAGATAGTGAATAATTTATCGCAATTTGATGTAAATATTACGAGAAATAATTAAATAAGTTTTCCACGATGATTACATATAAATTAATAATTATATTTTAATAATAATATTATTTTAATAATGATATTGCATTGCGCGGTGTTTGTGAAAAGTCACCCCAAGGTCGATGTATTATTAAATATATCTAATATAACTAGGCACATAATTCACATTATTCTTATTGGGTTTATGGCCTGTTATAACTAGGAAAAATCTAGTCATGAATGTGTACGATAAATGGATGGATCTCCTATTCAGTGGTGGAAGAAAGTCGACCACTGACTGAAGAGGCTTCTAATAGCAAACCTGTAGGGGGAAAGAGTTTCGGGAGACAAAGACTTGGGTGGCTGAATGGTATGAAACGGTATGCCATAGGCAGGAAACCAGTTGGTAAAGACACTCTCCAAGAGTTAGAGTACCGATGATGTCAGAAGGTAAGTTTGTTTATTGTTTGAATTGTTACAGATAATAATTGTTAATTTGTACAGAGTGTTAACAATTATTACGTCACTGATTTTTTTAAATATTTCTTTATTCAGTGCATTGTTTATTACAATATTTAATCTTTTTTACCAGTGTGCTTTGCACATGCCCGTGTTGTAGTGGTTGCATTTGAGATGTGCTTATAAATATAGTAATCAAATTTAAAATGATCACAGCATGCGTTTAATGTTTAGTTGTTACTAGGTGGAGATGCTATTAGTGAAAAACAACACTTATAATAAGCAAATTAAAATATAAAACATAGTAAGTATACAGTACGGAGAAATAAAAGAAAGATAGAAAGAAAGAATTAATGATAAAGCTAGATAAAGCATGTAAGTGTACAATTCGGCGTAGTAAGTGTACAGTACAGAGAAAGAAAAGAAAGATAGAAAGAAAATAAATGATAATAAAGCACGTAAGTATACAATTCAGCGTAGTAAGAATACAGTACAGAGAAAGAAAAGAAACAATTATAAAGCTATATAAAGCTTGTAAATATACAATTCAGTATAGTTAGTACACAGTACAGAGAAAGAAAAGAAAGATAGAAAGAAAAGAAACAGTAAGCCAGATAAAGCACGTAAGTATACAATTCAGCATAGCAAGTAGTTAGTACAGAGAAAGAAAAGAAAGGTAGACAGAAAAGAAACGATAAGAAAGCATGATAAGGCAATAATATTATTTTTTGTCATAATAATTGTATATGCCACAACGTCACGTTAGCTTACAGCTAATGAAATTAGAAATTGTTTTAATATACGAGGCTGTTTATAGGGTAAAAGCCGGAAACTTGCATTAGTGGAATTCATGCCCCGGTTTTGAATAAACGATGTTTGGGTGTTGGTGGCATTAGTGCTTTACTATAAGAAGTGCTCCTCTCGCAGGCCTCAGTGACATGTAAACCGTCAGAGTAGGCGCACGCGTATTTTTTGTGTGAACTAAAATATTCCTCAGCGAAACTTTGACGGGCGTCGAAATTATATTGATAAGTAATTTCTATTGAATATTTTTATTGCAGACTGTGGTTTCGGTCAACTTTTTGTTTCAATGCATGCATCAGAGTTTAAATTACACTGTTTATTACGTTTTACTGTTGAATATTTTTTTATTTATTTCGCAAATAAAAAGGACAAGAATCCGCGTCAAAAAGGATAGTCGCCCTATTTACTTTTGCGGATAGTCGCTGTGTCGTCGTGGTTGCATGAAACTTGTACAACATTCGAAACCCATTTCATGAGATGTGTAAAGTTGAAAACCTTGGCTTCTTTTGAAAACTAATGCCAATGTCAAATCTAATTGCCACATTGTTTTACCTTTAAGTTAAATAATAATATTTTACTAATAACTTACATAACTTAATGTTTGGAGGCTATTTTCGTTGTGTTTTTTTTTTTAGCTTAAAACGTTAAAACTTAATACTATTTTAAAATGTTGATTAATCTTTTGATTTGTAGTTAGTAGTAGTGGTACATGAGGCGTGTATCACCCGAAGCATTCTTAAAGTTAGGCCACTATCCGCTATATAGGCAACTACTATCCCCTTTCTGAGAGGTCAAATAAAACAGGATTTACTGAAAACGTATACTAATTATGTTTACAAAAATAAAAGATTAAAGACCTAAATCTTAATAAATATTTGTTTATTTGTTTATTTGCTTATTAAGATATGCCCAGTACACTATAATAAAAGTTAGGTTAGGTAAGGTATATTAAATTACGTTATTACATGGTTATGTACCTATTACGTAATACCATAGAATTTCACGGGGTAGTTTCGTCTGACATATGAACGGGTCTTAAGACGACGCTTCCCGGCTCAAAAAGAAGAAGATGGAGAGATATGTAATTACGAATGTTGGACAGAGCTCGCGTATATTTTCGATGATAAAATTGAAGCGAAAATTATGAAAATGCTTAATAAAACATGATTCGTTTCAAATAGAACAAAAATCTTGTGGAAGGTATCTTAAGTATCATTTAAAAAAACATTGTGAATTTTTTCACAAATATAACTTGTAAAATTATAGAAATAGACTTGTTTTGAATAATTTTCGGAGCATACTTTGCGATTTTTTTCTATCGAGGGAATTTCATATAATTTGCGTTTTGGCGTGGAACGTATAATCTTCAAAAATAACATTTATTTTTTTAATAGCTTAAAAACTTCAAATGTTGGGAGATATGCAAGAAATCCGTAGAAATTCGGATAGCGGCGGCTTAAGACATTTTAAAATCAAGAATTGTATGCTCACTCATTGGAATTGACTGATTGAAGCATTGCTGCACTTTTTCTTGCATTGCATTTTATTATATGTTGCATTATTATTAGTAAGTACATATTTTTTAATAAAAGAGAATTTGAAAAGTGGCGCAACTATCCAGCTTTTACCCTAGAGTTGTTTATATCGTTACACTCTATACGCGTAAAAAAAATAACGGTTCTTCGTTGACCTCCGTGTATAAAAAATCTGTTTGTTAAAAAAACAGCAAAAAAAACCCCAAAGGGTGAAAAAAAAGACAAGAGAACAAATGAACAAGAGATTTCACAAATTATGCTAAAATGACATCTAAACAAGCACTTCTTTAACGGAAACTATTTTTCTATGAAGCCTTGAGCAACAACGGTTCTATACGAGCCCCAGCAATTTAACTATTACTTAATTACACTACTCGACCAATGTCAATTATCAATGCAGGCGTCATAATATATAATAATAATACGTAATTATGCCCTGACCTAGGACGACTTTCGTACAGGCCAGTGACGCGCAACCTGCTCAACATGCATCATAAAATTTGTACACGTAAGTCCATAGCAATTGCTAAGGACTTACGTGGTTTATCCTGGTGGTGGTGGTGGTAGAGGTACAGATATTTGTAACAATTTATGGGCGAAATTTTTCAAACTAAATTGGGATTTGTGACTTGTGTTTATATTTTTTTTAAATTTATTTCAGTCATGTCAGTCTTCATATCGACGCTGGAAAGGAAGAATGGCTGAAGCGCCGTAGAGCCATATGGCGTTTGAGCCGTTTTCCTTTACAGGTGGATGGAAAAAATTATGATAAATCAAAATCCGTTACCTACCACATGGTAAACATGCGAGTTCCCGGCATGCGTTGCTACGCCGTTTAATAAAAAAAATTGTTTCTCCCTGCGTGTCCTTTCGCATTCGTCCCATTCCCCTCTCGCGTTCGAACCTACCTCCCAAGTTTCCCTCCCCTCTCCCGGGTTCCCCTCCCCCTTCTCGCGTTCCATACATTGATTCCCGGACATTCAGTTTTCAAACAGCTCGCGTGCACCTATTCTAATTTTTTTATACAAATTTCATAATGCCAGAGCTCACCAGTATACATAGAAACCATCGCTGGTAGGCACACATCAAATCCCCAAATTTTCATCGCAATCGGATGAATGGTTTAGCAACGAATAGCTTACATACATACATATTAAGAAACAAAATTTATTTATATATATAGAGATTAAATTTAAAAAACTTTAGAAGCAATAATAGCAGTAATAATAATAGTAATTTACTGCAATTTAAAAAATTGCAAACTGAAATATCGTTAGTACATAATAATATGTCTACAGAATGAGAAAATAAAATAAATGTTTTGTATGACGTTACCATTCTGGAAGCTGAGCTGAGCTGAGAATCCACAATAGGCTTTCAACTGTCTGTCAACAACATATTTTATGATACTTTTTATAGGTTGGTCGCCAACCTAAGTACTACAACTTGGAGAAACACAATACAGTCAAGTGGAAGGTAAAAAAAAAAAACAGGGGAAGGTCACCAATGCGCTGGAGTGACTAAATTTCAGCCAAGCGACTCTCCAGGCAGCGTAGAACCGCGAGGAGCAAAGGAGCATTGTCAACTATGGATATTGGAGTAGGGATCACAATCTTCAGCAATAAAGAACCGGCTATTTAATGACACCAGGGGTATGGAGCGTACTTTCTATTTCTTCGGAAAGTAGTTTACCTCAAAACTTAATCTTTTGCGATTTGGTACGTCTTTGTTTACATGTACGAATGGTTGATAAAATTATAAGTACGGCCTACTTCTATATATGGATAAAAATCCACTGGAGCGATTATGGTCGAAACATGGACCACTTTTATTTGTCTGCGATTGATAGCGGTTCAAAATTGGACCACATTTTTCCACCATTCGTAAAACATTTATTGTAATTATTTTAAACATTTCCATGGCCAGCCATTTATTTAAAAACAAAGCTGTTGAAATGCTTTATCTATTATGACCATAGATGTCGCAAATCCGAACTGCAAAGACTATTTTAGAATGACGTTAAAAATTTAAAAAAATAATATTTTTTTAAGCAGAATTTCTGTTCAACTGTTTACCGTTAAAATTAAGTCCCCTTTCCATAGATAGCCTTTCATTATCAAGTATACCGCAGACAACGTTAAAAAATTGAAAATATTCTATGTTGACTCGAATAAGTACCTCTCACGGAGTTTCAAAGTAACAAACACGCAAAATTTGCACGTTTTAGTTTTACAATTTTTTTTTTTTTTTAATAAATCCTACATACACGAGATAAAGGTAAAATACAGGTTAATTTATAGACTACAATAGCACTATAATAAGTTTTTATGTATCCATGAAAAAATTCGAAGGTATGATTTTTGTATGTTGTCAAAAAATTAAAAAAATCATCATCTGGAAATCTCGAGCAATCGAGGCAAATTTATTTATTTCGCGTGGTCGCTCCAGTGGATAAAAAGATACCGATTTTGTGTTATTGACGCAATTTCGTTATGATTTATGCGCTGCTCCTGTTTCAATGGATAAACTACTAAAACTTTGAAACAGTTTTAATTTTCAATACTTTTTTTAATATAAGAGAATTACAAATACGCCAAGTACATGACTCCTTTGTGTAAAATTTCGAAAAAAATGTGATAAAAGTCGGTTTGTTTATTTGATAGAGCCATTTGCATTATGATGAATTTAAAAAAAAAATAAGCGCCATTTTTATTAAACTGTTTTTTTTTAGAGATCTTCGAATAGAAAAAGGCCATCAAAATGAATTATGAAAATGGTTGTGCATCCCTGGTATAATTAAATGCACCTAAGTACATTGATTGATCAATAAAAATATTCCATAATATAAGCAACAAGATCATTGCTTCAAAAGCATTGCATCGACACAACACAGCGGTATCTCTCCACTTGAGTGAAATTTTCAAACAGAATTTATTAAACATGACAAAGTATAATTTATTCGTTTTGGCTATGGTTTTGGTATTAGTACTATCTACTGTGGATTGCACATCGTATGCAGGTAAGAAAATCAGCAATTTAGAAATATAAATCCATAATTCCGAATCCTTACAAAAAAATTCATAACTTCTGGTGTTCCACAGGGATCAATACTTGGGTCTTTGCTTTTTCGAATTTGTTTAATCAACTTAGGTTGTAAATTAAAGCGTGATTGTGTTTCGATTTAACCCTTCGAATAATGAGAAAATAATATTTATGAACTTTTGCCTGTCAAGATTTGAGCACAAAATTCCTGGTTCTTCCCACGCATTTTTAATGTTACTTTTTATGGTTATTTTTTAACCTTCTTGTAAAAACAATTTTTTTTCTAAAATCTTGATAAAATAAACTTTTCGATGTATTTATTAGAAATCAACATTTTTGTTTTAAAATATTAAAATTTTGATATTGAAAATGTAAATTAGCTCAAAAATACTTACCTGGGGATTCCTCAAAAAAGCACATAAAATAAAATAAACCGAAAATTTTAAATACAGATTCGTTTTTTTAATAAAGTTTGTGATAAAACTGTCACCTCACTTTTTATGACATTCATACTATTTTATTTTTAAATTAAGTGTTTGTTACGTCACAAATTGGCGCAAAATAAAATCGTCACTTATGATCGGATTTGTAAAATATCTGACCAATATAGCTTGTTTATTCCTAAAGCAATAAGAAGCATTATTTCATTCGCTTTCTAACATAAAAGAAATCACAAATGTTTGCCTTACAGTAAAAGAGATATCTAACTCTTAATAATGCACGGTCGCTCTGGGACAATCTGGGTCTCCTGTTATTATAACGGCATACGATGTTTTGGGACAACTTGGGTCTCCTGTGATTAGACGGGTTAACTGTTTATAATTTTGTTTCGGTAATTCTGATCAAAAACTAATTTTGGATGCAGTTAAGATCTCAATAAGCAATGAAATGCAATATTGTTTTACATGAATTTTACAGGTTGTACCAGAAAAAATGGTGATCCGGGTTATTGCTCTCAACTGAACAATTGTGTGACAGCTAGAGCAGATAAGAAAAGAGGCATAACACTTGAGGTAATATGAATATATTATTAAGTGTTCATTCACAGCACTGGCATCAACATAACTCAGTTCGAATGGAGTGAATAAATTCATGGATAAGTAATAGGCACGTAGGTACAAATTAGTTTATATATCACTAGCTTTTCCCCGCGGCTTCGCTCGCATGGTATTACGGGAAAGTACTGTAGCGCTTGCACTTATCAATTATCTCCCCCCCCCCCACCCCACCCCCATCCCCTCCCGCATTCCATATATTCATTCCCTTACATTCAGTTTTCAAACATCTCGCTTACCACCCAAATTTCATAATGCTATAGCTCAAAGAAAAAAAGAATTACTTATCCAATTTTGTTCATTCGTTCGGAATTTATGCGCTTACAAACATTTCGGATGTTTATTTTTATTTAAATATTTGGAAGTTCGTTAATATAATAAAAAAATACTCTATTTATCATTCAGTCTTTATAATCGTCACGAATTATATTTTTAATATAGGAACTCTCGTCTGACATTTATTCCAAGCTTGTCCAAAAAAAAACGAATTCTAATATTTGAATTTTCTGCAGTAGTAGCTGACCAGTAGACTGAGTACCTACCAGCATAGAGCCCAAAAATATATCAACATTGTTTCCATGGAAAAGATTTTTTTCTGACGTTAGCAAAAACTCGCTTTTGTTAGCGACAGAAAACGTATAACAAATATAATATATTAATATTAATAATTTCACAACGCCAGAGCTTACCATCATATACAACCTGTAGTCTGCGCATATAATTTAGCTTTATATTGGTGAAAGAATTATTAAAGTCTTTATATTGTGTTATGCGTGACAGGTCATAAACAAACTCGAGCAGTTTCGCATTTATAATATTAGTATGGATGTAATATGATCTAACTCAGTAAACAATATATTTTAAAAAATATATTTTTGTTGAGTTTGGGGCAGTCGGTGTATGACTGAGCTAGGCAAGAAATATTTAAAATGGCAAGAAGAAAAAGAGAGGGAAAAGGTTCTACTCTCACACAAGGCAATTTTTGGAAAATTTAATATATTTTAATGACTATAATTTATATCAATTCATCCTTAAAATATCCACCGTCTTCAAAAAGTATATCATTTTGGAAGAGAGTTCGAAAATTTTTGATATCAAGAGACATATTTTCATTCAATAATTCTGGAGGTGGGTATAGGTACCGCCGCCCTGGAAACCATTTATTGGATAACCAACACTCCTACCAGGTCACCTCAAGTGGTTCGCTACGTTTAGTGACTTAGCAGGGGTGCCCGGGTTTATGGAGTGAGGTTTGTCTAGGTTTTGGGGCGGATGCGCTTGTTCACTTACAGCATGGCGGGCCAAATCAGGAGGGGCTGGGTTAAGGAGACCTAGAGCTGGGCTCTCTTCACCCTGCAACATCGCCTTGTAATGCAGTGGGAGGGATGAATTCATTCGTCCGTCACTCGTGAACAAATTAACGATCAGTTTCCTTCCCCACCCTCAATTTGGGAGGCGGGAATAGGTACCGCCGCCCCGGAAACCATTATTGGATAACCAACACCTCTGCCATAGGTCACCCCAAGTGGTTCGCTACGTTTGTTAGCAGGGGTGCCCGGGTTCATGGGGGTGAGGTTTGTCTAGGTCTTGAAGACGGATGACCAGGACACACTGAACCCCAGATTCCTGCGCACACCTTAAACCCTTTTCCTTCCCAGAACTCTCCTTCCCTTCCTTTCCTTAAAAAAATCCTCCACACAGCATCCCCAAAGATGACATAGGCCCTGAAGGAAATTATTTTCCTCAGGGCCTCCTGTGTGGAGCTCATGTAAAAAAATATAAAAATGCCTTTTTCCTACTCAAAACTTCCTCTCCTTTCTCTCCCTAAAATGACTCTCCACACAGCACCCCCAAGATGACATAGATGTTTTGTAACGACAGAATTTTTTTCTCAGGGCCTCCTGTGTGGAGCTAATGTGAAAAAAAATAATAACAATAAATCAAAAATATATTTCTTCCACGTGTTGCCACTGGCAAGTTGGTCATAGGTCACAAAGTGCCCCCTGGCACCATCCCTTACGGAACGGGATAGCACGTAACGCGTGTTTCATGTGGGCTGGCCTAAAGAATTGTGAAATGCATGAGTTGGGGGTTAAAAATTGTATAAATAGTAATGAATTTTGTTATCTTTCAGAAATGTGACTACGGAGGAGGTGATCTAGTGTGCTGCGCGGACCCCATGGTGTAAATCAGAAAAATATATAAAAAAAATTAACAACAATTTGAAAACAATAAAAAAATTAAATGACATAACTGAATTTGAATTTGAGTGAATGAGTAAGGTGTATTCGGTGTTGTAATAAAACCAGCCAGGCTGCTTCACACAAACATTTATGTAAATCGCCATTTATGGAAAAAAAAACATCAACAAAATGTGCAGAAAACGCCCATGGCACTCAGAACACTTAGATTTTGTCTTCAATGTAAAAATATTTAAAAAAAAATATATCGGTTCTGGCCCTAAAATTGGTGCCCTAGGCCGGAGCCTTTGGAATCTATGCAAAAATCTGGTCCTGAACGAGACGACGCTCTACGTCTGTATCTGGCACTGAATTTGTCATATTTATAATTGAAAAATAATAATAATAACAAAAACATATAACAGATTTGGGTCAGCTGCCCCACCCCCCTACCCTCCATTGGAGACACCCGTGTACCCATAAATTATGTTTAAGTTTTTTAAATAATCATTCTAAGTGTTGACTAGATTGATTATTAAATCAATAGACAAAAACGCTTTTGTAATTGTTGAATTATAGTAGCTGGCTGCTTTCTGCATAATTATCTTCAACAACAATAAGTGTTTATGTTTATAATTATCCCATTTAAACCGATCCTTAATCATATATCAGTAATGTGGTGAACTTTTGTTAAATTGATTGACATACTAAACAATTAAATAAAAAATAGTCAAAAGAATTGTTGATCGAATCGTTTGACGCATCAGTAAATTTTTTGGACGATCCATAACACACAGTTAATTGCAATGAAAAATTCTCGAATATGGCTGGACGTTACAAATCATATTTCGAAATCGATTCGTTAAATCGATCAATGTTAGTAGAAGTACATTAGGACCTATCCTGTTTTTCCTTTATATAAATTCCTTTTGACATTTAGGCATTAGTGGAGATGTTATTTGTTTTGCGGATGACACTGTTCTTATTTTCGCTTCTGACTCTTGGAAAGGTATATATAAGAAAGCTACAAAAGGAATCAACAGGATCAAATATTGATTAGATCCTGCTGATACTAAATACTGACAAAACAAAGTACATGATATGTAGCATAGATCCCAGACGACAACCAAGACTCGACGAAAACCATACGTGATTAGTGATTATACATCTAAAAAAGACTGTCTATGCAACCCGCTAACTCGAACCCAGATAATCAAGTACTGATGCATTAACAAGGCATTAACAACTATTTTAGATGGACTTAACAAATAAATAAAACAGCGGGTAAATACGAAACATAATGCCAATGAAGACTCTCAAAACGATATACTACGCATAGCCCAATCAATTATCACTGACGGTGTGATTGGTTGTGGTGGTGCTGCTTAAATTAATATGGACCCTCTCGACAAAGCGCAAAAAGCCTATTATATTATTACTAAAAAACCTTTTGGATTCTCGACAATAAAGTTATTTAAAGACTTTGCTGTATTGAACATACAGCAAAACTGTACATCAAAATTATATCTCTACACTACCAAAAAGACAAACTAAACCATCATACTGCACAACACAGTTGCGACACAAGACAAAGACACTTATGAGTCTGAAGACCAATACTACATATGGACAAAGACATTACCATAGTTTGGCTCCAAAATTTTAAAATTTAATTGAAAAAGAAATTAACGATATTCACGTGACAAAAAATGGAAATCTATCTAGAACACAAAATTATGGACACACAACAAAGGCATTGGATACCGCGGGCAGATAACTTCTGCGATATAACAACAAGCTCAACGCCTGTATTTTTTCTCTTTTCCTCTCAATTATTTTTATTTCTTTCTTTCATCTTTTTTCTATTTTTCTCATCTCTTTTCTTTTTCATTTCTTTTATTTTTCTTTCATTCTATTTACATGTATTTAAATTTAAATTAAAAATGTTATCTTCCAAGATTAAGATATCAAAATTAGATTAAATTCCTGCCACCTTGGAACGGGCTCAGCCTAGTGAAATATCATATACCAAAAAAATATGTATATCTTGGTTAACAAATAATTTATTATTTTTAAGTTTATTGATAACTGTTTCTGATAAAACTGTTTGATAATGTCTTCAGAAGGCGAAACAGCTTTCGATTTGGAAAATTAGGAAAGGTATCATGGGTGGGTAAGAATCCGGGGGTCAGTGTGTCAAGGAGTGACGCAAGTTTGAATCCATCCCTCATACTGCTCATAGTCCGGCTAGGGATCAAAGGGTGTCCCTAAACCGGCCCCTCCCGATCCGATCTGCCACGCAGTTGTTGCGCATCCGTTGCCAAAACCTGGATAAACCTCCTCCTCCTCCTATGCATCCCGGCTAAATCACAAAACGTAGCGAACGACTTGGGGTGACCTGTGGTAGATTACCTTGTTAAGAAGTTTCAGTTTTAGTTGATCCTCTACATGAAAGCATATTGACAAGTGTGAATCTTCATTAAAAAAAGTTGTTCAACCACTTCTTGTCATTCAATACAAGTTGATCAGCTAAAACTGAAATATCAGAATGCGTCGTAAGTATTAGTTATCAAATGCTAGGTTTACATTTGTAAGTAAAATTTATGACTTAACGGAAGTTTTTGACAAGTTACTTACACGTGTATCCAACTTGTGATAATTAATGCTCACCGAAATTGTTCGGAAGTTCAACCTGGCTAGGTTTACACTCGTAAGTAAAATTTACGACTTAACGGAAGTTTTTGACAAGTTAATCACAGGTAAAATTTACGACTTAACAGAAGTTTTGACAAGTTACTTACATGCATCCAATTTGTGATAATGAATGCTCACGGAAGTTGTTCGGAAGTTCGACCTGTGTAAATGCTTATGCGAGCGTTTACATCTGTAAATTTATTTGCAGTAAGATGGCTTCCTGTCAACAACGATCTGCTACTGTCAAATTTTCGCGATTTTTTCAATAAAGACGAAAAAGCCCAAATACAGTGTTGAAATTGAATAAATTTTCAACTACTTTTTAGTAAGGCTGTTTTGACCTCCACCACATCATCTTCCATTTGAACGGTCCCCGTTAAACATCTCTCCGCCTTGGTTTTTGGTAAAACCTTGATTATTTGTTCTTTTTCAAGTAATCGGGGCAACCACAACATAAATGGTGATTTTGTTTGAATTTTCTGATTCCAAGAAATTAATTGATTGAACATTTATTTGGTGAACCCCCAAGACAAACGGTTTCCAAAAAAACTTGAATTTTGACTGCTTTGGAAATGTAAACACAGTGACAAGGACAAAACGCTTTGATGTGACTTGATACTTGGCATTCTTTCTATCAGTGACCAGCCTATTGCATAATTGTCTCATGCACAATTAGATACACAAATTGATGGTTCATTTTGGTTCTGTATGCTGCATTTTCTAACTTCTTTCTCAGTTTTGGTTAGGCGTCTCATCTCATATCGGTAGGTAATTAATTACACGTCTTATCTTGGTTCTTTAAAAGAGCAGGTTTTTCTTTTACTAAGTAAAAAAAGTAATGAATACAATACAAGATAATTATTATAATTGTGTAATCTTTACAATTCCATTATAACAACCTAACATCAGATAACTGCAAGGTTGTGTCATGATTGACTGAATGATAGACCTAAAAGGCATTCAAATAATTAAGTAATAATTATTGTGAAAAGCATTACAACCAAAATACCAAAAGTCCATAGGTTAACAAAACATGTATTATATTTACATTGGTACGGTTCCAATATATCAGCCTTTTCTTTAAAAGTCAACCAGTAGTGAAGGAAACTGACAGAAAAAAACTCTATTGAGAATGTCTGGATACTTTAAAAACTTTTTTAAAGCCGATTCAATGTTGACTGCTATGTCACCAGTTCTAAAATTTTGTTGTTCGACAACAATTCATCCTTTCAAATTCAAAATCAGTCCTGGAAAATCGAAAGCAATTTTGATAGTCTTTCCGTACTTTACAGTAGGCATTATAGTAATGACCGCGAATTACATAGGTTATGCATTCATTCGAATTCTTGGAATACATGACATGGTGATCAGCGAAGGAACACCAGTGGTATACTATTATAGTGAACAGGTGCAACTCAATATTCTACCAATAATAACTCTTTTATTCTTATTAAGAATTGTGGAAAGAAATCGATTAGCATATGCGTTTGAAACGATCAGCAAAAGTGATCAAATATTCAAAGATCTTGGACGTAAAATTGACCATTCAAAGTTTAAACGAGTTTTTTTCTGGGCAGTTGTGATCCAGGTGACTTATTTCTGCAGTTACATGTTATTTACATTGTTTATACATCCTATGAACTCATTACCAAAGTTCTTATTATTGATGGTGAAGTATGGACCATCTTATCGACTAAACGTTGAACAATTTTTGTGTTCCGCTTTCTACGCCAGTATTTTGCTAAACCTCAAAGCATTAAATAAAGAAATATATGAGATATTTTGGATACCGTACTACTCACATCTCAATGAAAAACACCTGAAAGATATAAATATAAGGAAACGATCCAATTTACATTCTAAAAAACTTATTTTGAAAAACCTCAATCTCATTTGGAAAGCGTACGCAAACATCTGCGATTACAGCGTACTTGTGGACGATTGCTTTTCGATAATTGTTTTTCTATTAATTGCCTTGTCATTTCTGAATATTTTGTTGAACACATTTTTCGTAATGTCGATGTTGATAAGAATGGGAGAGGCAGTAAACGACGTTGAACTGGATTTTTTTTTCATGACAGTTATACAATGCTTAGTAAACATAACAAACTTGGTCTCCATTGTTTTGGTGTGCAACATGTGTGAAACTGAGGTAAGCTACTTTCTGGCTAAAAGAATAAAGCCTTTTTTGGCTTAAAATATTCGTGTTTTATGTTGACACAAATACAAATACTCACAATTTACGAATGAAAATATTTTGTTTCATTTGGAAATGTCAAATAGAAATGTAACATTTAAAAAAAAATTAACGTCAGGATTACTTCAGACAGATTTAAAAAAGGCTTGGGAACAGTGTGGGTGAAGGGAGTGGAATATGAATTACTACTAAGATACAGAAAAAGCGCCGCAGGTGAAAATTTTACTGGGTTGAAGCGAACACCAATAAATCCTTCCAATTTTTATTTTTCGGAGAACGGTATCAGAACGAAATTTGGATGAAAATCCCATTTTTCAAAAATTTTTTTTTTTGTAATATTGCTTACAATGGAAACCTATATTTCACATCAGCTTAATCGGCTAGTAGCCGAGAGGGTAAATGGGTCAGATCCAATCCAGGAGACGCGGTTCAAATCACTGCTAACCTATCCCTCCATCATTGCATGTGCAACATTTACGCTTTCACGAAAATGAGATATATTTTTTCCAAATCCTGTCCTCAATGTGTACCATTTTCTCCTGAGCGGAGTTAAATTTAAAAATATAAGAACAATCGGTCTCTGTTTGCTGAGGCTCCGAACCGGGGGCTCTTCAGCCTTGGCGAAAATCTGGCCATAAACGAGACAACGCATTACGTCTGTATCTGGCGCTGAACTTGTCACATTTATAATTGAAAAATAAAAGTAATAACAATAAATTATAACAGACTCCTTCTCCTCTATTGGTGACGCCCATGTATCCAAATATTATTTATAATTTTTTGGTAAATAGGTGTCTTGACTAGATTTGAATATTTGATCATTTGACATAAGTGCTTTTTATCAGTGTTGTATTTTTTGTATTTGGCTGCTCTCTGCATAATTACCTTCGATTACAATAAGTGCTTATGTTTATAATTATTCCATTAGAACCGATCCCTAATCACATGTCAATAATGTGGTGTGTTTCTGTTAAATTGATTGACCTACATGACAATACTAGACGATCAAATAAAGAAATTGTAAAAAGCATTGTTGACCAAATCTTTTGAGGCATCAGTGGATTTTTGGACAATCCATAACACATACTTACTACTTACTTGCAATATAAAAACTGTCTTAGTTACAACTAGTTATTCTTGAAAGAAGTCAGCCATTATCTGAACAAATAAACCCCTCCCGAATATGGCTGGACATTACAAATCATATTTCGAAGTGGATTCGATGTTGAACGCCATGTCCCCAGTTCTAACACTGGGTCGTGTGACATTTATTCATCCTTTCAAATATGAAATAAGCCCCGGAAAATCCAAAGCAGTTTTAGTAATTTGTCCATACTTCAGCATTACAATATTTCTTATGATGGCTTACATTGTAATTAATATGACCGTGCAATATCTTGGACTGCGTGATATGGATTCGAAAGGAATCCCAAGTGTGTACATTTACAGTGAACTATGGCAACTTAATGTTGGTCCGATAATTTCTCTTTTATTCATATTAAAAGTTTTGGAGAGTAGTCATTTAGCACGTGCATTTGAAGCCATCGACGAAAATAACGAAATATTTAAAACCCTTGGGCGTAAAATAGACTATCCAAAGATAAAACTTTTTTTTTTCTGGGCAGTTGTGTTTGAGGGGATTTATTATTGGGCTTACATAATTATTACATTGTATATACATCCTACTAGTCCATTTCTGAGGTTCCTACTAGCGATGGTGAAATATGGGCCATCATATCAAATGAATGTTGAACAATTTATATGTTCAGCTTTCTATGCCAGCGTTTGGCTAATCCTCAAAGCATTAAATGAAGAAATAATATGCAATATTCTTTTGACACCTAATCATCCACACGTCAATAACAAAAGCTTAACAGATGTTTATGTACCAAGACGAACCAATTTACATTCAAGAAAACATATCTTGATAAAACTCGATCTCATTTGGAAGGCATACAGAAACATTTGCCAATACAGTGAGTTTATAAATGACGGCTTTTCAATTACTGTTTTTGTATTAATTGCCATTTCATTTCTAAACATTTTGCTGAATACGTTCTTTGTAATGTCATTGCTGCTGAGAATGAGTGATGAAAACATCAAATCCTTTGAATTTCTTTTGATGACAGTCTTACAATGCGTTGTGAATATTACAAACTTGATCACAATTATACAAGTATGCAGCTTGTGCGAAACGGAGGTAAGTCTCTTACTGGTTAAATAAATCGTTTTTCGACTTTAGTTCGTAATCATATTGCTCTAAGCTTCCTGAGAATATTATTTTACAAGCATCGTTTACACTAAGTCTACACTAGAAAGTCTTTCTAGTGACAATATGTAGGCGTGAACAAAACAAAGGACTGTTAATCGCCGTAAATGTTTTAATTTGAAATAATTATAACATTGCTACACTAATCGATAAAAATACTATTTTGAACAAGAAAAATATTTATTTTACAATTAAAACTAACATTATGCTGAGTACTTATCAAAATCAAATAGGAAGTACGTCCTTTTTCTGACCGTCCTTTGCATGTTTTACAAAATATTTTAAAATGTTGAACAACCTCTAAAATACCGTGAAGATTTTTCTGAAATAAAATAAAATTGTTTGTAGTTTAGTTTTTTCATACGTTCCAACTTTCATTTTTTTAATTGCTGATTAGAAAACTTGGTAAGGTATGTATACTTTGAAAAATATTACAGGTAAGAAAGATTGATATTATTTTACTCCATTTAAAAAATAATTATTTCTTTATTATAAAAAAACCATTTATAGAAGAAACTCAGGATTGATTGATTGATAAAGTATTAATTATCCTACTTTGTACTTGTACGGCGCGATAACGAACTAAAAACTCTTTTTTAAATATCTCAACAGATGGCAGTAATCACGGTGTGGATCTGGGATAGTGTAGCAAATCTAATTATTAAGCGTAATGTATTGTTGGCAATAATTAAATATTAAGAATGAAATATATTGGCTCCACGGTACATGACAATAGTACCCTTTACACACAGAGTTCGGAGCGGGACGTGCCCCGCGCCACTTTAGGCCGCGGCGCAGAAAAGTAAAGATCGAAAGTAAGATAACGGTTTACAGCGCAGTTCACAGTGAGACTTTTCTGCGCGGCGGCCTGAAGTGGCGCGGGGCACGTCCCGCTCCGAACTCTGTGTGTAAAGGGTACTTAAAATAGCTTCTAATAATCGGCAACATTGCGTTGTGCCATTCGAATTCACAGCCGTTGGCTATCCGTTCTGTTGGTAGCTCCGCGCCAGTCCTGCCAATCCGCGGGTGTTAGTAGTTCCCTCCTTTACCGACCGCAGTAGCTGGAGTAACTTCCCTGTTGGCCGCCAGAGGCGCTAGCAGTACCTCTGGCGGCGGATAAGCGAACCAAACGTGTGAGGCGGCGATATTTAAATATGCTGCTAACAGTATATTGATAAGTGTTCAATTATAGAATACTCTCACTTTCTAGCATCACTTGTCTCTTACCCCTGCCGCTAGGGCAGCGGACCGATAAAAACGCATGTGAGAGGCGTTGGGAAGTTTGCCTGCTGGGGTGGCCCGCATAAGATTCAGGTCTCCAGAGAGAGAAAAGACACTCATAAATCCTTTTGGTATAAGATTAATGATCGGTTAGGAAACAATTAGTTTCCTTTTGGTTATTTATGGTTAAAATATAGATAAAGCTATTGTTATAGTTTGTTCTGTTAAGCTACTGTTTTACGATTATTGAACTGTGAACTACTTGTAAGTTGATTGTACCCACCCCAATAAAGACTAATTATATTTAACGTATAAAGGTGTGAATTTTATTTCAGTATAACCCGCTACAAAAGCTTTTTTATTGGAGTCAACTCTCACTGCGTTACCTATATACTCGATACTATTCTAAGAATTACCATAAAACATGTTTCAATGTTTTCAGGCTAAAAGGACGCCATACCTGATCAATAAGATGCTATGTATGGAAACTAACGAAGATATTTCGTTTAAGGTAATGTAAACCAGCCGGCCAGCGTAGTCCAGCGATAAGGCTCTTGACTCGCAATCCGAAGGTCGAGGGATCGAATCCCGGCGTGGCAAATAAATTTTATTTGATTAATTTGTGTTATTTCACAATATAGTATATTTGCGGCACTTTCCAGAGTAGAAGATACCATCAGTATCACCCTAGTGTAAGACCACCATTCAGAATTGAAACGTTGCTTGAAATGGCTTTAGCCGTGTTAAGTGACCAGATCTGAATAGCCAGGTACTTTCCCACTTTCCTCTTCCCTATCTCCTTCCCTCCCCACTACCTTCAGCCTCACAACATACCCCAATTCGGGATGCCATAGTCTCACTGGCTCCAGACGGGAGCAGTTGGAACTCTTGTTTGGTATTCATATTATTTTTTTATTTTTTTAAACCATTATCTGCCTTGATGGTGGACCATAATTGAAATAAATATTTTCCTGACTTTCTGTCCGCTTTGTGGAGATTTTATCTGCTACTTTCTTTAAGTCAATTATCATTTTAAACCAAGTAATTTTTGGACCTACTTTTTTCCCCGTCTGAAGTGCTACAACAATATTTTCTAATTTTGAAAAAGATACTTAAATTATAAGTAAATTCAAGATTCAATTCTTCGTCAGGAGAATATTAGAACTAATCTACGATACAGAATATTGACAGACATATTCATAATTTTAGGTGTTTGAGTGGGGGGTGAACAAAGGGGAAGGGGTAATTATGGGATTTCCGGAAAGAACAGAGCGGTTTATTGGAAATATATCTAGAATAGAACTAAAAGATAAATTAATTTGGTCATTAAAAATACTAGTTATTATTTAGGGATTTTCTAATTTCAAGTACTTCTAAGTAATCTAGTTTTTTACTTTTATTGTTACTGTGAAGAATTTTAACCCCTGTGTCCTTGGTTAGGTTAGTTCTAATTTTCTGCTGAAGTAGGAAGGGTTCTTCTGAAACCGAAATAACAAAATTATATGTTTTTATTGTAAATTATGGCGAGCCACAAAGCTAATGCTTTTTACGTATATTCAATAATATTATTATCCAATTTGTAAAAACAGTTTATTAATAAACAATTTCAGCTGCTTCTCAAAAAACTGTTTGATAATGTCTTCAGAAGGCGAAACAGCTCTCAAGTTGGGAAGTTTGGAAGCAAAAAAGTATAATGGGTGGGTAATAATCTGGGGGTCAGTGTGTCAAGGAGTGATGGATGTTTGAATCCATCCGTCCTACCACGGTGCAAGACGACATAAATCAAGAATCCGTCTGGAGGAGTCAAAGGGTGTACCTCAACCGACCTCTCCCAATCCAATCTGCCGCGCAGCTGTTGCGCAGGCGCATCCGCTGCCAAGACCTGGACAAACCTCACCCTATGCACCCCGGTTAAATCATAAAATGTAGCGACTTGAGGTTACCTATGGTAGATCACCTTGTTAAGACGTTTCAGTTTTAGTTGATCAACTCTCTACTTGAAAGCATATTGACAAGTGTGAATCCTAATTCAAAAAAGTTATTCAAGTTTTTCAACCAATTTTTGTCATTCATTAAAAGTTGATCAACTAAAACTGAAACAGCAGAACGCTGCGTAAGTGTTGGTTATCCAATAAAGGGTTCCTGTTTACTGTTTCAGCTCCACCAGATATCTGTGTACATGTTATCAGTTTCCCCGAAGTTTACTGCAGCAAATTTTTTCACAATAAACAATACACTCTTTTTTACTGTAAGTATGAAATCAGTGACAGCATACATTAAAAAAATATTATAATCTCTTGGCAATTTTCCTAAATATGCTTAATTTAAGAGTGTTTTGTTCTCCATCACATCAAATTTAATGACCATCAAATCAACAAATAGAACATTTTTGATTATTTTCCATTTGAACGGTCCCTGTTAAACATCTGTCCGCTTTGGCTTTTCATCAAGTTTTGAAAATTTGTTCTTTTCCAGGTAATCGGGGCAACTACAACGTACATGGTGATTTTGTTTCAATTTTCTGATTCCAAGAAATTAATTGATTAAACATGGTATGCCCCCAAGTCAAATGATGTCCAAAGAAACTTGCATTTTGACACCTTTGGAAATGTGAACACAGTGACAAGAACAATTTGCATTGATGTGACTTGATACTTGGACGATACTTGGGATTCTTTCTATCAGTGTCTAGCCCATTGCATAATAAGGAACTCCAGTCCAATTTTTTTTATGAATAATGAATGACCTTCTTACTTAAATAACTGCATATTTATTTTTATAGTTAGTTTTAACAGTTAAAATAAATGTCAAAGTTTTAATTTTTCAAAATCCCCCGAAAACCACCGTATCTAGTGTGAATCGTGTGACGTCATCATGACCAAAATTTTAGTTATTTTCAACAGATGTTTTCATTTTGTACGAAAGAAGCTATAAGCCATTCAATAAGTAAAACGTTATTTAGGTGGAATTATTTATTTCTTATATTTATTATATAATTATATTTTTCAATATTATTACGGAAAAGTGGTATAAAAATTGTTTGAAATTATTATTTTTTTAGCTTTACGAATCGAAATCAATATTATGGAAACAGAAGCATCAATTTTGTAAGCAACTGGAATCAGCTGTTCGTCGCCCGCCATTTTGAAATTCAGAATTGGAGGGTTGCGACAGGCATTACAATGTTTTTGGACAGTTTAAGTTTTTGAATATTTTAAATAATGTAGATAAACTAATAGAGATACTATTTTTGATACTGAATTATATAGGTTTAAATAATGTTTCAATGAAAACAATAATGTCTAAATCTCTTAAACCAATAACACGGAATGTTGAATGGCTTGTCATAATTTTCAATGCAAATATACTTCGTGACTGGAGAATTATGGACGCGGTGACGTCACGCCTCAAAAATCCAATAATACCAACTTGACAGGGTGTTTTAATGACACATTTTATAATGGACTTTTTAAAAAATTTTTTAGAACTCCATGTTAAATATTATTTAATAAAACTTATATATTCAGAATCAGCGTTTATTGGTCTGTATGAACATATTTTTTAAAGCCATAATATTTTTCACTGGAGTTCCTTATTGTCTCATACCCAATTGAATGCTTGATGTGATGGTTCATTATGATTCTGTGTGCTGCATTTTCAGAGCTTTTTGTTCAAAAACTGCTTAATATGTTCCCTCAGTTTTGGTTAGGCATGACATCTTACATTTAGTGTGTACCTACAGGTCTTATTTTGGTTTTGTAAATGAGCTGTTTTTTTCTTTTACTCAGTAAGAATTGATAAATTTAATACAAGATAGTTGTAAGCATATTTGTGTAATCTTTTCAATTCCATTAGAACAACCCAACGTCAAATAGGTAACTGAAAGGTTGTGTCATGATTGACTGAATGTTAGACCTAAAAGTCATTCACATAATTAAGTAAAAATAATTGTGAAAAGCATCATTACCAAAATACTTTACGCGTATGAAACAATTAAGTTTTTCCTTTTTATGAAAAATCAATAACACGTAGTATAAGACTACACGTATTATATTTACGTTGGTACGGTTCCAATATATCAACCTTTTCTTTAAAAGTCAACCAGTAGTGAAGGAAACTGACAGAAAAAAACTCTATTGAGAATGTCTGGATACTTTAAAAACTTTTTTAAAGCCGATTCAATGTTGACTGCTATGTCACCAGTTCTAAAATTTTGTTGTTCGACAACAATTCATCCTTTCAAATTCGAAATCAGTCCTGGAAAATCGAAAGCAACTTTGATAGTATTTCCGTACTTTACAGTAGGCATTATACTACTGATCGCAAATTATATAGGTTATGCATTCATTCGAATTCTTGGAATACACTACATGATGATCGACGAAAGTACACCATCGGTATACTATTACAGTGAACAGGCACAACTCAATATTGGACCCATAATAACTATTTTATTCTTATTAAGAATTGTGGAAAGAAATCGATTGGCATATACGTTTGAAGCCATCAGCGAAAGTGATCAAATTTTCAAAGATCTCGGATGTAAAATTGACTATTCAAAGTTTAAACGAGTTTTTTTCTGGGCAGTCGTGATCGAGATAACTTATTACTGGAGTTACATGTTATTAACATTGTATATAGAACCCATGAACACATTATCAAAGTTCCTATTAACGATGGTGAAATATGGACCATCTTATCGACTAAATGTTGAACAATTTTTATGTTCTGCTTTCTACGCCAGCATTTGGCTAAACCTCAAAGCATTAAATGAAGAAATACATGTGATATTTTGGATACCAAATTACTCACATGTCAAAGAAAAACGCTTGACAAATATAAATCTAAGGAAACAATCCGATTTACAATCTAAAAAACTTATCTTGAAAAATCTCAATGTCATTTGGAAAGCGTACGCGAACATTTGCAGTTACAGCGAACTTGTGGGAGATTGCTTCTCGATAACTGTTTTTCTATTGATTGCGTTGTCATTTCTGAATATTTTGCTAAACACATTCTTCATAATATCGATGTTGGTAGGAATGGGAGAGGAGGTAAACGACGTAGAATATGACTTTTTTTTTGTGACAGTTATACAATGCTTAGTAAACATTACAAACTTGGTCTCCATTGTTTTGATATGCAACATGTGTGAAACTGAGGTAAGTTTCTTTCTGGCTAAAAGAATAAAGCCTCTTTTATCAAAATATTCATGTTTTATGTTAACACAAAATACAAATACTTCCTCAATTCACAAATGAAAATATTTTTCATTTAAAAATGCCAAATAAAAATGTCACGGCTTTAAATTTTTTTTTTTAACGTTTTGATAACGTAACACAGATTTAAAAATAAAAAAGGATATGGTGTGGGTGAAGGCAGCGGAATATAAATTAATACATTCGCAAATATCGGAACAAGCGCCACAACAGAAAAATTTTCTATTTTTTTTTCTTTATGTGTTACCTCGATGGTTACATAATTTGTAGAGTTTTCGCTAGGCACATGCCCGTGCTATTTTTTAACTTTAACTCCACACAGGGGGTCCCAATGAGAAATAAGTTTAAGTAATATATCATCTTATGTGATAATAGGACACAGGACTCGGTAAATATTCTATCAAACTATCCACAGGGCACTAAAGCCTCGATTACATTGAGCGAGTTTACAAGCTACTAGCCGGTAAGTTTAAAAGCGGGTGAATTGGCGAGTGAGATTGACATGATGACACACAAAACTATTTTTTTCATTACCATAATCCTTACCTTAAAAGATGAATAGTAATATGCCCAACATTATCCCACCGACTCCAATAACTCGATATTGATTGTTTAGTTGGATACAACATTATTCCACCAATTACTCGGAATTGATAGTTTAGTTGGATACAACATTATTCCACCAATATTGAAATTGATGTTTTTTTTTGGATAAAACATTATTCCTTCAATAACTCGAAACTGATAGTTTTGTTGGATACAACATTATTCCATCAATAACTCAATGTTGATTGTTTAGTTGGACACAACATTATTCCACCAATATTGAAATTGATGGTTTTGTTGGATACAATATTATTCCATCAATAACTCGAAATTGATAGTTGGATACAACATTATTCCATCAATAACTCGAAATTGATAGTTTAGTTGGACACAACATTATTCCACCAATATTTAAATTGATAGTTTAGTTGGATACAACATTATTCCTCCAATAACTCAAAATTGATAGTTTTGTTATATTATTCCATAATTATATACATATTCGATATTGATTGTTTAGTTAGATACAACATTATTCCACCAATAACTTGAAATTGATTGTTTAGTTGGATAGAACATTATTCCTTCAATAACTCGAAAATGATAGTTTTGTTAGATAGAACATTATTCCTTCAATAACTCGAAATTGATAGTTTAATTGGACACAACATTATTCCACCAACAACTCGAAATTGATAGTTTTATTGGATACAACATTATTTCGGGAAAGGGCTCAATTATTATAAGTGCGTAATCTTTTAAATTCCAATGGAACAACCCAAAATCAGATAACCGAAAAGTTAAGTTTTGATTGACTGAATGATAGACGTAAAAGGTTTTAACAATTGAAATAATTAATAAGTAATAACAATTGTGAAAAGCATTATGACCAAAATATTTACACACATTCAATCAGATAAATTTTTACACTTTATGGAAAAATCTATTAGTAAATCAAATAGTGTAACAATACGTGTATTATATCTACATTGGTACGGTTCCAATACATATGTTTTTTCTTCAAAGAAGTCAATCAGTATTCTAGGAAACTGACAGACAAAAACGCTATTGAGAATGTCTGGATACTTTAAAAATTTCTTTAAAGCCGATTCAATGTTGACTGCTATGTCACCAGTTCTAAAATTTTGTTGTTTGACAACAATCCATCCTTTCAAATTTGAAATCAGTCCTGGAAAATCGAAAGCCACTTTAATAGTCTTTCCATACTTTACAGTAGGCATTATGATAATGATCACATATTGCGTAGCATGTGCATTCATCAGTATTCTTGGAATGCACGACATGGTGATCAATGAAACAACACCAGTGGTATACTATTATAGTGAACAGGTGCAACTCAATATTGGACCCATAATAACTATTTTGTTCATATTAAAAGTTGTGGAAAGAAATCGATTAGCGTGTGCTTTTGAAGTCATCGCCGAAAATGAGCAAATATTCAAAGAGCTTGGGTGTAAAATTGACTATTCACAGTTTAAACGAGTTTTTTTCTGGGCAGTTGTGATCCAGATGATTTATTACTGGAGTTACATGTCAATTCCAAATTATATACACCCTATGAACTCAATACCAAAAATCCTATTTGCGATGGTGAAATATGGACCATCGTATCGAATGAATATAGAACAATTTTTAAGTTCCGCTTTCTACGCCAGCATTTGGCTAAGCCTCAAAGCATTAAATAAAGAATTGTACAAGATAATTTGGATACCGATTTACTCACACGACAATGAAAAACTCTTGACAAATACAAACGTAAGGATTTCTGACATACATTCAAGAAAATACATCTTGAAAAACCTTAGTCTCATTTGGAAGGCGTACGCAAACATCTGCGATTACAACGTGCTTGTGGACGATTGCTTTTCGATAACTGCTTTTCTATTAATTGCCTCATCATTTCTAAATTTTTTGCTGAATGCATTCTTCATAATGTCGATGTTGATAAGAATGGGAGAGGCGGTAAACGACGTACAATATGATTTTTTTTTTGCGACATTTATACATTGCTTAATAAACATTACAAACTTGGTCTCCATTGTTATCGTATGCAACATGTGTGGAACTGAGGTAAGTTATTTTCTGGCTAAAAGAATAAAACCTCTTTTAGCCACGTTTTATGTTAACACAAAATACATATTACTCACACAATTTACAAAATTTTCAAATAAAAATTAAACGTTTTCTTAAATGCCTGGATTACCTTACATAGATTTTAAAAAAATAGACTTGGGAACGGTGCGGGTGAAGGGAGAGGAATATGAATTAATACATTTAAAGACATAAAAGTGCTGCAGGCAAAAAAATTTCCGGGTTGAAGCGCACTAATAAAAATGTAAATCCTTCTGATTTCGGAGAATCGGTATCTGAACGAAATTTGGATGAAAATCCCAATTTTCTGAAATGGAAATATTTTAGTATTTTGAAATGGAAACCTTTAAAATACATCAGCTATGTAGTTAATTAATCGAATAGTAGCCGAGACGATAAAAGCTTCAGATTCCCACCCTTGTGTTGCGTGTTGACTAGATTTGATTATTTATTTAAGTGAAATATTATTTCCGATTTTTCTTTTATTATATAACTCCATACAGGAGGCCGCGATGGGAAATAAGCTCTTTAGAGATAATATGTCATCTTTGGGGATACTATGAAAATGAAACACGTTAGGGACACAGCACTCGGTAAATATTCTGTCAAATTATCCACAGGGCTTGAACAACGTGGGAGAATGCCCTGGCTAGGTGCCAAAATTAAATATATTTAGGTCACAGGTTCCCCCTCCCTCTGCTCCTCCCTAGCGGCGCCCATGTATTTGTATGAGCGGTCGGTGGCTGAGTTGGCATCGCATTTGAGTCCCACCCAGGCGTCCTGTGTTCGATTCCTCGGTTGGCTAAGTCTTCCATCACGACACAAGCAACATTTTTCGCATTCTATGATGATAGTGGGAGATTTTGAAATTTTGTCAGGTGATTCGTAACCCGGGAATGTTTGTACTCTTTAAAAAAAAAAGAAAAAAATTTTATTGAAAAACATTCTGGGTATTGTGTAGATTTCAGTATTCAATCAGTGCTTTTATCTCATTTTCTGGATGTTTCTCACTGGCTGGATGCTTTCCGCATAACTACATTCAATTACGATAATCGCAGTACTAGCAGTACAAACAATTATTGCGGAGCGGGTTTTTGCTGCCAGGCCCTGCGGGCGGCAGAATATCCGGCAGTAATTATTCTTTCGCTCAATAAAAATTAATAAAAACAATTCATAATAATTATTCTAACTGCGTAATCTTTTCGATTCCATTAGAACAACCCGATAATAGATAGATAATAAAGGTTACGTTATGATGACGGAATGATAGACCGAGAAGGCATTAACAGTTTAAATGATTAATTAAGTAATAATAATAATTGTGAAACGCATTATGACCAAAATATTTTACACATACCAATCAGCTAAGTTTTTACACTTAATGGAAAAATCAATTACACATAGTATAAAAATTATTTACTTTGGTACAGTTCAAATATATCCGCATTTTCTTTTAAAGAAGTCAACCAGTGGTGTAGGAAACTGACAGAAAAAACTCTATTGAGAATGTCTGGATACTTTAAAAACTTTTTTAAAGCCGATTCAATGTTGACTGCTATGTCACCAGTTCTAAAATTTTGTCGTTCGACAACAGTTCATCCTTTCAAATTCCAAATCAGTCCTGGAAAATCGAAAGCAACTTTGATAGTCTTTCCGTACTTTATAGTAGGCATTATACTAATGACCACATATTACGTAGCTTATGCATTCATTAAAATTGTTGGAATGCACGCTGTATTGGTCACCGAAACATCACCAGTGGTATACTATTATAGTGAACAGGTGCAACTCAATATTGGACCCATAATAACTATTTTGTTCATATTAAAAGTTGTGGAAAGAAATCGATTAGCATATGCGCTTGAAGTCATCGCCGAAAATGAGCAAATATTCAAAGAGCTTGGGTGTAAGATCAACTATTCAAAGTTTAAAAGAGTTTTTTTCTGGGCAGTTGTGATCGAGGTGACTTATTACTGGTGTTACATGTTATTTCCAAATTATATACATCCTATGAACTCAATACCAAAATTTTTTTTTGCGATTGTGAAATATGGACCATCATATCGAATGAATATAGAACAATTTTTATGTTCCGCTTTCTACGCCAGCATTTGGTTAAACCTCAAAGCATTAAATAAAGAATTATACAAGATAATTTGGATACCGATTTACTCACATGTCAATGAAAAACTCGTGACAAATATAAATGTAAGGAAACGAGCCAATTTACATTCTAGAAAACTTATCTTGAAAAACCTCAATCTCATTTGGAAAGCGTACGCGAACATCTGCGATTACAGCGTAGTTGTGGACGATTGCTTTTCGATGACTATTTTTCTATTAATTGCCTTGTCATTTCTAAATTTTTTGCTGAATACATTCTTCGTAATGTCGATGTTGATAAGAATGGGAGAGGCGGTAAACGACATACAAAATGATTTTTTTTTTGTGACAGTTACACATTGCGTAGTAAACATTACAAACTTGGTCTCCATTGTTATGGTATGCAATGTGTGTGAAACTGAGGTAAGGTTCTTTCTGGCTAAAAGAATAAGGCTGGATATAGTGCATCACATTGACGGTGTGGACGGTAATATGTAAGTGAACGAATGAAGAACCGTAGTGTAGTGCTGACAAGTTCGGTCAACGCTAGGCTCGTTGGTCGACCGAAGCGCTCGATATTTGTATCGAAAGTGGTAACTGTATTCAGTACTGCGCTTATACGGCACTGATCACATGAACCGACAGTCCCGTGGGTGCACAGTCATAACATAAGTATTGAAAAATTATAATGTGAAGATAAAATGTTGGCTCAGGATTTGTTTACAGACTTTGCTCAATATTATGATGTTAATAAAAGAAAGGAGTCAGGTAAGTAAAAAAAATAACGATGATTATTAACTTTATTCTTTAAAGAATACAATTGTCGTGGTACAGTAGGTACCTTCGGGTATAATAAAGTAGATAGAAAATTTGTCTCTTGTTGAGTCACCTGAATGAATTATTTCATTAGTGATTTTCTCAATTGGATGAATGTGAAACTATCTTCTCCTTTGTTTCTCTTTTCTGGTTAAGTAAATTTCAACTATTATTCAATTTCAAAACGGTTTCATTCTTGTTCACACTTGAAGTTGACTGCAGTCGAGAGTTGTCGGTGCGGCACTGTAGCTCCATTGCTAACCGACGATTCGTGGCACTATTTCCAGCCTTAAATCTATTTTATCTTCAAATATTCTTGTATTTCGTTAACACGATTACAGATATTCTTGTCTTGCATTAACATAAATATTCTTGTCTTACTTTGACACAAATAGAAATATTCTTGTCTTAGATTAACACAATTACTAATATGCTTGTCTTACAATTACAATTATTCTTGTTTTACGTTAACACTATTACAAATGCATATTCACATCTTATATCAACGTAATTGATTTATTTGTTTATTTATTTATATACAAACAAACAGTACATTGATTATAGTGGTGAGAAAATTTACAGATATTAAGTAATAAGGAGAATGAATGGCGTCACAACAGCTATTTTTTAATGGAATTTTATTTTTTTGTTTTAATAAACATCTCAAGAGCTTTGTTACCTGCGAAAATGGTTCTATATTATACAACATAATCTTATATTTCTATCTGTAATAATAAATTACAATAAATTACATATTTATGAATTCAAAAATCTGTTCCATATAAGGGTATTGAAAATCTGAATTAGCTTATGTGGCCAAAACTTCGCTTTAGTTCGTATTTGTCCAACAGACCATTAGAAAATTTTACAGGAGGAGAAGGTTTTCTTTTATTATTTCGATGAAAAATTATGGTAGGTGTTCAAGATAAAGCTATTTCTGTAAAGGTAAAGGTTTTATTAATTCAAATAATTCTTAGTTTAGTAATTAACTATCATTTTTTATACTTAGTTTTTAATTTGAAAGTGGTGATTGAATAAAAACTAAAATGGTCTGTTGGACAAATAAGAACTGAGGCGATGAAAAGGTTAAACATTTCATATTCATCTTTCATTTATTTTTGATGTGATAATGTCTTATAAATCGATGAACGCCGACTGCACTCATGAAAAAACATGACTCATTGTCACGTTCCGCCTGAGCCGAGTGTGCAAGCGAGAGTGCGGGACAAGCGTTCGGCCTAAGCGTTCGGCTTGTGACGCATCTATCTCTCTTCGACTCCCATCGTTATTATATGACGTTATCACGTAAAATTATCGTCCGTAAACCGACTTTACAGACAACCAATTTTTTCTAAGTAAATGTGTGGCAGTTTCTTTGTAAATATGTATGTTTCAGGCTAAAAAAACATCTTATCTGATCAATAAAATGTTGTGTGTGGAAACAAATGAGGATATTTCTTACAAGGTAAAGTAAACTATTAACACAAACATAAATTCGGTAAAGTTCTTAATCAGGGCTGATAACCACTAGAGCAGTGGTTCTTAACCTTTTTGGAGGTACCGAACCCCTTACCAGTTTCATATGCATTCACCGAACCCTTCTTAATTCACAAGGGGGGAGGGGGCATAATGGGATAGGATGGGCTGTTGTCACGTCTATAATTACCACAACGGGGGGAGGGGGGGGGGAATGGGATATGGGATAGTGACAATATTCTTCGTAATTTTGTTTTCGGGCTGTGTTCTGTTCCGCCGAACCCCCGAGACTGACTCACGGAACCCCTGGGGTTCGATCGAACACAGGTTAAGAACCACTGCACTAGAGCCTTCTGCTATACAAATTTTTCCATACTTATTAGCCTTCGGTTTGGAAATTTCCCACCCTCTTTCAAAAAAATCATACCTCAGAATTTTCATATGGTTACATATAAACTGAATATTAATCTCTCCGCGAGTGATTTTTGACAAACAAAACTGTACGTGACGAGTGAGTTTTTTTTTATTTTTATTCATATTTTTAATGTTTATTAATAAATTATCATAGATGAACTAAAAATAATAATATATTTTGAATTAAAACGTCATCGACATCAATCCACAAAAATAAATCAACATCGAAAAAAAAACATGTCCATACAAAAAAAAACTGCTTCCTTCCTCTGACGACCGCTAAATGCCACAAAAATAATTTTTAAACTAAAATGGTGAAGGTATGTCTTCCAAAACTTCAACAAACTACGCGCAGATGTCAATAGAAGCCACTTCAAGTCAAATAGTTTCATTAAATATGACGGTATTTGAATAACGGACGAAACTTTTCATTCATACTCTTCTAAGCATTTTTTCGCTTCGACGAAACGTTTCGTTCATACTCGTGGAGAGGTTAAATATTATGACTTATTTTTGTAGTCTGTATTCTAGCAATAATCGCAGGTATAAATTTAAATTATTCGAACATGAATTTTTCGATATGTAAACATGTGATCAATGATTTATAAGAAATTATATTTCAACAATTTCGGTTTGCGAAATGTAAATAACAAATTATTGAGAAGAGATGTGAGACATCTCATGTTAAAACGTGAAACCATTTATTGTTTCAGCTCCACCAAATGTCTGTGTATATGTTAAGCGTTTCCCCGAGATTCACAGCGGGTTCTTTTTTTCCAATAAATAATACACTTTATTTTACTGTGAGTATACCCAGTGATAATAAAATTTATTTTGTAAGATAATTTGCTTCTTCAAAATATTCAATGATTTTATTTCAGATTATTGGGGCCACTACAACATACATGGTGATTTTGTTTCAATTTGCTGTTTCCAAGTAGCAATTTCTTTGATCATACACTTACCTGCCCTCATAAAGTGACAGATGGTTCCTCCTTCAAGGCTCTCGCAAGATTCTAATTTTTTTGTTAAACAAAGCAACATTTATTTATCTTGAATGATTCAAGTCCTCCAGTGTCCCTGCATACGTTGTTAGTAAGCAGTATGCAAGTGCTTAACAGGAAAAACAAAATGCAAAAAACAGGTTAGTATGAATTAAACATATGAATTAAACAGGGCAAAAGAAAAACTCATTCATGAGGCGGCATTGCATCGTGTAAAAGCCTGCAAGCACCTGTATAAAATAAGAGACCATAAAAAATTCAATAAATCTCAAAACAATTGGCAAAAAAAATGTGAATGGCATTCGGTCTGACTATAAACCATACTTAGCTTCCGTGACCCTTAGCCAACCACTCAGTGAAGCCTCAAAGAATGTTAACTGAATATTTGAGGTTAATTATTATAATAGCCGAAGACTAAAAGAAAATTCAGCGTTGAGTAGTCAGAGGCAGGACAAAGGACAGTCAAGGTCGCCTGATCAAGCCTCAAGCCTACATGTGTCATTGGGGGAGGCGCAAATAGATTTGAGAGGGATCTGCAAAATTAAGAAATAACTAAAGATGAAGCAGGGACGAGGTCCAACACACCACCATATGGGGATAGGGAAATAAAATTTAAAAAATATATAAAAGGTTGGAGTTCAGTTCATCCAGTAAAACAATGAAAAAGTTAAAGACAAAACTAAACAAGGAACATGACATAAATTAACAAGTATTATAGTAATTATTAACAAAACAAATCGCAAGGCAATTATATACATTTTTTTAAATTTAGTGAACAAAATAGATAAATAAAATATTACAAATTAATATATAAATAAATAATAAACATAATGCTAATATGTAAAATACAAATGAAAAATATAACGCATTACTCATAATTCATAATAAAATAAATATTAATAAAATGAGAGGATCTTGCAGGAGAGGTCAAAGTCTGCCCCAACTATTCTCTCCTGATCCAGCCTGCCACACGATAGGTGGGCAGACGCACCCGCCGCCAAGACCTAGACAAACCTCACCCCACAAACCCGGTCACCTCTACTAAGACACCAAATGTAGCGAACCATTTGGGGTGACCTGTGGCAGAGGTTTTGGTTATCTAATAAATGGTTCCCGGGGCGGCGGTGCCCTTACCCGCCTCCCAATGTTAGTAAGTTTTGTGGTAATTTTTTTTAATAGTAGCCACTTTTGATTGAAATTTGTGTTTATATATAAGTTAACATTAAATTTATGAGAATTTCCAAATTTATGTTCCTATGATCATGGATCTAATTTTCAAAATATGTTGGTTTTGTTCCTTTTTTCTTGAGTTTACGAAGAAATTTTGATTTATCTAAGAAATACTATTGATTTTTTTATGTTTCTGTAATTTAAAAAATATTAAAAACACTGAAAATAATAGTTTTATATCAAATTATTCCCCACTGCCACAGATTTTTTTTATGAGGGCGATTTACTGCTGACGTCTCACAGACTGAGGGTAAGGTGACAAAAATAGGAGATAAGTTAAGAGTTAACTCTCTGGAGTCGGTGGACGGCCTTCGTGGTCCCGAGGTAAGACTCTGGACTCACAATCCGAAGGTCGCGGGTTCGAACCCGGCGTGCGCAAATAAATTTTATTTGATATTTGTGTTAATTCACAATTTATTCATTTAAAATAATATGTAGTATATTTGCGGCACGTTCCAGAGTGGAAGATACTATCAGTATCGCCCTGGTGTAAGACCACCATTCAGAATTGAAACGTTGCTTGAAAATGGCTTTAGCCGTGTTTAGTGACCAGATCTGAATAGCCAGGTACTTCCCCACCTTCCTCTTCCCTATCTCCTTCCCCTCCCCACTACCTTCAGCCTCACAACATACCCCGATTGGGGATGCCATAGTCTCACTGGCTCCAGACGGGAGCAGTTGGGACTCTTGTGCGGTATTAACTATAAAAAAAAAAAAAAAAAAAAAAAAAACTATGGCATCCCCAATAATTGAGGTATGTTTTGAGCAGTGGCAGTTTGCAGACTAACTCATTGGGAGTTCAAACGGAGATTAAAAAATTCGCCGAGATGCATGAAAACTATTGCTACAGTTGGATTTTTCCATTTTATATATCTGTACCCTAAAGGATAAACCACGTAAGTCCATAGCTAAGTCTATAGTTGTGTGTGGTTTATCCTTTAAGGTACAGATATATATTTTTTTTTTTTTTCTCCATAGATCTAAAGGAATATCATTACATCACTGGACTAGAGATTAGCGACAAAGCAACAAGATAAAATTCGGCGATTAATCAAAGCGTCGGGCTAAAGAATATATTTTATGATGAATGTTATAGGTCACAAAAAATAATTTAAATATGAAATTCACAATTTGCGAAAGAAACTGTTTATTTTTATTAAAAAAAAAGATTGTGTGCAATTTATGCGCGGTACAAGTGAAACTTCACCCACACAATCTCAACCAATAGGAGCCTTGAAAAGTGAGCTCATAACCAAAACGGCCAGCACATCGCTTCATAGGTACTGTTCGTAGGTAAGGTTTCATACTATCTCATTCTCTCGCAGGCTAAATTGTATAGGTGTATGTGTTTGTCTCTTTTTAGTGTCGCTAATTTTCATTTCATCGAGTTTCAAATCACAATGGTGATAAAGAAGTTTTCAGTTAAAAAATAACAGCTTCAGTAATTGAATAATATCATACTATCTCACTCGTATAGAAGTATGTGGTCTGGTCTGGACTGGTCAGTGGTTGAGTGGGCATCGCGTTTGGGTCCCACCCGGGTGTCCCGTGTTCAATTCCTCGGCTGGCCAAATCTTCCATCACAACACAAGCAACATTTTCGGCTTTCTGTGGTGGTAGCAGGAGATTTTCAAACATTGTTGGGTTATTCGTAACCCGGGAATGTTGGTCTTTCTTTTAAAAAAAAAAAAAAATGTGTTTGTCTCTTTTTAGTGTCGCTAATTTTCATTTCATCGAGTTTCAAATCACAATGGTGCTAAAAAAGTTTTCATTTAAAAAATAACAAATTCAGTAATTGAGTAATTTTCACAACATTTCACCCAAGTGGACTTATTGTATATAGGAATTACACAACTCAATTAATAACAACTAATATGATAAAGATGGAAAAAAAAATAAAAATCTGCTGATTCTTGCAAAATACTAACAATTTTGAACAAATTTGGAGTTAACAAAATTCATAGGTGCTGCGCACCTAGACAGTTTACAATCTCCAAGATTTGCAGGTTTACCGCTATAGCGCCACAAGTATGTTTTGAATGAACCTAGGAAATGTGACATTGGATCCTATAGGTGCTTTATGAACACCAGCACCTAAGGGGTTTGGGAATTCATTTCAGACTCGCTCTTGGGTAGTAAAATCATTTAGAAGGGTTTATTTTTTAGCACAGAATTTGAATGGTGCGTTGTTTATGGTGTGGTAAAATTATACTAATATATTATAGTTTAACTTATTTTTGTATTTTTTTTTTGTGGCAGTTCACTGCACAAACGCACTTTAAAGAAAACAGTTACTGGTTGTGAGCTGAAAAAAGTGGAAAAGAGAAGGAGATGAAAAAGAGGAAGGTTATAACTCGTTCTTGTGCTATACTGCTGGGCTGTGATGATTTGCCAGCTTTTGTGTTTCCTCCCTCCCACAGCACAGGCCACTTGGAGACTTCGACTTACTCCTACCTTTTCTCAAAAAGGCCCTCAACACATTCCCAAAGAGGAGGTACTTCAGAGTGTCTCTTGTAGAGTAAATAATACATATTTTTAATCCTTTTAACCAGTCGAATTCCGATGGGTCTCTGGAGAAAATGCGAGCATTCTAAGAATTCATTCCTTGTAAGAAATATTTGCAATGCGATTTTGACCTTTACGCTTTGCAAAATGTGTGAAGAACAAATCAGAATCGCTTGTGCTAATAAAACTTTAAATTCCACTTTTAATTCATCAGATAAGTGAATTTACGTCTTGGCAGCGGATGCATCTAGCAACCAGCTGCATGATGGGCCGGATCGGAAGAGGCCGGTTTGCGGAGACCCTTTGACCTCTCCAGCTGGTCTCTCAACCGTCTCTCAATCGTCTTGCACCGCAGCAGGAGGAATGAATTCATATGTCTGTCACTCCTGAACACACTGACCCCTAGATTTTTCGCTCCCCCCTTTTTCCTTTCCAGAACTTCCTATCCTTCCTCTCCTTATAAAAACCCTCCACACGGCATCCTCAAAGATGATCCATAACATGCCTCCTGTGTGGGGTTAAGTTTAAAAAAATAATAATACTTTTAAGAATGGGGCCTCTCTGACGGCTGAAAAAATAATTTTCTGTTGTCTGCTTTGGCTGTCAACAGGATAAACTAAATAAATACAATTACATTAATATGCAAATAATAAGGCAAGAATAGGAGAACTTAAATTATTTATTCCTATTATTAATCTTATACAAAACTTATTGGTACATCCAAAAATTACTCACATTTTAACATCTTTCAATTTAAAATGTCAGAATTCATTAATTTTACAACTTACAGAAGATGCTGATGCCGATGCTGTAACCGATTGCGTGAAAAAATAGTATTTCAATAATGATCAATTGTAAATCACCGCCAATTAAAATTGATACTTTTTTTTTGTTTTTCTTGGGAATTAACTAAGTAACAATTTCTAGACATTTTGTTCTGAAGACTTTTATTTCACATGTACATTTTTACTTAATTTTATCCACTACTTACTACCTTCAACACTTCTGTATCATTTACAGTTTCTAAGATTGCTAGTGAATGACACGGACGCGTCAAAAACAGTAGCAGATAAATAGAAATTAAGTAACAAATGTACATGTGAAATAAAACTCTAGAAAAAATAAAATCAATACATTACGATAAACAGATTTTCACGATTTTGAAAAATATCAACTTTACAATGGAACATTATTAACTTTGCAGTGGAACATCATTAACTTTGCAATGGAACATTATTAACTTTGCAATGAAACAGTTTAACTTTGAATTACATCACTTTAATTTATGACACGCTAATCGGTTTCAACACAAACACATTTTTACAGAAGACACAAAAACTGACAACCTAAGTTTTATCATCCGCCTTGTTTGTGTTGTAACAGCTGGTGCATACTACGTTGTCATAAAGTAAAGGGATATTTTGGTTTTTTATGTGATTATGTACCACATAAGAATCCGAACTGTCCAAAGCCAGTGGGACCATGGCATCTTCAATTTGGGATATAATAAAGAAGTGGCAAAGTTGGGAAACATCTTGCTTATTTCAAAATTGGTCACTGATCACGGCTAATGCCATTTCTAGAAAAGTTTCGTTTCTGAACAGTGGTTTTTTAACAGGGCAATCGGAGAGCTGGTAGCCCTCTGATTTTTAATGCATTTAAGTTAATAATTGAGGTATTCAAATATTTGCAGTCTGTTGTTTACGGATGCTAGCTAGAACTGGAAAACAACTCTTAATCAGGGCATGACCAAAATTAAGAAGTTATTTCAGTGAAACTCACTTAATAAGTTCCCATTTCAAGCTTAAGAAGAATGGCTGCACTTTTTCATACTAAAAATTATTTTGGATTTGAGGCCAAAATACACAATATAACTGAATAATTATTTTTAATCAAAAGGATGTGTGCTATTTTACTTATTTATGATTTAAATTATAATGTATAGAGGGCAATTGCGATTTTAAAGGCAACTTTGGCAATTGTTTTCTAGTTAATGATAATTATTTTTAAAATTTTATTTTGCTCTACCTACTAAGTAAATATGGTAAAATATAAAATAAACATATATAAATTGTTAAGAAAGGCAATTCGACAGGCTTAAATTCAAAATTAAAAATAACCGCTTTACGTTGGAACACAAATGAATCGCATCAAATTTTTAATTCCACCAAAAACATGATTTTTAATTCAATGTTTTAATTTATTTTCATTTACAGTATTTTGGGCAAATATTTTATTTTAAATAATTACCATTCTTAAATTTGTCAAAATTGCCTCTAAAATCATTAAAAAAAAATTAATCATTAAATGTCCCATGTCCTATACATAATTTAAGATACAAATAGATAAAACAGCACGTATCAGTACTAGATATTTGATACACATTTAGTCACAAATCCAAATTTAAATATTGTATGAAAAAGGCTGTGCAACCATTCCTCTTAAGAAGTTAGGTTTTTCGGTCCCAAGACAATTTGAAAAATGGCCCAATCCATCCCACATAACTTTTATAGTTTTCCGCTTGTAATGCCAATGCAAAATTTTCACTGAACACAGCTGATTCCATTTTTCTAATAATGGTTTTTTCAAAATTATGTTTTTGATACGGGGCATTCAAGCGATTAACCGGTTGAATGCCTCGGTGTTTACGGATGAAACTCGAAAATTTCGCAATGTTTTGACTTTTGACGTAAATTTTGTGGGTTAATTTTATGCTCTGGTATGTAATATTTACCGAAATAGGTTCCTTGAACAACAAACTACACCTACAAACAACTTTACTTGCGTTTATTTGACAAATTGATAGGTTTATCGATCTTTTTATTACCCGCGGCGCACCCAGTTTGACAGTTGAAAATCGCGGGAGAAGTGACATTTAAAAAGTCAGAGAAACCATTCTAAATAATAATTCGAGAGGCTAGGTGTGTTTCTTATGTCTGTTACGTCAAGAATAAGAATGCCCCAAGCGATTCTGACCTTGTTCTTCATACATTTTCTTTATACGTAAGGTTTAAAATCGCATATCAAAAAGTTTTTTTTTAATTTTTTTTATTCGGCTATAGGGCGCGCACCGGCGCGCCAACGGCACGCGACCTGTTAAGAGCATATCCGATCCCTTCGAAAACATCCTAAGAGAGTTTCACTGTATATCAAATTTCCAGGATCAGATTAGGATAATTAAATTGATGGTATATCAGAATGAATATGAATGTGAATGCACTGTAATATTACGATGGTGGTTGGTCGGTTCCAAGAGTGATATTAATTACTTCCCCGCTGCGGTGGCCAGGGGATTTCTCAGAACCAGGATTACGGAATCTCCTCGGAGGAACATTTTGGAGATAAATCTATCTTTGTTCACCGCCTTTCCCTGGAAAATTAAAACATACAGAATTAACTTATTGAGTAAATATTGCGATTAGGGTGCACTTGGACGGAACTCCAGATGACAGTATAACAAAATTCAGTAAATATCCAGAATTACTGGACACGGATAACATGCACAAATTATTATATGTTATAAAAACTTTTTATCAGTTTAACATGCATTACATTTTAATCCCTACTTATTGCATTCAAAACACGGTTTTTATACTCATCGTGTTTTGACGTAATAAGGTTTTTCAGGATATTTTTTTTAATTGTAATTTTTTAATTAACCCCAAACTTTAGGTTTTTAGTTAGAGTTAAGAAGAAATAACCTTAAAACTGTAATATCAATAATAATGGCTGCCGAGTGAACAATCTATTTAAATTTT
The DNA here is from genome assembly GCA_936435175.1 of Glyphotaelius pellucidus. NCBI lineage: Eukaryota > Metazoa > Arthropoda > Insecta > Trichoptera > Limnephilidae > Glyphotaelius > Glyphotaelius pellucidus. The sequence goes on along the minus strand of OW386558.1, from coordinate 18,174,067 downwards.
AACAAAATAATTATTAACTTTTAAATGTTGATGTGGACGCACTATTGCTGACGACCCACCTGAGGTGCGGGTTTTATTATGTACTACATACTCAGCGCCTTCAACATTTTGAACATGAAAAAATCTATTCAAAATGTTTATCTGGATATCTTTATAAATTTGAGGCCGAATTTTTTTTGTTTTAAATTTTTTTTTAGCAGAAAGACAAACATTCCCGGGTTACGAATAACCTAACAATGTTTGAAAATCTCCTACTATCACCACAGAAAGCCGAAAATGTTGCTTGTGTTGTGATGGAGGACTTAGCCAGCCGAGGAATCGAACACGGGTCGCCCAGGTGGGACCCAAATGCAATGCCCACTCAACCGCTGACCGGAATGTGATTAAATGTACGCGTGCCGTCACACAGACGCCCACGTAAGCAATTAAAGGATAAAATGCATTATTTTCCATTTCCAATTGATGAAATACAATATAGAGCAGATGCTGGCAAAAATTTTATTCTTTTTACCTTTCAAATCCAATGCCGGAAAACTTTGGGATGGATGGACACAATTAATACAAACATTTTTTAGAAAAACCTTTTGATTCTTCTTTATTACTACAAAAAACAACTATTTGCATTTGTGGCGATGGAAACAGGGTGTTCAAAATTTCAAAAAAAAATGTTATAGAAAACGTTTATAAATTATTGTAAACTGTCATCCTGTACGACAAAAGTAATTTTCATTTAACATAATTATGATTTTGAATGCAGTATTTACCATCGCAAATGCAGTATTTCCCATCGAATGCAAATAGTCGTATTATATAGTAATTAAGATGAATCAAAAGTTTGGTGTTTTAAAAATATTCATATTAAGCAGGTCCAGCGTTTCCGAAAGATTACCCTTTCTGTATTTTTACCATAATTACTGGAAATTGTCAACTTAGATATTTAAAAAAATTGTTTTGGTACACGCCAAACTTTAATACTGACCTGATGTTGACACAGAAATCGTCACAATAGGCGAGTTTTAGGTCTAAAAAGTGGCATGCCCACCCGCCTTTCTTTGTCCCATTAATGTTTTTACGCATCTTTCTCTTTCGATCATTGTAAAGTCAGTAAGGTGACTACCTGGGCGAGAATGGAAAGTATCAAGATTTTTTTTTACGTGAGCTCCACACAGGAGGCCCTGACGAAAATAATTTCCCTCAGAGCCTATGTCATCCTTGGGGACGCTGTGTGGAGGGTTTTTTTTTAGGGAAAAGGAGGAAAGGGGAGTTCTGGGAAGGAAAAGGGTTTAAGGGGTGGGTAGGAATCTGGGGTTCAGTGTCCTGGTCATCCGCCTCCAAGACCTAGACAAACCTCACCCCATGAACCCGGGCACCCCTGCTAAATCACCAAACGTAGCGAACCACTTGGGGTGACCTATGGCAGAGGTGTTGGTTATACAATAAAGGTTCCCGGGGCGGCGGTACCCATTCCCGCCTCCCAAATTGAGTCAGCATTAAAAAGTTTGGCGCGTACTGCAAATTTGTATAAGCCCGCTTCACTTCGACCAGTCATAGCGTCGAACTCTTCGCGGTATTGAATCAATCTTAACAATATCAAAATATAAAATGCATTTTTTTCGTCTCCCCCGACATATAAACCAACTTTTCGTTATTATAAAGCTAAATCTAACTATTAAAATAAGAAATATTCGTATTAACAGATTTATCAAGAAATTAATACGATAGAAACACAAATGACAGTTGACTTACTTTTTAGGTTATAAGTTTTGTAAATTTGCAATATTCAGATAAAATACATATGGATACGAAATAAACTAACCTTTTTGCCTTTTCCCGTACGCGGCATTTCTGTCCACATCTCCTTGACGTTCTCCAGCACCATATTACAATGGCGATCAAATGCCCGAACTCTTCCAAGGAGTTTCTTATTATTTCTGCAATTAATCAGAACTTGTGTGTTGTTTTTCACTGATTGCGTGAGCACTGAAAGTGGTCCAGTGCTGAATTCTTCCTCTTCGATCTTCGCCAGCTCTTCCAAGCTCAACTCGGAACGGGGTTTGGCGGCAGAAGTCCTAAATCAAAAAACGTAAACATTGTACAAAATACCAACCCAAATTGATTTTTGTTCAATCCGAATTCACGAATTTGTCTTTACTTACATTGCTAAATTGTTCTAATGCGTTAAATGTAGTAATAATTGTGAAAAATACTAAAAGCCGGAACGAAACAAAACGTTTTGAAGCACGCTGAAAAGTTTGCGAAGTTTGTGACAGTTTGTCTGTGGATAAGCTGTTTATGAATGTGTTGCCATAGTTCAGACGCGATTTACTAATGAAAAATTGAGAGCGGGCATTTTTGAAAAAAATAAAAATTAAGTAATTTGAAAAATTATTTTTAACCGTCCTGTCCAACCATAAATTTTTTATAAAAACAATTAAATATTTTATATTGGAAAGATAACGTTTTTCGAGTAAAATATTTAAATGGGATAAACTGAATTTTATTTAAACGACAACCAAAGTTTGGTTCTAAATGTAAAATGATCAATTATTTTTAATCGTAAGTAATTTTAACTTTTGGATAAAAATATTACAACACTAGCGCAGACCCATGATAAACCACAAGATATAATAATAACTGTAGCCTTAATTGAAAAAATACCCTCTACACAGCATTTCCAAATATGACACAGACCGTGAGGGGAATTATTTATTTTATGTTTATTTTTAACTTATATAATTAAACCGCAAATTGCGATATTTAAAAAGCCTGACGTGCCGCGCGCGCGCTGGCGCCGTCGGAACAAAATTTTCAAAAAATATTTTTGAAATGCGATTTTAATCCTTATGTATGAAAAATTTATATGAAGAATAAGGTCAAAATCGCTTGTGGTATTCTTGCTCTTGACAAAAGAGGTATCCTAAATGCACCTAGCCACTCAGAATAATTTTCATTAAATTTATCTATGACATCGACCCTTCATTTTTCGCGCGATTTGAGCCAATTTGAGCTATCAAACTACGAGCGTCGTAGGTCACGAATCACGAAAAAGATCGAAAAACCTATCAATTTTTCAAATAATGTTGTTTTTATGCATATTTTATTGTTCAAGGAGTGTCTTGGATAAATGTCAGATTTTAGACATTGCCTTCATTAAGGAAATTATTTTTCTTACAGGCCTGCTGTGTGGGATTAACGCGCATTTCGAATAAAGAATTATTAAATACATAAAATAATGTTGGCAGGTACCTACTTAGTACCCACTTCATAAAATTTTGTCTTATATATTTATAAATAGTTCCAATATTGAATTAAAAGTTCATTGAACTTGAATTATGTTACACAATGCGCAGATAAAAATTTCACACCGTTTAAACCAATATCCCAAATTAGTATGATTTAATATGAAATGTCTATCCGACTCCAGCTTTCTTTCAACATATTAACCAATTTTTTTTTCTGTATATATAAAAATCAAAATCTGTTTTGGGATTAGTGTATTATGTATTGCTATAAAGCATAGGAAATATTTGAAACTTTCAAAATACCTTCTTTAAGCCCGCGAAGGTTTCTGAATTATTACAACCACATGACAATATATCTGAAAAGTTGTTTAATCATCACAAAAATTCTTGCAAACTGTCAAAAATTTGAGAATGACATTTTTATTTATTTATTTTACGCCCAGAGGGCTTTTACATAAATATATAAAGGCAGTAGAATTTTAACATGAGAATAAATATAAATAAGTTTCGGTAAAACATGAGAAAGAAATATAAATAAAGTTTTGATAGAAAACAAAAATACATACACGAAATAAAAATAAAAGCAACAAAATTTAAAAGTACATTGAGAAATAAAAACAATAAAGTTGCGATTAAGAGAATAAAAGAGTACATTTATGATATAAAATACAAGGAACAAAAATTTTAAAGTAAGGTGATCAGAAATTTTTACAAAATACAACATCACATGAATGACACCCAAGTATTGGTTTCTCATAGCGTGAAACCGCTACGCGCTGTATCGGGAAATTATCAAGACTCGTGTTATTCTTGTTGTTATGTGTAGGTTTGTGAATAAGGAACTCCAGTGAAAAATATTATGGCTTTAAAAAAATATGTTAATATAGACCAATATACGCTGATTCTGAATATATAAGTTTTATTACATAATATTTAACGTAGAGTTTTTAAAAAAATATTAAAAATTCCATTTTAAAACGTGTCATTAACCTGTCTAATCACAGGAGACCCAAGTTGTCCCAAAACATCAAATGCCGTTATAATAACAGGAGACCCAGATTGTCTCAGAGCGACCTGCATTATTAAAAGTTAGATATCTCTGTTCCTGTCATGCAAACATTTGTGATTTATTTTATGTTAGAAAGCGAAAGAAATAATGCTTCTAATAGCCTTAGAAATATACGAACTGTTAAGATATTTTACAAACCCGATCATTAAAGTGACGGATTTAATTTGCACCAATTTGTGACGTAACACGCATATAATTTTAAAATAAAATTGTATGAAAGTAATAAAAAGTGTAGTGACAGTTTTATTACAAATTTTCTTAAAAAACGGAATCTGAATTGAAAATTTAACGTTTTTTCTATTTTAAGTACTTTTCGAATATTCGCAGGTATGTATTTTTAAGCTAATTTACATTTCTAAAACCAAAATTTTATTATTTAGAAACAACAATGTTGATTTCTAATAAACACATCAAAATCATAATCTTATCTAGATTTTAGAAAAAAAGTTGCTTTTGTAAAGGGTTAAAAAATAACCAATAAAACGAACATTTAAAATGCAAGGGAAGAACCGAGAATTTTTGCGTGCAAACCTTGACAGGCAAAAGTTTACAGATATAATTTTCTTATTATTCGAAGGGTTAAAACACCCTATTGCTGGATTTTGGCGGCGTGACGTCACCGCACCGCGTCACATGGGTCAAAGTTGTATAGAAATCAATAAAAATGAAGACGCAAGCCGTTCGGCATTCCGTGTTATTGGTTTATAGAGAATTGGACATGTAATAGTTTTTGTTTTTATTGAAACATTGTTTAGGCCTAAATAATTCAGTATAAAAATAAAGTATCTCTATTAGTTTATCTATATTATTTAAAATATTCAAAAACTTTAACTGTACAAAAAACGATCGGATTGCCCAGTAATGTCTATGAAAACGCTCCAATGCTGAAATTCAAAATGGCGGGAGTCGAAGAGCAGATTCCAGTTCCCTACAAGATTCATACTTCGGTTAGTCATGATGACATCACACTAGATTCGGTGGTTTTCGGGGGATCTTGAAAAATTAAAACTTTGACATTTATTTTAACTATTAAAACTAACTATAAAAATAAAAATAAATATGGAGTTATTTAAGTTAGAAGATCATTATTCATAAAAAAAATAAAAAAAATTGGACTGGAATTCTCTATTGCAGGAATTCGGAACTGTTCAATTTGAATTTAAATATTTTTGAAAAAAAAAGTTAATAAATTATTTTGATGTAGTTTATTAAATTTACAAAAAAAATCCTTACTGAGTATAATTATGAATAAATGATTTCATTATTTCATGTTAATAATGTGACAGCGACATATTCCATAAATCTAAAACAATCAGTGATTTGCAAAACAATGATTGTTAAATCAAAATTCTATTTTCAAAACTCTTTAAATTATTAATGAATTAATTGGAAGTATATACTTACATAATAATTTGAATCGAATCAAGAATTATAGATATTTTAAATCGTTACCACTATGTTAGGTTGCACTAGGACTGAATATATGGAACGCGGGAGGGGGATTGGCGGAATGGGGGAGCGGGAGAGGGTGAGGGAACGCTGGGAAGTTGGAAGGGGTACGCAAGAGGGGAACGGGGACGCACGGCTTAGGACATGCAGGGAGAAAAATAATATTTCTTTGAATACGGCATTGCAACGCACGCCGGAAACCAGCTAGTTTTTTTTAATAAAAATGATTTTTGACAGTTAAATTTTTTTCAAGTTAAAATTTTTCAAAGCACGCCAAAAAGAGAGAAATTTGGCGAGGTACGCATGACGTCATAGGGTCCTCTGTTTTGTCGGTCAACGGTGGCTATTACAAAATCAACAATTCCCTAAACAAATAATTGGCCCGATTTAAAGGAGAAAATACAAATACTTTTGAAATTATTTTTTATTTACCGCAGTGACCGGTGACGAGTGGAAATCCATGGTTCCGTGCCAACTGAGAATAAAGTCAACTCATCACCTCCTTGAAAAGTCATTGCTATGAAAAAAATAATGTTAAATTAGCCGATAACCTAACTTAACGTAACCTATCAAACCAATTTTTTATATATTTTTTTATCACTCTAAATGACTTATCTGAGATGGTTCTGAGTTGGTTTCATTCCGAGTGTCCGGTCACCTAAATCCATAAAGTGCGGCATCATGTTAAATTTGCCCGCCTTTTTACGCGCCACCCATGATTAAAGTATTCTTTGGTTTTTGTAATTATTATAGGAAACGTAAAGCTACGTCCGCAGGCAGGCGGCTTGCTTAGCGCCTAGAGCCTAGCGAGTCGCGAACATTCTAGAACGTTCGTTTTACTAAGCTACTAGCTAGGTGACTCGCTAGGCTCTAGGCGCTAAGCAAGCCGCCTGCCTATGCGGACGTAGCCTAACCTTTCCAGCAAACCAGGATAAAATGAGTTTAAAACTAATTTTTTTATGTTGGCTCCACGCAGGAGGCTCTGAGGAAAATAATTCCCCTCAGGGCCTATGTCATACTTGGGGATGCTGTTTGGAGGGTCATTTTAGGAAAGGAAGGAGGGGAAAAAGCTGTAAGGGTTGGGTTGGAATCTGGGGGTCCAGGAGTGATGGACGTATGAATCTATCCCTACCACTGAGGTGCAAGGCGATGTTCCGAGAGAGTCCTGTTGGAGAGGTCAAGCTTCGCCAGTCTCTCCCGATCGAGCCAGCCACGCGGTGGTGGGCAGACGTATCCACCACCATGATCCGGACAAACCTCACTCCACGAACCCGGGCACCCCGGCTAAGTCTTTGTGAACCATGGGTGACCTATGGCAGGGGTGTTGGTTATCCAATAAATGGTTCCCCGGGCGGGGTACCAATGCCCACCTCCCAAACTGATTATTGTGGTAGTGTTAGGAGATTTTCAAATAATATTGTTAGGTTATTCGTAATTCATTACCCGCGGACGTTAGTTTACTTAAAAAAATATGTACATAAACTACCCATCTTAAAATATGCTGTGGTAATTTATGTTTATTCGACGGACAACATTATTTCATTTTTTAGTGAAGACTTCGCAACCTTTATCGACAGTACAATTTATTTACTGCACTCAACCAGTTTTAATCCTACCTCTCATTTTAACCAAGATTTATTGTAATGGTCTTTCGTTCCATTTTTCAATCTGATATAATTAACTTTCCTCGATATATCTTCTTACAACAGCCTTCACCTTCCACTGTCCAAAATTAATAAAAAATATTCTCTCTTTGGGATATTTTATATTAATTTTGGACAATGTTACATACAGGAAACACGGTTATATATAGGAAAATAAATCAACGTGAAAGAGATACAAAATTTCTACTTGCATCAATGTACGTATTTTTTCATTTAATATACGAGTCGTTTAAGAGGAATATAAACGCTAGAAATATTTCAATTCTCATTCCTACAAAATTTAAAATAGCGCGTCTTATTTGCACGAGGCAAGTAAGCGAAAAAGTGATTTTTTATTTATTTTGTGCATAATTTTACAAGAATGAAAATAAGTTAGAACATACAAAACCTCAAAAATAGTCTTAGCCATAAAGGGGTATTTTTTTAAAATTGTTTCTTGTATATTTCTTCATAGTTAAATCATGCAAAAAATTTTTTAGTGGTTTATGCTGATTTTGTGTTATGTAAATAATAATTTTATTGTAACTGCAATACATAGAAAAGCTAGTAAAAGCTTCAATTTATCCGTAGCATATTTTTGGTGTTCATAATGTAAACCGATTCGTCGTAAAGATGAATCTAAATAGTATCTAAATAGGATATCACGTATAGCTTCATCTTTAACTCAACTAAATATTACAATACCCAGCTATTCTACTTCATTATTTTGTTTATCAAGAAAAAAAAATAATAATGTTTTTTGAAATTTACCCAGCTTTTTTCGTTTTTAATGTCGTTTGCAGGGGCGTAGCTACCGCCGTGTCAGCCGTATCATTGATACGGGGGCCCTGGGCTACAGAGGCCCCTAAGCAAAATTAGTAAAATGTTATCCACAATGTCACTTAATCTCGTGCTTCCCGGGAAAACAAAACATATAAAAAAAACTGTCATACGTGCCTATAGAGTTTTTTTTCTTTACTATTTGAAATCATTAATTCTGTTTCTAAAGCTCTACAGCATGAAAATAATGACTTACAGAAAGCTAATATTTTATTAAGTAATCTTTTGAATAGACTGAGTGAAATAAGAAATCAAAATTTATTCAATAGTTTGCTAAATGAGTCCAAAGATTTAGCAAATGAATGGGGCGTAACAACTGCTTTTAAAAATAAACGGCGAAAGATAACGAAGCGTTTTAAGAGTTATCACAAGATGAGAGAATTTCAGATCCGGAATCATATGTCAAGGTCAATGTACACTATTGCTGTTTAGCTATATTAATTTCTTAAACTGAACAAAGATTTCAGAGCCTTTGTGACCTGAGTTATAATATGTCCGAAGTATTCCAACCGGAGAAACGCCTACCTTCTTCAAACGAAGTGATAAAAAACGCTTCCGGAAAAGTGTCGGCTAAATACAGTAAAGACATCTCAGTTAATCTTTATGAGCAATTAATTGCTCTGAAAACATGCTTAAAATCTGAAATTCAAAAAATTAATTCCATTAAGAAACTCATGGAATTATTGCTGATAAAATTCAATAACCTTGCATCCAATTTTTCGGAGGTGATAACAGCATGCTTTCTATTCTTGACCCTTCCAGTTACAACCGCAACAGCTGAAAGAAGTTTTTCAAAATTAAAACGATAAAAAAATTACCTAAGGACTTGGATGAGACAGGAACGGCTATCAGACTTGTCACTATTTTCTTTAGAGGCAGAAATTTTAGAAAATTTGATAAATCAATTTGCCGAAAAAAAGGCAAGAAAAGTGTATATTTAATTTTAATTGTTTGGCTAGCTCAATTTCTAGGAGGAAGTGACATAATCAATAAATATTATGACTTATAATCAATAAATATTTCTTTTAATTTAATGCTAGCAATTTTTCTTCTTTTGTGAGAAATATTTACCCTTCATTTGGGCCCCCCAACTAATTTTGATATAGGGCCCCTCCAAGGCACGCTACGCCACTGGTCATTTGGGAAGCAATTGGATAAGTTACCCCCTCGTAACCAATGGATTGTTTGCCATAGTTAGTGTGGATGGTGTTTAAATGCATGTTATAGTGTTGTCGTGTTTAGTGTTTGTGTACTTGGGACGTTTTAATAAAATTGTAATTTTGTAATTTTTTATGTCGTGAATACCGCACAAGGTCCCAAATGCTCTAAGCCATCTGAATCCAATGAGTCTATGGCGTCCTCAATTTGGGATATGTTGTGATGCTGAAGGTAGCGGGAGGGGAAGGAGATGAGATAGATGAAGGTGGGAAAGAACCTGGCTGTTCAGATCTGGTTACCAAACACGGCTAAAGCCGTTTCAAACATCTTTTAAATTCTAAATGATTATCTTTCACCATGGTGATACTGAGAGTATCTTCCAGTCTAGAATGTGCAGCAAATATGCTAAATATATTTAGGAATAAATTGAATACATTGTGAAACAATACTGTAACCACTTACTAATAAAATAAAATTTATATCCGGATTCGTAGTAGCTATACTCCTTGACCATGAAGGCCGACGGTTGACAGCTTCTACTAATCGTTTGAAATCAACAGTTGGAATGATTTGCCTCAGTGATTCCTCCCTCCTTCAACTTCGGTTTCTTTGAGATCCAGGTACACTATTTCCTTTCCTCAAAAAGACACTTGACACAGCATCCCCGAACATAACGAAGGTCCTGGTTAAGGCACAACTTAAAATTTGCTATAGCATGTGTTCTTTTTTTACATTAATTTCACACAGGAGGATAAATTCCCTCAAGGCATATGTCATCTGAGATGCTGTGTGAGTGTCTTTTGGAGGAGAGGAAGGAGTGAACGTGAACATTAGTCTTGAAGAGACAGAAGGAGGAAACACAGAGGCCAGTATTTGCCAGTTAGTTCAGAAAGTAGAAATGGTGCAGCAGGCACCTGCGTGCAAAGCGCACCTGCTAGACTTTTACTGAACAAGGCTCCATATGTCGTTTTTTATATGAAACTAAGATCTTTGAGGTATGAATCTCAAATCTTGATGTTTGTGATAATGTGACGATGAAGTTACTTTAATTTCATTTATGGTTTCTAAGCAAAATTCGCGTAAGGCTTTTAGCCAAAAACTATGTAAAAAAAAACAGACGGAACTTATTGCTTTGAAAATCAGATAAAATTTGAGCAATTGTGTTCTATCTGATTATTTTAATACGTTTTTTTTGTATTTACCTACAATATTCTTATTCCGTTTTTATATCTTTAAATGTGAAGTTAATTCATTTGCAATTGATAGGTTCTGCTTACATGTGAAAGAATTATTTTAGGTTAAAACTTTTTGCCAGTTGTGCTAAAAATATTAAGACGAATTAATTGTTTGCACCCGTACCTACATATCAATACGAATATTAATAAATAGTTTTGTCCATAATCAAACTCAAATATTTCTAATAAATACAATATTGGATTGAGTCACCGATGCAGTATTGTAATTGTTAGCCTTTCTCGAAAGATTTGAATTTGTTTATGGATAAAACTATTTATTAAAATTAATCATATTACTTGTAATTGGAAAAATTACTTAGAACCACATACTTCGCTTTCTGTCAATCAATTATACAATACGGCATTATAGGATGGGATGGTACATATACAAATCAAACACAAACCATTTACATATCACAAAAACTAATAATAAAAACAATTTAAAAAAACCCTTGTCGTATTCGTCAGAACTTTTATTAAAACAATTTAACGACAGAAAGTTATTTTTCCTGAGTACAACCATTTGATAAAGAGGAGATATTGAATTCTTTTAAGTATCACCTTACTTGTTTGCGAACTTATGTAGAAGTTGAACATACTTTCGAACGAGTTTTAAAGAGAGAAACAAACTTAGAACTTTGGCCACAATATCAGATGGAACTTAGTTGATCCAAGGACACAAGCTAACTGGGAACGCCCTTGTCGTCAAGGTCGTCTTCGATTACAAGTTGCAAGATGCAATTTACCACCGGGTAGACATATGGCATATGGCCATAATATGATATATGTGTAGGGTATACATTGCACGCACTTCTGGTGGGTGTACGAACGTACGGTACACTGTACACTGCAATTACACGCGCTTTTGTCGGTCGGGTGACATTTACTCATGCCGAATACCGACGTCGATTGTTCGAAACGAGCTCAATTATTTTTTGAAATGTTAACCTGTTTTTGTGCAATTTCGCAGTGTACTTTCGTTACAGATAGATACAATAAAACCTGCATTCAATACTTTGTTATGTACGCATGATGCTGTGAACCTTCGTCTCAACATTAAGATCTCAACGTCTTAACATTGAAATAAGTGATAATAGATTTTATTTTAAAAAGACACATAACTTTGTACACCTACACGATTTTATTTTATATACACTCTACATGTTTCGTGAACAATTTTCACTTCACCAGGAGAAAAAGTATACTGGAGGGATTAAGGGGAAGGGGTAGAAAAAAGGGTCGATAAATTATTGTTCAAACATAGTTGATCGAGATGTTGAAGTCAAGAACACAAGTGTCAACCGTGGGTGAGCGTTTGGCATGTTTCCGACTATGTGGCGAATGAAGGGCAGGCGGAAGGGGAACGGGACGAAAGGGAAAGGACACGCAGGGAGAAAAAAAATCTTTATTAAGTGGCATAGCAACACATGCCAGGAACTCGCTAGTACGAAATAAATGTCAGCCTTACCAACTCGCGATTTGGCCCAGTTCGTAGAGCGGTTGATACCGATCACTCAGTAGGAAGTGAGTCAAACCAAAAGAAGAGAGAATCAAACCAAAACAAGAGTGAGTCAAACCAAAGCAAAAGTGAGTCAAACCAAAACAAGAGTGAGTTAAACCAAAATAAGAGCTAACTCTCAGTTTAACTCACTCTTGTTTTGGTCAAACCAAAGCAAAAGTGAGTCAAACCAAAACAAGAGTGAGTTAAACCAAAACAAGAGTGAGTCAAAGAAAAGCAAAAGTGAGTCAAACCAAAACAAGAGTGAGTCAAACCAAAATAAGAGTGAGTCAAATCAAAAAATAAAATTTAGAAAACATTTTAAAATAGAGTTCGTAGTGTAGTTGATTCCGACCACTGATTAAAAAGGTTCAAACCGTAGTCAAAAGAAAAATTTAAAAAAACATAAACTAAGTTTTAAAAGATATTTGAAAATAAATGCATAATGATACATTTGCAGGTTGAGTTTGTTTTTAAAATAATAAATTTTTTTTAATTCCACTGAAGCGAAACGATAGGAAATGCAAAGCATCTTTTTGTACCTTTTCTTACGTATACTGATTCAAAGAAAAGAAATAGGAAAAAAAGTGATTTCGCATGAAGCTTCGCCAATATTAATTTGCTTTATATTTAAACAGCTGACCGGACAACTCAGAACCTTCTTTGAAAAGTCATTAGTACTAAAAAAAATAGTTAAATAGGTAACGTTCGGTTAGGTTTATGGGCTATTTTAAAATTATTTTTTTCATAGCTTTTAATGACTTTTCAAAGAGGTGTTGAGTTGACTTGATTCTGAGTTGGCATGGAACCATTTAAACAATATCTACGAAGGAGAATAACCTTGTCGAATTCAATGTTTCAAAGATCCAATCATGTCTGATTACGTCTAAAAGGGATCGAAATGAAAATCTAGTCTCCTTCAACGGAAGCAATTTTCCGAACAGTCCTTCCATTGATATGCTTTGTGTAACTATAAGTGACCAGCTCAGGTATGGGGGCTCCGTCGAAGCCAGAATAAAGTTAGCCTCTCAAAAAGTGGGCGTAATGTACAGGGCTCGCAGATACTTTAATAGTACACAAATACTAACCCTGTACAAACCGCAAGTGCGCCCTACGGTTGAATTTGGAAGCCACCTCTGGTCCGGAGCTCCAAAATACTTCAAAAGTACCCTCGACTCTGTGCAGAAACGGGCGGTCCATTTAATAGATTCTGTCACCTTAACGAACGGATTGCAATCTTTAGAGCACAGGCGTCGGGTGGGAATGCTATCCCTATTCTACCGGTATTTCAATGGAAGATGGTCTGAGGAACTAGCGTCATTGATCCTTACGGCACCGGTGCATAGTCGGGAGACACGCCAAACGCGTGCCCAATATATGTACACGGTTGACATTTGTCACATGAGAACGGGTCGCTTCTTCGACTCGTTCTTGTGTTCAAGGTCGGCTGTGGAACGATTTACCGACCTCCGTGTTTCCTCCTTCCTACAACAAGGGCCTCTTCAAGACCAATGTTCATTCCTTCCTATCCTCAAAAAAACCCTTCACACAGCATCTCAGATGACATAGGCCCTGAGGGAAATTAATTTCCTCAGGGCCTTCTGCATGGAGTTAATGTAATAAAAAAAAATAAAAAAGCCAGGGGAAATAACATCAAGAAAACCATTAAGTTACACGTGCAAGCCAATACATTTCGTATATTATTAATTCCTGTTTAAACTTTAAACAAGATTTGATACCTGTTTGACGGCAATATAAAAGATAATAAGGTCCCACGAGCTGTTAACAATAATTTAGTGACCTGATTGGATAATGTAGTTCTATAAAAATATAATATGGGTATTCACAATTCACACAAACATTCGAATTTCGACGACCAAATGTGCAACAAATGTATGCCAAAAATATATTATTAAAGCTTTTCAAAAGTACTGAAGCCTCTACCAGACCGTGTAACACTAGGTGGAATAAAAATGATATAAAAAACATTCCAAGTTACAAAACCGCAATCGGACAAAGAAACTACACATACTTTGCAACAAAACTTCATAACATCCTTCCCCAAGACATAAAACTAATAAAAAATTCTAATATATACAAATCAAGAATAAAAATATGGCTGAAAGAGGTCAATGAAAAAACCCTAATGGAGACACTAAGAACGACACAGAAGACAAATAAAATATATTTAAATGATTTTAGTCCGCCTCGGACTCCTCCTCACAGAACCCCCTAGTGAGGAGGACTAAGGAATACAATATTTAACATCATTATATTTTGTATGTACAATTATTTTACATGGTCGCTAATAAAAAAAATACCTCAAAACTTATAAATACTAATCAATATATAAAAATGAATGTTTCTTTGTTTGTCCTTTGTGCGTTCTTAAACCATTCATCCGATTGCGATGAAACTTTGGTTATTTGTTTCTATATACATACAGGGTGCGGCAGAGAGGACGGACGGTTTTAAAAAAATCATAAAATAGTTAGTATTATTTATTATTTTAACTTTATGAGTAAAACCTAAAACTGTAATATTTAATTAAATGAAGACATTATGAGCGAAACTCAATCGAAAATCTGGAAACAGAAAAAATTGAGTTTCGCTCATAATGTCTTAATTTAATTAAATATTACAGTTTGAGGTTTTACTCATAAAGTTAAAATAATAAATAATAATATTCATCCCAGACTTGCAGAAGAGTCAATAGATGTCGCACATTAAATAAAATGGATAATAATTTATCCAGACACCATCTAGATTGCATTTAGTTCGAGTTGAATCTTGCAATCATTCATAAAGATGGCAGCCAATAAAAATATGCGTTAAGAAAAATGAAGATAATATGGGTGGTTCTTAGTCGAAGTATGGTACAGTTAAAAGTGACCGAATTGGATATCGACACCTTAGCTCAGTGGATAAGAGCGCCCAACCCGGAAAGTAGGGAGGTCCTGGGTTCGAGTCCCAGAGGTGCCAATATCTTTTTCTGATTTTTCTGTTTCCAGATTTTCGATTGAGTTTCGCTCATAATGTCTTCATTTAATTAAATAAAATAGTTAATTTTTACTCAAAAACAAATTTATTGATGGAATCAGGTTCGCAAGGAAATAGCATTTGAGACAGTCAAGTGTGGAAAATCACATCAGGCATGTGGTGGCCGAAATCATTGATGCAGTGCTGGAGGCGTTCTTGGAAGTTCGCGTAGACTCTCTCCAACATCGCTCTCTCAACTTGGGCGACTTCCACGCGAATTGCGTCCTTCAATTCGTCCAGAGTTCGGGGCTTGTTCTCGTGTACTCTAGCCTTGAGGTGTCCCCTCTTGAGCTCCTCTTGGTCTTCTGTTGATCAGTTCACCACGCCTGCGAAGTGATTCAACCCAACGAAGGATGGTGTTTCGAGAGGGAACAGCTCTATTCCGATGAATGTTGAAGTGGCGACGAAACTCACGCTGTACGACGGTGACTGACTCATTATTTCGGTCGAAACAATCATAGGCGGAAACGCCGTCCACGGCTCCATGACGACAACTGGTAAAACAATGCTAGGAACTCACGAGTCAAGCGGCACCCCCCCCCCCCACCTCTCTCGTAGACGGAGGGGGAGAGTACTACCCATCTCAAAAACGTCCGTCCTCTCTGCCGCACCCTGTACTCTGGCGATATATTTTTTTTATACCATTCACGCGATTGCGACAAAACTTTGGTGGTTTGTTGTGCGCAGACACGCTAAGATTTCTATATATTACGGTGAGCTCTGGCGTTGTGAAATTTTTGATACAAATTTTGCGGGAAGCCTTCTGATGATCCCAACAAATAATATTGTTCATACAAAAGCAATTCCATAAACATAATTAAAAAAGCAATCACTTTCGTTCTTTGAGTAACATTGCAACGCAGGCCGGGTACCAGCTGGCAATTATTATAAAATAATACCTGTTTTATTTATCGTAAGGTACTATCAATTGTATGTCATTCTTAAAAATCCACTTATTATTTCATATAAAAATATAATTTTAGTGTATGTGAATATAGTTTCGTTAGAAAATAAACGTCATTTATTGTCCCTACTTATCACACAGTCCTTTCTGTTTAAAATGTATTAATCAATATGCCTTCAATTTTTTAAGGCATAATTATTAATACGTTTATATTTAATGAATGATTGTCGCCCCGGGAACCATTTCTTGGATAACCAACATCTCTGCAAAGGTCACCCCGAGTGGTTCGCTACATTTGGTGATCAGGGGTATCCGGGTTCATGGGGTGAGTTTTGTCCGGATTTCGGCGGTGGAAGAGTCTCACAACCAACTGCGTGGCAGGCCGGATCGGGAGAGACTGGTTGAGTCTATCAGTTTTGGTCTATCTTGTAGAACTCTCTCGGAACATCGCGTTGCAACGCAGTGGGAGGGATGGATTCATTCTTCCGTCACTCCTGGACCCACTGACTCCCAGATTCCTACCCACCCCTCGTACCTTTTCGTTTCCTCCTTTTCCTTTCCTTTGAACCTTTCCTTACCCTCCACACAGCAATCTCAAAGATAACACCCGAGGGAAATTATTTTTCACAGCGTGTGAAAGCTATTGTTAAAAAATAAAACTAGTGCGCTTTAGACTAAGTAAAACTTCTTTATGCTTCGTTCGCCTCGCCCGATCACACTTTTCGTAACGCTCTCGTCACACATTCACCAGCTTACTCCCCAAGTCAAACGTGCGTAAAGAAGTTTTACTTCAAAAATACAAGTGTACAGTTCACACGCGGTGAAGCCTTCAAAAAACTAAAGAAGACAAGAGTGGAGACACTACTGTAGAAGTAAGTGTTTGCCTCATGTAAGTGTTGCTATTTATCGTTTCATCGAGTTTCAAATCACAACGGCGCTAAAGAATACATGTAAATCCTGACAACTATTGCATTTTATATTTCTACCCTAGACTCCTTGTCTCTACTTGTATTGCCCCAGAATAAGAATTCAAGGTTAAACTGAATACAAAATACTTGTTGTAACGATCTTGTTAGGGCAGAATACAATCATTATTTCTCCAAAAGGAAGCAGTCCTACCATATCTTTTTATCGCCTCTTCTACCTCCGTGGAATGTTTCCTCAGAGGCAGGCAGTGAGTAAATCAAATGTCAACTAACGTCCTTCATCACCATCTCACCTGGCACTAATTTACACACTTTTTGTGTGACAATTTATGGTAATAATATGTAGGCAATGTGATGTGGGCTGACTTACAAGACTGTCTACTTCAAACCGGTAGTGTAGAAAAACATTAAAATTTCATCAGACAGAACAATAATTGATGTCTGTGGCGCAAATTGAGACATTTTCGATCAGTCTCGAGGGTTTTAATAATATCATGATTATTAGTTATTAAATAATATGTAAATGACTCATTCAATGGAAGTGATCTTCCCAACATTTTTTATTATATTTTATTTATGTACTTTAGACTTTATGTCCGGGTTAAATCTTCCCCACAGGAAAAACTTAACCCTTCCACACACTTTTACACAAATGATCATCTAGTCAATCCACGCTATGCAATTACACTATATAAGTATAATAAATACAAAACAATACAAGAACAATATGTCAACCTCCCAGAGACCAAATGGGAAAATAATTCACCGACTCCAGATATTTTCATATCAGAGGGTTCGGCTCGATAGAACTCCTAACTGGACCGATAAATCCTACTGATCCCTCAATAAAAATATTTAAAAAATCGTTCGTAATCCTACATGTATTTAATACGACTGATTTTTGCATTTTTATGTGAAGATTCTTTGACAAATCTAAATTTTGAATGAGGGAGCTAGGTATAATGCCAGTAGCCGAAATAACAAATGGTAATATTTTTATAGTCTGAGAATGCCAAATTCTTTTAATCTCATTTCCTAAATCTGCATATTTTCCATTTTTTTTATTGTTATTGTTTAACAGAATATTATTCCAATTACGGTACAATTTGGTGACCATATCAGCATTTAGGTAGGTGACTCTTCAAAATAGTTTAAAGGCATATAGAGAACAGTCAATTACATCCAAATGGTTTGTAAGTTCATTTAACAGCACCACTCCCATCGTCATGCTATGCTTTGCCAGAACGTCTGTTTTGCCGATCGGTACCCTGAACAGATCATGATATCGACTCCAGCTGTAGTGGTCTGGTACATTTACATAAATCCCCAAGAGGAATGGGCTATCGATGAAATTGTTCCAAAATTTGAAAGACAGAATAGCAAGACTTGCTTTCCGCCTAGTTGCCAGAATCAGTTTCCTCAAGTAAGTCAATATGGTGCATGAACCTTGCATAGGTTCCATGCTTCCGTATATAGACATACCTGAATAATTTCTTCTGCATTTACTTCAACATATCAATGTACTTCTGGTGGTATGGTGCCCTAACATTGCTCGCGTACTCCAGCTTGCTTCTCGGTATGTCATCGAAAAATGCGAACATAGCTTCTTGGTTGTTAAACTGCATGTAAGTCCTGATGATGAACCCAAGAAGTTTGTAGAAAGACTGAGTGAGCTGCGATATAAGGTCAGAGAGTGTCAGTTTTTTAACATGCCTACCATTGAAAGGGTTCGATTTACTCAAGTGACCAACTCATTTGTTAGCCTCTTGGAAGCTAGGCGTAGGTACTGTACACGTACAGGGCCCTCAAATACAAGATCCGGGCAAATCTCATCCTATGAACCCGGACACTCCTGCTAAGTCAGTAATGTAGCGAACCGCTTGCGGTGACCTACGATAAAGGTGTTGGTTATTCAATAAATCGTTCACAGGATAGCGATACCCATACCCGCCACGAAAATTGAAAGCAAACTGATTAATAAGATACAAATGTAAATAAAAAGAAACGAAATTAAAAGAAACGTAAATAAAAAGACGGTGTCATAAGTCGGTCCAAGAAATGATGTAATTTTGGAGAATTTTTTTGAAGTAAAACTTCTTTACGCACGCTTGACTTGGGGAGCAAGCTGGTGAATGCGTGACGAGAGCGTTACGAAAAGTGTGATCGGGCGAGGCGAACGAAGCATAAAGAAGTTTTACTTCAGTCGTGTGGTTAAAGCACACTCGTTTTTTTTTTTATGAGCTCTGCCAGGAGGCTCTGAGGAAAATAATTTCCCTCAGGGCCTGTTATCTTTGGAGAGGCTGTGTGGAAGTTTTTTTTAAGGAAAGGAAGAGAAGGAGAGTTCTGGGATGGAAAAGGGTTTAAGGGGTGGGTAGGAATCTGGGGTTCAGTGTATTCTGGTCATCCGCCTTCAAGACCTAGACAAACCTCACCCCATGAACCCGGGCACCCCTTTTAAATCACCAAACGCAGCGAACCACGGGTTTTATTTTCAGTATTTCGTGAATTTATCCAAAAATATTTATATTTTTTTAAATTAATATTTTGTACCTACGTAATTATTGTCAACTAGCGCGGACCCGCGAAAAATCACGGGATTTCATATATGTGGAGTTTCCAATGCTGAAAGTTTATGCAAAGAACAGACCAGAACAAGGATAACTATTATTGCTGTAGAATGACCAATGAAGAAAAATAATCATCGCAAAAACGTACTAATTTATTATGTACTTTTCACTCGTCTGAATTATTTACGCAATCAGTTCCAATGTTGAAAATGACACATATATTCTTTTGAGTTCATTGTTCCAAAGTTAAACAATTAGGCAGATGGATTTGGATGGATGGACAGACAATTTGGATTCCGTAAAGGCCGTTCGACAACACAAGCAGTCTTCAATTTCTTGAACAAAATTCTGGAAAGTATTAATGTTAGCAAAAAAACCGTAGGTATTTTTCTCGACCTCTCAAAAGCATTCGACAATGTTGATCATAAGCTTCTTCTAATTAAACTTGAACACGTGGGTATAAGAGGTTTAGCATTAAAATGGTTTGAATCGTACCTAATAAATCGTAAACAAAAAGTTCAAATTTCAAACATTGACGAAAAAATGATGCAGTACATGGTAGAATCCAAATGGAGAACAATCAACAAGGGTGTGCCTCAAGGAAGCATTCTTGGGCCCCTCCTGTTCTTTATATACATAAACGAACTTCCAATTGTTGCTGGCACAGAATGTTCAATGTTTGCTGATGACACTGCTTTGTTGTTTGAATGTAACGGAGACGTTGACGAATTTAATAAACATATTAACGAGACTTGCCAATCAATAGCAAATTGGCTGTTATCACAAAATCTGTCACTCAACACTAACAAAACTCAAGTTTTACAATTTTGTCCAGTGCAAGCTACACCTATAAATATAAATGTAAACTTCAATAATAATATTATCGAACTTTCCCAAACTTGTTCACTGCTGGGAATACAACTAGATACAAATATAAACTGGAAAGAACATGTATCAAAAATAGTAGCCAAAATCAGTAGCTTTTCTTTTGTTCTAGGTACACTGAGAAATATATCAAACATCGAATCGGTAATGGCCGCATACTATGGTTATGTATATTCAACAATAAAATACGGAATTATTTTTTGGGGAAACTCAGTAAACGCCAAAGATGTTTTTATCATCCAAAAAAGATGTTTAAGAAAAATGACAAACTCTGCTAATCGGGATTCATGTAGACCTATATTTAAAAATTTGAAAATTCTTACAGTCACCGACATATACATAATGGAGTTATGCATGTTAGTGCGATCATCTCCAGAAAAGTTTCCGCAAAAAAACTCTACACATAAATACGCTACAAGGTTTACAGAAAATTTATTAATACCAAAAGCAAACAAAACAATTTTCCAAAAAGGACCCTTTTACATGGCCATTAAAGTTTATAACAACCTTCCACGTGATATTAAACAAATACCAGATACACTCAGATTTAAGTCATCACTAAAAACATTCCTTCTGAACAGGTCTAATTACACATTAAGTGAATACCTCACATAGGTACAACTGTTTTTATGTTTATATAATAAATTAAAACAAACTCAATTTGTATTACACCACTTTTATATTTATATTTTATTTGTGTTCATTTCTGTATAACATGTTAGGTTAACTGGAAGAAATAGGATGTAGGTACCTATAAGTTATACCTTTTGTACTAAATGAAAATTTTGTACAATACATGATTTTGATTTTGATTTTGATTTTGATGAACATAATTGTGATGAAGTTAATAGTATTGTTAATGAATGAATTAATATTTTTGATGTTCAAAAAGTTTTACATAATAATTAAATTAATTTAAACAAGAAAAGGAAGTAAAAACAACGGATATTGTATACGGATTTGGTGACTTAGCAAGGATACTCGGGTTCACGGGTGAGGTTTGTCTATATTTTGGGTGGCACATGCGTTTGCCCACCTACTACGTGGCGGGCCAGATCGGAAGAGACTGGTTGAGAGATACATTTTTACCTCTACTGCCGGAATCTCTCAACCCATCGCCTTTTACCGCAGCGGGAGAGATGGATCCACACGTCCGTCACTCCTGGACACATTGACTCCCGGACTCTTATTCACCCCTCTTACCTTTTTCCTTCCCAAAACCCTCTCTTTCCTTTCCTTAAAAAAGACCCTCCACACAGATTCCCAAAGATGAAATAGGCTCTGAGAGAAATTGTTTTCTTCAGGGCCTCCTGTGTGGAGCTAATGTTGCAAAAAAACCTACCTTCATTATCATTTTATTCCTAACCACTAAAAACCACATTTTTGAAGATGGTGATATTAAGGGCCAGTTTTACCACCATCCGTTAGTTAGGCTTGATACCATTATTAACTTCGGTCTACCGCCAATCGAATATTGTTAAAAATGGTATCAATAACGAACGGAAGGTTATAAAACCGGCCCTTTCAGGATTAATTATCGGAAAAAAATTCAACAACTTGACGAATAAGGAATAATTTCAACAATGAACAATGCCATAAATACATATTTTTTATTCGGTCAAGGGTTGATCAGTAAATACTGTAAACAGGTCCTCGGCGTTATTCGCTAGTATTCAAGACACTGAGAGATCTGCAGAGAAAATGGTACTTTGGGCGTGTCCGTGCGCTAAATTTTTCAAATAAATAAGTTCTTTCTTTAGCGTATAATATTATGTATGGTTCCATGCCAACTGAGAATAAAGTCAACTCAACACCTCCTTGAAAAGTCATTAAAAGCTATGAAAAAAATATTTTTTAATTATTTTTATTTTATTTATTTATTTTATTTATTCATACACGCCTTGAAGGCTT
This sequence comes from Glyphotaelius pellucidus, assembly GCA_936435175.1. Taxonomy (NCBI): domain Eukaryota; kingdom Metazoa; phylum Arthropoda; class Insecta; order Trichoptera; family Limnephilidae; genus Glyphotaelius; species Glyphotaelius pellucidus. The sequence continues at coordinate 18,151,701 of OW386558.1, read as the reverse complement.
TTACAGAATCACATTATTTAAGTTACACATGTTATTTAGGAGTATAATTATAAGCTTGAAGTATATAACATTATAAACTGTACTTTAAGGATACAAACAGGTTTAATATGTACATAGGTATGTAGTTTCGTTATCATTAAAATTGTACAAAGGAGTTAAAAATTTTACATAGTGTAATAATGGTAAAACAGAAGAGTGCTTAAGATACTTTAAAAGTAGTTATTGAGGAACGTGTAGGTATTTACTATGTTGATTTTATTATTAACTTGATCATGAATAAATTGTTCTAAAGCAAGTTTTTCAAGAATTCAGCAAAATTAACGCAGCGATAAATAGTACCTACACAGAAAAAAATAAATAAAAAATACATAAGTTGTAATATATTGAAAAGTTATACAGATGAGTTCAACAAGTGTATAGTGTGATAGTAAAAAAGTAAAAAATAGTACAAATTATGGTACAAAAAGTACAAGATAATATTAATACAAAAGAGAGAGGATAAAAAGGTAAGTACTAAGGTAATCTTTGTATACATAAGTATTAAATTTTGTTTTTATTGTGAACATGAAGAGACCATCGATTTTAATTTAATCATTAATATATTATTATTGCTAGGGCACCAAGATTTAAATAGAAATATAAGTCAATGTGAGTTAGTTATTATATTTATAACAATAAATACGAGAGGATTTTTGTTAATTGTGTTCTTATTTGGCTACCTTTATTATTCACATAATTAGCCGATAACTCTAACCTAACGTAACCTATTTAACTATTTTTTAATATATATATTTTATCATTCTAAATGACTTATCTGAGATAGTTCTGAGTTGGTTGCATTCCGAGTTGTCCGGTCACCATTATGTATACAGATATACTATTAAATGTATAACTGGAATACCATAAACTCTGCCATAGGTTATCCCAAGTGGTTCGCTATTTTTGACGGCTTGTTGGGGGAGACCGTGCCCTTTCCAGCAGGACTCTCTTGCACATCGGCTTGCACCGCAGCGGGAGGGACAGATTCATTCGTCCGTCACTCCTGGACTCTGACTCCTACCAGATTCGGACCAGATTCCTACCCTCACACCATTTTCCTTCCCAGAACTTCCCCTCCTTCCTTTCCCTCCACCCTCCACATATCATACCTTCCTTTCCCTTCACATATCAGACATAGACCCTGAGGTGAATTATTTTCCCCGGGGTCTCCTGTGAAGAGGTAATGTAAAAAAAGGGCATTGTAAACTGGTGACATCAGTTTTCTTTCGAATCTGCATAGATTAATGCAATGGTTATGCTAGTCGGGAGAGCAGTCTTGTTGTTAAATAGAATCACTTTGAACATCGATATGTTTAACATCAATGAAGCATAATTTAGACAGCAAGCTTTATTGCTGTTAGTCTGATTGTGCTTCATTGATGTTTAAATTGTTCATTGATGTTTAAATTGTTTAATTTGTTTAAATTGTTTAAATTATTTAAATTGCTCAAATATGTTTCAATCTTAGTATTTTCTCTATTTTAAAAACGATTTGAAATTTTAATTTTGTTTTGTTTTTAAAGTGAATAAATTGAATTGAATTGAATTGAAAAAAATGAAAAAACATACTTCTAGTGGTTATCTGTTCGGTGGTTCATGAGGATATCCACTGTCTAGATCCAGTCAGCGCCCGGTGCTAAGCAGCTGGCCATCGCGGTTGGACACGATAAAAGTTATTATGCCACGTCCACAGACTCGGGCGAAAACTGTATCAAGGTGAAGAAATTCAACCTGCTTATTGGGAAAAAATGGTACCTTGCGGTGTTCTGGATGAGTGATTCAACGGATTAACTTTGCGTAGAATGTATCGAATCAACGGATCGACTGCTGTGTGGGATGAATTTTTTATTCTAAATTCCTTAAAAGTGTTAAAGCAGGTACCTACCTAGGTTCAATGGAAATGATATGAGACAACTTGAGGTCGTAGATCAGTACCTAAATAAATTGCAAGAAAGGCTATATTGTGAAAAGTTCCTTCCGAAATTCCATTGAAAAATATTAGAGTTCCCTTGAAAAAATTAAGTTTTTGGAAATATAATCATTTTAATTTTGCCGAGTTGAAAAGTAATAAGGTACGTGAAATCCCTTGATAGAAAAAAATCGTAGAGTTGGCTCCGAAAATAATTGTAAAAAACACATCTGGTTCTATTATTTAACTTGTCATAGGTCCGGGAAAATCCAGTGTTTCTTTAAATGCTAATTAAGATAATTGTTGTTAGATTTTTGTTCAGTTTTAAATAAGTCATGATTACGCTTAGGGGCCATCCATAAATTACGTCACACCTTAAGGGGGGGGGGGGGACATTATGTGACAAGGCGTACGGGGGGTCATCAGCTTTGTGACGTTACATGCAGTTAGGCTTATCAGATGAAAGGAATTTTCCCAACATGTCCGTCTGATTGTACGAATTTTCAAAATGAAAGAAAACAACAATGAAATCCCACGTTTTCCCACACATATTCCCCCGCTCATAGGATCCCATCCCCTCCCCGCACGCAATGAAATCACAAATATCTCCGTATCTCGACTCGCCCCTCCCCGTAGAGATTTCATTCGACACAAAATCATCCCATCTTGCCTCTTCCGTTGTGGTAAATATGACCGCGACAAAAAACTTCAAAATATATTACCGGCTATTATCAATTTTAGTAAAATTTTGCTAAACATGTGATGTCACGCTAGGGGGAGGGGGTCTCACAAATGTGACAGTGTGTGACAGGGACGGGAGGGGCAAAAAATCATGAAATTCGTGTGACGTAATTTATGGATGGCCCTTACGCTTAATAATTATATTTACATATTTTTAATATTATCGCGCTCCCTCTATCATTCGTATTTACATAACCCCCTTTCGTACCATTTTCTTCTTCTTTTTACGCTTAGTCGTTTTAGAAATCTTGTAATTTATTAATTGTGTTTTAATTTTAACGTCAGCAGTATTACTATCATCACCAGCATTCTGTTATGTAAAAACACAAAATTCAGTACCTAAAATAACACTAAAAACACCACTATTAAAATTTTAGATTTTAACTAAATCATTCATTCGTAACTATTATATATTTATCTGCGTAACAGAAAAACATGAACATTCCACCATCACTAATGAAATATCAAATTCAACGATTCGCTCCTTCAACATTCAACAAACTGTCCCATCAGCCTCAGCCGATACGAACGCCGACCTATCATCTTACATCGACAGCTAGTACAACAGGCTTATCGGTCCATCGAGGATCGAGTATATAAGTTCCCACCGCATCCTTCACAGCACAGTTTAACTTACAACAGTCCTGAGATACACATCTCTAGGAGGTTGATCAGTTGATTGATTTAACAAAGTTTCCAGGATGAAAGCCTTTGTAAGTACACAATTTCTATACTCAGATTTTGTAAAAATAAAAAATCTATTTTATTTTTAATGCTTGTGTAAGAAATAATTTTTTTTATTTATTACACAAGCATTTAAAATAAAAAAATATAATTTATTTTAAAAATTTTGCTTGCTAGGGAAACTCGGATACTGATATTAAAAACATAATGGTTTATTTATCCATAATGTATAGAAAATAAAATTAATATTAAATAGCTCAACATTCGGGTATTGCAGCAATAATCAAATATTATTTTTTGTGTTTTACATATTAAATATATCATAAAATAACACCGGAGGCATAACAGTCCGGTGCCTACATTTAGTGCGACGTTTTGAAATATCCTACTGGTGAGCCAGAAAACATCAACATTATTTTTTAATTCTCCACAAGTTCTGCCTTATAATTGATTTGGCTGTGTTTTTGATCAATCTGAGTATTGTAACAGATAGAGGGTACACTTACGTATAATTGTTCAAATCAAATTTCGTTTTTTCGGAGGTATCTGAGTACGGACGACCGATTTATCTAAATCAAAAAAAATCTTAACGGATCTTTCTCGTTCTATGGTCTATAACCCTTTTAAAACAGGGAGAAAATCCACGGTTATATATTTATATGTACATATAATAGAAATACAGAATTTCACACAATATTTTGGGAGGGGTCCCCAAAAAAACATCAAAAAAACCATCTATTTTAAAGTTCCTACGATGTCAAAAAGTGTTAATGTACAGACAAGAAAATTGTTGAATTACGATAATTATTTAAGCTTAAGCAATCCCCGTCAATTTTTGTTATTTGTTTTTGGGGTGTTATGCCGTGTTGCGCTACCTCCTTCTTTAGCCAACGTTTCGGACAGCGTTACAGTGTCTATCATCAGGGCAGATGTATGATGCATCATCACATCACTGATGATGGACACTGCAACGCTGTCCGAAACGCTGGCTAAAGAAGGAGGTAGCGCAACACGGCATAACACCCCAAAACAAATAACGAAAATACTTTTGACCGTGAAAATCTAAAAACTTATCCAATCCCCGTCAATATTATTAATCTTCCAATTAAAAACTATTTAAATTTAATTTAATTTAAAGTTCCCAATTTGCCTCTGCCCTAGCCACACCCTTGTAATCAGCATAGCCCAGACATGAATGGAAATGTAGTCGGCAATGTGTGAGTAATACACACGTTAAGATCCTCCGCCCAATAGTTTGTTGTTGCTGTAGGTAGTTTTGAAGCAGACGTCCTTGCTTCTGGCTATCCTTTTTCCTTTCCTACCCATGCGAGTCAGGACGAGAGCCCGTACGCGTGATCTAGTTTAGTGATGCACCACGTAGTAAAATGAAATTCGTGATCAGGCCACTAAACCCTTGTGTAGATGGCGATAAGGTTTAAATTACCGTTTAACATCGACTGCCTTTTTGATATTCAAGAAAAAGACATCGTGTTCTATTTTATTTTGCAAAGCTTAGACACAAATATAAAATTTTTTTACAATCATTTTCTGAAGAATTGAATCTTCCACGTATACAATAAAACCATTGGTTTACCAGTGTACGTATACCAAATTGGTATGTTTGATCCGCGATGATCAGTCTATTAAAAAATCGTTATTAAATCCATGTTACCATACCATTTACTAGCCAATTTAAAAGTCACTCCTTGTACATTATGAGGTACATTATTTTGAATGAAAGATTTTTAAAACCAAAAAAGTAAGGGTGTTATTTAATTTTTGGGATATTGAGCAGTGTTGAGCAAGGACCTTTTAAAATAAAGTAGGTAGTCTTTGTTGATCAGAAAATCTATTGATATCATTGATTAAGTACACTATAAACGTAAAAATTCGTGTTTATAATCCTTCTCATATCCGAGACTAAGATGTTATGTAACCGTATGCAGATGATGCGGTTACTTGAACAAAACCAGATCACTTCTTATTAGACGTTAAATAATATTCAATAAAGTAAAGTAGTTCACCTTCGGACAGCTGCAGTGAAGCTTTGCATTCCATGATTTGGTTGTTGTTTATCTTCACATACCTAATACATAAATTACGTACGTAAATTCTGCACTGCAACTGAATAAAAAAATACTTCATGATTTCCTGATTTGTTCAGAAATCATTTTTCCAAATGTTTTTGGTTTTCGCCCCAAGGAATATAAACGCTAGAAATATTTCGATTCTCATGACTACAAAATTGAAAATCGCGCGTCGTATTTGCAGTAGGCAAGTAAGCGAAAAAGTGGTTTTTGTTTATTTTGTGCATAATTTTATAAGAATGAAAAAAAGTTAGAACGTACAAAACCTCAAAAATACCCTTAGCCATAAAGGGGTAATTTTAAAAAATTGTTTCTTCTATTACCTCATAGTTAAGTCATGAAAAACATTTTTTTAGTGCTTTACGCTTATATTTTTTGTAATATAAATAATAATTTTATTTTAATGAAAACAAATAACTTTGTGTACACCACTATTTAATTAACAATATCAACATGTTTCGAAAACTATGTTTTCTTAACTTATTATCCTGACGAAGAATGTTCCCATTTAAATAAAATTAATACAAAAATAAACATTTCCTCTCTCCATAACTTGAAATAATGGCCTAGAAAACCTTTAATATGTACGTGAAATCCTATTTAGATAATATTTAGATTCTTCTTAACTTATTATCTTCGTCAGGATAATAAGTTAAGAAAACATAGTTTTCGAAACATGTTGATATTGTTAATTAAATAGTGGTGTACACAAAGTTTTTTGTTTTCATTAAATTAATAATGACGCCACAAAGTGAATTTGCGAATTTTGAATAAATAATAATTTTATTGTAATTCCGATACATAGAAAAGATAGTATAAGCTTCAATTTATCCGTAGCATATTTTTTGATGTTCATAATGTAAACCGGTTCGTCGTAAAGATGAATTTAAATATTATCTAAATAGGATTTCCCGAATATATTTAAGGTTTTCTAGGCCATTATTTCAAGTTATGGAGAGAGGAAATGTTTATTTTTGTATTAATTTTATTTAAATGGGAACATTTTACGGAAGATTGGAGCCGAGTTCAGACTAAGAAGAGATGAGTTGTTGAATGGAGGGGGAGCAATTTTAGATAGGATAAAGCTTGATAGAAGGGAGTATATTTATTTAGAAAGGGGCAACCAAAAATTATTTGATCTAAAGTTTTTTTTTTTTTTTTAAACCACAGAAAGTTGATTCTGGGGAGTCAAGCACTTGAATTTTAAATAGGTGAGAAGAAACGATACATTTTACAGGTTTTGCGTTAAGCCGCCGCTATCCGAATTTCTACCGATTTCTTTCATATCTCCATTGAACATTTGAAGTTTTTAAGCTCTTAAAAATATATATAGGATGTTATTATTGAAGATAATATCCATACAATCCCCACGCCGAAACTCAAATTACATGAAATTCCCTCGATAGAAAAAAAACGCAAAGTATGCTCCAAAAATTTTCATTTTCACGCCTGTCTCTATTATTAAACAAGTTTTATGTATGCAAAAATTCATAGCGTTTCTTTGAACGTTGTTTTAGACAACCCCAACGAGATTTTTGCTCTATTCCAAACATATTTATATTCGTGTTTTATTAAACATTTTCACAATATTCGCTCCAATTTTATCATTTAAAATATTAGCGCGCTCTGTCCAACATTCATAATTACACATCTCTCCATCTTCTTCTTTTTGAGCAGGGATGCGGCGCCTTAAGGTAATTTTTTTAAGATTTCATTAAAGCCTTAAAGTTCCATATTATAATTTTAGACATTTTACCTCTTCATGAGAGAGTTAGGTTTTTACCCATGGCTGTTTATCTCGGGAATGCTGGGTATCTAAAGCCATAGTTCTAGAAAGGAAGTCGCATTACTGCCGAAGGCTTATATGTAAGCTTCTGAACGGTTTATTTAACGCGAGGCCGCCAACACAGACTTGAGATTCTCACTAGGTTAATTAACTGCCTCGCAGGATACGTGTCCATTATCCACTTTTGACACAAGTATAAAATATATTTTCATTCAAATGCATCGAGGATAAAACTACTTATCAATATAAATATGCACTGCGTACACCAGCGTCTAAGTACAAAAAATCGATAATGTAAATAAATTCGTTAGATTTCCATACCAACTTATTTATAACGGTATTTTTGAAGTCAATTTTATGTTTGAAATTGGTAAAAAGTTAACAAATAATGATAATCTTATACTAAATTCGGGGGGGCTAACTGTCGGGGGATCAACTGTCGGGGCATTGGGTACAATCAAGCTGCAGTAGAATTCCAAAGTTTTGTTTAGACTTACGAAATTCAATATTTCGTTTGTGTGAAAGCACCATCAAACAATACATAATTTTGAATTTCATGTTCAATACACGATTTTGAATTTTGTGTTTATGTTTTTAAAACCCAAAATTCATAAATATTACTATTCAGATCTCTTCGGGAAGATGATAACTTACCGATTGCACCTCTTTTCATTCACTATATTGCGGAAATACACGGTATTCATCATCAGCATCTTCTTCCCCTTATCCTATTCGGGTCGGGGACCCATTGCATCGACAAGGCTTCTCCATACATCCCTGTCTTGTGCTGACTGTTCGGCCTCCGTCCATGGCAGTCCGATCCTTTCCTCACACAGTTTCTGGAGGTGCCTCGCCCAGCTGTGTCTGGGGCGGCCCACTGGACGTCTACCCTCTAGAATCGCACTTATTATATTCCTTGGAATTCGATCATCAGGCATTTTTAGTACATGCCCAAGCCACCTCAGTTGCGATTTTTCTATGAAGAGTAGCAGTGGTTCAATGTTTAGATCGTCTCGGATCGTCGAGTTTCTTATATGATCCCAATAAAAAATACATTTCCTCCAAAAATTTAGGGTTATAAGACGATATTTTTTTGTTCGAAATAAATCATTTTAAATGCTATTAGTATAACTGAAATATACATATTTTTGCTTCAGTTACAACCCTGTACATTGTTTCAACCTACAATATATTTAAATTTATTTTGATTAAATATATTGTGGTGGAAATGATGAATTTATTAGCCATAAGAGTGAAACCACATAAATAACGTCGCCAGTCAATTTGATAACCAGTTGTCGTAAATATAGACATTATATCCGATTAGAAGTATACATTATTATGGTTAATCAAGAAGTCCATCAATATTAATAGATGTTTTACCACGTAGTTGTGAATCGTTTATTTGCTTATTACAGGAGTTGTCATTTGCAATAATAATAATTAAAATTCAAGGTCAGTCTATTTATAACCTCATCCTCCTTTGACCTCTATTCCAGGGGTAGTATAAAGTAATTATTGATACCTGGACAGTTTAAAATTAAACCAGTTATATTTCACGTCATTTTCAATATGATTAAATAAAAAAAAAATAAAAAAATGCCAATATCATCAATGAATATTGTTCAGGAACAATTTGTTTTCAAAGCTATATATAAATTTGTAATAGTTGACCCGTTCTATTAGAAAATTCTTTCAAAGAATTTAATGATCTGGTAGATAAAAGTGATTTTTGCCCGCTAGAACATTTTCTTGCAGGTACAATTTTACATTTATATCGCATCTTGTGTCGGTGTCTCTAAAAAATATAAATTTTTTATATTTTAAATTCATTCGAGAATCATTCAAGGTCACGGGTTCGAATACCGGAGTGCGCAAATAAATTCATTTGATTATTTTGTGTTATTTCACAATTAATAAATAAAATATTGTTTATTAGCGGCCAGTTCCAGAGTGGAAGATGCTCTCAGTATCGCCTTGGTGTAAGACCACCATTCAGAATTGAAACATTGCTTGAAACGGCTTTAGTTCTGTTTGGTGACCAGATCTGAATAGTCAGGTTTTTTTTTTTTTTTTTAAATATGTTTATTCAGTTTTAATTTTACAATATTTTATTTTACAAATCTTACGAAACTGATCAATCAGTTTGATTGTAATAATAATAATAATAATAATTGGACAATTTGTAGAGCGCCGTTTTTGTGAAAAATCACCTCAAGGGCGCTGTAAGGTGCTTTTCTACCTTCTTCTTTCCCATCTCCTTTCCCTCCCCTCTACCTTCAGCCTCACGATATAACTTCAAGTAGGGATGCCATAGTCTCACTGGCTCCAGACGGGAGCAGTTGGAACTCTTGTGCGGAATTCACATTAAAAAAAACTTCGCTCATGCTTTATTACATACGTACATTTTAATTTATTTTTATATGATCACCTCACAAGAGTCCCAACTGCTCCCGCCTGAAGCCAGTGAGACTATGGCATCCCCAATTGAGGTATGTCATGAGGCTAAAGGTAGTGGGTGGGGAAGGAGATGGGGAAGAGGAAGGTGGAGAAGTACCTGGCTATTCAGATCTGGTCACCAAACACGGCTTACGCCATTTCAAGCAACGTTTCCATTCTGAATTGTAGTGTTACCCTAGGGCGATACTGAGATAGCGATACGATATCTTCCATACTTGAGTACATAAAATTGTGAGAACGTTAAACACATTATTAAAGAATCAGTACAAGTCTTAAGACGGTTATTTCGTAGAAATTGAACAATTCATCAAATTTCAAAGTTAGTCTTATTCAAGTTTTGTTATTATCCACGCACTACGAAACAATTGACCCACGATGAAATAAAAACAAAGAATGAATAGAACTCTCACTGAACTTGAATTTCAACATAGGTATTTGTCTTTAATTCAACCGATTTTGCAAGTAAAACTCTGATTTAATTTTCCTACACATTTACTGGTACCATTATTATTCCATCGTTCACCACACCGTTATGAAAATATAATGTACTAGCTGGTTCCCGGCATGCGTTGCAATGCCATTCAATGAAAAAATTTTTATCTCCCTTCTTATCCTTTCCCGTGCGTCCCCGTTCCCTTCCACCTTCCCCGCCTTCCCCATCCCTCGTCTCTTCCCTCTTCATGAACCCCACCTTCCCCCTGCCTTTCCTCCCTACTGCAAAAATATATGAAATACACACATTTTCATTTATACAAATTTCATAATGCCAGACCTTACTTACCATTATATACAGCTTATGTTACTCGCTGATAATGTAGCTTTCTATTGGTGAAAGAATTTTTAAAATCGGTTCAGTAGTTTCGGAGCATATTCAATGCAAACAAACAATCAAATCTTTCCTCTTTATAATATTAGAATAGATTATTTACTTCTCCCCATTTTTCATGATACCTATACCATTTAAAGAACAAATATTTCAATTTAAAATTGAATAAATTCAACACAATAATTTACAACCACGTATCTTAAAAAAAGTCCATAAAATCCAGACAGGTGACCTTCTAAAGGTACAGGAAGATAATTAAATCAGAAATCAAAACCCTGCCTTATATGCAAGCCAAAGCAGTTGCATGTGCAATTCAACTTAAACTTGCCTGCCCTTTGCAAACCAGATGCACTAAAGGGAGATTTAATGAATGCATTCAGAAACAGTGCATCTAGGAAGGTACTCGTACGTTAGCAAGAAAAGTAATGCACTTTCGACCGGTTTGGTGATCGCTGGCATCGCAGCTTTTAAAGTAATTATAAAATAATAATATTGGTGATTCTTTTGAATTTTTCTCCACTAACTGGTGGAGACAACTTTATGTAGATTAAAAAGAAGAACGACCCAGGTACACGTTTTCTCAATGATGCACAATGCTTTCTACTACTTACTTGTTATTTCCTTAAATTATGTGATTGGAAAAATAAATGATGCAGAAAATCATAAGGTACAGGAAAAGGTTGAGTAAAAAAATTTAAAAATGGAACAAGACGTCAAAACCTTGAAGTAAATTCAATTTAATTATACCTATGGGTAAAATAGAGCATCAAAAGGTTGCGCAAAATAAATTTAAAAATGGAACAAGACGTCAAACACTTGAAGTAAATTCAATTTAATTATACCTACAGGTAAAATCGAGCATCAAAAGGATACGGAAAATAAATTTAAAAATGGTACAGGACGTCAAAACCTTGAAGTAAATTCAATTTAATTATACCTATGGGTAAAATAGAGCATCAAAAGGTTGCGTAAAATAAAATTGAAAATAGAACAGAATACCAAAAGCGTGTGGAACCTGTCTCAACTCATCGTAATGGTAATGAATGCGTTGCAGGACCTTGATCACCTACAAGACAATTATTTTTTAATGTCAAGCTTCTGGATGGGCGTGGTAGGACGAACAAGTTATCTTTAATTGCAAATTTGTTCTTGACTCGTTTTTTATGGAGAAGTTCTAGATTGTTGTTGGGAATACCAGTAGGCAGCTGATGTTGCAAAAGGTAATTCAGCAATCGCAAGGATGCAGAACAATGGGCAATATGTTCAGTAGGTGGTTGAATAATTTTGACAATAAGTAGTGCAAAGGTGGATTAGGATATAAATTATGGGAAATGAAACATAATTATTTTTGAAAGCTGTCATCTTGGTGTTCAATGCTCAACACAATTATTACAATTAATTTAGAATCTGTGTGCATTTTCTATTTACTTCCGTCGAATTACTGCATTTTCTGGTTACGAGGTAGGTTCTTCCAAGTATGAGCCATTCGCATTGGTCGAGTATTTTAGTCGAGGGGAGAGTACAGTAAGTAGTAACTAAACGCGTCCGAACACCATAATTTTTGTGGAGTGGGTTAGACAGCTCTTTAGTCGATTCAATCCATTACATTCTATTTTTTCGGCGAGTAGCGATCCCCTCCAAGCGTCCCTGCACACAGTGCACACTAATGAGCAAACCCGTCGTTTTAGCAGAGTTCATTTGTAGCCGCGCGGGAATATCGTGGCATTGGAGTGAAGATGCAACTCTAAAATGATTTATTAATGCTTCTATTAGGTAATGTCTTTTCGTGTCTACGGTTTACATATTTTCATTTTACTAATTTATTCTTCCACCTCCTCTGAGCATTATAATAATATGCTTAATTAGCGTATTTACGTTGCTTTGTAGCAGCCCGTCAACCGCCGTCGTCTTGCAACGGGCGGTGGGCAATAATGTACTCTACTTGAAAGTAGTGCGAACGATTTTCGGCGAGTCACATGGCGAGTACTCATTTAGCGATCGTGATGTAGTTAGTAGTTATCGGAGCATTATACAGTAGTGTAGGAACTAACATATTATTGCACATTCGTAGTAGACTTTATATTACTATTTTATATCTTACCACAACTTAACAGAAATGGTTAAATTCTTGGGAGAGTTTGGTTAATTTAAACCAAGAGGATTTATCGTTTATCTGAGACAGACAAAAGATACAGCTTTTTTTATATGAAAACCTCAGAAGATTATCAGCAGCTCCCGTCTGGAGCCAGTGTCTATGGCATATCCAATTGGAGTATGCTGCGAGGTTGAAGGAGATGGGAAAGTACATGGAAGTACCTACCTATTCAGATCTGGTCACCAAATACAGCAAAAGCTATTTCAAGCTAAAACTTTTCAATTCTGAATGGTGGTCTTACACTAGAATGATACTGAGAGTATCTTCCACTCTTCCACGAAGTTTGTAAAAAAAAATCAACCAGTTACCACGTTTGGTTCTTGTCGCCAAAACAACACACGAGCATCATACGGACAGGAGCCTTGTTTTTTAGTAGCTAGAATCCAAAAGTATATTCAAAACATACAATGAATAAAGAAAAAAGCTATAAACCAATTAATAATTTTTATACGTTTTATGATTTCAGATTGCAATTTGCTGCGTTTTGGCAGCGGCCCATGGGTCCATAGTGGCGATTGTTCCATCCGTCTCCCACTACCACTCGCAAGATGACTGGGGCCAGTACTCTTACGGCTATCATGGTGGACCATCCGCCAAGCAGGAGACTAGAACCCTCGATGGTGTCACCTCAGGAGGGTACTCCTACATCGATGCCAACAACATCGTTCAGACCGTCAGTTACATCAGCGATCCCGTCAACGGATTCAGAGTGGCTGCCACCAACATTCCCCAACAAGCTCCTCATATCGTTGATCCTGCTCATCTTGTTGCTCCTCTTGCTCCGGTCCACTTCATTGCTCCAGCTCACTTTCTTGCACCCCAATTTATTGCTCCTGTCCCACTTGCACCAATTGCTCCTGTTGCACCCGTTGAGCCAGAATCCCCCAAAAAAGAAGTTGATATTATTAGCCCAGCACCAATCAAAGAAGATGGAGCTGAAAAGAAATTCATCCCTGAAGAAACACCAGAAGTAGCGGCCGCCAGGGCAGCACACCTTAAGGCTTTTGATCTCGCTAAAGCCGCTGCTGAAGCTTCACCAGATCTAGAAGAACCGTCAACAGAAGAACCTTCAACAGAAGAACCAGCAGCAGAAGTTGAATCAGAGGTGACATCCCGCAAGCGTCGTTCAGTTTATTACGCCGCTCCCCTTCCTTACTACTACTCCCCAATCTTATCCAGTCAATACGAAGTTAAGGACCACCTTGGACAATACACCTACGGGTACAACGACGGACTTTCTGCAAAGGCTGAATCTCGTTCATTCGATGGCACGACCAGCGGCGGTTACTCCTACCTTGATTCTAATGGTCTTGTACAAAACGTCAACTACATCGCTGACAGCAACGGATTCAGGGTTGCCGCTTCCAATCTTCCAGTGGCAGTTAAAGCCGTCGAATCTCCAGCATTGGTTGCACCAGTCGCAGTTAAAGAGACAGAAGAAGTCGCCGCTGCTAGGGCTGCTCATCTTGCTGCCCATGATAAGCTTAAAGCTGAAATCGTCTCAGAAGCGCCAGCCCTGGTTGCCCCAGTTCCCGTAGAAGAGACCCCTGAAGTCGCTGCTGCGAGAGCCGCCCACCTGGAAGCCCACGAAAAGGCTAAGTCCGGAATTGCCGCATAATTTAAAATCTTTTACCCGAAATTTTAACCTTTTTGTTAAACTGTGATTTGACACTTTTGTAAATTAGCTCATTCATACTTGCGTTACCACAAATAAAAATCCGGAAATCGAAAAATACACGAGGAGTTTTATTACTTCAGCTTTCAAGCTTTTTTAGACAAAAGGTTTGATTCTCTGATAACTTCAAATTAGAGCGCCTCCCGACAGATTGATGTCTCTTATCTTAATATATATATTTCTTCCGTGTGTATGTCGCTGAACTCCTCCTAAAGGGCTGGACCGATTTTGATGAAATTTTTTGTGTGTGTTCAAGGGAATTAGAAAATGGTTTAGATTTACAATTTGGTCCACTGGAAAATGTTCTTTTAATTATTTTTTTATTTCTAAGGAGTTGTTGATTTTGGAATGTTTTACGTTGGATCCGGCAGACTGCGCTACCATCGCAGTATCGAATATTCAATATTATTCTATTTTAATTTTAGTTTGTCCCGACAGTTGTGTACGGGACAACGTCTGTCGGGTCCGCTATAAATAAACAAAATAAATTGTGGAACATTCCAGAACACTCTCGAATGTTGTCCTGAGCGAAGCCGGGTAACCCAGCTATATTGTTATAATTTGGAAGTATTGAAGACATTTTTCTGAATGGTGGTGTCTCAGCAAAGCGATAATGTGAGCATCACGGCCAGTGGCGGACTAAGCCCGTCAGAGGCCCTGGGCAGCAAAGCTTAATGAGGCCACCCCCTTGTTTAAGAAGTTGTAATTTTACAATTTTATTTATTCAGCTCATATGGTGTCCTGGGTCCTGTCCACCCTATTGTCTCCCTCCAAACGCCTCCATGTTCCCTTCATCAAATCCTGAACAAGGCTGGCACCAGGACACTAAAAAAAATTTGTATCATTTTTTTTTAAAATTTCATTTTCTAAAAGATGCTATTGTTAATATGCTCCACCAAATGTTTTAAGGAAAGTCGAAAAATTAACGGAGATACAGCACTTTATATGAAACCATTTTAAGCAGTTTTTATTTGGAATTATCCTTCAGCAAAACTTTGAATTTCCTAGTAGGAAGCGTTTGGAGGCCCCCGGGACTAGAGGCCCGGGGCGGGGTGTCCCTTCCGCCCCCCCCCCCCCCCCGGTATTGGTCTCGGTCTTATTTGTAATCAGAATACTATTTATATAAAAAATAATCTTATTCATATATATTTAAAAGATTAAGAAAAAACTTTCATTTGGCAATTATATTTAAATTTTCGAAATCGAATGGAGAAAATGCCCTAAAAACAATACACATGTACGCTGCAATTACGCTTTTTATATTTGTGTTTAGAATTCGCATCATAGCTAGATAGCGAATTAACGTTGGGAATTCATGGCGGGGTAATCCGGCATCTTTTATCAAGCTTTTTAAATTTTCCCCGCTGAGTTTGCCAAATTTACTCTAAATAAATTTGGCTTAAGTCTCTACATTGGTTTTTAAATATTTTTGTTGAAGCCCACAAAACAATAAATCACTCCTCCGAAAGAAGTGCGAACCAAGTGGTTCAAGTGGTTACAGTAACTTGGTCAGTTCACATAAAAAAATGATTAGGTACCGATTACGGCCTTAAATAAAATTGGTCTCAAATACAATGTTACGTTTAAAATAAAAGACAATCAGCATCGCAACGTTACACAAAACAAGATCTAATGTCCTGTAATGGCAAACGGTCCATGTGACAGATTATCTTTGGGAGAGGGAGTCGGGTCACGGAATAAAGTGTATTTTTATGGAAAAAAGATCAGAAGGGCAAACGAATAAGGCAGGGAGATCCGGATAAAGATGTGAATGGATCAATACACCGAAAGAATAAAAGAATACTACGAGCGATAAGTATTTTTTGCAGGGTTTAATGATTTTGTAAAAGAAAAAATATTATAAAACCAAGCAAAGCTAATATTTCACAATGACAGTGGCTTGGAACTGACGAAAGAAGGATGAACCTAAAAGTAACTGAATGTAGTTAGGTATAATTATTATTTTGCTTTTACCTGTTGACCGATATTTATGTGTGTTACCTTAATTACTGTGAAAATATTAACCCCGATAACTTGCGAACCCTAGTGGGGTTAATAATTATGTGCTAAAAATGATTTAAATTGTAAAGAAGCAATAAATAAAAAAATAAATTTAAATAGAGATCCCAGTTTAACCATCATTTTTATAATCATTCCTCATTAATCATTTTCATTTTTTTTTTTCGACTTTAGGTCCAGGTTAAATCTTCCCCACTGGAAAAACTAAACCCTTCCACACACTTTTCCACAAATGATCATCTAGTCCATGGTTCGGCAACCTGCGGTCCGCGGGCCGAATGCGGCCCGCGAGGCCTCTTGATGCGGCCCGCGAGATTCTCGCCATAACGCATGTGACGGACGATATCATACACGGTAGAGTGAAATGGAGTGAGAAAAGGAGCGAAAGGAAACTAAGTTTGAAAATCGGTTTGCTGATTTCAAAAAGATCTCACGCAAGATGGAGATTTTTGAAAACCCCTTACCAGTAGATATCGATAATTTTCCAAGCGATTTGCAAATCAACATGATAGATTTGCGTTCTAAAAACTACAAGGAATTAAAAATGCATACTAGTAATATTTGTGAGCAAACTTTTTTTTTAAATTCTGAATTATAGAAAGAAACAAACACTGTTCTCGGTTATCGGATTCACATTTGGACGCAATATCAAGCGGCTCTATTTAAAAAATGCAAGCTAATATAAAAACAGCTTGCAACCCAAATGCAACCACAAAAATCTCATTGATTTTATTAACAACTACAACAAATGTAGTAAAACTATATATTTAGCGTTTTATACTTAAAACTAAAATATTGCAACCCAAATGCAACCACAAAAATCTCATTGATTTTATTAACAACTACAACAAATGTAGTAAAACTATATATTTAGCGTTTTATACTTAAAACTAAAATAATGTAGGTATTTTTTTTACGTTAGCTCCACGCAGGAGGCCCTGAGAAAAATAATTCCCCACAAAGCCCATGTCATCTTTGGGGATGGGATGTGGAGGGTCTCTTTAGGAAAGGAAGGAGAGGAAGTTCTTTGAAGGGGCATTAGGGGTGGGTAGGATTCTGGGGGTCAGTGAGTCCAGGTGTGACGGACGTATGAATTAATCACTCCCACTGGGGTGCAAGGCGATGTTCCGAGAGAGAAATGAAAGGGACTCCCTCAATCATTCTCTCCCGATCCGGCCTATCATGCAGCTGGTGGGCAGACGCATCCGCCGTGAAGACCTGGACAAACCTCAATCCCAAGAACCCGGACACCCCTGTTAAGCCACCAAACGTAGCGAACCACTCGGAGTGTCATGTGACAAGGTGTTGGTTATCCGCAGTGGCGTAGCGTGGGTGTCGGCCACCCGGGGCGGAGTAAAATTTCGCCGCCCCCCTATGTCTACTTCAACTGCAAATTTTCAAGAGCTGGGGGGGGGGGATACGTGGAAATCTTATTACGACCTTATTTGATGCCAGTTTTTTTATCACATGTAATGAGTACTCTTCAAATAAAAATCATGTTTATAAATTCTACTACAAATTTAAGACTGCTCTCGGAAATCGAAATAGGATTTTGCGTCTCGAAATATTAGTCCCCAAATAATAGTTTACACACGTAATAGTCACTTTCTCAGAATTTTGCTTCATTTGGTATGCAACTCAAATGTAAAAGCTTCGCTCGGTGCATGATGATTCTGAAACTTTTGATTTGATTTACCGTTATATTCTGAACATAAAATCCGTGAGCGGCGAATTAAAACTGCATTCAGAACATGAAAATGGATTTTCTTTGATTCTGGCAGCATATACATAGACCGCAACAAGAATTTTATAACTATACTTCGAATAAGAGAATGTTTTCCTTCAAAATGTGTCAGCAAATGAATCAACAAATGAAATTTTACATTCTGATCACCAAACTTGTTTTAAATTTAAAGTGAATCGGTACATGATGAATCTGAAACTTGTTTCTTTTAATTTATCGTTGTCTTCTGAAAACAAAACAGGTTTAAATTGAATGTGTATGCGACGAATAAAAACTGCACCCAGAAGATGAAAATGGATTTTTTTTTAAATTCTGTCAGTACATACAAAGTCTGCAACTAGAATTTAATAACTGAATTTCGAATAATTCTGCTGACTCATTTCGAGAATGTTTTTCTTCGAAATGAGTCAGCAGATGAATCCACAATAGAAATTTTACATTATGAAGACAAATCTGGTTTAAATTAAATCTTTATGCAGCGAATTAAAACTACACTCAGCACATGAACATGGTTTCTTTTTATTCGGCAGCACATACCTAGACTGCAACTAGAATTTTATAGCACCTCAAATAAGAGAATTTTTTCCTTCGAAACGTGACAGCAGATGAATTCGAAAGCTGGAATTTTACATTCTGATCACAAAACTGGTTTTAAATTAAGAGTGAATGTACAAACGAGTCAACAGCTTTAATTAGTATTATTCTCAAAATATTCTTATGGTTTTCCTACGAATTACGAATTTTGAAGAATGGTTTGAAACAACAAAATTTAACTCCACTCGAAATATAAGAACGGTTTTCTTCGAAATGCGTCAGCAGATTAATCCGCTACTGGAATTTTGACAGATCATTCGGATCATGATACAGGTTTTAACATAAGAGTTAATCTGCAAGCGAGTCTTCAGCTATAATTGAGACTACACCCAGAACAATAAAATGATTAACCTACCTCTTATTTTTGCACTTGGAACACATGGATGGTTTGATGATCCATCGAAACACTTAGAATTGTCGAAACATCGCCCACGGACTCGATCATTCTCACTGAATATTAGCCATAATCAATCCAAATGCAAAACAAAAATCGGCTAAAATTAGCATTTCACTACAGGCAGAGTTATCAGTCGCAGTAATCAAGATGTCATTTTTATAAGTTCATTGAAAGAAAGGGGATTTTCGGTTTTAAGTAATAAAAAATTCCGTGCCCATTTATCCGAATCGCAGGTGCGACAAAAATATCAACTGAACTGATTAAATTTTTACAAGAAATTTCTAATTGTGAAGTTTTGCCGCCCCTTAAAAGTGCCCCCCCCCCCTGTAATGACATATGACCCAAGTGCGGCCCGCACTTATCCCCATGCAAAATATTTGGCCCTTTTACAACAAAAGGTTGCCGACCCATGATCTAGTCAATCCACGCTATGCAAGTGTATTATATAAGTATAATAAATACAAAACATTTTGTATTTACAATTGTCCATATAACAAATAATATTGAAATCATCGGGGAGAATCGCAGATTAAGGCCCGTTTATAATAGGAATAAGCGATAAGAATAGGCCGGTGCCGTAATCCGTAATCCGTAATATTTTAGATGGTCGTTTATAATTGGAATAGGAATAGAATAGAATACGCCCATAGAAGTGACAATGCCGCTGTCACTTGTCTACGTCAACTGTCAACTGTCAACTGTCAACCGGGAGATTTGATTAGATTATAGATGTTCATTACTATATATTAGATCACTTTCGTCTTCAGCGAATATAAATATAATTCGGTAAAGTATCTATTAACTCCGCGTAAATATCCGTTCACAAAATTATTATTCAAGTAATTTAAATTGTAGATACCATAGAGTATTGATCGAAAATACACAAATCTCAGCATATATCTAAGCTTTCAAAAAAATAACAGATTATTGCCATCTATTATAAACGGTTACACATGTTTCTTATCTTCCAACTTCTACGGTCTAGGGCTTATCGAATACGGATTACAGAATATTCCTATTATAAACGGGGCTTTACTATCCTGCGTAGGTAGGCTCTAATTACTTTAGAAACTGGCAACTCCATCTCAAATCTGCTTTTGACAGTTACCAAATAAAAAATAAACCCCATTTCCGAATGTCAGAATTCTTCTATGGCGGATAATCCATGTTTTGCGTTTGATGCACCAAATTACAGGGAAGATGATGCTAAATACCCCAAATACTTCTGCAACTGATGAAAAACGAAATAGAGATTGAATTTAAAAGGATGTCTGCCTTTGAGAAGGCAGAGAAAGCCATCGACTTCCTCAAACACATTCACGATGACAACAAGTACGTAACTACGAATTTTCTTTATCAAATTTGCTATTTCTCCTTGATTTAAAGCTTTGGCGAGCATTAAAATAGCACGATAATATGTTTAAAATAAAAATATAAGGTTTTTGGATAGTTTTAATGAATGAGTGCTTTAAAAAAAATATGACTAATTTGCTTTGCTTAATTTCGCAATTGAGCAGTACCAGCAATCTTTGACGTATATTTTCATTTAACAACATTAAAGTAATTGTTGTTGAATTGGTCAGTCATTTATTTAAACTATCAACAACAATGCTGCGGATTATTGTATGGTTAAAGCAATAGGTGTGATAAGACTGGTAGAAATACGAAGAATAAATTTTTAAATAGTTGTGATAAGCGCCTTAAAAATATCAGAAATAAATAAGAGTATTCGTATAATAATTAATTGTGAGTTTTACTTTGCGCTGGTATGCCTATGTGGCGTCTTTGACTATTTACTAGGACTGCAAAGTTATATAAAGCTGTGACTGAGGATATGGTGATTTACAGAAACTAGTGGTGTGTTCAGACTGCTATTTATCGATATCCGCTTTTACCGATGTCACCGTATCCAGATTCTAGGATACTTTGCCTGTGGCCAGATATTGGTCTTGTTAATCGTCTTCGTTCATACCCTGTATCTCTTATTATGCGGTACCTACGCAATCGTGTTTCGGATATCTGCAATCTTGACTCGCAATGACCGTCGGCGTGGTCGAGAATTAGGGCTCTTGACTCGCAATCCAAAGGTCGCGGGATCAAGTTCCGGCATGGGAAAATGAATTTTACTTCTTCAAATGCAGCAAATTTATTTTGTGGCACCATTTTAAATTAAAATTAAAAGATTTCTTTGTTTTAACCACTTTTAAAGTCTATAAAACCGACAATTTACAAAGGGAACAGGTTCAATAGATTTAAGTTTATTCATAATTAGTTTTTAATAAACCCTGAGGAAGGGAGCATTACTCTCGAAACATATTGGTTTTATAGATACATATAAAATAAAATTTATTTAAACACCTTATAATTAAATTTTATTTTATTAATTGTTACTTCTCAATTAGAGGCCATCCATAAATTACGTCTCACGAATTTCATGATTTTTTGACCCCCACCCCGTCCCTGTCACACATCGTCACATTTGTGAGACCCCCTCCCCCCTAGTGTGACATCACATATTTTAAAATTTAACTTCTAAAAATTTTTTGCGTTTTAATAATTAAGATTTTTACATGTGATGTCACAGAACTGATGACCCCCCCATACCCCTTGTCACACAATGTCACACTTCTCTACTCCCCCCCCCCCTTAATGTGTGATGTAATTTATGGATGGCCCCTTAATTCATTTAAAAATAATATATAATATATTTGCGGCATGTTCCAGAGTAGAAGATACTCTCAGTATCGCGCTGGTAAGACCACCATTCAGAAGTGAAATATTGCTTGAAATGGCTTTAGCCATGTCTGGTGACCAGATCTGAATAGCCAGGTATTTCCCCACCTTCCTCTTCCCCATCTCCTTTCCCTTCCCACTACCTTCAGCTTCACAACATACCCCAATTCGGGATGCCATAGTCTCACTGGCTCCAGACGGGAGCAGCTTGTGAGGTATTCATAAAAAAAAAATCTTACCTCGCTCGTTACTGAAAGTAATTTGCTCAATAAAAGAGATGTGTGGCCTATTTAGAGACATTCATTGACATTACAATTATATATAGACTGGCTGCAGAAATCTCAAAGTGGCAAGCCAAAAACAAGTTTTTAGTTTTAAAATTAAACTAGTTTTAGTATTAAACTGTCACGCCTTATTTAAGATTGTGTGCTACTTTGCATTACAGAAGTGCCAAAATGCCCGAATTGATGAGAAAATGTTTTCATTACTCGTTTTTCTTACTAGTGAGAGCCAAGGAATAAAAATTCATTTGTAAATCCCCGCAAATAAGGAACTCCAAGGGAAAAATATTATGGCTTTAAAAAATTATGTTCATATAGACCAATATACGCTGATTCTGAATATATAAGTTTTATTACATAATATTTAACGCAGAGTTTTTAAAAAAATATTAAAAAGTCCATTTTAAAATGTGTCATTAAAACACCCTTTTGCTGGATTTTGGCGGCGTGACGTCACCGCGCCGCGTCACCTGGGTCAAAGTTGTATAGAAATCAATAGAAATGAAGACGCAAGCCGTTCGGCATTCCGTGTTATTGGTTTATAGAGAATTGGACATATAATAGTTTTTGTTTTTATTGAAACATTATTTAGGCCTAAATAATTCAGTATCAAAAATAAAGTTTGTCTATTAGTTTATCTATATTATTTAGAATATTCAAAAACTTTAACTGTACAAAAAACGATCGTATTGCCCAGTAATGTCTATGAAAATGCTCCAATGCTGAAATTCAAAATGGCGGGAGTCGAACAGCTGATTCCAGTTCCCTACAAGATTCATACTTCGGTTAGTCAAGATGACGTCACACTAGATTCGGTGGTTTTCGGGGGATCTTGAAAAATTAAAACTTTGACATTTATTTTAACTATTAAAACTAACTATAAAAATAAAAATAAATATGCAGTTATTTAAGTTAGAAGGTCATTATTCATAAAAAAAATAAAAAATTGGACTGGAATTCTCTATTATTAATTATTTTCGTACAAGAGATCCATCCTAATAATATACAGAACCAATATTGTGAAAATAGAAGTGGTCCCATTATAGATCCTTGTGGGACTCCAAAAACAACAAGGTTTCTAACCAATGTGTCTTTGGGTAACTGTGATTATTGCATTGTGGTGTGTCCAGGCTCGGGGATATCCGGCACCATGCCTCAGTGCTGGGACACTACATGGGATCCATCGGCAACCATCCCTCCATGGTAGAGAAGCTCTCTCAACTGCTTCCTCAGACCATACCTGTCCTGCTGAACCTGTGCAGTCATCAGAGGGTGAGTACTACGCCTGATCTTAACACTTTTTTATTATTATTATTGGTATTCTTATATATAGCCAATTGAATAAATGAATGTACAAGTTCCTTACTATTCACATTTATCTTCTTACAATTCATTTTTCCTATTGCTGTAGCTAGTCGTCGCCTTAGTTCTTAACTCCTGGACTGCCGATTGCGCGCCCAGGACGCGCCATAAAAAAAAATAAAATTTTGAGATGCGATTTTAAACCTTATGTATAAAGAAAATGTATGAAGGACAAGGTCAGAATCGCTTGGGGCATTCTTGTTCTTGACGTAACAGATAAAAGGAACACACCTAGCCTCTCAAATAATCATCTTTGCACATATCTATGACTTTCGAAATGACATTTCTGCCGCGATTCGAGCTGTCAAACTTTGAGCGTCGCATGTCATGAAAAGATCGATAAAACCATCAATTTGTCAAATAAACGCAAGTAATATTATTTGTAAGCATAGTTTATTGTTCAGGGAACGTGTTTCGGTAAATATTATATACGATAGCATAAAATAAATCCGCAAAATATTACGTCAAAGTCAAAACATCGCGAAATTTTCGAGTTTCCTCCCGTGGCATTTGAGAAGTTAATAAGGAACTCCAGTCCAATTTTTTAATTTTTTTAAATGAATAACGACCTTCTTACTTAAATAACTACATATTTATTTTTGTAGTTAGTTTCAATAGTTAAAATAAATGTCAAAGTTTTAATTTTTCAAGATCCCCGAAAACCAACATATCTAGTGTGACGTCATCATGGCTAAAAGCTTTAGTTATTTTCAACAGATGTTGTCATTTTGTATGGAAGAAGTCATGAAACTATTTAATAAGTAAAAAGTTATTTTAATGACAAACAAATACCTTTGTGTAACACCACTATTTTATTAACAATATCAACATGTTTCGAAAACTATGTTTTCTTCGTCAGGATAATAAGTCGAATCCTGACGAAGAAAACATAGTTTTCGAAACATGTTGATATTGTTAATAAAATAGTGGTGTTACACAAAGGTATTTGTTTGTCATTAAATTAATGATGACGCCACAAAGTAAATATGCCTATTTTGAAGAAATAAAAAAGTTATTTAGCTGAAATTATTTATTTAATATATTATTATATTTTTCAATATTATTACGGAAGAGTGGTATAAAAATTGTTTGAAATTATTATTTTTTTAGCTTTACGAATCGAAATCAATTTTATGGAAACCGAAGCATCAATTTTGTATGCAACTGGAATCAGCTGTTTGTCGCCGGCCATTTTGAAATCCAGAATTGGAGAGTTTCAACGGGCATTACTGCGCATTACGATCGTTTTTTGTACAGTTAAAGTTTTTGAATATTTTAAATAATATAGATAAACTAATAGCGATACTATATTTTTGATACTGAATTATTTAGGCCTAAATAATGTTTCAATAAAAACAACAACCATTATATGTCTAAATCTCTATAAACCAATGATAAGGAATGGTGTGTCAAAGTTTCTATACAATATGACCACTTGACTGGAGAATTATGGACGCGGTGACGTCACCATTCAATGATACCAATTTGACAGGGTGTTTTGATGACACGTTTTAAAATGGACTTTTTAATAATTTTTTTAAAACTCTAGTTTAATATTATTTAATAAAACTTATATATTCAGAATCAGCGTTTATTGGTCTATACGAACATATTTTTTTAAGGCCATAATATTTTTCACTGGAGTTCCTTATTGTCCAAACGACCATTTAAGTAAGTATAAAAAATTATAGTTAATCACTTAACTAAGAATTATTTAAAGTAATTAGACCTTTTCCTTTACAGAAATAGCTTTATCTTAACCCATTGACCACAGAATTAATTAGCTAAAAAATTGGCCTTCACCACTGAATTAATCTTGTACCAAAAATTGAAAACCTGCATTGATATACTAAATCTGTTGTAACTTTTGAACTCTATATTTAAATTAATTAATTTCTTTAAATTTGTTTACATATTAGATTAAGGTAAAGAAAAACAAAAATATTAAATTTAAAAAATATTAAAATATGTTTAAATAAGGATCCAAAAACGACCTTCTCATATTCGTAAGTTTTTTTTTAAGTCTCTTTTTCAGTAAGTTTTTTATTCATAAAGTTACAAAAACATAATATTCATAAATCGAACATTAATAATTTTTGTTTTTTTACGTACATGTATACTAATAACTAATAAAATAATTGGGTATGATAGTCCTCAAAGCAATCAGGGATGTGCAGGGTCACTGCCAAAAGCATAGAACCACTCGCAATTTTGAAGAAATTTGGTTTGCGGCTGGTTGCATACAAAACTTGGAACACAAATATCAGGAAAAAAACATAAGAAACATATTATTGCCAATTCTACGAAATGAATGTTTAAATATCTACAGAGTGTTTGGCATTTAAATTTTTTTTCAAAAAAGTCACTGTCGTGCTGGTTTTCCGTTTTTTGGCGGACCTACTCAAGCCCGGCGGCGCGCCGGTGTTTGTGGTTAAGTACCTGAGTTGCACACCCGGCAGGCTGCCCGGGTTTGTGGCCAATGGGTTAAACAGCTATCATAATGTTTCATTGAAATAATGAAAGAAAACCTTCTCCTCCTGTAAAATTTTCTAACGGTCGTTTGGACAATTAAGAACTAAGGCGACGTCGTGGTGTTTTCGACTCCCAACAACTGCAAGTATTTCCTGAGATGGCAGTGTCCTCAATTCAATTTTATTATTTCAAAAACATTACAAAATTTTAACAGTTCAATGCATTTTTAAAATACATTTGTAACAGTATTACATTGAAAGTAAATGGTAGGTATACAAACTATACAAGCATTAATAGAGCTAGGCTAGCTTTTAAAGGCAGCTTCACTAACGCTAAATATGTCGATATTCGAATTAATTCTGTTCAACAGCAAGATTGCTCTCGCAACCGGCATGACCATTGGCAAGTTAGATCTGCAGGCCGGAAGATAAAACAGTCTATGCTGTCGGTGGCAATTATAACCATCGGGAATATAGAAATGAATGCTCTCCATTACAGCTGAGTTTTCAAATCATCTGCGAATCAATCTGAAGAAATTCGTAGCAATGTGTACATCTCTTCTGACCCGTAGATGATTCATTCCGGGCATACCCAAAAGAAAGTCGGTAGGATAGAGCCACGGGTAATAGAAATCCCTCATGTATAGAAATCTCTGAAATTTCTTCTGAACTCTCTCTAACATGAGGGAATATTTTACTTGGTGTGGACTCCAAATTACCGACCCACTTTCAAGTCTACTCCTTACTAAGGAATTAAATAGAATTTTGAGAACCTGGGTGTCTCTAAAATTCCTTGCAGTTAGCAGAATAAAGCCCAGAATTCTCAATGCAGTGCTACAAGCCATCTGAATATGAGTATGAAATGTCAGCCTACTATCAAACATGATTCCAAGATCCTTCATAGTGGAGACACGTTTTAGACTTTGGGCGTCCATTGTATAACAGTAATACCAGGTATGACCTGCCCTTGTCAATGACAAAATTAAACATTTAGGTATATTGAACTCAATCCCATTTCTTTTACTGCAGTCAGTAATTCTATCAATATCTGACTGGAATCGATTGCAGTCCTGTTCATAGTTTCACTAGTCTCCCTATTTGCTCTGAGTTTGTACTGTTTATATTTCCAATTGTATCATTTTGGGTGCTTCTTTCCCATATTGATTATTGATTGTGCTGTAATTTGTAATTGACTGCCGATGGCTGAGTTGATACATGCAATGGGTTTCCACCCAGACGCCGTTGGTTCAACTCCTCTGCTGGCCAAGTCTTCTATTATTGCCCTACGACATCTTCCGTTTATAATGATGGTAGTAGAAGATTTAAAAATATTGTCAGGTTATTCTTACCCCAAGAATGTTTCTTTCTTTAAATAAAATTACTATTGAGAGATTGCCTGATTCTAATGCTTCCAAATTACATAATTTTATGCCTTATGATGATGAATATCTTCAAAATGTTTCTTTATTTTTATTATCCTTTTATAATTTTAGGCAGAGTTGCGGCTTGTTGGAGATGAAACTCTCAACCGTGTTGTGGTCGGGGCAACCCCCTTCCATGCCTCCAAGATACACCTCAACATGCACCACAATCTCATCGTCAGTAAAAATCCCAGGTTAATTTCAATTTTTACTTTTTAACGGGTTACAAAAACACTTTTGGTTACGGATGGCTTGACAGCACAGACAGCTCTCGGCAAGGTGCCTTTCGGAGATACCCACTTCAATTGTGACTGCATAATATTTTTTTCAGCATGAAACGCATTTTCTTATTTTATTAATTTATAAGGGAAAAATTGTTTCACCTAATGAATGTTTCGCATTACAAATAAGTTTCTGAAACAAATTATGTTCGTTATGTAAGGTTCCACTGTATTGTGTACCTTTTGTTTTGATCCAGACCGAAACATTGTGTGTGATTATATGTGTTGGTGTATTTTCTTTAATGAGGTAGAATTAATGTCTTAATTTCATCTCTAAGATGGCTGAAAGCGGTCCTATCGCGTATATGCCTGGGCCGCGGCTGGTTGCGCGCGGGGGGTGGACGCGGTCGCCTGTTTGCCACGGCCACCATCCTGCGACTGCGCGAGGTGCTGGACATGCCTGCCGCCAAGGGGGATGCTATGCTGATGGAGTGTCTCGAGGCCAACCTGCCGCGCATTATGAAAGCTCTGTCACCGTTTGCAACGCTGGATGAGATGCTAAGTTAGTATTTTTAATTTAATTTTTTTTGATTTTTGGGACAACTCTTATAGCTCATAGAAATCATTGTCTCATACAAAAGTATATTAAAAAATAAAAGACATCCTGAAATCTAAGGCTGACTGGCTTATAGGGCTTGCTTAGGTTAATAAGTTCATGATGATACCGTTGCAAGTAGAAATGAAGCTGAGTGTAGCACGACGAAATCTCCTCCCTTTGTGAAACGAATCTCATATCGCGAAAGTAGCAGAGGCGAGAATCAAGTCCCAGGTCCAAAATCACACTCAGCAATTTTCAAAATGTTCCGTCGTGTTTCAGTCGAGAGGACTGCCCAATGCTCTGGGCTGCTACACAAAGATTGACCCGCTTTCTTTTCAAATTCTGCTGATTTGAATCTCCCACAGGATCAACAACTGTTGCATTCCAAAATATTGCAAGGCTCGCAATATAACCAATGCCCAAATGTCAATGGGCAAGTACTGGAGGTGCCAAGACCATAAATAAAGTGTGTGTAAAAGGGTGCACACACCTTGTTACAAATACTTTTATGTAACATATTTTCTTTGTATAGTTTCTGTTCCTTGGATTTTGGCCCAAATAACCGACTATCCCGGTAAATCGGTGTATCAAAAAGGGAATCCACTGTATTATTATTGTTTTATTTTTTTAGGTTTGTTGACCAGTTTCATGGGTCACATGGAGTCTCAGTTGCCCCCTATCCGACGCAGTGCCGCTAGCTGCGTAGCCGAACTGTGTCAATACCACCAGAAGAAGTTCATAATGCATGTGGTTAATGCTGCCATAGGTAATTATTTTTTTATTTGTTGCGTATTTATAACATTATTTGGGCCTCACCGGGTGCTTTACCCTTGCTGAGGCCCCCATATTCCATTAATGGATAAAATGAGATAATACATTGAAACAAATGAAAATAAAACTGAGATGAAATAAAATAATACATTAATAAAGGCGGTAATGAAAAAAAACAACAATTAAATAAATCTGCAAATGTTATGAGTTAAAAAGTTGGTTGAATATAATGGTGTAGTGTTTTTTGCGTAACTGGAGTACATATATCTATTACGTCACACCTGTTGAATATTTGGTCTGTGTCAGTCATTCTATGTTTTTGGACGGTTTTCTGTTAGATAAGTTTTTAGATTTTCACAGCCAAAAGTGATGGACACTGTAACGCTGTCCGAAACGTTGGCTATAGAAGGAGGTAGCGCAACACGGCATAACACCCCAAAAACAAATAACGAAAAAAAAAAAGGTTTTCTGTTAGATTACCATATGACCGATCGCTGAGTTTGTTTCTCCTCCCCAAGCAATGATTCCATATTCTATTATAGACTGACTTTGTTTGACATGATGTGTCCATATGAGGTTATGGTCTATTATAATTATTCCTAGATAGTTTTTTCTATGGTAGGGAAATCGCAGATGTTGGTGTTTTTACATTCTCGTATTTTTTATTGTGTTTGTCTTGTTTTTTGGCTGTCCCATGCTATTTATTTGCCCTTGCTATGCTAGATTTAAAGACAAAAATATGTCATCCGCGTAACCAACTATTTCTCCGTCTATTTCCATACTGCAGAGTTCATTTATGTAAATAGTGAATAGAACGGGTCCTAGTATGCTTCCTTGGGGAACTCCATGCGTGATCGGCAGTGGCTTGCTAGTATGGTGATTTATTTTGACTTGTTGTGTTCTGTTACTCATATAACTTTTCATTAGTTTTAGAAGCAGAGTAAAGAGATTTTTTGTGATGTGGTGATAGAGTTAGTTTTATTCTATTTCACCGGTAACTAGTTGGAGGAGATCAGAATACGCAAATTTTTAATACATAATTGACTCAAAACAGTCCAAATAAGCTTCAATGCCTGGTTATTAATTTGTTTCTGTCACTCTGGCTATAGCGTTGTGTTAATTTTAATGTGTTAATTTAACCCTGCTTGTTTCAGATGTTCTGACAAATGAGTCTGCCAGTCAGCATGCAGTACTGGGCTGGTTTGGGGCCATGAGGGCACTATTCAACAGTAATCCCCTGTCTGGATTGTCACAAGATATTATACCAGTTGAAAAGTGCATGCAGGTAATAACCACATGGGCGGTAAAAGGGAGTATTTTTCGTAATTGTGTTCAAGCAAACGATGAATGGAATTTAAAAAAATTAAAACTCTTAGTCAATATACACATATAGAAGAGTGTATATAAATTTTTGTAGACGAATCTAAAGTATGGTTTGGTTTACGATACCACGTAGGGGAATTTCGATATATAAAAAAAAAAAAAATGATGGACCAGTGAATTTTATTTCCGGTTTTTATGGGAAAAAAACATTATTTAACAAAAAAAAAATCTTTTAAATTCCTTATTTTTTTTTAAACTGTTGTAGATTCTTTCTTGTTTTATTTGATACCAAAACAGTTGTAGTCTGCCTGAAATGTTAAAAGTTATAGGCAGTCAAACCTTTGACCCTGTTCGCTTCATTGCCCTTGGTACTAAGCGCGAGTTACGCGCATATTTTAAACACGCGCGATGCTTCTGGACGCAATGTATTGGTGCCTAGTACCTCGCCTAAGGGGGTAATTACAGTTTACACAATAAAAACTATCGGTAGGAGACTTTAAAAACTTTATGTTTGCGTTAATATTGTTTATTGCAAATGTCAATTTATGGTACTAAAATTTGAAAGATTTTGAAAACAATAGTTTATTTTTAAATATGTTCAAAAACAGTGAATTTATCTGGAATCGAATTTAATGCAAAAATATGTGCTGCACAATCAGCTTTTTGACAGTTCACTTATTAAGAGAAGTACATTGTAAAATATCATAGGTTCTTAGGGTTAGATTAATTTTTACTTCATTCTAGATTTACTGCATGTGCCTCCAATATGTGGAGAAGTCCAGTGACCACAATGTCCAGAACGCCGCCATGGAGTGCCTGAACGTGTTGCTGAGCGAGCCCGCCCCCGGCTTCCGGGCCGCCCTCCTGGACCCCAGCGGCCCCGCCAGCCTCATGGCCGCCGCTAACGAGAAGCACAAGAAGAAATGGCACGGCTCTTTAAGTAGGATATTGTCAATTATAAGATTTACTGCATATTTTGGCTGTCATGATGATTAAATGTAACATAATATATTATTATCTTCATATTCATAGATCACGCTTAATAAAATATTTTAGAAAAAACGATTTTTGCACCGTCTGCTTTATATTGTTAAGTTGAATGATTGTATGCAGGTGTACACACGAAATATGAATATTGGATTGAATCATCAATAAAAATTGTATTTGTATTTTTTTATTGAAAGAATTGAGTTTTTATGCGAACTAAACTATTTATTCAAATTCAAATTCTGCATGTACAATGAAATTTAATCATCTTAATGATTTGAAAGCACAACTTGTAAAAAGTGTTTTTTTATGAAATATTTTATTAAGCGCCATTTGTTGATAACCTTTTTGGGGTTTTAGTATTTTTTGAGTTTTTGAAAAAAATGTTTAATTTATGTTTATTTCCACAACTAATAAATCTACTTCATTGTACATACAGTATTAAATGCCTACTTGAAGTCAGTCACAGTAGAAAAGCCACAAGTTATACTCGATTTAAGAGCAATGCCACTAGTATGGTTTTATCAAAACCATTATATAATAACTAGCTGGTACCCGGCATGCGTTGCAATGCAAAGAAATAAATTGTTTCTCCCCGCGTCCCCTTCCCCCCAAGTTCCCCTTCCACCTTTTACGCCTTCCCCTCCCTCGTCATCCCTCCCCCTAACGCCACCTCCTTCATTACCCTTCCCCTCACGCCTTCCCTTCCTGCCGCTAAAATATATTTTTTAACTCATTTTCATTTATACAAATTTCATAATGCCAGAGCTTACCATTATATATAGCCTATAACCTTCACAAGCATGCGCACAACAAATCACCAAAGTTTCATCGCAATCGGATGAACGTATGGCAGCACACAACATACGAACAAACAAACAAACAAACAAACAAAAATAGATTTTTATATATAAGATTATATAATTGTTTTTACAATTATTGTACCCAGGTTCCGTGAGCATGGTGCAGCCGATGCTCTCCAAGTCCTCGTCCTCGGTGAACCTGTTTGAGCCCGAGGAGTCGCTGCTCAGCGAAACCTCAGACTTCCCCACCTTCCACGGCCACCTCATGTTCTCCAGCATGTCTTCTCAGCAGCAGACTCCCTACAGGAGCATGGAGGATCTCAGCACCAGGGTATAATTTTACTAACCATTTTTTCTGTTTTGCGCTAGTAATGAAGGTGGCACACCATATTGATGGGCCATGATGGGCCACTATTGTGATATTTTTATTATTTGTTATTTTTTTTTATACATCTTTCTTGTGTATTTTCCCCAGCAGATCCACTTACATTCAGAGAAATGTTTTTTAAAATATATTTATTTGAATTTCTTTGTTTTCTTGTATTAATTAATGCAAATCTGGAAGTGGAAATAAAACCACTTTACCATGTTTGATTGAGCTGAAACTCGGCAGATAGAATCGTTGTCGATTACAATGCAATCTATTAACTTTTGGTGGCACTCGTGCACAAACACATGCATTTCTCTGAAGTTGGCTTCTAGCCAATATATGGTACTACTAGGTTGTGCCATTCGATGTGTAGGACCATGGCGGAAAATCGAAATTGTTTTCACTACATTATAATAAATAGACATTATGTTAAAAAAGCTTTGTTTTAAAACGTTGATTTTTTAATCAAGTAAGTTTTATTTATTTTTTCTATTTCTGTACTAAAATTAAAACTCACTTAGATGGCAAATTTCAGATCTTTCTCAAACAATTAAATTAAAATTGACTAGGAGATGAACACTCCCGACTCGCCCGGCAGCTCGATGATGAGTGATTCGACCCGGCCCGAGATGACCCCGGAGCAGTTCACGTCCTACGTCAACGAGAAATTCTCCGACGCCCTCCGCGCCGACAGGGAACCTGACACACCAGACAACCAGAATAGCAACGACGAGCTGGACGACTTGCAATCCATCAAGTTTAATATCAATCAGTTCAAGGTATGTTTTACTGTTGAAATCAGATTGGATTGATTTAAATACCATCATAATTTTATGACCATGAAATCTTCATCAGCGCCATTTTGAAATCAAACTTCGTCTAATTAATTTTCGGTTAATTTTTGTTACAGGCAAATATCGGCACGTTTTTTGATTCAGATATTCCATTAAAATACTGTTCTCGATTACTAGTCAGCCGCTTTCTGCTTGCAGGTTATTCAGGTACATTATTTCAAAATTACTTATTTAACTTATTGGTATGCAGATTTGCCTAGCTCCTATAAGCACTTACACATGGTGCTGTCTTCCATTTTTCATCTTACTCCATTGACATTAGCCCAGTCCTTTACCCTTTATGTACCTGAAGGTAAAAAACGTGTATCACTTGTAGGGGGTTACTAGGGTCCCCCATATGTCACAGAGCAATTGTTTCTCTTAACCCATAATCTGTTGATTGCATGTATTGTCGCCTTTATGTTATTTAATTTTTGTAAGTAATTATGTGTAAAAATGAAATAAATATAGCAAATGGTGTAGGCATTTTTAAACATTGACAATGTAATATTGGATGACAATATGTGCAAAGTCCTAAGTATTCTTGAATACGAATCCACTATTTGGTCTCCCAATTATGAGATTCACAATTACAGAATCGAATACAGAAAATGAACCCGTGTAATTGCTTATTGTGAAGATTTATCTGATAAATTTGGAACGAATAACGACCGAATTCTACACTATAAACTGCACTCTTCGATAGCCAGACGGAAACTTTCCAATTTTTTTTTTCTGCACCAAATATTTTATCCCAAATTAACATCAACACACCATCAAGAAATTCAACAAATTATTCAAAGGCAGGCAATATTTATCTACTAAATCATTGTCCCATCAGCACATGTGCCAATATTAAATTGTTGATGATACTTTTGTATTCTACCTTTAACTCATTCTTGTTTGTCATTCACTTTTGCATATTTAGCTAATTATTTTTGTTACTATTTTTGTTGTAATAATTATAGATTTTTAAAATTAACTTAGATATTGCACAAAACTCTCATTTGGGGGATGTGTATTACTTCCCTCCGGTGCAAAAGGGTTAATGATGTTTACAAGGGTTGTTATTAGGTGTTTGGCAAAGACTTCTGGTTAGGTGTTCATGGCTTAAACTGATATGTATTATCTCTGCATAGCTTGTTTTTAATGTTGCATTTTAGGCCTTTGCTGGGTTTTGTTAGTGCATTTTTGGACACTTTTGAATTTGTATCTCATTTTCACTTATTTTTTCAGGTCAGTCAATATCGGATAGAGTAGTAAGAGTGTCAGTTAAAGCTTTGGCTATCTCTTGCTTGTCTTCAATAGTCAATATGTATCCGGATTGCCTGGCTATGTATTTGGATAAGGAAGTGGACGCACATAATTTATCTGGTAAGTTCCATTTAAAATTGATTAACTACTTATCCACTTGTGTGAAAGCATGTTTAAAAAAAAATACCTCAAATAATTACAAGTTAGGCAACTTCGTTAACTATCATACAGAATTCACTCGTTTCCGAATCTAAGACCAAACGCCCGGAAATCTTTATCACCCGATTGGATAAGAAAAGGATGTTTGGATGGTTTTGAAACAAACATAGAAGACATCGAAGAACTCAGATAACATTGAAGAACAAAGGGGATTGTCAGTAGGATTACGCTGATGAAAGTAAGATGAGTCAGGGACGTACTAGCAAAGCGCGAGTTGGCTAACTTGAAAACTAATAATAAATTTAGATGAGATTTAGGCATTTGGTTTTATTATACTGGATACAATGTGTTTTGTATATTTGCTTAATTTAATTGCCTCTTTACTTATTCAAGCACTGTGCATTAACTCCACAGGAACCTCTGAATTCAGCAATCTTTCTCACAACGAAATGCTTAACGATTTTGTCCTGGAAAGAAACGTTTGTTACCAAGAATCAATGACCGACTCCTTTGGCCAAGAACTTCTCAGCAAAAGCATCGACTTGATGAGTCAACTCAGCAACCCTGGCAGCAACAACTCGGGAATTAGTCAAAAAATGTCCTCGTCAGCCAGAAGGGAGAAGTTCAAGGCGATTGTACAAGAAAGTGTCGATAATAGCTCATTAGCGGGTGTACCGAGCAATTTGCTTGACAGTAAGCAACAAAGTCAAGCGCAAAACGCAAACACAATGGCGGCTAGCTATATGAGTGGAGATTCTACTAACTTACAAATGACGAATAGTAATTTCACGATGGGTAGCAATATGACGACTTCCCGCGATCAGCAATCTACCGATTATTTAATGACCACTAGTGTTGATCCTTTAACATCGAGCCTCGAATTAGAAATGAAGTTTGATTACTTCGGCGAATCGTCCAACAGCTTAGACGACGATAAAATGAACAACATGGAACAGAAATTCGAAAATATGTTTTTGAGGCACGATGGGAACACTGTCGTCGAACGACAGATATCAAACGAATCAAAAGGTTCGACAAAGAGCGATGAAATAGATGAAGCGAAATTGTGTAATAAAGATGTGGCTGTACGAAAGCATTCTTCTGAAAAGAGCGTCATGAACCAGGAGACGATTTTAGAAACGGTTGAAGAAAATTCTAGAATTGACGATGAATCGTCGCATTCTGAACCAGTTCAAAGAAACGCAAAGAAATTATGTCGTACCGATCAACGTTTGGATAATTCCAACGAAATGGACGCTGGGCCTCAGCATATTTCTGAAATTATATTTTTGATGAAGGATCATACTGATCCCCAAATTAGAGGTCTTATCAGAGTTTGCATCGGAGTGTTTTTGAATTCTGTCATTCATTCGTCTTTTGGAGACTACAATAAGTGGAGCCTATTCAGCACTTTGCCTAAAGATATTGCAGACAAAATGCAATTGGCCAATTTAATGAAAATAATTCTGGAGGTTGGTAATTTTTAAATTTATACATTAGAATTAAATTCTCAACTATAGTTCTTTGTTACATTAGTGTTGATTAACAATGATTTGGCCTTTCCTGGATGCTCTGCCTTTGCCGAGGCTTCCATTTACGGTTTTGTATGGTTATTTGTGAAGGTTAAGTTAGGTTGTGTAGGTTGTCAGATTATGTGGGTAATGCAGGAGATTGTGTAACATGACAACCCCATTGGCCGGACGTTAAATTCTTAAAATTTCACTAAATATTACTAAAAAAAGTAAGCACAATATCGATTGTCTAGTTGATTAGTCAGATATCTCCAAATTCTAAGTTTTGAGATGATTTGAAAGCAATATTGCATGCAATAAATCAAATTTTTACTTTAAAAAAATCTTGCTTAAAACCTATTCTGTATTTAAATATTATTAATTATGTTTGTCTTTATTTTTACCCACATCTCAAGTAAACATATGAAGTCGGCTACGAACTACTTACATATAGTATCAGGAATACCAACAGAAAAAAATGACAGAATGGCCGCGCAAATTCGCTACGCGAAGTAAATTTTCACTCTAGGCAATTGAAATTTTAAGTGCAATGTTTTCCATCGCCTCGAATGCAAAAATTTGCCTTTTATAGTCATTGGCGAATCTAAAGGTTTTTTTCTAAAAAATATTTGTATTGAGCGTGGCCAGCGCGATCGAAAATTTACCAATCACACAAATCTGACAGGTCATCTCGCGGGAGAAATATCTCGTTCTCACAAATTTTAGGGAATAGCTCTTCTGAGTATTGTACCAAATACAGGGTACACTTTTACATATACCTGCATACTCAACTCAAATTAAAATTTTTCATAGAGGTAATGTAGATTTTTCTTACTTAGAATGTTCATTTAATGCCCTCTCCTGTTGGAAGCCGTCCATCATCATGGCAAAAGAAAAACTACTCTATTTTTGTAACAATTTTCATCGATTGGTTTGTAATAATTTTTAAAGATTGTATAGTTTCCTTTTGTGATGTGCACCAATTCATTGTTACGCGGATGACAGTACAGTCCATGACAGCTTTTCGTTTGACAAGCCTCCAAAGGGCACGCAAACTCCAACGGCTCGGAGGGGTTTGAAGCAAAGAATGGATGGTTACCTCGAGAGTGTTTTCTCCTGGGGTAAGAATAACCTCGTCGAATTCAATGTTTCAAAGACCCAATCATGTCTGATTACGTCTTTTTAGACGTAATCAGACATGATTGTAGGGATCGAAATGAAAATCTAGTCTCCTTCAACGGAGGCAATCTTCCGAACAGACCTTTCATTGATATGCTTGGCGTAACTATAAGTGACCAGCTCAGGTATGGGGGCTCCATCGAAGCCAGAGTAAAGTTAGCTTCCCAAAACTGGGCGTACTGTACAGGGCCCGCAGGTACTTTTAAAGTACACAACTGCTAACCCTGTACAAATCGCAAGTGCGCCCCATGGTTGAATTTGGCAGCCACCTCTGGTCTGGAGCTCCAAAATACTTGAAAAATACCCTCGACTGTGCAGAAACGGGCAGTCCGTTTGATAGATTCTCCCATCTTAACAAACAGATTGCAAACTTTAGAGCACAGGCGTCGAATGGGAATGCTATCCATGTTCTGCCGGTATTTCAATGGAAGATGCTCTGAGGAACTAGCGTCATTGATCCCTTCGGCACCGGTGCATAGTCGGGAGACACGCCAAACGCGCGCCCAACATATGTACACGGTTGACATTTGTCATATGAGAACGGGTCGTTTTTTCGACTCTTTCTTGAGTTCAACAGCTCGGCTGTGAAACAATTTGCTGGCCTCTGTTTTTCCTCCATCTTACAACACGGGTCTCTTCAAGTTCATTCCTTCCTCTCCTCAAAAAGACCCTCCACACAGCATCCCAGACGACATAGGCCCTGAGGGAAATTATTTTCCTCAGGGCCTCCTGTGTGGAGTTAATGTAAAAAAAAAATGGGGTCTTGATGTTTTTTACCTTTAGTACATTTACTTATCTTTTTTCAATTAAACTAATTGTTAATATGTTCCAGGGACTCTCAGATGACATACACTCCTGTGTAAACAACTCCCTCACAGCAATTGGCAGATGCATAGAGATTATGTCTGTAAGCAATCAGATTGCCGTGATTCCTTCCATACTGAATTCATTACGTGCCGTGGAAAATAATGCTTACTGGTTGTGCAAAGTTAACCTGTGCAAACTATATGAAAAACTGCCATATCTGAGGTTTGTGATTTTAAATAATTTGCAATAGTGGTGTAGCAATATTATCACGCTCCCAATCAAATCTAATGTATTACACTCCTAATAATGAAAATGTAACAGCTTTAGCAGTTTGAGATGATCAGATCTGAATAGACAAATAATAAGTTATTCAATCTATACATGGATAATTGTATGCAAGAATTGAAAGAGATGGGATTGGGCGCGAAATTGAGTGATCAGGAAGTATGTTGCCTGTTGTATGCTGATGATGAGGTGCTGATTTCTAACAGTATGGAAGATCTACAGTCGCTCCTGTCTAGGATGAATGAAGTATGTATGAAGAATGAGTTAATGATGAATGTAAGTAAGTCTAAAGTGATGGTATTTGAAAGAGAGAGTACGAAAACAATGTGCAACATAGTTGTGAATGACGAATACTTGGAGCAGGTGGATGAGTTTGTATATTTGGGAAGTATGTTTACGAGAGATGGAAAGACTGATAGAGATATCGAAAGACGGGTAAATACCGGTAACTCCATTAATGGAGGACTTAACGCCGTTGGCGCCAACAAAAATCTGTCAAAAGAAGCGAAGCTAGCCGTCCATAATGGAGTGCTGGTACCTACCCTGATGTATGGCAGTGAGGCATGGAACTGGCAGAGAAAGGATGAAAGTAGACTGAATGCTGTAGAAAAAACATGTATGATCGTGTGAGAAATGTGGAGATCCGCAAAGAATGCAAGGCTGATGTAAGCGTTATGAGTAAGATTAAGAAAGGGACGCTCAGATGGTTTGGGCATGTAGAGCGAATGAATGAGGAAAGGAGTGTAAGGAGAATATATGACGCAAATGTGAATGGTAGACGAAGTCGGGGACGCCCGAGGAAGACATGGCACGACCAAGTGAATCAGATACTTGAGTCGGGCGATGTCAAGAGTCAGAATAATAGAAGAGCATGTATGAGACGATGTATGAATGTGAACGAAGCAAGGAGTGTGTGCCAAGATCGGGTTGTTTGGCGGTCTGTCCTCTCTGCCTACCCCTGCGGAGAAACGGCGTGATGGTTAGTTAGTTAGTTAGTTAGATCTGAATAGCCATGTACTTCCCCGCCTTCCTCTTCCCATCTCCTACCCTTCCCCACTCCCTTCAGCTTCACAACGTATCCCAGTTAGAGATGGCTAGAGGAATGGGCTATCAATAGTTAAATTAAATTTAATAATCAATCTATATTATAAAAGAAAGTGTACAATGTGCGTGCCGTTAAAACTCAAAAATGAGTCCCGGTACGATCAAGGCAGTTATATGGTGTGGTAGCCAGTGGCGTAGCTAGCACGGGTGGCACCCGGGGCGGATAACGTGGTATCCCCCCCCCCATTAAAGTTGACAAACGCAAATTTCGACTTCATAAAAAATTGGTCCGTCCTGGGGGGATGTTTAGAGAATTGTGCTCTTGGGGGGTGACACTTGGTCGGGTGTCACCCCCCCCATCGGGTGGCACCCGGGGCGGGCCGCCTTATCCCACGATTATTTTCTCAATAAATCGGTTTAACCGATAATAAATCAATTTGGGCACCTTCAAAATTGAAATTTAGAATCCTATAAATAAGTTGTCTCAAAGTGGTATAACCACAGTTATGGAAATGGCTTTGTAAGTCGAAACACCTGTTATAATAATAAAAAACTAAAATACTTGCAGAATTTAATAATTATATTATTAAATTAAATTAAAAAATAAATAAATGGAGTTCTACGAATTAAACACAAAACATTAATAAATAATCAATTCCATGTGTCTGCTTATACCTGAGAATTTTTCTAGCATATTTATTCAAATATTTTGAATTTGTTCCAGCATATTTATTCAAATATTTTGGATTTGTTCCAGCATATTTATTCAAATATTCTGGATTTGTTCCAGCATTCCATTCAGAATTGAAACGTCGCTTGAA
This sequence comes from Glyphotaelius pellucidus, assembly GCA_936435175.1. Lineage (NCBI taxonomy): Eukaryota > Metazoa > Arthropoda > Insecta > Trichoptera > Limnephilidae > Glyphotaelius > Glyphotaelius pellucidus. The sequence goes on along the minus strand of OW386558.1, from coordinate 18,111,351 downwards.
ATGGCTTTAGCCGTGTTTAGTGACCAGATCTGAATAGCCAGGTACTTCCCAATCTTCCTCTTCCCCATCTCCTTCCCCTCCCCACTACCTTCAGCCTCACAACATACCACGATTGGGGATGCCATAGTCCCACTGGCTCCAGACGGGAGCAGTTGGGACTCTTGTGCAGTATTCATATAAAAAAAAACATATTTATTCAAATATTTTGGATTTGTTCCAGCAAATTTATTCAAATATTCTGGATTTGTTCCAGCATATTTATTCGAATATTCTGGATTTGTTCCAGTATATTTATTCAAACAGGCGAATCTATCCATCGGATTAATACTAACAGCCATATTCACAGTAATTTTATTTCCAGGTTTAGCATTATCGTGGCGGACTGGAATAAACGCAGTGGGCGTGTACTGGACATTATGATGAAACTTCTGAGTGACCAAGACCAGAGAGTGAGGAAAGCGGCCACTGAGACTATCACCAGGTTCAACACGTTATTTTTTCTAACACCACCTAGATTTGTATTCCTGTATTTGTTATAGTTTAAAATATGATATACATACTAAAATACTTTACACAAAATTGATTCTCCAAATCGAAAATTGTTATATAGATTACGAAAACTCATCTTTGCAAACTTTAAAGCTCGAAACGTGGTAAGGTGAAGTTAAAACCCCATCCAACCTAAGTGACAAACTACTTTACGCCTCGTAATAACGATCACCTAACAGATACAAACAATATAGAGAGTGTAAGTGATGTTAAGATCTGGTTAAATAAATGGAGCTTGATTTTAAAATTTCTTAACACAAATATTTACGGAAATACAACGCACATGGTTTTGATAATTATTTTGGTTATAGAAATGAGCAAAATAAATGGTTTTGCATTCAAAGGTGATTTAAAAAAAAATATCAGTTGGAACCTTGTCCAACTGAGGTGACGTAATGTGGAAAATTAAATTCGTTAGAAAATGATCGCAAATGTTCCCCTGAGCTTTGCAAAGTAAAATAAAACACGCTTTTTGGCGATGTTTTTTTCTTGAAAAAATCAAATCAGACGGCTGGTGTTAAACGGGAATTTAAGCCTTATCGCCATCTACATAAGTAGTGTTATTGTTAGCGGCCACATTTTACATGATGTGATGCATCGCCTTAAGCTTTTCTTTTATATAGTTTACAGCACGTACCTGAAGGATTATGGAGCATATTTGGAGTAAAAAATAATGTATATGTCATTTTGCTGTTTGAAGATATTTTTTTTTCTATTAAAAACAAAAAACTTTTCTTTCACACGTCGCTACTGATCTCATTTCTATGGGATATATCCTGTCGCGATGGGTTTGAGCGATGTGTGGGCTGTTTTGTGTGTTACCGTGCTGCTAGAATGAGACACAACGTATATCAGGACACGCTAGGCTATAAACGCACTACTCTCCTAACTACTCAGTTGAGCGGACGTGTGATGGAAAAATGTTTTTAACTGAAAAAAAAGTCATCAGACATAATTTTTTACTCCAAATATGCTCAAGAATTGCTGATTAAAATCCTTCGGGTACCTTCTGTTACATCCTGTATATTCAATAATATAATTATTTAATTTTATTTTATTTTATTTTTATTTATAAACCAGTTCTTCGCAGGTTTTTGCTGCTAGGCCCTGCGGGCAGCTTTTAGTTTAGCTTCGGCCAGTTTGAGTGTTGGTGACCATTTTATAAATCCGATAGGAACTGGATCCAAAAATAGCCAGTTCCTCGGATCCACTGTGATCCAGTGACAGCTATTCACCGAGAAAAAGTAACCGTGACAACTTAACCGAGACACGCAATGACGCAATGTAATATATAGCCGCGTGATACTATTACTCACAACTCGTCAAGTAACATCTTTCCGTATCCGGAAAGATACATTAATTCTATAAATCCGTAGTACATATATCTAGGGGGGAAATTTCCACATGCGAGCTGCTGGCGGAAGTAGCGACATCTTTTGACAGTTTCTTGAATTAAAAACCGAATTACAACAGTAGCTTTGCTTGAAATTTCACGAACATAGATGTTATTTGTGGCGCGGTGCGTAAGGCGTGGCATCAGATATGCAATTGAAGTGGAGTTCTGAAATTCAACCACTCAGATCCAAGGGTATTAATACTGTTTGATGCCTGATAACTGTTTCGCATTCAAAGACATTCGCTCTATTGTTCAATAATATTTTGTTTTCAGAATTTTGCCTGTGATATATTCACCGCCCCAAGATGTAAACACGTTGATAACTAACATGGCCAACCTGAGCACGGAATCTCTGCTCTTCACTAAATCCAAAGCCAATGTCAACCTTATGAAGGAATTCACCAACGCCTTTGTGCTTTCGGATTTACCGGGTTCGTTGAAGAACTTGCGAACCGACTACGATAATGCCAATATTGTTAGCGGAGGAGAAATGCTTCAGGAGAACTTGAAGACGGTGGTTTCTTTGCTGTATTTTAAGCTGAGTGAATCAAGCTGCAAATTTCTTACTGTGAGTATTAAATAAATTTTTTTGTTGTTAGTGTCAAATTAATTTTATTGTTGTATCTTCTTTCACCAGGGCGATACTGAAGATATCTGCCGCTCTGAATGAGTACATCTACCTTAATAAAGGCAGACTAATAAAGCATTTGCACCTCACTTCACCATTCTACTTCATAGACACAACACGGGTATGTGCCTAGCATGGTGGTCGAAAAATCATAAAATTCATGTAACAAACATTATAATGAATAAAGAAAAAAAAAAAAAAAAAAAAAAAGAATCTTTGAAATAAATCAGTGAGCTTTCTGTGCCTATCGAAATAAAATAAAGAAGTGTGAAGTAGAGATGGGTAAGTTCTGCATTTTGCCGTAGGCCTTCGAGATGTGCTTACTTTTAAAAGTACTCGAGTTCTAGGAGCAGGGCCCGGGAGCCACTCCCAACTCGCGAGTGGCTAGGACCTCAGCACCGGAACCCGCAAAAGAACTCGAACCCAGGACTCGCGAGTGTCCCGGGTTCGACTGGAGTGACCTTGCTCCCGATTCGCGAGTGGCTCGGACCGCCGAGTTCCGGGTTTGGTTGCGAGTACTCGACCAGGTTCTCTGGGAGTAGTCGATTTGAAAAAGGAATAAGAGTAGGATCCGCTTCCCGCGAAGAACCCGAGTTCAAGAGCACACTCCAGCTGAACCTACACATCGCTAGTGTGAAGAGGCAACAATTCCTTTCCATTTTCAGCGCCATTTGTGTAATTTTTATGAGTTTTATTTCTTTCTAACTGCTTTAGTGCTGAGGTAGGATTGAAAAATTCCGAAGACTACAATTCTGAATCGAAATTTTGATTGAGGCTTTAGCCGTCTTTGGTGACCAGATCTGAAAAGCAGGGAAGGTGCTTCCCGACCTTCCTCTCTCATCTCACTCACCTCCCCCCTCTCTTCAGCCTCACAACTTATCACATTTGGGTATGCTATAATCTCACTGTCTCCAGACAGTTTGCACTGTCGAGCAATATTCACCTAAACGGTCAGTATCTTCCCCTCTCATATATTATTATTGTCTTTCTAAATATCTATGTATTTTTTTTGTTCACAGCAAGGATGTGTGGAAACACTCCTAGAGATCAGTCTCCATTACCCTCCGACCAAGTACCCTGATGCCTACACCCACCTGGGTCTCTTAGAGACCTGCCTGCAGCTGCTGGATAGCAGGACTCTCCCAGTGGCGTGTGGTGAAAGTCTCCTTGCATTGGCCACGGAGATATATGCCAGTGAGTGTTCAATGTTGTGCTTGTACTACCAATATTTCAATGTAACTAGTGGTTGCCCAATGGTCGAAATTCGACCATAATTACTTTAATTTAACCTAACCTAACCTAACCAATTTATCTTTAAACATTCCCAAAACCTAAATTAATCAACCTTTAAATATTCCTAAAACCTAACCTAATCAATCTTAAAACATTCCTAAAACCTAACCTAACCTAATCAATTTACCTTTAAACATTCCCAAAACCTAACATAATCAACCTTTAAACATTCCTAATACCTAACCTAATCAATCTTAAAACATTCCTAAAACCTAACCTAATCAATCATAAAACATTCCTAAAACCTAACCTAATCAATCTTAAAACATTTCTAAAACCTAACCCAATGAATCATAAAACATTCCTAAAACCTAACCTAACCTAACCAATTTACCTTTAAACATTCCCAAAACCTAACCTAATCAACCTTTAAACATTCCTAAAACCTAACCTAATCAATTTTAAAACATTCCTAATCAAGTATATTTTTTTTCCAGTTGAGGCATTGAAAGTGTTGAGAAACACGCACTATCGCTTAGCACCTTACCCCAAGGACACTACCAAGAAACTGTGGGTGCATTTCAGCGATGAGAACTTCTCCCAGAAGGCCGACAGCTTCCTGAAGATAACCCTGAAGATGCTGAACATCATCATTCACATCATCGAAGACGTAACTCCGGTGGCCTTCCAACAGAAGACTTCTAGCATCATTCCTCCCAGTCCTATTCGACGTTCAGGTAGGATTTTTAATTAATAATTTCTTCTTTTATCGTATGGTGAAAAGGCTGTCAAGGGGTCTAGCACATTTAACCCTGTATTAACCCCTCGAATGCCAGGCGTATTTCGAAAAACCGTGCGGATTTTATCTTGTTGCTTTCTGGTCAAATATCCATATAAAAACAGAGGAATTACTTTTTTTGCGATTGTTTTCTGTTTACCAGATACTATATCTTATTACAGTGGACCCGCGGTAATCTGGCCCCTGGCTAATCCAGCGCCCCCTGTAATCCGACACGCCTGACGATTGTACAGGTTGTAACTTGTACGCCCCACCACTTGTGTGAATACTTAAAACAAAAAAATATTAATGAATAAAATATTAATATATTAATTAAGACCTTTGTTGGAAAAGGGACAAGCAGCATGGGAACGATAAAATGTGGCGTGCCTCAGGGCTCCGTACTTGGACCATTACTATTTTTAATATATATAAATGATATTGCTAAATGGGGACTTAAGGGTACAATACAACTCTATGCAGATGATACAGTGATTCTTTATCACAATAATGATTTAAACGAACTTGAAAAGGAAATGGAAAGGGATATAGCTTGCCTGGCAAACTGGCTGCGACTAAACAAACTTAGCCTAAACATAAAAAAAACACATTACATACTGTTTGCAAATAAAAAAAATGTAAGTCTTAATATAAGTCTTGATAATAACCGCCTTGAAAGGGCTGATGTTACAAAATATCTTGGCCTTTTCATTGATTCACAACTCACATGGGATCACCAATTTAAACATGTTCTATCCAAAATTACTCCTATAACTGGTGTTTTATATAGACTTCGCGGGTTACTTCCTCCCTCTCTATTAAAATCGATTTACCATGCTATGATTCACTCACATCTAATATATCTCGCCGGAATTTGGGGATTTGCTACAAAAAAAATGATTTCAGAAGTCCAAGTCGTTCAAAATAGAGCCCTGCGAAATATTTTCAGTCTACCTTGGGACACACATGTCAAAGATATCTACAGAAACACCCAAATACTTCCTTTTAATACCATTCCCACTTTTGAAATAACTAAAACTATATTACAAGTAATTCAACACTCGGCACATTCCAACACTACACTCTATTACAATTGCGACGTACACCAACACAACACAAGAAATCACAACAAACTTCTTATATCAAAAATCAAATCAACAAAATATGGACTAAGATCCCTAGAATACATAGCTCACACAAAATATAATCAACTACCCAACGAGATCAAACGTGCAAGTCAATGTAAAAAGACCCAAACTAACATGCTCAAACTTCATCTTATTAATGACTATCTGAAATAATAATGTTGTGTATGTCCCCATCATATGTCCATTTAATACATACAGCTATATGTTTCATGTAATGCGTATCATTCCCGCAATGAGTTTATTAACTCCTGGGAGTACAATGCTTTATATAATTTACTATATTCTGTATTGTATACTTTTCATAAATAAATAAAATAAATAAATAAATAATATGTTATTAATTGATTGGTACATAATATTATCCTTTGATGATGTTATTTTTATAATAAAATATTAGCTTTCCATTGTGATGTGTAATTTACTAAATTCCACATACATACCTGTTATATACATAATTATGTAGTATGATTTGTATGCGATTCAAATAGATTCTTTGATTTGTAATTTGTCAGATTACAAGGTACTCTTATTCAAAAAAATTCGGACTATAGATGGTTTTAGGCAGTACTCTATAATCCGAAAAATTCAATAATCCGACATCGTCCTGCAAAACGTTTGTCAGATTACTGCAGGTCCACTGTATTCATATTATTACGTGGTAATATTGTGAGAAGTTTTTCCAGAATAGCTAACTAACTAAAAAAAAAATAAAAAATCTCCCATTTTGGAAATATTTGTCAAAAAATATAATCACACAAATATAAACTGATTTTATTATCTCTTCACAAATCTGGATACGTACCCGACATGAAAGAACACAATTCAAAGGAGTTTGCAAATAAGTAAATCGATTTTTTGACTTTGACAGTTGCAAAAACGATGCCAGAAGTCATAGAAAATTCAATTAAAAATATTCCAGTATTACTAGATTAATCTGTTAACCGGGGAGTTCTGTTTTAAATTACGCAACATATGACGGGCGCGAACTCTTTCACTAGGGGTGTCAGTACGTCATGCCCGGTGGACATAATTTCATATTATTATTTTTTTTTATTTATGCGAAAAATAAATGAAAGGGCTATGAAATATATTTTTTAGTTTATTTATATATAAATCACAAAAAAAAATACAAAATTACAATGAAATACATGGTACATTGATTTCGTCGTCGCTGATATCGCTTTCATTCATTTTGATGGATTCTAAAATAAAATGAATAATCTAAATATGTATTCTAAAATAAAAAGTTGGAAATATAAAAAATATAAGTAAATAATATATAAAACGGAAATAGGTAGGTAAGGTAAGTACGTACCCATCGCCGCCCACCCAGAACACGTCCACCACTCGCGATGGCGAAATGATACTGATTCTCTCCGTGTCTCAAATTCTTGTCGAGACCTGTACGGATAACTAATACTTTTGTTGCTCGAAAATATAAGTCCCGCCCGTTCCAGGGCACAGCATATATTTCAAAGACGTATTCATACGTACTACCCGTACCCGATACTGTTTACGTTTGACGTATTTATACGTCCCGCTCGGTTAACAGGTTAATGAAACCATCGGCTACGTCAAGAATGATATTAGCGCAAGCAATTCTGACCTTGTCCATCATACAGTTTCTTTTTATAAGGGTTAAAATTGCATTTAAAAAAAAAAAAAACCAAAAAAATTTCGTGGCCGCCGGCAGCCTTCCTGCAAATGACAGGTTAACCCACTTCCCGACATCTGATCGAGCTAAGACTCGCCGTCAATGACAATGCATTTTATTAACTTTTGGTGGCACTCATGCACATACACACACGCATTTCTCTGAAATTGGCTACTAACCAGCCCAACAGATGGTCCAAATTGAAAATAGATATGTTATAGTAAAAAAAATATAATGTTTTTATTATGGGTTGATCTCTTATTTTTGTATTTTATATATTTACAAAAAATGCTTTTTAATATTTTAGCTTCATTAGTTCTTCGATTCATCATTAAAACAGCTATACGTGGGTGGGTGCGAGCTATTTGCTGTAGTAATTAAAAGTATCACCAAAAGCTCGCACTCGCCCCCGTGAAGAGTGACTCCCTCCCATCATCATCATCCCTCCACCATAGTGTTCTCTATAACCTTCGATCTTCGACCTTATAATCTTCGAGAGCACTGCTTGTCTGTACATGGCATTGGAAAAAATTTATCCAATTGATCAGCTACCATTTATAATGTTTTTAACAAAACACATTCAGTTGCATTAAATATATTAATGATTTTGACACCTTGCTTAAAAATAACAATGAAAAACTCCACATATTTCATATGACAGAATAAATTTAACATTTAAAAGAGTGATGATTGTTTTTTTTTGATATTGAATGTTTTTTGATTTTTTTAAATCGTCCTGTTTCATTGACTCATCTGTTGTATTCTCAATGTTTTCACTACTCCAAGCCAAAGGGTCTTAAATTATACCTTTTTTCTGTAGAATATTTTTCAAATTCATTTGTTCTGTTTTTTGCTCTCCTAAAGATAAGCAATTTGCAACTTCCGCCCTTTTGACTTTGAACAGTCTGATATAAACCTAAATAATAACTTGTCGTGAAATTACTGAAATAACTTTTATTGCTGTAAAAAATAAAATTTTCAACCTTTACATCCTGTTTTATTTACATTTATGGCTCCAAGCTAGAAGCGTGTTATACCAGCCGGAACGAGTCCAATGAATCGAATCTGATTCCGAGGGCGTTTGACTCAATCCGAATTCGCAAAATATAATGGAACGAATCCGAATTCATTCTCACTTGTTTCTAACTGTGGAGTGGATCTAAAATTGGCACGGGAACCAAACATATTGGTTTATGAAAACATTTTTGAAAAATAAAGTGCATTGTCTATCAGTCAAAGATAAAAACCATTGCCTTTTTTTTACCTTTTGTTAGGCTGCATAATATAGCAAATTTGCCTTCCAGCAAATTTATGCCAATGTTAATTGGGGATGCCACAACTCCAGACGATTGGGAGCAGTTGGAACTTTTGTGCATTATTCAGATTTTTTTTAACCCCCCCCCCCCCCCTCAACCACCACCGCAATCCCCGACTTCCCCGGACTTTCCCTCGCCTCACTCTTTTTTTTATTTAAAAAATTTATGAAGGCATTTTTATATTGATAAATCAAATTTCTATATCGTTTTAAAATGTGGCATTTTTGCTGCTAAAACGATTTGTCCGTTTGTTCGTGAATTTTATGGTGTTGACGTAACGCCGCCAATGTAAGTGTATATCGTCTTACCAGACATTGGCATTTTCTGTCTCAGTGACGTTGTAGCCAGTTGGAAGTGTTTCGGAATGTGGGGTTTTTCATCATTTTTTAAATAAATAATTATGAATGAAAATTTTTAAATTAGTCATTTTTAGTAGTACAAAGATCAGAATTGAAAAATTAACTGTGTGTCTTCTGCATATTTTTAATGTTATTCATTCTTTGTGAAAATACCTCAATCAAATATTGAATCTTTTGTTTCAGGGGAAGCAAAGAGAAATAGCAATGCGTGGAATTCAGGCGAGGCGACGTTGCCAGATGACAAGGCCACGTCCAAAAAGAAGGCCACGTTCAACTCTACTAATGGAAATTTTAACCCCATTGGATATTTCGCCAATGACGCTGTGTTTATGAAACTGTACAGCAATTTGAAGGCTGCTTATTCTAGTCACAAGGTATTACAAATAGTATATAATCTACCTTACTTAGTTTCCCTTAAGGGGGGGTAAGGTTTTAAAACTCATTTTTAATTTTTTTTTCTAAATGTACAACATGTCGAGAGTATTGTGTCAAAATTTCAAGTAAATCGGAGCAAAACTAACGAAGATACAGCATATCAAGCGACCGGCCCTCTTGCTTTATTCAAGTATATTTCGAGTATAAAAAAACTTTACATCGATTTTCTCGCAAATAAATTTTTAAAGTTCGTGAACATCATAACTCTAAATTTACTTGACCGATATTTTTGAAATTTTGTACACTATTTTTACACATAAATCAACAGGTAGTGATGAAGAGTTTTTTTTTTACCATTTTTTTCCATTTTATAATAACAAATTCACCGAAAATTTTAGCAAAAATCGTATTTTTGACTTCAACATGCTGCAAAAAAAACATTAAAAAAAGCATCGTCCCAACCTGGGAAAACACATTTCAATTTTTTTGTTTCAAAAGATCCGTTAACGAGTTATGATGTTCACCGCATAACACCTTTTTTTCGAGGCGCCTCCGGAGATTCGCTCTCATGGACTTATTTATTAATATATTTAATTAAAAATTTTTCAAAGATACTTCAGATGTCGTACTATAATGTGTATATAAAAAAAATAAACCAACATTATTCAAATCTCCAAAAAAAAATCATGAAAATATGCCTTTTTTTCGCCTTTAAAACCTTACCCCCCCCCTTAAACAGCTAGTTCTATTCAGAGAAATGATATTTTAAGCATATGCTTAAGGATAAACTGACATTCACTGATATTAAAGCAAGCTGAAAATGATTGCATTATCTATGAAGATTTCATGATGCCAGAGCTCACTGTTTCTACTGCTTCAACCTACAGATTTTCTGTTTCATAGTTAATATTTCAAATCATAAAGCGTACGCTTCCTACGAAAATGTCACAACTTTAAATTTTATTTGCAGGTTACACTGAACACCACCACAAGCGTTTTCCTAAAATACGTCTCCACCATATTAAAAAGTGTTGCCATTCAGTTGGAATACATGTCGGACAAGGAGGCCGGTGTTGCCGCTGAAGAAATATTGTATTACATCAAATGTCTTCTCCCAATAAGCTCCGACAACTGCGTATTTTGCGTTACCCAAGTACTAAAATGCCTATCCACGACAAATCTCGTTGCTTACAATAACGACATCATGAGTTTCTTCTTGCTCAATGACCCTAATAACGACCCACAGTCGAAGAAAGAACGAGTCAAAAGAGAACTGGGCTTTTACAATGACATCCTAATGATAAATTACAACGATAAGTGTGACAACTTTGAAATTTATAATGACAAGTTTGTCAACGATAGACGAGCATCCGTCGATTCTAAAAGTTTGTTAGTTTCGAACGTTCGAATCAACGCTAATACGGAGAGATATTTGTCGAACGAACGGCAATGTTTTAAGGATGTCGTTAAAATTTCACACAGTAAAGTGGAAAGAAGATGGAATACTAATAAACAAAATTTGGGCAGGTACCTGAGGCTGATTGAACCTGTTGTTATTCAAGCTTTGAAGGTAAGATTATTAATTAAACAAAGCAGAAATAAATATTATGTTGAGGAAGGGCTGGTCGGCCTTTTTCGTACAAAGCTTAATTTTGGATTTGAGGCCAAAATACCCAACCAATTGAATTATTATTTTTTTAATCAAAGGTGTAGCAAATATCTAATGATATGCGCCATTTTATTTATTTGTGTTTTAAATTATAAAACACAGGTCAACTCATCATTTGCCACTCGTGCGCCGGCGCACACGCCAAAATGTTCAAAAAATTTTATTTTGGAATGCGATTTTAACCCTTAGTATAAAGAAAACGTATGAAGAACAAGGTCAGAATCGCTTGGGGTATTCTTTTTCTTAAGGTATAAAATATCATGAACACCTGGCCAATTGGAATAATTTTTATTTAATTCTCTATGGCGTCTGGCTGAGATTTTACCCGGTATGTGGGCTGTCAAATTGGGTGGCGTCATTCTCGTGAAAAAGACTGTAAAACATATAAATTCATCAAATAAAAGCAAGTAATGTTGTTTTTACGCATAGTTTATTGTTCGAGGAATGTGTTTCAATATACGATAGCACAAAATAAACCCACAAAATATTACGTCAAAGTCAAAACATCGCAATTTTACGTTGTTTCCTCCCTGGCGTTTAACGAGTTAAAGAAATCAATTTTAGCAATAATTTTACTCTATTTATTATAAAAATATCATTAAATATATAAACTTTTTGGAAATCCGAGTTAGAAAGCATTATGGGTAATTTTTATGTAAACTACGAGTACAAGAAGACACCAATATGCTTTTGGCTAAAGCAGGCCCAGATCTATGAATTCTTCAATCCGCGGCAGAAACTTGGGGAGGGGGGGGGGGGGGGGGGGGAGTGTTGCTGCCTCATTCCTTCTTGTATTCATGATATAGTGTCAATTCTTAATAATAATAATATATGTAAGATGATAATAAAAATATATATTTTTTTTTTCATATCATCCAATTTGATGTAAATCTGAATGTAATAGAATCTTTCAGTACCATTTTCATCCACTTCCCGAACTACCGAAATATGTGAATTCTCACATATGTAGTAAAAAGATTATGTACTTTTTTTAGGGAGAGGAACTACAATACAATGATTACAAAAATTAACCAATAATAAAGTTTACTTTGCTTTATTAGTACATGATTAGCTTTTTTTTTGTTTTTTTTAGACCATATTTTTTCTATCTGTCCTCTCCTTCACTGTGCCATCTCAACGCAACCATAATTTTTTCTTGGTCTTCTACTGCCCCCCTGAAACTCTCAAATGCCCATGAGGGGGCGTTTTCGCCCACATTGAGAACCTACGAAGTACACTATGCACATATTCAAAATCGACTTAGGATACATTCATAAATCAACTTAGAATGTGTTAAAAAACCAACTGGGCATTTTAAAATCAAATGAATAACCGATAGAACACAGTGCGCTGGGTGCCAGACGCTTTGTGAATCAAGTTTTTTTTTCAATCAAACATTTGGCGCCCCCTAAAACTGCCGCCCTGGGCAGGTTTGCCTTCCCCCCTAGATCCGAGGCTGGACTAAAAAACAACTAATTTGAGGATGAAAGATTGTATTAAATGTAATGTTATAATTTAAATCATCAAGTAAATGACTTTATAATGTTTTATTTGAATGTCACTAAATGACTTCTTGCACTACACTGATGCTGTTGACCTTTGCACTAAGCATTTCTTGTGTTGCAAAGGGAATAAGGCGGTACCCATAATCAATCTCAGAATAAAACTGGAATTGTTTAAAAAATAAACCCACTCCGGGACATGTGCATGTACTTGACATTTGTGCAGATATAAAGTCAACTTTATTACATTATACATATAACCTAAATATAATTTGTTTTGTATTATCTTTTCAGAGTTACACCACGCAGAATAACATAGCCCTTCAATGCCAAGTGCTAGAGTTGTTGAATCAGCTGCTCGCTTTAAGGGTTAATTACTTCCTCCTGGACAGCGATCAGGTCTTCATTGGATTTGTACTGAAGCAACTGAAGAATATTGAAAACAGAGAGATTCTGTACGTATCATATTCAACATTCCATAACAACAAAAGCAGAACAGAACATTCAAGAAAAATGATTAAAGTGAAGAACAAAACCTAATCTGTTATTTTTATCATGTTCTGTTTGGTTACTGTTCTGTTTTGTTCGGTTACTCATAATAGTCATAATAATAAATTCTGGTAATGTTTTATGGTTAGTTCACATGAGGACAGGACAATATTGTAGTGTTCCAGCTCTCGATCCGTTGTCTTAGTGTGAACAGAAGTTTGGAGGACAGGTCAATGAACCAAGACATTTTCCTAGATTTAGATGGGCAGACTATCTTCGCAGGACAATGTCTTACCCCCGTAAAGCGCACGGATAAGACAGTAGGACAATAGGCAGTCCATATCTCAGCTCTCGACGCTCGAATATTGTATTTCAGCTTAAAAATGTTGCAAAGGCAGTATGTCTAGAAAAAAAAAACAATATTTCTTTTCTTCATATTTCCAAGGTTTAAATATTTAAAATTATCTCCTTAAAAGGATTTTTGCATTATTCTAAAAGTTATAACTATTTTAATATTGCGGTTTAGACGGAATCTAACCAGAATTTAAACGCGTGTTTCTCGAAAACACCTTTTTCAAGACGGTTTACACCACATCTTAAGTTCTACGGAACCAATTTGCTCAAAATTTAGTGTGAGCTTTCTCTAAACATTAATCTATCGCCCCTACCAGAATTATTACAAAATTTCAATTTTTTTTTTTTTAAATTCCAAAAAGTCAAAAAAATGGGTAAAAAATGCCTTTTTATTTCAGACAGCCGCCGTTTTGCGAAAAAAAAAATTTCTACTTTTCCGAGGTATGGGCCATAGCAGCATTTGTCTGGATTAAGAATTAATTTGGTTTTTTTTCTTCTGATTACTAGGAGGGTTGCAATCGTGTCAACCAGGGCGCGCCATTTTTTGAGATCCCCTACTTCAACACCCCGTAACTTTTTGAATTTTTTCGTTTGATTTTTTTTTTAATGTATTCTTTAATGTTTAATAAATATTTGGTAAAGTAATGGCTGGTAAAAATATTATTATTATTATTTTTTATTGTAGCTGAAAAAACACTTACAATTCATGCTTCTAGACTAGAATACCCCCTTAAATGGAAAGCTGAAGAAATTACTAAATTGATAACAATATATAGTGAACACGATTGTTTGCGGCGCATTTATTGCCCATATAATATCTGCGCCCCATCAAATTCCTAATCCACAGTTTTTCGTTTTTATTATTTAGTTTGTCTTACAATTCCAATACATCTTGGTATAAAAGACCTACTATTTTTCGCAGACTTGCTCGTTTTGCGCGAATTGTTGTATTGTCCCAATATCCTGTTGTGTGCGATCGAGGCTGTTCATAGAACTGGGACAAGACAATATTGTATTTCTGCTGTATCGTCCGCATGTGAACTTGTTATTACAGTTGCTAATTATTTATTTATTAATTTTTCAATGTTGTTAAAGATTAAAATTTAGAGCACATACAGGTAGATTTTTGTGTTTCTCTTCCATCTATTACAGGTACCACATAAACCTCTTATGCTCTTGTTATTGGTTGTATATGTCTGTATTATAATGATTAATATATGTATTTTATTTTTCAGAGATTGCGGTGAGCTAGTACGGTGTATCTTTACATTTTTGGTTCATCTGTCATCGTTGAAGCATCACACCAAGCAGATCATGGACACTCCAACGGTAAACATATATACGTTAGCACCCTTTACACACAGAGTTCGGAGTGGGACGTGCCCCGCGCCACTTCAGGCCGCTGCGCAGAAAAGTCTCACAGTGAACTGCGCTGTAAACCGTTTCTTACTTTTGGTCTTTACTTTTCTGCGCGGCGGCCTGAAGAGGCGCGGGGCACGTCCCGCTCCGAACTCTGTGTGTAAAGGGTACTATTGAGACCGGTGGCGTAGCGTGCCTTGGAGGAGCCCTGTATCAAAATTAGCTGGGGGCCCCAAATGAAGGGTAAAGATTTCTCACAAAAGAAATAAAAGCCCGGGGGCCCCCTATCATTGATACAGCTGATACGGCGGTAGCCACGCCCCTGATTGAGACTTACTACGGCTCTCACATAAGAAGTTTTCTAGAAAAATCTCTCTCTGAAAAAGCTCTTTGCAAATTCCCTGTCAGATGTCATAATTTTTGATTTTCAAAAGTCATGTACTGTATTTATTTATGGGAAAGCCTCATACGACTAATTTTCATTGCAAAGAATGCTAATGTATGTAGCTAGAAAATATAATAAAACTGGAGAATATTTTTGTATTTCTTCATTATATTATATTTGGTGCGCTACGTTTGGTGATTTAGCAGGGATGCCCGCTTTCATGGGGTGAGGTTTGTCTAGGTTTTGGTGGTAGATGCTTCTACCCACCTATTGCGTTGCGGGCTGTATCGGGAAAGACTGGTCGAGGGGGACCTTGACTTTTGACCTCTCCAGCCGGACTTCCTCTACTCATTGTATTGTGCACCACAGTCGGAGGAATGGATTCATAGGTCCATCAATCCTGGACACATTGACTCCCAGATTTCTACACTGAAACCGCGACCGATACTCGTTTGTTGGCCGAAACTTGGGTAGAAATTTAAAACCTTAAACTACTAATATTACTTAAAGCATGTTTAATTTATTTCTCAGCTAATTCAGCTCTCTGACAGCCTCATGGCCAGCGGCAAGCATAGGGAATGTGTGGAGTCACTCCACCCCGTCAGCTACAGGGTGTTCCTGTGGAGTCGTGGGCAGGGCCAGGAGGGGCAGGTGGCCAAGGAGGTACTGTTCGCCATGCAGCACAAGAACATGCATGACCCTGAAGTAGGTTGAACCATTTTTTAAATATTCTGTTCACCTTATGCCATGGCAAATCACTAACCCCAAACATCTTTTGCAATATAAATTATTTTAAAATTTACATTATTCAATTCCAGGTTGTAAAGCTCATATCATCTATACTGATCTTCTCGGAGGAGCACCCTGATAGTCACGTGCGCTGGTCACAGCTAGCCCTGGACTCGCTACTACAACTGTTGAAGCAGGGTGCTGTGGATCTGGACTCTGCGGCCGGCCTGTCCACCTGTGAGACCTTGTTGGACTGCCTGCACCCGGAAGTGGTGCACGAACCCGGACGCTTGGAGAGCATCATGAAGATTATGTGCGATAAGCCACCAGATCAGGTATACCTTCCTGCATATTGATGTTTCTCGGAGGAGCATCCAGATTGTCAAGTGCGCTGGTCGCAGCTGACCCTAGACTCGTAGTAATTACATCAGAATTGGATAGATATTATTTAATATCTCAAAAAATAGTAACGGAATTTTTTTTTAAAAATCTAGATCAATTACCGAATAACGCAAATATTTTGGTATAAAGCAATCATGCCTCTGCCAGTGGTTCCATATCTAATACACATTTACTCAGGGCTCTGAATCAAACGGCGCGTGGCGCTAGTAAAAACCTCAAGGGCGCTGTGTTAGATTAGGTTAGGTTAGATTGTTATCAGTGCCTTTTTTTACATTAGCTCCACACGGCAGGCCCCGAAGTAAATAATAATTTTCACCAGAGCCTGTCATCTTCGGGGATACTGTGTGGGGGGTCTTAAGGAAACGAAGGAGTGGAAATTCTGGGAAGGTAAAGAAGGTTAGACCTAGACAAACCTCACCCCTTAAACCATTTGGGGCGATCTATGGTTGAGTATAATAGGCGGATTATAATTGGATCGGATTGATCCAATTACGCCTGCATCTATTAATAATATACATTATATATCATACAGACTGTACAACTTAACCTAACATATTCAGCCATTTCTGAACTTATTTTAAGTACAAAATGTAGATGACATTTTGGCTTCTGGTGATTGTTTTTCAATAAAGAACTCCAATCCCTTTTTGAAATTTTTTTTTAAGTTTACTAACAATTATGTATTATTTTCAGGAAAAAGCCACATCCGAAGCGAAACACCGTTGGCTCGCCACGGTAGTACTGTTCCTTCGTAAAATAATACCGAATTACTCGGAAAACAGGTTACTTTCATCGTCAGACCATCTAAAAGCCGCTGATATATCCCCGTCAGCCATCTTTTTCAACATGGAGGATCAGATAGATCCGCTTCACGTCCAAACCGTCAATGAAAACTGCGCAAATCTACCACCGGATGTCATCTTGGTTCGGTTCTTGTTCAGGGTGTTGACCTACGCCCTGTTGGAGTTGAAAAATTGCGACAAAAACAGCTTCAAAGATGTGGAGAATGGAGGCAAAACGAACATCGGTAATATGAGCTATTGGTGCTCGTTGACTACAAGTTTGCTGTGCCAAGTGAAGCATATTTTATATTTGAAAGGTAAGGATGATTTGTAATATTTGAATTATTTATATTTGTGTTATTATTTCCTGTGACAATTGATAGCTACATGCAGTCCTCGCCCTGATCACCTCATATTATTATTTTTGACAGTAAAAAATTGTAATATTTTGTTTTAGATGGCTGTCAATTCCCCTTGCTAGCCAAAACGGCCCAAAGCGTCCTTCAAAACGAGCTGAGCGGTCTCAACACGGGCCTCTACAGCCCCGAAGAGAACATTCCTCTTCTTGAACTCTCGGCAGTCTGCGAGCAGCTCTCCTGGTGGCGCCCCCTGCTCACTGTGCACTGGTGTCACCTCCTCGTCAGGCTGAGGTTCCTCGAGCAGAAGCATTGGGACTCGCTGTTTGGCTTCCTGCGGCACTCTGCCATGCAGACGGAAGTCAATCCCAACAGGAATCTGAACAGCGAGATTCTGCAGATCGGGTGCTTTTTCGCACTGTGCGAACACTTTGTAAGTTATTATTTTGATTGATTTGTGAGGTGCTATGGAAAGTAAATAATTTCAATCAGGGCGCATGCCATCTTTGAGGATGCTCTGTGAAGGGTCTTTTGAATGACAGGAACCTGGATCTTGAAGATACCAATTTTGTAGGAAGGAGGAAACACATAGGCCGGCAAATCATTCTACAGCTGAGCTGTTGAACACAAGAATGAGTCATAGAAGACAAATGTCAACCATTTGCTAGTTGTGCGCAGATTTTGACGTTTTCCCGACTGAATTGGTGTCGAAGCTAAACCTTAAGCTTCTGAGAGGCTAACTTAACTCTGGCTTGGATGGAGCCCCCTTCATGAGCTGGTCACTTAAGTCTTTCTTGATATTTGGGGCTTTTTTGATATTTTGACTTGTTATTTACCTATAATTATTGTTTTTTGTAGGTAGACAATGGTCTGGAGGAAGTGATCTACCTGACCTGGCTATTGGTGAACCGGATCCACTTGCTGGTGAGGTACAGTCACGAGGGTGTGGTCTCCAAGCTCATCAGCTCCGTCAACAGCAACCCTAGTGCCTCGGGCCTCATGCTGCAGGCCATCGCTGCCAGATGTCACCACTGCATTCAGGTAGGCCTATTGCTTTGTGCTCAATCATGTGCGTCAACCCTAAGTTGTATGGCTTTATATCCCCTGCAGCTTCTGCAAACTGGAGCTGGGTTGATCAGGCTGAGGATATTCACTCAATTCTAAATGCCCGATCTACAAAACTCTATCTATGGTCATTCGCAACACCGGTCCCCATCTCAGGACACAGATGCTGATGATCGAATCTGTTTTGAAAAGGTAACCTGACCGCTCATTGGTGGTTCATGAGAGGGATTGACCCACGACTATTGCAAACTGCCGTGTCTACTATTTCCACTCATTTCATAAACTATAGTGAACGCCAATTTTAACCCCTCCGGTATTTTGCGATTATACAAGTTTTTTGTCTTAAACAAACTGTCAGATTTATAAAAACTTTGTGTTATTTCCGCTTTGCAATTAAAGCTCTATAAATGAAACATTTCTGAACATAGCCGAATACTAAAAAGGTTATAAAATAAGCTTTCAAGTTGTTATATTACAAATAAATATTAACATTTGTAAATATTAAAATTTAGAATGCAAGCATACAAAAATTGTAAAAATGACTCACATGATGTTTTTATGTTAAAACGGTACAAAAATGAAAGATTACGTAAAGAAAAACACTTATTCTATTGTATAAATGTAAAGTAAACAATTTCGTCACCTCACTTTTCTACCATTTCATACAAGAATATTTAATAAAAAATTAACAGTGTCTAACGGCGCGTTGGTGATTTGACGGGTGAAAACTGTTTTTACAAAATAAATATTTTTATGTACTTCTATGGACAACTTTGAATAGAAATATGAAGCTTGATTCAATATGGATCTACTACTTTTGGTTTTAGGGTTGTCACTAGAACAATAACAGAGTTAAAACGATTTCTGTGGGAACACATGTGTTAACGTGAAAACACGCTTATTGAACTTGACTGCTATTGTTATATTGCCGTGTAAACACGCTTACGGGTCTGAGTGGTTAAACATTTTTATAAATATTATTGTTGATTTGGAAGATACTGGAAGATGATCTATTTTTACTTAATTTAGCTCTACACAGGAGACCCTGAGGAAAATAATTTCCCTGAGGACCTATCCATCTTTGAGGATGCTGTGTGGAGGATCTTTTTAGGAAAGGAAAGAGAGGAAGTTCTGGGAAGGAAAAGGGTATGAGGGGTGAGTAGGTATCTGGGGTCAGTTCAGTGTTCAGGAGTGACGGATGTATGAATCCATCCCTCCCACTGCGGTGCAAGACGATGTTCCGAGAGAGTACGGCTGGAGAAGTCAAAGGGACTCCCTCAACCATCCTCTCCCGATCCGGCCTGCTATGCAGGCAGACACATCTGCCGCCAAGACCCAGACAAACCTCACCCCATGAACCCGGGGCACCCCAGCCATCAAATGTAACGAACCACTTGGGGTGAACTATGTCAAAAGTGTTGGTTATCCAATAAATGGTCCCGGGGCGGCAGTACTCATACCCACCTCCCAAATTCTGTGTTACCTATTTTGTGTCAGCTCTTATATTTTAGGTAACCAATAATTTGTTTCTCATATTTTATGTTACCTGTAAAAGTATGTTTCCTATATGTTACCTAAATGTTACCTGTTACCTGTAAAAATAAATTAAATAATTTAATGAGGCCTGTTCTGGAAATAGCGAACTCAGGCATGCTGAATTTCTGATGCCAGTGTTCAGAAATAATTGAATTTGCCTTGAGCTTAGGAACCATTATAAAATAAATGTATTTTTTTCAGGGCTCCTTTGGTTTAAAAATCTACAAGATCGTCTCTGGCACTTACCTCAGCCAATCTGGTTCTCTGGTTTTGTTCATTTGCCGTGTCATTGGCGGCCTCCAGCCGTCCGTCTCCTTCCCCTTTGCCCGCCTCGCCGTGGCGCGGTGCCGCTACCTCATGGCTCTCGGAGTGGATGACATCAACCTGCAGTTGGCGAAGGAGGACCTTCAGATAGCACTGGAGATACTGCAGAAAGACCAGGTTCATATAAGGTAGATAATGATGGCACATTGGTGCACTTTAACCTGATGAATGCCGGGCTTATTTCGAAAAACTGCGTAGGTTTTACCTTGTTGCTTTCTGGTCAAATATCCAACAGAGAAATTGCTTTTTTTGCGATTTTTTTCTGTTTATCAGATAATATATCTTATTATTCATGTATATTACGTGATAATATCGTAAGAGGTTTTTCCAGAATAGCTAAATAACTAAAAATATAGATTAAAAAATCTCGCGCTTTGGAAATAATTGTCAAAAAATATAATTACACAAATATAAACTGATTTTATTATTTCTACACAAATCTGAATACATACCCAACATGAAAAAACACAGTTCAAAGGATTTTGCAAATAAATAAAGACTTTTATACGCATTTGAAAACCTAAAACTTCGATATTTCGCCTTTTACAGTTACAAAAAATGACCTGCCAAGTCATAGAAAATTCATTCAAAAATATTCTAGAGTAGCTAAATCAATGAAACCATCGGTTACGTCAAGAATGATATTGGCGCAAGCGATTCAGACCTTGTCCTTCATACAGTTTCTTTATACACAGGGGTTAAAATCGCATTTAAAAAAAAGCTAAAAAATTTTCCTGGCCGCCGCGGCCTTCTGGAAAATGACAGGTTAAGCATGTTTTTTAATTCATCTTTTTGAATTTCACTTTAGTTTTGAAATGAGATCTTGGAAGTGGAAATTAATCCACTTCCCGACATCCAATCGAGCTGAAACTCGGTAGATAGACTCATTTTCAATGATATTGCATTCTTATCTTCAACTTTTGGTGGCGCTCATGCATGCACACATTTCTGAAAATGGATGACATTATATTTTAAAATTTACAACAGTTAATATATGAAATAAATGTTGGTGCTATCGGATTTGGATTTAGCCTAGGTGTTAGCGGTGTTGACTCCAGTCTCTGGGGAGGAAGGTTCAATCCTTAGGCAAACAAAAAAAAAACTTTGAAATTTGCCGGCCCAAGAGATGGTGCAACTAGGTCGAAAATTGAAAATATGTAGATGTATTATAGTAAAGATTTTTTTACGAATGTCATATTTACGAATTACTTAGATATTTTGTATATTACTTATATTTCTATATTTATTCTAGGCACCCTCAACTGATACATGAAGTGAACATTCTGGCATCAACATTTTTTGACTTATCTCCCCTGGACCTATCCCAAGGTCGACCAATCAGTGCGCAATATGTCAAAACAACGGCAGTCGATGCAAGCTGGCTTGTCAGTCAAATTAAAAACAGGTAAATTTATAAATCATTTTAAATCATCATTATTTGTTAATTAACATTTTTCCTCGTGGTTATAATGTAAAAAAAAAAAAATAAAACTAGATTCGTTGAGCTCCAAGTCTTCCTGTCTTCTTCAATCATTGTCTCACTAACTCTGAGCAGGGTTGTAGCATTTTAAAAGTTTTTTTTATCTATCAGGCAAATGAATTTTTTTTTTATTTTCATGCAAGATCCCATGCTCTTTTTTATGCTCTGAACGCGAGGACTTCTACCTATCAGAACGCGCCCATCAACAGAGCGACTCAACTGCTTAACAATTTTGCATTGAAATTTTCAACGTCACTTCAGACAATTTAGCAATTATCTTTGGATGCATGTTACAAGATAGTAAAACTTCCTCCATGACTTTTTATAATACTTACATGTACCTTAAATTTGTAATCTGCTCCGTGATTTCAATTGTCTAGTTAATTAGTCAGACATATCCAAATACTAAGTTTTGTCATAATGAGGAAAGCAATATTCGAATGCTCACCACAAATCAAATATTATTTACATTTGTCTGTGCTTTACATATTAAATATGCTATAAAATAACACCGGGAATTCTAGTATGACATTTTGAAATATCCTATTAGTGACCCAGAAAACATCAACATTTTGTTTAATTCTCCCTGTATGTCCCCTCCCGTGCGTCCCCGTTCACCTCTCGAGTTCCCTTCTCTCCCGCATTCCCCTTCCACCTTCCCCACCTTCCCCCTCCCTCGTCACCCCTCCTGCGAACCCCACCTCCCCCGTTCCCCTCTCCCTCTTGCCTTTCGTCCCTGCCGCTAAAATACACACTTTTTCATTTATATAAACTTCATATGCCAGAGCTTACCATTATAAAAAGCCTATAACCTTCACGGGTGTGCGCACAACA
This sequence comes from Glyphotaelius pellucidus, assembly GCA_936435175.1. NCBI lineage: Eukaryota > Metazoa > Arthropoda > Insecta > Trichoptera > Limnephilidae > Glyphotaelius > Glyphotaelius pellucidus. Next base: position 18,088,649 of record OW386558.1, on the reverse strand, counting down.
TATCACCAAAGTTTCATTGCAATCGGATGAAGGGTATGGCAGCGCATAATATACGAACAAACAAACAAACAAATATTGACTTTTATATATATAAGATTTGAGTATTGTACCAGATAGAAGGCACACTTTTACATAAAACTGCATACTCAACACAAATTTCTATTTTTCGTAGATGTCTGAGTAATCAACTGGATGATCGACCAATATTATCGAGAACGTGAAAATTAAATAAATAAATAATAAAAAAATTTATTTCCAGGTGTTATCAAAACTCCAACGAACGCCAAATTTTCGGAAAATACACAAGCCTTGCCAAACTATTGAGCAATTTGAACCTCGAGCAGTTGAACTCAATCATCAACTGCCCGGAGTTCGACAGACAAATTCTCAGCAAAATGTTGCAACTGGGCACTGAAAACTACATTCAAAAGCTGCTTAAAGAATCTTCCGAATGGGAAGAGAAAATCAACAAAGCAAATAGTCAGGCAAACGACAAAAAAACACAATACGCGTACAGTTCGAATTTGGAAGAAAATAATTCAAAGTTTTACGTGTCTGTACAAAATTCTGAAGTGAAAACCCCGGTTGAATTTGAAAGTTTTGTCCCTTGTGAATTTGAACCAATGCTCGCTGTTTCTTTACTGAATTTTGAACGAGCCGTTCAAACAATCGTTAGTCTATTTCCAAGACAAAGCCGACCTTTAAGTCAATTTGAGACGGGTAATTTCTCTGACCACCACACAATGGACAAGTATACTAGAAGATGTTTCCAGGTATTCAGAGACAAAGTATTTCACCAAGAACTGATGAACATCCAAAATATCGTCACGTCGTTTTTGCAATCGTACAAAAATTTGGAAGGCAAAATGAAGCACATAGATTGTTCTGCAAAAGAAGTTATTCTAGAAAGATTTTTATCGAAGTCTTTATCGAAGAGTTTAATGTCGTTTACTGTGATATCGTTACAGTACACTTTGTACCTGATCAAATTGCACGAGAACGATTTGCCGAGCGAATGTAAAAGTGCGTACGCAAGTAATATGGGGCAGAAGATTTTTACAAATTTCGATCACACTCTGAATGTTTGCCTGAGTAATGCTTCGAGGTGTTTTAATTTGACGCCCGTTTGGAAAATTTTGAATGTAGAAACTAACGCATCGAGGGTTCATTCTGCTATCAACTGCCTTTATACTTATGTCAGGAACTCTGTCAAGGTAATAATTATTTTTAATAATGCAACTTTTTTTTTATTTCTGTAAGACTAATGCCATTATGGAGGTCAGTTTTGGATATGTGTGGATGGATGGATTGCGTATAAATCAAAAAAGAATTTAACACTACTTACCAGTTTATTTAAATAATTTACATCCAATTAATATTTATAAAGAATTTGTATATGAAAGCGGGAGTGCACCATAAGCGATTTGCAAAGCTGTTATTTCTTCGGCAGTCTAGAACAGAAGGGTTCTGTTAAATTTGTCATGGCAGACGTGACTCTGTGATAATGTTGAGAATCGCTATTGGTGTGTGAGGAACCAGTAGGGATGCTTCGCAGTTCAAGATCGCTGGCTCATTCGCTTGTCACACCATTGTTATATTGTTACATCAATGCTGCCTCTATAAAAGGCCTCGATACCAACAGGCAAGATGGCCGCCAATCTTGTTGAAACTTAATTTATTTTTTCGTCAATAGCTCTTGAAATATATTCCTCTGTTAACTCACAATATGCCATATTAATAAAATATACGCAGAAAACAGAAAATCTATAAAATAGAAATACAATTAATTTAACAATATAATTAATGTGTAGCCCGGAAAGAGTCAATAGAAAGATCGAGCGTTGGTTACGTTGAGCCTTTTTGATTGTTTTTTTAACAAGTAAAATTTTTTTTTAGGATACTTTGCCGTTGAATTTTGTCAACCTGGCGATACCAAAGGACTCCAAAACAAATCCGGGAGAGTTACCGTCCATCTGTGATAAATTCCTCACATTAATAAAGTTCTGGGAGGAGAATGTTTACAACAAACTCAACAATAATAACAGCTGTTTCATGTCCTTAAAAATACAAGATGCGGCTGAAAATCTTCTTATTGCCTTATGCAGGTAAGATTTTGAAATCATAAAAAAAAAAAAATTTTTTAACAAAAATTATTTACAGGTTTTCAAAAAAAATAGGCTCATTATATTTGATATAAAAAATATATATTTTATAATTTTAACTACAAAACAGAAATCTGTTTATTTGGAGTAGAAAAATGCTTCATTGGTGAGATGAAATTTATGCAGTTTTTTGGGCTTGAATGTTTTTTTTTTAATACCAAACAGCTGCTCCCAACTTTCCGGAGCCAGTTGGACTATGGCATCCCCATTTGGGTATGTTGTGAGGCTGAAGCAAGTAGAGAAGAAAAGGAGATGGGAAGAGCAGGGTAGTACCTCGCTAAACAGAGCTTGCCACCAAAAATGGCTAAAACGATTTCAAGCACGATATTGATTCTGAATGGTGGTTTTTACCAGGACAATACTGAGGGTGTCTACCATTCTGAATTTTTTGCTTTTATTTTTAGGTGTGATTTTGCTAATGCCTTTACATTAGTGCCACCCCTGGCCTGGTGTGAGACCCAAGTCTTCGAAGATGTGACCAAACCTACCATTAGCGACCTGCAAAATCAGTCCGTGCACACTTCAGGGTTGCCAATCGAAAGGAGTTTGAAGAAAGAGATAGCTATTCCGATAAATTCACTGCAGGATATGGACGTCCTAGAGCAGTTCTTATTCAGGTGGGTCTAACTAACTAACTAGTCATCACGCCTTTTCCCCGCAGGGGTAGGCAGAGTGGATAGACCACTGCACAAGTCTGTCTTGGCAAATACTCCTCGCTTCATTCACATTCATGCATCGTCTCATACATACTCTTCTGTTATTCGGGCGTCCCCGACTTTTTTATAATTATTATTATTATTTTTTTTTTTTTTCAAGAGCGGAGACGGTTTACATAAATAAAGTTCCCGTGAGCACTTAGGCCGTAGGCCCATTGTGCTATCTCCCATTTTACCTCATTCCTTTGACAGTAATCCAGTCCCTTTTACAAATTTCACCAGGATTGTCATTGGAAATGAAGCTATGTCTTCTGGTTCAACAATGTGTCTTCCCAGGTCTCATTTCTCCTCTTCACTCCTCCGCGGTTCCCTGAAGGCCCCACGAGGGAAGAGGGCTTCATCTCTCCTCTCCACTCCTTAGTTCCCCGAAGGCTCCACGACGGAGAGTTCACCTCCCTTTGGTTCCCTAAAGGCCCCACAAGAGAAGAGCCCCAATCCACCTTGGCTCCCCGAGGGCCCCAGGAGGGAAGAGGACTTATCTCTCCTCTTCACTCCTCCTTGGTTCCCTAAAGGCCCCATAAGAAAGAGTTCACGGAGATGGCCTCATTTCTCCTCTTCACTCCTACATGGTTCCCTGAAGGCCCCACATGGGAAGAAGACATCATCTCTCCACTTCACTCCTCCTTGGTTCCCCAAAGGCCCCGTGCCGGAGGAGTGCCCTTCCCCTTGGTTCCATGAAGGCCCCACAAGGGAAGGGTTCATGGAGGTGGCCTCAGCTCTCCTCTCCACGGCTTTTCCTCTTGGTTCCTCCCAAGGGCCCCAGGAAGAAAGTCCACGGAGGTGGCCTCAGCACTCCTAGGTTCCCAAAAGGCCCCTAGTTTTCGAATGGTCCAATTTTTTTGTCCCACGAATGACCAAGGAAATAGAAGGTCCACTCCAGCAGAGCCCCGAATGTTGGAGTAAGGTCTAAATACTCCGAGATGCGACCTTGTTTCTCGGAGGCACCGTTCTTGACACTGTTCCCCAGGACATTCAGCCTGATCACGGTAGCTCACACCTTGGCTTGGGATGGCTACTGCAGGTTTGTGTTTCCACTCCCTGAGCGATGGGTTCGCCACACTCCCTACGCTATTTTATAATTAACTTCCGCATTGTATTTTCCTTTCTTCACCACAATACACACTTCGCCACAATCTACACATCGATCGTCTAGTTGATTAGTCAGACATTTCCAAGTACTAAGATTGCGTCAGGTGGGAATGCTGTCCTTGTTCTACCGGTATTACAATGGAAGATGCTCCGAGGAACTAGCGTCATTGATCCCCTCGGCACCGGTGCATAGTTGGGAAACACGCCAAACACGCGCCCAACATTTGTATACGGTTGACATTAGTCACATGAGAACGGGTAGTTTCTACGACTCATTCTTGAGTTCAACAGCTCGGCTGTGGAACGATTTGCGGGCCTCTGTGTTTCCTCCCTCCTACAACATGGGTCTCTTCAAGACCCATGTCCACTCCTTTCTCTCCTCAAAAACACCCTCCACACAGCGTCTTCAAAGATGACATAGGCCCTGAGGGAAATTATCTTCTTCAGGGCCTCCTGTGTGGAGTTAATGTAAAAAAAAAAAATTTGGATAGTGACAAAAGCAATATTCGAATGCTTGCCATATATCAAATATTATTTACAAGTGTCTGCATTTTATATTTTTAAAATGCTATAAAATAACAACAGGAGGCATAACGGTCCGGCAGATTGGTATGACATATTAAAATATCCTAGTGTCCCACACAACATCAACATTTTGATTAATTCAATACAAGTTTTTCTGCATTATAATTGATTTGGTGGTGTTTATGAGTAATCCAAATATCCTACCAGATAGAGGGTACACTTTTACATATAACTGCATACTCAACTCAAATTAAAAAAATTCAGAGATGTCTGACTAATCAACTGGACGATCGATATCTGTCCTGATGATGGATTCTGTAATGTTGTTCGAAACTTTGGCTAAAGAAATAATAACCCTAAAATAATTCACTACAATACTTTAAGCCTCAATTACATTGAGCGAGTTTACAAGCTACTAGCCGGCAAGTTTAACTCGTCCCGTACCACTGGAGGAAACTTGTAAATTTCGCGATGTTTTGACTTTGACGTAATATTTTGTGGGTTTATTTTATGCTATCTTATGTAATATTTACCGAAACACATTCCTTGAACAATAAACTATGCCTAAAAACAACATTACTTGCGTTTATTTGACGAATCCATACGTTTTACGATCTTTTTTACAAGAATGACACAACCGAACTGACAGCTCAAATGCTCTGAAAAAAACTCAGCCAGAGATCCATAAAGAATTCATAGAAATTACGCCGGTTCCATAGATGTGTTCAAAGCATTCTATACCTTAAGAACAAGAATGCCCCAAGCGATTCTGACCTTATCCTTCGTACGTTTTCTTTATAATTAAGGTTTAAAATCGCATTTCAAAAAATATTTTTTAGAGTTTAATTTGGCACGCGCCGGCGCCTACTCGGCAAGCAACCGGTTAAAAGCGGGCGAATCGGCGAGGGGATTGTCATGATGACACACGAAAATTTCCACTTGCTCAGTAGCGAACTATCTAGCGAGTTGAAACCACATGTTGCTATCTTTTCTGGGTGTTCTAGCATTAAAAATGAAGTGGAATATAAATCATATCCGTTTTGCTTTCCTTTTTGATAACTTGAGCTAAAATAACGACTCCTGCACGAACTAATTCTGTAGACATTTTGTAGAAAACTGAGCTCGCAACTAGCTCACTAGCTACTATACGATGACACAAGGTTAGTTTACTAGCTAACAAGCCCACAAGCTAGCGAGTAGCAAGTAAAGTAAAGTTTAGGCCGTGAAAATCTAAAATCGTATTGGACTAAAACTTACGCAGTTACGGTCTGTAAAATGTTAAACAGTTGAACGTGTAAATGTCGAATGATGTCGCCAAACGTTTTAAACATCCCTATGATTCATAAAAACTATTTTAATAATAATAACACTCAATTCCTATGCTGGCTACATCTCCAACAGCAATCATCCACAAGCAATATTTTCCACTTACAATAATAGTAGTAGGAGTCTTCAAATATTTTAAGGTTATTCCTAAACCCGGGAAAGTTTACCTTTCTTTGAAAAAGGATTTAGGACTTGAGTTAAACCTCAGATATCTAATTTTATCGAGCAGTTTTTAAACAAATAAATTATAATAAATTCTGTCAAAATAATTTATTAATCTTGCATATTTAATAATGTTTTCAGGGTTAACCTCATCGGCTGGACTAGCAAGAAAGGTTTTGAAGAGATCTGGATGAGCCTGTTAGGGGCCCTTCAAGGCAATGGAACCCACTGGGCCATGCGGGGCATCATGCAACTCTTGCTATCCACCGGTGCTACCCTCTGCAGGGGGGAGAGAGAGAAGACGCAGAGGCCTGGCTCTAGCCCTGAGCGGTAATGTTATAAGATGTTGTACGAGATATAAGAAGGCTAGATTAATTTTCATAAAATGGCGCTAGACAACCATATTGGCTGTAGTGATCACCTACCTAGGCATCTACTGGTTTTAGGGGTGCCAAAATTTTATTCGCGCCAGGCGCCGTTTGGCTTAGGGCCGGCCCTAACTAGACACAGACCTGAGCGGGAATATTGAAAGATATTGTCCCTTAGATTCAGTACTGAGTGGTAATGTTGAAAGATATTGTCCCATACATTAAGTACTGAGTGGTAATGTTGAAAGATATTGTCCCATACATTAAGTACTAAGTGGTAATGTTGAAAGATATTGTCCCATAAATTCAGTAAGTGTTTGCGGTTATGTTAAAAGATATTGCCCTATAAAAATTCGGTTTCATGCCAACTGAGAATAAAGTCAACTCAACACCTTCTTGAAAAGTCATTAAAAGCTATGAAAAAAATAATTTAAAATTAGCCGATAACCCTAACCTAACGTAATCTATTTAACCAATTTTTTTTATATTTTTTTTTATGACTCTAAATGACTTATCTGAGATGGTTCTCAGTTGGTTTCATTCCGAGTTGTCCGGTCACCAAAAATTCAGCCCGGAGTAATAATGTTATAAATGATATTGTCCTATAAACATACAGCCGTTCTTTTATTTTTATATTTTCACCTCATAATGGCGCCCCTATCTGTGTGGTGCATAACCAGGGAATCTATATCGCCACTCGGTTGGGCGATGTTATGAGGTGGCTTAAGCGAGAGGCTGTAGAAAGAGAATTGTTAATGTGGGTCTCGAGTCTTTAGATATAAAGAGAAAGCCCGGAGAGGTATTGTCAAAACATATTGCTTTATAAAAATACCGCCCTGAGTGGTAATCTCTCTTGATTGATACATTAGCATTGATTAATAGATTCTTGACTCATTCTAGATTCAGAGCTCACCATTTGAGAGTTTTTTGTGGGAAATTCAATCAGATGATCTGCTTCATGGTGAAAATATGCCAATTAGACATACAGGTTTTTAAAATTGTCATTTTTGTTGGTTTGTATTTGAACAGGATGGAACGGTTAATGGACTACCAACTCCTGGATAGGCTCTACTCTGACACTAATGTGGACATGGATTTCTTTACTGACCCAACTTATAATTACTCCAACTTAAGTATCGAGTACCTTGGACATGCAGCAGGTATCTATTTTATTTTTTATACTTCATCGTCACGGCGCTTCATGCCAGGGTGGGCTCTGGCCTCTTTCACAAATGTTCTTAACCAATTCCAGTCCCTAGGCATTCTATTCCAGTTTCCTGATGTTCCTTCTCCAACTTTTTTTAACACAAGTCCACTTCTTCCTCTAGATTGCTACCACTGGAATATCCACTTTATTATGATTTGCGGTGACCTGTCATGTGACATTCTTTCCACATTGCCAGTTCATTGCAATCTTTGGGACCTTCAAAATACCTACAACACTATATAATTTTTTATACAACATATAAACTATATTATACACTATACAACATTTTTAATTCCGAACTTACCAAATATAAGGGGTACTTGACCGGTTGAACACCTCGGTGTTTACGGATGAAACTCGAAAATTTCGCGATGTTTTGACTTTTGACGTAAATTTTGTGGGTTAATTTTATGCTCTGGTATGTAATATTTCCCGAAATACGTTCCTTGAACAACAAACTACACCTACAAACAACTTTACTTGCGTTTATTTGACAAATTGATAGGTTTATCGATCTTTTTATTACCCGCGGCGCACCCAGTTTGACAGTTGAAAATCGCCGGAGAAGTGACATTTAGAAAGTCAGAGAAACCGTTCTAAATAATAATTCCGAGAGGCTAGGTGTGTTTCTTATATCTGTTACGTCAAGAACAAGAATGCCCCAAGCGATTCTGACCTTGTTCTTCATACATTTTCTTTATACATAAGGTTTAAAATCGCACATAAAAAAGTTTTTTTTTTATTTTTTTATTCGGCTATAGGGCGCGCACCGGCGTGCCAACGGCACGCGACCTGTTAAAAGAGTATTTCTCTGATGTTTCATGAATATGTTATGTGAATATGTTTCTCGTGTTTCTATCATTTATACTTATAATTCTGTTATGATTCGATTTATATGTACAACCTGGTTTTTTATGGATACCAATGTATTGATGTTTTTATGTTTTATGTAAATTTTAGTTTTATATGATCTTTTGTTTTAAATAATTTTTGGTTTCGTATTCCTTTATTATAAATTTTATATTTCTAATTTTTGACGTGATAACGTCTTATAAATCGATGAACGCTGGCTGCGTGCATGAAAAAGCATGACTCATTGTCACGTTCCGCCTGAGCCGAGCGTGCGAGCGAGAGCGCTGAACAAGTGATAGAGAGGAACGATCGGCCTAAGCGTTCGGCTTATGACGCATCAATGCAATTTTTCTTCAATGTTTTCTTAAGACGTTATCACGTAAAATTATCATCCGTAAACCGACTTTACAGACAACTAAATTTTTTATTATGCTGTTTAATCAGAGGTAAAGTCACAAGGAGGAAATCCATAATTGGTTTTATTTTGGCTATACAAACATGTACAAACTGAAAAAATGTAAACTGTCGATTTCCCGATAATAAATAAACAAATAAATAACAATGAATAAATCAAAATATTGTCATCTAAGATAATACTGTAATGCATTGAAAAAGCTTCTAAGTGATGTCGTCAGATGTCAGCAGCGAAAGTGCTTCTCCCGATGGCCAACAGGGGTACCCATGTAGACGGGGTACCGGCGAGATGAGCTCTGAAGAGCTAGTCCGCAGATCCCTTTTCCTTCTCTTGCAGACAGGTCGGCTGACTTGCAGCAATAGTATTGTAAATACGTAAACTCGGAATAAACCAGTTTGTTATCATGAACCTGGTATTATTGAGAAGTCCCCCTCAGAACTACAAGTTGTTGAGTATAAATAATAACTCAACATAACAAATGCATTGTGTTATTCACAGTTTATTGACTATTATTCTGCCATTCCAATATCATAGTAAAATCTATTTACATAAAGGAAAAGGTCTGTCTTGGGCAGTGTGGATTTGATTTTTATAAAAATATACAGTTTCATTCTGAGATTGATGAAATTTTGCACACTTGATCTTCAAAATAAGAGGAAGGTCACTGCTTACATTAGATTTCGTGGGCAGCGCAGGGGACTTAACCTAGTCTTTAAAGACAAATATATTACAATTAGGTTCTAAATTTCACGGTACATTTCAATTCTGTTTTCAATTCAATTCAATTCAATTCATTTTTATTCTTTTAAAAACATCACAAAATGTTACATTTTAATTCAATTTTTAAAATACATTTGTAACAGTGGTAGACACAAACTATACAAGCATTAATAGAGCTTGCCTTTTAAAGGCAGCTTCACTAACGCTAAATATGTCGATATCAGAATTAATTCTGTTTAACAGCAAAATTGCTCTCCCGACCGGCATGACCATTGGCAAGTTCATCCTGCAAGCCGGAAGATAGAACAGTCGAAGATACCGATCGGGAACATAGAAATGAATGCTCTCCCTGATAGCTGAGTTTTCAAACCATCCGCGGATCGTGTACATCTCTTCTGACCCGTAGATGGTTCATTCCGAGCATACCCAAAAGAAAGTCGGTAGGATAGAGCCACGGATAATAGCCATACTTCCTCATGTATAGAAATCTTAGAAATTTCTTCTGAACCCTTTCCAATATGAGGGAATATTTTGCTTGGTGTGGACTCGACCCACTTTCAAGTCTACTCCTTACTAAGGAATTGGATAAAATTTTGAGAACCCGGGTGTCTCTAAAATTCCTTGCAGTAAGCAGAACAAAGCCCAGCATTCTTAATGAAGTTCTACAAGTCATCTGAATATGAGTATGAAATGTCAGCCTTCTATCAAACATGATTCCAATTTTGTCCATTTTGTACTATAATAAATATTACAGATTTACATTAGAATTATTGACCGGTGTTTTTTTCTAGGTGTGAATGAACATGCAGATTTCAGGACTAAGAATGCACTGAAGCAGACTAGAAAGAACTTACAAGAGCTGGGCATCGATATTGACAGTTGCTTACAACTATTGATGGATTTCGCTACTCAAATCATTTCACCACAGGTAAACTTAAATCTTCTTCTATCTACATAACGCTGTCTGTACCATCTGTACACTGATCATAGAATTACGTATGACGTGGTCACAACTAAAATCCCAGGAACTCAAACTAAATGGAAGGTCATTCCAAGAGTGTGGACCCAGCACATAATCTGTTAGTTAGTTCAGCTGTCAAAATTACTTGGCTATTCAGATCTAGTCACAAACACGACCAAAGTCATTTCAAGCAACACCAATTCTGAATAATGGTCTTACACCAGAGTTTTTTTTTTTTTTCGTGAGCTCCACACAAGAGGTCCTGAGGAAAATAAATTTCTCTCAGGGCCTATGTCATCTTTGGGGATGCTGTGTGGAGGGTTTTTTTTTAAGGAAAAGGAGGAGAGGAGAGTTCTGGGAAGGAAAAGGGTTTAAGGGGTGGGTAGGAATCTGGGGTTCAGTGTGTCCTGGTCATCCGCCTCCAGGACCTAGACAAACCTCACCCCATGAACCCGGGCACCCCTGCTAAGTCACCAAACGTAGCGAACCACGAGTATCTTCCACTGAGGATAAGAGTAGGTGTAATTGAAATATTGTCCCGTTATTTCTAACCTCAGAATATTTCAATTTGGGAGGCGGGAATTGGTACCGCCGCCCCGGGGACCTTTATTAGATAAACAACACCTCTGCCATAAGTCACCCCAAGTGGTTCGCTACGTTTGGTGATTTAGCAGGGGTGCCCGGGTTCATGGGGTGAGGTTTGTCTATGTCTTGGAGGCGGGTGACCAGGACACAGTGAACCCCAGATTCCTACCCACCCCATAAACCCTTTTCCTTCCCAGAATTCTCCTTCATTTCCTTTCCTTAAAAAAACCCTCCACACAGCATCCCCAAAGCCCTAAGGGAGATTCTTTTCCCCAGGGCCTCCTGCGTAGAGCTCATGTAAAAAAAAAAAAATTCTTTTAAAAAAAAATCACCTATGCATACCTTGTTATAATATTTATTTCTAGTGCACCTGGGGAGTGGGCGCCCGTTTATCCATGCTCTGCTGTCTGGTAAACATTTCGGACAACTTCTCCTCCCTGGAGCAGTGGCGTTGGCTGGAGGCCACGCTGCTAGCGGTGCCGGTGACCTCCGAGGCCCGCGACCTGTTCACCCGCCAGTACCTGCACCTCGGCATGGCCAAGGTGGTCTGCGTCCTGGAGCACGCCAAACTTTCCGCCAATCCCGTCAGATATTCGTCTGGCTTCTCGGAGATGGCTCTGCTATACGATGTGAGTTTGAGAGATTGACAATGGATCGATTGATTGATATAGTCAATACAATTAGATATTTGCCTGGTTTCTTAAAGTTGATGTTTCCGTCTGTTGTGAGTTTAGTTGATTGAGAGTAAAATGCATTGTTATTATGTCTTCCAATGTGATCGGTCACACTTATCAGGGATGGCGCTGCTGTATGACGTGTGTTTGATTAAGAGAACTAATTTATATTCATGGGGTGAGGTTTGTCCGGGTCTTGGTGGTGAATGCATCTGCCCATCAGCTGCCAATCGATTGGAGAGGACTCCCACCCGTTTGCCATGCCCTTATTATTTGTGTACTGTGTCTTCCTCCCATACAGGTGCTTTTAGGATATGCTGGATGCAATCACCCAGCGCTTGCCGCTTCGTGGACTGTCACCAACCTGTCCCACTGTCTTGCCTGTATCTTATCATACTAACACATATTGTATCTTGTATGTCCCGCTAAGCACTTGCATACTGCTTACTAACAACGTATGCAGGGACACTGGAGGTCTAGATTCGTTCTAAATTAAATGTAGCTTCGTTCTTTCAAAAAAATTAGAGTCCTTGCGAGAGCTCTGAAGGAGTAACCATCTGTTACTTATACCAGGGCGTGTATGTGGTGGATAACCTCCAATGCCCATCAGCTGCCAGGGCGGGTAAGTGGTGGGTCCTCCAATGCCCATCAGCTGCATGCAGGCTGGATCAGGAGAGTCCTTTTGATCCCTCCAGCAGAACTCTCTCGGAACATTGCCTTGCACCACAGAGGGAAGGATGAATTCATATGTCCATTACTCCTGGAGACATTAACCTCCATCTGACTACTAACCGCCAACTCCTCATACCCTTTTCCTTTCCAAAACTTCCTCTCCTTCCTTTCCTCAAAAGACACAATTTCCAAAAGACACACTATCTTTCTATGATTCTTGCCTATTAAGCCCCAATTACATTAAGCGAGTTTACAAGCTACTAGCTGGTAAGTTTAAAAGCGGATGAATCGGCGAGTGAGATTGTCATGATGACACACAAAACTGTCTACTCGCTCAGTAGCGACAGTAGCAGTTAAAATAACGACCCTCGCGCCAAGCAATTCTGTCGACATTTTGTAGAAAACTTGAGTTTGCATGCTAGCCAGTAGCGAGAATAACGACTCCCGTGCGAAATTTTTCTGACAATTACGAAATCAGCTGTTGGTGGGCCGCCATCTTTAGGCAAACGCTAGCGAGTAGCGAGTAACGTTGACCACCTTTCTACTTTTTTCGTAGATTGTCCACAATCTGCTAGTTAGCTAGTAATACAATTACACTGAGCAAGTTTACTAACAGATATTGAATTTCCCAGCTAGTAGCTTGTACACTCGCTCAATGTCATAGAGGCTTTAAAGCTTTTGATAAATTTAACATTGAAGCTGTTAAAAATCGAGGTTAATGGAAACCTTCTAAGATGGATCAAATTATTTGTCATAAACAGAAGTCAAGCAGTATAGTTAAGGGTGTCTCTTCACGTTTCTATAATATACCAACAGGAATTCCACACGGATCACATCTTCAACCTCTCTTGTTTATTCTGTATATCAATGATATATGCACATGTTTCAAAAAGTCTAAATTCCAAATGTTTGCTGATGACACTACAATTAAAAAAAAAGTCACTAATGTTAATGATAGGCTGGAATTGCAAGAGGTTATTAAAAGGCTTGGAATATATTGTGCGAACAACCAAATATTCCTTAACATGGAAAAAGGCAACACAATATCTTTCACTAAAAGCATTAACCCCTTGATATTCCCGTATAAAATCAAAGGCATAGAACTAATGAAGAAATAGTGAAGTAGGGGACTTAGGATAATTATTATGAACACAAGAATGTCTTTAAATTTCTACAAACTTTTAGGATTCATTGTAATGCCGAGTTTGTACTAGGACAATACAGAAAAAAGGACAATATCGTCCTGTTACAGTAGTACTGCTTTCCAACAACGATATATTACTTAAGACGTTTTTCGTTTTCAGGTGGACATCAACCAGTTTATACCGGGCCCAACTACCAAGCTGCACGCGATCCTCGTACACCTGAGGATCATGCGGGATCTGCACTACAAGAACTACTGGAGCAACTTCACGGAGCTGGGCAGCGCCCTGCGCTCCCTCAAATCCAACTGTCTCTCTCGGGTGGTGGACACCACCTATTCCAGGTTAGCTTCAGTCGTGCTGATACTCGTGCCGTCAGCGTTTGATCAAATTTTGAAACTAATTTATTATAAATTCTTCTAGAATTCATAATAAATTCTTAGGCTCCATCTAATTTTAAGTTAAAGAGAGAAGAACATTCCAAACCTTTAAATTTAATATTTATTTTATTTTCTAGGCGATCTCCCTATGAGCAGTCTCTCTGGTGGAACATTCTGTTCATCCTGGTCGACTTGGGGGTGATACAGCTGGAGACAGCTGTTAAATTTCTGGTAGAAAATACTGAAGACATTTGCTTTGAATTAGTCCTCAAGGTAAGACATTCATAAATTTCTCAGTGATAAAAAAAAGACTGAGACTAAACCGGGTTGTTCCACAGAATTTTAACAATTCATCGAAATTCATAGTTAATTTTCAAGTTTTGTGTAAGTTCTATTCAAGTTCTGTTAGTATTCTATTATGGGCCGGTTGTTTCACAGAATAGAAATAATAACAGAATTTTAATAGAACTTTCACAGAACTTGAAAATGAGCTTTGAAATTCAACTTATGTTTTTTTCATTGTGGGGCTCTTGTTTTACAGTATTTTGATAACAGAACTTGAATAATAATGCAGAAAATTTATTTGTAATTTATGTACTTATTTTTTTGTGACTAATAAAAAAAAATCATAAAATTTCAAAGTTAAAATTCAAGTTCTTTGAAAGTTAAATTCATGTTCTGTCAATATTTCATCAAAAGCATTTCATTGTTTCGCAATACTTAACAGAAATTTTATGGTACTTGCAGAACTTGAATATTTTGCTTTATGTGCGACAGAATTTTAACAATTCATCAAATTCCAACGTTAATAATACACATGTTCTGTGCACGTTTTCAAGAACTGTTATTATTTCATTTCTGTGAAACTCCGGGCCCATGATGGAATAATAACAGAACTTGAATATTGTAACGGACGCGCTGAGCATTTGCGACCATGTCACAATAGGGAATGCGTTTCCAAGGCAGGACTCGGCTCGACTCAAAAATGTATTGTGACTATGTAAAATTGTATTATGTTGTATGTTAAATAAAAAAAATATCAGAGTGGGGGCAAAACAAGCAAGCAAAGAGAGAGTCGCCTTTTTCGCCCGAACGCGACTACGGTGCTGCTACTTAGTATAAATATGGCATAAAAACCTGAAATAAATCAGTTAACCAGGAACTCTTGCCTCGACTACAACTATCTCTGACCTGCTCGCAACCTACCTCGCTCCGTTCTTGCATCTACTCGTTTCTCTTCTGACCATCGCCTCACCCTGGATCACGGATTACCCTATCACTCTCTGAACCAGACCCGACTATGTCATACGGAAGAAGCCATCTCGGAGCGGCTCTACAGCCGGCAAAAGAGACTACATTCTCCCTTCACACGTAGTGAAGTGCGCGACATCTTGCGCCTCCATGGATTGGGACCTCCTCCCGCTTATCTTACAGTTCTTGTGTATCTCACCAAGTCTGGTACAAATATTAACTTTGAAATTTGTATTAAAATTTTTCAAATTCTGTGAAAAAACCCAAAACAACAAAAATTAGTCTCTTAACTGGTTAAGATGAAATATTTCGTTATTCTAAGAAAGCTATTCTGTTTTAGGCACCACATCACATCACTTCATCAACACATTTTCAAAAGTTCACTCTGACGAGATCCCTCATCGTTTTTTTTGTTGTCACCTAATATTATGTCATAAAATTACACTACATTACACTATTAATATATTTTACTGTTGCAGGGAGTGTGTAATGCTATCAACTCTGGGACCAGCCTTTCCAAAGATCAGAAATATACCCTGTTTGAAAAGATCAAAACTGATGCCTATCTCTGTCAAAAGTTGTGGCCGTTTTTAATGCTACTTGTCTATTCCGGTAAATAATAATTCACCTTTTTACATTAACCCTAGATTCATAAACTATATTTACTGTTACAATGTTCATAAACACACGTCTGTGATACATCCTATTTTTAAATGCACCAAATTTTTAAACTATAAGAATAATAATAAATAATGCTACATTATATTAATAAAAGGTAGGTTTATTTGAGATCAACACATTAAAAAACAATTTTTGAGATCATTCAGAGCATTCTAAGCACAAACTTCCACGATGTTCCATGCACATGAGACGTTTGCAAGAGGTGCAGATAAATCTAGTCACACGTTTTTTTTGTAAGAACAGAAGTTGCATAGCTTCCTGGTTTGTACTCCAGGATCGGCTGGTACATCAGGCAAAGAATTGCCTAAAATCGCATCGATGTTCCGTTTTAGGCATCGCCTCAAAGTCGGTGTTTCATGGCGACGCCGTAACTAAGGCTCGATCAACTTATTTGATATTTCTTTGACTAAAGCTCTCCTTGTCAGTGGTTTGTTTTAATTACGACTTATTATTGTGGACATGGATGACAAACAAATTGACTATGAACATATTCAACATACCGTAAAAGTAGCATAGTAGAATAATATATCTTAATAAAATTGTTACACTATTCATAAACATACGTACCTCAGACACCTTAGGCGTAGTATTTGCGCAACTACACGTTTAGGCGCCAAGATCCCTGGCGCCACACTGAGCTCTAACCGTGTCGGGAGGGTACTGAGACACACGTATTGCCATCTCTTTCGCGCTGTGCTCTATGAGCGTTTTACTACTCAGGGTCACTATTTGAGACGTATGTTTATGAATCTAGGGTTAATTAAGTAATTTATAATGCAATTTTTCTCTTTTCCGTCTCCATTGTACATAAATATTCAAATAAAATTAAAAAAATATTCATAATAAAAGACGAAAAAGACGTTTTGATTCACAATTGTGACCTTCTCAATAAAAAAATAAAAACTTAACAAAATGATTGCAGACGACATTCCAAAAAGCGAAGTGGTGGAGGTTTTGGAACCGGATCAATTGCTTCGCTATGCGCAACTAATAACGTGCCTTCAGAAGACGGCCCTGACGTCTGCTTCCTGCTTCACGCACTCTCCGCACATTCTACGCGCACTGGGAATCTTCATCAAGAACTTTCTGATGCCCCACGCGGTCGTCAATAGTGTAACGCTGAAGTTTTTAGACTGCTGCAGGTAATAATTTATTTATTTGTATATGTAAGCCCAAATGGGTTTTTATATATTATTTATTTATTTGTTATTAAGAAACAAACAGCTTATGCAGTGTGTAACAGCACGTAGCCAAAGGATTTTAACCAGGGATTCCTGAGCATATTTGGAGTACAAAAAGTAGATGTCATTTTGCTGTCCGATGATACTCCTACATGTCACGACAAGACCATGTGAAACGTGCGCTGTTTTGTGTGTTATTGTGCTGCTGGAACGAGACGGAGTGCTTAATGCATGTCCAACTATGCTGTACCCAACTACTCAGTTGTGAAGTGTGTTGGAAAAATATTTTTATTGTTTTAATTAAATAAATATATCATCAAACAGCAAGTGATATCTACATTTTTTACTCCAAATATGCTCAAGAATGGCTGGTTAAAATCCTCCAAGTGTGTGCTGTTATACCCTGTATAATAAAAAGATCTATCTATACAAATGAAGTTAATTAAAGTTAAACCAAAATATTATTGTGCTACAGTTGATTAGAGAGAGGAATTTTATCATATCTTAAAACCAATTAGTAGGTAAAGGGGAGATGATGAGGAATATTGGATAAGGATAGGAGATGCTCCCGATACATTCCGTACTCTTGTGTCCTCATGGGTGACGGCCGATGTGGTCGAGTGGTAAGGCTCTTGACTCGCAATCCGAAGGTCGTGGGATCGAATCCTGGCATGACAAATGAATTTTATTTGATTAATTTATGTTACTTCACAATTGATTCATTTAAAATAATATGTAATATATTTGCGGCACGTTCCAGAGTGGAAGATAGAGTATCTTTAGGAAGTATCGCTCTGGTGTAAGAACACCATTCAGAATTGAAACATTGCTTGAAATGGCTTTAGCCGTGTTTGGTGACCAGATCTGAATAGCCAGGTATTTCCCCACCTTCTTCTTTCCCATCTCCTTCCCCTCCCCACTACCTTCAGCCTCACAACATACCCCACTTGAGGATGCCATAGTCTCACTGGCTCCAGATGGGAGCAGTTGGGACTATTGTGCAGTATGCATATAAAAAAACAAAATAATAATTTACGATTGTATGCGTTACTTCTGTTCAATATATATTTCTGAAGATTATTATCGCTAATTATGACATTTTGTGTTACACTGCGTACATATATAGATATGGAGTGTATTCTAAGGTTGGTACCGCATGAGAGCAAATGAAAAAAATCTGTTTGTCAGGTTGATCTTGACGGTATATGAATTCTTATTAAATTACAAAATGAAACAAGTTCTTTGTTTAAAACCACTTTATTTAAATATATTTCTTCGATAATCTTATTTAATTGGTAAGCTCATGCGAGTCTAGGTCATTATTCACAATAAGTGTAAATAATAAAATAATAATTATAGTGAATATTAAATGATTTCCTCGAACAGACAGTTTGCACAAATAATTTTCTACATTAATATAACAGAGGGTAGGCAGAGGCAAAGAACCTCCACACCATTCCAGCTTTTTGCTTTTTTACTTTAACATTACAATGTATTTGTATTTCAGTTGGGCCGACTCCTGTTGTATGGACGGAGCAGACAGCCGGGCGAGATACGATCTCCACGTGACCCCGTATCTGGCTGAAATGATGGGGCACATGGTATTTGATGTAAGTAATGTTGGATAACGCAGACAGAGTGAATAAATACTCCAAAAAAATAAAAACTAAAAAAAAAATTATTAGAAGTTACTATACTAGGTTTAAAGTAGTGATGCTCAACCCAATTTACCTATTTTCAAACGTTCGCATACATATACTTATATATAGCGTTAATATAGGTATATTTAATTGAGCCTATTACTATGGCAGTCCCAGGTTGTACGTGGCATCATCATTCTTTATTCTATGTACATTGTACATACATACAACTCTTCTGTTTCTTCATTCTAACTCTTGACATAAGTATTTGATTCACTTGATCGTGCCATGTCTTACTCGGGCGATGCTAATTATGTACACATTTTTTGATTTTACTATTTATATATATCTTTGTATAAATACTCGACTCAAACTGTTCAACCATAATCTTTTATCATTTTTTCTAGGTCTTTGAAATGTCGATAGAGCAACAACTCCTCCCAATTCTCAGCGGCTGGCTATTTGACGTCCTAGAACACATTCTCCAGGGGCGGGTCCCCTCCCAGCTGACTCCTCACATCCTCATGTGCCTCATCATCAGCTCTTCCGACAACCCCAGCATCCGACTTCTGGCTCCGGCCGTTTTCCACACCCTAAGGTCCAGCTTCTACTCGGCCAACCGATCCACGCAAACCGATAAACAACAGAGTCGGCAGTCGTATATAGATTCAGTTGATAAAAATATAAGAATGCCAGTTGATAAAAATAATAGAATAGTTGATAAAAATATTAGAATGGTTGATAAAAATGACAAAATGTCGGTTGGTAAAAATGACACTTTGTCAAATGTAGCAGAGCTTGATTTGGATTTAGAGAGAATAGCTCCTAAATTGAGTTTTGTAAATCGGAGGATTTTGTGCTTGGGTGCGATACATTCCGGTTTTACTAAAGCGCAAATTGATAAATTAAAAGCCGTCTGTGTTAATAACGATGCTTTGAGCGAATTGCTCACCTGCTTGGAGTAACTTTACCATTCTTATTCTGAAAAAGATTATGGAAATAATTGTTTTTTTAATTGAGTATTGTAGTAATTTTAAATAAGTTATAAACTTTTGCCCCCCACCCAGTTTGTAGACATTTTGATACATTTCATCACTTAGAATAATTTTTCAATTGCTTTGTTTTTTTGACACTCCTGCGTTATATTTTTAAAGGTGCAAATATGCTTTATATTAAGAATATAAGATAGAAAGAAGCTTTTGAAATGTGCATATACCGGTTCTTCTTCTCAAGTCGTTTCCTCATTGCTGAAGATCGATACCCCTACTCTGATTTCCGTAGTGGACAGATCTCCTCCTTAACTTGCGGTCTTGCGCTGCATGGAGAGGTAGAATAACCGGACAGGTAGGGTAACCGGTTTAGAAGTTATTCGTAGAATAACCTAAAACTGTGAATGTTTACTTGAGATTAAAATAATAAAACTCGGATATCTTGGTCATATTATGAGGAGTGACATATACAAGGATACCCAACTGATAATTCACTGATAATCAACTGAAAAGTAATGCAAACATGCTTGTAAAACATGAACAAAAACAAATATGTACAAAGATCAGGCAAAAAGTACATTAAAATACGATTCTTAAGCTTCAAAATCATATATTTATTTTTCAACATAGTCATCGTTAAGGCTAACGTATGTCTCCCAACGTGTTACTAGTTTTTTCATTATGTAACTGAAAAATTCTTCCTACATTTCTCAAATCCAGGACTTGACAGCTGCTTTCCCCTAATTGTCGGAGGTGTAGTGATTACCGTTGAGGTGTCTCTTGAGTAGAGGAAAAAAAAAAAATCGCAAGGCAAAAGATCAGGGGAGTGAGAAGGGTGTGGAATCGGTTCAAACTTCAGGTTTTGCAGAGGCTCTAATCAGAGATATTTATTCTCGTCTGTGGTGCCCGTCGTCCACAAATTTTATGGTATCCTAATTGTTCAACAATGAAGCCGACACGATCCTTGGATATTCCAAAGTGGTTAGTGGTACGCTTTTGAGTGATTCGCCGGTCATTTTGAATCAAATCGGGGACGAGTTTGGATTGTTTATCTTCTTCTTCTTCAATGGCGCTACAGCCCATTTCGAGCCTTGGCCTCCTTCAGGATAAGCCTCCACCGCCCTCTATCCTCGGCCGTCGTCTTCCAATCTGCGCGTACTTATAGAGGAGGAATGTCACTTCCATATTCCACCTGGCGCGCTTCTAAAGGTCATTTTGTTCGCGCTGTACAAGCATGTGTGCATTACTTTTCAGCCTACCCTATGCCCTAGCCCAGCCTACGTATATTATTCTTTATTCCATTAACCGTCTAGCTTACTCTCGTTTTCTCTCTCTCTTGTCTACATTTTACTAGTCACTAGGGTTCTTTGCATTTTGTTATTTTAGGACATTTCAGTTTCGGTTAGTTTTCGGAGTACTCTAGCAACTCATCACTTTGGTTGGAGAAGGACATTGACTACCTTGTTGAGATGTCTCATAATCTATTTACCGATTTCTGATTTTGAGGTTGAATCTTGTGTAAAGTGTTTTAGTTTAACATATTTTAATGGAAAATTTTTAAATAGGACTTATACTTACCAATTTAGAATGTAACTAAGTGCCTGTTCAGAAGGGGCAAATTCGTCGTAAATCATTACGCGCGTAAGCATACACCCATAAGTGACGTACTAGGCGCCAATACATTGCATCCAGAACCATCGCGCGTGTTTAAAATACGGGTGTAACTTGCGCATAGCACCATAGCATTGCGCAATGGAGCGGGCGCTTTCCACGCTCTTTCTGGATGCAAACGTAAGCGCATATACGTGCATGACGATTCACTCCTTCTGAACAGGGTCTAAACCAGGGTGTCCCAACCAGTGGTCCGCAAGAGCTAGAATATGGTCTGCAAAAGATTTCAAACTTTCAATAACGCGCGCCGCGCGGTTAATAAGCGAGCTCAGCGCCCAGGTGGTCCCTGGTCCAGGAAGACTGAAAAGCAAAAAACGCAGTACCCACCCCATCCCGTCTCGCCCCAATCCCATATCCCATTCTGCCCCATCCGTCGCGGTAAATTTAATCGTGACAACAGATAACATTCAGTTTATCATTATTGTACCTTGTGGTTCTATAGTACCGCTGGTCTAAACGGATGTTCTAGCTTCACTTTACTTTGTTCTGAGATATGAGGTGTCAAAGTTTGCAAAAATGATTTTTCATAATATATTTACCGATTTCTGATTTTGAGATTGAATCTTAGTATTTTTGATTACGTAACAATATTGCAACCAGCTAGGGCACAATAATTCATTGCACAAAGTTATTTCCCTAATGCCATTCCAAGCTAGGGCACTTTCAAATTAAATAATTTAATCCTTTAAAATGTGTTAAATTAAAAATACTTTACGCCAGATTGATCCTCAAAATCAGAAATTGTTAAATAGATTATGAGAATTCATCTTTGCAAACTTTGATACCTCAGAACATGATAAGGTTAAGTTAGAACCCTATCCAACTAAAGTGACTATACTGCGCTTTGTAAAAATGATCATCTGTCAGATACAAACAAAATCGTAATTGCAAAAGGTTCAATGCGATGTTAGAACCTTGTAAATTCACTGGAAGCCTTAAAAACTTGATTTTAAAACTTCTTCAAACAAAACTACCATGGAAATACAATATAGATGCATTCAAATTTCATTTTTGAAAAAAAGTGTTGGTTTGACTCCTTGTCCAAATGAGATGACGAACTCTTGCAAGTGTTTCTGTTCGCTTCAATCTACATCATTTTTTGTTTGGATAAGTTTACAAAATGGTGAAGTCTTTTCGCCTACGTAAACATGACACCTTAACTAAACTAATAAATGGAAATTTTACAAAAGATCGATAGCGGTGTTAGTTTTTCGAAATATCTGTTTTCAATTTTAGCGTATTTCGTTAATCTACACTATTTATAATCCGCCACTTTCACTAATGGGACGTATTGAATTATTGGCAGTGAGAGAGTAGGTACTGTACTTTGTTTGAATTTGAATATTCGAGAAATTTTTACTTGTTTGTAATATTGTAAATGATTTTTTTTCTCAGATTCGCTCTAATTTGCTTTTTTATGTCAATTCTGATTGTGATGCCTGTACACAGACATGTAAAGTAAAAAATTCACGCAAATAAAAATGTTTTGGATCAGCGGTGGTTGAACTGTGCTTATAAATATTTTTATTGTTGTGATCTCTAGGAATACGAAATTAGTTGGTATTTATAAATTTTATTTGATCTTGGTGACATTACTATTTTCTATGCAAAATATTATTGTTGAAAATTTTTTAATTCATTTCTCTAAAATACTAAAAACAGCTACCGTTAGATTATAAGTCTATTATGTTTGTAGTGAAATATTATGAAAATAATTATTGTCTATGATTTTAAATTTATTTATTAAAAAATATATGATTGAAATGCTGACTTTCTTTTTTTAATTTTCTGTTTTTTTTTTTACATTTACATTTATTTTTGTGTGTGCTATTTGCCTGGTGCCAGTTGGACTAAGACATCGTAATGGAGAGGGGAAGGAGCTGGGGAAGAGGAAGGTATGGAAGCACCCGGCTATTCAGATACTGTACAGTACCGCCGCCCTGGGAACCATTTAATGGATAACCAACCAATTACCTCTGCCAACAGGTCACCCCACATGGTTTGCTATGTTTGGTGTCATTGCAGGGGTGCCCGGGGTTCATGGTGTAAAGTTTGTTTGCGATCCTGCCCACCTGCCGCATAGTGGGCAGGATCGAGAGAGACTGGTTGAGGGAGGTTTTTTATCCTCCAGCCATTTCTTGCACCGCATTTGGAGGGATGGTTTCATACATCCATCACTCCTAAACACACTGACCCCCAGATTCCTGCCCACCCCCCATACCCTTTTCCTTCCCAGAACTTCCTATTCTTCCCTTCCTTAAAAAGACCCCCATACAGCATCCCCTAAGATGTCACAGGCCCTGAGGGAAATTATTTTCCTGAGGGCCTCCTGTGCTATAATTTAAAAAAAAAATAATGATAAAAAATGTCTGTAATTTAAAAAAGGCACCAAACACGGCTAAAGCCATTTCAAGCAATGTTTCAATTCTGAATCACTTACACCAGGGCGATACTGTGAGTATTGTCAACTCTGAAATACAATCTAATTGATTGGCCTGCCTGATATCATTATTTCCAGCTAGGTGCCAATAAATTTTAACCAGAGTAGGTAAAAACAATAATTCTTACGATAAACAATATCCATAGCAACCTACAAAAATACAGTCGATTTGGAAGACAATAAAGTTTTAGGAATTTAATGCAAAATAAAATACCTGCCTAGTTTTTTTAATATTAGATTTTTGGCTGTCTGTGAGAAGAAAATTGAACTAAGTATTTAATTTATTATTGCAAACAATATTAGCGACTAACGAAAATTTGAAACAGTAAAAGATTAAATTTCATTTTCAATGATTAAATATTACAATTTGAGAATATTCTAACGATTTTACTACTTAGGGTTAAGTTATTCCAAAAAGTGAACTCCGTATAATTCTTTTTACTAATTAACCCCTCTTTTTAAGAGGTTTTTTATATGTAAATATACCATAACTAGATAGGGTACGATAAATTACACAGTGTTTATTGTGCAGTAAATTACACAGTATTTATTGTACATTAAATTGCACAGTATTTATTGTACCTATAATATGCATACTCTTAATACATAACTGAACTGCCTCAGTAAACATATTTTGTATTTGTTTAGTGATTGAAGATCTCCCCAGAGGAAAATAAATTACCTCAGGGCCTATTGTCGTCTTTGGGGATGCTGTGTGGAGGATCTCGTTAGGAAAGGAAGGAGATGAAGATGTTCTGGGAAGGAAAAAGGTATGAGGGGTGTCCAATTCCATTCCTTTCACTGCGGTGCAAGGCGATGTTGCGAGAGAGTACGGCAGGAGAGGTCAAAGTGACTTCCTCAATCATTCTCTCCCGATCGACAAAC
Organism: Glyphotaelius pellucidus; assembly: GCA_936435175.1. Taxonomy (NCBI): domain Eukaryota; kingdom Metazoa; phylum Arthropoda; class Insecta; order Trichoptera; family Limnephilidae; genus Glyphotaelius; species Glyphotaelius pellucidus. The sequence goes on along the minus strand of OW386558.1, from coordinate 18,063,955 downwards.
CACACCCCGTGAACCCGGCACCCCTGCTAAATCACCAAAGTAGCGAACCACTTGGGGTGACCTACGAGAGGTGGTGGATATATAACAAATGGTTCCCGGGACGGCGGTACCCATACACGCCTCTCAAATGGAACATACTATTTTACCTCCATTGGTATTCTGGGAGAGAGCAGTACATGACACGTGGTAGTTGGTCCCAAAAGAAGAGATGGTAATTGAGATAATATGATATATTAGCGAGCTCCCGGAATGCGTTGCAATGCCACTTAAATAAAGAAATTGTTTTTTCCTGCATGCGCTTTCTCATTCATCTCCGTTCCCTTCCGCCTCCCCTTCCCCTCCCTCGTCCCCTTTCGCTCGTGCGTTCCTCCTCTACCTTCCCCCTCCTTCGAACCTCCCCTTCGCCCCTCTCGGATTCATTCAATTTTATAACACCATAGTTCACCATAATACAAAGAAATATTCGCGGGTGTGCGCACAACAATTCACCAAAGTTTCATCGCAATCGGATGAATAGTACAGGAAATAATTTCATAACACCAGAGTTCACTATAATATATAAAAAAAACATCGCGGGCATGCGCACATCAAACCCCCAAAGTTTCATCGAATGAATGATTTAGGAATGCATAAGGGACAAACAAAGAAACATAATTTTTTTAAAGATTAAACTATCGTAATAGAATAGTTTTCCGTAGTTGATTATTTATTATGTATTCCCTTATAACTCTTCATGGTCACCATGAAGAATTTTCTGGCTTCCTGATCCAATCGTCTTTGTGAATGCTTACTCGCTTTGACTTGCTTTGAGTAGGTACCTAATTGGAACACAGTGATTGGATCGTATGTATATCCTTCCTCTCTTTCTTACACTCGTAAATGACCATCTAGTCTTCTTCGAACAGGCCTTCATTTGATATGCTTGGTGTAACTTTAAGAGCCTCCGCTCATGGAAAAACTGAAAAGAAATCTGGGAGTCAGTGTGTCCAGGAGTGACGGACGTATGAATCCCTCCAACTGCGATGCAAGAGAGTCCGGCTGGAAAGGTTAAAATGCTTCCCTCAACTAGTCTCTCTCGACCCGGCCCTTGACAAACCACACCCCATGCACCCTGGCACTAAGGTGGTCCAAAAATTTTTATTTTTTATTTTTCATTTGGCCACCCCGTGAATTTGTTACATGTATTCATAGTAATAACGTAGTAAAATTTCAGTGAGATAGATCAAGTAGAAAAGGGTGCTCAATCGAGTGTTGTTATGAATTTTTTGTGTAAAATGCTTAATTTTTACTTTTTGTTATAGAACAATTTCGTGTGTTAAACAATTAAATAAATATTAAAATAAACCACTGAAGAGTTCTATAGACAAATTTTAACAGTTTTGATATTTATTTAGTAGACTGTGGAGTGAATCAGTGCAATAAAATGTGTTTATCTAAGACGAAATTTTTCTGGGGTTCGAGATATTGAAAATAAATTGTGGTTCGAGATATTAAGCCATTGTGATGCTTAACCAACTTCCTACTCTTCGGCAAGTTTTATTCCATTATCACCACATATTAAATGAATCCAAAAATGTGAAAGATTCCGTGCATGTACTTATTCAAGAACTCATGGAAGTATGGAGTGAATCTAGTATTTCCGACCAGACAACAAAATTACTGCATTAAAAAATTGATTGTTTCATGAGAACTGTCTGCTATTGATGAAAAATAAAGGAAGAAATTCTAAAGCACAAAGAAAAAGAGAGTATTTGTTTACAAAAGAACTAGACAAACTTTTTGATATTGCCCATGCAAGCGCTTTGAATTTGATAAAAATAGCGGAGAGCAGAGCGTTTCTCATCGATCAAAGAGTAGAACGTAAGAAGACGTACTCAATCGTCAAGAAATTAGAAAAGGTCAAAAAACGTTCTCTAAAACGGAAACAAAGATCTGAAGATGCGAGAGAAATGGCTCTATCTGGAGATAATCAAGTTCGTGATGATTACGAAGAGCTAATAAAGCTCACCATGATTGTTTTGAACAAACTACCTGCGAAGATATTTTGGAGCGCTCCAGGTCCGATTCATCATGCTCGTTGAATGGCGAAATTGCTGTATGCTTTGAAGATATTTCTCTTTCGAAATAATTTACAAGCATTCAAACTAACCAAGAGAGAAAAAAAACAAATTGTTTGATTTGTTAATTTTGGTTTGCTCGTCTACACCAAAGTTTGGATCGAAGAGCCTTTGGCAGCAGATGCACCAGTAAATGGCTTATTACTTTGGAAGAACTTAAATTGTACGAAGCCATTGTTTCCAAAATCAGTATAGCAGCTAGGGGTGTCTTAGAGCGTCACTTGTGGTATTTGTCAGATGAGCTAGTTACATTTGCCTTGTTTTCTGACAAGCTGTCTGATACTGAAACAGGCCATTGTTCAAAAAATAAATTCTGATGGCGGTAATCGTTCAGTACGAGGTGATTCTGCTAAGCTTGCCTCAGAGGTTACATTAGAAGCTTTTGCAACACAAAGAACGTTGAAAACGCTCTTAGTTCTTGATATCAAGCACTCTTTTTTGCAATTACCCCCTGATACTTGGATTGACAATGTTGATTACCTTCAAGGCAAAGCTGCGTCAAAAATTTACGTGTTGTTAATGATACAGCGGAGAGAGGTGTTAAACTATTTGAAGATTACAACACGATACTCACTAAGAATGAGGAAGAAAAGCAATTTTCACTTCACATCGTTGAACAAAACAGAAAAATCGTTTCTACTGAAACATCCAAAAAGGAGTTAACAAACATGGTTTTGAAAGAATGTGACCAATATTATGTTAATTATTGCTTTGTTACCAAATTTCGTTCACATTTAAACACTTTGTGTACTTATTTGATTAAAATACTTGTAATATAATAAACCTTAAATTACGTGTTTTACTTAAAATCCTGAACTTTTTGTCAGAAACTTCAAATTCGATGAGCACCCCCTTGTATATAAGATAGGGGGCTGAAATTTTTTACACAGAAATGATAGGTGTAACAAATCTAAGGGGTGGCGACACCTATATTTGAATATTTTTTTTACTATAGGGGCCTGGACCACCTTACCGGGCACCCCTGCTAAGTCACCGAAACGTAGCGAACCACTTGGGGTGACCTATGACAGAGGTGCTGGTTATCCAATTAATGGCGGTACCCATACCCGCCTCCCAAATTGACGGCGTGGTAGACGTGAAACGAAAAATACCAATAGCAAAATGATTTTACTCGATTTTTTTGGATTTTACCCTAGTCATACTAATAGTTACCCTAGTAAAGCCAATATTTCATAATTAAAAAATATATTTTGTGAAATTAAATTCCTAAAACTTTGTGACTGCGTATTTACAAAATTAGGAAGGTACCAATAATCAGTAATTATTGTTGGCTATCGTAATAAAGTATTGTTGATAAATTTTTGCATGGTTTGTCAATTTATTTTGCGTAGTGTTGTCGTCATATCACTCAGTGGATATCAGTAGATACTTCCAGACCACAAGTAAACTATTCTTGCAGATCACCTCTCCGGCGCCGGGTGTCCGGGTATTAGGTATAAAGTTACAAGGTTTCCGTGTTTTATATCAAACTTCCCATTTTCAAAATATTGTGAAGGGGGAGCACATTGAAAGATGTTAAAAAATCATGTAAGTGAATTTCAATGATTTCGTACGTTTTTTTTTTCAAAATGTTAGATTTTTAGTAAATTTACAAGATATTGTTCTTTTACCAAGTAGTGCCTGATAATACAGTAACTTATCTAACCAATCGTAAAACTGTTTTAAACTAACGTAATAATAGTTATTTAATTTTAATAATTTTTGTTTTCCTCTCTCTTATTTTAAAACATTTTAATCTACACAATAAAATTTAATAATATTATAGATTATCTCATTGAAGCTATCCATTGAACCGTCTACTTGCTGTAGGTATTTTGTATATAACACCCTCGAAGTGCTTTTTTACCAAAACGGCGCTATATAAATCATCCAAATATTATTATTATTTTAAAGGAAACTTTGAACTGGCTGTTGGTATTTTGTGAATAAATGTAATTTTGTACGGGCTTTAGGTATTTTGAGAATAAAGGTAATTTTGAATAGGCTGTAGGTAGGAACCTTTATTGGATAACCAACACCTCTGTCATAGGTCTCCCCAAGTGGTTCGCTACGTTTGGTGATTTAGCAAGGGTACCCGGGTTCATGGGTAAGTTTTGTCTAGGTCTTGGAGGCGGATGGCTAAGACACACTGAACCCCAGTTTCTTACCCACCGCTTAAACCCTTTTCCTTCCCGGAACTTTCCTTCCCTTCCTTTCCTTAAAAAACCCTCCACACAGCATCCCCAAAGATGACAAAGCCTGAGGGAATTTTTTTTCCTCAGGGCCTCCTGTGTGGAGCTCATGTAAAAAAAGAAGGTATTTTGTCAATAAAAATAATTTTCAACGGGCTGTAGGTATTTTGGGAATAAAAGTAATTTGGAATGGGCTGTAGGTATTTTGTAAATAAAGGTAATTTTGAATAGGCTGTAGATATTTTAGGAATAAAAGTAATTTTGAACGGGCTGTAGGTATTTTGGGAATAAAAGTAATTTTGAACGGGCTGTAGGTATTTTGCAAATAAAAGTAATTTTGGACGGATTGTAGATACTTTGGGAAAAAAAAGTAATTTTGAACGGGCTGTAAGTATTTTAGGAAAAATAAAGTAAGATAAACTTGTCTTTCTTCACCTTACTGTTAATACGGAATACCTATATCTTATTTAAATAGTTAAATTTAGCTTTATTATTACGAAAAGTGACAAAAATTCACTTACGCAGAGGTTCGACGTCATGTTTGGTCAGTGAAGTGGACTTATACAACTTTACCTCTACCAAATCTTTGAATTTTATAGTATAAAATCGGTTTTTATTTTTCATACTCAATGATGAACATGCACGTTTGGTCAAACTTCAATATTATTATATTTCGCGTGACGATGGATGGAAGAAGCAGTTGATGAAATCCTAGAAAGACGTGGAAAGTCCTGGCCGCTTTTAGGAAACTCCTCCAATCCCTTTGTTTCCCACCAGTTCCTTAATTCATAAGGATGTGGTTTATCGCCTTATTACCGTAAAACCACCTAAATCTAGGCTTCCAAGAATTCCTTCGTCCGGCAGGCTTATCATATCAAAGCCTCTTTAGTGGTCGACTGTTTTTATCCCTGCTACGAGTGGAGTAACCCATTTTTATAAATATTTTGGTAAATAATCCATAAGGCTTGGCGCATTCATAAGCTTTTGCTTTTCGGTTGTCTGATCAGACAATCGGATCGGATTAACACCGCACACATTCGATTCGAAAATTTGGACGGCCGGATTGGACGGTCGGCGTGGAAGGGCTTGGCCTATTTTTATTACCGATCAGGTTTTCGAATCGGATGTGTGCGGGCTTTCATAAGAAATGTATGGCGCGAAGGCCTTTAGGTTGTCTGATCAGACAATCGGATGGAAAAATCGAATGTATGCGCCCAGGCTAATACGACCGGGGCCACACCCCTTTTCAGACCAGATTGGGCGGCTGGAGTGGAAGGGCGTGGCCTATTTTTATTACCGATCAGGTTTTCAAATCGGATGTGTGCGGGCTTTCATTAGAAATGTATGGCGCGAAGGCCTTCAGGTTGTCTGATCAGACAATCGGATGGAGATGGGCGCATACATCCGATTTTTCCATCCGATTGTCTGATCAGACAACCTGAAGGCCTTCGCGCCATACATTTCTTATGAAAGCCCGCACACATCCGATTCGAAAACCTGACCGGCAATAAAAAAGGCCACGCCGGCCGTCCGAAGGGCGTGGCTCCGGTCGTTTTACTCATCCGATCTTCGAATCGGATGTGTGCGGTGTTAATCCGATCCGATTGTCTGATCAGACAATCGGAAAACCAAATCGGATGTATGCGCCCAGCCTTAGTGGTTTGTGAATAGCATTATGGTTGTTTATGTATGCACCAGTGTTATATGTGGGTAATGTAATTTATTTAAACTGATTTAAAAAAAAATTGTTTCAGGTATATTATCGACTATTATTTAATGGAGGTTGAAAAAAAATCTCTTCATCAAGAGATTCAACTCACGATCAATCTACAATGATTCTACGATGATTTGCTGAAAAACTTATTAACAAATAAATCTTTGCAGACAATCTGCATTTTGGAAATAATGCAAGAACAAATAATTGTTACAAATTTTCTACAAAACTAATGTAAGAAAGTTATAAATTTTTAAATCTTAATCAATTTCTTAAATAGATTCGTTGTGTTATTATAATTTATTTTTGTCAAAACATTATTTTTTTTAATAATTTATTTATTTTCAGATTTTTTGTGATGAAGAAACGGTGCATTGATTGCAAGCTGTTAGGTGGGCGTCTTCATCTGAATTCGGAATCCATAAACTAAATACTGGCAGACGTTTCAACCGGATTGAATTCACACTGCATTAATTTGAGAATCGGCATTATGAAGTAAGTTATGAAAAAATACTAATTAGGTACCGATTGATATTTTCAGTTGGTGATCATGTCTATATTAGTTAAAATATTTTTGGACAAAATCATACCTACTAGTGACAGGAAAGTTGATTCTCGAAATAAGTTCGGATTTTTTTTTGTGCTTCAATGATGGATTTGTTTTGAATTTAAGTATTATTTTCAAAATTGCAACTGTTTGTGTGAAGAATTCAGACAACGATACCTACCTACATATAATATAGTAGGTATTCTATATTTTTGAAGGATGTATTTTTTGTTTATATCCTAGGACGGGTTGTTTAAAAAAATTCGAACAATTCATCAAATATTTGAAGTTAACCCGCCACTGGTGACGTATATGTCTGTGAGACCGTTACAGAGTTTTGGCGCCAACCCGATGCTTGAGACCTGCGTCACCAACTAAGTAACACTAATGGTCGAGTTGTTTGGCTGTTGAAAATGAGTGATTTTAGTACCCATTTATTTTTATTTTTTGGTAGAAGTATTACCATTTATGTTTTTGTTTTTGTTTTATTTTATGTTTCAAATGTCATAAGACTTACGAAGTCTGATTTTGTCGTTAAATATTTTAGATTGTTGGGAAATCTTTTAGTTTTATAAATATTGTTAAAATATCTCATAATTTTAAAGCATCTTAAGATATTGTGTTATGTTAATAAAAAAAATTGATTTATGGAATACCAATATTTATTGGTAGAGAAGGTCTTATTTTATAAAATTTCCAATGAAAAGTAGCATGAACGGTAAATTATTGAAAAACTGGTAGTAAAAAACCCCGGTGCGTGAGACCGGAGTCACCAACGATATAAATCAAATTCACGTCACCAGTGGCGGGTTAATTTTCACGTTCTCTGTAAGTTCTATTCAAATTTTATTATTATATCATTAACTGGGGTACCCGGATTCGCTCAGGGAGTTGACATGAGATTGAACTGACGACCACAACGGATCTTGCTTTATATGATCCTACCAATGGGTAATCCCAGACATACAAAAAAGGCTTCGAATGGTCCACAATGTTCCAGAACATTCCAGAACATCCCGGAACATTCTGGATTGCTGTGGAATGCTCTCTAATACTCTCAAATGTTCTAGACCGTCCTAGAAATTTCTAGAGGGCGAAACTTCCAGCCCTTATATTTTGAAATGCACGCCCTTCAGGTAAAAACGAGAACCATCTTCATGGATGGGAGATAAAGGGCTACCACACCGTATAACTCCCTTGATTGCACCGAGACTAGTTTCTGAGGTTTAGCGGGACGCACATTTTTTATACTTTCTTCTTTAATATAATATTGATTATTTACTATTTAACAGCAAGCTAGGCAATAACTTCTTGTATTTTGGTTTGGGTAGCTAGCAAACTATCAGCATATAACACAATATTAAAAAAAATGTTAATACGCAGGTATAATAAGGAACTCCATCTTATTTTTTTAAAAAATCAATAATGACCTACTTTCTTAAATACAATTTTTTTTTATTGTCATGGTTAGTTTTAATATTTAAATAATTTTCAAAGTTTTAATTTTTCGGGTCTCCCGAAATCAGAACTGCAAAATCTCTTTTTTTTTTTTTTTACAGTTAATACCGCACAAGAGTCCCAACTGCTCCCGTCTGGAGCCAGTGAGACTATGGCATCCCCAATCGGGGTATGTTGTGAAGCTGAAGGTAGTGGGGAGGGGAAGGAGAAGGAGATAGGGAAGAGGAAGGTTGGGAAGTACCTGGCTATTCAGATCTGGTCACTAAACACGGCTAAAGCCATTTCAAGCAACGTTTCAATTCTGAATGGTGGTCTTACACCAGGGCGATACTGATAGTATCTTCCACTCTGGAACGTGCAGCAAATATACTATATATTATTTTAAATGAATAAATTGTGAAATAACACAAATTAATCAAATAAAATTTATTTGCGCACGCCGGGTTCGAACCCGCGACCTTCGGATTGTGAGTCGAGAGTCTTGCCTCGGGACCACGGAGGCCGTCAAATTGGAGTTGCCATAGACCGACTGGCTCCTGACCGTTCGGATTCGCGGTATTACATTCTTCGCTGCGATAAATCTGAAAAACACTCACTAAATCTGTATCTTTCTTTTTAGTTGGAAAACATCTTCGGACGGAGGGGATTAACCAAATCTACACAGTAAGGGATGAATATGGCGCAAAAAAAATCTTCTGAATTTATCAGTTTTTGAAGATGAAAACTACAACCATAACTGCAGTCATCAGCAAAGGAACTCGAGAAATCTACATAAAGCAGAAAACTTCTTAAGGGTTTTTATTTTTACTATACTTAATGATTTAGAAAACGACGACAGGAATTTTTGTAATTTTTTTGTTGTAGTTTTGAATGGTAAAGAAGCAAAGAAAATAATTTGCACAAACATATAGTTTGCAAACACAAATATATCGATAAACAATTTTCTTTCATATATAAGTTGACGCAATTTCGGAAAATTGTTTAAAACATTTTTCGGTATAATTTACCAAAATGTAACTATTATTATTATTTAAAACAATCAATTATAAGTTGATAATTTCGAAATTTACCATTTGCACAAACATAAAGTTTGCAAATGCAAATTACTGATAAACAGTTTTCTTCATGAATAAGTTGATACAATTTTTGGTATGGCTGCAATATGGGGAGGTTAAACTTTACGGAGAGTTTGTTTAGGTTTTTTATATGTGGTACATACGTTTTCATCGTACCGGGCGAGGTTGTTTATGGACGCGTTTTCATGAGTGGGAATTCCCGCATAAAATGTTTCCGGAAGACTAAAGAAGTGTTTTTTAATAAAGGGATTTCAGAATCTTTATGGAGTTGCAATACCCTGGGCAATGCTTATGGCTTTATCCGAAGTGTTTTAGGCTTTAACTGTGTGTACCCCACATGTAATCTTTTTATCCGCTTTTGAAATATACTGGTTCATTTTTATGTTGCTTTGCAAATAAGTAAATAAGAATTTATTTATTTTTGCTTTTCCATAAATGCAATATTTTTTCTTTTAATAATATCATTAAAAAGTTCTACTGTGTAATTTATTGTGTGACAGCTTTTTCGCGTATTACTTAATATTATTATTATGACAGGGCCAAGCTTTCACATCATTAATATATGTTGACCCATAAAATATTTTTTTGCCACCGCATTGCTACGATACTTGTTTGCAAATTGCGTATCAACATTAATATCTCAAAAAAGCAACTCTTCTTCGTTAACAAGCATTTGCCTGCCACCGTAAAATCGTAAAAATAATAATCATTTTAACAACTAGGTATTATTTAATATAAATAATATCTGTCGGAATAGCCAAGATTCCACATAAACCACAATAACTATAAATGACAGGGCCAAGCTTTCATAAGTACCCCTTTCTCAACAACGTCATTAAAATAATAATCATTTTAACAACTAGGTATTATTTAATATAAATAATATCTGTCGGAATAGCCAAGATTCCACATAAACCACAATAACTATAGATGTCAGGGCCAAGCTTAAATAAGTACCCCTTTCTCAACAATATCATTAAAATAATAATCATTTTAACAACTAGGTATTATTTGATAAAAATAATATCTGTCGGAATAGCCAAGATTCCACATAAACCACAATAACTATAAATGTCAGGGCCAAGCTTAAATAAGTACCCCTTTCTCAACAATATCATTAAATAATAATCATTTTAACAACTAGGTATTATTTAATATAAATAATATAAGTTTCCGCATAAACCACAATAACTATAAATGACAGGGCCAAGCTTTCACATCATTAATATATATGACCCATAAAATAATTTTTTGTCACCGCATTGCTACGATACATGTTTGTAAATTGCGTAACACATTAATATCTCAAAAAACCAAATCTTTTTCGTTAACAAGCATTTGCCTGCCACCGTATTGAACAAATATCTCTTTCTCCACAAATTCATAAAAATGATATTCATTTTAACAACTAGGTATTATTTAATATAAGTAATATCTGTCGGAATATTCAAGTTTTCACATAAACCACAATAACTATAAATGATAAGACCAAGCTTTCATAAATACCTATTTCTCAACAATATTATTAAAATAATAATCATTTTAACAACTAAGTATTATTTAATATAAATAATATCTGTCGGAATATCCAAGTTTCCACATAAACCACAATAACTATAAATGACAGGGCCAAGCTTTCATAAGTAGGTACCCTTTTCTCAACAACATCATTAAAATAATAATCACTTTTGCAATTAGGTATTATTTAATATAAATAATATTTTTTGGAATAACCAAGTTTTCACATAACCCACTTTTCACATAAATTATAAATGACAGGACCAAGCTTTCATATTTATTTTAAACATTATTTTTTTTTTCATGTATATATACTGTATTACGTAATTCAGTAAATTGGAGTTTCTCCGTCATCTTAAAGATTCCCTTTATACTAGCTCCTCGCTAATTAAATTTAAGCCTTGCACTCTTTGTGAACAATATAGAAATATATTATTATTGATTGCTATGAGATAAACTTGCCCAGGCGCGATTCGCGACTCGCGTGTTCATGAGTTCATAATAGGAACATGTTCCAGATTATTTGTTGACTTTATTTTAAAATATTATTATGTCTATTATGGAATTTTATGTTGAGAGTGTCGCGATGACGCACAGTGGTGTATTTCCAAGAGTCCTGGCCATAAACTCCATATTTTGCGACGACGCACAGTGGAGTATTTCCAAGATTCCTGGCCATAAACTCCATATTTTGCAAAGTGACGTAGTGAAGCTCGTAAAAAATCTATTCATTTTGGTTTCAAGGAATTAGGTGAATCGTGATTTTACTTTTCACAAATATATGCTTGTCTCGACGGATTTTGACAGATCAAAAATTTTCTTCATTGTTTTGTGACTAACAGATTTCGAATTCTCCACAATTAAATTCGTTATTAGCGGAATCTTCGAAAAAAAATATCCATAGAACGGCGATGTTTCTCGTGGGCGGTGAACTTTGTGTCGTATTGATATAATTTGTCATCATACATTTCACTGTGACCTTCAAAGTTTTGTTTTCTCAGAGTTAAGCTGTATGCATTTCTCCAGTCTTTAAGGTTCTTAATTGCTCACACTGTTAATTATTATTCGAATTAGAGCGGAAGTGACAATATTCTGACAATAAAATGGTAGAAAAACATATTAACTTTAAATAGAAGTGAGGCGGATTATTACAAACCACATTGGACAATTGTACCAACTTGCTAACAACAACTAGGTAACAAATAATAATGTTGGGTTGTGGTACTTCATGAATATGAGTTAGTTTTGTGATGGTTTTAAAGTATAACTTTTACTTTCTGACTGTTGAATTCTTATTACAAAATATTTTATATACGAATGTACGGAATGGAGCTATTTTTATGAAAAGTGTAATATGGAGACTTCGAGTTCTGTTGATGAAATTTTTGAAAAACATTAGATTTTCATTTAAAATTAAACATATCAATAGAATTCGAACCTCATTCGATTACTCATTTTCAATAAATATTTTTTTTTATTTCCCGGTGAAATCAATCTATTAGTGGCAAGCTTAAAGTGGGCCTCTCCGAATTCGCGAGCAGAAAAGTCCAAAAGTCCCACCGTCTTTCCTCTAGTCTTTACTCTTTCCAGTAATCCACAGTTAGCACACATCTCTTCTTCCATCTCTTCTTCCATCCACAAGCAAATGCTTTTAATGGAAGACCAGTAATACTTTAATATGTACCATTTAAAAAAAAAAAAAAAAAAAATAATAATATTGTATTGATTGGTTAACGGAAAATAAAGTTAAGTTTAATATTTTTCCCCTCGTAGCTTTTTTTTTTAACAGGTACCAATGAACTTGTAAATAAATCCTTTGCTATTAATCTATTTGCTTGTCTTAGAAATCTTGGATAGGGAAAATTGGCTGGTTTCGTGTGAAGTAATCCTATCCATATGATTTCTAATGGTTTTCATCCCTATTATGTTATTTGCGGAGTTTATCGGACTAGCTGGTTTCACAACAGATTTAAGCTATTATCTTAATCATCTCATATCTATTTAAAGTTAATTTGTCTTTCCACAATATTATGTTTTCTGCCGAGTTTATCGGATCTGCAAGATTCTCCACCCATTTGGAAGTCTGTGTATTTCCAACCGTTGGTGCTTTTATAGTTACCTGTACAATTTATTCATAAAAGAAATAAAAATTCATTTTGTTATTCTTCAATTTCCCTACCCACATTCTAACTACCAAGTTCTAATACAATCTCTCATAATCATGTGAGCATTATTTTTGTTCTCAAGGAACTGTATCTTTCAATATCGCGCTTTTCTCGTCTCGTGCCTATTTTTTGCCTCATTTAAAGAATTTTTGGCCATTTTAAAACTCGGTAATAATAATAAGGCTTAATAACTAATTAGCGATGATTCAACACGAACATCTTTAGTAGAACCTATACGGAATGGTGTCCATTGTTCCCGAACTTTTAAAGTAAGCCAGTCTGCGACTCCATCCTGCCTTTCTTCCTTGCATCTTTCTCGTCAGGTCGTTAAAATCTTACTTTACAATGTTTTATTAGTTTAATAATTGATTGCACGTTTGATGCATTGTATGCTCGTTCATATTAGTACCTCTTTAAAACTAGCAAATTACCGGTTTTGCCATCGGTAACTAATACTTTTACCAAACCTAATAATCAATAGCTTTCAAGACCAAATTTTCTACTATTCTTTTTACTTCAGGAATAAACAAACAATTTGGTCACTAACCTCCTCAACCATAATGATTATTCTCCATTTTATTAGCCCTCATCACGGTATTGTCAAATGTCACAAATTAGACATCCATTAAAAATAGTTATTTTTTTTGTTATTCTGATATTGGTTGACCAAAAAACGACCCTAGAGTAAATTAGTTGATGAATAACGTCTTTAATAGACAACCTTTTTTATTATCCATGGCTGAGGGACCTATAGGCTTTGGGCCCGTTTGAAGATGAAATTGAGAAAAAATAGGTAAAACCATTTTAAAAGTAAGCTGTTAATCATTAGAAATTAAATTTACGGAGATTGATGCTTCCGAGGTCCGGCCCTTCGCTTGATTCCTGCATTGTGTGGTTAGTGTGTCCGCCTGGTTGCTTGATCCAGAACTAACTCCCGGCTTGAGTTCCCGCAAACGCGCTCCCATCCGTGGGTGGTCACGTGCCTGGTGTTTCCAGTATTCAGAGAAACCCAGTGTTAAAGTGTAGAAAAATTGTGAAGATTGTTCAGACTGCCACAACATATTTGAGAATTTTCCCTAGAAGTGTTAATTGAGGTACTCCGGGTACTCACCGACGCTTTAGGCATATTTTTTGTTTTAACAAGCACCTTCCTGCCACTGTACTTACCTAATACTTTTTGTTTTGCAAGGTCCACCAAGCTTGGTAATCCAAGACTGGTAATCCTCAGTTTCCAAATAATTTTTTCTAATATTTCTCGTTAACAAGCATCTGTCTGCCACCATACTGCCCAAAATTCATTTTTTCAACAATATGATACATTTTAATAGCTAGTAAAATTTATTAACGTAATAAATGTCGGTCGGAATAACTAGGATTCCCTACAAACCACAATAAGTATCAATGACAGGACAAATATTTATTTAATATATATAATACTATTTTACATACTTCGGTAAATTGAGTTTGTCATTTTGAAAGTTCGCTTTTTTACCAGCTCCGCGCTAATCGAGTTTAAGCCTTGCACTCTTTGTAAACAATATATAAATCCAGGCGCGAGTCTTGACTCTCGTTTTCATGATTTCACACGAACATGTTCCAGGTTATTTGTTGGCTTCATTTAAAATGATTATTTAGTCTATTATAGAATTATTCGTCGAAGAGTGTCGCGACGATACACAGTGGATTATTTCCAAAAGTCCTGGCCATAAACTTCACATTTTGCAAAGTGACGTTGAAGTTTGTAAAAAGTTCGTTCTTTTACTATTCACAAATGTATCTTTGTCTCGATGGATTTTGAAAGTTCATTAATTTTCTTCTTTGTTTTGTGACTAAAGGATTTTAAATTCTCCACACTTAAATGATAAGTGAAATAGAGCAGAAAAGACCAAAAGTCTCACCGCCCTTTTCTCTAGTCTCCGGAAACCCACAATTGGCACACACGAGACACTTGTTTTAAGATAATAATATTGTATTAATTGGTTAACGGAAAATAAAGTTAAGTTTAATATTTTTTCCCTCGTAGCTTTTATTTTTAACAGGTACCAATTAACTCGTAAATAAATTCATTATTAATCTATTTGCTTATCTTGGAAATCTTTGATAGGGAAAATTGGCTGGTTTCGTGTGAAGTAATCCAATCCATATGATTTCTAATGTTTTCATCCTTATTATGTTATTTGCCGAGTTTATCGGATTAGCTGGTTTTACAACAGATTGGAGCTGTCTAAATAATCTCATATCTATTTAAAGTTAATTTGTGTTTCCACAATATTATGTTTTCTGCCGAGTTTATCGGGTCTGCGAGACTATCCACCCATTTGGAAATCTGCGTATTTCCAACCGTCAGTGCTTTTATGTTTACCTATACAAGTTATTACACGGCATAAAAAAATGACAAATCATTTTGTTATTCTTTCGTCTACCGGCCGGTCTTTTACTTACTTAATTTGGAAATCAGTAATTTTAGAGCCCTTAGGCAAATTACTCGACAAATTCACCTCTTTAATTTACAATCTTCTATCACTTCTTTGATATACAATCTTCTTATTGTCACCTCTTTAATATAAAATCTTCTTCTTATCACCTATTTAATATACAATCTTCTTATCATCACCTCTTTAATATACAATTATCACTTCCTTAATATACAATCTTCTATCACCTCTTTAATATAGAATCTTCTTATTATCACCTATTTAATAAACAATCTTCTTATTATCATCTCTTTAATACACAGTGTTCTTACTATCACCTCTTTAATACACAATCTTCTTATTATCACATCTTTAATACACTGTTAGCGGTCCCATAAGGGCCCACCTACCTTTTGCCGTCGGCCAGCTTAAGTCGTCGGGCAGGCAGGAAAGTCTCACCTCATCAGGGTCGTAGGTGGCTAAGTTTACAAGGGTGCATAGTTATTTGCCAAAAGCCCGCCCACGTGACCCCAATCAAATGAAACAGGTAGTATGGTGAAACATAGTTTGTATTGTCAGGTTTTCACATCTACATCATCTTGCAAGAACACTACATAAATCACAAAAACAAACACAATGTCTACGTAGTTATCTCCTATGGGGAGAAGCCCTCTCTCAAGTCTCTCTGGGGACGCGGTGTTTTAACCGGGAATTCTACTGGTCGGACACATTAAATAACATGAGGGGATTGGTGATTACTCACAGCAGGTATTCGGCAACCAGGAGAACCCGAGGGAGCAGCTATGGTCAGCGTGGGTTGCCCCAACGCTCTGCGACCTCGTAATTCGGTTGGCTGAGAGACCGGTGCTCTTAGCCCTTCTGTATCTGTAGTGGCATAATAGTCATTAAAGGTTTTCTCGTTGTATGCGATTTTTCTTACTACACGAGAGGTAACAATACTTGTTTGCTGACGACATTGCTGTAGTTTCTTCAGTACTTACTTACCTGCGTTATAAAATGCTTATACCTTTTAGCATTATTTTAAAGTTTGAATGTTTTTCATTGTTAAATACACTTTATTTACAAAGATATAATATATTTGAGAAGTTTTCCCGTTCGTGTTTGCTGAAGTACTCCTGGTGTCTCGGTTGAAATACTCCGGGGAGTCGCTAACGCTGTAGAAATATGTATAAAAATATAAGTCAATTTTGGCTTCGCTGTCGCTTCAACCATACTACCACAAAATACACGAAAATATGAATGCTACTTAAGACAATTTTCTGATTTACACTACGTTAAATAAACTCACTGTTTTTGGTACCTTCATGTTTATTTTACAAAAAAAAAATATTCATATCGATAAGTCATCTTCCAACGATAATTAACAATCTTAGAATAGATCCATAGAAATTTTCAATACTAAAACTAGCCTAAGAAAACTCACTGTTTAAAAAAAAAAAATTAAATTTTCTATGAATATCTTTCCAACGATCGATTACACCAAATCCACATGAATTTTATTCGATAAAGGTACCTGAAGAAAACTTATGGTAATTATGGAAACTTACGGTAAAAGCAAATTTCTTTAAAATAAAATAATATGCGGTTCTGATGTCAATTCATCTCAACAAATGAATCGGAAACAGATTATTTGCTAATTTTATCAATAATTACGAGAGACTATGTGTGATAAGGGAGTGAATGTGTAATTATTAGCACTTCAGCCACTAATTGAAATGCTATCGGAACGCTTGGACAAGATTATCAAAACCCCAAACTTATTAAAATATCAATCATTAAATGAAAAAGCCTCTCGAAAGACAAATTAGAAATAAATGCTTGATAAAAATCATTAAACATAACAATTAGCTGTTCAAATCCATGTTTTGAACAGATTTGGAATGCTTGAAGAAATCTATCAATAATAAGAAAGAAATTTCTTATGAAATATTGTACCACTAGAAGTTATTGAAATTAACAAAGATTTTTTTAAACTCTAGAGGAAAAAAAATCAATGCTGCCAAGGAAAAGTGAGTTTAGTTTGTAACAGTTATAGGGTTTTCCAATAATAGGTGTAATTTTGATATTCAAAGAAAAATGCCATTTTTTAATATAAATGATCAAATGTTTATTTCATTACAAAGAAGAAGGTATGCCTTTAATAGTGGAAAATAATATCAGGCAAATGATCACCACGACCACGCTTACAGGACCATATCCTTTTTATGAAATTTTCCATGACCAAATCGCAAAGTGGCTACTCTATGTCCTCGATAGCCTCACGAATTCCATTAATCATCTCTCGATAATAAATTAATCATCATCATAACACCTCTTATTGGAAAACCCTTTATAAAAGTGCGTTTTACCTAGAATGCTAGAATTATTGCATTGCACGTGTAAAACATATATGTGTTGTGTTAATAAAACTAAGAGCATGAGACAGACAACATTTTCAATGAAACTCAAAATTAAATTAAATAGACAAAAATTATTTAGTTAAAATCCAACAATCAAGAGTTTTATATCTTAATTTTATATCTCAAAATCATAGCATAATCTACAGAGGTGCATTTTTCTCGAAGAGCAAAATGATGATTATAAATCTGTATTAATGTCACATAATATAAATTACTTTAATGAATCTAAAGAGGTCAAAGTATTAAACTCTTACCATCTTATTTTTATATGAAACAAGAAAACATAATTAATTTAAAGATAAACCATGGATAAAATTTATTAAACACGAAATTTAAGCGTTACGTGGAGACTCTGAAGTTCCGGCCTTCCAAACGCTTCTTGGTTCGTTAGGTGAGTTGCTCCTAGAGATTCTCGTTGCAAATTGCCTGACTTGGCTTCCGAGCCCGCGTTGCGAGAGCTCTCAGGTCACACGATATGCACTAGTGATGTACAATGTACATCCGCATGGCGATAGTGATGGGTAATCCAAACCGCTACAAGTTTAATATTTTTTCCCTCGTAGCATTTATTTTTAACAGGTACGAATTAACCTGTTAAAAAATACAATATTGTATCTATTTGCTGATCTCGCTAATCTTTGTTTTTTAAACACTATCATGTTTTTAAATGCCTGGTTTATCGGATTGGCTGGATTCGGATTGGAGTAATCCAATCCATATGATGTTGTAATGTTCTTTTTTTGTGGCCTTACTAGCCCACAAATAATAAGAAGTACACGTAAGTTCTTTCGTCTTTTATTGTAATGTACAATGGATTCGATAGTACTAATTTATTGTCTATAACGTAGCGAGTGATTACTAAGGCTACTAAAATGATGCCTAATGTTTTTCCTCCTTATTATGATATTTGCCGAGTTAGCTGATTTCATAATAGATTGAAGTAATCCAATTTATCTCATATCTATTTAAAGTTAATTTGTCTTTCCTCCATATTATCTTTCTGCCGAGTTTATTGGGTCTGCAAGTCTATCTACCCATTTGGAAGTAAGTTATGACACCACATAAAAAATTCCATTTTCTTATTCTTTCATCTATTTTCCCACATTTTACCCACTAAGTTCTAATCCAATCTATTACAATCACATTATTAGCATTATTTTTGTTCAAGGACCTGTCTCTTTCAAAACGGGGTTTTTTCGTCTCGTGCCTATTTTTTGCCTCAACTAAAGAAACTTCGGCCATTTTATAACTCGGTAATAATTATTACAAACTCTACTGTTACATATACCCTCCAAAACTAATATTACCTACTAGCAGCATTGTTATTTTACCGAAAATGTTCGTGATGTCACTGACTTGTTTCATTTCAGACAACTTATCTTTGTTACTTTTATGTGTGGACATCAAAAAAAATCTTATGCAAAACGGGACATCAGTATTTTAATAATATTTTGTGCCAGTTTTAGCACCGGTACGCCTTCTACTCGCCGCTATAGAGATGTTATGTTTTTTCCGATAGGTTATGAGGCGAATGTCTTTTCCTCAAGAACAAACATACAATTTGGTCATTAGTCTCCTCAACCTTTTACTCATGATTTAATGATTTTCTGAAAGGTAATGAGGAGAAAGCTGTTCGTCAAAAACAAACATACAGTTTGGGCAAACCCTTTGAATCTCTTGTTTAACCTGAGCGTATTATGTGGTGGTGGTTTTGTATTAGTTTTTCAATCGTTCGTAATGAATTTTCTCCATTTTATTCGCCCTCATCACGGTATTGTCAACTGTTGAAAAGACAATCTTTAATATATTTCCGGTGGGTTAGAGACAAGTAAGCTTCCGGCTCCTTTTGTACCTACCTATAATGGCGTAATAGTCATTGAAGGTTTAGGTTAGGTTTTATGCCACCCTTACTACCTATAAGCGAGGTAACAATTAGCTTTTGCTGACGACATTGCGGCTGTTTCTAAATACGAGTAACTTGCCTACAATTATAACTTGCCCACATATTCGAGCGTTCCTAAACAATGATTTTACGGACTTTAGCATAATTACAAATGGATTTTCTATTTAAACTTTGCGTGGAAATATTTTTTTTATTGTGGTTTTTTTTTTAGCATTACAGATTGATGTAATCCTATTACAATACACATAACTTTAAACAAACAAAAAAATACTACCGATATTTTTGTATTCTTGTCCAGAATGGCTTTTCAAATCTTCAAGGCCAATGTTGAAAATGCCAAAAGACCTAGAGGTATCATTTAGCAGCAACTTAAATCTGTACCGCAACTTGAGGCAGGAATTATTACTTTTTTTCATTATTTAATTATTTTTTTAAAATTATCTATTTAATTGTCTACTCCTTGCGGAGGATTACTGAAGGTGTTTTGTATTTGATAATTTAATTCTCGCCAAATTGAGCGAAAGAGCTATTGGTTGGATTATCATGTTCCAGCGTAGAATTTTTCCGATTGTAAAATAATTAACTCCTTTATCGGAGGAATGTTTGTGTCTTTATGGTGATTTGTAACCCTGACCCACTTCGGCGCATTCAACGCTAGTCAAATGGCTTTGTTTTACTTTAATCGACTACTTCTTCCTAGCATGGGGTAAAGTACAACAATTGACTTACTCAGCCGAATGATCGACCTCTTGCCCCGCGGTCATCAGTTTCACTCAAATGTTTGATTAGCTCGGATTTGTCGGATTCGCTAAGGTTCGGTGAGCGGTATACACAAATACACATGCTTAGAATTTTCGCCTTTTTTTCGTATTGTCAACTGTCAAAATTTTTTAGAATGGCTTGGTAAATCAGGGCTAAATTTGGCTATTCATTTTTCAATTTTACACACTAAAACTAGCCTAAGAAAATTTACTGTTTTTGGTATATAAAAGTAAATTTCCAAATTTTCTATGAATATCTAACTAACGTTAATTAACACCAAATACACATACATTTATTCACTAAAGCTAGCCTAAGAAAACTTACTGTTTTTAGTGTATAAAAGTAAAATTTCCAAACTTTCTATGAATATTTTACTAACGTTTATAAACACCAAATACACATACATTTATTCACTAAAGCTAGCCTAAGAAAACTTACTGTTTTTGGTTTATTAAAGTAATATTTTCAAATTTTGTAAAAATATTTTACTAACGTTTATTAACACCAAATACTCATACATTTATTCACTAAAGCTAGCCTAAAAAAACTTACTGTTTTTGGTGTATAAAAGTAAAATTTCCAAACTTTCTATGAAAATTTAATAACGTTTATTAACACCAAATACACATACATTTATTCACTAAAGCTAGCCTAAGAAAACCTACTGTTTTTGGTTTATAAAAGTAAAATTTCCAAACTTTCTATGAAAATTTAATAACGTTTATTAACACCAAATACACATACATTTATTCACTAAAGCTAGCCTAAGAAAATTTACTGTTTTTGGTTTACAAAAGTAAAATTTCCAAACTTTCTATGAATATTTTACGAACATTTATTAACACCAAATACACATACATTTATTTACAAAAGCTAGCCTAAGAAAACTTACTGTTTTTGGTTTATAAAAGTAAAATTTCCAAATTTTTTATGAATATTTTTATTAACGTTTAATAATACCAAATACGCAAACATTTATTCACTAAAGCTAGCTTAAGAAAACCTGTTTTTGGTTTATAAAAGTAAAGTTTCCAAATTTTATATGAATATTTAAGTAACGTTTATTAACACCAAATACACATACATTTATTTACTAAAGCTAGCCTAAGAAAACTCACCGTTTTTGGTAACTACGTAAAAGAAAATTTCAAAAAAAATTCTTGTCTATTTTTTGTTGCTTTATCTAAAGAAATTTCAGCCATTTTATAACTTGGTAATAATTAGTACAAACTTTTTTGTTACGTAACATCATATACCCTCCAAAACTAATATTACCTACTAGCAACATTGTTAGTTTACCGAAAATGTTCGTGTTGTCACTGGCTTGTTTTCACACAACTTAACTTTGTTGTTATATGTGTAGGCATCAAAAGAAATCTTATGCGAAACGGGACATCAGTATTTTAATAATATTTTATGTCGGCTTTTTCTTCAATCATTTGTTTCTATTGTTTTAACTATATTTGATGATTTTTCACGATTTAATTAGCCCTTTTTACAGTATTGTCAACTGTCACAAATTTTTATTCCTCCATTGGAAATCAGTAATTTTAAAGCCCTAGAGTTATTCAGTTAAGATGAATAACCCCTTGTAGGTACTCGGTGTAGGCTGGTGGTTGTTAAGTGAAGAACAACAAGGTTGCGTGATAAAAAAACCTTTAATGAGTTCCTACAAATAATAATTATTGTAAACACACGAACACGGTCAGTGCAACGTCTTACGATAAAAATATATGGAGTTACACACTGGGTCAAGGTTAATTGCGGATAGAAGAGGCGACTGCTTCGGTGAGTTGAAAGAACACTGACTCGGTCGAGATTGCGTCCGCTTTTATAGCGTGGGCGACGAAACCAGTAATGTTCTGGAACGCCGTGAAATCGGGGCACGGCGCCAAACGGGAAGACTCCCGAATGTTCTCGTCACCGTGTTCCTAGGTGCGCGAGTAATGCGGGAACTTTTGCGGAGGTGGCAGATGTTATTACTTGTCAGGTAGGTAGGTCCACGGCTCTGTTCCGATGGACTAGGTACCTACTGCTTAGTTGCGTACCGTCTGTGCCAAACGGCTGAGGGGAGCTCATGAACTTCGATTGCATATATTTTAACACAGGCGCCGCTTCTGGATACATCGATACGTTTCGGGGGCAATCCGAAGCGACTCCCACACCCTTTAATATACAATTTTCTTATTGATTTCCCAAGGCTGAGAGACCATTAAGTAGCTTTCGCCCCATTTTGTACCTACAGTAGCATAATAGTCATTGAAGATTTTCTGGTTGTATGCCACTGTTCTGTACGAAAATATATGAAAAGCTAATTTGTTGAAGAGAATTTACTGTTTTTTACGCATTTCTAAATATTGACCACAAACACTAAGAACTTTGACATATTAAATACTTAAGCTAGCCTAAGAAAACTCACTGTTTTCACCACTATCCTGTACGAAAATATTAATGAAAAGCTACTTTGCTGAAGAGAATTTACGATTTTACACGCATTTCTAAATTTTGGCCACTATCACCAAAAACTTTGACATATTAAATACTTAAGCTAGCCTAAGAAAACTCACTGTTTTCGTTAGGTACATAAAAGTATTTTTCCAAATTTCCTCCGAATTTATTTATTTATATTTCATGTTCTCCATGAAACAGTACAATAACCATGGAGAAGAATACAAATTAAAAAGTACACGAGGGCAATTTTACAATTTTGTGACACGTGTCAAAAGATAGTTGCTGAACTGTCTGTAAGTGACACAAATTTCATAATTTACTCATAAAAATATTTTTCAACGATAGATTAAATTGTTCGGAATGTCCACCATCACCTCTATTATGCTATCCCCTATTAAATGTTCCTAACACGTTTTTTTGTGGTACCTGGTGCTCGCTAATGCTAAAGGAATTTCAAAGAATATAAGCATCTACGTTTCATGTTGGTGTCTCCAACCATTACCGATAACGCATACAAGGAAACATTAGTGACTAAATTTACTTAGCTGAATAGATATTTTTCGTAATTCTAGCATCTTACTGCCACCGTATTCTCCAAATACTATTTTCACAACAGTATCATTTAAATAACAAACATTTTAACAACTAAGTATTATTTAATGTAAAAAATACCTGTTAGAGTATCCAGAACTTTACACAAAATACTAAAAATGATAGGATCAAGCTTTATTATTTATTTATTGTATACTTTATTTTACATAAAACATTCTGCATTATAAAGTACTTCAGTAAATTAGGGATTGCCCGTCATTTTAAAGGTTCGTTTTTACCAGTCCTGCGCAAATTAAATTTAAGCATTGCACTCTTGTGTACATTTAATTAAACAGAGCTTTTTCCTCCATTTTCTCTTATCTGCCTGGTTTATAGGATCGGCTAGTCCAACCACCCGTTTGCAAGTCTATGTATATCGAACTATTATTGGTTCTTTTAGGTCATCATCATTGAGGGTTCATTCGCTTCCGATAGATTCTTGATGGAATCCCATGAGAATATAATACACTCGAGAATATAATACCTCCTCTAAATGATTCAAACCTCTCTGCAAAGCGTTGCTCAGCATCCACTACTGCTGCCGAGTACGCACCAGCGTTGTTCGTCCACAAGGAGTTAGATGGTATCATTTTCAAGTATCACCTTGGCTTTATCGTCCGGGGCATTTTGGGCATGAGGGGATCCATTAATTAGCTTACTACAACGAATTACTAGATGTACTATTTATACAATTTTTCTGTTCTTGAATCTTTTCTTCGTTGACTGACTGGTAATTGGTTGAATTATATTATTTCATCATCTTTTCTTTGACTATGGGTACAATAGTTTGTTTAGTAACCATTGTTAAGTAGCACACGTTTGTGCACTAAAAAGTTGTTCCAGAAAAACATAAATTCAACCTTTTGAGTTATTACGCTAAGGTTATTGATAATTACAAATTTTTGTTTGCCGGGCTGCAATTCTCCACCTGTCTTTGACACAGGTACATACTAGAGTAATTGAAGTTGAAGCAGCCGCTGTGAAAGCAAAAATAATCTGGATAAGAAGAAATGGAGGTAATTGGGAGAACATTACCAAATTGAACACTAAAATATTCTTTAATTTCGAAAACGCAGATTGCGCCAGTTCATTCCAAGCAAATTTTTGCCAGCGAATTCCTTCTTCGCCAAGTTTTACAAAGGAGTTGCAATTATAGAAAAATTTAAAATAAACATCTTTTACCAAGAAAGGACTCCAATATATCTACCCAAGATCTTTTGTGAAGTCGGAGTAGGAAATTCTACTATCGCTTTAACTCTGTCCGGATCTGTTCGAAGCCCTTTATTGTCAATTACATATCCTAAATATTTTAGAGAATCCCTACAGAAAACAGACTTATCGACATTAGTAGTCAGGCCAGCAGCCTGTAATCTATGTTTGAATTGTCTCAAATGTTCAATATGCTCCTCGAATGATGAACTAATTAATATTTATTTATTTATTTTTCTGGAAATCGACAGTTTACATTTTTTCAGTTTGTAAAATTAGGAAACTCATTCCCTGGAAGTGATCTCAGTGAACAAAGCATCATTCTCCCGGGCAATCAGTTTTTTGGAAGATGGCAGTCACAAGAAGGCGCATTCACTCCCAAGCGGCCACAGCAAAAGCATCTCATCTCCCTAGAATTCACATTTGACGGGTGATACGCGCCGTGATTAACATTACGATTTATCCTGAAATTCGGATTAAAATTATTTGAACTGCCACCATTTCTATTGTCACTCCTGTGAAATGCAATCTAATTTTTGGTGATACGTGCCGTGATTAACATTACGATTTCTCCAGAAATTCGGATTAAAATTATTTGAATTGCCACCATTTCTATTGTCACTCCTGTGAAATGCAATCTAATTTTTTGAAGAATTATTAGAATATTAGTTATTTGTATTAGCATTAGCAGGAGTAGCTCCATTATTGGAACGGCTGTCCGCCAATTCAATCATTTTCCCAAACTTTTTGAGAGAAATGATATCAGGTGTAATTCCTGATATCATTTCTTAGCGATAATTTTTTAATATATCTGGGGAGCATGTTACATTGTAACAATTCTAAAATTTCTTCATCAGGTAGTCTAGAAGACAAACGATTATTTATTAATAAAATACGAGTAATGAAAGGGCCCAAAGTTTCCTTTTGCTGGTAGCCCTGATTTGAGCTAAAAGTCTCTTTTCATGGTCAAGTGACTCAAATTTTTCCTTAAGTGCGACGACAATGTCCGCCCAAGAGGAGAAAGAAGAGCGTTTCACCTTGTACCAATGTAGCGTGTCTCCTGAAAGTTCCACTGCAGAAGAGAAAAGTGAAGCGGCACTTACGTTGCGGTCTTTATACTTGGCTTATAGTATTTTGCGGGTAGTGACCTTCGCCAAGATTTATGTAGCGGGGTCGCAATATTTGAGTTTACTCTTTAGGATAAGCTCTTGTGATTTAAATATCTCCTAAAACTGCTTTTGTGTTTCTCATTCCATGGTGTAGCCACTGTAGTGATTCGGAATGTCCACCAGCGCTTTACTGTTATTCCTGTTTCTACTCTCTTTAACAGACCTCAATTGACGATATACTGTTATGATTAAAAATCTCTTAAAGTTATTATTTCCCATTTTCAATACCATGGTGTAGCCACTGTAGTGATTCGGAATGTCCACCATCACTGTATAGTTATTCCTGTTTCTACTCTCATTAACAGAACTCAATTGAGGATATGCTGTTATGATTTAAAAATCTCTTAAAGTTATTATTTCTCATTTCCATGGTGTTAAAGTATAATTTGCCCTGTGCTGATATGGTCGGGGTATTCACAGAAGGAAAAAAGGTGAGTCTAGGGGTGGAAAGTTAAATCCACTTTCAGGGTGAAGATCCAGAGAGAGGCAGTCAGGGCGAGCAGAAGAAGAAAAGTAGTGTATGAGACAAACTAACAAAAGTGCCTACTGAACTTGGACATGCACTTGACTTGGACTTGGATATTATTTATTGACAGAGTTCCTAAACCGAAAGTTTACTGACTCTAGTATAATTACAAATGGATTTTCTATTGAAACTTTATGTGGAGGGATTTTTTTATGGTGAATACAGCTTGGGCAGGAATTATTACTACTATTATTTTTAATAGGGTATTTAATTGTCTACCCCTTGGGGAGGACGACTTTAGGTCTTTTTGTATTAAGTTATTTTGTTCTCGCTATATTGGTGAGAGTGTTAATGGTTGGCTAAGCCAGCGTAGAATTTTTCCGATGGTGAAACAATTAACTTCTTTATCAGAGGAAGGTTTGTTTCTTTATGAAGAGTTGTTCTGCGAATAAAATTTTTTACTAGGTTTGTAGTTCATCTAAGTGAGTGTCAGCAGCTATTTATTGTCAGATGATAATCGACTTTTCTTCCTAGCATGGGGTAGAGTGCTGCAATTGACTAACTACAAACTCGGCCGGAGTTCATCAATGGATCAATAGTCTCTAGATCTGAGATCATCAACAGTCTCGTTCAAATGTTTAAATAACTCGGATCCGCTAAGGTTCGGTGAGCGGTATAAACAAACATACGTAGAATTTTCTCAATTTTATTTACTAGCCCTCATTACAGTATTGTCAGCTGTCGAAATTAACTAATCGATTAAATTTTCATTATTTAGATATACACACTAAAAATAAACATACTGCTTTTGGTATATAAAAGTAAATTTTCAATGAATATCGTAATAATGTTTATTTACACCAAATACACATCAATTTTATTCACTAATGCTAACTAAGTCTAAGAAAACTTACGTTTTTGGTATCCAGGTAAAAGTAAATTTAAATTTTTTTCTTAAACAATGATCAATTGAACCAAATCCAGAGAGATCTTAATTATCAAAGCTTGCCTAAGAAAACTTTCTTGTTTGGTATAATTAAATTTCTAAATTTTCAATGAATATTTTTTCAACGCTCAAGTGAATTGATTCCAAAACGTGGAATGTCCACCACCTCTTTATAATAATTTCAGCTTCTACCACCTTTAACGCACCTTTATTGAGGATATTCTGTTATAATTTAAATATCTTCTTAAGTTATAGGTATTTCCCACTTCTGTTTTATTAAACGTTCAATCGACACACTGTAGTGATTTGGAATGTCCACAATCACTTTATAATTATTCCTGTTTCTATCGTCTTTAACGGATCTCAAATGAGAATATGCTGCTATGATTTTAAAATATCCTAAAGTTATTTCTACTTGCCGCTGTAGAGATGTTATCTATTTATTGATTTATATTCATGATTTTATGTTTTTGTGAAAGGTTATGGGGGAATTTATTTTCATCAAGAACAAACAGTTTGAACATTAATCTTCTCAACCCTTTGTATCTATTGTTTAACCTGAACGTATGTATAGTTTTTACTAGTTTTTCAATCGTTTCGTAATGAATTTTATCCATTTTATTCGCCCGCATTACGTCTTTGTGAAGAATCTTTCTATCATCGTTAAGAATTCTGCAATCGCCTTATTCATTCGTTATAAACATTGACGTCCCCCAGAACTACAAACTCGGCTGAAGGTTAGCGGGGCAAAAGGTCATCAAGTCTCTCTCAAATGTTTGAATAGCTTGGATGTGTCTGATTCGCCAAAGTTCGGTGAGCGGAATATTATGTCGAATCTGGAGTTTTCCAGATTCAACAGTCGCTTACAATTGACGTTAGATCGGCTATACATAGAGACAGACACCTTCTTTTAGTCTGTTCTTGCCGACGAAGGCAAAGCCCGGGCAGTCCAGGCTCTGCTATCTGGGTAGAAGTCCAGGCTCTGCTATCTGGGTAGTTCTATAAGAAAGGAAAAGAAGGTTCGGATGTTGTGAACGAAGGTGGTGATGTACGGAATTTAAATTTGTGTAAAGGCCGCGAATGTTGGCGAAATTCACCGACAGTTTTGGGCCGCACCGGGGACGCCTTCTACTCGCCGTTGTAGGGGTGTTATTTATTTGTTGATTTATATTCATGATTATATGTTTTTTCTAGAAGTTTAAGACGGAAATATGTTTTCCTCAAGAAAAAAACATGCATTTCGGGCATTAATCTCCTCAGCCCTTTGTATCTATTGTTCAACCTGAACTTATACGGTTTCGAACTATTTTTTGAATCGTTGCCTAATTAATTTTCTCCATTTTATTCGCCCGCATTACGGTATTATCATTTGTTTAATAGACAATCTTTTAATGTGTTTAGCATTATTTTCATGTTTTAATTTGATGGTTTGTAGCATAATTAATTGCAATCATGCGTAGATTTATCTTAAATATAAAGTGTGACAATGAATCGATATGTGATAATAATCATAGAAGTAGAAATTACTGAAACGAAATACATTACTTTTAGTCGCGTTGAATAATCGCCAAGTATGTAGAACCCGAAGGAATTTATAGCAAAATTATGAAAACATACTTGCTGCAATACTTGTTAGCGCTTTAGTAGCATAAAACAAAACTTTGATAAAATTTGATTTGAGCTTAAAGTTGAAGAAACAACTTAAAAAAACAACAACTTAAAGATCTTAAAAGAAGTTAATATTAGAATTCATAAACTGCTGCAAAATTTTACGATGAATTGTGTCGCATGACAAAAAATATTGTATAACCTTAAAGGTAATGATAAAGTAAAATTATTAATGCCCCAACAATGCTACAAAATTTATAAAACTTAAATATCATGGTGAAACAATTAAATAAATAACATTTAATAAACGTGCAGCAAAAACTTAAGTACTTCCAAAAATGTAGATGAAACTTTCTGCATGCCGCGAAGAGGAGAAAGCAATTCCACCATGAATCATGTATTACGGTGCATAATGTTCACAATGCCGGTGAAAACAATAAAATAATATTATTTAAAACGGGTTATGTATAATAAATAACCAAAGACACTCTCTCTCCGATGGCGCTACAGCCCATATCGAGCCTTGGCCTCCCGCAACCGCCTCCAACTTCTCCTGTCCCCAGCGGCTGACTTCCAGTTTGTTATCTGGAGAAGCTGTGCTGCATCCCCTCTCACCTCGTCTCGCCACCTCAGTCTGAGTCTTCCCATTTTTCTCTTTCCACCAGGGTGTCCAGTCAAAATTCTTTATGGGACGCACGTTACCGGCATTCTCTGTACATTTCCAGCCCATCTCAACCTGAGGAGTCTCATGTGGGCTGAGATGTTAGGCACCTGATATATGTCATACAGTTCTTTGTTGTACCGGATGCGCCACTGTTTCCCCTCTTTCACGGGTCCACATATTCTTCTCAGCACTTTTCTTTCAAAAGTATCTAGCATTTCAGCTATCTTTACCGTCAGTGTCAGCGCCACACATCCATACGCCAGAACAGCTGTAAAGTTAAAAAAACCAAAAGCACTAGTCGAGTTAATAATATGCAGCAATAAACCAAGCTGAGCCGGTCTAATTGCAAATGCTACAAGGTGAAATTTTGTAACAAAGAATTGAAAATTATACAAGATTAATTTACAAAGCGAAAC
This sequence comes from Glyphotaelius pellucidus, assembly GCA_936435175.1. NCBI lineage: Eukaryota > Metazoa > Arthropoda > Insecta > Trichoptera > Limnephilidae > Glyphotaelius > Glyphotaelius pellucidus. Next base: position 18,034,149 of record OW386558.1, on the reverse strand, counting down.
GTCCGCAAATAATGGGTCACTAAAAATTAGGAAATAAATAATGTAAAAAGTGCTACATGGCCAAGACTACTAGGAGATGCGTGTGTAGGGGAATTTCGCCAATAAGAACTATTGATAATGCGGGTCAAATATATTTACAAAGTAACGTTATATTTTATAATAAACTTGATGCAAAATTAAAATCGTAACAACTAGAGGGTGACATGAGAGGGAATCTAAAACAGCCGAACTGGGCGGACGCGGGAACCGGAATGAATTTGCAATATCACGCACTGGACGGGAGAGCGACTCTCAGGGATACCAGTCCGTAAACTTTGGCTTTAATTTAATTAATTTTTAGTTGGTAAATAAAATTTTACCAACCCATGAATGGAGGGAAAGAAAATAATGATTAATGTACAAAGTCACACGATAATCTCATTACATATGAAAGAAATGCCATCAGAAAAATTAAATAGAAAAATATATGAGTTTGAATGGAACAAACAACCAGGTGTAATGTAAATTTGTGAATATAAACAAAATAATAACGGAACTCACCATATTTATGGTGAGTTCCGTTATTATGTTCCTGTATTTACAGGAACCAAGCAAAAACCTCAAAGCAACTATCCTCTAATATGCCGCATGACATTATAACAAATTTATCAACATAGCGTATCATGTGACAATTAAACAAAAAATTTGCCAGTATTTCAACACGAGGCGCTAAAATGCAACATAAAATTCTACTGGTATTCACACGTGGGCTTCCAAAATATAACGTATTCACACCGGTTTTCACACGTGGGCTTCCAAAATAAAAGGTTGATGCCTAACTTATGAGAAATGTTTTCGATATTATTGCACAACTCAAAGTATAAAAGTGTGTTTAAATGTAAAGTGTAGTGTAAATCTGAAATTCAAACATGAGTAAATATGATGCCCAAATCAATTAAAAGATGGCAGGATCAAAACAATAATAAGATTTTATTAATAATATGAAATTCAATTAGTAATTAAAAATATAGCATGGGCTAAACTAGCCCAAGAAAACTTACTGTTTTTGTTTGTAAAAGTAAATTTCCAAATTTTCTATGAATTTATTTCCAACGATTAATTAATTTCACCAAACCAACAGATTTTTTCTGTTTTGGTATAAGTTAATTTTCCAAATTTTCTATGAATATTTTTTCAACGCACAATTGAATTGATTCGGAATGTCCACCACCTCTTTATAATCATTTCTGCTTTTTCCATCTTTAACAAATCTTTATTGAGGATATGCTGTTATGATTTTTATATATCCTAAAATTGTAGGTATTTCCCACCTCTGTTGTATTTAAAGTTCCATCGACACGCTCTAGCGATTCGGAAAGTCCAGAATAACTTCATAATTATTCTCGTTTCTACCGTCTTTAACGGTCCTCAAATGAAAATATGCTGTAATGATTTAAAAATCTCCTCAAGTTATAAGTATTTCATACTTCTATGGTGTTTGGTTTGTTGTTATGGTGGCGGATATTGATTAATTTTTTATGTCCGGCTAGGCAGGCGAAGAATTTTTCCGATTGTGAAATAATTAATTCTTTTATCAGAGGAATGTTTGTCTTTATGGAGAGTTATTCTGCGCATTCAACGCTAGTCGAATGGCATTTTTTTGCTGATTTTGTAGTTTATCTAAGTGACTGTTGGCTGCTATTTATTATCTGATGATAATCGAATATTTTTTTCTGACATGGGGTAGTGTTTAATCGACTTATTCAATTCGTTATGAACATTGAAGTCCCCCAGAACTACAAGCTCGGTGGAAGGGTAGCGGGGAAAGAGATCACCAATAATATCGCTTAAATGTTTGAATAGTTCGGATGTGTCGCTAAGGTTCGGTGAGCGGTATAGACAGCGTAGAACCTTGCCATAATAGCAAAAATGACGAATTTTCCAGATTCATCAGTCGCACATAGAAGATGTCAGATCGGCTACAGAGACAGACACCTCCTTTTAGTCTGAACTTGCCAACGAGGGCGGAGCCCGGGCAGTCCAGATAAGAGGCGTCTAGAGGCTCGACTTTCTGGGTTTTAGAAAGGAAAAGAAGGTTGAGACGTTGTGAACGAAGGTGGTGATGTATGGAATTTAAATTTGTGTGCAGGCCGCGAATGTTGGCTAAATTCACTGACAGTTTGAGGCCGCATCGGAAACGCCTTCGCCGCCGGAGAGATGTTATTTATTTGTTGATTTATATTCATGATTTTATATTTTTTCTGAAAGTTTATGGGGGGAATGTCTTTTCCTCAAGAACAAACATATAATTTGGGCATTAATCTCTTCAATCCTTTGTAGCTATTGTTTAACCTGAACGTATGTATGGTTTTGTACTAGTTTTTCAATGGTTGCGTAATGAATTTTCTCCATTTTATTCGCCATCATTACGGTATTGTCAATTGGTTAAAATAATTTTTTTAATCTATTTCCGGTGAGACATGTAAGATCTCCTAAAGTAATAAGTATTTTCCATTTTCATGGGTGTTTGGGGTGGAATCTGCCGTGTGCTGCTATGGGGGTAGAAGTTAGTGAAGGACATGTCTTTTTTCTTGGCTTATAGTATTAAGCGGGTTATGACCTCCGCCAAGATTTACTTAGCGTGGTTGCAATATTTGAGTTTACTCTTTAGGATATGCTGTTGTGATTTAATGACTCCTAAAACTGCTTTTGTATTTCTCGTTCCATCGACACAAAGTAGTATTCGGAATGTCCACAATCACTTCAGAATTATTCTTATTTCTACTATCTTTAACGGACCTCAAATGGAAATATGCTGTTAAGATTTAAAGATCTCCTAACGTTATTATTTCCTATTTTTATGGAGTTGGTAGTAGAATTTGCCGTGTACTGATATAGGTCGTGTATTTACGGCAGCATCTGTCTTCTTCTTTATTTTATTTTTATTTATTTTGGAAAATCAACAGATATATTACACTTATAATAATAACCTTAATAATATACATAATATCCAATGATAGATTTTCACATAATTAAAATTATAATTAAAAAGTAAAACAAAAAAGTAAGAGTCCTGTACCCGTAAGAACTTAAAAATATAAAAATTATTCAAAAAAAAGATATAAAAACACAATATAAACTATAATAACCTGCTTACTAAATTTCAACATGGAGTATTCTCACTCCACAACAGCAATAATAATAATATGTACATTGTACACACCTACAACTCAATAGTTAAGTCGAATGACAAGTATGCAACTGGAAAGGATTCACAGCAATATTATGGTAACCTGCAACACGGTCAAAAAAAATTTTAATGTTGGCTATGACATACTTTTTTACGGAACTTAAATTACATGAGAATATGTCTACATTATTAAAATTCTTATCAAATACATTGCATGTTCTGAATATAAAAGCATTTTGTCTGAGATTAGTAGAACATTTTTGAAGATGAAAAAGTGATTTTTCTCTGGTTCTAACACCTGGGGCTCTAAAATTAATCTCAGCCAAAAGGGGCGAACAATCAATAAAACCATTGATAATTTTATGAAGATATATTATATCTGCAGAGTCTCTTCTAATTTTTAATGGTTTAAGTCCATAAAGGTCCAATGAGCTGTTTATGTCACGATAACCAATATTAAACTTGAAATTTAAATGATAAACAAATTTTCTTTGTATGGCTTCAATGCGTTTAATATAAATATTATATTGAGGATTCCATATCTGAGAAGCAAATTCAAGATGACTGCGAACATATGAAAAGTACAATATTTTAAGAGTTTGAATGTTCTTGAATTCTTTTCCAATACGGAATAAGAATCCTAACATTCTAAGGGCTTTCTCCACAATTCTTGTGCATATAGTATAGTTATGACCTCCGCCATGATTTCAGAAGCTAGGTTCCAATATTTGAGATTTCTCTTTTCTCCATGCTCCTTTAATCCGATCTTAATCACCTCTCTCCAGCATTTTTAATAAGTTAGAAAACAAAGATTTAAAAAAAGTAAAAAAAAAAATATGTTAAAAAATCGCCTCCACCTTACCCATCTCTCACAAATTCAAGTACCTAAATGTTTATTCTAACAAAAAATTTAAATTGGCAAACAATCTTTCACCATTCGTTTTCAACCTCAGCACAAATCCATCGAAATTTACACGCTAAAACTAGCCTAAGAAAGTTACTGTCTTGTTATTTAATGTAAATTTCCTAAACACCCTAAAACTAGCCTAAGAAAGTTACTGTCTTGTTATTTAAAGTAAATTTCCTAATTTTGTAATTTTCTGTGACTATCTTTCCAACGTTTAATTATACCAAATAATACAGAAATTTTAATTACCAATGCCTGTCTAGGAAAATTTCTATTTTCGAATAAGTAAATTTCCAAATTTTCTATGTAATAATAATTTTCTTTCTAATTTGGAATGTAATTTTTCCTGTTTAAAATCGGCAGACAATCTTTCAACAATCGTCTACAACCTTAGCACAAATCTATTGAAATTTTACCTACTGAAACTAGCCTAAGAAAGTTACTGTCTTGTTATTTAAAGTAAATTTCCTAATTTTCTATGATTATCTTACCAACGTTTAATTATACCAAATCAACGGAAATTTTAATTACCAATGCTTGTTCTGAAAACTTTCTATTTTTGAATAAGTAAATTTCCAAATTCTCTATCAATACTTATTCAACGCTCAATTAAATTAATTCTGAATGTAATTATTTCTGTTTTAACAATCTTTCAACAATCGTTTACAAACTTAGCACAAATCTATTGAAATTTTACACACTAAAACTAGCCTAAGAAAGTTACTGTCTTGTTATTCAAAGTAAATTTCTTAAACACCCTAAAACTAGCCTAATAAAGTTACTGTCTTGTTATTTAAAGTAAATTTTCATATTCGTAATTTTCTATGACTATCTTTCCAACGCTTAATTATTCCAAATAAACCGATATTTTAATAACCAATGCCTGTCTAGGAAAACTTTCTGTTTTCGAAAATGTAATTTTTCAAATTTTCTCTGAGTACTTATTCAACGCTCAATTAATTTGGAATGTAATTTTTCCTGTTTAAAATCGACAGACAATCTTTCAACAATCGTCTACAACCTTAGCACAAATCTATTGAAATTTTACACTGAAAAGAAAGTTACCGTCTTGTTATTTAAAGTAAATTTCCTAATTTTCTATGATTATCTTACCATCTTATGTTTAATTATATCAAAACATCGGAAATTTTAATTACCAATGCTTGTTCTGAAAACTTCCTATTTTCGAATAAGTAAATTTCCAAATTTTCTATCAATACTTATTCAACGCTCAATTAAATTAATTTGGAATGTAATTTTTCCTGTTTAAAATCGACAGACAATCTTTCAACAATCGTTTACAACCTTGTAACTATTGTAAGCATTGTGCCTATTATATGAGTAATTATTTGATAATGTTAGAATTATTGTAATTCATGTGTAACAAATGTGTGTGAAGTATTATTAAATAACCCAGAGCATGAGACACACAACCTTTTGCAATAAAACTCAAAAATTTAAAGAGCACAATTTACTTAGCTAAATGAACAAACCAGAGTGTTTAACTTATCAATAACTTTGCATCATCATCATTGAATCTTCGAACCAAATGATTAATATAAATCTGTGTTAATCACATTATACGAATAAGATTAATTAATCTAATAGGTCAAATAATAAACTCGAGCGCCATTTTATTTTGTATGAAACAAGAAAAACATTTTATCTAAAGATAAACCGTTTTAAGAAATATACTAAATATGTAATTTAACGTTACGTGGAGATTCCGTAGCCCCAGCTTTCCAATCCGCTTCCTCTTGCTCGACAGGTGAATTGCTCCTCTAGATTCCGAATCCTACCTCAATTCGCTTCACGAGCCCGCGTTGCAGGAGCACACTCTGTGGTCACATGGTATGCAGTAGTGATTTGCAATCGGAGATAGTGATGATGGGTAATCCAAACCGCTTCAGTTTACAACCTTAGCACAAATACATTGAAATTTTACACACTAAAACTAGCCTAAGAAAGTTATTGTCTTGTTATTTAGAGTAAATTTCCTAACTTCCTAATTTTTTTTGATTATCTTTCCGACGTTTAATTACACCAAATTAATGAAAATTTCAATTAACGATGCCTGTCTAGGAAAATTTTCCATTTTGGAATAAGTATATTTTCAAATTTTCTATGAATACGCTCAATTAAATTAATTTGGATGTAATTATTCCTGTTTTAAATCGACAAACAATCTTTCATCAATCGTCTATAACCTAAGCACATATCCATTGAAATTTATACACTAAGAATGTTACTGTCTTGTTATTTAAAGTAAATTTCCGAATTTTTTACTACTTTATTTCCAACGTTTAATTACACCAAATCAACGGAAATTTTAATTACCAATGCTTGTTTAAGAAAACTTTCTATTTTCGAATAAGTGAATTTCCAAATTTTCTATGAATACGACAAACAATCTTTCAACACTCGTTTACAACCTTAGCACAAATCCATTGAAATTTTCCACTCTTAAACTAGCCTAAGAAAGTTAATGTATTGTTATTTTAAGTAAATTTCCTAATTTTCTATGATTATCTTTCCAACGTTTAATTATACCAAATCAACGGGAATTTTAATTACCCATGCCTGTCTAAGAAAACTTTCTATTTTCAAATAAGTTAATTTCCTAATTTTCTATGAATACGCTCAATTAAATTAATTCATATGTAATTATTCCTGTTTTAAATCGACAAACAATCTTTCAACAATCGTTTACAACCTTGTAACTATTGAAAGCGTTATGCTTATTATATGAGTACGTTTACAACCTTAGCACGTATCCATTGAAATTTACACACTAAAACTAGCCTAAGAAAGTTACTGTCTTGTTATTTAAAGTAAATTTCCTAATTTCGTAATTTTCTATGACTATCTTTCCAACGTTTAATTATACCAAATCGACGGGAATTTCAATTACCAATGCTTGTCTAAGAAAACTTTCTATTTTGGAATAAGTAAATTTTCTAAATTTTCTATGAATACTTATTCAACGCGTATTATTCCTGTTTCTACTGTCCTTAACGGATCTCAATTGAGGATACAGGTATGATTTAAAAATCTCCTAAAGTCAAAAGTATTTCCCACTTCCACGGTAGTTGGAGTAGAATTTGCCGTGTCGAGTAATCACTGCAGAGCTCGTCTTCTTTCTCGGGCATATAGTATTTTGCGGGTTGTGACCTCCACCACGATTCAGTTTTTCAATAGTTGCGTAATGATTTTTTTTCCATTTTATTCGCCCGCATAACGGTATTTTAAAATCACGATTTTATGTTTTTTCTGAAAGGTTATGAGGAAAATGTTTTTTCTTCAAGAACAAAACATACAGTTTGGGCATTTATCTCCTCAACCATTTACAATTCTGAACGTTTGTATGGTTTTGTATTAGTTTATCAATCGTTGAGTAATGATTTTTCTCCATTTTATTCGCCCTCATTACGGTATTGTCAACTGTTTAAAAGACAATCTTTAATGTATCTCCTGTGGTGAGACAAGTTAGCTTCCGGGTCCTTTTGGACCCATAATGGCATAAGTCATTGAAGGTTTACTGGTTTTACGCCCCTTTTTTTACTACGTATATGCGAGGTAACAATAATCGTTTGCATAATGAATTGTCTTCATTTTATTCGCTCTCATTACGGTATTGTCAACCATCACAAATTTTTTAGATCTTCCGTGGAAATTAGTATGTTTTCATTATTCTGATATAAGTTGACAAACGACGACCCCAGAGTAAATAATTTAATATGAATAACCACCTTTATAGACAATCCCTTTTTATATATTTGCCGTGGCTGAGAGTCGGGTAAGCTTTCAGCCCCTTTTGTACTTATGACATAATATTCGTGGAAGGTTTTCTGGTTGTATGCCACTTTTCTTTTTACCTACACGCGAGGCACCAAAAATTGTTTACTGCCGATATTACTGTGGTTTCTACAGTACCTACGTTTATAAAATGCTTCTATCGTTTAGAATAATGTTCTTGTTTAAAAGTGAATGTTTTCTGCTGTATTAATGAAGATATAAATGGTAGAAATTTTTCCCAAAACTTGTCTTTTGCAGTGATCCGGGTGCTAACTAACGCTGTACGAATATCAAACAACATTAAACACTTTCAGTTTTGCTGAATCTTAAACCATCACTTATACCAATACACGAATATTTAGTACGCTGCACCTATTTTGGAAAAAGCCCCGAACTGAAAAATTTTTACCCTTACAAGCCCTGCAAGACTCATTCGAATAATATTGAATGCTCCTTTGTGGAACAGGGTTAACACTCTACGCAATAATGCGCTCATTCTCTAATAAATGATTTGATTGGATCACTTTCAAAACCATTTTTGCCGGATTGCCCGGTCACGAAAACCCAACGATAAATTTTTGCAAATTCCAAGACTCATTCAACAAATATTGAATGCTCCTTCGTGGACCAGGGTTAACACCCTACACAATGATACAAACGATGAAGGAATCAATTAAATCTATTGCAAACCATTTGGCCAGATTATCCTGCCATTAAAATCAACCAATAAATTCGCTATCTGGCTGTGATACAAATTCTACATTCCAATATTTACCTCCTGCAGCACCTCTGCGTTTAGTTTTAGAACAAGTTTCCCATTCCCACAATTCATTGATCTTTTTATGTTTTATGTAAATTTTACTTTTATGCAATCTTTTGTTTTATATAATTTTTGGTTTCATATTCCTTTATTATAAACTTTATATATTTCTGATTTTTTTATTATGCCGTTTAATCAGAGGTAAGGTCACAAGGAGGAAATCAATAATTGGTTTTATTCTGGCTATACAAACATGACAAACTGAAAAAATGTAAACTGTCGATTTCCAGAAAACAAATAAATAAATAAATTTGTGTTCATGTTATGTTACATAAATGGATAATTTATTTGGATAATTTAAATGGATAATAATTTGAATTTTTGAAAATTAAAAAAAAAATCTTTTTCATTAAGTTTATGTTAAAAAAATGCTGTGATCCATATCAATTAGTTTGGGGCGTTTAACAGAAATTATAAAGGTACATTTTTTAAATCCAATAAGCAATCAGTACCATTTTGTTTTTTATATGTATTTGAAATTCCAAAATCCTGATCAGCTTTTGAATAAGAACTGTATTGTAACAAGAAATGTGACAGTCAGTTGAGCTGATGTCTGATCATATTATGATCAGAGATCAGCTCACAAATATATGATTTTCTGATCACGAACACAAAAGCTAAAACAGAAACACTTAAAGCTTAAAAAGTAATTTAAATGAAATTTTGAAAAGGTTAATTTTTAAGCAATAATAAAAATAAGTAAGAATAAAAATGATATATATTAAAACTCATTTAATATCATATTGTTTTTAGAACACCTTACTAGAAGAACCTGTCTTGAGGTTTTTTCGTTATTTGTTTTTGGGGTGTTAATCTAAAAACTTATTTGACTGTCCTGAGGTGTTCACGTGTTTATTTATGTAAGTAGTATTGTTGTGCATTCATTAAATTATAGGATAAAGAATTTTTAAATATTTTTTAAGAAAGATAATAAAAAATACAGAATTATGATGTGGGTACTGTAAAAGATGATTTAAAAAAGTACTTTATAGTTTGTTAATTAGTGAGCAGTTCACCAGAGGATACTATGATGAGGTGTTCATTTGTGTTGAGGTGTTGTTTTCCCTGCGAAATGGAAACTTCACTCGGAAAACCTGTTATGAAAGGCTATTCCCTAAAATTTATAATAAGAGATCGTTCTCCCCGCGAGAAGTGCTGTCTTGTGTGATTTTCTACGGCTGTTATTTGCTTTTTCTATCGGCCGATGTGAAAATTTCAGCTGTGAGCTGTCACGTATTTTAGTTTGGGTCGTTTTACACGGATTCCTGCAAGTATGCATGATTATTTATTCATTTAACAGCTGCAGAAAATCACATAAATCTGACAGCACTTCTCGCGGGAGAACGATCTCTTATCACAAATTTTAGGGAATAGCTTTTCTGAGGTATTCGTGTGTTTTCCTTGTGCGATCATTAGGTTAAAATACGTTATAAGATATTTTTATAAAGACAATAAAGAATTCAGAATTATGATGTATGTACTGCAAATGATTTAAAAAAACATATTCTAGTTTTTGGCGAGCATCTTATCAGGGGAACCTGTGTTGAGGTGTTTATTTATAAGTAATTCCATTATATTCTGTTTTAAGAAAGTTACTCACTTACTATTGAAGTTTTTTGGTAAGGCCTCGAAAAAGAAGAATAATAGAGTTTAAGAAGTTGCAAGTATTGTATTGAAAGTAAGTAGAAGTATTGTACAGAATGAAAAAGAACGGAAAGGGAAAGGTTATGTCACTCCTAGTCTTAGACTGTGACACGTTAAAAAGTAGAATATTTGAGTTGAAAATGTAGAAATATTGAAAAAATTATTAAATAAATACTTGTTCAAAATCTATCACATCTTTAAACGAACTGTACACAATTTGTATATAGAAAATACCGCACTCGTTCTTTTATATCTTTACCAGAATTGATTTTAAATTCAATAAAAAAATGCCATTATCTTAGAACGTCATTTTTTAACATGTATAAAATATGTAGGTGCGATTTTATCTTGTGTTTTCGATCGTTCAGTTGATTAGTCAGACATCTCCGAAAAATGCATTTTTATATAAAAGTGTACCCTCTATCTAGTACAATACTCAGATTACACAAAATCAAATATAATGCAAAAAGACATGTAGTGCATTAAATGAAAATGTTGATGTTGTCTGGGTCACTAGTAGGATATTTCAAAATGTCGTAATGTCTCCCGGTGTTATTTTATAGCATTTTTAAAATGTGAAGCACGGATACGTGCAAATAATGCTTGATTTATGGTGGGCATTCGATTATTGATTTTCTTACTATTTTGACAACTGAAAAGATGTCTGACTTATCAACTAGACGATGGATTTATCTTTGTCATAATATTTTGTAACTGTATTTTTTGTACTCTTTCTATAAATAAAATACATTATTTTCTATAATACCGTGCTTTATTTCAACCCTAAAGGCATTTGAAGGAGATAAAAAAGCCTGTTGAATTATTTCCTGAAAGCTTAAGTTTGTGACTAAACTCGCTTGTGTTCAGAGTGTTGGGGTGTTTACACTGAGGGGGTTGAAAATACCCCGACGTTGATTGATGACTGGAACCCTTGATTACCAACCCCATACTATGCACGCAGATGAGTATTTATTTCTGAACATATTGTAATACAAAATAAATAATGCAAGGCTTCAAAAATTGACGACCTCCGTGATCAAGGGGTAAGGCTCTTAACTAGCAAATCCCGGCGAGTGCAAGTAAATTTTATGTGTCGAATCTTTATTATTTCACAATTTATCCAATTAAAATAATGTACACTGTATTTGCGGCACTTTCCAGAGTTGATGATACTCTCAGTGTCGCCCTGGTGTAAGACCACCTGCTTGAAATGGCTTTAGACCTGTTTGATATCCAGATTTGAATAGCAGGGTACTTAAGATAAGTTTTTAGATTTTCACGGCCAAAAGTATTTTCGTTATTTTTTTTGGGGGTGTTATGCCGTGTTGCGACACCTCTTTCTTTAGCCAACGTTTCGGACACTGTAACGCTATCCGAAACGTTGGCTAAAGAAGGAGGTAGCGCAACACGGCATAACACCCCAAAAACAAATAACGAAAGTAGGGTACTTTCAAACCTTCCCCACTTTCCCCTTGCACATCTGCTTCTCAAATTGCCCAAATTGGGGATGCCATAGTCCCACTGGCTCCAGGCGATTGCGAGCAGTTGGAAATCATGTGCATTATTCACATTAAAAAAATTGAAGTTAGTGAACAAGAAAAGTTTGGCTATGTGGAGCGGATTAATGGAGACAGGAGTGTAAGGATAATATATGACGTGAAAGTGAATGTTAGAAAAAGTCGGGGAATGCGGGGAAGGCATGAGATGACTGATCATCATAGAATTGGATCAACGTGCGTATGAAGGTGAGTGAAGTAAGGTGTACGTGCCAATACAGAGTAGTATGGCGGTCTATCCTCTCTGCCTACTAGTGATTAAAAGCATAAATCTTCTATTGGGTCATAGATTTCGCACCACTTTTAGGTTGAATAATGCAATAAATAGTTCCCGTTTCGGCGGAACCCATACCCGCCTCCCAAAGCATGAAGTGAGTTAGTTTTTTGCCGTTGCAATAATGATTGTAGGCTGCAAAATCCTACGGCAGGCTCACCATGATTGTCACGAGTGGACACTTGTCTTCACATGGACTGTAACAATGCTGCAGTATTGGCACAAACTACCATCAAGTGGAGTTCCGTAACATCCCCTAACGAACGGATAACGGAATATACTGCGTTAGATGAGCCTACAGCGATTTTAAATAAATAAAAAAAATTAATTAAATGAAGACACTATGAGCGAAACTCAATCGAAAATCTGGAAACAGAAAAATCAGAAAAAGATATTGGCACCTCTAGGACTCGAACCCAAGACCTCTCTACTTTCCAGGCGTGTGCTCTGTCCACTGAACTAAGGTGTCGATATCCAATTCGGTCACTTTTAACTGTACCATACTTCGACTAAGAACCGCCCATATTATCTCCATTTTCTTAACGCATATTTTATTGGCTGCCATCTTTATCTATGATTGCAAGAATCAAACCCGAACTAAATGCAATATAGATGGTGTCTGGATAAATTTTTATCCATTTTATTTATTATGCGACATCTATTGACTTTTCTGTAAGTCTAGGATGAATATTTTTATTTTTTTATTTAAATTTTATGAGTAAAACCTCAAATTGTAATATTTAATTAAATGAAGACACTGTGACCGAAACTCATTTTTTAAACTTCATTTTTGAATCTTGCAATCATAGAATTGTTAGATTCTAAAGATGGCAGCCAATAAAATATGCGTTAAGAAAATGAAGATAATATGGGTGGTTCTTAGACGAAGTATGGTACAGTTAAAAGTGACCAAATTGGATATCGAAACCTTAGCTCAGTGGACAGAGCACTCGCCCGGGAAGTAGAGAGGTCCTGGGTTCGAGTCCCAGAGGTGCCAATATCTTTTTCTGAATTTTTTGTTTCCAGATTTTCGATATTATTTCGCTCATAGTGTCTTCATTTAATTAAATATTACAATTTGAGGTTTTACTCATAAAAGTTAAATAAAAAAATAATTAATAAAAAACTGGTTATTTTTATTAAAGATATATTTTCCTAGGTCACATGACAAAAATAACAGTAAGAACAGAATAGCAACAAAACAGATCAGTGACAAAACAGAACAGCAACTAAATGGATCTTTTAAGAATAGTCCAAATAAAAAAATAAAAAATGACAGATAAACAAAAAACCTATGGAAATGCGGTTAAGCACTAGATTAATGAGATAAATTATTACTTTATCCAATGGCCACATTGTAGTGCGGGCAACACTGGTCACGGACCGGGGGGTCGCAGCGATCGCTTAAAGGAACCTACGTCATTCCAGTCCCGACGCTGCCCTCGCGAACACGCTACTAGATTCTAGATTCAGTTTTACATTTCCATTGCGTCCCATCCACTACCGCGTTATTTATCTGTAAATGTTGCCTAATTTAATAAAACTTAAAAACGTGGCGAACTCTTTAATTTCTCTGAACACAAAGACCCTTCCTCGGAGTCTCGTAGGTAAGTATCTTCCACAGCTCAAAAGGAAGTCCAGAAAGATAAGATTCTCGCCACAACTGGTGACCCCGACGTTAACCCCAACCTTACCAACTTCATCGTTTGTTTTGTCACTGTACGGTTTTATCCTGCTACTTTTTTTCTAAATTGAGCCCTTGCCCGGAATAATGTTGTATCCGGTAACCAACAAAACTATCAATTTTAAGTTATTGTTGGGATAGTGTTGGGCATCTTGGTAAGAATTATGGTAATGAAATTTTTTTTAGGCCTGTGGCAGCCTTTTAAAGTTTGGTTTGTGGAAAAATGTTGTATAATGCCTTTTATCGAAATCACGCCGCATGATTTAATTTATGGGAATAAATGGGGAAAACGAACGTCTTATGGTTTCATTTAGAAAGTCTTCAAAGCCAAGAGCTGAAGAATGCAGAAAGTAGAACTTGTCAAGAAAAAATTATATTAAGCCTGTTTTTTAGCCGTTTAAACGGTTTTGTGGAATAATGTAGTATATTGATCTCAAGACAATATCCAGAGCTAATAAAATAATCGATTTTGCTGTGTTTAGAGAGACCAGTTCTGAACAGTGTTGACAGCTAAAAGCTCCTATGGAGATAGATTTAGCTTCGAAAAGAGACATCAGCACTAAAAAAGTGGTAACCGTAACGCCATATAACGGTATGTCCTTGTTTACATAGGTGCCTATTTTTTTTAATCGCTCTGACCAATCTCATAAATTTCATTTCAATGGTTGAGTGTAGCTGAATTTAATGGCTGAACTTTTCCACACTAATTGGAAAAGCCATCTTTCAGTTCATAAAGGTTACAAATTTAAGCCAGCTTAGCGACTTTTTAACGACTAGTTTTCGATTTTTAACAACAGACGTCGCCGCCAAAAAAGTTTGTTTCTCTTTTTCTTTTATTTTGTGCGCTTTTATGATTACCGTGACGATTCACGTTACAGTACCTTACGTACGTACCTTACCGTACGTTCCTTAACACAATAATCGTGCAGCTCTTTCAAAAGATTAGATACACAGTGTACGTAGGTCTGTTTCTTCCAAAGAAAAAAAAGTCATCATTGCATCTCTCACACATCGCACCGTGAGGAAGCACCCCACAAAGAGGAAGCTACGAAGCACCTCACGAAGAGAACACCGATTAATCTCTTTCGATCTCTTTCTCTCGCAGATGTCTCTCCTCTAGATGTCTCCAAATCCTCCAGATGTATGTGTGTGTCTCTTATTAGTATTGCTCATTTCCAATTTATCGAGTTTCAAAACACAACGGCGCTAAAGAAGTTTTCACTTAAAAAATTGGAGTCCTTGTGGGAGCCCCGAAGCAGTAACCATAAGTTACTTATACCAGGGCGGGATAGTGGTGGGGCCCCCCAAAAGGGCCTTTAACGTAGACCGAGAAGTCTTTTTAGGAACACAGGCAAACAAAAAACAAATTGTATTATAATATGCGAGCATGGGGCGTGTAAATAACCCCAGAACTATCTGAGCGTAATGCTCAAAAGTATGATTATGAATCTACCTTGCGCGGACAAAATATCACGAACAATTAGCAATCCGACAAAATCTCAAAGGAAAAAACAGAAACATTATCCTTTATTTTCGATCTCTGCAACGTGGGAGGCTTCCCAGTAATTTTAATCGACATTAATTAAGTTCAGTACAATTTTTGTAATTTTGAAATGCGCACAAATCAGTTGTCAACTTAATACAACTAAAGGAGAAATCACAATGAACTGCAAGACATTATAAACACAAGATGATATGACAATTATTACAATGGTCACAATAACACTTTAAAATAAAAACATTCCAATTGCATTATTTCTTCAAAAGGACAAGTGAGCGCCATCTCTTAATAGATTTGGTCGAGCATAACGATTTAGCAGTAGGGAATGCAATCTCGACTCGAGATCGCAAATTGGAGATCTCGTAAATTAAAATAAAATATTATTTGAAAGAAAGCAAAAACCTTTATTCTTTAATATTAGTTGCTAAATAATTAACAGTTTTTTTTTAAATTAAAATAATCAAAAGAAAAAATAAAGCTTAAGGAGATTAGAAAGTAATTACTAATTATTAGTTTGGTAATTTTCACGATCTTATGGACCTTCTGATGTAAATTGAGCCTCAATATCAATAGATGACCGCGCCACTGACAACAACGCTCTCGTAGACGCTGACGACATCGAAGGTACTGATAAATTATCGACAACACCCGGCTTAGTAGTACTTGATGTTCTTCCGACTCCCTCATTCAATGATTTGGTGTCAATTTTGTGGATTGACATCATACGGACGTATAATACTTTTGTATTCCAGGATGTGGTTTTAAGAACAGCTTTACATAGCAGTAAAATTATTAATGGCTTTCTTGAAGTATCTCCATACCGGTAAACGACTGCTAAACTCAACATATGCTTGATCTGGATTATTTTTCGAATTTTAAGGTATTAACAACCTAAGAATCCAAAAATTATGTTTATTTAACTCACATAAACAATAAAAAATGCATAATTTTAGAAAAGTAATGACCATAACTGCACAACTAAAACAATTAGGTACCTATATAAATGGCTGCCTGCATGCACGCAAGTATCTCTTTCTCACTAACTCGACACAGTTTTGTATTATCTGTCTCGCTCGTCATCCGTCGCTAATATTCGGGATAGTTTTCTTTCTTCGATCGACATTCGACACTCCCGCCCGACCGTCAGTCAGTCAGCGCACCACTCGCTCGCTGCAATCCCAACCTCACGATCTCGCGAGGTTGGGATTGCATTCCCTATTTAGCAGTTTTTTCAACAATACATTTTAGTGCCTCTTGTGATCCAAAGATACCAAAATCGCCATTTTTGCAATATGGATATTTTAATTATTTTTTCAAACAAAAAAAAAACATATAACAGTGCCTAACCACAAATAATGTGAGGAATCACTGCTTACAAGTCAGGTAGATAATGATATTTATTTTACCTAGGTAGTACATTCTTTCATTTCATTATGCATATCATTTTCTAATAATCTTCACATACAAAGGTGATATAATTATGAATTAAAATGTGGTGATTATACTGATCATTACAGGCTATTTCTTTAAATGTTACCAGGGCCATGTTAACAGTTCTGATCGAGGCTCAATTAGCAAATCCTCTTGCATAAGGCTCTGGCGGTATCTACCTATGTCCTACTTAATTACTGTTGAACAAATGAAAGGACTCGTTTCACAAAGGCTTGAATTACAACACCGCATTCTACCATGGGTTGTAATTAGTACAAATTAATAAAATAAAAACGGAGTGTAGTTCATCGCGGTATATGTGAAACCTTCAGAAAACTAAAGTAGACAAGAGTGGGAAGTCTACAAAGCACCGCACAAAGAGGAGACCGATTATACCTCCAATTTCATTCTCTCGCAGGCTTAATCCAATAGATTTATTTATTTTTTATTTATTTATGAAAAGTATACAATACAGAATATAGTAAATTATATAAAGCATTGTACTCTATATTGATAAATGTGATTGTGTCTTTTTAATGTCGCTATTTTTCGTTTCATCGAGTTTTAAATCACAAACGGTGCTAAAGAAGTTTTCACTTCAACAAAAACATTTTACATAACATTACAATTATTTTTGTGTAAAATAAAAACATTTTACATTACAATATTATTGACTTTCATTATTTTGTTTATTTAGCATAAAGATGAATAACTTTTTGAAGTGAAAACTTCTTTAGCACCGTTGTGATTTGAAACTCAAACGAAAAATACCGACCCTAAAAGAGACAGACGCATACATCCATAGGATTAAAATTGCGAGAGAATGGGAAAGTGTAATCGGTTTCCTCTTTGTGCGGTGCTTTGTAGCCCCCCACTCTTGTCTACTTTATTTTTTTTAAGGTTCCACCTCTACCGCGTGTGAATTGCACATTCTGTTTATTTTTTAAATATACATAGACTTTTTACTTATTAATATTGACTAAAAGACAATTTTATAAATTAACCCCCTCGTAACCTGTGGATTACTTTCCATAGTGAGTCTACAAATTGTCTCACCCAGTACGTCAAAAAAACGCACGTACCAAACATAAAAACCAAAACAAATTCACCGTAAAGTTTAACCTTTCCATGTTACAGTCATGTCCCATTGCAAATAATTTTTAACAAACTATAAATTTAATTTTTTCAATAACCAAATAATATAAACTCATGATGAAAAAGAAAAGGATGTTCTGGCCCGGAGCTCTGCATGCCCTTATATGAAAACTCAAGCCCACAAGGGACTGCTGCTACCAACCTGTACGACAGTAAGGGATGGAACTAGCAAAAGAACTAAGAAATAGACTGAAGGTAGAAATGAGATCCCTGATACGTGCACTTGGTAAAATGTAAAAGTGTAGAGATCTATCGAGAATGCCGGTGTAAGGGCAAAGAATAAGATTAAAAAAGGAATGATTTGGATATATTATGTAGAGCAGCGGTTGTCAACCTTTTCGAGCCTGCGTACCCCTTGACTCTTACTACAAATCCGTTCTACCCCGTACCCTCTATCTATCTTGTGCACACGTGTAATGAAAGACATGTTTTTTTGTAATTTTTTAAAATTCTCATATTTACACGAATTTAACAATCAAGTCACACAAATACAATTAATGTAATTTTGAGTGTAACACGACTTCGGGCATTTTTAAACTACGATTCTACACACGAAATTGAACAAATTTTATTCCACGTCTTTTTATTTCGACGAAAAAATCATGCTCTCCATACAAAATTCAAAACTCACAAAGTATATTGAGAAGATGAATTTTTTTAACCTCGAAAAATTTTGTGGAAAAAAAGTTTCTCGTGCATCATAAGTTAAAATAAGAGCCCGATTTCCTGTTACACCCTGTATAATCAATCATACAATGCTAAATGCCTCAATGTGGCCCTTGAGCTTGCTTTGCACAAAATTTTGCTCAATTTCACAATAGGGCTGAGTTTTAAAACCTACATTCATGCCTCGATATTGGGCACCCCGATTTTCGCTTCGCGTACCCCAAGGAGTACGCGTACCACAGGTTGAAAATCACTGATGTAGAGTATGGCTACAAGTTAATAATATACTCAATTGTTAACCTTTCCATGGCCGGCAGATACGTAAAAAAGGTCTCTCAGGTGGTGACATTTTATAACAAAACTTAGATCAGGGCATCCCTAAGAACAAAAGATATTGCTTCCCATATTCCCAATGAGTTTCTGTAGATATCATGAAATTTTTAAAAAGCAGGAAATTTTTTTAGGCTATTTCTTTCAAAGTTAGTAAACTTTTCTGAATACTCGTTTTAGAACGGTTTCGAAATTCTCTTGGAAAAGGAACATTATTATTTGTATAAGTACTACGAACTGTCATTTGAACCATAAAATAACATTTTCTACGTGTCGTTCCATTCAGAGGCTTAGAGCAAAGGGAATTAGAACCTATTAGCAAAGCCTATCCTGTTCCCATTCTCCTCAGGCGTGAAGTACACCTCCTTTGTCACAATTTAACGACTTTATTTTGCATACAGTAATACGTAATAATAATCGAACAAGAAAAAAGTACGCGTTCGAATTAACTTTTTAATTTATTTTTGCAATCGGGCTGCAGCTCAGTCCTGATGATGGCCAAACTCATAGCTTTACAACCCATTGGCGGTATCAAACCTCCTCCATAAATGTTTTCCACATGCTCCCATACTTAGCCATACGTCTCTAGTCCTCAAACGATCACATCCTATTCCATCCTTCGTTTACACAGTCAGTCCTCCTCTTCCCAGGCCTTTTACCCTTGTTCATCATTTAATATATTCTGACAATCAGTACTCTTTCCACATAGACAGCCCGTTGCTGTTTAGAACTTGCGGAATATTACAAAGGTTTCGTGCTAAAGATTAACGAAATCACGGTTCATTTTAAATCTGTTTGATGATGACGTTTGAAACTAGTGTCTCATCATACTTTGGACTTTTATTTAGTTATAAATTATAATGATGCTTGGATGGCTTTATTAGCATACGGTAAGAACGATTCAGGGCCCTGACCTTGGGCTCGCAATCGTATTGGTCTATGTCTCCTTCCTTGCATTATCGATAGCTCTACGTTAAACAGTGCCATCTCTGAATAAACTCTTAATACTATTTAGGATATCACAATAATAAAACAAAGATACTACGTTCCGAAAATCATCGAGATTTTGCAATTAGAATCTACTATTTCGTTTAATTTTTTATTGTTATATTTCGATGAGCAGTGTGTTTTCTATTACTATTGGATTCGACCACGATACATATTCAATGTATAAACTGCCAATCTTCAGTGCCTTTGCGCCCCCTTTCCACTCTCTTTTTATCACTCACTAGCTGGTACCCGGCATGCGTTGCCATGCCATTTAATAAATAAATTGTTTTCTCCTGCGTGTTCTTTCCCATTCGTCCCGTTCCTCTTCCGCCTCCCCTTCCTCTCCCGCGTCCTCTTCCCCTCTCGCGTTCCCACTCCGCCTCTTCCACCTTCCCTCCCCCCACTCCACTACTCCTTTCCCCGTCCCGCGAACCCCCCTTCCAAGCTCCCCTCCCCCCTCCCAGGTTCCCCCTCCCAGATTCCCCTCCCCCTCCCGGGTTTCCCTCCTCCCCCTCCCGCGAACCCCCTACCCGAGTCCCCCTCCCGCATTTCATACATTCTTTCCCGGTACATTCAGTTTTCAAACAGCTCGCATGCCACCTTTTGCATATTTCATAATGCCAGAGCTCACCAGTAGTAAAATCCAATTTGGTGCAGTCGTTCGGAAGTCATGCGCGTTAATACATTTCGGCGATTCATTTTTTAGAGATAAGTATTACATACAATGCCCGAATTAAAAAAATCTATATCAACGTGGTTTTCACGGCAACGATTTGTTTTGCTTTTCTTCTGGCGTTAGCAATAACTCGCCATTTTCGACAGAAAACGTAAAATAAATATAATATATTAATATTTATAATTTCGTAACGCCAGAACTTACCAATATATATAACCTATATTACTCGCATATAATGTAGCTTTCTATTGGTGAAAAAAATTCTAAGATCGGTTTATTAATTTATGCGTGAAAGCGTAACAAACAAACACACGCAGTTTCACATTCATAATATTAGTATAGATTTAGAATTTTAGGGTAGGTACTTTCTATTACATAATTCAATTTACCAAATTCTGACACAGGCATTTAAATACAATAGCGAGTTCCCGGCATATGCTATGCCACTTAATAAAGAAAAAAATTCGCTCTACTAACCCTTTCCCGTTCGTCCCAGATGATGCCAGAACTCACTATACACGTATAGAAACCATTGCGGACTTAAACACATCAAATCCCCAAAGTTTTATCGCAATCGGATGAACGGTTAGCAATGTATGATAGCGATGCCAAAACTCACAATCGTACATAGAAACCATCGCGGGCATGCGCACATCAAAACCCCAAAGTTTCATCGCAATCGGATGAACGGTTTAGCAACGCAAAACATATCACACACATAGACAGAAACAAACACATTTTCTATAGATCAGTAATTTTAATATCAAAAATGTCAGTTGAGCATTTTTAAATTTTTTTTAAAGTTAACATTAAAAAATTTTGTATTTAAAAAATGTTTTCGTAATTTCTAATAATACCATTTATTTAAGCGTATTTCATCACCTTTCAAAACCAGTATTTAGTTTTTGGATAAGTTTACAAATATTCCATTTATTTGAATTTTTATTGCAAAGTCGATATATATCGAAACATTTATACCTTTTGACAAAATACGCCAAATTTTTGAGGGGTTAAGCTTTGAGCTTTAAGCTTTGAGATTCAAGCTTTGTGCTTTAAAATTTTTGAAGGGTTAAGCTTTGAGCTTCAACCTTAAGCTTTGAGCTTTAAGCTTTGAAGTTCAAACTTTGATATTTAAGTTTTGAGCTTTAAGTTTTGAGCTTTAAGCTTTGAGCTTTTAGCTTTAAGCTTTGGGCTTTAAGTTTTAAGTTTTGTGATTAAAGCCTTGAGCTTTGAGCTTTAAGTTTGGAGCTTTTAGCTTTAAGCTTTGAGCTTTAAGATTAAAGCGTTGAGTTTCAAGCTTTGAGCTTTGAGCTTTAAGCTTTGAGTTATAAGCTTTAAGCTTTTAGCATTAAGCCTTGTGTTTTGCGCAAAGCTCAAAGCTTAAAGCTCAGAGATTAAAGCCGAAAGCGTAACGCTCAAACATTAAACTTAAAGTTTAAAGCTCAAGCTTTAGGCAAGGTTTTAAGTTTAAAGGCCAAAGTTTAAGCTTAATATCAAAGCTCTAAACTTAAGTTCAAAGCTTAAAACTCATAGCACAAAGCTTAAAAATAAAGCTCAAAGTTCAAAGCTTAAAGCTCAACACGTAAAGCTTAACATTTAATGCATAAAGTTCAAAGCTTTAAGCTCAAAAAACAAAGCTCAAAGCTTAAAGTTCAAAGCTTAAAGCCAAAACTCAAAGCACAAAGCACGGCTTGCGTTGCAATGCAAAGAAATCAATTGATTCTCCTTGAATGTCCTTTCCCGTGCGTCCCCGTTCACCTCCCGAGTCCCCTTCCCCTTTCGCGTTTCCCTTCTACCTTCCCCGCCTTCACATCCCTCGTTTTCCCACCCACGTACCCCACCTCTCCCGTTCCCCTCCCCCCTGCCTTTCCTCCTTGCCGCTAAAATATATGAAATACGCACATTTTCATTAATTCAAATTTAATAACGCCAGAATTTGCCTTTATCCTTTGCGGGCGTGCGCACAACAAATCACCAAAGTTTCATCGCAATCGGATGAACGGTATGGCAGCGCATAAAATACGAACAAACAAATTTTGATTTTTATATATAAGATAGGAAAGATTTGATAGTTTGTTGGTGTCCTCCCGTACGGTCCGTTCCCCAGTGACGCTTACATCGTATAATACTTACATTTTTAAACTCGTGATATCTTTGAAATGGGATGTCCGAATTGAATAATTCAAAAAGTTATATAAAGGAATTGAAGCAGTCTCGAATATAAAATAATTTATTTTGATAAGAATTAATACCAAGATACAAATAAAGAGTCTTTTCTAGCGGCGGCATTTCAATAAAATTTTTAAAATAAAAGAACACTTATTGTGGCATAACTATAATAGTTAGACATATGCTGTCGCGACACTTTTTGTAGATAATAATATGTTCTGCAAAGTCGTAGTACATTATTTTATTCTATCATCAATAGTTTTCGCAGCGCACGCAATGTAAAGAATATTTTAGGTAATTTTTTTACACCTTGGGTTACATTATTGGAGTTTTAGTAAGGATCCCTAATTTTTTTTAAAAATATAATATAGCCTATGTTACCCGGGAATAGTGTAGCTTCCCAACAGTGAAAGAATTTTTCAAATCGGTTCAGTAGTTTCGGAGCCTATTCGATGCAAACAAACAAACAAACAAACAAACAAACAAACAATCAAATCCTTCCTCTTTATAATATTAGTATAGATAAATAATAAAACGGTATACCTTGCTGTTGTATCTCCTGGAATCTTGGGTTGCTCATCAATAAAACATTCTTGACCTTTTGGATAGACACTAAGGCGATAGGAATCTTTCTGTCCTTGAACTCGAGGAGCTAAATTATAATATTTTTCAATCTCATGGTTCTTTGTAATATCAATAGTTCTAAATTAATCCTATTAGTGTCTTTTTGAATGGTAAATTTCTTTGGCACCGTTGTGATTTGAAACGCGATGAAACGGAAACAAGCGATACTAAAAAAGAAAAGACAAACACATACATTTTTAGGATTTAGCCTGTGAGAGAGATAATACGATAAATTCACGTTGCAAGTTCTCTTTATGTAGCGCCGGACGATCCTTTGTAGACATTTAGCCGACCAAGGTTCGAATCCTGCGATATTTGGATATTTATAAAAACATTATTTTGTGTAAAATCAATAGCAAATCTTCAATCCACTCCAAAATGATAGGAAAAAAAAACACAAAAGAAAGCGACATCTAGCGACTCCGAAAAAGAAACCAAAATACCAATACGATGACCAAATGGAAAAGAAAATGTGGACTGGGATTCGACAAAAAAAAACATTCTTCACATTGTTAAAAAAATACTGCGTAGTCTTCCCACTCTTGTTTGATTTAGTTTTCTGAAGGTTTCACTTCTACCGCGTGTGAATTGCACACTCTGACTTTTTTTATCATTTAATTTTGGTTTTTATTACAATATATATAAAAACCTTTTTTTACGTGCTTGCAGAAATTAACATAACTAGTGGTCGCCCAATGGTCGAAATTCGACCATAATTGTAATGTTTTTTTATTGATTTAATGTATTTTGTATGCATAATTTAAAAAAAATATTAACATTCTGCACACCTTCTCTATATAAACTATAAGTGTGCGAAATTTCATAATCCTCCGTCCGCGCAATTTTCGTAAAAAGAGGAACAAAGTTTTTGCCTCACGTATTAGCATACTGATGATGATGATAATAACATAAATTATAAAATAATAAGGAAACATTTTAAGGAAGGGAAAACTGAATACTGATAGCCTTTCATCATCATAAAGTCTCCTTAACAAGGCTATTGTGTTTGGTGAAGGAATTCTAGATCATAATAATAAGCAATAATACATAATTGTAAATAAAAACGAGAAAATACATAAGTAAATAAAACATCAACGTTCATTTTGTAATGAAGGAGACTGTTCATATGTGTTAAGCTTTTGGGGCAACCACATATATTATTAAATACTATCATATGAATTAGAACTCTGCTAAGAAATTTTAATGGGACATATGAAGTTGTCTCAGTAGCTTGATAATTGTTTTAAACATCTCTTAAATTGGTGCCCAATTGCTCATATGCAATTTAACCCCTAGGGCCTAGTCACTAGGATTAGTTAAATTTGTAATTAAATAATGAAATCGTCAAGTAATATTTTCTAAGTAATTTTTCAGCTGGAAAAACCCTTCTTTACTGAAATTTAGATCGATACATATATGAATTTTTAAGGTAAATATCTCTTGTATTATAGTCAAGTCAGAGTGAAAGATACTCTCAGTATCACCCTGGAGTAAGACCACCATTCAGAAAGGAAACGTTGTTATGGCTTTTAGCGGCATTTGAAGAAAAAGTGTCAGGTACATCTTCACCTTCCTCTTTTCAACTTCCTTACCTACCTTTGCGTTACAGTGTCCATCATCAGGGCAGATGAGCAAATGATATTGGTGAGAGTGTTTACTTTTGTGTGTCGAAGCGATACCGTGCTGCCAGCTCCATTTCTCTACGAGCTGGTGTTAGAAAAAATTCAGCATGGTTTTTTGGGTTTAGCTTTGGTGTAGCCGTCAATTACTGGATACCAAGAACTATTGAGCTTAGCTCCGTCGTCTCTGTTAATATTGATGGGGTTTTTATGGATTTCAATTGCCTCCGTAATTAGGCGTGCTCTGTAAGTTTTGGGTCTTCCCAGGACTTCAGGAACAAATCCAAAGTAATGGCCGGTTTCGATTAAGTGCTCGCGATTGCCGATTTGTCAGGGTGGCCAAGTTTAAAAAGATAAAGTCAGACTTCATAAAGTGATAATGAATATCCCAACGACCTAGCCGTATAGATCAGGATAGGTTATGATTGGCTAAATTTAAAAATGCAAAAATCAGTCATATTAAATTCATGTAGGATTACGAAATTTTAAAAAAATATTTATATTGAGGAATCAGTAGGATTTATCGGTCCAGTTAGGAGTTCTATCGAGCCGAACCCTCTGATATGAAAATATCTGGAGTCGGTAAATTATTTTCCCATTTGGTCTCTGGTAGGTGTGGTTCACAAATGTGTTTCTTGTATTGTTTTGTATTTATTATACTTATATAGTGCAATTGCATAGCGTGGATTGACTAGATGATCATTTGTGGAAAAGTGTGTGGAAGGGTTAAGTTTTTCCTGTGGGGAAGATTTAACCCGGACATAAAGTCAAAAGAACAAATAATAGTTTATTCCAGAATGAGGGGTAGAGCATACTTCGAAATAACAAAACCGGAAATTAAGCAACTAATAAATAAATAAAATTAGACAAAATAAATAAAAAAGAGAAAAAAAATTTGGAAAAAAAGCATACTAAACGCTTTATTTTGGAGTATATAATAAACACGGAAGAAAATAGTATAAATACAACATTGCATCATGCGAGTAGTAATTTAGTTTATCGTTGCTTGAAATGGCTTTAGCCGTGTTTAGTGACCAGATCTGAATAGCCAGGTACTTCCCCACCTACCTCTTCCCTATCTCCTTCCCTCCCCCCCACTACCTTCAGCCTCACAACATACCCCAATTGGGGATGCCATAGTCTCACTGGCTCCAGACGGGAGCAGTTGGGACTCTTGTGCGGTATTTCATGTAAAAAAAAAAAAAAAAATTGATGTGACAATTACACAGGTTTTGAATTTGCTCACGTTAGATACATTGACAGGTTTATTTTTGTTACAGAATATGTACTTACTTATTATTCTTTCAGAGTCGTCCTGGTGAAAGACCACCATTCAGAACCGAAACGTTGCTTGAAGTGACTTCAGTCGTAGCTGGTAACCAGATCTGAATTGCCAGGTACTCTCCAACATCCGTCTTTCCCATATCCTTCCGTTCCCCCCTCCCTTCAGCATCCCAATAAACCGACCAAATGGAGATGTCACATTCCCACTGGCTCCGGCTAGTTAGTACTTTTTTGTAGTATTCATACTTAAGGCGACGCTTCCCGGCCCAAAAAGAAGAAGATGGAGGGATATGTAATTACAAATGTTGGACAGAGCTCGCCAATGTTTTCAATGACAAAATTGATGCGAAAATTGGGAAAATGCTTAATAAAACATGACTCGTTTAAAATAGAGCAAAAATCTCGTGAAAGGTATCTTAAGTGTCATTTAAAAAAACATTTTGAATTTTTACAAATAAAACTTGTAAAATAATAGAAATAAACTTGTTTTAAATAATTTTCGGAGCATACTTTGCGATTTTTTTCTATCGAGGGAATTTCATATAATTTGCGCCTTGGAACGTATTCGGCGTGGAATGTATCTAGATATTATCTTAAAAAATAACATACATTTTTTTAAGAGCTTAAAAACTTCAAATGTTTAAGGGAGATATGTAAGAAATCGGTAGAAATTAGGGTAGCGGCGGCTTAATCCAGGTTCACACCTTCCTTCCCTGAAAAGACCCTCCACACAGCATCCCTAAAACAAATAAGAAGACAAATTTTTAGATAGCTTGAAATTTTTATTTTAGAAGGAAGGCCAAAAATCGCATCTTTCATCCCAAAAATTAAAATTTAATTCGCTTAATTTGATCAAGTATCGTTACTTAACCCATTTGGCTCCAGTTGACCTTTGGCTTTGATTAACTTTCTAAGCTGCAGGGTTGTCGGTGGCGAACTTTGACCTTTTTACGATTTTCAAAAGGTACCAGATTAAATAGCACATTTTGTTAGATTAATTGCGCATTTTTTAAGCGAATTTTTTACATTTTTTATTTTTATTTTTATATGAAATACCGCACAAGAACAACGCTGCTCCCGTCTGGAGCCAGTGAGACTATGGCATCCCCAATTGGGGTATGTTGTGAGGCTGAAGGTGGTAGGGAGGGGAAGGAGACAGGGAAGAGGAAGGTGGGGAAGTACCTGGCTATTCAGATCTGGTCACTAAAGCTATTTCAAGCAACGTTTCAATTCTGAATGGTGGTCTTACAGGGCGATACTGATAGTATCTTCCACTCTGGAACGTGCCGCAAATATACCTACTTTATATTATTTTAAATTAATAAATTGTGAAATAACACTAATTAATCAAATAAAATTTATTTGCGCACGCCGGGTTCGAACCCGCGACCTTCGGATTGTGAGTCGAGAGTCTTGCCTCGGGACCACGGAGGCCGTCGATTACCGATTATGTCGATACCGGAGATTAATTACACATTAATTACAATTATTAATTATCAAATTATTATTGTCAGGAGGTCAAAATATTTCCGCTTTGCAGAAAAATACAAATAAATCGAATATTTCTTAACGTATCCGAAAATAAAAACTGTTTTTGAAAGGTGATGAGATACGCTTACAATTTTTATAAACCGAAATAAACATATAATTTTTTGAATATACAAAACGGTTTAATTTTAAAAACGTTTTAAAAATGGCGCATCTTTAGTTTTTTCTTAACCTTATTAGAAAAATGAATTATAAAGGTTGTTTTCAATTTATTTTTTTGTCATTTCATGTAAAAATGATAAATAAAAAAATGTCAAAGTTTCATATTTTTTTTTCAAATTGCGGTCGCAAACTTTGGTTTAATAAAGGTGTATATTTTAATTATTCTGTTGTAATCTTTTAGATTTGACCATAAAGCGTGACGTTTTCCCTTTCTAATACCTCTTCGATTATATTTCTCGTGATGTAGAAGACATAACGATGATACCTATATGAGTTTTTCCCAAAGGCGAAAAAATTAGACTGAGGGGTTAGAAAAAAGATTTTGTTGATATCGTTACTATCCCGTGAATTGCCAATGCTACTATATGATTTATAAAATTTTAATACATTGTTAAATTCAAATAAAAATGCTTGCCTTATAAGACTGTGTTCAACGTATAATAACACTCTCTCTGAAATTGATATCTTCAATTGTACCGAAAATAAATATTAAAAATCTATTAAAAATGTCTTAATGTGTACAAAACTGCATAAATTTAATGGTATATTGTGAAACGACATATATTATGTACTACGTCCTGTTGTAATAATGTAATTTCTTTTAGTTATTGTAAGATTACTGTTTATTTTAAAGATACATAACATAATATTACAATGAGGAAATCTATAATTGGTTTTTCAGATAGGTATATTAAACATTTATAAATTAATTAAGTTGTAAACTGTTGATTTCCCTAAAATAAAATTATGGGCATCACTTACATTCATTTTTACGTGTGGCATCACCGTCACCTCTCCGAAAAATATCTCGGCACCGCTCCGAGAATGACCGTGCAAATTATTCCGTTCCTAGCTCTCGATCGAACCGCCCATTCGCGTTTTGTACCTCTCTACCCGTTTCATTCGTGAACACTAATTGTGTAAATTATTAAAATCTTAAATAAATGTTAAATCACTCAAATAAGAGTACAGTGTTATCAATCATCATCCAGTATAATCATTGAACACAGGATCGCGGCCTGAAAGTACCGCGACCCCCAGGAGCCTGACTATTCCTCATGGTTGAGTATTAATATACACTCGTCTGATGAGAAGACGGAGCACAGGTCAAACATCCTCCACCAGCTCCTCAGCCTCTGGAACCAATTCTTTCAACCTTGGTAATCCCGACGCTCAAAAACTACTTTCAACAAAATAAATAAATAAATATCTTATATTATGCTTTTTTCAGTTACATGTAAGTTCTTTTAAAGTATTGTCCGATTAACAGAATCTCGTATGCTATTCATGTTCGACGGTTTGGGTTGACTTGGAAATCCTGCGTCTTGGAAGTCTTGAGTCCACACACTCGAGCGGCGAGCGTCTCGTGTCGAGCAGCTCGATACGTGAACCCGCTCAATCGGCTCGATTATCTATGATCAAAAGTAAGTAGTTATCATTCTATTACAAAAGTACATTAGTTTACAAACTCCACGAACGCAAATGGTTTTGTGTAAGGCGCGGCGTCAAATTACGTTTTAGTCGGATTCTTAAATTTCATCTGTACAGTCGCAAGCCTATTAATACTGTTTGATGATGATGATATTTGCATAATTTGAAGTATTCTTCTGTAAGGGTTCTAAATTAAATTAGTCTACTTTACAAAATAATGATTACCACAAAATTATTCTGTACGTATTACGAGTTTGTAAAAGTGTTTATTGATATAAATAAATACTTAGGTACATTTTCTGAATCATTTTATTTGATGACAGCTTTCCAAAACATTTCAATAATATCTTTGACAGTTCGAAAGAATCATTGAATCAAGAAAGATTGTCCATTCCACGGATTATAATATATCTTACATCTGCCATCTTCAAGAACGTGTCACCCTCGACACGAATGGGATTAAACATGTTTTATATATGATTATTCATTATGATAACATTATTAATATCATTCCGAGTGGAAAATTCCCTCACTGGCGCCATCTAGGATAATCAATCATCATTAGGGTACAGATGTTGAATATTCGTCAAGTTGACGTTCCTGGAGATATATGTAACTATTATTGTAACTGGCCTTGTTCCACGTTCTAAAGCGGCGACTCCTGCGCCAGAAAAAACATGAACACTAGCTTGAACTACACCCTAAACAATGAAAATTTGAACAATTCGTGTTCAAAAACCCTGTGTTCAAGCTTTACCACAGGCGACGGAAAACATTCATCTCCCGGGCGTAGGGGGAAGGCTGGCGGGGCCGGCGGGGGGAAATTTGTTCATATTTTTACAATAGCCGCGCGATGCGGTCATTTATGGAGAATCAAACCGAACAAGTTTTTGAGGTTATGCGCAATGAGCGAGCTTAATAATCACTAGTTTAAAATATTATGATACCTAAATACAGTATAATAAATACATTTGATAGTAAAATTATAATATAATAACGAATATTAATATAATTGAAGTGAGTGAAGCGGGAAGCGGAATGCATGCGGGGCCGGCGGGGGGGGAAATAAGTTCATATTTTTACAGGGGCCGTGCCGAGCGGTTGGTACCAGAGATAAATCGAATGACATTTGGGGTTGTGTCAACCGCGCGAGCCTAATACCTAATTATGACTTTAAATTGTAAAAAAATACTGTCGTAATGGATGATTATATCTTTCGTGAACTCACTTGTAATTAAAGTCTATTAATTTATAAATCGGTTTCAGAGACACGGAAGAAATTGACCAATTATAAGAGGTATTCTATTCTTTCTCTGATAAATAAATACATTTGAATTTCGAATGCGTAATTAATTACGCATTCGAAATTCTTAAATACTAACTTTAGGTCATAATAATCGATATTGGTCGGAAATCTTTCCATGTAAATAAACATCTATTAAAATATCTCCGTTTTCTCCCTGATGTAGCATCTCTTCTTCATCGAAACATATTTTAACATTTATTTAAACGCTAAACGTCAAGTGTTTAGGGCGTACGCGTGGACAGGCCACTAGCAAAATTGTTAATTTCACACCAATCTTTCAAACCATGTTTCAAAAAACGCAGGAGACGGAAAACAAAGAACGTTTATAGTGTAGTTCAAGCTATGGTTCATGTTTTTTGGCGCAGGAGTTCCTCTTTAATAGGAACATTCAAACTACTGGCCTGTTTGTCGTTAAGGACTTTGTAGTTGTGCTACAACAGTACGGAGACTCAACCTCGGGGCAAGCAGATAGGGGATTGTGAAATTGAGTATTTATCTCAATTAAAACTGATGGATACACAAGTCATGTGAAGAGTTTTAGAACTTGTATCAATAAAGATATATTACAGTACGAGCTGCTCTCGGGTATAAACCACGTTAACTCGCAGAAACAAGTTTTGAGATATTGCATTTTGAATTTTTGAGTTCATGAAAATAACACAATTCATCAAATTTTAAGAGTTGTTTTTTATGTATCATTAGTGAGTTTCCGGCGTGCGTTGCAACTTTACTTAAGGCGCCGCTTCCCCGCTAAAAAATAAGAAGATGGAAAAATGTGTAATTACGAAAATTGGACAGAGCGCGCTAATATTTTAAATGATAAAATTGAAGCGAAAATTGTGAACTTGCATAGTAAAAGATGACTCGTTTAAAATAGAGCCAAAATCTCGTGGAAGGCGTCTTAAGTATCATTTAAAGAAACATTGTGAATTTTTTCACAATTATAACTTGTAAAATAATAGAAACATACGTGCTTTTAAAAATTTTCGCAGCATACTTTAGGATTTTTTTCTATCGAAGGAATTTTATATAATTTGCGTTTCGGCGTGGAAAGCGTCTAGGTATTATCTTCAAAAATAACATAAATTTTTTTAAGAGCTTAAAAACTTTAAATGTTTAAGGGAGATATGTAAGAAATCGGCAGAAATTCGGGCAGCGGCGGCTTAAATAAAGAAATTGTTTCTCCCATTCGACCCCCTCCCCCTTCCTCGCTTACTACATGAAATAGAAACATTCTTAAAATTACTCGCGCGCCACCTTATGCAATTTTTTATCCAAATCCCAGAGCGCACCAGCGTCATGCGCACAACAACTCACCAAAGTTTCATCACAATCGGATGAAGAGTATAAGAAAAGTAACGCCAGAACTAATATATATAGAAACCATCGCGGGCATGCGCACATCAAATCACCAAACTTTCATCGCAATCGGATGAATGGTTTAGGAACGTATTAGGGACAAACAAAGAAACATTCATTTTTATACATTAAAGATTAAACTTTTATTCTCTGTAAATATAAACAAATATAAATTGAAGTAATGCGACCCGAACCGAAGTCTTCTTATCTATACTATATAATATAATATTATAAAGAGGAAAGATTTGATTGTTTGTTTGTTTGTTACGCTTTCACGCCTAAACTACTAAACCGATTTTGAAAATTCTTTCACCAATAGAAAGCTACATTATCAGCAAGTAACATAGACTGTATGTAATTGTAAGCTCTGGCGTAATGGAATTTGTATAAATGAAAATGTGTGTATTTCATATTTTTTGCAGGAGGGAGGAAAGGTAGGGGGAAGGTGGGGTTTGTGGAGAGGTAAAAGACGAGGGAAGAGGAAGGCGAGGAAGGTGGAATGGAACGGGGACGCACGGGAAAGGATAAGAAGGGAGAGTCAATTTTTTTTTTTAATGAACCAGCTAGTAGGTACACAAAAATTAATTTTTGTTTGATTGTTTGATCGTATGTTATGCGCTGCCATACCGTTCATCCAATTGCGATGAAACTTTGGTGATTTGTTGTACGCACGCCCGCGAAGGTTAAAGACTGTATATAATGGTAAGCTCTGGCGTTATGAAATTTATAAGAATGAAAATGGATGTATTTTTATATATTTTAGTGGTAGGGAGTGAAGGAATGAGGGGAAGGGTAATGAAGGAGGTGGGGTTAGTGGGAGGGATGACGAGGGATGGGAAGGCGTACGCGAAGGAAGGGGAACGCGGGAGGAAGGGAACGCGGGAGGGGAACGGGGACACATGGGAAAGGAAATGCAGGGAAAAAAAAAATTTCCTTGTATTGCAACGCATGCCGGGTACCAGCTAGTAATCAATATAATAATTAAACTTGAAAATGGGAAAAAACGTTAATTATCAATCATCCTTTACCTGGTAATAAGAACCAATTTATGGTAAATATTTTTAACAAAAAAATATTAAGATAATTATTTTGTATGTTGTTATCCCCTCTCTTCCAAAATTCCTCAAAGCGACGTTTCCTGACCTCCCAAATATTTTAAAGCATTTCTTTTTGAAAACATAGTCCTCACTCATAGATTTTTCTAACAACTATTCGCAATTTGCGAGGCGGGTACGGGTACCGCCGCCTCGGGAACCAATTTTCGGATAACCAAAACTTCTGACATGTCACCCCAAGTGGTTCGCTACGTTTGGTGATTTAGCAGAGGTGCACGGATTCATGGGGTGAGGTTTGTCTACGTCCTAGAGGCGGATGGCCAGGACACACTGAACCCCAGTTTCCTACCCACCTCTTAAACACTTTTCCTTCCCAGAACTCTCCTTCCCTTCCTTTCCTCAAAAACCCTCCACACAGCATCCCCAAAGATGACATAGGGCCTCCTGCGTGGAGCTCATGTAAAAAAAAACCTATTTGACCAATTTTTTTTTCATCACTTTTAATGACTTTTCTGAGGTGGTTCTGAGTTGGTTTCATTCTGAGTTGTCCGGTCATCAAAATGTTATGCACGATAAAACACTTTATTTTCCCTCTACTTCCCTCTATTTACTCCCAATAGAGTCGCGGAGAGCGCTCAATCGATCCAGCAGGAAAGTGTATTAGGATAAGTGACGTCTCCGCCATTCCTTTTAGGAAATTCACACCCTTTCATTCCATTTCACATTTGATTGATTCAATTTGCCTTTCTGTCAACAGACGTTTACGCAACGCTGAAAAAATCAAACCGATGATGGGTTGTTTCGGCTTTTTCATCTTTTAGTTGGTTGCTTTTTTAAGCGTTTACTGGTTTTTTAAAAATCAACCGCATAAAAACGTAAATAATATCGAAGAGACGAATTTTTTTTAATTATTTTCATTTTTAACTTAATTAGACACACTCAATCGAAAATCTGAAAACAGAAAAATCAGAAAAAGATACGGTCACATCTAGGAACTCGAACGTAGGATCTACGTATTGCCGAGGTGGAGTTCTACCAACTGAGCTATTGCGTCCCTATCCGATTCGGTCATATTTAACTGTACCGTACTTCGACTAAGAGTACATAAAGATAGCAACCAATAAAAATATGCATTAATAAAACGAAGATAATGTTGGTAATTCTTAGTCGAAGTTAAATATGACCGAACCAGATAAGGACACATTAGCCCAGTTGGTAGAAGTCTGCCCGTCAAGGCGTAGGTCCTGGGTTTGAGTAGATGTGACCGTATCTGTTTTCAGATTTTTGATTGAGCTTCGCTAATATTGTCTTCATTTAATTAGAAAAAATTACTTAAATAAATTATATTTATTTTATTACAACTTTTATATTTTTTAAAGTTTTTTTATTACTGACATTTTGCTCATCTAAGTAAGAGTAAACGCCTGTCATTGAGATTGCAATTATTTTATTTTTTGCATTAGGTCTCTTAGAAAAATAATTCCCATCTTTGGGGATGCTGTGTGAATGGCATTTTTAGGAAAAGAAGGTAAGGAAGTTCTGAGAAGGAAAAAGATATAACGGGTTTGTAGGAATAGGAATCTGGGCGTCAATGTCCAAGTGTGAATTCATCCCTCCCACTGCGGTGAAAGGCGATATTCTGATAGAGCCCTGCTGGAGTGGTCAAAAAGACTCCCTAAACTAGTCTCTTCCGATCCGGCCTGCCACGCAGTTGGTGGGCAGACACATCCACCGCCAAGACCCGGACAAACCTCTCCCAAGAACCCGGTCACCCTGCTAAGTCAACAAATCTTAGCGAACCACTTGAGTGACCTATATAATATAATATGTATTATAATATACGTACCATGAAGTTGTATCACAGAAGTTGCTGAAAACTTATTAAACCAAGTTTAAACATTGCAATATAAATTTATATTTAATTTGTCCGCTTTAGAAACCCTAGAAATAAACAAAAAAATGAAAAAGAAAATTAGTTTAGTTAATAAAATAAAAGCACCCTGTAAATCACCTTTACTAACTGTGTTTCCGTGTAATGTTGACTCTTTTCACCGTTCTCTCCCTCCCACTACCCCCAACAAATTAAATCGGATACGAGCAACACTAAAAAGAAACAAACACATACATTTATAGGATTTAGCCTGCGAGAGAACGTGATAGACTAATCGGTGTTCTCTTTGTGCAGTGTTTTTTAGGCTATCGGCCTCCTGTTTTTGCGGCGCTTCGTAGCCTCCCCACTCTTGTCTACTTTAGTTTTCTGAAGGTTTCACTTTTACCGCGTGTGAATTGCACACGCTGACATTTTTTTGAAGTGAAAACTTCTTTAGTACCGTTGTGATTTGAAACTCGATAAAACTTAAAATAGCGGCACTAAACAGAGGCAAACACATTGTACATCTATAGAATGTAGCCTGCAAGAGAATGATGCAGTATAATCGGTCTTCTCCCACTCCCATTCTTCCCTCATAGTTTCTCACCTTTGTCAACTTTAATTACTCTGAATTTTTATTTCTTCTTACCATTTTTTATGATTTTTCACGGATAGAAACCAGAAAGGTTTACGATTAGGTACCGAAATATTAAACGATAGGTCCAATAAGTTCTTGTTGAAATTGTTTGAAAATGTGCCTACTTATAGGACCGTATCTTGGGGTCTTGTAAGTATAGGTATATCAAACATTTCCTATATTCCGTTCCCAAGAGTTATTACGGTAGTTGTATAACATAAGTACAACCAAAGTGCTTTCGGCTTCCAGTAAAGTAGCGTTCGATAGCGGGCCATTGTTTGATTTGATCCTGTCAACTCCAAAGTTAAACAAAAGGGTATTTCTGTCAGTTATTGGCGTTGGATACTGTCCTAATCGATATTCACTGAATTACATAGACCTAGAGGAGACTTCAGACATTCTTCGTCTTCTTCGTCATCATCTATCTGGATATCATCAGAGCAAACTCACCCTCCAGGATACAGCCGAAAGCGCAAAATAAAGATGAACGTAAGAAATGTGTTTTGTGATCCAAAAATCTGTGATATTCTTCCTTAAATTTCGAATACCAAAAACAGTGAATATATAAACTTGTTGTCCCTTTTCCGCTAGTCACAATAACGGGGAAATGAATACAATTTTTTAATATCGTATATGGATATGTGGGTCGTTCCTCTTTTTAACCTACATAAGTTCTTTTTCATTATTTGTTTATGGGGTGTTATGCCGTGTTGCGCTACCTCCTTCTTTAGCCAACGTTTCGGACAGCGTTACAGTGTCCATCATCATGGCAGATGTCTGTTGTCTACATACAGTTGTCTCCACCAGTTAGTGGAGAAAAATTCAACAGAATTACCAATATTATTATTTTATAATTACTTTAAAATCTACTGTACTAAAGACGTAACGACTGTGTACGTTTTTAAAAAAAAAAAATTGTATTTTTGTAGTAAAAATTAAGTTACAAAGTTATAAATCCTCGTGATGGAAGTGTATTTCATACAAATCACAGTTGTCTTCTGCCATCTCGACTTGCGTGTATTCTATAATGTTAATGTTAAAAAAATGATATGACGACATAAAATATAAAACTATTTTTAAACTTCAAAATGTATAACCTATCAAGTAAGAGCGATTATTATTTTTAATGATGTTTAATAAAATATTTTTAAAAATCTCAAAAACTTGTCTCCTTTACCTTTTATGACGTACGTTAATTCTGTCACGTGGGTTGTCATTCGAACTAGGTATACACGCAGCTCGTGTTTGTCACTCCCAATAGGCATTTTAGGCCTCCTTCCCTCTTGCTACAATTTCCCCTCTGAGATCCAGCTAGAATTCATTTATAGTAAAAACAAAATGTGACAGAGTGGTAAAAGTTATGTAGATTAAAAAGAAGAACAACCCACGTGCAATGTATATGTTTTACCAGCATCAGCCATTGTCATACAGCAGAAAAACTGATACAAATATATCTATTAATAACAATGCGAACTTAAAATAATGAAAACTGAGATTTCACACGCGACATGTATTCGATTGAACTGGACAATAGGACACGCTGAAAGCTTCTTAATAATATTATTTTACTAGCGTCATATATACTTGTTGTCCCTCTTCCGCTTGTGACAATAAGTAGACGTAAAAAAGACAAAGGGATATTCCTCGCTGGCGGAAGTGAACACCTATGAACAAACACGTGCAATGCTAAGCTGTTTTATTGCAGCCAACTCGCTGTGTTACATTTACACGCGAAAAAGAGAGTAAATTTATTTTTAATGGTGTTCCACTGAAGATAGGTGTGGGTAAAATAAAATTATTTCTACGATCTTGAACTCTCTAGACTTTATGTCCGGGTTAAATCTTCCCCACAGGAAAAACTTAACCCTTCCACACAGTTTTCCACAAATGATAATCTAGTCAATCCACGCGATGTAATTGCATTGTATAAGTATAATAAATACAAAACTATACAAGAACAACACGTCAACCTACCAGAGACGGGAGAATACTTCACCGACTCCAGATATTTTCATATCAGAGGGTTCGGCTCGATAGAATTCCTAACTGGACCGATAAATTCTATTGATTCCTCAATATAAATATTTAAAAAATCTGTCGTAATCCTACATGTGTTTAATATGACTGATTTTTGCATTTTTATCTAAAGATTCTTTGACAAATCTAATAAGCCTAAATTTTGAATAAGAGAGCTAGGTATAATGCCAGTGGCCGAAATAACAAATGGTAATATTTTTATAGTCCAAGGATGCCAAATTCTTTTGATATTCGGGGATATTTTGTCGAGAGATGTTTTGTCCGTAGGATATTTTGTCGCGAGCTGAAAAGTCGCGGAACCTTTAATTACAGCGTCTTACATATTTCTAAGCGATCTAATTTTCAAACCAAAATCATACTTCGTAGTGCATCATCCTGACAAGTTTTATTTTCGGGATAATTTATTTTTTGAAATAAGATTTCAATAAAGTACCTACTAATTTTAGGAGCAATTTTATAGAACACTTAATTTTCCTTTCAAACTACTCAGTCTTGGCACACTCTTTACGCCTCATTCGTATTCATACATCATCTCAAATTATATACTCTTATATTACTCTTGACATGGCCCTACTCAAGTATCTGATTCACTTGATCGTACTGTCTCTACCTCGGTTGTCCATGACTTTTTCTACTATTCAAATTTGCGTCGTACATTCTCCTTTCTTTTTTCATTTGTTCTACATGCTCAAACCATCTGAGGGTCCTTTTCTTAAACTTAATCATTACGCTT
This sequence comes from Glyphotaelius pellucidus, assembly GCA_936435175.1. Classification (NCBI taxonomy): domain Eukaryota; kingdom Metazoa; phylum Arthropoda; class Insecta; order Trichoptera; family Limnephilidae; genus Glyphotaelius; species Glyphotaelius pellucidus. The sequence goes on along the minus strand of OW386558.1, from coordinate 17,995,717 downwards.
ACATCAGCCTTGCATTTTTTGCGGATCTCCACATTACTCACACGATCATTCATAGTTTAACCAAACCTTTATGTGCATCTCATTTCTACAGCATTCAGTCTGCTTTCATCTTTTCTCTGCCAGTTCCATACATCTCTACCAAGGTACCATATATCAACGAATAAATAAAATTCACATGCTGTAGTAGTGAAACCTTCTGAAAACTAAAGTAGACAAGAATGGGGAGGCCACGAATCACCACAAAAATATTATCACCGATTATATTATCTCATTCTCTCGCAGGCTAAATCCTATTTAGTGTCACTGTTTTTCGTTTCTTTTTTTTTTTACATGAAATACCGCACAAGAGTCCCAACTGCTCCAGTCTGGAGCCAGTGAGACTATGGCATTCCCAATTGGGGTATGTTGTGGGGCTGAACGTAGAGGGGAGGGGAAGGAGATAGGGAAGAGGAAGGTGGGGAAGTACCTGGCTATTCAGATCTGGTCACTGAACACGGCTAAAGCCATTTCAAGCAACGTTTCAATTCTGAATGGTGGTCTTACACCAGGGCGATACTGATAGTATCTTCCACTCTGGAACGTGCCGCAAATAAACAATATATTATTTTAAATGAATAAATTGTGAAATAACACAAATTAATCAAATAAAATTTATTTGCGCACCGCGGGTTCAACCCGCGACCTTCGGATTGTGAGTCGAGAGTCTTACCTCGGGACCACGGAGGCCGTCAAAGGCCGTCGTTTCATCGAGTTTCAAATCACAACGGTGCTAAAGAAGTTTTACTTCAATAATATAATATAGTAGGCGCGCGCCCCTATAGAATTTTCCCCCAATATTGCAAAACGCCGAATTTTAGCAGCGGATTTGTCGAAAATTTGTTCCAATTAGGTTAGGATAGGTTTTTCCCTAACACAATAATTATGAAGCCTTAATAGAAAGTTCATTAAAGCCGTATTCTTAATATTCAAAAGACGCTCTTTGAATTGAATTAATTTGTCGAATTAACAGCTTAGCACAGGCTCAGTAATTGGATTTACATAATTTCGGGGCGTGCTGGTGTCAACAAAGCAGTTTGTCATCGGGACGGGCTTCGGGCCGGGTGACTGATGGATGGTACTTACTATATAGTACCTAGGGACCTATTCGAGGACTGGTGGCTTCAGTGATGCCATATCAAAAAAAGGAAAAAAACATGTTTCAGGGATAAAAAAACGGTTTTGAAGGATAAAAAATCAAGTTTTTCGTAAGCTTTTTATTGAGATATAAGTAAGAAAAAAACGGTTTATGGTGCAAGGGGTCAAATGTTTCGACTCGAAGGATCAAATGATGAGGCGTGGGATCAAATGATCTGGCTCGAGTGTCCAAATAATTCTGAAATTTGCATTTTAAATAAAATTAATATATAAAATTACCTTCCCTTTCTTTGTAATTTTAAATGATGGCCTAGATTCTAGGCCATCAGGTGTTCTAGGCCCTAGAACACCCTTGAAGGGTGAAAACCAGAAAAAAAACAACTTTTATTGTTTAATCCGTAGAGGATGGCAAAAAAATTTAAGAAATTAAAAGATTTTTTTGGTTTATTCCAACACGTAGGCAATACATTACTTGATAAAGTGACATTTTCATACTCATCTTTAACTAACCTAGTAGAGATAATATCCGAAGAAAAAATAAATATAGTTTTAAGTAAACCCTGATGAAGTATTTCTTACAAAACGTGTCCAGGTCTTGGTGGCAGATGTGTCTGCACACCAACTGTATATCAGGCTGGATCGGGAGAGCCGGACTCTCTCGGAACATGGCCTTGCATCGCAGTGGGAGGGATGGATCCTGTTCACCAGGGAACATTTTTCTTCCTTGAACTTCATCTCCTTCCTTTCCTAAAAAGATCCTTCACACAGCATCCCCAAAGAGGACGTAGGCCTTGGAGGGAATTATTTTCCTAAGTTCGTTTTTTAAACAATAAGAGTGGTTAAAATTAAGTATTTTATTAATTTTTAACAAACAACTTTTTCAAAAAAAAAAGTTTTTTCAGGTCGAAAAGAACAAAAATTTCCCCCACAACTCCAGTAATATTTTTTTCTTCATTTTACAGTAGTTAGTGAAGCTTACATAATTAAAGTCACCTGCATGATATATTTATTAATTTTATTTTTATTAATAAGTCACGAACGCCTCATACGTCATTACATGTCTGGCAATGTTGTAGGTAGTTTGAAAACAAGCTTATGGTTCCGAGTGGTTAATGTACTAGAATTATTTTACGTATTTTATATTTATTATTAAAAAATAATTAAATTAAAGTTTTTTTTTTTTTTTACTTTATTTATTCTCATTTCTTTGTACATATAATGTATAATAGCACATAGTATACATATAATAACAAAATATATAAAAACAAATAGTATGAACAAGAAATGAAAACCCACTAAGGCACTGCCTGAGTGTGGGTAATATTAAAACAAAATACTATATTTCCAAGTACCCAAAGTATAAAATAGACTTAAAAAACATATAAAATATAAAGTTAGTATTACATTGGTAGAATAAGTCAAAAAGATTTTTTTTCAGCTATTATAAAAATAAAATAAAAATAAAGAAAAAACATACTGATTTTAAATTTTTTAAATTTTGTTAGTTATTTTAAAAAAATAAACAGAAAACACATTGTACTAAAGTTTAGAAAGTTACAGAAAGTGAGTTGTAGAAGGATGGATAAATTTATAGAAAAAGCGTTTCATTATCTACATTATTCAACCATAATTTTACCTCTTTTACATATTTTATCATTTTATTTATCATTTGAGTTTGTAGTGGTAGAAGGTTAAATGAACGAGGACCTATGAAACTGCTATGTGTCTGCAATAATTTAGTATTGGTTTGTGGGGTGTAAAATATATTATTTGCTCATTCTGATAGTTAAATTAGATACCCAAAATTTGTACCCAAGCTAAAAATAGGTAAAAATGACCCAAAAAAACATGAAAACATGGTGAACACCTTGCAACTGGCAACACTGGGTGGCTTCTGACTTCAGACTTGCATAACAAACAAATTAACATCTAACATGTCATAATGGTACTATTTACAATCGGATTAACAAGTCAAGCGCCATCCTTTGTCGGTTCGATTAACATTTTTTTATAATACGCAATTCACCATAAAAAGAGTGCTTTGTGCAATTAAGATTTTTATTTTCTTAATTTTAAAACTGAGGTTTGACAATCCAGCTGTTAGGAAATTAATCTTTTTTTACATTACTTTATTAGTGATATACAATCAATACATGTTTCGTGAAAAATGTTCACATTATCAGGAGTAAATGTGCTTTTCACAGTACATTTACTCCCGATAAAGTGTACATCGTTCACGAATCATGCTGATTGTGTGCATATAAATAAAGTGGTGTAAACAAAGTTATTTGTCTTTTTAATAAATTAAATAAAGACATCACAAAGTGAAATCCTTTCAGAAGAAGTTTTCTTTGAAAAATTAAGGTAATTAATCATCGTTGTTGTTTTTCAATTACAATACAAATTATTTATCACAATGGTAACAAAAAATTCTTCTAGATTATTCTAAAATGGCAATTAAAATTCTTATACACACATGTAACAACTTTCCAAGTAGCATCAAACACACAAGATCTACTTATATATATATATATATATATTTTTTTTACATGAGCTTCACACAGGAGGCCCTGAGGAAAATTATTTTCCTCAGGGCCTATGTCATCTTTGGGATAGCTGTGTGGAGGGTTTTTTTAAGGAAAAGAAGGGAAGGAGAGTTCTGGGAAGGAAAAAGGTTTAGAGGGTGGGTAGGAATCTGGGATTCAGTGTGTCCTGGTCATCCGCCTCCAAGACCTAGACAAACTTCACCCCATGAACCCATATCTAATTTATTACAAAAACATTAATTTTGAACAAATATCACTATACCTCTTTGTACACAAATTGAACAAATTTGACGCTTTTAGGGCCCCTGGATCTGTTAAGTCCGGCCCTGACCATATTCATCCTTCACCCCCTGGGAGGCGAGTATGGGTACCGCCGCCCCGGGAACCATTTATTGAATAACCAACACCCCTGCTGTAGATCACCCCAAGTGGTTCGCTATGTATGTTGACTTAACATAGTTGCCCGGGTCCATGGGGTGAAGTTTATCCGCGTCTTGGCGGCGGATGCGTCTGCCCACTAGCTGCCTGGTAGTTAGGATCGAGAGAATGGTTGAGGGAGTCCCTTTGACTTATAAAAATATTTAAATGTTTTGCTTTAATTTAATTTTCGACACCATACAATAAAACCACAACCGAACAGGGGCTCGCAAATAGAAGATTATGATCTAAAGATTATTACTTTCTAAATTATTAGCTAAATGATTATGTTTATAGTAATAATAAGCCAAATTAGTATTAGCATTCTCCTGCCAAATTTAAAGCATATTATATTATATAAATATATTTATTATTTACAACTTTATCGTTAACACAAAAAAAAAACTTTTATTTTTTACTTTAAATCAGTCCTCAAAACAATGGTCACCCTACAAAAGTCTACATGTTTACATGAATGTACTACCTAGCGCCAGCAGTTTAGTCATAATCTCAACCTGTAAGAAATGCAACAATATTGTTCTTTCAATATCTGTATAATTTCGTGTTATTTTGTTAATTGTAGAATTGTTAACCTCAACACAGGCTTGTCCTAGTGAGGTTGCAAATTGTTTTGTAAACATTTTTACCTGCAATGTAAAGATACAATAAATAAATAAAATAAAAATAAATAAAGAAGTTTTTATAGGACTGATTATTTATTTCTTTCTGGGCTTATAAAAAGACTAATCAAAAAAGTACTTGACTATTTCAAAGGAAAATGTGTGTTCCACTCGCAGAAATTAATTTAATTCATTAGCATCCAAATATTTCTAAGCAATCTAATATTCAAACCAACCGTATGACAAACGTACGGGAACGTATTTTATCAGGTTCTCCATAAAACAGTTATACTCCCGAATATTATGGAGAAGATTACAAAATTTAAAGAAAAAAGGTGTATGGGGGCAGTTTCACTATCTTGTGACTTATGTCAGAAGATAGTTACTAAAATCTCTGTAGGTGATATTGAAGATGTCAATGCTCAATACAGTATCATTTAGCAGTTGAATTGCTCTGTTCAATGGCGCATTTTGATAGGAAGAAGTTCTCGCTTTCGGAGCATAAAAAAGTGCGTGGGATCTCCCACGAGTGTAAGCGTTAGGTACATAAAAGTTAATCTCCTTCAACGTGGGCGGGTTCAGTATAATGCCGGGGATAAGCTTAAAAAGTGTTTACCCAAAAATATTTTTCGGTGGGCTTCTTCTTCGTCGAGCGTTCCTATTAAGAACAACGATGGATACGGGAATGGTTAGTATGTATATTCCCTCATATACAGGAATCGCATAAACCTTTTTTGATCACTTTCTTTTTCTAGGATATGGTTTTGTTCAGAGGGGGCCCAAATAATGGAGCTATATTCCAAGATGCTGCGGACAAGTGCTTCATATGTTGTCCGTATTGCAATTCTATTAGTAAATGATCTCGCATTGCGAAGAAATATTTTATATTATTTAATATATTATATTATTAAGCTACTTATAAAATAATAATAATAATAATGGTCTTTATTCTAGGATGTGGGAAGGGGAGTGCAATTATGAGTTTTAATTTAAATAGAGAATGGTTGAATTACTGAGATCTCAGAATTGGACTAAAGTTAAATGTGACGCCAGCTGAGATTATGTGAGAAAATTTTTTGTGCCATCCATGTTTCGTCGAAATCCTGAGTATCTCTTACTTGACTTATAACTTTGAAATTTAATGAATTGTTCAAATTCTGTGAAACAACATGTCCTAAGAAAAATGGTTGCTAGTTTAAGCTAAAAGTTTTAGAAGTTGGGAAAAATTATGGAGTTTTGTGCCGCACATTACGCAGCTTTATTTCTAAAATAACGTATCAAGCCTTATTTTTTTCTTGAATAAAAACACTTTTAAAGGATTGATTACACACAAAGCTAAAGCTTCTGTACATATCATCGTCTCGAGCAAAATAATCGAATCTCGAACGTGGTTTTTGTGCCGAAGAACCAGGATGAGGAATTAGTACCCAATGGATATAGTGACGATATCTCAGGATATCGCATTACTTACCATACACAACATTAGATTATAGGAAAACCTCAATACATTACATACACAATGATGTCATATATATTATATCTAGACTAGCTTTTGTCTCACAAACTCAAGATAGAATGTAGCAAGTAAGAAACACATGTTAAAGATGGAAATTCAAATAATGTATGGATGAATGGCATAGATGTAGGATCGGCTGGCGTTTTAATGTGTGCTCCAAATACTACATTCTACATAAGATAGTAAAAAAAAAATTATCCCAAAAAAATTTCAAACATTATGTAATGGGCCTTGTATGTAGTAAATGACTTCATCTACATTCATTGTAGTAAATGACTTCATGGAAATTAGCTTCGTAGTTTAGAAAATGACTTTAGCATAAAAAATACTTCAAAAGAAAATACATAATCCTTAAAGACTGTTTTTAAAAAATGCTTTGACCAAAAGAATTTCAGATCTCATAAATAAAAAGAATAAAGAAAATATTGATGAAAAATAAGAATTTTTGTAAATAATGTCAAAACTAGACTTAAATAATGAAAATTTGTCTGATATTTACAAAAATGTTATCAAAAATCGCGATTTAAATCGTCTTCAAACGCTTTGTAATTTTTTTTATAATATTAATATTACGAACAGAACACAGCAAATTGTACTACTAGAATTGGATCTGATCTAAACCTTGTGGCAATTCAAACTAAATCTTCTTTTAGTCAAAGAAATTATTTGTATTTACATATATAATAGCCTTCTTGAACATATTAAAACATCTAATTCCTTGTGCACTTTTGAAAAGATTGTGAAATTATTTATTTTAGCCGAAAATTGCCAACAATTTTTTTTTCTGTCCTTTACAAATTAAAAACGTAATAATATAGTATAAATCATTTTTTCATCTTTGTCTTGCAAAATCGCAGTCCTTTTTAAAATTAATAGCATATTTCATTTCACACCAAATATCAACACATGGTAACCCTTAATGTACAAGCCTCCTTCAGCGTAGGATATACATCTTTACGTAGTATAACATGAAGTCGCTCCCGCTCTCTGTACGCTTAGATCTTTTAAACTATGCAACGGATTTTCATGGGTTTTCACCAATAGAGTGTTTGAAGAGAAAGGTTTATGTATATAATACATGCCTGTTAAAGTAGAGAAAAGTCAAGAAATTCAAAGATTCAATTCAGGCAGCGGGCAGCGGGCTGGCAAGCGGGCGGTGTGCATTTGATGGTGACCGGCCAACTCGGAATGAAACCAACTCACAACAATCTCAGATAAGTCATTTAGAGAGATAAAAAAATATAAATAAAAAATTGGTTAAATAGGTTAAGTTAGGTTAGGGTTATCGGCTAATTTAAAATTATTGTTTTATCACTATATATGACTTATCTGAGATGGTTCTGAGTTGGTTTCATTCCGAGTTGGCATGGAACCGCATTTGATATGTATGCAAATTAACAGATGGCGTTGGTTACAAAAGTTGGGTAATGGCATTGTGTTTCGTTAGCCACAGCAGTGTGTGGCCAGGTCTACTAGTTATCTATAAGAAACATTAACGTAACAATATTGTTATTTCAAAACATACTCGTATATTAATTTGTGTTATTTTTGTTACTTTGTGGAATTGTTAACGTCAACGCAGGCTTATCGCACAGGTTAAAATTGAATTGTAAAAAGTAATACATGCCATGTAAAGAAACAATAAATAAATAAATATCCGGTCAATAGAGCCATCTCAAGCAAGGTTTTAATTCTTAATGTGGTTCTGTCGAGGGGATTCTGTTGATATTGAGAGAAACAATTTAATATTTTTGTATGGGAGCAAGGATTTAGTTAGATTATTCTTAAAATGTAACCAGAGAATTCTTGTCTCAGAATTTAAAAAAAATCAGGTGTTTTGCAAGCTGAAAACAGTAGACTAATTTTAAGCAGATAAAAGTGCAAATTTATTAATCCTTAATTACTAGCATGGGGTGTCAAATACCCCTAACCGTGTTTGAAAGCCTATAACTTTTTCAAATTTAAATTTACCGCGCTAGTTCTCTTAATAGCTTCGTGTAAGCACGTGACCTTCGTAAATCAGTCGCGAGCGGTGCTCGATTGTATGTGATTGTGCTTGAGGTGTGTAACACCCCGGGCGACCAAATCAACTAAAACGGATTCATGCACTTGATGATTATTCATTTTCTGGAGCTATACAACCGCCACAATACAAAACATGTCAAAGATTAAAAGATAGAAACACTTAAAATTGGTGCTCCAAATGCCAATGATTGTTGTCTACCAAAATTGTGTTAGAAAAAACTGATATTTTTTTGTGTAGTTAGGGGCCATCCATTAATTACGTCAAAAGAATTTCATGATTTTTCGACCCCCCCGTCCCTGTCACACATCGTCACATTTGTGAGACCCCCTCCCCCCTAATGTGACGTCACATATTTTGCAATTGTACATCTAAAAAAAATCAAAATTAAAATTTTTACATGTGATGTCACAGAGCTGATGACCCCCCCATACCTCTTGTCACACAATGACACACTTTTCTACCCCCCCCCCCCCCACTTAAGGTGTGGCGTAATTTATGGATGGCCCCTTATTACAAATATTATTATCACTTTGTTTACTTTGAAAAAGAGTTTGAACGTTGATTAATATGTGAGTTCAAAGATATTAATTAATAAAAGTATGGATTTGCCTATTTAAATTGTTTTATTTCTATAAACTAAAATAGGGTGTTTAACCCCCCACGCGATGATTTACATTACTTTTTAGACGCGAGTAACTAAGGGTTAATGTCAAAGTTTATATTTGCTTTTATTTTTGCGCGTAGAATTAATTTTGTGGACACAGTTTCAATAAATTAATTTTCTCGCTCTGTAAAGCGCCTTTGAGGTGACAATTCTCAAAAGTATAATAAACAAATTAAAGTATTATTTTCTGTGACCATAATACGGGCAGGTTTCCGTAGGCATTAAATTAATCAAAATAATTTACGCAATGAAATTATCTCATTTGGACGGAAACCCAAAGAAATTCAATTCAGAATAATTCGAATGAATAACCCCCAATTTATATTAATTTGAATATTTTCTATTCCGGAAGGGCGGATAAAACAACATTTCACCTTCCTTTCAAGATTTCTTGTCCATCCTTTGAACTTTCTTCATAATCTAGAATAAACGAAAATGGATGCTTTTTGGTCAGGGAAATGCTCTATCAAAGAAAAAGCAAATTATTGTTAAGTATTTAAAAATATTTAAATTTATCTTTAATTTTGAAATTTTTTGGTTATCAATTTTAATTTCACATGTATAGTGTTAAGGGGCGTATTTGACTTACAATATTGTAATTTGCAAGCCTAGGGCGTGTAAATAGCCCAGAACTCTCTCTGAGCGAAATACTACAAAATTATGATTAAGAATTGTGACTCCACCTTGCGCGAAACATATTTTACAAAAAAATGGCGACCTGACAAATCTCAAAAATACCCACCATAATTGTCGATTTCTGCAACATATCAGGGAGCATCTCCTATCCTTATCCTATTTTCCTCCTCCTCCTCACCTAAATTTAATTTTAAGTTGTAATAAAACTCCATCTCTAATCTAACTTGTATCTATTTATCTCTATATTTTTATGTACCTATAAGCTGTTTGTCTCTTACAAATAAATACATCTCTGCGACGTGTGGGAGGCCTCTCGAATAAATTTCATCCACTTAAATTAATCTCAGTATAATTTTTTGTAATTTTTAAATATGCACAAGTCAGCTGTCAACTTTGTACAACTAAAGGAGGAACCACAATGAATAGCAAAAAATTCAAATCACAAGATGATATGAATTAATCACATTGTCACAATAATACCTTATTTTAAAACTACATTCTTTCTTCAAATGGACAAGCGGGCGACATCTCTGTTCATTTGGTCAAGCATGATGATATAGCAGTTTTTTCGAACGATACATTTAGTGCTTCTTGTCAACCAAAGAGCCGCCTTATGGCGGATTATTCACCACTTTTATAATAAAAATAAATAAATTTTTTTTTCGAATAAACCAACAAAAAAACATATTACCGAAGGCCGGCGTAGTCCAGCGGTAAGGCTCATGACTAGTATTACGAAGGTCGCGGGATCAAATCCCGGCGTGGTAAATACATTTTATTTGATTAATTTGGGTTATTTCACTATTTATTCATTTAAAATAATATAAAGTATATTTGCGGCACGTTCCAGAGTGGAAGATACTTTCAGTATCGCCCTGGTGTAAGACCACCGTTCAGAATTGAAACGTTGCTTGAAATGGCTTTAGCCGTATTTGGTGACCAGATCTGAATAGACTTCCCCACCTTTCCCTTCCCAATCTCCTACCCCTCCCCATTATCTCCAGCCTCACAACATACCCCAATTGGGGATGCCATAGTCTCACTGGCTCCAGACGGGAGCAGTTGGGACTCTTGTGCGGTATTTACTGTAAAAAAAAAAAAATTCTTAACCACTTACTTTAATCAGAGATTTCTGACATTATGTGGAGTTTAAAATGTTAATTCAATTTTGGTGTCCTGTGACATTTTTGTTTTTTGTTTTTTCAACTAAAAACATAAAAAACCAGATGGTAAGTGAACAGTTAGGGGCGGGGAAAGGAATTGGCCAGGGGTTGGCTGAGTGACCAGCGACGACAAGTGCAAGATTTTTTCTGTTTGATTTAAAATAAAAAAATAAAAAAGAGATCAAGACTTCACCGGAGATCAAAATTTCATTAATATTTTTTAATCCAAATAATATCAGGAGTGACTATTTAAAGTAAGTCAAGTACGTCCCTTAACACCCTGTATGTAGATTTATATTGCCTTCAGAAGCGAAACAGCTGTCTCGCTTAATACTAATTACACAGCAGCACTTGTTTTTAAATATATATAACAACAACAATACGGTGTTAACAAATCGGTGATGACCACAGCCTTGCAGCACCAAGCGCCACTCCTGAGTGAGCGTTGGGCCCGAGCTCGCTCAAGACTACGCCCTGCATTATTATGGATTATTATTTTTTTTTTAATTATTAATTCTTTATTTTTTTCTATTTATGTCTTGGTTTCTTTACTGTGTAAATGTACCAAAATGTATAACTATATGGGACGTGTGGGATTGCACTATCCTCCCCACATCCTGGAATACAGAATTAATATTATTATTATTATATATTTTTTTTAATAAATTGAACAACAGATTTGGATGTTTGAAAGAAAACTTTTTATTTCAAAGTTCTAGGATGTCATTATATTCGATATATGGAGGCAAACGTAATTTCCTGTAAGTATATCGAAGAATTGTGGTTTTTGTGTGTCTGTTTTATTTTAGTAGTATTTCAGTAAAAAAAAGGAGGAAGAACCCTTATTGATTCTGGAATGTCTATTTGAAAAAAAAGTATTGAGCAAATACTGTTTTTTAATGTTCAAGTAAAAATGTACTTATTGCTTTCGAAAAATAGAAAAAAAATCCTGACATATACTTGATCTACCCCCAAAGTTGACATGGAAACGAGAGAAATTACTTCCCTCAGAGCCTCCTGCGTTTTGAATTTAATATTTGAATGACAATACAACCTCCACCCAGCGTCCCCAGCGATAACATAGGCCATGAGGGAAATTATTTCGCTCGAAATTTATTAAAACTACCCCAATACCCTTTTCCCATCCCTTCAAGCAGATTGTTGATATCTAATCACCTGCTCTATACCTGCGCGAAGAGTGTGCAACGCCGGGGACTCAGCTGGTACATGTATAAAGGCAAACTCCAATATCTTGGAAACAAACACTCGGTGACGCCAACCTGCTGGTACTGGTACAAGTTCAGTTCCGCTGACTTATTCCGAGATGCATCCTGCAGGGTGATGTACAACCTCCGATGCGAAACGGCGCCAGAATTACAATAAGTAAGTATGTTTATGAAATGTAAGTATTATGTGACTGCTCTTCCGGTATTTAAACGGAAGACGTAGATTTAAATTATGCATTTGGCAGAAAGTCCGATTGGTAAAAAAGATAAAAACTGAAAAGACGGAAAGGTTCTCAAACTGTCAGTTCTCGCGTAATGAAAAATTAACAGATTTTCTGTTTGGAGTTTCTAGGTCAACGTTACTAGGCTATCAGCTCGCCGCATCATTTTAATCGTGAGCTATGAGGTGATGAAATATCTATACAATCTGTGATAAAATATGTAAGAGAAAACACTATGTTACAATTTGATTACAAATTAACAAAAACAAATGTGAATAACATCACGGAAATCTGTGTAAATTATCCTAAAACGCAGTAATTTTAACCTGCGAATTTATGTGCTCCGCGGAGCGGATTCTCGTTCTTTATCTCTAGCTAAGGATATAACTATCCTCCTCATTTTAGCTTTGACATAAAACTAGAGGCCTCCGTGGTCCCGAGGTAAGACTCTGGACTCACAATCCGAAGGTCGCGGGTTCGAACCCGGCGTGCGCAAATATATTTTATTTGATTAATTTGTGTTATTTCACAATTTATTCATTTAAAATAATATATAGTATATTTACGCCACGTTCCAAAGTGGAAGATACTATTAATATCGCCCTGGTGTAAGACCACCATTCAGAATTGAAACGTTGCTCGAAATGGCATTAGCCGTGTTAAGTGACCAGATCTGAATAGCCAGGTACTTCCCCACCTTCCTCTACCGTATCTCCTTCCCCTCCCCACTACCTTCAGCCACACAACATACCCCAATTGGGGATGCCATAATCTCACTGGCTCCAGAGGAGAGCAGTTGGGACTCTTGTGCGGTATTTCATATAAAAAAAAGAGCGAGTGAGATAGTCGCGAAGCGACTGCTACGCTTAAACCCCTACCTACTTAATTAATGAACACGACGATCGTTCAGATTTGAAAAGATATTATTTAACTAAACCATTAAAATGTCCATCATTTTTAACCGGAACCGGAACGTAACAAACAAATCTACAGGAAGACGAAATGCAAAACGCATGACTATTTTTTTTTAAACCGAGTTAAAACAATTCAAAATTAGAAATGCATTTACTGCACTTACTTTAACTTATCAATTTATGTGCTCCTGGTATTCATTCTAGAGACTGTAGACATTCTAGTAAGAACTTACTCACCCTTTTTGAAATTTGAAATATTTTTTCACCTGCTCTGCTCTGCTTTCTGTGCTCCTGGTATTCTGTATTGTGTATTTTGCCCGGCCCAGACAATTAAAAATAACTTTGCAATTTATGTGCTCCTGGTATTATTCTAGACTGTAGACGACATTCTCTGGAAAAAACCCGTTTGAAGCGGTCACCCGCACTTGAAAAATGTTTAATATTTTTTCACCTGCGTTCATTTCTGTGCTCCTGGTATTTTGTACAGTGCATTCGCTACGCCCAGTCACCCAGTCACCAAATAATGCACCCTGAACGCGTTGTAGTGATACTTCTTTAACTTTCAATTTATGTGCTCCTGGTGTTCATTCTAGACTGTAGACATTCTAGGAAGACTGTTTGTCCCGGTCACCTGTTAAAATAGTTTTTCACCTATGCCCTTTTATGTGCTCCTGGTATTTCGTATTTCATTGTGACAATTCTAACGCCAAAAAAATATGTTAAATATTTTTATTACAATCCAAAAAATATTAACCTGTCTGGAACGAGGAAACTGTCTGTTTTACGGGTACTTTGATGAAGCCTGCTGGAGGAACTAACACCAAATGAACTTAATTAGATTCCCAGTTGCTATCGTGAGTTACCTTTTTTATTTTCTGTGTCGTTCTGATTCATGTTTCGTTTAGATTTATTCGTATTATTTTTCTTCTTCATTATTATTTATACTTACATAGTTACTCAGCAGAAACAGCGGAATTATCATAATGGATCAATAAATTGTTATATGTGTTATGAGTGTATTTTAACTTCGAAATATTAATGAAACTTCTTCGGTATGCCATAACTCATAAGATAAAAGTACTCCTGTCAACTTATCTGATCTAAAAACCCAAAATACACCGAAGAAGAGATATATCTCTGTTTTCAAATTTCACACAAAATACTAAATTATGATTTCATGTTTAACATTTAGCAAAAATTAAAAAATCATACCGGAACACCGCGTTTTCCTTTCAACTTCCTTCCACAACGGAAATAATAATCTTCAGGCGACTTCTTTGGTGATACATCTTTTTAATTACAAAAAAATGTCAATACCAAATTCGCACGAGAACAATACATTTTTACCTATTTCTGGACTCATGTCGTACAAACTTATTCAGTACTAACTAACTAACCATCACGCCGTTTCCCCGCAGGAATAGGCAGATAGGACGGATCCCCATACAACTCGATCTTGGCACACACTCTTGCCTCGTTCACATTCATACGTCGTCTCGTACATGCTCTTCTATTATTCTGACTCTTGTCTTAGCCCGACTCATCTGATTCACTTGGTCGTGCCATGTCTTCCTCGGGCGTCCCCGTATTCGTCTACATTCACGTTTGTGTCACTTATTCTCCTTACTCTCCATTTCTCATTCATTCGCTCTACACGCCCAAACCATCTGAGCGTCCCTTTCTTAATCTTATTCATTACGCTTACATACATTAGGTACTAAATATGATAATATCCCTTTATGGGAGGCGGGTATGGGTACCGTCGCCCCAGGAACCATTCATTGAATAACCAACACTTCTGCCCAGTGTCACCCCAATTGGTTGGTTACTTTTGGTGACTTAGCAGGGTTGTTCGAGTGAGGATTGTCTACGTCTTGGCGGTAGATGCATCTGCCTACCTACTGCATGGCGGGCCGGATCAAGAGAGGCTGGTTGAGGGAGGCCTTTTAACAGCCGGATTCTCTCAACCCATCGCAGTTGGAGGATTTACACGTCCGTCACTCCTGGACACACTGATACCCAGATCCACTCCTCTTATATGTTTCCTTCTCAGAACTCCCTCTCCGTCCTTTCGTTAAAAAGACCCTCCACACATCATCCCCTAAGATGAAATCTCATCTCATGAACTCGGGTACCCCCGGGCTAAGTTACCAAACGTAGCGAACTACTTGGGGTGACTTTGGCAGAGGTTTTGGGGTTATCCAATAAATGGTTCATAAATTGGCTATCCAGATCTTTTCACTAAGTACAACTTATTCTGAAAATGGAGTAGGTTACAGAGTCCGAAGGAGATTTGATCAGTTGGGCAGCTAACAAATTTTAGATGAACTTACAATGGACGCTTTTAACATACAATCGACATAAAAAGAGGCAATGAAAATCCGTTCCCTATCGCTACAATGCTGCAGCTTTTTCTTACACATTAAATAATGGTGAGACACACAAAAAACGTTACACTGTTTCCTCCAAAGTACTACTTTTTTGCTACGGAAATTGCGTTTCATTTTCTTTATACATGTGAGGGAGATGTATGAAAATGATTGTATGTTTCCTTTGGGGGGGCGCAGAAATATGTTCACAGTCATTCTCATTTTCGACTGTTGTCGTTTAGTGTGTAAGAAAGAGCTGCAGCATTATATGTTTAAGAATAGAGCATTGACATTTAACTTTTTTGAATTTTTGGAATACACTCACATTTCAATATCCTTTTAACTGTATAATATATTCCATACTTTCAAAATTATCGTTACGACAGTATTGGTAGGGGTCTACGGAGACGTCACGGTGCTGTGTGTGAGAGAGAAAATAATGCCTTTTTTCCCATTGGAGGGAGCAGATCATAGACATATGAATATTACTAGACGAGAACAGATAGGTAAGGGGTACAAACCAACTGCAGCGGGACGTGAAGGGGGAAGATGACTGTGATGGTATGTGATTCGCCAATAAATCAATCTGACAGTACATAGGCATCTCGCACTATAATATCACCATTTAGTTCTTAAAAGTAAAATCTGCTTTTGAATGAATAGATCTTTTTACATGGGAGTGCGAATTGATCGCCACGTTATGAATAAATTTGCAAAGTCCAAATACGGCAAAGTAAAGTTCACCTGTTTTTAGAGTCCAATATTTTGTTGCCGCATTTAGTTAAGACACTTTTACAAACGTTTCATAATTTACTTACCCCAGTAAACAGCGACGAGCACACTCGAGAAACGCCTACATTCGTTAGATGACAATATGATCTGAATAAGCTTAAAATAAAGTCTTACCTATGGAATGTAATAGGACAATTAGGTTTATCCTCTTTTTAACTTCCTTTTTTACACGTTTTCATATAACAAGCCACCATTTTTGCCTTGTTATTTCGTAAAATGTTCCGATGAGAGCTCGACGCTGGTTCACACAAGAATGATGACGCACATTTTTTAGATTCGCTCGAGGCCATTCGCAAGCCCAGCTGGTTCCAAATGGAACCGGTATGGGGAGGGGAAAAATACGCTTTTATCACTTAGGGCAGGCTGTCGCAGACCTACCGCACATTGTGTATCTCATTCTTTGAAAGAGCTGCAGCAATATTGTGATAATGAAAGTATGTTTATTGACTTTATTATGCCGTCACGATACCGTTAGATAAATCATCACGCTAAATATGAAAGCGCCTATTAATTGGTGACCGGACAACTCAGAACGAAATCAACTCAGAACCTACTCAGAAAAGTAATTTAAACTGATTCAATTTTTTTTTAAAACTGGTTAATTAGGTTACGTTAGGTTAGGGTTACGGGTTATTATAAAATTGTTTTTTCATAGCTTTTGTTGACTTTTAAAAAGAGGTGTTGAGTTGACTTGATTCTGAGTTGGCGAGAAACCCTTTTAATTACAGCTTTTTTGTTGCTATATTATTTTATTTCTCTGTCTGAAATAATAAAATTTTAATATTTTTAATTCCGTTGCAGCTGAAATAGATTACTGGTTCCAAGCAGTGGATTAGTAATGTTATCAAAAAATAATAAAAATAAATAAATCTAATCGATAATATTAATTTATTATTCAATTTTTCTTTACAATAATAAATTACCCACGACTAAACAAACAATAAAATTTTAATATTGCTTTTTAGAAAATGTATAAATTGATTCATCACGATGGTCAATGACATAAAAGCTTTTTATTATCATAATTTTTAACACATTTTGGTAACTTATTTATACAATAACTATTACTTTTATTATATTGTAAAGTAGGTACATCCTCTGAATTCATTATGCATTATATATTAAATATTACTCTATTGGCTAGTCTATACACATTTTATAAACGATTCTATACATCACATTTAAAGTTTATATAATTCAAGTTTCTTATTTAGCAAAGGTTAAAAATTGAAAATGGCGATAGGTACATAAGTTAAGACGATTTAATATTTTAGTGATGCATTTTGGTTGGTTAACAAATACAAAAGGAAGAACCGGTTCCAAGTAACCGCGACAGGAGTATCGCACCATCTCTACTTTTGGATGAAGAAATTAGAACTTTACAAAAAAAATCAATAACTTTCTGTAAGTTTTAAAAAGATTTTTATAATATCCTTATTTTAAAAGATTTCTTCTAATTGATTCTAAAATGTATTTTATGAATTTATTCAAGCATTTACATGTGAAAAAAGTTGTAAATTTTGTTTATAGATGGACACTAAATATATGTATTGTAAAAGAGGGACAGAATTTTTAAGGTGATGCACTACTAAGCAATGCAAAATCATGTGATTTTGTTAGAAAATTAGTAGGCTTAAAAATATTTTAGATGCTTTAATTAAATACTGTAAATAAAACACATATTTGATTTTGAAATAACGGAGACTTTTTTAAAATTAATATTTTTTAAAGCCCAGAAAAAAATAAAGTATCAAGCCTTTAGAAACACTATTAATGTTCAATATCTCCTTTTAAATAAATCCTTTTCAGTTATCGTTTTATTGCATAATGTGGAAAATTAATTACTTTATATAATGATCGTAAATTATTTAAACATTTGTGCCTGAGCTTCGCAAAATAAAATAAAACACTTTTTGGCGATGTTTTTTCGTGAATAAATCAACATTGGAAATGAAACGCGAATTTAAACCTTTTCGCCATCTACATAAGGAGTGTTATTGTTAGTGGCACGATCATGAATTTTACACGACGTAGTGCATCACTTTAATAGAAAAAATGAATTACATGTCTACTCAAACAAAGTGATATAAAGAGAGAAGATAAAAAAGAATCTAATAATATAGGTTTTAGTAAAAATAAACTTTCTTAAGATAATTTGTCAATAAATATAAAATAGATTTTCAATCTCACGAGAAAAATAAATATACGACAGATTTATTGATATGTGAATTATTGTTCATGTAAATATTTGGATTTTTCTCATAAATGTCTTGAGGTCATCATTTTTAAGAACTAAAATGTACATTTATTCCTTAAAGCAATGTCTCTGATTTATTAAAATACTTAGTTCAACATAATCTTAGAAAATAGTAGAGCGCCATGCAGAATAGAGCTAACCAATACATAATAAGATTATAAGGAGAATATTGAATACATTTTAAGTATTTCTTCAAAATTCGCAAATTCACTTTGTGGCGTCATTATTAATTTAATGAAAACAAATAACTTTGTGTACACCACTATTTAATTAACAATATCAATTTAATTTACATTTTAAGTGTTTGAATTTTATTCTTCATATTGTAAATCTCGCTCAGCGAAGTTAAAATAAGATTCGATTTTGAAAACTTTATTTTATATTACTACTATGTTCACGGGGTCCATGAGGTTTGTCTACGTATGGCAACGAATGCGTTTACCACACCCACCACATGGCTAGACCTCTCTAGCCGGACTCTCTCGACCCATCGCCTTGCACCTTAACGGGAGGGATGGATTCATATGTCCGTCACTTCTGGACACATTGATTCCCAGATTCGTACCCACCCCTCATACCTTTTCCTTTCCAGAGATTCCTCTTTTTTTCCCCCAAAAAGACCCTCAACACAGCATCCCCAAGGATGACATAAACCCTGAGGGAAATTTTTCCTCAGAGCCTCCTTTCATTTCTCTGTTTTATTAAAAAAAAACACTGTTGATATAGGGGCCCTGATACCAAGAGTCAATATGGCTTCTAATTTTGTTTGAATTTAGTTATTTTTTTAAATTTTATTTAACTATAATAAAGATATTTAAAAATGATATTTTATATTAGTTTTTAATATAACACAAAGGAACTTGATTGTAACAACACACGAATCTACATGCAATTATTTTATTTTGGCGGTTAACGAAAATTGGACAATAAACCGGAACAATGTTTCTGCCGCTAGAGGCGCTGCTAGAAGTAAAAAAATTGTATTTATTTTTGATAAATTATGATGGTTGCATCCATTCTGCAGTACAGCGCTCAAATATAAATAAAATGGCAATCCAAAACGTAACAAAAATAAATTAATAAATACATTTGATGCTCAACAGTTATAAAATATGATAATATATAAATAACGTAGCAATAGGCATTCACAACTTAATAAACAGTAAAGATTATGGTGGGTACACGCTTGTTACATGATTCCTAAAGAAATATGATAAGGATTTAAAATACAGTCGAACTTCGTTATAACGAATATGCTTATAACAAGAACACCTCTGTAACGCGCTAAAAATTCTATAGTCCATTTTTTTCCATAATTACTCACAGTCATAATAGGGGTGCTTTACGCAAGAATATCATTTTGTGACCATCGGAATATTGCACATATTTGTATTTTGTAAGGTAGAATCCATTTCTAAAAAAGGACTACTTGATATTATAATGATTGCACAGAAAAATGATCAATTTAGTGAAAATGTTGATATCAAAACAATAAAACGTTTGATTGGGTTATTCAGAAATCTATATAAGACTTACGAAGATTTAAAAAGAAACTTAATTTCAGTGGTGGTGAAAAAATTAAAAACCAAATAAAAGAGATACGTACAAACAAACGTATTTTTTTTATATTTAGAATTTCCTAGGTATTTATACGTTAACAACGACTCATTCGTTTAAATAACAATAGAAAACATTCAGTAACTGAATTTATTTTATGAATGAAGAACAGAACAGTGAAGATTTTTGCTCGGCTGGTAGAGATGTCGACTGAATTTTTAAAATTTTTAATTAAAATTAAGTTTTATAATGTTGTTATCAAGTTCTGCAAGTATTTTAGTATTTATTTTTGTTACAGCTGTTTCGGTTTACAAGGCCGTTTTCAAACTGACTGTTTTTTAACAGTTAGAAAATGATCTTGTAAGCCGAAACAGCTGTAACAAAAATACATACTAAAATACTTGCCGAAATTGATAATCACATTATTAAATTTAAAAAAAATTAAATGGAGTTCTACAAATTAAACAATATATTTGAAAATACGTTTTATAGCAAAAAAAAAAATTGTTTTTAATGAATTGATTTTTTCAAAGAATCACAGTTTATAATAAATCCCTTATACATATTTTTAAAAATTTGTTTTTTTGGTAACAACGTTAAAGTATTCAATTGAATGCAAAGATTTATCATTTTACTCAAGAAACTCGATCGTAAAATTTTATGACAAATAATTATTATTTACATAATGGCCTGAAAATTTAAATTAGATGTTTTGTATTCAAAGAGCGAACGCGAAATAGAATATTTAGCATTCTAAATTCGAACAATGAATTTCAACCGTTTCATTTAACTTGACATCCGGTTTATTTTGAGAGGAAATAACAAGAGATTCTAGAAAATTTGAAAGTTGAGAATTGAAACATTTTTAAAGACTTGAAAAATCCCAGTTTTGCTGTACAAATTTGTTTTACAAGGAGAACAAAAGGGTTTCATAACTTTCGTTAATTTTAATTATTTTCAAACATTTTTTAAAATTACGTTTCTACTGAACACCCATCGAATATTTTTATATTTATTTTTATAAGTCGAAAATATAACATTATAATTTTCGTGCGGACAATCTAATAAACAAAGTGTGCTCAATTATTTGTATTCTTTTGCTTAAATATTATTACGACTGTCTTTGGACTTTCTAAAACATAATCGACTGTGTTTTGGTCAAATTAGAACCACGACTTCACAATTTAAACTTAAAAATTTTGAAACAACTTTAGTAATACAACATTTATTTAAAGTATTTGTTGACAATAGTATAATATATGAAAAAAGAGTTGTTTTGATCTGATCAATATTCTTTTTATAAGCTTCTTTCCACAGTGGAAAGTTAAAAAAAACAGTACATTTACAGCCTCTGCAAACTCTTCAAATATTTGTGGTAGAAGGCTTTTTCCTAACACAGTCGATACAATATAAATATTATCATTTCAAATAATGATGACTTAATAATTCACATTTAATGCTATGATTATTGCTAAGTTTTTAAGTATCGGTCATATGAATTAAAAACATTTTTTAATAGAAAACGAAAGAGTTTTTTTAATAATATTATTTGTTTTTGGACTAGACTGTTACCACTATCACTTTGGCAGCAATAAGCTGTGTTTTGTTTGTTTCTATCAAATGATTTTCACTTTCATAAAATTATTAGTTTAATTTTGTCTACTTAGATCACAGTGATGTCTTTGTCAGACACTCCAGGAGACTCGGATCATAGAAAACTTTCGGAAGTTCTTTCTTTAAGCTCTCTATCGTCTGTTGTTACTATTTCCACAGTTTCCTCGTACACCTGCTTGTTCAGGCTATTGACAGCGCAGTAGTGTTGCTCTGGATCTCCGTATTGAGAGTGGTAGAACTCTTCCCTCATCATGTGGTTCAAATTGGAGCATCTAAAGTAGAGGATCTCTTGGAAAGGCTTCCTGAAGTCTTTGTTCAGGGTCGCATAGATGATTGGATTCAACAAGCTGTTGGCATAACCCAACCACAAGAAGAGACTAGATAGAGAAGCAGGGATCATGTCTGGATCGGGCAAGAATGGCCTCACTAGAGCCAAAACAAAGAAAGGCAACCAGCAGAATATGAAAGCAGACATGATGATTCCAAGAGTAGTCGAAGCTTTCCTTTCTTTGGCTAACTGGAATCGTAACTTCTTCTGATGCGGTGAACTTGTGACTCCCTGGAAATCTTTTTGGTCTTTGTGGCCTTTGAACACGTTCAACGAATCTCTCTTTTTGAAGTTTTTGGCTGAGGGTTTCTTGGACTTCTGTTTGGTATTTTTGTTCTGGATTTGGATGGGCTGGGGGTCAGCTTGGGCGACGACCCCACTAGCTCTGTTGATGGGGGTCTGACACTGTTGCAGCATGGGGCACTGCGACTCGTTTGATTTCCTCTGCTCACCGGAGAAGCAACGCCCAATCGTGGAAAGCGACTTCTCGACACCACACTGAAAAGAAATAAACTTAATTGAGACAAATGACAGTACACATTGAAAAAGAAATCTCCCTCTTTTCTGAAAATCGATATTATATTCAGAATAAAACACTTTTACCCAAATATAATATTCCGTAGAGTTTGTTATTTGGAATATGATCTCCCTCAGGCTGAAATTTTACAAACTTACCAAATCATTAATAATGATCTTAAAAAGCAAATATTTTTGAAATTACTTTTCATGTCTGCTCTTTGATATTTTTTATAAAATTCCAATAATTAATCCTTTGTTATGACGTAACTGTATCAAAAACATTGATCAAA
Source organism: Glyphotaelius pellucidus (assembly GCA_936435175.1). Lineage (NCBI taxonomy): Eukaryota > Metazoa > Arthropoda > Insecta > Trichoptera > Limnephilidae > Glyphotaelius > Glyphotaelius pellucidus. Next base: position 17,972,908 of record OW386558.1, on the reverse strand, counting down.
GAGAATAATTATCCATAGGGCAATCTCCATTTCCTACATGAAATTTCTGTTTTTGACAGCAATTTTAATTATCTTTAGGTTACGTAATAATGTGTTACTTTGGTATATTGCAGTATTATCATTCAGCAAATTTCCGAGATCCTGTTTTTAAAAAAAGTCAGTGCTGTGTTTTGATAGGAGATCCGAAATTTAAATGTTCACTTGTTCATTTATCTCTAAACAAATTGGGTTTTAGTAATTCATAATAATTAGCCCCAATGAAAATATATCATATTATGCAAAATTTTAACCCAATGAGAATGTTTTTTTTTACCTTATCGTAGGTTTTACACTTTTTAGGAAAAAAGGAGAGGAAGTTCTGGGAAGCTAAAGGATATGAGGGGTGGAATCTGGGGGTCAGTGCTTCCAGGAGTGACAGACGCATGATACTATCTGTTTCACTCAGGTGCAAGACAATGTTCGGAGAGAGTCTGGCTGGATAGGACAAAAGGTCTCCTTCCATGCAGTTGATGAGCAGACGCATTCGCCACAAAGATCCTGAAAAACCTCACCCCATGAACTCAGGCCCCCTGCTAAGTCAACAAAGTAGCGAACCACTTAAAGTGACCTAAGTGGTGTTGCCAAAGTAATGAAAAATTTAGCCTTACTCTATCAAAATTGAGCTGTAAACTCACAGATAACAACTACTAGTATTAAACCCACAAAATTTCATGAACTGCCTCACACTTCCCGTTTTGTATCACACATTGTTAAGTTCATACATTGTAAAGGCAGGCATTATGCCGAGTTTATTCATTGTAAAAGGCGGCTGACATTAAAATGCATTGTAAAAGCGGTTTCGTAGCAACAGTTTGTAGTGCGAAGCTTTAGGATTGAAGCAACAAAGGGGACAATTACAGCTTTTATCTAGATTCTAGTTGGTTTTGAGAATAAGGAGGGACATTTTGTCACACTTGGAAATGTAGATTACGATGTAACTCTGAAGCAGTGAAATCTGAACTATGAGGTTGTTAAACTGGCTGTTTTAATGTTAACATAAAATAAACCATACGATTTGGTTTGAGATGTAGTCGTGGAACAAACTATTTTTGAAGTGAAAACTTCTTAAGGCGGCGCTTCCCCGCTCAAAAAGAAGAGACTTGAAAGAGGCAAGTACTCGTATGATAAAATTGAACAAATTTTAAACATTTATTATTTAGAAAAACGTAGAAAGGACACTGATCTAATTTGCATATTCAAAATTATCAACAGTATTACTGACACACCTGCTTTGTTACAACTCATCCAGTTTAACATCCCTTCCCGTAGACTGCGAAATAATGAATTGCTTTTTTTTTTTTTTTAAAACATACCTAATGAATTGCTGTTCCTCGATCAACATTCTACTAATTATGGATATCTTTCTCCTTTATCCATAATGTCGAAACTTGTTAACGCAAGTCAAAGCATTGAATGTTTTGGTGTCTAAATGACTTTCGGCAGTCGATATGAAATGTGAAATTATTAAAGTCTTTTAAATCCGTCTTCAAGCTTTGACTTGTAGTCTTCTATATGTTCTTTATATTATAATTTGTCAATGCTCTTCATTTATATGTACTTTCCTTTCATTGTCATCTCTTTTTTTATTTGTGTTATTGTTATGTTATTAATATGGACTATTTGTCCGTAAATGAATAAATAAATAAGAAGATAGAGCTATGCAATTATTAATGTTGGACAGAACGCGCTAACATTTTAAAAGATAATAATGAAGCGAAAATTGTGAAAATGCTTAATAAAACATGACTCGTTTAAAATATAGCAAAAATCTCGTGGAACGCGTCTTTAGTATCATTTAAAGAAACATTGTGAATATTTTCACAAATATAACTTGTAAAATAATAGAAAATAGCCTTGTTTAAATAATTTTCGGAGCATACTTTGCGATTTTTTTATATTGAGGGAATTTCATGAAATTTGCGTTTTGGCGTGGAACGTATCTAGATATCATCTTCAAAAATAACATATATTTTTTTAAGAGCTTAAAAACTTCAAATGTTTAAGGGAGATATGTAAGAAATCGGTAGAAATTGGGGTAGCGGTAGCTTGTTTTTTTTTACGTTAGCTCCTCTCAGAAGGCCCTGAGAAAAATAATTTTCTTCAGGGCCTGTCTCATCTTCCGAGATGTGTGGAGGGTCTTTTTAGGGAAAAAAGGAGAGGAAGTTTTGGGAAGGAAAAGGATATGGGGTGGGTAGGAATCTGGGGGTTAGTGTGTCCAGGAGTGACGGACGTATAAATCCATCCCTCCCTCTGTGGTGCAAGGTGATGTTCCGAAAATGTACGGCTGAAGAAGTCAAAGGGACTCTCTCAACCATTTTCTCAGACGCATTCGCCGCCACCGGAAAAACCTGGATGAACCCAGGCACCCCTGCAAAGTCACCCAGCATAGCGAATCACTTAGGGTATCCTATGGCAGAGGTGTTGGTTATCCAATATATTGTTTCCGGGGCGGCGGTAACCACACCCCTTCCCGAATTGAGCGATGTAAGGCGATGGGTCAAGAGAGTCCGGCTTGAAAGGTCAAAAAGTCTCCTTCATCAGTCTTTCTAGAGACGGCCAGCCACGCAGTAGTGAACAAATGCATCCATCACTAAGACCTAGACAGGACTCAAACCATGAACCCGGGCAACCCTGCTAAGTCACCAAACGAGACAAATGGTGTGACCTATGACAGGACTATTATTCAAAAAAATGGTTCCGGGGCAGCGATATGTTTCTTAAGACATGACGGAAAAAATGACAGTGTAATTTAAAAAAAATGTGAATTTGCCGGTTTTGTAAGAAAAGATGCTGGCCATGATGGTTTCACCTTTCCATGCCCTTATATATGTTTTACTAACACCACTGTATCACATTTATGTAAGAACTTGCATACTGCTTACTAACACTGTATGCAGGGACATTGGAGGTCTAGATCCGTTAAAACTACGTTTTTTAGAGAGGCCTGAAGGAGTAACCATCTGTTACTTATACCAGGACGGGTGAGTGGTGGATAACCTCCAATGGCCATGATGGTACATTGAAGCAATGCAGGTGGAAGCCATTTTGTTTTTGTTTCAACACTATATTGTTTGTTTAAACCTCAATAAAAAAGTTAACGTTTGTGTCGTTGGAGCAGCGCAAATATCCTTCGTAGTTTGTGTACACTGACCACGTTATGAAGGCAATGAAATGTATCCTACTAGATAGCTCCTCTTCTGCGAAAATATCGAACATATCAAGAAATTTAAGAACCCGGCTTCGAGTACACTATTGACTATTGTTTTCGTATGTGGAGTTTGTTACAAATCGGCGTAGTCCAGTGGTAACGCTCTTGACTGGCATTCCGAAGGTCGCGGGATCGAATCCCGGCGTGGCAAATAAATTTTATTTGATTAATTTGTGTTATTTCACAATGTATTCATTTAAAATAATATATAGTATATTTGCGGCACGTTCCAGAGTGGAAGATACTCTCAGTATCGCTCTGGTGTAAGACCACCATTCAGAATTGAAACGTTGCTTGAAATGACTTTAGCCGTGTTTGGTGACCAGATCTGAATAGCCAGGTACTTCCCACCTTCCTTTTCACCATCTCCTTCCCCTCCTCACTACCTTCAGCCTCACAACATACCCCAATTGGGGATGCCATAGTCCCACTTGCTCCAGACGGAAGCAGTTGGGACTCTTGTGCGGTATTCATATTTAAAAAAATCAACTTTTATAATGGAACCAAATTAAAGCAATGCCAAAAGATGGCGCCACTTAAGTTAACAACTAGCGTGAGGAGTCAGCCGAAAGGCGTTAGTCCTATTGGATTCGCACTTTCGTGGATCTCTCCGGGTATGGGGGGATGGATGGAATGATTAGATTTATTATTGTAACCAGCAGTTGTGATTTTTACCACGCGTCTTTATATTATATATGGCGTCATTGCCTGTCGCGGTTACTTTATTCCGGTGACTAGTGTCGCTGGATCCGAAGAACCGGCTATTTTTGGAACCAGTTCCTATCCGATTTATAAAATGGTCACCAACACTTTGACTGGGCGAAGCCGAACCTAAAGCCGCCGGAATTGTCTTCTCTTAATATGCAAAGGTTTGCCAAGGCCGCCATAAAGAAGTTTAAACCTCAAAATTATTTACTTTTTTGCAGTTGATTGGTGATTGTTAACCTTTCCGGTCACGGGCCTACTTTTGGATGTTCAAAATATTTCCGCTTTGCAATAAAATCCAAATAAATGGAATATTTCTGAACACATCCAAAAACTAACAATGTTTTGAAATTCGAAATAAATATATAATTTTTGAAATATAAAAATTTTGAATGCGTAGATAAAAAAGTTTTAAAAATGGCGCACCTTACGTCTTTTCTAACAAAAATTACTTGTAACGAAAAAAAAAACACCCACATATTTTATTTGGCAAATGTACCTATAATAAACGATATCGTCAAATCAATTTTTTGTCGTTTCATGTAAAATAATTAATAAAAATTTCCAATTTAACTTTTTTTAAAAATACTTTGGTTTCATGAAGTTTAAATTTTTTTATTGACTCTTAGATTTGAATATAAAGCGTGGTATTTTTTCTTTCTAACACCGTTGCGATCATATTTCTAACCGTACTAGTAAGGGAAACACAGCGATTTCTATGAGACCTACATGAGTTGTTCCGAAAAGCGAAAAATTTTGCCGATGGTTTAAAAAATAATGAATTAATTCATTGTATTCTTGTGTATTCTATATCAATGCAAACAGTAATCACGTCTGCTTCCATAGTAAAACCGTGGTATAACGGGGCAGCCGCACAGCATGCTATCATATCATTAATGCGGTCAAAATTCCAAATAAATGTCTGTTTGCGTGAGAAATGTTCACCACCGCACAGTGGAAAAGCGGATGCAAAAATGTGGTCGTTAATTGAATGGCACCGCCAAAATGCAATGTGGCGTGTTTGATATGTTAATATTTTTTGTTTGTTTTGAAACACAATTTGTAAATTGTAAAGGTTGGTAGATGAATTTGAATTTTTAACGTATTTGTTAACCATTATGACTTTTAATATAATGGCATACAGAGCTCAGGACCAAAAGGCCCCTTCCCTTTTCATTATGAGTTTATAATATATCGTTGTTGAAAAAATGATTTATTTTGTAATTTTGTTATAAATTATTTGCAAGGGGACGTGGCTGCAATACGGAGTGTTAATCTTTACGGAGGATTTGTTAAATTTTTTATCTGTGGTACGTACATTTTCGTCGTACTGTACGAGGCAGTTTAAAAATGCGTTTTCGTGGGTGGGAATTCCCGCATAAAATGTTTCCGCGAGACTTTATATTTGTTTTTTTTTTTAAATATGGGTATTTCAAGATCTTTGTGGAGTTGAGATACCCTTATCCATTTGAAGACACCCATGGCTATGCGTATGTCTTTATTCTGGAATGCTTGAAGTTTTTCTAAGTGAGATTCTGAAGCACAATTTTGTTTTGGCCTCATTGTTTAACTTCTAAATTTTAAATTTATTTATAATTTTTAATAAAAATCCCATTATTAATGATGGTTTTTATTTCTCTACATATTATAAATTAAAGTCCTCTGCCACGTCTGTCTGTCTGTTCGCGATAAACTCAAAATCTACTGAACGGATTTTCATGCAGTTTTCACCAATAGATAGAATGATTCAAGAAAAAGGTTTAAATATATAATTTATCAAGGTTTTGTGTAGATTAGTTGAAAAATATATTTAAAAGAGAATGTCTGTATGTGGTGGACGATGGAGCTAACAAGCGAGCAGTGAGGTACTCAGTAAGATTTGTATGCAAATAAACAGATAGTAGTGTGAGTTAAAGGTTTGGGTACCATCCAGAAAATGGCGTTGTGTTTCGTTAGCCACAACAACGCGTGGCCGGGTCAGCTAGTCTTAAATAAATTATTATGAAACATTCATAGAGAACGTTTTTATTTTATTTTGTTAATACCGCACATACATACTACGGCATCGGCAAGTGGAGTAGATAGAGCCTGAAAGGAGAGGGGAAAGATGGGGTTGTGGAAGAGCAACGTTGGCAAGTAACTAGCTATTTAAATCACTGTTCACTAACGTAGCTCAAAATATTATATTTCGATTCTGAGAGGCGATTATGTAAACCAGCGGTCGGGGAACTTTTTTAACCGTTACCCCAAAATATTTTTACGTACGTCGATATTACCCCTTCCCCCCATTTTGAAAAGAAGACCATCAATTTTTTTTTGCAAACACACACAACGCGCGTCTCTTACTTCTCACGCGCACACCTGAATTGATTAAGTTTGTAAAAGTACTAACACGTTTATGAAATAGCAAACTAGAAAAATTTCCTTATTACCCAAAAAAAAAAAAATTTTACCCCATTTGGGGTAATTTACCCGGTTCCCCGACCGCTGATCTAAACCCACTTCCTCCAGTCTCACAGCGCTCTCCGAAAGGGTATGTCATAATTCCACTGGGAGCGATTAGCTAGAGATTCTGTAATGTTCATAAAATAAAAGAAAATTACAATAATTAGTAGTCGTTAAAATCGAATGAGTCATTTCCGTCGTCCTCGCTTTGAGAGAGTTTGAGAAATGACCAAATATTGATTCTGCGTATTCAAAACAAAGAAAGTTTTCCACTGTTTTGACAGGCTTACATTACCGAAACCGGATAATCCGCCATCCGACCCGGTTAATCGAGAGCCTTGTTAATTGAACCGCGTCCGTGCGCCGTTGGCGGTAGGCGCCATTACCGCTAGACGCCGTGTTTGACTTTGAAACTGTCCAAACAATCTGTCGAGTCTGTTGGATTTCGGTTCGGCCTGCTAATGTGAATATCCCGGAATGCTGGCAATCAACAGGTGGCCAACAAAATAGAGTAACTCACCCCTTGAGTCCTTAAATTTACAGGATTTATTTGAAAGCAATGTGAGAAGGTATTAATGGAAATTTATTTTGAAAACAGAGCTTAAATGAAAGAGCTGAGCTTGAAAATTTATGCTAAATCGACACAAAATCATTTGATGTTAAGGTAGAAGAACATGGGTTCAACTCCCGTCTTTTCAAATCACCTACTTCCGATGGCCACATTTCTTAAAACAATGATTCAGAGTGCTGGGTCTTCAGGAAGAATTGCGAAAGGAGAGTAAGATGCACAAACAATTGTTTGAAGCCATACTACAAGAAAATTGTGTCTTCCGGACAAGGTACGACTACGAGTTGTATTCAAGAATTGTTAAAAGAGACGTCAAAAGCATGATTTATATAGCTGGGATGGTATTACTGGGAGATTACAATATGTAGCAATGATGGAAGATAGTCAACAACCAAAGATGCTCCTCTAATAATGCGGATGGTTTTGGATGGCTATACAAAGTAAAGGCAAACACCACATCAGGCTTTTTACGCATAGAGAACTGGAGAACTGGGAGAGTGGAAAGCGGCTAGGATTCTCCAAGGGGTGTAACGTTATGTTCATTTCATGCTCAGTTGTTGAAGGTATTTTGTCTAGGCGATCTAGAGTCCACAGCATACGTCTAAATTATTCGTCATGATAACCAATTATTTAATTGTCCTTTACATAAATATAACTACATTAGAGATATCATAATTCTAAAATATTCCAAGCACGAACAAGCATATGGGGAACTTTAATATTGCTAGTCACAGCTTGACACGTGTAGCAAGCTGCCAAAGGAGGGATTAACTAAAAGAATCCACAATTGTTTTGAGCTTTTCACAGTTAAAATTATTATCATGATTTATTTTTCGGGTACTACGCCGTGTTGCGCTATCTCCTTATCCAAATTTCAGATAGAGTGATACATCTTCCCTGATGATGGACACTGTAATGCCGTAATAATACCCCAAAAACAAATAAAGATTACCCAACAATTGTTAAAATCCAGAGATTTTTTCATACACTAGGGACTCCATTGACCACAAAACTAAGTTTGTCAAGCTATAATTCAAATTTACGGCTGCACGAGAAAAAAAAGAAGGCAAGAAAGTAATTCCAGGAGAAATATAAAGCTACCACTAGCAATCTAAATTAATGTACGCCGTGCAAAGGTGCCACCAACGTTTTTTCATATTTAAGTCAACGTGTATGGAATAGGTTATCAAAGGTTTAAAGGGAAGGTTGCCAGGTAAACACTGACGCGTGTACTGTTTGAACCGTGAATACTAAATTAGAAGATAAAATATTTTAGTCTTTGGTCTTTGTGTTTGTTTGCTGAAGGAATTAAATATTTTGATACCAAGGTGTGCTTCAAAGCAATGAATGCGATCCAGAGAGATTTGGATCAGCAGATGTCAAAGAAATGAAATTGTTCATTTAACCTACATAATGAATATATAAGTTTTAAGGTGAAAAACGATACGAAAGTACAAGAGAGGAATTTATATCAATTCACGAAATTAAGAAAAAACATTTGAGTAACAACACATTTGGGATTTTTTTATGGTGCGGTGGAATGACTGAGTGCATATTCTGGATTATACAGAAAACGCCCGATATGGTGTACCGATATGGTGTACCATGGTGTTTATGTGAATGGCCATCTCTAGGAGCTATAAAAATATAAGAGTATTAGATTATATAATATTAAAACGATTGAAAAGACCATCGCAATTTCTGATTCATATAAATGTAATTGCGTCCTTCTGTTGCAAAAATAAATAAAAGTCGCCCCCAGATGATTTCCGGAAATTTAACGATAACTGCCAGCTTCAGATGGGTAGTAAGAGTTGTCAAGAATCGATAAAGTTTATGGAAGTAGAATGAAAAGATTATAAAATTTATCTGATTTCTATCATAAAGCAAACCAAATAAAACGAATACTGACAAAAAAAAATTTAGAGGTAGGCTAGATTTTTAGGTAGGCTTTTGAGGTCACACTTACAGAAGAATTGGTTCCTGTGGACGAAGACCGGGCAGCAGGCTGGGAGCCTTGTCTTCCCTGCAGCAATTTAGACTCCGCTGCTCCTCCGTTCTTCACATTGATTTCCAGGTAGCAGTGACTCTCCAGGTGAGACTGGGCTCTCTTCTCCTCCATAACGATCTTCCTCGCCGCCCTGAAGATCTTGTAGTACACTACCATCATCACAATAAGGGGAATGTAGAAAGACCCGAGCGTGGCGTAGATCTGATACCCAAAGTTCTGACAAACTGCGCACTGGTATTCCCCCTTCTCATTTCCCAGAATCAGAAGTGGGGGAAGTGAAATACAAGCAGCACCCAACCACACAAGAAACACACAGAATATCATCCGTCTCGGTGTTCTTTTAACACCATACTCTAATGGCTTGGTTATAGCGTAGTATCTATCCACTGAGATCATACATAGATTCAAAATACTCGCAGCACACGAAAGAACATCTATTGAAACCCATAGATCACAAACCATTGGACCAAAAGCCCAAGTTCCCATCACTTCAGTCATCATAGCCATGGGCATCACTAAAATTGCGACACATAAGTCACTCACTGCTAACGACACTAGCAGGTAATTACAAGGACGACGTAACTTTCTTACTAAGCACACAGCGATGCAAACGAGGATGTTGCCAACAATCGTTCCAATGATGATGGACAGCAAAATTATTGATACTATCACTTGTCCAACTATGCTGTAACTACTGGAAGAAATTTTTCCTGGAAACCACTCATCAGATTTTGCACTGTTGTTCGTAGAATTATAGTCATTTGATAAACTATCATTTTCGAGGTTTTTTAACAAGATGGAACTGATCGTACTGGAGACAGGTGGCGTAGTTTTAGAAATGATTGAGGATTGAGAAACAGGATGAACGGATTGATTAAAGGTCTGAGTTTGAAGAGAAGAAGCAACAAGATTCGATTGTAAGAAGAGCAGGGAGATGAAGATGAAAAAGGTTGAAGACAGAGTGAGGTTGAATGGTGAATTATGAGGTAGGATGTTGTGGGCCGCCATGCGATTTACGGTGTTCCGTTTTGGCGGAATTACTTGCACTAATTATTTAAAACACGAGCGAACACATTTTCAATGGCTTAGAATTGCACTAGAAGAATAAATATCACTTAATTCGTGACAAATTTGTGACTGATTTATATTAAATTAGGAACTTTGGTTTAATAAATTAGCTGTTTTGTTGTTACTATTATTATAGTGTGTCTTTGTTGTGGTGACGAAATTGGACTCCGTCTTTGTACGATAATCCATTCCTCCTTGTCTTGAAATGTTTTTCAAGTAAGATAAACCGCTTTTTGGCTGCCATCTTCAGCGAGATCTGAAACGAGAGATTATTAAATTAGATTTCTGCTTTTGTAAAGTTAATGTAAGCACATTGAGTTTGGTATTTGGAGCAGTTGATTAATGAGGTGCTGTCTCGCATGGGGGGTTGACGTTGTTTCAAAGGGATTTCTCTTGTACTGTGAATATATTCAACATATGTACCTCGTTTCTTCCGAGAAACTCACAACTCTAACGAGCGTAGTTGGAAAATTGTACAATTATGATTAACACACTGGAAGTTTCAACACATCACCTCTTTTGGCATTCCTATTATGAAACACAAACACAATACCATCATGGAGACAAGGACGTAGAGATATCAAATTTAGAATAAAGAGAATATATCAAAAGACCAACAACTCAGACGTTGGGCAGAGTATGAAACAAATCAAATGGGTAACAAAATTGTGTGCATAACTACGTAAATTAAATATGTACACAATTTTTTGATATTTTTCAGTACTTTGCTGAACGGGCGTAGTGACATTAATAACATTTATTTATTTACAGACAAAAGTATATTAATAATATAACAATAATACGAATACATAAAAAAGATATGACAATGAAAGGAAAGTACATAGAAATGAAGAGCATTGACAAATTATAATATAAAAGAACATATAGAAGACAACTAAAAGTCAAAGCTTGCAAACATGAAAGTATTATCAAAGTAGATACTGCCAAATTTATTGTCCGTGGCTCGCACTAAGTTTTGAAAAACAAATCAAAAGATAGTTGACCGTTGGCTAGGGAAAATCATAGAATCCATACTTATACTTAATATTATAAATGCGAAACTGCTCGAGTTTGTTTATGACCTTTTCAGGCATTAACCAATAAAAAGACTTTAAAAATTCATTCACCAATAGAAAGCTAAATTATATGCGCAGACTATATGTTGTATATGGTGGTAAGCTCTGGCGTTATGAAATTATAAATATTAATATATTATATTTGTTATACGTTTTCTGTCGCTACCAAAAGCGAGTTAATTGCAAATGTCAGAAAAAAATCATTCCCATGGAAACGATGTTGATATATTTGTGGGCTCTAAGCTGGTAGATACTCAGCCCCCTGGTCAGCTACTGCCCCAGAAAATTAAAATATTAGAATACATTTTGTTTTTTTTTGGACAAGCTGGAATAAATGTCAGATAAGAGTTCCTACATTAAAAATATAATTCGTAACGATTATAAAGACTGAATAATAAATAGTGTAATTTTGTATTATATTAACAAACTTCCAAATATTTAATTAAAAATAAACATCCGAAATGTTTGTAAGCGCATAAATTCCGAATGAATGAACAAAATTGGATAATTCTTTTTTTCTTTGTGAAATTTAGGTGGCAGGCTAGATGTTTGAAAACTGAATGTAAGGGAATGAATGTATAGAATGCGGGAGGGGGTGGGGTAGGGAGGAGGGGGGATAATTGATAAGTTCAACCACTACAGTAATTTTCCGTAATACCATGCGAGCGAAGCCGCGGGGAAAAGCTAGTAAATAATAATACAATAAGTGCCTTGCGAAATTTTGCATTTCGTGATCTAATTATAGGTCAATATTTCCAAACAACACTGTGTTTGGCAATGATTACGAAATTTAAACGAGATGGCGATATACAATTTCAGGCAAGTGAAAGAGGCAGACCGCATGTTAAATGATATAGAACCAAAAGGTACTAAATCAGCGCCACATTAGTTTCCATTCAATTTTGTATAAAAGGCACTTCTGGTGTAATATTCTTGTACGTTAATTGTGCTGCAGCCAAACAACACTCAAACAGTGAACTCTGGCTGCATGAAATTTTTTAGCTTATTCTCAGGGGATTACAGCACCACGTAACTGTTTTCAGTCATGAGCCTTAAAACACACATTTAATTGAAAACAAAATAAGACTACACCAAAATAATGTTATAATCAAATGAAGACGAAAGCGAAACTCAATCGAGAATCTGAAAACAGAAAAATCAGAAAAAGATACTCCTTGCGGGCGGAGCTTTTACAACTAAGCTAATGTGTCCGTATCCGATTCGGTAATTTATTTATTTATTTATATTTATTAACGCCCTAATGGGCTTTTACATGAATAAACGGAAATTTATATACACAATATTAATTACATGTGTTACATAATAAAAAAAAAAAACAGAATAAATAAGAATGCAAACAACTCGTTAGGTTAGGTTAGGTTAGGTATTTAATTGTTGCTTCGACTAAGAACTACCAACATTATCTTCATTTTCTTATGGCATATTTTTATTGGCTGCTATCTTATCGCAAGATTCAAACCCGAACTAAATACTATCTAGAATCTAGATAGTGTCTTGGATAAATTTGATCCACTTTGATTTTTGACATGCGACATCTATTGACTTTTCTGCAAGTCTAGGATTAATAATTATTTCTATTTTTAATTTAATGAATCATACATAAAGATAGCAGCCAACAAAAATATGTGTTAGAAAATGAAGATAATGTTGTTTGTTCTTACTCAAAGTAAGATACAGTTAAATATGTCCGAATCGGATAGGGACGCATTAGCTCAGTTGGTAGAGCTCTGCCCCGGCAAGGCATAGGTCCTGGGTTCAAGTCGTAGATGTGACCGTATCTTTTTCTAATTTTTCTGTTTTCAGATTTTCGATTGAATTTCGTTAATATTGTCTTCATTTAATTAAAATATTACAATAAATTTGAGATTTTATCCATGTTAAAAACCAAAATAATTGCTCAAAATAGACGAGTTAGTAACTACCAGTAAAGTGTATGTAAATAAGGATTTGAAGCTTTTCGTTTTGATTGTTTAGTAAACTCCCAATACTCACATTAAATCTTGGAAAATATTTTTCTCATCCAAGTTTAACGTTCTGTTTTACTTTTACCACAAGAATAAAGCACCCGCAGCAATTTAAAATCGATACCTCAAGCACGAGTGAAAATTTCGATAAAACTTTGTGTTACTTCTCTCAAACGCCGCTGGCACTCTTCTCTTGAGGGATTTTACAAAGAGAAAAGCAGCTATAAAGCGGGCCGATACCGACTAGGTCGGTCTTTTGAATTTTATTTGCAACTGGTTTTACTACCCGGCTTTGCCAGAGACTTAGATTGAATATTGTGGTACAAGCAACCTCCGTGGTCGAGCAATAAGATACTCGATTACGAATAGAGAGAAAGCAGGGCTTCATATCCTTGCGTGGGCTTATAAATAAATATATAATATATAATAATCATAATATAAAGTATCGATTTTAAAGACGTTTTCTAGTCGAATTAAAATGATTAATTTAATCTATCTTATATACCCAGGAACCATTTATTGGATAACCAACACCTCTGCCATAGGTCACCCCAGGTGGTTCGCTACGTTTGACGACTTAGTAGGGGCGCCTGGGTTCATGGGGTGAGGTTTGTCCGGGTCTTGGCTGCAGATTCATTCGTCACTCACTCCTGGACACACTGACCCCCAGATTACTACCCATAACTATTCCTTTCCCAGAACTTCCTCTCCTTGCTTTCCTAAAAAAGACTCTCCACACAGTATCCCCAAAGATGCCATTGGTCCTTAGGTGAATTATTTTCCTCAGGGTCTCCTGTGACGAGGTAATTGAAAAAAAAATATATATAATATAACAAAAGTGTCCGTGGTGGGCGACATGGATTAGATTTTTATTCAAATCTGTAGTTTCATTCCAAGATTGATGAAATTTGGCACACTCGATCTTCAAAACAGGGGAAGATTTCAAAAATTCACCCCATCCCATTTTCCTACGTCTTAAAGCAGAATATTGATATTTCTTGATGAAATTTTGCACACTTAACGTTCAAATTAAAAATTACTGTCTTAATCTGATTTCGAACAACTCTGCGTAAAGCCCGGAAAATGCCCGGGACTTCAGCTAGCTCCTTGTAAAGAAAATTGCATTCAATTGTATATATATATGTATTCATTGATGTGTGCACCTATTCATGCATGTGTGCTTGCATGTACACATACAAAAAAAAAATATGTACATTTTTATAATCTAATGCTGATTTACTTCTTTTCTTCTTTCTATTTTCTACTTTTTATTATAATTTTTCCAATTTTTAGAATCATTTATACTAAATCCATATGTTTACACTAGACTTCATATTTTATACCAAGTAACCATACTCCATTGGTCACCATGAAACAGGCAGTCACCTAGTATAGTGATTTAATATACCTACTTTACGTAAATGTCAAAATTATGTAACATGTATTATAAAAATAAAATAAATATATGCTGCTCGATCCTTAATTTTCAATTGTTAAAACAATTAATAAGTCCATAAGGAGTGATGAAACAAGAAAGATTTCATGTACCGGTGGTTTGCCGGTTGTGCGCCGGCGCACAAGCCAAAATGTTTAAAAAAAATAATTTTGGAATGCAATTTTAACCCTTATCTATAAAGAAAACGTATTAAAAACGAGTTCAGAATCGCTTGAGGCATTCTTGTTCTTAAGGTTTAAAATACCGTGAACACACCTAGAGAAGCGGAATAATTTCTATGGAATTCTCTATCCCCTCCGGCCGAGATATTTCGCGGCATTTGAGCTGTCAAATTCGGTAGTGCCGTTCTCGTGTAAAATATCGTTAAACATTTAAATTCATCAAATAAACGCAAGTAATGTTGTTTTCATGCATAGTTTATTATTAAAGGAATGTACGGGCATAATACGGGCCATAATACGGGCATTTGCCTAACTTGGTAATCGAAACACCATGTAAAACAATCCTGTAATAAACAAAATGAATAAAGAAAAATTAAAAAAAAAAAATGTGTTTCAGTAAATATAATATACGATTGCACAAAATAAACCCACAAAATATTACGTCAAAGTCAAAACATGGCGATTTTACATTGTTTCTTCCTTGGCACTTGACGAGTTTTAAGTGTCCCTTGCAAGGTTTTTCACGAAATTTTTGCCAACTTGATGACAGTTGTAATAGAGGCAGCAGTTAGGTTGTAATGGAAAATAATTTAAGCTTTTCAAAAGTTGGCCGCATTTTCAGAAAGCCCCGTGGTCCTTTGGGAATGCCGTTGAATGATTTAAAATACGCAACGTTGGCCTAAAGGGTGCTTTACGAATAATACGAATTTATTACAATCATACCAACGGAGTGCCGTTTACAAACATTGAAATTTACCAGTGAAGAAAAAATATTGTAGGTGTTTATAAAAAAACTTCCTAAATTCTTTCTTTTATGAAAAAAAAAAAAAACTGAAGAACTTAACTTATAGGATAGACCTAGATGTACTAGGAATTTTGATTTGTTCTGGACAGATAAACATCTATACAGTGGCCGATACAGAAAAAAACTCAGAGATCACTAGAATGGCCGCGACTTTTTTCGTAGATCAGCTATCTATGTGCCAGACAGAAACGTATAAAATACGATGACGCGGGCGCGCGCGCGTGCTACATAAGTAAGTATAACTACTCGATAACTCGACTCAGAGTCGAATGACGAAAGAAACGAACGAATAGCGTGCGGGATGGCGGCCTCGCGCCCGCATCTGCATCTTTATGACTTATAACTGCTACTAGAACGTTATGATTGAACAATTAAATAAGTAATCTTAACCATTTTGATATACAGGAACCATTTATTGGATTACCAACACCCCTGCTATATGTCACTCCAAGTGATTCGCTACGTTTTTTGGGTGACGTAGTATGGGTGCCGTAATAAAGATCATGGGGCGAGTTTTGTCCAGGTTTTGGCGGTGGATGCGTTTGCCCACCTGCTACTTACCTGGATCGGGAGAAATTGGAATAGGGAGACCTTTTGACCTTTCCACTCTAACTTTCTCGACCTGTTGCTTTGTGCCCCATGTGGGAAGTATGAATTTATACGTCCTAGAGTCTAGGACGTATAAATTCATGGGAGTCGATGGATGTTCTGGATGTCTAGGACCTAGACATCCAGATTCCTACCCATCCCTTATACATTTTTTCATCTCACAACTTTCTCTTCTTTATTTCCATAAAAAGCCTCTCCACACAGCATTCCCAAAGACGACATTGGCCCTGAGGGGAACTAATGTAAAAAAAATCAAATGTTGAAATACTAAAGCTTGTATTATAAATGGATGATTGATCTGTTGTACCTTCAATTTATTATAATTACATAAAATAAATGAAATGCGGCTGAAATGATGCGTACAAGGGAAACGTGGAAATGCGACAATTGTACACTACAGATATTTTTTTTTATTTTTTTTTATTTATTCATACACGCCTTGAAGGCTTTTACAGAATCACATTATTCAAGTTACACATGTTATTCAGGAGTATAATTGTAAGATTGAAGTATATAACATTATAAACTGTACTTTAAGGATACAAACAGGTTTAATATGTACATAGGTATGTAGTTTCGTTATCATTAAAATTGTACAAAGGAGTTAAAAAGTTTACATAGTGTAATAATGGTAAAACAGAAGAGTGCTTAAGATACTTAAAAGTAGTTATTGAGGAACGTGTAGGTATTTACTATGTTGATTTTATTATTAACTTGATCATGAATAAATTGTTCGAAAGCAAGTTTTTCAAGAATTCAGCAAAATTAACGCAGCAATAAATAGTACCTACACATAGAAGAAAATAAATAAAAAATACATGAGTTGTAATATCTTGAAAAGTTATACAGATGAGTTCAACAAGTGTATAGTGTGATAGTAAAAAAGTAAAAAATAGTACAAATTATGGTACAAAAAGTACAAGATAATATTAATACAAAAGAGAGAGGATAAAAAGGTAAGTACTAAGGTAATCTTTGTATACATAAGTATTAAATTTTGTTTTTATTGTGAACATGAAGAGACCATCGATTTTAATTTAATCATTAATTATATTATTATTGATAGGGCACCAAGATTTAAATAGAAATATAAGTCAATGTGAGTTAGTTATTATATTGATAACAATAAATACGAGAGGATTGTTGTTAATTGTGTTCTTATTTGGCTACCTTTATTATTCACATATTTCATGTTTTGCGATAATTAATAATTTGATAAAGGTGCAATTGATTGATATTTATGGCTTTATTTTAAATATTCTAATATACTGAGTTTGAATTTAGACACAGATTGGTGACGATAAATGTCGAATATATAAAGAGTATGTTTGATTGGCCGGTTTCAGTATCTCAATTTAGAAATTTCATTCAAAAGCACCATTCCTCTTGTCATGCTATGCTGTGCGAGAACATCGGCTCTGTCGTGTGATATCTTGAACACGTCAATAAATCACATAGCAATCCAAGAGGCATGTCCTATCAATACAGTTACACACTTTAATGCAAAATTTACACCAATGGTCAACAAAACCAAAAAGTCTAGAACCTCATACGTTTACTCTTTTTCCAATAAAGGCAGGAACAATTTTTGATGTTTTCAACTGTCCTCTGGGTACTGTTTTTTAATGCAAATATATTTGGACTAACTTTATTAACATTTTAGTGGAAAAAGTTAAATTTTAATTTAATTTAAAACTCTACAAACTTATGCAATACGCAATAAAACTTCACAAGTATGCAAACTATTTAAGTGTCTGTCTTAAGCTGGATGCACACTGAAGAGCCATTTGGACACGTTCCATATTTACACCCCGAGTTCGATCCATATCACCATCGTGTTAGCAACTCGAATTTGTGAACTAAAATATGGTTACATAAAATAGTTCATTATTCAAAAACATTCAAAGATTTATTTAAAACTAGCTGATTCCCGGCATGCGTTGCAATGCCATATTCAAAGAAATAAATTGTTTCTCCCTGTATGTTCTTTCCCGTGCGTTCCCGTTCCCCTCCCGCGTCCCCTTCTCGCATCAACCCCACTCCCGCATTCCATATATTCAGTCCCAGTACATTCGGTTTCCAAACAGCTCGTGTGCCACCTATTAGAATTTTTTTATTCAAATTTTCATTTTTCTATTACAAATAATATTCATTTTTGTATATTATAAGAACAGTCAATCAAATTTGGTACCTAACAAAAGTAACTGTTAAAAATATCTATAATTCTTGACTCGATCCAAAGTATTAGGCGAGTATTCAAATAAATTCATTAATTTTAAAAGTTTCGAAAATTGGATTTTGATTTAGCATCATTGTTTTGCAAAATGTAATTCTCAATTTTTTATAGTTTTGACAGTTTCGCAAGAGTTATATAGCAATAAAAAATATCGGTAGACACATAAAATAGTTAAAATAGTGAAGGTAACTATTTTTTATTTATAATCCGAAATACTGCATTATTATGTATGCGAACATCCACTCCTTTCTTTCCATAAAAAAATTGGTTGTCTCTAAAGTCGGTTTACAACATTGATAAAAAATTGCATTGATGCGTCATAAGCCGAACGCTTAAGCCGATCGTGCCTCTATATCGATTGTTCCGCCCTCTCGCTTGCACGCTCGGCTCAGGCGGAATTTGACAATGAGTAATGCTTTTTCGTGCATTCAGCCGGCGTTCATCGATTTATAAGACGTTATCGTATCAAAAACCCTCCACACAGCATCCCCAAAGATGATATAGACCCTCAGAGACTTTTTTTCCCTCAAGGCTTATGTGGAGCCAATGTAAAAACCAAAAAATCGTAAAAAATGTAAAAATCAGTGCTGTAAAATTGAAAATATCTGCGAGTTTAGTATGAAAATTAGTCAGCGACGCAGAGGGGCGGTATTTTACAGCGTTATTCTCTGTTTTTATAATATTTTTTGTACACATACTTGTAAATATTGATAAAAAAATAAATAAAAAACATTTTATTTTCTATAATCCCAAACGAGATCACGTCCAATTGAAGAGGCCGTATTGAATTTATTTTTATGAACGTATTTTGGCTCGGGGGTTATACACACATGGCAAGCCATTGACTTGGGAATTTGCGGTTATGTAGATTTTAAACTCGCCGAATATCATGAGGACTCCGTCGTTTTTCCCCACATACGATGAGTTTTGCGCGGCGCGGAGCCATTTGGCCCGATGGCTCTGCCGCGCGTACCCAGCTTTGCAAGTATCCACTATCTTTCATGGTTATTACCCAGTCCAAACAACACCATGTTGCCGAAGTTCCCACAACTTCGCACTTCGGAATGTTTGTTGATTTTTTATGATCAAATTTCAGCGGAATTTTGTGGGTGGTGATAAAACTCGTTGGGTTGGGCTAACAAGAGACATATTACAGTTTGAAATTGGTTGTGAATGTCGCTGCCACTCAGTTGGAACACCCTTTATATCAGGGTTTTATTTTAGACGTTTCCGGACGAACTAATTTAATCTAACTTGTAAATATAAACTGAACTATTGACAGAAATTACATACAGAGATTTTTGTTTCTTTTCAAGTAAAATTAGAAAAAAAAATTAATGCCCTGCAGACATGAATCGAGAATTTGAATCACTTGATTTTTTTTAAATTTCACACAGAAGGCCGTGAGAAAAATAATTTTCCACAAGGCCTTTAGTCATTTTAGGGATATCGTATGGAGGGTGTTTTAAGGAAAGATTGGGAGGATGTTCTGGGAAGGAAAAAAAGTATGGGGCGGGTGGTAAAGGAATCTGGGTGGTCAATGTGTCCAGGAGTGACGGATGTACAAATCCATCCCTCCCACTTCGATGCAAGGCCATATTCCGAGTCTTGCTGGAGAAATCAATAGGTTTCCCTAAATCACTCTCTCTATCCGGCCTGGCACGCAGCTGGCAGGCAGATGCGTACACTGCTAAGACCTGGATAAACCTCATACGGGCACCTACTAAGTCACTAAACGTATCCAAACTCATTAATATAAACTGAATCTTTAACACTCTTATAAAGCGTTGCATAGATTTTTCTTTATTTTCAAATAATATTAGAAAAGAAGAATTAGGAATGCCTTACAGTTACGATTAGAGTATTTGGTTCCCTTGATGTTGCCCTGTCTTCCTTGGGTGTCCCTGACTTCTTCCACCATTCACATTTGCATAATTACTTACACTCTTTTCTTCATTCATTCGCTCTACATTCCCAAATTATCAAGGCATCCATTTATTAATCTTACCCATTAAGCTTAAATCAGTTTTGCATTATTTTAGAATTTCAACATTTATTACATGATGATACACGGTTTTACGCACGCGCGCCTCAGTGATCTCATTCTCACTGCATTCAGTCTACTTTCACCCTTTGCCAGATCGACGCCTCACTACCATTCAAGGGAAGGACCAGCACTCCATTGTTGACTGCTAGTTTCGCTTCTTTGGACTTTTACACCAAGAGGAATATAAACGCTAGAAATATTTCGATTCTCATGCCTACAAAATTTAAAATCGCGCGGCTTATTTGCGCGAGGCAGGTATGCGAAAAAGTGGTTTTTATTTATTTTGTGCATAATTTTATAAGAATGAAAAAAAATTAGAACATACAAAACCTCAAAAATAGTCTTACCCATAAAGGAATATTTAAAAACAATTTTTTCTTATATTACTTCACAGTTAAGTCATGAACAAATTTTTTTAGTGTTTTACGGTTATAATTTTTGTTATCTAAATAGTAATTTTATTGTAATTGAAATCCATATAAATGCTAGTAAAAGCTTCAATTTATCGGTAGCATATTTTTTGACGTAAACTGATTCGTCGTAAAGCTGAATCTAAATAGGATTTCACGTTTAGCTCCATCTTAAATCATTTGAGCTAACCGTGTTGTACCGTATGTACGTAGTTTGTTTAATTTGATGGAAAACCTCTCTAGATATCACCGATAAAAGAGAATACCTACTTATCCGATGATGCGAAGTTTAGGGTCCAACCCTTCTCCAGTAACAATGGTATTGAATGATGTAAGGGTTTTCAGTTTTACATGGGTTTTAGGCAGGACGAATAATGGGCGGGTGACTGTATAAGTAATTTTTTTTAATAATAATGTATTTTTTGGTAAGCATTAAATTGCTTATTTCTTATACGTATTAAAGTAAAATTGTATAAGGAATTTCATATAAAAATATAACATTGGTTTATCACTGGCAAGGTTTGTATGATATTAAAAATGTATGCTCGTACTTATAAAAATATATTTTTATTGTTGAAAGATAATAATAATTAAGTTGAAGGCCTCCGTGGTCGAAGGGTACAGCTCTCAACTAGCGATCTGGAACCAGTGAGACTGGAGATCGTGGGTTCAAACCCCGGCGACAGAAATAATTTTTATTGGTGTTGTTTTCATTAACACACGTTTCAGGGTGGAAGATACTCTCAATATCGCCCTGGTGTATGACCGCCATCCAGAATTGAAACGTTGCTAGAAATGGATTTAGCCATGTTTGGTGACCAGATCTGAATAGCCAGGTGCTTTCCTGCCATCCTCCAACTGATCTCCTTCCCCTCTACACTACTTTCAGCCTGCGTACCCCAATTGGGAATGCGATAGTCTTACTAGCTCCAGACGGTTTGGAGAATTGGGATTCTTGTGGGGTGTTCACGTAAAATACTTTTGTAATTTTTGATAAGATTTTGTATAACCATCCTTCACTCCTTAATTGAGTGTTAATCTCCTGGTATATTTTGGTAGGTCTCTTTTAAGGTTCGAATTTAAAATAACTAAAGTTAAATTTGAATTTCGAACAAAAATTAAAGAGAGAGATGATATACGCTAACAAAAATGTTACTTTATCGACACAAATATTGTGGTGGAAGCCAAAACATATTCTTGCATACCAAATCATATCCTAACATATCAAATCATACCTAGCACACCATAACATATTCTAGCACACCAAATCATATCCTAGCATTTCAAATCACATCCTAGCATAATAAATCATATCCTAGCATACCATATCATTTCCTAGCATACAAAATAATTTCCTAGCACACCGTATCATATTCTAGCACACCAAATCATATCCTAGCATTTCTAATCACATCCTAGCATAATAAATCATATCCTAGCATACCATATCATATCCTCGCATACCAAATCATATCCTTAACCATACCATATCATATCCTAGCATACCGTTTCAATCCTAGCATATCAAATCATATCTTAGCATACCATATTAGATCCTCATATCATGTCGTAGGATACTAAATTATAGTATTGTGCTGGTGTTAAAAGGAAATAACTAAAAAAACGTTTGGTTTGTCTGATGTCAGTTTTAATACTCCCCCTCCGAAGGGGGCTAATGCCCTTCTCCCAAAGGAGAGTTTTATGCGATATCTAAGTTGTATTTTACGTCACATACTCCATATTTCAGGTAATCCTAGTAAAAACTATTCGGTTATTGATTATCAAAAAATCCCGTTACCACTTTTTGAGATATTAAGTAATAACCAGCCTGTCCGGGATGATGACGTAGAAGATGGGCGATGTCCGGTTAAAATTGTGGTTAGTAACCAATATCCGTGAGGTACTAGAAAGGGTAAAAGGAATATTAAGAAAGACAAACAATAGCTTCACAATTTTATGGGGGATCCTAGTGACCCCCTTCGGATCGTTCGTAATTTTTACCTTCTGGTATTTGAGAGGTTAATGGAATTCTTGGAAGGTCCATGGCATTATATATTCAACCAATCCAGTTAAAATAACTTGTAGATGAAAATATTACACGAATTGGTTCTATCGGGCGGATGATCGGTTACCAAGAACCGTTTTCTCCACTCCTAAGAGCATTTAATATTGATCTGGAATCGTGAAGTAGAGTTTAAGCCAAACCCTTTCAAATACAAGGAACTAGGGTAATGTATTCTCTTTGATAAGGATTTTTCGTATGGATTTCCACTTAGGCCTTTTTCTTTCCCTTTTATATGGAAATACAACGAGCTTCATTGTGGTATTTCACAACTGGGAAGGGGTTTGAGAACAATACTACAATGGCCTAGCAGCTCAACCATTTTCCTGGCGTATCCATTTTGCATTTTATTTACAATAGAAAAATCAGATATCGGGAACAACTGGTGGAGTTGGAGTTGGGCCCTTCTTCCACAGGGAAAGGCATGTAAACAAGTATCCAATACTCAACAATTCAAGTATCTTGGCGACCACCGTTATGTATCTGCGCGAAGATTTGTAAGTACACGTTGCCGACATCTTGTAAACTCGTCGGCGACGCCAGTATCCCGCTACCGTCGTACGAGATTTTTCCAACTCACGTCGTCGAGACTTTAAACAAAACGTCCCTTGTGTCAGATATTTTGGAAAAATGCGTCTTCTTTGATTCCGCGTGTTTTCATCCCGCGACAAAATATCCTCGACGAAATATCCTGCGGACAAAACATCCCCCAACAAAATATCTACTAAAACCTAACCTAACCTACCCTAACTTAACAAAAAATTGGACGAAAATAAAGATTAAATACTTACTGTTAAGATTATAAATTATTGGTGTCTATATTATTTTTGTCCTAATTTACTATTTTTGAACAATAATTTATTTTCTTCACGGGATGTCCGTTTTATTATTGTCCCATTTTTTTTGTTAGGTTTGTTAAGGTTAGGTTAGATTAGGTTACGTTAGATTAGGTTAAGTTTTAGTAGATATTTTGTTGGGGGATGTTTTGTCCGTAAGATATTTTGCCGGAGGATATTTTGTCGGGGATATTTTGTAGCGAGATGAAAACGCGCATTACCATTTTTTTAACCCTGAAAATTACGACATTTTTCAACAGTTCAGTCACCAAAAATCCAGCATTTCAAACTTATTTTTACGTTGTTCCTACAAAATAAATCTCGGTTTTCCTGAATGTTGTTAAAAATACTTCAAATTGTAAATAAATACACTTGAAGAAGTTGATCGGAAAAAAACCGGATGTCTAGCTACCATTTTAAATAATATATATTTAGCATAAAACTTCCCGCGCTTTCAGAAACATTTTAGATCGCTTGAAAGGCTTTGCAGCACCAAGGGATGATTAATGACTTAACCTGGCGGCCTTACAACCCTGTGACCTCTCGGAAATAAGGGCAGTCGATTCAAATAGGTTTCACACTATCATCTCATAGATTCTAAACCTCTTTTTGCTCACCGCCCCGTTTGAGAATTTTTTTTTCTAGCGCCCCCAACTGTTTTTACATACCATCTGTCGTTGTGAATCTGAAACAGCTATTGCCACAATTATATTTAAACGTGTAATTACACTGTTATATTACGTAATCATAAGATAGGATATGACTCCTATCCTATGTCTGAGAAGAAGATGGTTTCAACGAGAACAATTAAAACGCTTACTTAATTATATAGAGAAGTATTTTTATTAACATTAAAAAGACACCGTATTTACAACTTATCTAATGAGAAAGTTGAATGTGATGCGTTTTAAGAAGTTTGTTTATATTAGGCTCGATTTTACTTAAAAACCAACGTCAGTTGCCGCGGTCAGTAACATGGAGCTTAATCTCTTTTTAGTTACCAATGATGCTACATCACTAAATCTACGTTCACAAGGACGATGGGAATGCTATTAGAAATCGTTCAACAATCGACCATAATCCTGGGTTCAGCTGTGAAATCGGCTTCTGCAGCCAAAACTCTTAGAAGCCATTCTTAAATTTTCGCACACGTGATAAACATGATTACAATACACTCAATAACAAAAATTTACCAATATTAAAGTTAACTTTGCTTTATTAGTAGGTACTTGATTAGCGTTTTGTTTATCTTTTTAGACCTTATTTTGTATCTCCCAACGCCGCCCTGGGGCTTATCAACGCCCCCCAATTTTTTATAAGTTTTCTACCGCCCCCCTGAAGGTCTCAAACGCCCAAAAAAGGGCGTTGTCTCCCACGTTGAGAGCCACTGATCTAGAAGCTTCTACTAAAAACGCACGCTGAACATAACATCTGTTGGCCAACTAAGAAAAAGATTAACACTGGCTCTAGACGGTTGGGAGCAGTTTGGATGTTTGTGCGGTATTCACATAAGAAACATAGAAATAAACACAACAATTATTTTAAAAATTATACTAGCTGGTATCCGGCATGCGTTGCAATGCCATTCAAGGAAATAAATTGATTCACCCGGCATGTCCTTTCCCGTGCCTCCCGGTTCAACTCCCGAGACCCCTTTCTCTCCCGAGTTCCACTTCCACCTTCCCCCTACCTCGTCACCTCTCCCACGAACCCCACCTCTCCATTCCCCTCCCCTTCCTCCCTACCGCTAAAATACATGAAATGCACACATTTTCATTTATACAAATTTCATAACGCCAGAGCTCACCATTATATGTAGCCTAAAACCTAGGCGGGCGTGGGCACAACAAATCACCAAAGTTTCACCGCAATCGGATGAACGGTATGGTAGCGCGTAAAATACGAACAAACAAACAAACAAATTGACTTCTATATTATTACTTCGTAAGATATCAAAAAAAAATTTATATTATATTTTAACTTGTAAATAAAATAAGTAATATTAGAAATGGTCATTATTTTTATACAATTTTATATTTTCCCATAAATCAATAAAAAAAATAATTAAATTATCAAACTTAACTTTAAATTTAATTCCACCCTTTACCGTGTTAAACTAATTTCGAAAAATTAATATGAAATTCTTCACCGTGAAAATAATATCGCGTGTTATCATTTCCAGGTAAATCTAGGGTGAGACACACTGTACATATAATATGAAGAAGTGTCAACCTTTCTGAAAGAGAACTGTTATCGACAAAGTATATTTTTTCGACTCCTAAGCCCCAGACAGGCCGATATCATTGATTTTCTTATCATGAGAAATTTACGGTATTTAAAAAGTTTTTTTTTTATGTGAATACTGCACAAGAGTCCCAGCTGCTTTATGACGTCTGGAGCCAGTCGGACCCAAATGGAATATGATGTGAGGTTCAGGAAGTGGGGAAGGGAAGAAAATGGGAAAGAAAAGGTTTGAAAGTACCTGGCTATTCAGACCTAGGCAACAGACAAGACTAAAGATTAAAGAAACTAGGAGAGTACCTAAATTTCGCAATTTTCTAATGACGCGATGTGATATATTTCAGAATGGTACTCTTAGTATCGCCTTGGTGAAAGACCGTAATATTTAATCGAAACGTTTCTTGAATATGTCGAGTTTGGTGACCAGATCTGAATAGCCATTTCTCAACCTTTCTCTTTCGCATCTCCTTCGCCTCCCCACTCCATTCGGCCTCAAAACATTCTAAATTTGTCGAGGCTATGGTCCATCACTCTCTGAGCAGTTGAACACAGAAAAATGTTCCTAACAGTTAAGAACACATCACAAGAGACCCAACTGCTCCCAACTGCTTGGAGTTAATAAGACTTTGCCAACCCCAGTCGGGGCATGAAAGTAGTGGGGAGGGGGCCTGAAAATTCAGATCTGATCACCAAACACGACTAAAGAAAATTTTGGAGGCGGGAATGGGTACCGCTGCCCCGGGAACCTTTATTGGATAACCAACACTTCTGCTATAGGTCACCCCAAGTGGTTCGCTACGTTTGGTGATTTAGCAGGGGTGCCCGGGTTCATGGGGTAAGGTTTGTCTAGGTCTTGGAGGCGGATGAACAGGACACACTGAACCCCAGACTCCTACCCACCCATTAAACCCTTTTCCTTCCCAGAACTCTCCTCCCCTTCCTTTCATTAAAAAAACTCTCCACACAGCATCCCTAAAGATGACATAGGCCCTGAGGGAAATTATTTTCTTCAAGGCCTCCTGTGTGGAGCTCATGCAAAAAAAAGACATTTTATTCGTTTGATGGTTTTACACCAGAGCGATGCTGAGAGTCTCTGTAACTCTGCAACGTGTCGCAAATAAACATATTAATTTTATGATTAAATTGTGAAATAATACAAGTCAATCAAATAAAATTCCAAATTAGACCAAAGAGGCCATTAATGTGTGGGACTCTTTAGCGACATTCGAATAAAAAAGCCCCGGCCATAAACATAAAATATCGGGCATAAAATATTTGATATTAATTAATTTCCCAAAATATTCCATGTCTTCCTGTATCTATATTTAAAACGAGGTATTATATATAAACATGTATATATGAACAAGTTTATGTACTTATATGGGTGTATACAAATACGTTTATATATATACTTTTAATTTTAAGAAAATTCTCAGTAACTCCTGTAAAATGTAGAATCCTGTAACTCTGTTAAATCAACTTAAATTCTGTAAATTAAATGTTCTTGATCTTTATATTTACTATGTACAAATATTTTAAAATTATATTTTAACTGCCACTGTCTAATATAAACATAATTTAATACCCACGCACAGGCTTCGCCTTTGTGGGATCTTTTTTTGCTACTTTTTTATATTTTTTTCTTATTATGTATGTACCTTTTCCGATGTATCAAAAAAATTTCGCTAATAAAAAAAAAAAAAAAGTTTGTTAAATTTTATCAGAAGTAAGGGAAAGTTAAGCTCATTTGGGAACCCGGATAAGTCCTTGACACACTTCCAACGGATTAGCTCGTCGGTGGACTCACCCTATTAGGGTAGGATAGACCTGTTGGCGAGCTATATGGAGTAATTGAAGGAAAATCAGTGACGCAAATATTCCGGTCAGTGAGTGCTCATCCCTACCAACATGTTTTCCTGGGAGCTTGGTATTTGTTTTCAGGTGAACTGGAAAGTTAAAAATCAAATATCACGTCAACGTTAACGCGAGAAGCAATTTATCGTTAAATCCAAAAGTACGGAATAAATGGTCATGTGGTAAGGGTAGGAAATTCCGGAACGTTCTGGAAAGTTACAAAGTTAGGTTTTACGTGATTTGGAGATGTTTTAATCTTCGGTATCCCCATTTGATGACATTTTTGGATGATGAAATCGGGAACACACGACGAAGAAAATATGCCAAAATTAATAAGTCAGGTTCGCTTCATACGTCAAACATATGTTTAGTAATATTATATTATTGTGAAAACAAGCCCGTGGGTCCCAGTGGTTAAATTGATCAAATAATTCAGTCGGACCTTATCACCATGAGCATGAAGAAGACAATGTATGAATGTGATTGAAGCAAGGATTGTGGGCCAAAAAAAAGTTGTGTGGCTGTCTATTCTGTCTACTTAGTTCGTTGTGTCGTAAAATGTTGCAATAATAGAAATGGCGCATATTTTTGCACCCTGTTGAGTAAAGGTGGGTTGCAATTTTTGCACCCTGTTGAGTAAACGTTGCCCTGTTAACGATGATTGAAAAATTGATTGGTCTGCATTGCCAGGTTCTTCCCAATTTTCTTTTTTACCATCTCTTTTTCACTAATTTCCTAGTCGCTGGAGCCCAAACTTAAAATAAATCTATCTGTCCCGTTCCCAGATATATACGTTCACCACTAACTCACCCACAAACGTTTTTTAAATTTTTTTTTATTTGCAA
Source organism: Glyphotaelius pellucidus (assembly GCA_936435175.1). Taxonomy (NCBI): domain Eukaryota; kingdom Metazoa; phylum Arthropoda; class Insecta; order Trichoptera; family Limnephilidae; genus Glyphotaelius; species Glyphotaelius pellucidus. The sequence continues at coordinate 17,944,241 of OW386558.1, read as the reverse complement.
AAACAGCAAAAAACCAATACATTTTAAAAGCGGTAAAAAAATATAAATAATAATTACATTTACAGTTAAATTAATACATTTAGTTAAAACATAAGTGCTATTTCACGCTCCAAATCGTTGTAGGATATGTGGAAAATATCCACATTCCTGCAAGGCAGTTAATTAACATAGTGAGTCTTCCCAGGGGCATCACCTTTGGTAAGTTAGTTCTGCACCTGGGAAGAATCAAAAGCCTGTGTTGCCGACCTCACGTAAAATTATCCAGGACGTAGAAACCTATTTCAGCCAGAATATCTGGTACCAATGTAAAACCATTTAGAAGGTTACAGGCCATCAGCAGTAATGCGACATCTCTTCTAGAACTAAGGCTGCAGATACCCAGTATTCTCGAAATAAATTTTATTGGAAACAGCCACGGTAAAAACATAATTCTCTCATTTAGAGGTATCGTAAAAGTTTTCTTTTGTTTTTTCTCGACCATAAGTACATAGACGATGTCCTCTGGTCCCCATATCTGAGATCCATTATCGAGAATGCTACGCACTTAGCTAAAGTAAAGCAGCTGTAAGGTTGGTCAATTCCTTTGAATTGTGCATGACAAAACCCAATATCTTTATAGCTGATTTACAGATCTTTTCAATGTGAACATGTAATGTTAAGCAAGCTTCATATACAATTCCCAAGTCCTTGCAAGTCACCATGTGTTTCAATGACGTGTCTTTAATTTTGTAATTAAAATATATGTTTTTTTGTGACCTCGTAAAGCACCTAACTGAACGTTTTTGGTAGTTGAAATCGAGTTCATTATCGATACTCGAGTCAATAATTGCGTTTATATCTTCCTGGAGTTTTCTATAGTCTTCTAAAGATGAGTTGTTCTCAAGAAGAGTTTAATGACATTTGCAAAAAGTAAAAAATGGACGAATTTGATTTTTTCCGAATATTGTTGATAAAAATTGAAAACAATAAGGGTCTTAAATTAGATCCCTGCGGCACACCAGAGTAAGTGATTCACCTTATCAAAAGCCTTTGCAAAGTCATGGTATGATGTGTCAACCTGCTCATTGTTATCGAGTGCAAATTAGCGAAAACGTGAAAAACATAATTTTGCAAAAAACAAGAAAGTAATTACGAAAACGGTTTATGATTTATTCAATGAGAAAATTAGGAACATAACTTTTTGGACGCGAAGTCAACTGTTCACAGAATAACTAGTTAATATATTGTGTATTTTAAAACTACTTAATTTGTTAATCAGCTTAAATCTCAAGGGAAAATAATTAGTTAGAAATTATGTAATCATCCTAATTATTATCTTAACACCAAGTAGCCTAAATACCTAGTAACAATATTAAATCAACGAATAGACATTTAACATACTATAATGTTAGCAAGGACCCGAAAACGTGGTGTAGTTTGTAGGTTATGAAAATTATAGTTAATAAGTACACTCCCTTTCGCATGGCTTCGCGTAGATACGTCACTAGTTTCATATTACTAAGTAGGTACAGGACGAACATAAAATATTTATTTTTTTGCAATCTTAAAGGAATATATTACATAAGTTTAATATTTAGTGGGCAAACGAATAGCGCTGGTTTTAACACGCTTAAAAAATCTTAAGGTTAACCATCGATTGAAAGACATCGGAAAAAAAATCAATCGAACGCATTTATTCGCCTTTGAAATAATTGAATATTTTTATGGTTAGTTTTTTTATAAGCACAGAAAAAAATAAAGTATCAGGCCTATAAAAACTGATTTTAAGTGCAAAATCTCCTACTTACGAAATATTTTATTGTATGATGTGGAAAAGTATTTTTTTTAGAAATGATAGTAAAAAATTTGAATGTTTGTTCCTGACCTTCTCAGAGTAAAATAAAACACGCTTTAGAAGTTTATTTAATAAAATGCATTGTCGTCGATAAAAAAATTATCCGCTGAGTTTCAGCTTATCGGATGTAGAGAAGTGGATTGATTTCCACTTTCAAGATTCCACTTCATTCGTACATACCTTCAAGTCAATCGAGAAAACGAAATAGATTTATTTTAATAATATAATATCGAAATGCAAATAACTGTATTCATCTTGTAATTTCTAACAGCGAATTTCAGTACACTAGAACTGTAGCCACTGGAGCGACATCGCAAAACTAAAAAAATTAAAACTTTTTTCTCCGATTGCTCGACATTTTTTGGTGATCATTTTGAATACTTTCAGCCCAAATTAAAAAAAAATCATACCTTCGAATCTTAATATGGAGACATACAAACTGATTATAGTTCTATATAGCCAATGAATTCACCAATCTTTTGTCGATTATCACGTATGTCGTAGGATTTATTAAAAAAATTATAAAATCGTGAACTTCTACTTAATTACTTACAAATAAGGGAAAATTTGCCAAAATTGGCAGCAAAGCAATCCAAGGTATTTTAAATAGTGCCATATTGTGGCACAAAGCACTCCAGTAGGTAGAGTAAAGAGTTTTTGATAGTTTAGAAAAATATTGTTTTGACTGAAAAAAAAACTTTTTAATTCGGAATATTTAGGTGAACACACTTTATTTTCTATCCGTATCCTTAATTCCTTCGTATTCGGGTTAAATATTTGAAATATTGACTCAGCTCTTGGGTTATTTTAACTTTTATTAAATTGTTACTCATATTTTAAGGAACATCATAATCATAATGAAACATTTGTGAGCTAAAAATTTAACCTATTTTCAATTAATATGATGAAAAGTATTTTGTGAAACCTTTCAAGCACGATTAATTTGTGCGGTACTGTAGATGTTTTCCAGGCCAAATAGCTTGAACATGTTATTATTTTTAAATTAAAAGAAGAACCTTCATGAAGGCTAAGCTAAGCCTACCGTGAATACCTTTGAAGACAATTTTGAAAAAGGAATGTTAATTATTTTTGAAGTAATCTCTTCTTTATAAAATTATTTCTAACGATCGTGCGACAGACGTTTAGTATGAAAAATACTTTGGAATGGGTTCTCAACTAGCGATCCGAAGGTAGCGAGTTCAAACCCCAGTGTGCGCAGATAAATTTTATTTGATTGATTTTTATTTTGCACACTTTATGCATTTAAAAATAATATAAGGTGCATTTGCGACACGTTCTAGAGTGGAAGATACTCTCAGTTTCGCCTTGGTGTAAGACCACCATTGAGAATTGAAACGTTGTTTGAAATAGCTTAAGCCGTGTTTAGTGACTAAATCTGATTAACCAGGTATTTCTCCACCTTCATCTCCCTCATCTCCTTTCCCTAACCACTTTCCTTCAGCCTCACAACATACCCCAATTGGGGTTGCCATAGTCTCGCTGGCTCCAGACGGGAGCAGTTGGGACTCTTGTGCAGTAGAAAAAGACGGCATAAGAGAGCAACAAGAGACGACTATAAAAGGGTCTGAATGGTTGTCCAGTGCCTCTTCTTCATTACCTGTTACCAGAGATATTACATTGTGCTAACTACGGTCTCTTGACCATTTAATCTTGACATTCCAATTTAAAGTAAAATTAAATGTTATGAAGACTTTAAGATGAAGCTATACGTGAAATCCTATTAAGATTCATCTTTACGACGAATAGGTTTACAGTATGGATATCATGTGCTACGGATAAATTGAAGCTTTTTCTAGCCTTTCTGTATTGGAATTACAATAAAATTATTATTTACATAACAAAAAATATAAGCGTAAATCACAATTTTTTTTTTTTTCATAACTTAACTATGAAATAATTATAAGAAACAATTTTTAAAAAATACCCCCTTATGGCTAAGACTATTTTTGAGGCTTTGTATGTTCTAATTTTTTCTGTTCTTATAAAATTATGCACAAAATAAATAAAAAAAACACTTTTTTGCTTACTTTCCTCGTGCAAATGCGACGCGCAATTTTTAATTTTGTACGCATGAGAATCGAAATATTTCTAGCGTTTATATTCCTCTTAATCAGAAATTACATTTTCATAATAATATTGGTTACACATTAAACACCCTGTTGGCGCACTCTAGACTTCCGTAATAGACATTTCGAATCGCCCGGGATTCAAAATGGGCGCCGCAAAAGGCGGCAAAACCACTTCTTCACCATAGACACCATCTCGGCTTATCGGCCTACCATAGACTAGCTTCGCCTGCAACGAGTAATTCTACTGAAGTCGGGAGAATTCCCACCAATGTGGAATTATTATTTGTTCGTGGAAATTACATTAAATGGATGATACATACATACATATAGATATCTACGCAAACAATCTCACGTATTTCAAAAAACAAATTATCGTACTCCTACCATGACACTTCGTGGAGAACAGTTATGTAGCTGCTTTATTGACGTACGCTTTCTGTCTTTCTTTTTTCTCTTTCTATGTAGGGTATTATTATATTTGACACTACTGCGTTTAATATTTCATTTTGTTTATCATTACTTCTGTTATCACTACAAGCATTTCCGTCTAGTAACAACTTAATATTGATTACTCATGCTGTGAACATTTGTAATTGGAGTGTTAATATCTATGTAATACACCAACGGCAATTCTATTATTGTAATGATTGTTAACATGCTGTAAATGTTTCAAACAATAAATAATTAAATAATCCTCGCATAAAGCGAGACGTCCTTGGAAAATTGACAGGATTTTTATATTATTCCGTCAAACTTTGGCCGGAAATAAACATTGTTAATAATTGTGGAAAACGTATTTAGTAAATACGAAATAACTCAATCATTTTTGTCGATGAAAATAACCTTCAGATTTAGAAATCCGCTACGCCTGTGTCTAGAGGTAAGGAGCTTACCGCTGGTTGTTAAACCCTAGAAGCCTTTTTGAGAGATATTTTTCCCAGCCTGACACGATTACATAAAAGTAATTCTGTCTCATTTTTTTTTTCTTTTATGTATTCAATAATATTTTTATTCAATTTACAAAACAGTTTATTTACAAACAAGTTATCTTATGTAATTTTTACTACGCGTGACAGCTATTTCAATTTCAAGGCATTATCAAACTGTGGTCATGCCACCTACAGAAAAGGTATTCATGTTATTTCTAGACAGGATTTAGATGACTAATTTCTAATTTATGAGTAAACTGACTGAAATTATTAATTGTTATTACCCTATTTAAAGTTTCCCCAATTATTTGTATTGTTTAAATTCGACTGAAGGTCTGAATGTACTCTAATCATTGTTCCTAATGTGAATTATTCTCAAATGATGACTCATGGTTTTATTTTCTAGCATAATTTTAAAAAAAAATTGGTTTGAACATATCTAACAACGGTGAGTGAAAAACCAATTTAAAAAAAAAATTCTTACACAAATCTGACAGCACTTCTCGCGGGCGAACGATCTCTTATCACAAATCTTAGGGAATAGCCTTTCTGCATTAGTAACCAATTTTTATTTTTGTTTAGTGATAATTTGAAGATGTCCAATGACTCGGCATATTTATTTCCCTTCATTAGAATTCTGGGTAACGAGGAAAAAGAGTGGTCGTTAGTTCCAGAATTTCTGAACTGAAATAAATTCTGACTTGTAATAAGTACGAAGTGGAATCCGAAAGCTAATCAATGCAAGCAATTCTGAACTCTCAAATGCATCATTCAGAATTTTATCATACAAATACCAAGTAAAAGAAAATCATTCTGTCTGACAATTTAAGCACATACGAGAATAAAATTGCTGGAATATCCATTTTAAAACTTTCGATTCTTTCAAACGCTTGTTCATGAATATTATAATGTGGGTTTTAGACTGGTGAATTGTATTCAAGTTTATTTTTAAAAAGAAAAACTTAAAGCAGTTTAATATACTCGTACTTAATATTGTTAAATTTCTTGTTAACTTTTATAAATCTAACATTTGTAAGCCTTGTTAAAGATTTCCGTTGTGTGGTTTACAAATGAAAAATTTGATTGAAAAAGTTTTTAATTTGCGTTGTTCAAGAGCATTGTTATCAATGTGTATATAATTAAAGATTTCTGGATTTTTTATAACTAAAAAATCTGATCATTTGACATTTTGAGATTTTTAAGTAAATTGTATTTTCATTGGACCAAATTAACAATTTGTTGATATTGCCTTCAAGAATATTACAACAATAGATATTGTCACCTAGATTATGTGTGCAAGAGACAATCTCAGATAATTGTGTGGTATGTTTCGGTTAAACTGTAAAGGAGGCTTAAAATCACTACTCTTGGAAAAAAACAATACCTCCTTCTTTATATATTAGTCGCAGTAGATGTCTAGGGAGTCAAGCCACAAAACCACAAAGCTGAGAAAACGGCCCTCAAATATTTTTGGTGACAAAAAAGTCATATTTTTATGTTATAACATTTTTGTTTTTAAAGATAGAAGGGTGAAAATTTGGAAATTGATATTTTTTGATGTTATTTATGCAGCTTGTCGTCATAGACTGCTGTTAGTTGAATTAAATTATTCGGAAGATCAAAAGATCTATGCCGCTTTTAGTCATTGACTATTTTCATCTACGTATGTTGATCTATTGGCAATTTTCAAGATTCTTATATTAAATGGAGTGCTTTATGGCTCAAATCCATTGACCACGGCATCTTTGAAGGTTTTAAAACACTTCTGCATGCTTAACTCATTTTCGGCAAATTTGTGGCTTGGCTCCCTTTACATCTACGGCGACGATATATGACTAGCGAGTACCCGGAAAGGATTGCAATGCCACATAAATAAATTGTTTCCCCTTTGAGTGTTTATTCCCAAGCCTCCCCGTTCCCATCCCCGCTCCCCTCCCGCGGCTCCTTCCATTTCCACGTTCCCCTTCCGCTCCCCCATTCTTATTTCCTCCCTTCTGCCAAACTACTCAAAATATACTCGTTTTTGCCATGTTTTTAGTACAAATTTTATAACGCCAGAGCTCACCATTATACACAGAAACCTTTGCGGGCACGCGTACAACAAACATTAAAATATTCATAGTGATCGGTTGAAAGGTTTAGGAATGCACAAGGGACAAACAAAGAAACATTCATTGTTAAATATTAAGATTAAAATAAGGAATAACTTATAATAATTAAACTTTTGTACAGAATCTTTTAATCCTATAAAAATTATTCCACAACAAAAAGTATTCCACCACAAGCGCGAAGAGAAAGTGAGAGGCTCTCATTAGGTTAATTATCTTATTAAAATTAAAATGAAGCTAGACGGTGTCCATCCAGGAAACGGTCCCTCCATTGTGGATGAAATGCAATCAAGCCTTCCAGAGTAAACTGCGTTAACATACATTTGCCCCAAAATCCGGTCCAGCATTTTAATTTCATGAGAGAACAGAACTATCTCTTTGTCCAAATCAATAGCGCCACAATTATTGATCAGATCAACAGTATGCATCACTTGTTAAATGATCATTCACAACTTTGATAAGCCGCTCCCTCCCTTTTAAAAATCCTCTATTAAAATAGAATTCATCAGAACTTCCTCAGCATCTTTACGCACTTTTCTTTGACATTAAAAACGCATTTACAATGCACCCAACTCTGGCGATACACCGATCCCGAACTAACGAACGAATAAAACTCATTCCATCATTCCAAAACGTCCAAAATCCGCCACTGTCCAAAACATCAAAGCACGTCTGCGGCCATCTTTTTATTAATTTTATATATTTTTAAAATTTATTTATTGGATCACCATCAGAATAACATCAATTAACTTAGATGATTTAGCGATGATTTCAATTATAGGTGAGCACATCATTCATCTCAACATTTTTAGTGTGACTACAGGCAAAACTTCTCAAAACCTCCTAGATCACAAGGCCGGGACACTCATTCAAATCAGTCTCCTAACTCGTATGGGATACCACAAAAATTCTCTTTTTGCGCAAGTTTTTCTATGTATTCTTATTTATTACATTATTTAAAAATATTAGGAGGTTTTGCTTCAAGTAGTGTTCTTGACCGTCTTGTCCCGTTTCATCCTTCCGCCAAACTCACCCGTTATTTGTGGCACTTGCAAACAAATATCTAAATAATTAATCAGTATTTAGGACCAAGGCGTGAACCCTGTGGGACTCCACTTGTTGTTTTGTTTTTTTTCTGTGAGGGAGGATTTTATTTTAACAATTTATTGTATACTAGGAAGGTAGATCTTAAACCAAGCTAATGTATTTCCACGTACACCACGTATATAGCTTTTCTAATGTCGAAATAAAAAAAAAATATGGAAAATTGGATCAAAGGCATTTCTAAAATCAGTTTTGAACAGAGTCTTCCTTTTTCTTCCTTAAGCGTTGGTTATAAAATTTTCATAATTTAAATCGAAACTGGTAAGGTGATATAACAGCCTTTATTTTTGTAAAAGGTTTGTCTAGTATTTGAATTTAGGTACCTATTGTGTATTGAATACTCGTACCTATCAAAAAGTTTGGTTAAAGGGAGACCAGTTTTTTGATCCTTTCATTAAAATGTAGGGAAATTATCCGTTCCCGCAGATTTGAGACTATCTAGGGATTTAATTTTTGTTATCATATCTTAGAGACTTATGGTGGCACACTGTAAAATTTTATCTAGAGGTGCTTTTGGAACGGGAGCATTATTTCAATTAGAAAAATAAACTCTTTTAAAAAATATTGCAAACATGTTGACAATTTCACCAATAAATTTTGGAAACAAATCATTCTTTTGATATGAATAAAGGCTCAACATTTTACATACAAACGCACGGCTTTACAATAAGATAACTCAGACATTTTGAAAAAGTGTTAATAGTCAATTAAATTTTATTATTAACCAAATATTTTTTCGAAATAGCCATCTCTTATTATTTAGACATCTTGGAAATTCTTTCATATCTTCTTTTCATATCTTTTTTTACACCTTTTACTAATTTATCGCCACTCTTTATAAGGTTTTTGTCCATAGGTACTTAATTGTCTTCACTTATTTGTCTATTGTTATTTTTGATAATTTTCAATTATCCTGACAAAGAAACCACTCATTTCGAAACATGTTGATAATTAAGATTAAATTAGTGTTGTATACAAAGTAATTTGTTTACCTTTAATGTTTTATTTCATTACAAACCACGGATTAAAACAATTAAGCGCTTAAACCAGACAATCGGCAAACAAACCTTTGTTAACCTACCCTCCATGTTTCGCCTTTGTTTTACAGCGATCTCCAAGCAAAGGAATAATATCTCTATACAATTTGTTGACCCGGACGTTGTCAACATTTTTTTACAAATTTCAACCTAATGGTGTTCGTTAAACGTGGCGTATTGTTGTTCTGTCTTTTTGTGACGTGAAAGAAAGATTTTATCAATTAATTAACGTGTTTACAATTTAGACAATACAAAAAACAAAACATGATTATTTTTATTCTAAGAAATGTGAATTGTCTTAAAAAGCACAATTTATTGAACCGTGATTATCCAATGGTAAGCCAATAATTTTTGGAAAGGTAGGTAATACCTACTTATTATTTTAGTTTATTTTGAAAATATTTTTTCCTTTTCGACATTAATTTTGTCTATTTTTATTACTTAAAAAATACAAGTGTGCAGTTTACACGCCGTAGAAGTGAAACCTTAAAAAAACTAAAGTAGACAAGAGTGGGGAGGCTACGAAGCACCGCACAAAGAGGAGACCGATCATAATGTCTCATTCTCTCGCAGGCTAAATTCTGGAGATGTATGTGTTTGTCTCTTTTTAGTGTCGCTTTTTCGTGTCATCGAGTATCATATCACAACGGTGCTAAGGAAAACTTCAAAAAACATTTTTTTGAGAATCCTTAAAAACATATTTGCTTAAGCAGCTAGTAGCCAAGTGGTCAAATGCGTCGATTACCCATCCAGCCGTCGGTTGTTTAATCCTCTGCTAGCTAATCGCTCTCTATCGTTGCACAAGCAACATTTTCCACTTACATAAAAAATGTTATTTTTTTGAAGTCCTGTGTTCTCGATGTATTTCATTTTCCCACCTAGCCGAAGTTCCGTTCAAAGTTGATATATTGAAAATGTAAAAAACTATTTTCGGGCTCTGTGTCTTCAATGTGTACCATTTCCACAGCTTCCCGAATCATGACATATTATGCGTTAAGGGGGGGGGGGGGGGGGGGTAAGGTATTAAAGGCAAAAAAAGCCATATTTTCATGATTTTTTTTGAAGATATGAATAATTTTGGCTTATTTCTTTTATATACACGTTGTAGTCTGACATTTGAAGTATTTTTAAATTTAAAATATTTATAAATAAGTCCGTGAGAGCGAATCTCCGGAGGCGCCTCGATAAAGAAGTGTTATGCGGTGAACATCATAACTCGTTAACTCGTTATCATTTGAAACAAAAAGATCGAAATGATTTTAAAAGGTGTATGTTTTCCAAGGTAGTGACGAAGAGTTTTTTTTTTTTGCAGCATGTTGAAGTCAAAAATGCGATTTTTGCTAAAATTTTCGGTGAATTTGTTATTATAAAATGGAAATAAAGGTAAAAAAAAACTCTTCGTCACTCCCTTTTGATTTTTGTGTGAAAATAGTTTACCAAATTTCAAAAAGATCGGTCAAGTAAATTTTCAGTAAAAATTTATTTGCGAGAAAATCGATTTAAAATTTTTTATACTCGAAATATACTTGAATAGAGCAAGAGGGCCGGTCGCTTGAAATGCTGTAACTTCGTTAGTTGTGCTCCGATTTACTTGAATTTTTGATACAATACTCTCGACATGTTTTAAATCAGAAAAAAAAAGAGTTTTAAAACCTTACCCCCCCCCCCTCTTAAGGGACTTACTTCCTATCGGGGTCTCCTGTTTGTAGTTAATGTTAAAAAAAAACGATCCCTCCTTTGAGGTTGGGATCCTAGGCCGTGGCCTCTTGGGTCTAGGCGGAAGTCTGGCCCTCACCGAGACTACGCACAAAACTTTTCACATTTATTTCATACGCAAATGTAAAGTAACTACAGTCGTCGCAAAACAACAAATAATGGAATATTTTTGTGGCGGCGTGTTATGTTTCCATCAATCTTTTTATTTATTGAAAGTAGATATGTATTTTAGTTATAATTGAATGTTTTGTACAATGCCTTTTCCATGACAAAATCATCTCAAGGGAGCGTTTTTTTTTTATATTAGGTAAATTCAGCGATTGCTTAGGCCCCGGGCGGCCCGGGCAGGCCGTTACTCAACCCTGGGACCGGTGATTTAAATCTCCCTTAGAATCCTCTCAAGCCGGTGCCCTAGGCTCAGGCCTTTAAGGTAGAGACTGAACTGCTTGCGCGTCATGATCCGATTTCTGCACGGACGACATACACGGTAGGCGTCAAGCTATTAGAATCAAGTATGTATTTAAAATTGACCGTAAAAAAGGTAATCCATTTAACATAACATTTGACCTTTCTCACCAGCAAATTACAGATAGTTTTTTAAACTTATAATTCTCTCATAAATCATGCGTTGCTTGAACATTAGTGTAACAATATAGTCCCCTAGTTTATCTGACTCAATCCAGTTTCCCTGCTTGCTACCCGTACAATCCTCATTCACAAAAGGGTAATTTAACGCAATACAATTTCCAAATACTGATTTAAAGTTGGGTAGATAACCAGAAGTATTAACCGCACAAAACACAGGAGGTAATTATATAAGTAAGGCCTCCAATTGGCTGCCCCAGACGTTGGGGAAAGTATCTCCAGAGGGATTGCAATAAAATGTTTAAGTAGCAGAGGACAGGAACACTTGGAGGTATAGAATAAAGAATATCACAAAATTCAAATGGGATGGCAATTTTGATTTCATTTTTATTTGTGACGGAATCAATAATTCGATTAAAAACGTATTTAAATCGTGTTATATCTTTTTTTTAGCAAGTTTAAAAAGCAATTATTTTGAATGTTAAGAATCCTTCCTTCCTTCTTTATTCTTGATAAAGTGTCAATTCTTAATAATAATGTGATTTCCGCGTTTTTTTTTAATCTTTTAAGTCCATATTTTTTTACCTGCCCACGCCCTCACTGTGCCATCTCAACGCCCCCTAATTTTTCTGGGTCTTCTCCTGCCCCCCTGAAAGTATCCATGCCTTGAGGCGATTTTGTCGAAGCGATGGGTTCCCGACCCGTCTAAGACAAGTGGGAGATAACTGACGACGTGTTGAAGACTGTATGTAGTTGAAAAATTTACCCCTATTTAGAAAGAGGCTTCACCACGCTTTTTGCTTATCACAAACTGAAGGTCGTATTCGGCGTATTTTACAAATGGAAGTGCTCCGTTATCTTGTTCTGGTTACATTGTTTGCCCCACCAAACTCGTAACAATTATTATTCCAACCTTTAACCACAGTCAAAATATTTATAGGGTTTCCACGACAAAAGCCCCGCCCGTTTTACGTCTATATAAAGCTACATCGTTAATTTTCATCTCTGAATTCTGTCAGTTCACCATTTCGCCCGGGGCGCCCAACAAAGGTAAAACAAAATATTAATATTTTTGTGGAAGATAAATTTTGTGTTCGTTTTTAGGAGCGAAGCGAAGAATCTTGTAGTCATTATTATTTCCATTGTAAATTAATTGGTTTGGAGCTGGTTTTCTTATTTAACTTTTAGAGAGGGGGAAAGAATGAAAAAAAATACAATAATCGTATTTTTCCTGCTTGAAGGTTTGAGAGTTTTTAAAAATAATTTATAAACTTAAATAAAAATGGTTTAATTTAAGCAGTGAATATATGTATGTATAGAATTAATTTAAAGAATAAGTTTGAATTACCGAATTAAAAATACTAGTGGTCACCCAATTGTCGAAATTCGAACATAATTGTGATTGTTTTTTTTTTGATTTAATGTATTTTTTATGCATAATTTAAAAAAAATATTAGCATTCTGCACTCCTTCTCTATATAAACTATTAGTGTGCGAAATTTCATTCTCCTCCGTCCGCGCAATTTTCGTAAAAAGGGGTACAAAGTTTTGGCTTCACGTATATACTGATGATAATATTTTGAATAAAGTAATTTATTTAAGAATTTTACGTTAAAGTATTGTTAAAGCATTGATGTTTTTATTTTAGCTGTGAGTAATTTATTTAAGAAAGGAAAAGTTATTTTAAAATTAAATAAAATGTATGAGTAGGTAAGAATGCAAAATTTTTTTGATTAATTTTATCAGTTAATTTAATACAAATTCAAGTAATTTATTTAAGAATTGAAATTATTTAAGAAAGAAAAGACAAGTTATTTAAAAAAGTAAAATATTTAATTATTAATTTACAATAAATAGGTAAGAATGCACTAACTTATCGATAAATTAAGTAGTTAATTTATTCAAGAATCAAGTAATTCATTTAAGAATTAACTAATTGCTTATGTAAGTGTATTTTTTAGCTTCAAATCAATAATTTAAGACTAGAAATCCATCATTTGCCAAGCCAAAACGGTAATCATATCAAATTTCCTCGATTAAAAAAATCGCAAAGTATGCTCCAAAAATTATAATGAATACGTTTTTTTATGTGATTTTGCAAGTTATGAAAAAAATCGAAACATTCTTTAAATGCTACTTAAGACATTTCCCATGAGATTTTTGCTATATTAAAATATATCGAGTCATGTTATCATGTTGCGAGTATATTAAAAAATAACGAGTCATGTTTTATTAAACATTTTCACATAATTATTATCATTTTTAATATAAGCGCACTCTCTCTAATATTCGTATTTACATATCTCCCCTTCTTCTTTTTGAACGCTTACTACCCGGCCTTAAGTACTACGATTATTTAATTTTCGGGTCTTGTAAGTATTTATGAATGGGTGAACAAAAAACTTAAATACTTAGATCATCACCAATATCCCAATTTATTGATTTACCAACTCTATGTACATTTGATTATGATATAATAATCTATAGAAAACAATACATTATAACTATAAAAAATACGATAATAGAGAGAAGAAATATATAAAATAAAAATAAAAGAAAAAAATAATACACGATTATAAAAGACATTGTTGATTTTGAATTATTTGAATAAAATATGTGACTTCTAAAACAAATGTAATGGGAACAGAGAAAACAATAACACGAAAAGGGTTTCAAAAATTTTATAATAGGCAAAATTAATAAATGAGGGATTTTTACATAATAGGTAGAGAAAACCAACTTATTAAATTGCAAATAACAAAAACATTAAGAAGATACGAACATATTAAAAAGAGCTTTTATTAAATTTGATTTAAATAATAATTTTTGTTGAACAGTAACTATTAAGTAAGCAAATATTAATATTATTGAGGTATGTTATTATAGTCTTCTTATTACCATATTCCATGCGGTTGAACACGTCTATTACTACTGAGAAAGTATTGCCAACTGCTTGCAATCTAGATATAAGAAGCTACCATCTTAATGACTGACAGTCCTGATATTATTGTTGCAATTAGAAAAATAAGATAAATTGAGTGGTTTTGTGCGTATAAGGAAGGTATAAGTAATTAGGCTTAGTAAATCAGGGCTGCCTACGATTCTTTAACAATTTCAAAAATATTATAAATAAATATAAAAATATGTCAAAATTATCAACAAGAAAGAAGAACATAAAACCAAAAAATATATAATGAAATGCTATCATAAATAGCACACTTGAATAAATGAATTAAAAAAACAAGAAGACTTCGTTAAAATACAATTTATCATGTAGTTAAAAGAAACTTTTGATCGATAAAAAACTTGTTACTAATTTTCTTGTATATTTAATAAATAAAATTCAAAATTTCCCCTGAAATTAGAAGATTTATGATTATGTACTTAAATACCTACCTAATTAATCATAAACCACACAACATTTCATACTCTAAAAATATTTCAAAGAATGAATTACACAATTTTTTCAAAAAAGTGTTACTTCTCAATGACACGTCTTTTTTAAATTTTCTTCAGGCAGGTAGGTACCACAATATTGAAAAGCTCAGTCAAAGTTGACACCTCTTCAAAATTAGCCAAATTTGTTTGCTTAAATAAAAAAGAAGGAACGCACACAACAATTTACACAAAAATTCAGATGAAATGCCAAAAGGATTAGTTAAAATGTAATTGCCACGCTCAATAAATCAAATTAAAATAAAGAACAAATTTTTACTTTATTAATGAAGCTTAACTCCATAAAAAAAGGTAAGTGTAAGAATTAGATATGTGTGCAATTAATTTTATTGTAAAGAAGTTAATATAGAGAATAGAAAACGATTTAATAGTTAAAATAAAGGTATAGATATAAAAATAAAATATAATGTTATATTAATTTTCTACTTAAATAAAATATGTAAGTCTGGTCCGGCTTCAGCGGCTGCCTTCAGCTGGTATGTAACAATTTAAAACAAACCTAAAATTAGATCAAGAGAAAAACACTCACAGCGCACTGTACAACACACTGAAAACTGGGCAAAGGTCATCTGCAAGGAAGCCACTGACTCAAATAATCAGGCTTTTAATGACTCTGTGAACTGCAGATTACAGGGGAGGAATGGAAACAAAATTTGTGCCCAGAGAAATCTGATTTACGTGAAAAATGGTCCGATTTTTTTCTGTGTTGTTTAAAAAAAATTGAATTGAACCTCACAAACTTAAACATAAAAAATGATGTATGAACGGTTGTCTCCGAATGTGTACAAATTCGTTCGTCCATAACGTTAAGATTCTAATATTTTCACATTTATTTATTTATTTATTTACGGACAAATAGTCCATTAATAACATAACAATAACACGAATAAAAAAAAGAGATGACAATGAAAGGAAAGTACATATAAATGAAGAGCATTGACAAAAGCAAACCTCTCCTAATCAACTATGGAGTACCGCAAGGAAGCGTACTAGGACCGATATTATTTCTAATATACATAAATGATATCGGTAGCATAGGAACGAGAGGAAAAATCATAAGCTTTGCTGACGATACAGTAATTGTATTCAACGAAAAAGATTGGAGAAGTACCTACAAAGAAGCGGAACATGGACTTGGTCTACTGCAAAACTGGCTTAAGAGAAATTCCCTTACACTTAAAGTCAATAAAACAAAATATCTGACATTTTCTATAACAGCCAGAGGATATCCAGAAGATGACTTTAATATCAAATTACATACATGCCAAGAAAACTATCAAAATCAAGGCTTATCATGCCACTGTCCTACCATAGCACACTCCAAAAGTATCAAATATCTTGGTATTGAAATTGATGATAATCTTCGATGGAACGGACACATTGAAGTAATTACAAAAAAACTCACCAGGTACATTTACTTCTTTAGAGCCATCCGTAACATCCTCAACATAAACGACATTAAGAAAGTGTACTACGCTTTATGTCAATCACAAATAGAGTACGGGATAACTGGATGGGGATCTGCCTTGAGCACTCACATGGACCGGCTCAATATAGCCCAAAAAGGAGTACTAAAACGATTTTGAAATTACCGGTTAGAACTCCGACAGAAGAATTGTTTCAAAGCATTCATACAATATACAACATACAAAAACTTTATGCAAAAAATATTTTATTTAAAATTAAAAAAAAAACATTATTATTTATTATTTTAACTTTATGAGTAAAACTTCAAACTGTAATATTTAATTAAATGAAGACATCATGAGCGAAACTCAATCGAAAATCTGGAAACAGAAAAATCAGAAAAAGATATTGGCACCTCTGGGACTCGAACCCAGGACCTCCCTACTTTCCGGGTTGGGGGTTCATAAAGATGGCAGCCAATAAAAATATGCGTTAAGAAAAATGAAGATAATATGGGTGGTTCTTAGTCGAAGTATGGTACATTTAAAAGTGACCGAATTGGATATCGACACCTTAGCTCAGTGGATAAGAGCCCCAACCCGGAAAGTAGGGAGATCCTGGGTTCGAGTCCCAGAGGTGCCAATATCTTTTTCTGATTTTTCTGTTTCCAGATTTTCGATTGAGTTTCGCTCATGATGTCTTCATTTAATTAAATAAAAAAAACATATCAGAATACTCCACTGTCCAACATAGATACACAACCAGGGCAATAAACCAAAATATTCTAGCTACAGCCAGTTTGAAAACATCTTTTGGACAAAGAAATATGAAATTCAATGCGACAAAACTATACAACGCTCTACCAACTCAAACAAAAAAAATAACAGAAATAAATAAATTTAAAACAAAAGTAAAAATATGGTTGAGAGAACAAAGTGAAAATGAACTATCAAACATAGTGAAGACCATGTAAAGACAACTGGATACTAAATACAAATATGGAAAAACTACAGGCCGCCTCAGAACAGGGAACCCTAGTGAGGAGGACTGTGAAAAAAAAAAAAATTAATAATATCTTAATAAAATACAATTTATAAATACATTATGTACAAATTTTGCTATAGATACTAATAAAAAAAAATTATAATATAAAGAACGTATAGAAGACTGCAAGTCTAAGCTTGAAGATGGATTTAAAAGACTTTAAAAATTACACATTGCGTACCGACTGCCGAAAGTCATTTAGGCTAACACCAAAAAATGCAATGCTTTGACTTGCGTTAACAAGTCTCGACATTCTGGATAAAGGAGAATGATATCCATAATTAGTAGAATGTTGATTGAGGAACAGCATTTCATTACTTCGGAGTCTACGAGAAGGGATGTTAAACTGGATGAGTTGTAACAAACAATTCACTTTTTTTTTTTTTACATGAGCTCCACACAGGAGGCCCTCAGGAAAATAATTTCCCTCAGGCTCTATGTCATCTTTGGGGATGCTGTGTGGAGGGTTTTTTAAGGAAAGGAAGGGAAGAAGAGTTCTGGGAAGTAAAAGGGTTTAAGGGGTGAGTAGGAAACAGGGGTTTAGTGTGTCTTGGCCATATGCCTCCAAGACCTGGACAAACCTCACCCCATGAATCCGGGCACCCCTGCTAAGTCACCAAACGTAGCGAACCACTTATGGCAGAGGTGTTGGTTATCCAATAAAGGTTCCCGGAGCGGCGGCCATTCCCGCCTCCCAAATTGTCACATGAATACATTTAAAAATAATATCGCCTACTTTAGCCCTCTGACCCAGATGTGTCGACTATATAACAAAATAGAGTGTGCTGAAATAAATATTTTCGTCGATAATTTGTACGGATTCAAAAAAAAAGTTCTGGCGCTGTTAAAAATACTAACTAATTATATTGTGTCAATTGTCTCTCTACGCATGCCTCACGTATGTCTTTTGTCTCTTGCCACTCATTGTAATGTATTACTTGAATGAGTTTGTATATACTTAATTCTGTATTTTTATTTGTGATGTTTTTGTTTCTCTAATTGTACGAATCTGCATTTTATTTTATGTAATTGTAGATTTTTTAATTGTGTAATAACTGAGTTTTTAAAACTGGATTATTTTCACGTAAGTGCGAACATCTGTACAACCCAGTATTAATAAATATAGTATACGTAAAATATCTCCGGCGTGCATTGCTGTATGACCAAAGGTTGCGTGTATAGTTTTTACATGGATTATTCCATTAAAACTGTGACATTTGAGGCGGGTATGTATATCACCTCCCAGGAAACCAATTCGAAAACCAACACCCCTACTATAGGTTAACCCAAGTGACTTGTTACGTTTGGTGACTTAGCAGGGGAGCGCGGGTTCAGTTGACTTGACATGACTCGAGTATATGATTCTCTACGAATTAACCCTATATATATGTATATATCTGACTACATCGTACAATTAAGATTTTCCAAAAAAATTTCATAAACGGGTTAGACATCGTTCCAAATGTATTCTTTTACTTACGAAAAAAGGTGAATGTTTAATTAATTATTATTTAATACTCGTATCGCGAATCAGAGCCCCCTGTTATAGATAAGCCCATTGACAACTTCCTGAAAACACTCTAACCCAGTACACCCCTGATTGTGTTATCCACAGGGGTATACTCCGAGCAGATAATGCATGCGGCTGCTACATCCACGAGGCGGTAGTAACTAGGGGCGGCAAAGTTACACGGAATTATGCAGATTCCCAACCCCCAAAGCGGCAGGAATATTCGTAGGGCGAGTCCTGGATGTGAAATGGTCGGGACAATTTATGACAAAGTTGCAGACTGCTTGCTAATTCTGTTTAAGGAATATTTTAGTGACTCAAAATGCAGGTTTTATTATTTATTATGAAGCACGAAATATATCTCACGTAATTAATGAGCAGCATTCTAATTTTGTTTAAGTACATTACTGTGTTCGTATGAACATTCATTTGATACATTTTCAAAACATGTTAAAAATTTGGGATGAAGCTATGAATCCGAAAATACCTTATTTGAAATAGGACAGGGACGAAAACTAAATATGTAGATATATTTATTTCTTCTCTTTTTTTATTTCATATTCATACAAAATGTATATGTAAGCCTATTATTTTGTAATGCAAACGCCATTTATAAGTAAACTTATTTTATTATTATTTTGATAACTATGCAAAGCATACAACAGTAATAATCATACCTTAATTGTTTATTTTATTTTATTGTTTTTGTTCTCTTTATAGTTCTCATTAATAGGACTACATTATGAAATGCAAACACCAGTTCCCTTTATGTTTAAGTGTAAAAATATTTTTATTCCTTTTATTTATTATTATTATCATTTTAATAACTGTTGTATGCCATGCATACACAAGTGAACTATATGTTTAAGCCCTTTTTTTCAAGAACCTATATATATAAACCTTTTTTTTTAAGTAATATGTTAATACGCTTTTAACTTTCCAATTTTATGTTTTATTCTTTCTCTTCTTTTCATTTCCTCAATTTTCCCGCTTTTTGTATAAATCATGGTCCATAAATATTCACACTTATCCTAATTTGACTGTCCTAAAACGGGAATCATCCTAGTTGGACAGTCAAAACATTTTATAAATAATGTACATAAATATGTAAATATTTTACTAAATAAATTAAATAAATAAATACATAAATAAATATGTAAAATATTCCATCGATCTGAATAATAATTTCAGACGGATTTAACTTTTCCCTCAAGCACTGATAATAGATAAATAACTTCTAACTAGTAATGAAAAATAGTAACTAATCACTTAACTAATTACAAGTCAAACCACATCATTGTTAATGAATTTGTATGGGTACTTTTTTTAATTTAAAAACATTCTGAGAAATTTTTCTCTGAGTTATTTATTTACAACTTCTTTATATATATATATGATATGAGTGTCCATCTAAGGTTATGGTGAATAATGATTCGTAGATATTTAATTTGGTGTGTTTTTTATTGAAGAGGGCAATCGCAGATGTTGGTTTTTATACATTCGTGTGACGTTTTGTATTACTTTTTGGCTTTCCCGTGCTATTTGGACTGTACGTTGAGAATTTTGTTTTCGATATGTTTAGTGTGAATATGTTTGAGTCTAACCATGTTTTCACTCGCGCGATTCCTAATTTCGCTATATACGTTATTCCAATCCATAGATTTTAAGCGTAAAACTGTTTCATCTGCATTACTAACTATTTCACCGTCTATTTCCGTACTGTACTTTATGTATCTCTTTTGTAAATAGTGAAAAGAACTCTGCAGTATGGAAATGACCAAAGAAAGCACTTGAAACATGCTACAATATTAAACAGCCGGTTCTATGATCCCTAGCTAAAAAGAGCTAGAACGGCCTTGTTGTTATTCGTACGATTGTCGGTAAAAAGTAAAACAAATAAAGTGAAATTATCTTTTCATATAAAAAAATGATCCTTTCAACAGAAGCAAAATGCTTTGTCATTTAAAATGTCAACAAGTCCGTTAGCGCCACCCATTCGGGCCGAAGTAACCTGCATTACCGACATATGATTTGTAGATAATCAACTTAGAAAAAGAACCTATAGATGTCACTAACTGTTTAATATAGCTTTTGACAATCATAGTAATGAACATTGGTTAATAGATTAAAGATTCAATGCCAAAGGATTAAACAAAAATGCTCTCAGTGTGTGGTGCAAGTATTTTAACAAAAATCTATGGCGTTTCAACCATTTAACTGGCGGGTCATTTGAATTGCACACTCGTACACTGAAATGTTTTTGCAAATGAGCACATTTTTTTACTGCGGTACTGAACGTGTACATTCGACTTTTTGTTTGTTTGTTTGTGAGCTAGTGGATGCACTAATTGTTTGCTACGCTGCAAACATTTTTGCCATTTTATTGTTATCAAGTTTAATTTGTAAAACTGCGTTTTAATTTAAGGATTTTTCTTTAATATATTTTTTAATAATGTCATCGTAAACTTTATAAAGAATCTGAAGGCATTTTTACTAGACATTTTTATTATGACTTCAGAAGGCGACACAGCTGTCGTGCGTAATAATGTTTATTTTGATACAATGTTTTATTGTTTATTTTGAAATGCGTTTATTGTTTATTTTGATACAATGTTTTACATTTTATAGTGTGATTTAATAATGTTGGCCTCACTGGGTGACTTATCCGTGCTGAGGCCTCCATTTTACAATACAAAAATGTAATACGTTGAATTACATAATGCGTTTTGATTAATTAAAATACAATCGTCATATATTATGAGTTGTGTGTTTGAGAATGATGTGTATTTTATAATGGTCTTGTGTTTTGCTTGAATGTTTTTTTATTATTTTTTGTTATAAAATTTTGTCGATACTGTTTTCTTTGTTTTGTTTTGTTTTGTTTTGTTTTTTTTTAAATATTTAATTGAAATTAAATTTGATAGTTTTATTATCAGGTTCTGCAAGTATTTTAGTATGAATGTTTCGGTTTACAAGACCATTTTCAAACTGTGGCTAAATCCACTGTTAGACGACTTATTATAGGATTTTAAATGTCAATTTTCGAAGGTGTCTATATTGAGAATGAGAGTGTATTATGTAGTGTTCGGAATTTCGGAATCTGTTTCTCCAAATAAGTGTTAAGGTTTTTTTAATTGTTTTATAATGACGTTATTGCTACGGCTCATTCAAATGCATTATATTTTTTAGGTTTTGTAAATATACCAAGTAATAAACTAAAACTGTAACGAGATCCGAATACTTTCTCATTCATACATAATACGGCATCCTTTTCTACCGTCTCAGCGTGCCAGAGGACTTGCATTGGTTGCACAATTCAAACTAACGGCTAATCAGCGTGCAGCCCCCCGCTCCCGGACACTTAATTACATCCAGCCGGCCTATTTAAACGACCGCACGGCCTTGAGAAGCCAGAGATCCAGCAAGCAGTCCTAAACGCTCAATACCCAGGATCAACTATGAGATATCTTTGTGTCCACACTGATCGGTAGAGGAACCTTTGGAGATCCAACAAGCAGTCCTAAAGGCTCAATAACCAGGATCAACAGTGAGATATCTTTGTGTCCTCATTGATCGGTAGAGGAACCTTTAGAGATAGCAAGCCTGAAGACCCCAGTAGGAGGTTACGCGCCGCGTGTATTAACGAAGTATTCTTATACCCGCATACTTATTATTTTTGTTATACTTTTTTTCGTAAATAAAAGCTCTCTGTTGAACTAACGAAGTGTTTTAAATATAATTTACGTTATAAAACCTAAAAAAGCGTCTTAAAACTATTCTCATGGATTTATTTACAAAAACTATTAATATTCTAAATTCCAAACGAAAAAATGCTCGATATGTAAAATATAAAGTTTTCAATACTATAACAAGAACTTTGCGTAACGTATCGACCTCAAATGTTATTCTAGAAAATCAGATAAAATTTCCTGTTCACCACACGCCAGTAGTTAGTTTGTTTGCTAGATGTCCTCTGCGCCGAATAGAATACTGGATCATGATAACGAACTAAAATCAACTCGTGTTCACTGTTCAATGGTCTGTTGAATTTATATTCTATTAGCATCCGATTCGTTCCCGTTTCACCTGTATAAACTTTATGTTACACGTATCTGTACATTGTACATTATGTTTGTCATGTATATACATTATGTTTGTTATGTGAAGTTCACGCTAAGGTTATATGCTTACTTGCAAGGCTACAACTGAAAGCTTTTGGTCCTAGGAACTTTGCATTTATATATTTATTATCTGAGAGCCAACACACCAATTTTATAACGAAATAGAGTTCAACGTGTTCTTAGATTAGCTCCACAGAAGGTCTTGAGGTAAATAATATCCTTCAGGTTCTATGACATCAGGGGATCTTGTGTTGAGGATCTTTTTAGGAAACGAAGGAGAGGAAGTTCTGGGAAGGTAAAAAGGTAAACGGCATCACTACGTCCAGGATTGACAGACAAACAAGGTGTTAAGGAACGTACTTGACTTACTTTAACCAGTGATTTCTGACATTATTTGGAGTAAAAAATGTAAAAGAAATTTTGGTCTCCGGTGACTAAGGGATATGGTGATTACGTATTCAAGTGAAGTTTTGTCCCTATGGTAAATCATTAGACACCACCCGTCTCTTTCTCTCCATCACTTTGTACAAAAGATGTTAATTTTACTCTCTCACTCTTTCCTTAAATTATGTTTTGTGCTTTTTATATGTATAGAATCTCACACAATGTATATTTTTGATCAGTTTAATTTTTGTACCCTGAAGATGCTTGTGTAAAGCGATACTGGTCGGTAGTAGAAAAATTAAATAAATCATGGTTACAAACAAAGCTATTATGTTTTTTCAATTAATAATATGTCAAACCACAAAGTTGCTACTTTCTACCAAAAAAAAAAAAGCTTTTCGAATAAAGCTCCAGTGATTTTATCGTGTTGACTTTATGAATAATGACCGTAACAGAAAGAGACCGTCTCTCGCCTCGCACGCGTACACCGCATGCGGCCTTTTAGAAATAAAACTCGCCTTGCGACGATTTCTATGTCAAAGTCAGCTTTAAAGTTTGGCGCGTATTATAACAAAAAATGGGTTATGGCAGATGCTTCACTCCCTAAAAAGCTAAGGATAGTTTCGTTCCGTATTATGCATTAAAGGTGGGACCGGACGGAAAGCCTTCCCCTGAAGGCAATATCTCGCAGCTCGCCCGGGAAACGCCGGAAACCTATACATACCCCCACACGTACTCGTAGGCGAGGAGTAGACGCCTTGACGATTAAAATTGCATTATGCTCCGGCGGTATAATGTGATAAAATATGCAAGTTATTATCACATTATATGCTCAGTTTGAAGTGTTTACACTGTCGTTCGACGTGGTATATTAAATTGCATTGGCAACGTAGTAATTAATTGAAAACGAAATAGTACCAGGGGATGGAAAAACTTTGAATTTTTTTAATCGTAATTTGTTATGTAAGAATCTTTGCGCCTCTCCCAATGACATGTGTAGGCTTGAGGCTTGATCAGGCGACCTTGACCGTCCTTTGTCCTGCCTCTAACTACTCAACGCTGAATATTCTTTTAGTCTTCGGGTATTTTACCCCATATATTCAGTTAACATTCACATATAGGTGCTTGTAGGTTTTTACACGATGCAATGCCGCCATAAATATAGAGCCTTACGAATGAGTTTTCCTTTTGCCCTGTTTAATTAATATTTTTCTTACTAACCTATGTTTTTGCTTTTTGTTTTTCCTGTTAAGCACTTGTATACTGCTTACTAACAACGTATGCAGGGACACTGGAGGTATAAATTCGTTCAAAATAAATAAATGTAGCTTCGTTTAACAAAAAAATTAGAATCTTGTGAGAGCCTTGAAGGAGTAACCATCTGTTACTTATACCAGGGCGGGTAGGTTGTGGATAACTTCCACCATTTCTATTTTAAGGCCAGTTGTTTCATAAAAAATCACGTCTGGGATCAAAAGGACTCCCTCGACCGTTCTCTCCCTATCTGGCCTGCCACGCAGTTGGTGGGAAGGCGCATCCACCGCCAAGACCGGGACAAACCTCACCCCATGAACCCGGGTACTCCTGGTTAGTCATCAAACGTAGCGAACCGATTGGGGTGACCTACGGCAGAGTGCTGGTTATCCATTAATTAGTTTCAGAGGCGGCGGTACCCATACCCGCCTCCCAAACAGCTGTTCTCTAAAATGTGGTTGACAAATTCTGAATAATAATTATTGAAGTGAAAACATCTGTAGCACCGTTGTGATTTGAAACTCGATGAAACGAAAAATAGAGATACTAAAAAGAGAAAAACACGTCTACAGGATTTAGCCTGCAAGAGAATGAGAAGGTGTAATCAGTCTCTTCTTTGTGCGATGCTTCGTCGCTTTTCCACTCTTGTCTACTTTAGTTTTCTGAAGGTTTCACTTCTACCGCGTATAAATTGCATACTCTGATTTTATTTATTACCTTAGATGCTTTTCTAACCATAATTATATATTTCTTGTTGCATAATATATAATATACGGGGCGCGGCAGCACAAGTTCCTTTTTTAAAATGCGCGCCATTCAGTCGGTTGATGTCGTAACGAAGCGTTAGTGATCTCGTCCGAGAGGCGGAACTATAAAATTTTGTCCCGACACAGTTTAGTCGCCATCATGCGTTGGAACAGTGAGGAGCGCGCGTTTGCCGTTGAGGCCCACTTTTAGAACGGATGTTCTGTGATCATGTTTTGTTCCCAGAGTGCCTCATCTCACTTAGGGGCGATTTGTCCTGTTGTGATTTTTTTCTATAGGGTTTTTTTAAATCCCGTGTTACGTGAACCGTCCAAGGACCCTACAAGATTTGAAAACCTTCATCCAGGAAGAAATTGCCAGGATAACGCTTGATAACCTGGCAAGAGTCATGAAAAACGCCCAAAATAGGTTTTCTCAGTGTATGGAAAATGGGGGACGTCAACTACCTGATTTGATCTTCAAAAACAAAGTAAAACAACACTTTAGGTAGGTGCCTAGATTATAAAAAACAAATAAAAATTTTCTGATTCATACAATGGGTTTTATGAAGTTTTGAAAAGGGGAAGTTATGGTGCCGCATCCTGTATATATATAAATATATATATATTTTTTTATATTAACTTCACGTAGGAGGCCCTGAGGGAAATAATTTCCCTCAGGGCCTATGTTATCTTTGAAGATGCTGTGTGGAGGGTGCTGTTGAGGAGAGGAAGGAAGAGACCCAAGTCTTGAAGAGACCCATGTTGTAGGAGGGAGGAAACACAGAAGCCGGCAAATCGTTCCACAGCCGGGCTGTTGAACTCAAGAACGAGTCGTAGAAACGACCCGTTCTCATGTGACTAATGTCAACCGTGTACAAATGTTGAGCGCGTGTTTGGCGTGTTTCCCGACTATGCACCGGTGCCGAGGGGATCAGTGATGCTAGTTCCTCGGAGCATCTTCCATTGTAATACCGGTAGAACAAGGACAGCATTCCCACCTGACGCCTGTGCTCTAAAGATTGCAGCCCGTTTGTTAAGTTAGGAGAATCTATCAAACGGACCGCCCGTTGCTGCACAGAGTCGAGGGTTTTTTTCAGGTAAGGGGGTTGGGGCTCCAGACCAGAGGTGGCTGCCAAATTCAACCGTGGGGCGCACTTGCGATTTGTACAGGGTTAGCAGTTGTGTACTATTAAAGTATCTGCGAGCCCTGTACAGTACGCCCAGTTCTGAGAGGCTAACTTAACTCTGGCCTCGATGGAGCCCCCGTACCTGAGCTGGTCACTTATATGTATATATACTGTATATGTTTAATTACATTGTTTTTTGAGAGAAAAGTAGTCTACTACTCAAAAGTAGATACATATGCTGATGCCGGGGTAGGTACTAAAAAGAATAACAACTGTGACATTCTCGGCAATGCAAATTTATGCGCAGGTGTCTAAATTTACCCGGAATGTACAAACCGGATTTATTTCTCGGTATACGTCCGAAGTAAGTAATTATATTAACGTGAACCAAGCTCCACAATTATGAAAATGTTGTATTTCCTTACAAAATATTACTCAGATTGCTTTTCGTAGAAAAAACCTGAAAGGGGACGCTTTTAGTACACACGAGATACATACAAAGTGTTAAGGGACGTACTTGACTTACTTTATATGTGATTCCTGACATTAGTAAATGAAATTTTGGTCTCTGGTGATTTTTTTTTTGTTTAAGTAATAAAAAAACAAAAAATATAACACCAGGAATTGAAAAGATAGGGGCGGGGTAAGGGGTTGTGCGGTTATTCGGCTGACTTACCGACTTCGTGTGGAAGAATTTTTTTAGTTGCTTGATTTTGAAGAAAATTTTTTGAAAATGTTTGATTTTACATTTTTAACTCTAAATAATGTCGGTAATCACTGGTTCAAGTCAAGTACGTCCTTTAACACATTCTATATACCATTATCCTTACGAATTGTGAAAATAAACTAAACTAAAAGAAAAAATATTCTTTGTAATGAAGGTTGGCTACGATGGCTAATAAAGTAAGTGTTCAAATCCCGGCGTGCGCAAATTAATTTTAGTTTTTTTAAACGTTTTTTAAAAATAGCCATCTTTTAAATTTATTTTCGTATTAATACTTAAATTTATAATAATTTATTTTGTTATTAAGACTTCCTGTTTTGTTTTAAAGATTTTTTATTATGTTAATGTAATTTTTTACCCATCCTAAAATAATTTTTATATTTTATTTTATATAATTGTTTTTTATGATATTTTAAGTAATTAATCACCTCTCCTTTCTAATATTTTGTCTATGTTCTAATTTGTCTGTACTTGTTTGTCTTTTGTTATTTTTTATTAACTTATGATCCTGACGAAGAAAACATAGTTTTCGAAACATGTTGATATTGTTAATTAAATAGTGGTGTACACAAAGTTATTTGTTTTCATAAAATTAATTTTAATTTGATTAATTTGTAAAATTTCGTTACTTAATCATTAAAAATAAAATATTATAAATAAGAATTGACCTGGTGGAAGCCCACAATCTCAATCTTCCACAGAATCTAAACTTTGCTTGAAATGGCTTTAGATGTGTTTGGTTTGGTGAATAGTGAGGTAATTAACCATCTTCCTTTTCCCCATCTCCTTCCCCTTACCACTACTTTCAGCCTCACTACATACTCCTACTGAGGATGCTAGAGTCTCACTGGCTCCAGACGGGAGCAGCTGGGACTCTTGTTAGGTATACTTTTGTTAGGTATAAAAGAAAAGGTGACCATGCTTCAGGGGCCTATAAAATCTGTCAAAATTCAAATTGATGGGGGTTGACGCCGTGTTTTAATGTTAAAAAATAAAGTCATATAATGTAGGATCTGGGTTCATAAAAATAATCAAAGGTATTGTATAATCCAAAATATCTATTATTATAAATTAAAGTCCTCCGGTGCGTCTGTCTGTCTGTTTGCGATAAACTTAAAAACTACTGAACGGATTTACATGCGGTTTTCACCACGAGAAATGTTAAGGCATATAATTTGTAAAGGTTTTGTGTAAATTGGTTGAGTTATAAATAATTTCTGTGAGCGGGCGGTGTGGATTTGATTTGCATGCAAATCAACAGATGGCGTTGTGATTCGTTAGCCACAGCAACGCGTGGCCGGGTCAGCTAGTTGCTATATAATTTCGCTGATGAACGTTTGCTGGTTGCAAACGCAAACAAAAATGTTAAATGTTAACTTCTAAGAGCCGACGGAAATCATAGCGCTGCCATATGAAAAAAAATCAAGGTGTAATTTTATGAAAAACACATTAAAAATAATCGAAGACCGTTTATTTTTATGTATTAAAGTTACGAGCTAAAAAAATGTTGATTTATTTTATTATTAACACTTCCGTACCGGACCAGGGGAACGCACTTACACTAACGAGAGCTTTACGCTGTATCTAAGTTGTTTTTTAAACCACGTACTCAATAATTTGGGTAACCCTAGAAAAACTATTTGGTTATCGATCTAAATTAAAAAAATTAATATCGCATTACTACTTTTCTTAATATTAAATAACTTCTATCAAATTCCGGTGGAGAATCTCTCCCGCCCGCCCCCCTTCCCCTCTGTTCGAGCATTACCCTGTACCCATCTACTACTGGAAGTATCGGGACAATTCTAAGCGATAGCAAGTAATTTCTGAGTTGTTAGTGGAAAGGACTAGATCCCGTTTGTTTACACTGCGCATCTCGTTTGCTCTTTTTACAATGCTATAATGGTCGCTTGTCAAAGATCATTCGGTCTGGATCGTTTCCGCTACGCGCCAATCGCCAGTCGAGATTTGGAAACATGATGTTGGCTATCTGCCCGCCTTCTCTGTTTTCTATGGAAAAAATATACGTTATGCTCTAAATTCATTTAAATATTAATTACGACTTTATTTATCAAACGATTTTGAAAATGATTACTGAAATACGATGAATATACTTCCCTCTAATTATTACCAAAACAAATTACAAAAAATTATGTCATTAACACCCTTTAATAAGCAAAACAAATTGGGGTCCCCGAGTGACCCCCCTTCGGATCATTTGTGATTTTTTTCTTTCCGGGACGAAAAGGTTAAAATAATATTGATATATTTTTTTAGTGACGTATTCGCAATATTAGTAGAATCATTAATTTATCAACACGACTTTTTTCTATTTATTATTTTTTGATGATTTCAATGATCCTGAGGCAAATAAATTATAAATTCTTTCAGATTCAAAAATCCTGCAATTATAATATTCCGGGATTTTTCACGTCTGCTCCAGTGTGTTATATCATAAGAAACATTTTCCATTACGTTTTCCTAGAAGAGCGTGGAATTTAATACAAAATTTTGAAGCACACCTTTGATTGGAGAAGTTTTTTTACCATTAAACTTTTCCATTTATTTTTTTACGTTTTTTTACCATTAAGGCTGCCGGTCGGGGTCTTATTTACAAAATAATAGCAAAAATCCATTATGGTCCACTAATCAGCTAGCTCAACGTCACTTAGCAGGACTGGGGTTTTTATCCCATAAGTCGCGAGCTGAATTTGGGTCGATTGGCGTAGATATGTACCTTGCTTTACATTGATTTTATATACATTTTCACAGGCTTGTGGAAAATTTGCCAAAATTGGCAGCAAAGCAATCCGAGGTATTTTAAATAGTGCCATATTGTGGCAAAAAACGCTCCAGTGGTTAAAATAAGAATAGCTAAGATTCCTAATTTAAGAAAAAAATCTAGTAAAAGTTTTTCATTTAGATCTCCAATATTTTATGTTACTTTTTTATTTGAGCAAAACCTGCTGAGTCAAGATTTTGTTTTTAATTACTAATGTTTTGCACCCTGTTTCGTGAATTTGTACATATGGAGTTTTAAAAATAATTAACTTCGTTTCAAGTTTTATCTGTTAGTATTGCAATAGGATGACGCGATAGACCAGTGCACGGTGGTTCCTTTAGAACAATCTAGCTAGACAAAAAGATTTCGACGATGTTTTTATTTATGTACAAAAACATACTCACAGCATAGAAAACATTCCATAGCATTATGTTCGCATCGATAAAAAAATTAAAACAATACGCGCTACACGTGGCAACGATGTAAACACGACACTTTGAATGTGCCAGGCGGCCTCCCTGCGGCCCATCTCTTTCAGGTGTACGCGCTGTTCGGTCGTTAGTGGTGTTATTTGAAATTGGAGAGAAATTACATTCAGACAAAAATTATAGTCCATTAAAGTTCTTTCAAATTTATTTAAGTTTTTAATAATTTGCCTCTTCCATATTACTTTTATTAGTCATTAAAAAATCGTTAAACCATTATCAATATTTACAATTATTTGCCAAGTTTGATTAAACTTTCAAAATCGTGTACCAATTTGTACCTCCAAACTAAACAATTTTCATATAAAACCATTCTTTATCTATATTTTCTTATAGAATTTGTCTGCTCTTACGTGCTCTTTTGACTTTTACAGAGCCTTTACCTTTGATCTATATTTTTGATATTTTGGAGATGTTAGAAGAAAAAGGCGCATCAAAGTCAAGTTATGCTGCAACACGGAAAAATTTTGGTTGAGAAAAACAATTTTATAGGTCTCGAAAAAAATTTACTAAAGAAGAATAGCTTTATTTCTCTTCATATTTCATAGAAAATGGAAAAGAAGAATATCGCTTCAGTTCTATTAATATTTCATAGGAAACGGTCGAAGATATACTTTAAAACTCATGTAAAAAAATGGAAATGGCTTAATACAGTTTTTTTTCTTCCGGTAGTTACGTGCGATGATGGACTACGTGGTGAGTGAGAAAAATAATTTGGTTTTTGCTCGTTAAAAAGTAAAATAAGAATAATTAAATGTCATCTGAATTCTCGAAGTTTAAAAGAACTCTTTCATACTGCTTAAGTCAGCTTGATGTCAGATGGATAAAGGAAAGCTGTAATATCCGGAATAACCACAATATCGAAAACATCCCAATGTCTCATCTAGTGATGACTTAAAATTATTGTCGATTTCGGAAGTACCAACGTAGAAACTGCAGAGGTCGGTTGACAGTGTCACATAGGAATATTATCATTTAACAAAAGTGATGATAGTAACTCAACCATAAACAAATGTCATTTGGTTTTATTCTTATATTATGTTGAAAATATTATTTTTAACTTTTTTTTTTTTAATTTTTTTTTTTTAAATTTATTTATTTATTTTATAAATCCAGTCCCGCTAAGCCAATTGCAATTGGCTTGACAGCAGGTGCTTATAATTACTTACAAATATATTTAAAGTTATAATTTACATCTTTTATCTAGAGTTTAAACATTTTTTCATAAATTTTATCAAGTATCAAGTATCAAAATAAATATTCTTTTTCCAATAACCAATTTTTCACCATATATTTAACCTTATTCATAGAATTATGTTGCTTTATATTGTCAGGTAATTACTTAAAATAAACGGATTGTTATGACTTCTTTGAATCATTGTACTACACGCAATTTATTTGTATTTTATTTTAATTGGAAAGTTATCCTCATCGATCGACCGTGCTAGGGGTCCTGATCTCAAATTTTACACGACATGTCGCCAACAACAACAACACCTTAAGTAAAGATAAATTGTTGTGTCTTGGAAGTTATTGTCTTTAAGCTTTGGTAACCTAGTTTAAACTAACTCGGACATAATATTTGAAAGGCGAAATTTATTATTATGGGATTTGGTACTTAACCGTTCACAATATTGAAACTTTAGACTTGTCCATAGTTTAAGATCGATTATTACCGACGTTATTTATTTAATAATAATATTACTCACGATGAGATTTTGTTGCCGGCAAGTTTCGAAATGATATGCCTAAGCTCTTTATGTCCAAAGTTTATGGAAGACGCTATAAAAAGGATAAATATGAAGACTGAACAAAAATTTAAATGGTAATACGTTTAAAAAAAACAACATTTTTTTTACTTATTTGAAAAAAAGAGAGGAGAAAAATTCCCGATTGTAAAGAACCTGGTAAGATTTGAATTCCTCGTACTTACAACATTACAAGCGTAAAAGCACCCCGTGAACCATTCATTGGATAACTAACATCCTTGCAAGGAAGCCGCAAATGGTTCGCTACGTTTGGTGACCTAACAAAGGTGCCATGGGGTGTGGTTTGTCATGGCGGCGGATGCGTTTGCCTACCTACTGCGTGGCAGGTCGGATCAGGAGAGGCTGATTGAGAGAGTCCTTCTTACCCCTCCAGTCGGATACTCTTGACCCATCACCTTGCAACGTAAGGGGAGGATTTCATATGTCCGTCATTCCTGGACATATTGAACCTAAGATTTCAACCCACCGCTCATACTTTTTTCTTTCCCAAAACTTCCTCTCCTTCCTTTCCCTAAAAAGATCCCCAAAAATGACATGAGAGATTTTTTCCTCAGAGTGTGCAATTTATACGCGTAGAAGTGAAACTAGAAAATCGCTAGACATCGCTTTCTTTTCTTTTGCCTATAAAGTGGTTTGAAGATTAGGTATTGATTTTTTAAAATAAAAATGTTAATTTTTTTTGGAATTTTGTAGGATTCGAACCTCTTTTCGCTGGATGTCTGCCTCTATGGCCGCTGCGATTTATGTGGACAGACTGGTGTCTTACGCCGCTGCGCTATCGGGGCTCGCGCCGCGCCGTGAATTTACCGCGTTATATTAGAACCGAGGATCCGAAAAATAATAACTTTTATTGACGCACTTCCGTTTCATTCAAATTTCAAATCACAACGGGGCTATTTCTATAGTTTAGATTCACTTCAAAATCTGTTGGGCAATGATAAAGAACCTAAGTATCTATCGTTGGGTTGAACCCACAACTCCTGGATGAGATTCCGATGTATTTGTCTACTCAGCTAATATAACCGGTCACTTTGTATCTTGGTATTCCACCACCATTATATAATAATTCAAATTCAAATCCAGTTTTGCGCTGACTCAAGCATCACAAGGTAAATTATATTGAAACGGTCTGCATAGTTCTCGTAAATACTCTGGCCATAGGTCCATTGGGTTATCTCCCAAGCTTCACTGTATTCCTTTGTCAGTAGGGCAGTCCCTTTAACCCCTCAGGTCTCGGACACATTCTGTCAGAAGGTCAGAATATTTCCGCAAAAAATCCAAATAAATGGAATATTTCTGAACTTATCCGAA
This sequence comes from Glyphotaelius pellucidus, assembly GCA_936435175.1. Lineage (NCBI taxonomy): Eukaryota > Metazoa > Arthropoda > Insecta > Trichoptera > Limnephilidae > Glyphotaelius > Glyphotaelius pellucidus. The sequence continues at coordinate 17,910,718 of OW386558.1, read as the reverse complement.
AACTGTTTTTGAAAGAATTTTATTATTTAAAATAAAAATAATTTTTTGAAGGCCAATTACAGTTTCATTTTATCTATCTAAAATTACTGATAACGGAAAAAATAAAAACACATTAAGACAAATATATAATAAACGTTATCGTCATTTCACTTTTTTGTCGTTTAATGAAAAAAAATTATAAATAAAAAATAAATCCTCCTCTCCGGCCCCTGCATGAGGTGAGCAAACGAATTCGCCGCTAAGACCATGAACACGGCCCCCCTGCCAAATCACCAAACGTAGCGCACCACTTGGGGTGACCTATGGCAGGAGTGTTGGTTATAATATACATAAATGGTTCCTGGGGCGGCAGTACCCATACTCGCCTTTTTTTATTTTTTTTTATTTATTTATTTATTTATTTATTTTTTTTTTTTTTTAAATTTATTTATTTATTTTATAAATCAACAATCCAGTCCCGCTAAGCCAATTGCAATTGGCTTGACAGCAGGTGCTTATAATTCCTTACAAATATATTTAAAGTTATAGTTTACATCTTTTATCTACAGTTAAACATTTTTTCATAAATTTTATCAAGTATCAAGTATCAAAATAAATATTCTTTTTCCAATAACCAATTTTTCACCATATATTTAACCTTATTCATAGAATTATGTTGCTTTATATTGTCAGGTAATAAATTAAATATTTTCGGTATGTTGTATTCAAACGTTCTCTGTCCGTACTTATTATTGAATTTCGGAACTATTAACCCGTCGTTACGCGTGAATCTAGTGCTATATTTATGATCTAGTTTCTCTTTATGCTGCGGGGTAAATATATGCTGAATTATAATTTTATACCATAGTATTGCCTTCACAGGTAAAATTTTTGCACTCTGAAACAGCAACGGAGTATTGTGTCTTTGTTTGAAAATGTTAGGGACAACTAATAATTTTACAATTGCGTTTTGTGCAACTTGTACCTGTTTCAGGTTGGTTACAGTAGTATTTCCCCATATTGTTAACCCATATCTTATTATTGATTCTGCTAGTGACATATAAATTATTTTAAGTGTATCAATTGATAGGAAAAAATTTAATGTGTACATTCTGCTAGCAATTGATCTGAGTCTTTTACAGGTTTTTTTAATATGTTTGTCCCATTTAAAAAAACAATCTACTGTAACACCAAGATACACATATTCAGTAACTAATTCTAAGCTTTCACAATTACAGTTAATTTGAATATTTTTGTGGATGCAATTAAAGTTATGAGAAATAATATTAGGATTAAATTGAAATTTGGCATTTGGTGATCTTATATGCATTACTTTAGTTTTTTTAGCATTTATTAATAGCCCTGCATCATGTGACCATTTACAGAGTTGATTAAAGTCAATTTGTAAGAGTTCAATTGCAATTTTTAGATCTTTGTGTGATATGACCAATGCCGTATCATCTGCGAATACAAAATGTTTTACAAAAGAGAAAGTTTTTTCATTATAGTTACATAGATTATATATAGTGTAGGTCCCAATATGGAACCTTGTGGAACTCCTGCAGATATATTTTTTGTTTTACTAAATGTATTATTTATTTTGGTACATATTTTTCTATCTGTAAGATAATCTTTAAATAAATTTAACAAATTTCCTCTTATTCCAATTTTTTCTAGAGTTTTTAGCATTTTTAAAGAGTTTATTGTGTCAAAAGCTTTAGAGTTGTCGATAAATAAAACAATAACATGTAATTTATTATTTAACTGATTATTTATATAATTGGAAAAATCTTGCAGTAGTTTTTCAGTGTTTTTTTTTCTTTGGAAGCCATATTGATTTGGATCTATGATAGCGAATTTTTCAATGTAATTATTTAATTTATTTGATAAAAATTTTTCAAGAATTTTTTCTAATGCTGGTAGAATACTAATTGGCCTATAATTTCCCAGTTCAATGTGTTTTCCACCTTTAAATATTGGTCTAGTGATACTACATTTAAATTCTTGTGGAATTTTTGCTTGCTTTATTATCATATTGATTAAATGAGTTATTATTGGCCCAAGAGTTTTTATATTTCTTTTTAAATCAAACATTCTTATATTGTCAATACCTGTGCTTTTAGAGTTTTTCATTTTTTTAACGATATTTTCAATATCAGTTATAGTTGCTCTTGGTATATATAAACTATGAGGTAGTTCTTCCAGTACTATATTAGAAGCTTTGTGCTTGCATTTATGTAACATGTTGCTGATGCTATCCGAGAAGTAATTCACAAAATCATTTGACACAGAATCCTCAGTTCTATCTTTTAACATGTATCGTATTATAGTTTCATCACAATCGTTTTTGGGTTTACGTCCTAAAATATTATTTATCTCATCCCAGGTTTTTTTTGTATCATTAAAACAGGTTTTAAATTTATTATTATAGTATTTAGTTTTATCTTTATTTATAAGTTTATTGACAAGGTTTCGTGTTTTTTTGTATTCTGTTTCATATGTTTTGTTTGTTGGTGTACTTTTCCATTTTTTATATAGTTTATCCCTTTTATTTATATTACATAATGATTCACTGCTTACCCATTCATTTATTGCATAAGGTCGTGTTTTCGGTTTTTGCACTATCGTTTTTGAACTACTATTGTAAAAATTTTTAAATAAAGATTTTATTTTTTCATATAATAGAATACAATCCTTCTCCTCTATAAGTTTACTCCAGTTATAATCTCTGATATATCTATCAATAGCCTTTTGTGAGATGATTTGAACATACTTATTTGCAAAGTCTATCGGACGTTTATGAGATTTTATATTAATAGCAGTGATAAAATGATCAGCAATATTATTTTCGCAGACGCAAGCAGTTATTTTCTTGCCTCTAAATTTAGCAAATATATGGTCAATACAAGTGCGAGTTATTTGTCCATTTAATACAGCTTCTCTGGTTACTATATTGATGCATTTAGTTAAATAATGGTTAGTAAGTAAGTTTTCATACGAAGTTATGATATAATCTTGGTCATTTAGTAAATTTAGATTTAGATCTCCGAGTAAGATAATATTTTCCTTACTATTAATTGTATCAAGATGTGCTGATAATTCCGTTAGAAATGAAGATTTACTGAGATTAGGAGGTCTATAGATGGCTATTATATTAACTTTAGTTTCGTCCTGGAGTATGAGCTTTCCTGTTATATTTTCAAAATGTTGTGATTGGAACGATTTTGGTCTAAATTCAAATTTGTTTCTAATATACAATATAATACCTCCTCCTGACTTATCAGTCCTGCAGTAGTTATATGCATTATATCCGGGAATATTGTACATACTCGTACTTTCAGTTTGAACAGATGTTTCACATAGCATTAGAATGTCAATATGCTTCAAACTATTTAATAAATATACATGCAATACATCCCAATATTTTTGTATAGATCTTATATTTAATTGAATACAAACAAGATTATCAGAAGCATTTATGCTTTGTTTTTTTATCCAAACTTCTAAATTATTTACTGTACTACATTCTATTTCGTTATCATTATCAATATACGAAAAATTATTCTGCGCCATTTAATGCTGTCGCTGTTTAATTTAATGCTGTGCTGTCGCTGTCGCTCTAGCTTCAGCCGTGTTGTGTGACTAGATCTGAATTGTCAGATCCTTCCCAACGAACATCTTATACATCTTGTTTCCCTTCCACTCTCTTCAGACTCACAACAATCCCCAATGGTGTATTTTAACAAAATATTAATATCGTTGAATAAAGTTTATTTTTCCGATCATTGTACTGCGTAATTTTATTATTTGAATTGAAATTTATTGATTTTTAAAATGATCTATAACTGCAATTTCCGAAAGTTTCCAACTGGCAATACCACCATGATGATACAGAAAACGCTACTGGATAGTGACGTCATTGACGCCAAATCACGAACAATTCGGGAGGCGGGAATGGGTACCGCCGCCCCGGGAACCTTTATTGGATAACCAACACCTCTGCCATAGGTCACCCCAAGTGGTTCGCTACGTTTGTGATTTAGCAGGGGTGTCCGGGTTCATGGGGCGAGGTTTGTCTAGGTTTGTCGAGGCGGATGACCAGGACACACTGAACCCCAGATTCCTATCCACCCCCTTAAACCCTATTCCTTCCCAGAACTCTCCTCCCCTTCCTTTTCTTAAGAAAAACCTTCCACACAGCATCCCCAAAGATGACATAGGCCCTGAGGAAAATTATTTTCCTCAGAGCCTCCTGTGTGAAGCTCATGTGAAAAAAAAATCGTTTTGGTAGCAAGTTCAAAATAGCATATTTACGATCGTTATAGAAAATAAATTCGATAAATAAAAAAAAACAGAGTGTGCAGTTAACACGCGGTAGAAGTGAAACCTTCAAAAAACAAAACTTACAGAGATTGAGACGAATGCAGAGTATCAGGAGTAGAATAATTGTAGGGTTTATGAATTATAAGTACCGCACAAAGAGGACACCGCTTAGTCCATTTAATTTTCTCACAGGCTAAATCTTGTAAATGTGTGATGAAAAACAAAACAAAAATAAAATAAAAAAACATTTAGTAAACGTTTTAATATTATGTAATAACATTTTTATAGCCAAGTCCAGATTCACCAATTTTATGACATTCATTATTTTTCTATTTCGCCCGTGACTTGTATTAATGAGCGTGACTGGGACGCATATTACATCACATAATGACAATATATAGCGTAGTTTTAGCATGGTATTATGCTGTATGCCTTTGTTTGTCCCATATAAACAGGACTCGTATAAAACAATGTTTGATCTGAGGAACCATGGCTGGCTAACGAGTGAATGCTTCAAACAAATGTGTGTTCATATTATACGGCCCGACAATTTTCATTTGTATGACAAACAAGGTTCGGTCTATTTAATAAGAAATATGTTCGCTGGCTATGGGCTAATTTCAGGGAATGCTGTACGAAATATATACAATACACGGCTTTCATTATTGGACCCGTGCTTAACAGCATAGGTACTAAAATTGTTGAGGATGACCCTTTTTTATTAAACATTTAATTAATAGATTTTTTCATGTGTTCACATCAGTATTCTAACGTTTGGAGTCAGTTTGACTATGGTGCCTTAATTTGGGGAAGAGAAAAATAATAATAATAATTTAATGAAAAACAATAATAAAAATAATTAAAAATGCTAATTAACTAGCTTAACTAGCTCTCTAGTTAAAAAATTAGGCTTATTAGATTTATCAAAGAATCTTTATATAAAGATGCAAAAATCAGTCATATTAAACAGATGTAGGATTACGAAAGATTTTTTAAATATTTATATTGAGGGATCAGTAGGATTTATCGGTTCAGTTAGGAGTTCTATTGAGCCGAACCCTCTGATATGAGAATATCTGGAGTAGGTGAAGTATTTTCCCATATGGTCTCTGGTAGGTTGACGTGTTGTTCTTGTATAGTTTTGAATTTATTATACTTATACAATGCAATTACATCGCGTGGATTGACTAGATGATCATTTGTGGAAAAGTGTGTGGAGGGGTTAAATTTTTCCTGTGGGGAAGATTTAACCCGAACATAAAGTCTAGAGAACAATATAAAATTCACCAAAGTTTGGTAATTAAACATAAATTGATTGACTGCCGTAATGTAGTACCATATTATGAATACGAACCAAATTCGTTTTAAGAAAATGAATTTTATAAAATATATTATGATAAAACTATACTAACAGACAGAACGATTCGTCATAATAGACCCGATATAGTTTTACATGACAAAATTTAAAAAAAATAACTTATATCATTGGTGTCGCTATTCCAAATTCCTGTAATATTCAAAAATCTGTTTCTGAAAAAATTAGAAAATATACAGATTTTGGCATTCTCGGACTATAAAAATATTACCATTTGTTATTTCTGGCATTAAAACCTAGCTCTCTAATTAAAAATTTAGGCTTATTAGAATTATTAAAGAATTTTGTATAAAGATGCAAAAATCAGTCATATTAAACACATGTAGCATCACGAAAGATCTTTTAAATATATATATTGAGGGATCAGTAGGATTTATCGGTCCAGTTAGGAGTTCTACCGAGCCGAACCCTCTGATATGAAAATATCTGGAGTTGGTGAATTATTTTCCCATTTGGTATCTGGTAGGTTGACATGCTGTTTTTGTATTGTTTTGTATTTATTTTACTCATATAATACACTTGCATAGCGTGGATTGACTCGACAATCATTTGTGGAAAAGTGTGTGGAAGATTTATTTATTGTTATCAAGTTTATTTTGTAGAACTCCATTTTAATTTTTTTATTTCTTTTATATATTTAATAATATTATTATTCAATTTATAAAAACAGTTTATTTATAAACAAGTTCTGCTAGGTAATTATTTTTACACGTGACAGCTGTTTCGCCTTCTGAAGGCATTATCAAACTGTCAATAACTGTCACAGTTTGATAATGCCTTCAGAAGGCGAAACAGCTGTCACGTGTAAAAATAATTACCTAGCAGAACTTGTTTATAAATAAACTGTTTTTATAAATTGAATAATAATATTATTAAATATATAAAAGAAATAAAAAAAAAAAAAAAAAAAAAAAAAAAAAAAAAAAAAAAAAAAAAAAAAAAAAAAAAAAAAAAGTGTGTGGAAGAGTTTAGTTTTTCCTGTGGGGAAGATTTAACCCGGACTTAAAGTCGAAAAATAATAGGATAATTTGTAGAGCGCCGTTTTTGTGAAAAATCACCTCAAGGGCTCTATAAAAAATAACTAACGAACCATCAGGCCGTTTCTTTGGAAGGGGCAGACAGAGAGAATATATTACTATTCAGATTTAGTATTTATACCTCGCTTATCCCCGACTTTTTCTACCACTTAATTTGGGGTAATTTATTTTACTTACATTTCTTTAAACAACTTCTTCCAAACAAAATCAATCGAAAAAGTAAATTTTCTTAAAAGTTAAGAAATAAATCAAATAGAAAACTATAGAGCTCGTTTATAAAACTACAGTTTTTAGATTACTGTTTTACAATGTTATATTTGGCCAATGAAGGAAATTTGAATAAGCTAGAAGTTATACAAAACAGAGCTATGAGATGTACATTGGGGAAAAGCAAATACGCAAGGGTTAATTAAATGAGAGAGGAGCTAAATTGGATTCCAATAAAAAAGAGACAGCTGTTTAATGTGATATTTTTTGTGCACAAGGTTATGAAAAACCAAATTACAAAATACTTTAAAGGAGAAATTATTTTTAATAGAAATGTAAATAACTACGAAACAAGAAATGTAAATAGAGTTAGATTGCCACATACGAACTGCCTAATGTATAGAGAACTAAAGATGTATGATGAAATGCCTGAACATATGAAGAATTAAGAAAGAATGAATGTAGGTTTTTAAAAAGAAATGTTATGCTTACCGTAAAAATATTTAAATTTATCAAATGCAATGTAAAATTGTACTTATTAGTTTATATTAATGTAATGTAACTCAATAAATAATAAAAAATATTAAAAAAAAAACTTCTCGCTTTCTATTTCCCCTCTCCCGCCTCCTCTTTCAGCCTCAAATGGGTTTGACGTAGACCCACTGGGGGACAACGCAAAATAATTACTTAATTGTTTTAATAATTATTTATTTGGATTTGCTCCTTTGTGACATCAGACCCCCAACTTTACCATTTAGCTGATGCGATATTACCGCTAGTGCTTCGGCGCGAACTATATAAGGGTGGGTTTTGCAAGTGCCTACCCCCAGGCATCCCTAAGTGAAACAAACGGGTTTTGTTTTAGGCAAAGTACCGGAGGATTAAAGGATGAAGGGGGTTGCGCAAATCCCTTTTTGCAAATGTCAAACTGGCTGCCGGTACGTTTAAAGGCAGCGCACACCTGTGGATGAAATACTTCAGTGCTTGGGTTGTTCTATGGGGAGTACGCGTAATGAATAGGAAGTATGAGGGGAATAATTGTACAGAAATAAGATAAATTTCCTGGTTTTGAGTGACATCTGAAGGGCTCAAATTCAGTGCAAATGGTATTTTTATGTACCGGGTGCAGCAGAGAGGACGGACGGTTTTAAAAAAATCATAAAATAGTTAATTTTTACTCAAAAACAAATTTATTGATGGAATCAGGTTTGCAAGGAAATAGCATTTGAGACAGTCAAGTGTGGAAAATCACACCAGGCATGTGGTGGTCGAAATCATTGATGCAGTGCTGGAGGCGTTCTTGGAAGTTCGCGGTAGACTCTCTCCAACATCGCTCTCTCAACTTGGGCGACTTCCAGGCGAATAATTTTCTTATGGGGACACCTCAAGGCTAGAGTATACGAGAACAAGCCCCGAACTCTGGACGAATTGAAGGACGCAATTCGAAGGATTATAAGGATTATAAGGACGCAATACCGTAGACGGCCTGCATAGTCCAGCGGTAAGGCTCTTGACTCGCATTTCGAAGGTCGCGCGATCGAATCACGGCGTGGCAAATAAACTTGATTAATTTGTGTTATTTCACAATTTATTCGTTTAAAATAATATACAGTATATTTTCTGCACGTTCCAGAGTGAAAGATACTCTCAGTATCGTCCTGGTGTAAGACCACCATTCAGAATTGAAACGTTGCTTGAAATAGCTTTAGCCGTGTTTGGTGACCAGATCTGAATAGCCAGGTACTCCCCACCTTCCTCTTCCCCATCTCCTTCCCCTTACTATTACCTTCAGCCTCACAACATACCCCATTGGGGATGCCATAGTCTCACTGGCTCCAGACGTGAGCAGCAGACTCTTGTGCGGTATTCATATTAAAAAAAAATGTTTATCTCGTTTCAAATCAATTCAAAATTAAATAACCTGTATCAAATGAAAACAAAATTGACTTGTGCAAACTGGAATTAAAACTCACGACATCCTGACTCGAAGTTAAGTATATTAACCGCATGCAGAAATTTAAAAACAAAATCGAAAACAAACTGAAAATATAATAATAAATATTGTATTTTGTCCTAGTAATAATGACACAATCTCGATCCAATAAAAGAGTATTATCGATTGATTCCCCGAAGTGGCGCGAAATAGGCTTCACCAGCAAACACAATCTTGCCACCGCTCACTTGAATTAATTATATTGACTCTGCCGACATGTGATATCAAATTAATAGGTAGGCTTTTTCATCATCGCGCGTGGGCAAGAGATTACATTATCAGGCGGGCTGCCCCAAATCAGAACATCGTCAAATTAATTTAAAATCTATAAACAAATAATTTCATCAGTTCAACTCCCTTCATACACGACGATTAATTTTTGATCAAATTTTATTATTTAAAATTTAAACAATGGCCTGGACTCACCAGAGCTTACCAATTTAATAAAACTCCATATTCCTTTAAGATTAACCCGACAATCGAATTTACTTCATTTGCCCACTTGTAGAACAAACTTTAGAAAAAATTTCCCGATTCCTCGAATATGTGCGCAATACAACGAATTGTTTCACAACGTAGACATTTTTAATTTAAACCTTCAGAAGTATCGAATAGAAATAACGCCTGCGATATTGGATTGATACGGGTAGTGGAAGGTATCGAGAGCATCTCATATCCTTATCCTATATTCTCCCTCCCCTCCCCCTCCTCTCCCCTTCCTCTCCCCTTCCTAAGTCTAAAATTTAGCTTAAGATAAATTAAAACTCCATCTAGAAAATATATTAGCATAAGAAACTCTTTTGGCTTTACTGCAGTTAACATATATATTTTTATGTCTATTGTATGTATATAAGCTTTTTGTTTCTTACAAATAAAATAAAATAAAAAATAAAAATATGGCTGTAAATATATTTATTTATTTACTAGCGGGATTCCGGCATGCGTTGCAATGCAAACAATAAAGGAATTTAATTTTATTACATCTTATTATGTTTTTTTTTATCCTATCTTGCACATCCCATTTAATGTAATTATTTAATGGAATTTTATAAATGTATGCTTTTATATGGCTGACAGAGTATTGCACTCACCGCTCTGGGGGCCTACTCTCTATCTTTCGGTTTAACAAACCAGCACGTTTGTGGTTTAACCTTCAGTAGCGGGTGCTGTCAACTAAACGGAAACGGTCTATAATTACTGTAAATATACTAAAAATAGAATTCATATTTTAGGTATTCCTCCGCAATACATTTATATGTTGGATTAAACAATAACAACACATATACATATTTACTGAGTGTACGGTACTGAAGCGCGAGGAAGTTTTAGCACGATAGGAGGAGGGTTAATATGCGTTTGTCACGTAGCTAAACCTGCCGTACGGACGTTGTGAAAGATAGAGACTAGGCCCCCTGTTCGGCTGAAATAAACAGTATTATTATTATTATTATTATTATTTTTATTAAACAAGAAATTTAAACTGAAGAAATCAGAAACATTAATGATAAAACCCAAATATTGCTCTCTGTCAGGAAACATTTTAAAAATATTCTTAAGAAAAAACTACTGCCACTTTATTGATCTTACAAATATCCTTTGTTTTTTTTTAATACATAATATTATCAAAATAAATACTACAGCACACATGTATTTATGTACAATGAATTATTTCAGTACTAACTAATAACAACATTTATGTACACTCCCCTTCCATACACAAGCAAATGCTTTCAATGGAAGACTAGTAAAAAACCTAAGATGTATTATTATTATGTACCATGTAAAACCTTATTTGTACCAATAAATAATAAACAATAAAAAAAATGTTTCTCCTGCGTGTCCTTTCCCATTTGTCCCGTTCCCTTTCCACCTCCCCTTCGTTTACCGCGTTCCCCTCACGCGTTCACACTCTTCTCCGCGTTCCCTCTCCCCTATCCCGCGATGCCCTCCCCTCTCCCGCCTTGAATACATTCAGTCCCGGTACATTCAGATTTTCAAACAGCCCGCGTGCCACCTATTGCATTTTTTTTACAATTTTTCTATCAAATTTGGTACCTAACATAGGTACCTATTTAAAAAAAACACAAATTTTGATAAGCATCAAAGTGTTCTTTTTTATAATATTCGACTCTGGTAAGTAACCATAGGTGAGAATAAATAATTAATTAATTTAAACATTTTCGAATATTGAATTTTAATTTAGTAATCGATGGTTTGCAAAATGTCATTCTTAAATTGTGACAGTTTCGTTAGAGTTTTTGTTATGATTAAAAAAACTTTTCAGATGTATTGTCATGTGGTTGTAATAATTCAGAAACCTATAATGGGACGAAAATAAGGTATTTCGATACAACAAATCATTCACATCAAATCACCAAAGTTTCATCGCAATCGGATGAACGGTTAGCAACGCATAATTCATAGAAGTGTACGCATTTTTTTATATTTTGAGATCGTTTGTAACCCGGGAGGAGCGTATTACAAAATAAAAAAAGTATTTTGTTTATTTATTTGTACATTATTTTAAGAGTGTTAAAATATTATCATAACCAAAAAAAAAATATTAATGTTTCAATAATATCCAATCAAAAATTGAATATCACATGTGCAATATTCATGCAATGATGTACCTATGACTTATTTGAATTCACCAGGAAAATGTTTTTTTTTTATTTAAAATGACCCCCATACCAGCCCTTCACCGAATACTTGGAGCCTGTCACCGCCCATCATTTGACCTCGAGACCATCTCACCAACGCCCCCGCTGGAAATCACTGAGATGGAAGATTAAATTTCATAAACCCAAAACGATCATCATCATCATCATCAGTATTCTTCAAGATAATATCAACAAATTGTTAATTTTGTGTAATGAAAATAGACTTCACTTAAATATCTCCAAATGTCAAATAGTTAGATTTTCTCGAATGAAAAATTCAGTGATCTTTAATGTCTACATTGATAATAATGCTCTTGAGACATAAACACAAATTAAAGATATGCATCATTTTTCAATAAAATCTTTCATTTGTTAACGACATAACGGAGATCTGTAATAAGGGCTTAAAAATGTTGGGATTTATAACTAGGCTAACTTAAAATTTTAACAACATAAAGTGTATTAAACTGTTTTATTTTGCTTATGTTAGAAGTCAGCTGGAGTACAATTCTACCGTCTGGAATCCACATTATAATACTTATGTACAAGCTGTTGAAAGAATGCAAAACAAATTCTTACGTCTTCTAAATTTTAAAATGGGTATTCAAACAATTATGTTGAACTAGGTATAACACTTTACGGCATATGCATATCAATTTTAAATGATATGCATATGCTCAAACTGTCAGACAGAAGAATTTTCATTGAATTGGTATTTTTATATAAAATTCTGAATGATTTAATGGATAGTCCGGTATTGCTTGAACTGATAAGCTTCCGGATACCACAACGTAATACCAGAAGTCAGGATTTATTTCAGTGCAGAAATTATGGGACTAACGACCGTATGTATTCCTCTTTGCCCAGAATACTAATGAAGGGAAATAATTATACCAAGTCAGGGGACATCTTCAATTTATCCTTAAACAAATATAAAACATTGTTTCTGAGGCAATTCAATTATATACAATAAATACTGTATATTTCTTACTAATCATGTGTAAAAGCCCCCAAAAAGGGCGTTAATAAATAAATAAATAAAATAAATTAATAAATCTTGGTGTTTTTACAAGTTAGCACCCGCAGAAATAACACCCACCGTAACCTCAAACGAAAGAATGCGTACAATGTACAAAGGAATAACGCGGTAAGCACAACATTGTACAACAAAGCGCAGCTCGGTAGCCTAATAAACGCCACAAAGCGAAAAACCTCGTAGAAAAATTACACGAAAATGTAAATAAAATTGGAATGAAAGGAAATGCATTTTTCGTAGAAAAGAAAGAATAAAGTGTATAAAGGACATGAAGGCAAACATTTTTTGTTCGGAATAATGAACAGAACGATGGTAATGGTCTATTTACACGATGTTTTTGAAGTAAAACTTCTTTACGCACGCTTGAATTGGGGAGTAAACTGGTGAATGCGTGACAAGAGCGTTACGGAAAGTGTGATCGGGCGAGGCGAGCGAAGCGTATAGAAGATACCTCATTAACTTAAAATTTTGTATTTGGAGATGTCTTACTAATTAACTGCACGATCGAGTATGGAGACCAGTGGATTTTATTTACAATTGGCAGAGATTGAACAAAATAAGTTTCTAATGCAACCATACAATACAATTACAGTACAATTTGGGAGGCGGGCCGCTCCGGGAACCATTTATTGGATAGCCAACACCTCTGCCATAGATCACTCCAAGTGGTTCACTACGTTTGGTGACTTAGCAGAGGTGCCCGGGTTTATGAGTTGTGGTTTGTTAGGATCTTCACTGCAGATGCGTCTATCCACCACCTGCATGGCAGGCCGGATTGGGAAAGAATGGTTGAGGGAGTCCCTTTGACTTCTCCAGCCGTACTCTCTCGGAACTGCACCGCAGTGGGAGGGGTAAATCGTACGTCCGTCACTCATGGACACACTGACCCCAGAATACTATCCACCCCTAATACCCTTTTCCTTCCCAGAATTTTCTTTCCTAGAAAAACTCTCCACACATCATCCCTGAAGATGACATAGGCCCTAAGGGGAACTATTTTCCTCTGGACCTCCTGTGTAGAGCTAATGTAAAAAAAAATACAAAGGAAAAGATATTACGATGAATGGTTTCTCAGTTAGGTGAATTACACATTCTTTAATTAACCACGTTGTAAACTCTTTATTTCCCTTAAATAAAATATATAAGTAAAATGATTATTCGAAACAATTTAAATTTTTGATAAGGGATACTAATTTTATAATCTATGAGCCAACCCTTATTGAAAAGCAGTAATTGTCCCCTCTAACCCCGGTAGGTGCTTAACTGATAGTCATTATGGGCGGCGTTGGATAAATGTCGTCACTTTGTTACAAATATGCTAATAAATACACAGAGATAAGGCTCAGAGAAGCTTAACTGAGGCATAATTGTTATTTAACAACATCCCTTGTGACCACTTCAAAAACATTTTTGTGGGTGTGATTTTACTTGAATAAAGAATTGAGATTTTCGTGCGGAAATATATATACGAGGGTGGGTTTTTAAGTTCGCGGAATGGGTGGTAAGTAGTGGAAATAAAAATCCAAAATTATTTTTCCTTCTCAATATATTCACCTAGGTAATAATCACTGGGAGCCAGGTCAGGTATGTAGAATGGATGTGGCAAAATTTTGAAGCCCACCTTCTGCAGGGTAGCCATCGCAACACGGCTCTTGTGAACAGGCGCGTTGTCGTGCAGAAGGGGGACACCTTTGGTAAATTTTCCCCCTCTTTTCTCCTTGATTTAATTGCTCTAAAATTGAACCAAGTAACTTCCGGTTATGGAGACAGCTTTATCTTTGTAATCGATCAACATGATTCCTTCTGAGTCTCAAAAGACTCTCGCCATGATTTTCCCAGGCGATTGTGACACCTTAAACTTCTTGGGCGGTGGTGTGCCTTTCTGTGCCACTGCATTGAGTTCAGTTTAGACTCAAGTTCATAATGATAAACCCAAGTTTTATCACCAGTAACAATTTGAGTAAATACTTTATTTTATTTTATTTATTAAGTTAAAAGAAATATAATATTTCGCTTTCTTAACTTAAATACAGAGCATATTATGTAGTAGTTTTTAATTTTGTTCCAAAATCTTAAGTTTAAATAGTTTTTTTTTAAAGGTTTTTATATTCTCTTCCGTTTTTAGATTATCTGGAGGGAGATTATAAATGTGAACTCCCTCGTGGCCAATACTTCTCTTGCTACTTTCAGTCTTGACTGTATTTGTGTACAATTTATTGTGTTGTCTTGTATAATGTTCGTGTACTTGTGATGTTTTTATAAATGTTGTGTTTGTGTGTATAAGTCCATTTTGTATTTTGTAGATTAAAAGACATATGTTATATTCGTACAATGTTCTTATTTTCAAAAGGTTCATTTCCTGGTATAGTTTTTTTGTGGGAGTGTCTGGGTTATAGTTGAAGAGTTTCTTAATAACTTTGTTCTGTATTATTTGTAAGTCGTTTAAGTACGTAATGTATGTGTTTCCCCATATTTCTATTAAATAATTTAGGTGGGACTGGATTAAGCTAAAGTATAAGCCCCTCTTTACCTCTGTTGGTAGAAGATGAGCAATTCTACCAAATACACCAATTAATGGGATGATTTTTGTTTTTAGTTTTTCTACGTGTTGTTTAAATGTTAGATGTTTATCAATATATAAGCCCAGGTATTTTTCGCTATCTAGAATATGTAGGTCTGTTTCTTCTATTTGTAATGGTTTATGCGATGGTATTATTCTTTTAGGTGAGCTTAAGATCATGTAACCGGTTTTATTAATATTTATTGTTAATATATATTTTTATTAGCCAATCGTTTAGTACATTAAGATCCGTTTGAGATTGTTCTAATAGACTTTCTAAGTTTTTGCCGAAGTAAAAAATTGCCGTATCATCTGCGTATAAGAAGATTTCACCATGTAGTTTTAGCTGACAGATGTCATTTATGTATATTTGGAATAAAAGTGGCCCCAGTATTGATCCTTGTGGAACTCCGTAGTTTATACTCTCGAGTTGACTGTTTTTATCTCCTATGTTAACACATTGTTTTCTGTTGGATAGATAGGATTCTATTAGTTTGATAGCTGGACCGGTTACACCTGTTTTTTCTATTTTTTTAATCAGTATTTCATGACTTACGGTGTCAAAGGCTTTTTGAAGGTCTACGAGAATTGCTATGACATAGTTTTTATTATCTATGCTAGTTCTAAGTTTATTTATAAGATCATTAGTTGCAGAGAGAGTATTAGATTTTTTTCTGAAACCGTATTGTTTGGCATATAGAAATGATTTTTTTTTCAGAAAGTTGTCTAGCCTATCGTATATTACTCTTTCATATATTTTTGATAGAATCGGTAGGACAGAAATGGGCCTATAGTTAGATGTTTGAGTTTTCAAGCTCCCTTTATATATTGGAATAACCCTTGCAATTTTACAACTGTCCGGAAATTGACCTTCTTTCAGGCTCAGGTTAATCAGTTTAGTAAGTGTAGGAGTTAGTAGTGGGGCAAGTTTTTGTACTGTTGTACATTTTAGTTGATCATGTCCAGCACTCGCGTTTGATTTTAGGGATTTTATAATAGCTAATATTTCGGGTTCAGTTGTGGGTTGTAAGTATATTGATTCCGCACTTTCATACTTTAATGTAGTTTTATCATCCAGCTTATGGGTGTATTTATTGATTATGTTATCAGCCAAAGAAGCGCCAATATTACAAAAGTAGTTATTAAAGTATTCGCATATCTTGATGTCTTCTGTGATGATTTCATTACCGTTCTTTAATTTAGTACATGGTTTACTTTGCGCGTTTGTTTGGTTCTTGATGATGCTGTTTATTACGTTCCAAGTCTTTTTGGTATTATTTTCATATTTTTTAAATAGGTTGCTGTAGTATTGTTTTTTTAAGTTTCGTTTTTTTATAGTTATGTCATTACGTATTTTAGTAAATTCTGTTTTTAGTAATAGGTTACAGGGTTGTTTTTTGATTTTTAGGTGCAGTTTATTTCTTTTTTTAATCATTTTTAATAAGTCCTTTGTTATCCAATCAGGAAGACAGGTTTTATTTGTTTTTATTGTTATTGAACTGTTGCAATTAATTTTGTTTATCAGATAGTTTACAAAGTTATTGTAGTTCAGTTCCGAGTCCTCATTATTGTTTATAGAAAAGGGGTTTTGTCGGATATCCTCCTCTAGTTTATCATAATCAATTTTTGTATGTTTGTAAGAGGATTTTTGCGAGTTTTTTTTAGTGTAGGTATGAAGTATGTCAAGAATCAATAGGTTGTGATCAGATATTGAGGTGTCACAGTTTGTTATAGTATACGAAAGGTTTACGTCTGAGATGATGTGATCAATAATGGTGTTGGTGTTTTCTGTAATACGTGTTGCATGTAATTTGTTTATTTTGTTCATTATAGTGAAATCGTTTGACTTGATGATTTCTGTGTATTTACAAGTATGTGTGTTTGTGGAATCAAGTAAGTTGATATTGAAATCCCCCAGTATTATGGACCTTTTGTGAGTTTTCAGTTGTATGTTTAACTTATCTAAAAAATTTTGAAAATTGGTGTTCGGTTTTTTATATATCACTCCGATGTTTAAGCTAAGTTTGTTTAAGTGTATCCAAAGGAAGTTGTTATCTGGATCTACTGTATTATCGATTAAGTTATATTCTAAGTTTTCTTGAATAAATATGGATACTCCACCACCGATGCCCTCAGGTCGGCAGGATGCTTCGTGTTTATAGCCTTCAATATTGATGAATGGTATATCCGTTTCTTTGAGCCAAGTTTCTGACATAAGTATGATGTTGATCTTATAGTCAATTGATTTTAATAAGCACAGGATCTCGTCGACTTTTCCTTTCAGGCTTCTAATATTTAGGTACAGGAATGAAATTGAAGTTTGATTTTTTTTTGTCCCCAACTGTTTGTAGAGAGTTACGTCATCTACCCGTTTATGTTGTTTTTTTTATTTTAAACAGCATGTTTTAATATGACTGGTGTGTTGTTCTTCTTTATTGTTATAAGATGTAATTTCGTCCGTTAAATTGGTGATTTTTCCGGCACCATCGGGATCCAGTTTTTTGGAGTTTGCGTATAAGTAGTATTGTAAGTAGATTTCGGTTCATAAGTGTCTATTTCCTGCTCGATATTGTAGCACCTTTTCCGGTGGTTATGCTTAATTATATCTATTATGTTTGTTCTTACCACACTCATCGACTTCGATATATCGTATTCATTCATTTGGTCGTAGAAAATTGGCCCGATGAATCGACAGTGATTTTTGAATACAGAAGTGTGAGATCTTATTTCACGGTTGAGTTTTGAAACATTCAGGTAATTATTTTTAGGTACCGAGTGCACAATAACATTGGTATGTTGAAGATTATTAATGATCGAGTATAAGTGACTAATTATATTTTTTGGCGACTTTTCATGTGTCCCAGTAAAAATAATTACGAAATCTTCTTTTGTGAGGATTTCACATGACTGTAAGATGGTTTTGCTTACTTTATCTACAGTGGCACCGGGATAAATATAACTCTGGCATTCTATTTTGTTTAAATTTTTCTCAATACTTCGTCTCATTTGCCTTCCACCCTCATCTCCAAAAATGAGTACTTTGGATTTTTTTTCTTGCGGCGGTATTGCGAAATCCACTGATTGATGGAATGTTTTTATGTTTTTTTCCACCGTGGGAAGCTGATTTGTTTCGGATCTAAGGGTGAGGAGCGGTTGATTACTGTTTGATGGTGTAATGTTTGTTAAAGAATTCTCCACTTTTTTTGTTACATGCTTTATTTCACGTATGTTTTTATCTATGTTTGTAATTTGAATTTTAATTTCTTGTTGAAAATTTTCGAATAATGAATATATCTTTTGAGACATCTCCTGGAAACTTTTGAAGTTTTTATTTAATTGATTAATTATTGAATTCAGTTTATCATTATCACCTGGTGGTTCATTCTGTTGTAGGGCTTCGTTCACAGATGTCTCTGTTAGTTCCTTTTCATTATGTTGTGGAGTTTTGTTCAAAGATGTCTCTATCATTGTTTGTTGAGAAGTTTTGTTAGTTTCTTTGCAAGAACTTTACTTCATCTTCGTCTTCCCTACAGAGGTCCAAAAATGCACGAGAACACTCCACGTGCTGTGGTTTTTGAGACGGCGCGCGTGAGCATTCCCGGCACCCATCTTGCGCCGACTTTAGTCATGCCAAGATGGTTGGGAAGAATTTTGAAAATGATTGTATCTGATACTTTAATCATTTCTGCGAGTTGTTTCTTCTTTAATCGGGCATCTTTTTATATTAATTTTTCGACTTTTTGAATAATTTCCGAAGTGGTCACCGCGATCGGCCTTCCTGGCCGTGGGTCGTCTTCAAGTGACTCCCTGCCTTCTTTTAAGAGGGTATGCCACTTGCACACCATAGTTTTACTTGGAAAAGAGCCCCCGTAAACGGATGACATCTCTTTCAGTATGGTCTGAACTGATTTTCCTTGCTTGGCAAGGAACGTTATAACAGCGCGAAACTCGATTTTCTCCGTATTTCACAATTTCTTCCCGATTAATTTGTTTGGTCGATGAAAGCTCAAAGACTAATGATCTAATTACGATAAAACCCGGTGTTTATACTAACAATGAGTTGTTCAATTAGTACCTAATTCAGCGACACCCCCACTAATCACCTATCTACCTATTCCGCGAACTTAAAACCCCCTCCCCCCCGTATATATAATTTTTTTAATTTTATTTATTTCGGCACAATGGAACTATCATTAAAGCAAATCGATTTGGGAGTCAGCTGTGCGCACCACCTTCCAGGGTAACATTTAATGCATAACCAATACCTTTGCCTCAGGAGGCAGAAAGACATCCCTGATAGTTCCCTACGTTAGGTGATTTAAGCTGGGTTCATCGGGTGATATTTGTTTAGATCATAGGTTCACAACGTGGGCGATAATGCCCCTTTGTGAGCGTTTGAAACTTTCAGGGGGGCAGTAGAAGACCCAGAGCAAATAAGGGGGCGTTGAGACGGCACAGTGAAGACGTGGGCAGGTTAAAAATTTGGTCTAAAAAAAAAACACGCCAAGCATGTACTAATAAAGCAAAGTACACTTTAATATTGGCTAATTTTTGTTATTGTAATCATTTTTACCACGTGTGCGAAAATTCACATATTTCGGTAGTTTGGGAAGTGAATAAAAATTTAACTGAAAGATTCAATTACATTTAGATCTACATTAAGTTGGATGATATGACATAATATCATGAATACAAGAAGGAAAGAGGTAGCAACCCGGTACCCAAAATACAAAAGAATTGCTATTTTAACTTGTTAAACAAAAAGGCATAAAAACCTTTATGTTTGGTTTATTTTTGATCTACGATTTAAAAAAAATTAAAAATTGCCCGGAGGACTTTACCCTCAATGGAATGGTAGATTTATAATACGATAAATATACACTTCAGAGCTATTGGTGCTACGTTTGAAAGTAGACGGTGTAGAGGAAGGTTTTGCAGCATTGGCAATTCAAATTAGAGGTCTAAATACATTAAAAAAATTTCAAACAATCAACTCAATTCTAAAAATCACCCTTTCACTCAAAATAATATGGACCAGACGAACTAATTATTTTAAGTTTCTCTTGGAGCAAATTGCACTTTAATAGCTTGTTTTCTAAACATAGTAACGAAAAAGATTATTTAGAAGTCTAGCGAAACCCGATCATTTCTCATGAGAAAAAATCAAATAAAAAAATGCGGTAAATAACGCTAATCCGCGTTCATTTTTCAGGGAAGCTAAGCCGCAGACGCGACCCCTGTCAGAGGGCGCAAGAAACATTGCGCCATCTCTTGTTTTTCAGGGAAGCTAAGCCGCAGACGCGACCCCTGTCAGAGGGCGCAAGAAACATTGCGCCATCTCTTGTTTTTCAGGGAAGCTAAGCCGCAGACGCGACCCCTGTCAGAGGGCGCAAGAAACATTGCGCCATCTCTTGTTCAGGGAAGCTAAGCCGCAGACGCGACCCCTGTCAGAGGGCGCAAGAAACATTGCGCCATCTCTTGTTCTAACTAACTCATCTCTTACCTCACAGTCACACAAGCTTATAAATTTTCACAATAATATTTTGAGTTCGGAGGTATTTTCAGTCAACTTTGCATAACTGTTATCATAACAGAATCAATATTACTAATTTCGAATATGCGTGTGTCCTGCGTAACTCTGTTTTAATGAAGCTGTGAAGGTAAGTGCCATTTACATAAATTATAATTGATTACGTGAAGAATTCAGAGAAGCTGTAAAATTCTTACCTCATTCATAATATTTTAAACAGAAAATTATTTGAATTGTTAATTCGATTTTCATCAAGAAGTATCAAAATTCTGCTTTCAGTGGTAGGAAATGGGGATGGTTTATTGAAATATTGTGTTGGTAGGCAGCGAATGAAACATAACATTTGTATAAAACAAAGCCAGGCGGACCGTCCATCCGCCACAGACACTGCTTTATGTATGTCGATCGTCCAGTTGATAAGACATCTCCAAACTAAAGTTGAGCTGAGTAACCACGTAAAGGTGTTCCCTCTGGTACAATACTCAGATTATTCACAAACACCTGAAAATCAATTTTAATGCAGAAAACCTTGTCGCAAATAAAAAAAATGTTGCTATTTTATGAGTACATATATATCAAAATGTTGGACAGTTAAGCCCCCCTTTGACTTGTCTGCAAGTCTAGACTTGCATCCCAGGATGACTATTTTATTTTTATTTTAGACTTTTCTGCAAGTCCAGACTTGCATCCCAGGATTACTATTTAATTTTATTTTTGACTTTTCTGCAAGTCTAGTTTGCATCCCAAGATAACTATTTTATTATTATTTTTGACTTTTCTGCAAGTCTAGTTTGCATCCCAAGATAACTATTTTATTTTTATTTTTTACTTTTCTGCAAGTCTAGACATGCATCCCAGGATGAATATTTTATTTTTATTTTTGACTTTTCTGCAAGTCCAGACTTGCATCCCAGGATTACTATTTTATTTTTATTTTTGACTTTTCTGCAAGTCTAGTTTGCATCTCAAGATAACTATTTTATTTTTATTTTTGACTTTTCTGCAAGTCTAGTTTGCATCCCAAGATAACTATTTTATTTTTATTTTTTACTAAGTCTAGACTTGAATCTCAGGATGGCCATTGACTTTTGACTGTTGGATCTTATCTAAACACAAAATGTTCATAGGTAATTGTTACGTTTGATCGTCTATTTTGTTGCCTCTCGCTTGAAGTCGATGGTATGTGTTGTTCCGGACTCGTGGTAGATCTCGCTTGAGGAATTCTCATTATGTTTGCCTCCAAACGCTGCCTATTCTCTTCTTCAGTCTCATTGTCTGAAAGATTTTGAACTTGACCTGTGTTACGCGTACGCCGACCGATATTTTATCTCAACACTTAGTATTTGGAGATATCTGACTAATCAACTGGACGATAGATATATGTCAGCTGAATTCTTCGGCTTTGTCCGGGCTTTACAAATGAAGATGGCGACCATTCTCTTGTTTTGAAGGTAAAGTGTGCAAGATATCATCAATCTCGGAATAAAACTAAGATTTGCATTAAAAACCAAGTTCGCGCTGCCTGCCCGGTGTCCGCCTAAGAACTGTTTTGAAAAATTGGTAAACAATTTAAATATTTATTTTACACATTACTGTTTTTAGATTTCATTTTCGGCTAGGTAGGGTAAGGTTTCAATCAAAACCTAAAATAATTATTTAATTTCATCAACGTTTGTATTCTATATTTTTTTTTCTAAGCTCTACAAAATAATTCTGCCCTTCTCAGAACCGACAACTTCTAGAGTATATTTTGTACCCTGTTTAAGGAGTTGAACGTCACAAAATTTATAAAACTGGGAAGACTTCGGTGTCTGGGTCATGTGGAGAAAATGACCGAGCATCAAGCACCAAAGTTCTTGCTGAACTCAAGACTGATAGGACAAAGGAACCTGGGAAGGCCAAGATTAAGATGAAGCGATAACGTGATCAAAGATATATCTACCTTGGAGCTTCTAAACTGGAGAGAGCTGGCACAAAGAGGAAGACTCTTTAGGAGGCCAAGACCCACCAGGGGTTGTAGAGCCAAGAGAGTGATATTTTGTATTCAAAATTATAATATGTTAATTACATTCAAAAGTGGCAGAAGATAATAAGCATTCGCGTGTCGTGAATTAGGTGGGAAGCATTCCATAAAGTCGTGGCTATAATTACGTGCACACTGCACACTCTGTAAACTAATAGAACCGACGTGCTCTGCCTCGATATCGCCTAGCTATTATCGGATGCTAATGCATATCAAAACAATATTTTATCTCGTTAGCGGCACTATATGCATCGGTGCATAGAATTAATAATAACACAAGAAGTGCCCCATGTGCGTGTTCCGTGATCCAATTATAGGCCTAATTTCTGCCCATATTTCCAAACAAAATTGTGGTTCACCATTATTACGAAATTCAAATGAACTGTTGTAACGAGAGGCACCGCGCCGATCCGAATACTTTCTCATTCCTACATAATACGGCATCCTTGTCTGCCGTCTCAGCGCGCTGGAGGACTTGCATTGGTTGCACAATTCAAACTAACGGCTAATCAGCGTGCAGCCCCCCGCTCCCGGACACCTAATTACACCGGCAGCCGCCTATTTAAACGACCGCACGGCCTTGAGAAGCCAGAACAGATATCCAGCGAGCAGTCCTAAAGGCTCAATACCCACGATCAACAGTGAGATGTCTTTGTGTCCACTTTGATCGGTAGAGGAACTTTTAGAGATAGCAAGTCTGAAGACCTCAGTAGGAGGTTACACGCCGCGTGTATTAACGAAGTATTCCTATACCCTTTGTTATTATTATTTTTTGTTATACTGTTCGTAAATAAAAGCTCTGTTGAACTAACGAAGTGTTTAAACATAATTTACGTTATACTGTGTATTTTTTCGTCATCAGTAATTTTAGTTAGAAAAAAACGTAAGGTGAGCCATTTTTAAAACATTTTATGTTTTTATACAAAATTTCTTTATTTTAAAATAATTTGTTTTTTACGATTTATAAAATTCTAAAGCGTATTTTACCACCTTTCAAACGAGTTTTTAGTTAAAAGTTTATACTTTTGAAATATTCCATTTCTTTGGAATTTATTGTAAAGCGGAAATATTTTTACCCCTGACAAAATATAGTCGAGGCCTGAAGAGCTATTCTCTACCTTTTGTGAGATCGAGATAGATCTCAGGCGAGATCTCCTGTTAAATTTGTGTGTTTTTCTACGGCTGTTGAGTGAATAAATAATCATGCATACTTGCAGGAATTCGTGTTTAAAACAACCTCAACTAAAATATGTGACAGCTCATGGCTGAAATTCTGACATCGGCCCGTAGAAAACAAATAACAGCCGTAGAAAATCACACAAATCTGACAGGAGATCTCGCTTGAGATCTGTCTCGATCTCACAAAAGATATAAGAGAATAGCTCTTCTGATGATTAATATTGACTTCAATGATTAAAATTACACTTTGAGGTTTTATACAATTTGTTTAAAGGTGTTCATTGGAAATATAAATTTCTAATCGTCCTTCAAAAGGCAATGATCCTGACGCAAATATATTTTTAACATTCTCACAATTTTTTTTTAGTATTTCTTGGGCATTAACCATGTAACAATTTTTATATTTTTTGTTTTGAAGGGTTTTATTTCACATGTATATTTGGGACTTAATTTTTATTTCTCTGCTACGGGTTTTAGTTCGGCATATGTCGCTGGGATAAAGGTTGCAGTATAAACAGCCAATAAGACGAAAATCGCGTCGCGAATATGCTGCGTTGTTCGCTAGCCACATCAGTATAGAAATGATGAGATTTTATTAGGTGAGGGTGGTAGGTGATGATAATTTGGGGGATGGGGGGTGGAGGGGAGAACGGTAGGAGGAGTCAACATAACAAGGAAACACGTTCCATTATCGACGTATGTTTTGTTTGTTGACATTATGTTGACTCTTCCCACCAATCTCCACCCCACCGAAATTACCACCCACACTACCCTCACCTAATTAAATCTAATCATTTCTGTACTTCTATAATTTTTAATTTGTTAGTGAAAGACACGAATGTGTCGAAACCGGTAGCAGATAAATAAAAATTAAGTTGCAAATGTATATGTGAAATAAAACTGTTAAAAACAAAATTCTTCACAAATCCTACAATTATTGATTCCCGTAATTTTTCAAGAGTCTTCTCTAGTTTAATTATAAGTATTATATTTGCGCCAGATTCTGGAGTCACCGACCTCCAGATATCTGCCCACCTAAAAACTCCTTCACACAGCATCCCCAAAGATGACATGGCCCTCAAGGTAGTTATTTTCCTAACGGCTCCATTGTGGAGCCAATGTAAAAAATTATAAACTCGTATCTTTATAAAATTATAGGCCATAAATATCACGAAGTATCATGGTAGGAAGATACTATATTAATATCGTGGTAAATATCCTTCGAACTCTGCATAATTCAGCTCCAGTTTGATGATAATGTGAGGGCCCCCTGTACGGAGTTGTAAAAAATACTTCTAAGCATGAAAATACATTTTTTATCATTTCTCGTAAAAAATCTTACGAGCTTAAGACCGATGCTGAAAACAATTGGCCCGAAGCGTTATTCGGTAGATTGGGTTATTGGGTTTGGAAATGAAGCCAGACAATGGGCCACCATTAAGACTACCCAGGGGCTGTTGTTTCAGCCGATAGGGGTCAGGATTTATCCACGTTAAATAATTCCATCATCAAGCTGGTATAAATCAATATTTAAACCAAAAAAACCAGTGGCGTTCCGGGCTTTTCCCATTTCCACAAGAAGGCAAAATGGCGTTTTTACAGAGCTTGTAACTTTTTTTTTCTCCAGATATTATACAAATATTTGAAAGGAAAACTTCTCTCTCTATCAAAAGTAGTGTTTTCTGCTTTCAACTTCTCATTAGGTAATGACCTATATATTTTTTCTTCCCAAAACTTTCTCTCCTTCCTTTCCCAAAAAGACCCTCTACACAGCATTCCCAAAGATAGCGTAGGCCCTGAGGGATTTTTTTTTTGTCAGGGCCTCTCATGTGGAGCTAATGTAAATAAAATTATAACATCGTAATGGTTTGTTTAAACTAAACCTTTAGTAATACAATCCATTGAAATAATCTCAGATTCATGATGAAATGGAAATATATAAAAGAAAGAAGTCACTTAAGTTATTTACTAATGTGAAATTGCTGTAGACTATCGGAAAACTAAACTCAAATATCAGAGCATGTCTTATCTCAAAAAAAATATTAGATAGTTGATCAAATTATTAAGAAATTCATAAATGTTAATTTATAATTTGACATCCAAATTGATAGGAAAACTGATTGGATCGAATAAATATTAAATCTGTAATGAATGGGCGCCAGTCCTGATAAAAAATAAGACCTAATTTTTTAAATAAACTAAAGTCAAACCCGATTATTGTTTAATCATATTGATGCTACCAGTCGAATGTGCTGTTCAAAGCACTCTTGTGTCACATCGAAACTGAGTTCTCAACGGTAGTTAGTTAAAGTTTCAAATTGTTCACGGGTACTTAAAAACATGTTGGTACTCGACTGAGCTCTTTATGATGTATTCTTTCTCTTATAAATTCGGGGGCTGAAGTTTAATTCTGTTACAAAATATTCGCCATCGCAGAATTTTGAATGTATTTCGTTTCTCTTCGTTTTCATTTTCAATCTAATCTATGTTGTTATTTGATCGTACTAAATAATGCGTCCTTTCGACTTAAATACAGTTTTATGCCTAGTTTAATTTTCGTCCTATCAGAGGTTGGCTATCGTAAATACTATCTTCACCCTGCAAATGGCAGATCGACTTAGCGCAATTGCACTCAAACTAGTCACATAGGCTTCAAAGCCACTAGCCACTATTTATTTTTTACGACGTCTTCTAACGGTCTTCCCCTAGATTTTTCAAGGTTTATCTTGTATTTGATGCTTCTTATGTTTGACCAATGATGATGATTTGTATTGTAGTTTTTACAGTTTTATATCCTGTTATTTGTGAAAGTGTGACTCTCAAATGGAAAATAAATTAGAAAAATACAAGAAAATTTGTTAGGAAGTATTTCACCATCCTTTGGTTAACTATCTGAATTGTATTGAAAAAGCTTCTAAGTGAAGCCGTCAGATGCCAGCAGAGAAAGTGCTTCTATCGAACGCCGACAGGGGTGCACGATTAGATGGATGCCGCCGAGACTGGCCCTGGCGAGCGAGTACAGCGGTTCAATTAGCCTCTAGATAGACAGGTCGTGTGACTTGCAGAATTATTTTTGTAAATGCGT
This sequence comes from Glyphotaelius pellucidus, assembly GCA_936435175.1. Classification (NCBI taxonomy): domain Eukaryota; kingdom Metazoa; phylum Arthropoda; class Insecta; order Trichoptera; family Limnephilidae; genus Glyphotaelius; species Glyphotaelius pellucidus. The sequence continues at coordinate 17,883,731 of OW386558.1, read as the reverse complement.
AAAAACATAATAAGCCAGTTGTTATCAAGAACCTAAAGATATTGAGTAGTCCCCCACAGCACTAAAAGTGTTTGAATTTAAATAATACTCATCATTACACTATCCATTATAATAGAAAAGTACTCCCAATGGATATAAAACTTATCAGATATATTGGTTGTTCATTTGATTAGTCAGACATCTCCAAATACAATTATTTGAGATATTGATGAAAACAATATTCGAAAGCTCATCATAAATCAAATATTATTTACACAGGTCTGTGTTTGATATATTATATGTGTTATAAAATAACACCGGGAAGCGTAACGGTCCGGTGCATTAGTATAGACATTTTAAAATTTTCTACTACAGTGGAATCCGTTTAAAATGACATCGAAGGGAAATGACAAACACGTCATACTAAGCGGACGTCATACAAAGCATTTTGTAGAAAATAAACAACCTCCTGTTTTTTTTAGGTAAAAATGTAAGTATGTATTTTAATATGGAGAAACACAGCACATTAAAGACTCGTGACGTGAGAAAAGAGCATATGAAGACTCGTGACGAGAGAAACACAGCAAATTAACGTCGTCGGGCATTACGCGACCCTCCCAAACACTGCTGAAGGTCGGTCACTATAACCGACATAATTTAGCATGAAATTAGGACATAATTTATTAAAAATGGTTCATAATAAGCGACATGTCACTATAAGCGAAGTCATTATATCCGACTTTGTTATAAAGAATTTTATGTGAAAACCAAACTTCGCTGTGTAATTACATCATATTTAGCGGTTGGTTAATATAGGCGGAGTCATAATAAACGGATTCTACTGTAGTAACTAAGAAAACATCTATTTATCATTCAATTCACTTCTGTTTTTCTGAATTATTAATTGATTTGGTGGCATTTATGAGTAATCTGAGAATTCTGACTAATCAACTGAACGACCGATATGTATATATAGCCACTATTCATAAGTTTAAGTACCGAAAGGTAACTCGATCTTGAGAATAAATTAAATCGTCAATCAAAAATAAACCGTAAACTGTGAATAGTGCTTCTTAAGAGGATGGCAAAATACCTATTGAGAATTAAACATATTACAATAAATAAAAACAGAACAGAAACAACAAGCAAAAGGTAAAGCAAAACGTGAAAGGATTAGAATTTTCAATTCAGAGATTACACTTTTAATCTCCGTAGCCCCACGGTACAAACAATGAACTTACAGGATACCCATCTCTTGTCAACCAACTAAGCTTTTGTTCATGAATATTGTTTTTTAAGTCACGGACGTCTCTGACTAACAGTGCTATATTATTCACCCGCCTTCCGCAAATAAATATCTCAAATCAGAGCTCGCAACAACAACCTCTCAGCTTTTATGCATAATGTATTACCCAATTAAACGTCATCCCGGACGCAAACCATTATCTGCTAAGTACTCAACCTTATAACATATATTATATTTCCTTTTTGGGAGCTCGTACCCTTAAATTAAATATACATATCTGAGATATTGTCTTAACCACACTCATCTTATTGGATTAATTTCTTATTATTAATATTACTCGAATCCTTACACGTCAATCTGTCTCTTACCGATTGACGAATCAAATTTAGGCATATAAATATACTGATCAAATCCTTGTACTTTTGTACCGCCTATCAGAAATTTTGCTTTTGCTTTCCAAAATACGCTCATTAAAGAACAAATTAAATATTTAATTAAATGAAGACACTATGAGCGAAACTCAATCGAAAATCTGGAAACAGAAAAATCAGAAAAAGATATTTGCACCTCTGGGACACGAACCCAGGACCTCCCTACTTTCCGGGCGGGTGCTCTTATCCACTGAGCTAAGGTGTCGATATCCAATTCGGTCACCTTTAACTGTACCATACTTCAACTGAGAAACACCCATATTATCTTCATTTTTCTTAACGCATATTTTTATTGGCTGCCATCTTTATGTATTATATTTATGCAAATATCTTTTTGCCACCTTTATTTATTATCTTTATGCAAATATCTTTTTCTGATTTTTCTGATTCCAGATTTTCGATTGAGTTTCGCTCATAGTGTCTTCATTTAATTAAATGTTACAATTTGAGGTTTTACTCATAAAAGTTAAAATAAAAAAAATAATAATATTATATATTATTACTAGCTGCATGTGTTATAGTGCCATATTCAAAGAAATAAATTTCTCCCTGTATGTTCTTTCTCGTGCGTCCCCGTTCCCCTCCCGCGACCCCTTCCCCTACGGCGTTTCCCTTATATCTTCCCCGCCTTCCCTTTCCCCTCTTCCGCTCTCCCGTCCCGCCAACCTTCCTCCCTCGTGCCTCATATTCATGCATTATTTGTTCACTTGTAATTGATCTGTGTAATCCCAGGATATTTAACAAATTAAGAGATACCAAATTTCACCCTATGAGCAAGAAATAAATTATATCTATTGATATATCAGCTAATTCTAGTGGTTACGAATGTGATTCCATAACCCACACAGACCACCTAACTATGTGGGGTATCACAGTAGGAGATAATACGTGGACCACAAAGATGCTGGGCTAATTGAAGCAATCCTGTCTAATTGGACGTAGTCCAAAGGTTACATAATTTCACGTCAAAGCGGGGTGGGTTCAACCGAATGACTGATACAATTAAGAGATAATTCCTAGAATTGAAACCCAATCGCATACTGGTTTTAGAAACACTTGCTAGCAAGACTGGAGATATGCTGAGATGCAGGCCGCTCAGAGCAGTTCAGAGCCGTAGAATAACGTAGAAATCAAAATCGGTGACCAACTTACAGTGCGACGCAGGCAACACAGCTTGCTTCAGCTTATACATGCTTTTGACAATGGCCGTTTGACTTTTAAATTAATGGTTTACAAAACACAAATACCTTAAAAAAGCGAGATTCTCATAAAAAATACTACCCGCTTGCGTATGTGTCGCAGAATCTGCGCCGCGATCACGACTTGGCGCAAAATAGAGCAGATGCGTCACGTGGCGCGTGCCTACCACGCAACATATGTCGTTTTATACACGTCCATACATTGGCAATTTACCCTTCTGTACTCAGATCAGCTCTGCGCGGCATATTTCCTTCCTATGTGTTGCATCCAAAACTGCTTATGAATTATAGCTTTGAGTGCACTTGTTTATAGCCTATACTTAAACGAAACGAGACGAAATGGTGTTTGCTGGAATTGGGTGATAGTATTTATAGGAAAAAACAAGGTATGCCAGGAAAAAGGAATGACCAATCACTTACTTCTGTATCTCTTCTTATATACAGTTACGTAAACCAACGCGATATCTCGAGGTAATTATCACTACAACAAAACGAATGATAACAAAACGATATTATTTACTTCTGAGATGGTTAAATTCCTTATTTTTAGGTAAATTGAGATTGTGTACACGAAAAAAAACCAACAAATTACTTCCGAGTTGGTCCCAAATCTTCTTCGGGTCCACAACACTTTTAGCGATGTATCCCCTTCAGTGGACTAATAATTCTGCGAACTTTGCCAAAGATAAATAGCAATACTCCATCGTCGTAAATTGGCAAAAACATCATTCAGAGATATTGAAATTTGAAGTACAGTACAAGTTTTTATGTTGTTAACAAACCTGCTTATATTTATTAGTTATGCGGTTAAGTACAGGACGTACATTCTGTGCAAGAATCTTCATTTGCATTGGGCTCAGGTGAACATTGTCGCTTCTTGCTGTCTCTTTTCAATGATTTATAAAAATCACGATGAATTCTTGGAATTGTAAGATCAGAAAACATCTTCATGAGATCTTGATATTTTTCTTTTGAAATGCCTAAAACGCTGTCGTAAGTCTTTACCAGCTCTCTGTCTTGCCTTCGTTGTCTGCTCCTTCTACACTTAGGTTTACCCCAAAAAACTCATCGTCTATTTTTGTAAAATTAACTCAATGAGTTCAGTTTTATTTACTGCAGCTAGCAATCAGAGAATCAAGGTAATTTAAAATTATGGTTTTCAACAAAGTAATTTTTAAAATCATAGCTTTTCAACAATTTTTCTTTTTACCTCAAAAGGTCAGAATTGGACGCAAAAATGATTTTTTTTGCTGTCCTTCACATCAATCTGATATCCTTTAAACAGATTGATATGTAACATAACAAAGTCATAAAGCATAAAAGAGGAAATCTCTTTGGAACCTCTTTTTCCTCATGTCTCATACAAAAGATAACAACTTACATCTTGGTTATCTAAATTATGAAATGCTGGGATGTAAATTGCCGATTTTCTCACTTAAAATATTTGTTCTGCTGCATCTTTTGGTGTATTTAAAACAGCTTCTGAATCAAAATTGAAAGCAAAAATATATAAATAATTTTGAGACCAATGTTTATCTTCATTCCTTGCTTACCTGGTTAAGTCCTGTCTTTGAATATGTAACTTTCTTGAACATTTTGTTGTCTTGTTTCGTTCATGGTATTAAATACCGAACATATTATACCTTGAACTTTTTCGGGCTTGAGAAACCCCAAATTAAAATCTTTTAATACTTTTTGGTATTTTATAAATGACACAGGTGCGTAATTATTTTTCTGAATTTCTTTTACATGTACACTATGCGTAATGATTGCAATTTTTTTAGTACAAAATTTACAGCAGTATTGTGACTCGACTGGATGAAAATATTGCATGTTTTTCTTATTTTATTTTGTGGAATATGTTGGCCTCGTTGGTTTTTTTAATGACTCCCGTGTTAGATAATTTAGAGAACGAGCTTTTCATTAATACGTCTGTTAAATTAAGGGTAGATTTAAAAATCCTTGATACACCAACTGCTTTTCACCACGAACAGTTAAATAACATGTTAGGAATTATAATTGTCCTTTTGAAATTCCTATCCACCTCCCTCCCACTACCTTTAGTGCAGTTTAAACCTTCGAACCATACGCAGTGTAATTACTTACATTAGCAATTATTTCACAAGGCCTTGAAAATAAAAATGAAAATGATACCTCTAAACAATGGATTAAAATCCCTTATATTGGCGAAATATCGACAAAAATATCCAGATTAACTAATAATGATAAATTCAAAACAGCTTTTTATAATGTGAATTCTCTGGGAAGAATTTTAATCAACAATAAAGACAAGAGAGAAAAATTTGAAAACTCGGGAGTTTACCAAGTGAACTGCGCCAACTGCCCGTCATATTACATAGGCCAAACTGGAAGGTCATTCAAAACCAGAATCAAAGAACACTTTACAAACTGGGTAAATGACAAAGGCGAATTATCAAATGTAGCATCACATTTACTAGAAAACAAGCACTCGTTTGATAAAGACAGAGATATTAAAGTCCTCCACACTTGTAATAAAGGCCATAAGCTAGATAGACTAGAATCTTTAGAAATTTCCCGCTTAACTAAAAAAATAGACCATAAATTTGTAATGAATAAACAATTAGAGTCATTTGCTAAGTCTCCACTTTTGTATCCATTGTAATTTTCATAATAATTTCGAAATTAAAATATGTATTTAGCTAATAAAATGACCATTCCTACTCCAATGTAAACATGTATCCCTTCAAAAAGCTATTAAAAAAAATCCCATGCATCATAAATGTAATAACGATTTGATAATAAAATTAGGTCTTTAATAATTCATACCACTTGTAAGGTTTTTCCTAAACAATATTGAAGTGAGCTACAAACCCAAGGTAATTAGCCCACTGGAATAACCAAAATATTTAGAAATTCAACAGTCTAAAACTACTTAGTAACAAATGTAATTAGTATAATTGATTAAAACCCTTAAGACCACCCCGCTTCCCCTCCCTCAAATGTTATGTATATAAACCGTAGATTAAGAATATTTTGTACCAGTCTGAAGATGGCTCTAGCGAGCTGAAACCGGTTACGGTCATTAAACTTAAAGTGGAAAAAAGTTTTATATTTGTATTTATTATAATATATAATACGCAGTGTATTATGAAGTTCATACTTTCAAAGTGCAAAGATAACCTTCGGTGAATAAACATTGTATTTACATGTGTTGCATAGACTTCAAATGGTCTCTTTGTTCAGTTTGGAACATTTTATGTGAATTCGTATGTGCATATCAACCCACCCAGCTACATCAACTACAGTGAGTTTTTTACCATCCTTATTTTCATTCCTACCTAAAGAAAGTTTCTAACAAACACTTAAAATTATATTTTTCATGAGAGTTTTCTACAGCGGTCTTTTTCCAGGGTCATCAATTGAAAGTAAATTTCTTAATTGGGTATAAATAACTTTTTGTTTATAGTTAACATTTCCACAAGGAAAATGTTACATTCGGTGTGCAGGATTTTGAATATTGCTATGGCCTATGTAAGATTCTACTTTCAACTTTTTCAGCACAGGAATGTTTTTCTTCCATCTTTTAATATTCATTGTCCTCTTTTTGGTCGGTGATCGAAGCCACACAATATATGGATCAATACAACGTGATCCATCAGAAGATATCTCTCTGACCATCGTGATACTTATAGAAAAATATTTCGGCCTAACGAGATACTAATAATTCACAAAACTTTCTGTAAGTTTATCCTATAAATGTACGAAAAAATAATGTAGCAGTAATGGAGACCGGTGCAGTATTACAGACTGATACAAAGTGATGAAATTGACGTGTTAAATTGTTTATCGAACCGTTTATTTTAAAAACCATGGGCGCCCATTGCGAAAGTTATTAAAACAAATAAATTTGCAACACGAGAATCGCGAATTTTCCATATTCACCATTTTTGCATTGTAGTACTATAGGCTAAAGTAAAATTATATTAATGCCAAAACCACTAAAATGAATTCGTGAGTTTGGCATTGCACTTGGTTAGTATTTAATCAGATTCATGAAAAGATAGGTGCCCAAATTGGTCATATTACTTGTTCGTGCTCCGTTATAATGAAAATTTATGATATATTGATATAATAAAAATTGAAAGCGAAAGTTATGTGACCTTTGCAAGAAGCTCACCACGACGCGTTTGCAGTATCACCACCAACCAGTTGATTGGTAGTTTATTTATTTATTGTTTGAAACCTTTACAGAGTATTAACAATAATTACAATAATAGAATTGCCGTTGGGATGTACATAGATATTAACACTCCAATTAGAAATGTTCACAGCATGAGTAATTAATGTTTAGTTGTTACTAGACAGAAATGCTTGTAGTGATAACAGAAATAATGATAATCAAAATGAAATATAAAACATAGTAGTGTCAAATTTAATACATAACAAAATAACATAGTTTGTTAGTTATGGGTTCTGACGGGGGCGTTGGGGGTTACTCCATCATTCCGCAAACAATATTTTCCGCTTTTCCGCGTATAATGATGGAAACGGGTAAATTTTCAATATTTTGAGGTAATTCGCAGCCTGGAAATATTTTCCTTTCTGAAGTAAAAGAAACGGTTTTTTGAAACAATATTACCAAAATAACAAACAATCTATTTATCCATAAATAGTATTGATTGAACGGTTCAAATAAAAGGTTCTTGTAGTGGGTGTACTGTAATGTAATTTGAATTTTAGCCCTTTACCGCCCCCTTGGAGCCTTACACCGTTCTTCATTTCCCCTGAGGCAACCACCACCCCCCGGAATTTCACCAACGCTCCCAGGAGGGTAATATCACCCACGTTGGGAATCACCGGTCTAGACGATCTAGTCCTAGCATTTCAGCATGAAAATGTGAGGGAAACACCAAAGGGAAGATAGTATCCAATCTCTCACATGTAAAGGAATCGCATAAACTTTCTTTGAACATTTTCTAAAAAAATTGAGTATGAGGTTTGGTCCTCACGTTACCAAGCCCACTAAAAGTAAGCACTGTGGTATCAGAAAAAAATTTTGCTTTGCAGTTTACAAAACCTACAATCCTATCGCAGAGTTGCAAACCGAATCGAAAAGTAATGCGCACGTCAAAAGTTTTTTTTTTTTTTTAAAATTTTTTCTTTATTCATTACATTGTTAATACATAATTTTAGGATTTTTCGGCCACCATGATAGGCACATGCCCGTGTTCGACCAACTAGAAATGTTAATAAAATAAAGTGTATTAAACTATTATATTTTGCTTATGTAAGAAGTCAGCCTGAGAACAAATCTCCCATCTAGAATCAACATTATAATACTCATATACAAGCTGTTGAAAGAATACTTTCAAAATAAATTCTTATGTTTTTAAAATTTTAAAATGGGTATTTTTATATAAAATTCTATATGAATTAGTTGATAGTCCGGTATTGCTTGACCTGATAAGCTTCCGGATACCACAATGTAATGCCAGAAGTCAGGATTTATTTCAGTGCAGAATTTCTTGGACTAACTACCATATGTTTTTCTCTTTGTCCGGAATACGAATGAAGGGAAATAATTATACCAAGTCAGTGGACATCTTCAATTTGTCGTTAAACAAATATAAAATATTGTTACAGAAGTAATTCAATTATTACAGGTAAAATAATACTGTAGGTAAATGTCTTACTATTCATGTGTAAAGGCCCCAAAAAAGGGCGTTAATAAATAAATACATATATGACTTATAAAAGAATATAAAGATAATGTTAAAGAATATAAGATAACATAAAATTAAAGAATATAAAAGAATAAAAGAATGTTAGGACCTTCGCTCATGGAGAAACCGAAAACTGGTTGGCAACTCAATCCACGGCGTAAGTCAACTTTAAAATTTCAGTAATTATATCAGCTTGTTTAGCAAAAACCTAATTTATTTATAATTTCTCAATTAACAAACTTAATTTGTAATAATAATTTATCAACCTCCTGAACAAAATCGATATTTTACTGCTCTGACATATCGCAAATTACTCAAAAACAGCAAGATCGTGCCATGGCAACCTATCAATCTGGCAACTGAAACGCGCCGGCCACGGCAACTAGAATTGCGAGTTGCGAGTGTCGGTGGCGTCGCCCTTGACAACTGGTGTTTAAGAAGTACTTGTGAGCCGACCGCCAATGATATTCGCAAGTTGCTTCCCTGTGGACAGCGATTGAGTTGCCAACCGTTTTTTTTTCAGTTGCCCCGTGAGGATTAAAAAAAAATCAAAATAGTATAAAAGAATATGGTAGAGATAAAATAATATAAATTTTTGTTAATTTAATGAAAACAAATAACTTTGTGTAAACCACTATTTAATTAACAATATCAACATGTTTCGAAAACTATGTTTTCTTCGTCAGGATAATAAGTTAATAAAAAATAACAAAAGACAAACAAGTATAGACCAATTAGAACATAGATAAAATATTAGAAAGGAGAGGTGATTAATTACTTAAAATATCATAAAAAACAATTATATAAAATAAAATATAAAAATTATTTTAGGATAGGTAAAAAATTACATTAACATAATAAAAATCTTTTAAAACAGAACAGGAAGTCTAAATAACAAAATAAATTATTATAAATATAATAAATATAAGTATTAATATGAAAATAAATTTAAAAGATGACTATTTTTAAAAAACGTTTGGTTATTTATAATATTTAATTTACTATTAACACTTTTTGATATTGATATTGTTAATTAAATAGTCGTTTACACAAAGTTATTTGTTTTCATTAAATTAAATAATTATGCCACAAAGTGAATTTGCGAATTTTGAAAAAAAAAAATTATGTTATTTAAAAATATATAAAATCAAGTAATATACTACACAGTACTAATAAATAAATACATGTTTGTACTCCGGCTAGTGAATCCTAAATCCTTCGCTACGTAGTATCAGTAGATATTTATGATCATCCTTTGGAGTTTGGAACATGCAATAAACTTCATATTTCTTTTCAAAATACCATAAATTCATCTGATCGGTCTAGAAATAGGGCTACTGACTCAGTCGCCCTATTCCTACTCAGTAGTACTGAGGAGTGAGCACTCAGTATACCCCACACATCTACCCAGTACTAATTGTGTGGCTTAGACCATTGGGTCTGTAGTAGACCACGAACTGACAGTGCCAACAACACGACGGAATATTTGTGTACGCGAAGGTATTTGTGATGGCTTTGGCCAATCAATTTGTTTGATGACCAAATACTGAAACAATTTTAACTCAGGGGTAAGTTAAAAATTGCGACCATTAAGAAACAAACAAGAGCAAAAGATGCCACAAAAACAATAAAAAAGCTAAAGTGGAAGTGGTCAGGCCACAAAATCAGAGGAAGTGGAAAATGGTCAAAATTAGTTATGAATTGGTTCACAAGTGACAAGAAGAAAAAACGAGGTAGACCATTTAGACGGTGGGTTGATGACATCAAAGCCATAGCAGGTGGTACATGGACAAGAGTAGCTAATGATAGAGAGAAATGGCGACAGTTGGAGGAAGCCTTTGTCAACTAGTGACATAGGAGTCGATGAAGTGTATAAGTATAAGTGAATATATATGTGAAAAATTTATTATAAATTTAATAATGTTATGTAATTTACTGTCTGAATAAAGGCTATTATTATTACTATTATTAAGTTAAAAAAATCACCAACAATAATTAACTTAAATAAATCTATTTTTACAGGGACATTGCTCTAACCACTAATCCATTGAGTCGTTTTTTATTGTAGAAAGCAGTCGTAACCGCTGTGATTTGAAACTCGATGAAACGAAAAATAGCGACACAAAAAAGAGACAAACACATACATATATAAAGGATTTAGCTTGCGAGAGATTGAGATAAAATAATCAATCTCCTTTTTATGTGGTGCTTCGTAGCCTCCCCACTCTTACCTATTTTAGTTTTCTGAGGATTTCACTTCTACTGCGTGGGAACTACACGCAATTTTTTTTATAATTTTTGTTTATTAATTTATATTTTTTTTTAGCGACTATATGAAATAATTGTACATACAAAATATAATTATGAATTTAATGTAAAAATAATTATTTCTTAGTCCTCCTCACTAGAGGGTCCTGTGCCGAGGCGGACTAAAATTATTTACATATATTTTATTTGTCTTCCATGTCGTTTTTAGTGTCTCCATTAGGGTTTTTTCATTGACCTCTTACAGTCATATTTTTATTCTTTTCGATTAGAATTTTTGACTAGTTTTATGTCTTGGAGAAGGATGTTATGAAGTTTTTTTGCAAAGTATGTGTAGTTTTTTTCTCCGAATGTGGTTTTGTAATTTGAAATGTTTTTTTTTTTTTAAATCATATTCATTCGATCTAGTGTTATGCATACACGGTCTAGTAGAGGATTCAATATTTTTGAAAAGCTTTAATAATATATTTCTTTTTTTTTTAAAGAAAGACAAACATTCCAGGGTTACGAATAACCCAACAATGTTTGAAAATCTCCTACTACCACCACAGAAAGCCGAAAATGTTGCTTGTGTTGTGAAGGAGGAATTAGCCAATCGAGGAATCGAACACGCGACGCCCGGGTGCGACCCAAACGCGAAGCCCACTCAGCCACTGACCGGACACAATTTATTTTTTATTTTTGACATACATTGCAGGCTCAGTACAAGCTCACAAATCCTACAATTTACAATTTTTACGGGGCTGCGCTAGTAATTATTATTTCGTATGGGAACATTATACCCAAAGATATGTTCCACCCATATTATCTTCATTTTCTTAACGCATATTTTATTGGCTGCCATCTTTATGCATGATTGCAAGGTATGGCACAACGGTCAGCGCGCTCCCCCGGAAAGAGAGAGGTCCTGGGTTCGAGTCCCAAAAGTGCCAATATCTTTTTCGGATTTTTCTGTTTCCAGATTTTCGATTAAGTTTCGCTCATAGTGTCTTCATTTAATTAAATATAAATTATATATATCATTTTTGTGGCACGTTCTAGAGTGAAAGATACTATCAGTATCAGCGCTGGTGTAAGATCACCATTCAGAAATGAAACATTGATGTGGTGATGAGCCACGTGCTTCCCCACCATCCTCTTCCTCTTACCATTGCCTTCCCCACTAACTTCTGCGTTCCCAACAGGGGATGCCATAGTCTCACTGGCTCTAGGTAGTCTGGAGCAGTTTGTACTCTTGTGCGGTATTCCGATAAAAAAAAGCTTCCTTGAAATAAAAAATCTCCTAGGTTGTGGTATCATCAAACACCATCACATTTAATATCCTTTCAAATCGAAGATCTACTCCATTTTATAATTTTGCCATTTGAAAGGTCCTCGTTAGAACGTACTTCCCTTCAACTTTTTAAGTTTTTGAGCTCTTAAAAAATACGTTAATTTTTTAAAACATTAGCCGAGTTAAATAGTGATCATACGAAATTCCTTCGATAGAAAAAATAGCAAAAAATGCTCCAAAAATTATAAAAACATATCTTCTTCTCTTGACGTGTTAAATGTTTGTAAAAAAAGTGTCAGTGCTACAATGTTACGTAAGATATTTATGAAGAGATTTTTACTTTATGTTAAGAAGTCATGTAATTAATGCAAGAGTGTGGAATGTATCGAGAGCATCTCCTATCCCTATCCTTTATTCCTTTTCCTCTCCTCCTCAACTTAAATTAGTCTTAAGATGTAATAAAACTCCATCTCCTAATTAATTTAACAAAGGACACCTTTTTGGCTATTTAACTTTGTGAATAGGTATCTTTACATTTTATGTAAAAGCTGTTTGTCAAAGTTTTTATGTATAAGCTGTTTGCCAAATAAATTTTATGTATAAGCTGTTTGCCAAATAAATAAACCAAGAAATATGAAATACTTTTACAACAAAGTCCATTACGCCTGTTAATTATAATATAGAATAGGTAATCGATTTTTTTAAATCTAATTATAGCGCGCTCGCTCTGTCATTCGTGTTTACGTAATATGTAAGTAGATATTATCTTCCTATCAAACCAGTTTTTCAGTAATCTTCTTCTTCTTTTTAAACGCTTACTACGCTATGTCTTCGTCTGTTGCAGCCTTGGATGAAATTGCAATCAAATGTCATACATATAATGTTCTTGCTGCTATGCCTGACGGCTACACCGTCCAAACGTCAAATTTAAAATGTTGCTACTCGACGATTTGATGGACGTTATACGTAATGGATTTTGAAACGCTTCAAGCCAAGATATTTATTTTATTATCAATAATTCAACTTGACTTGACTGCAGTTTTTGATAGAAACATGTTTGCGAATTAAAAATACTTATGTAGGTTCTAATGCTTTATGCTTTACCAAATTCTGCCTTAAAGTTTAGCCGGTTACAGGATTTAAAGTTAAAACATGTGGGCTACTTAAAATAATTTTAATATTGTAATAAAGGCGTTAGTTTAAAAATGATTATTTCATTGAAAGTCATCTCACAGACGCTGTACATTGTGCAATCTCGAAAATAACTTAAAACCACTGTAAAGTTACCGTTTAAGTACTTAACTAATTATATTATTGACTGACTGTAGTATCCTGTTTTAACTCGACCGTTCCTCATTTCATCCGTAAATCTGAATAATCAATGTGTAAGACCACCATTCAGAATTGAAACGTTGCTTGAAATGGCTTTAGCCGTGTTTAGTGACCAGATCTGAATAGCCAGGTACTTTCCCACCTTCCTCTCCCCTATCTCCTTTCCCTCCCCACTACCTTCAGCCTCACAACATACCCAATTGGGGATGCCATAGTCTCACTGGCTCCAGAAGGGAGCACTCGGGACTCTTGTGCGGTATTTCATGTAAAAAAAAAATCAAGATAATGATACCCAACTGCCTGCAGAAAGATTGAAAAAAGAATTTTCTTTGAGATAATGACAATTCTTTGGAAAAATTGTACAATTCCGTATTTGAAGTTTATGAAAAATATTACTTAAGATATCGTTTATATTTAAGTTATTCGAATGGCTACTCACAAATCTTATAATTTCAACGGAAATTTTGTTTTGATTTTTAATTTTTTTTTTTAATATTCATTTTTATATATTTATTGCACGCCAACACTATACATCACATACTTATTACAGAAATTAATATTTTCAAAACGGTTGTAACGATGATTTTAGTTATAAGCGGGCACACCGTTCATATCAACATTCTTTGCTAACGATAAGTTACAGTAAATAATAATAAATAAAATTTTATCACGTACAATAAGATTATAAACATACGCGAGATTATAAACGAACGACTTTTATTAAGCTATAAATAATATTTTTGTAAATTAGCAAAGGGTATTTGTAAAATTATATATAAATAAAATTTTATCTTTTGGTAGAAGAAGCAAAAGCAAGGACTGCTACGTTATAAATAATTAAAGGCGTTCCTTGTATTTCTCATATCCGTGAATACAGGTTCGTCGCAAGCCGCATCCTGATTAAAATCGACGGAGATGGGAGAGTTATTGTGTGCGGCGTTTACCTGCCGTATTCGCCACCTAATTGTTGCTTCCTACATTCTACTTCCCACATGTCTTATGAGAGAACGACAGATCAGCTCATTGCCGCAAATATGTGGCGAAATAAGGAAATGATTTTCCAAATGACTTCGCGTGGATCACTTTTACAAACTTATAATATACTAGCTTTTCCCCGCGGCTTCGATCGCATGGTATTACGGGAAATTACTGTAGCGTTTGCACTTATCAATTATCTCCCCCCCCACTCCACCCCCATCCCCTCCCGCATTCCATATATTCATTCCCTTACATTCAGTTTTCAAACATCTCGCCTACCACCTAATTTCATAATGCTATAGCTCAAAGAAAAAAAGAATTACTTATCCAATTTTGTTCATTCGTTCGGAATTTATGCGCTTACAAACCTTTCGGATGTTTATTTTTATTTAAATATTTGGAAGTTCATTAATATAATAAAAAAATACTCTATTTATCATTCAGTCTTTATAATTGTTACGAATTATATTTTTAATATAGGAACTCTCATTTGACATTTATTCCAAGCTTGTCCAGAAAAAAAAAAGAATTCTAATATTTGAATTTTCTGCAGTAGTAGCTGACCAGTAGACTGAGTACCTACCAGCATAGAGCCCAAAAATATATCAACATTGTTTCCATGGAAAAGATTTTTTTCTGACGTTAGCAAAAACTCGCTTTTGTTAGCGACAGAAAACGTATAACAAATATAATATATTAATATTTATAATTTCATAATGCCAGAGCTTATCATCATATACAACCTGTAGTCTGCGCATATAATTTAGCTTTATATTGGTGAAAAAATTATAAGTCTTTATATTGTGCATAACACATATTGTGAAAAGGTCATAAACAAACTCGAGCAGTTTCGCATTTATAATATTAGTATGGATTTCTACAATCTTACTTCCAACTACAAATTAGTCAAACCATTGTAACAACTTATGGCTAAAAATTGCATCCACCGGTTCATCAATCACTAATACGAAATTTTATGTACAATTATTTGACCAATGAACACGATGCTGGGTAAAAATGTACATATTTTGTTTTATTTATACTCTGTACAGGCAGAAAATATATAGGACCGTAACCTAGGAGGTCACTTGAGGGTTACATTGTTTATTGTTTATTTAGAAACACTTTTGGTACAGTTCACACACAGAGGACATAATTAGGAACACATGTTTTTTCACCCTGATATATACATTTTAATAATAATATCTTTAATGGGCGTATTTTGGAAAGCAAAAACAAAATTTTATGATGGGCGGTACAATAGATTCCCAATGTATATTTGAATGTACATAGATTTCAGATTTTTTTCTTGACTAGCTTAAAAAAATGGCGGCTTTCGTTATAAAAATTATCTAACATCTATACTAATACTAACACTAGTATACTATATACTAATACTAATATAATAATTATAAATGCGAAACTGCGTGTGTTTGTTTGTTACGCTTTCACGCATAAAATAATAAAAATATTTTAATAATTCTTTTACTAACAAAAGCTAAATTATATGCGAGTACTAGAGGCTGTATATAATGGTAAGTTGTGGCGTTATAAAATTATAAATATTAATGTTTTATATTTATTATACGTTTTCTGTCCCTCACAAAAGCGAGTTATTGCTAATGTCAGAAGAGAAGTAAAATAAATCGTTGCCGTGGAAACGATGTTGATATTTTTGAGGGAAATGTTATTATTACTATCGTAGTTAATGTCTTTCTCTAAAAAAATTTTTGATTTCTCTTAATTTTAGTTTTGAATGTATTTTTCAATATTGAATTTTTATGTTATTTGAATAGTCTTATATTAAAATCAACTCAGAACTTCTTTTGAAAAGTCGTTAAAAGTGATGAAAGAAATATATAATACGTTGGTTAAAAAGTTAACGTTAGGTTAGGGTTATGGGCTATTTTAAAATTATTTTTTTTCGTAGCTTTTAATAACTTTTCAAAGAGGCGTTGAGTTGACCTCATTCTGAGTAGGCATGGAACTATTTTTGATATACAGTGTATTTAAAAAAAAACTATTTTCCTTAAAAATAATAAAAATAATGAATGTAGGGAGGGGAATACAATCCTACACCCAAAGAAAGTATAAGTACATAGGTATTTATAAGTAGGAGTATAGATGGAAAATGGGCCAAAACTAAGGAATAAAAATAGATTAGACACATACAAAATAAAATATTACAATTTTAAATATTACAATTTACAATTTTATGATGATTGACATTTTACACGCCTTCTGAGATCTAATGTTCTTTGAAATGAAAGTAGTTATAACTTCTAAAGTTCAGAAAAAAATACCATAAAACATACTTTATTATACTCAACCGTATCCACAATGTTTAGCGATTTTTTTTTTAATTTTAGTTTTTTTATTTTTTATTTCATCTCAGTTTTATTAATTTTGTACAGTATAATATTTCATTTTATCTTTTCCTTAAATTTTTTTAAATTGTATAATGGGAGCCACAGCACTGGTAAAGCATCCAATGAGACCCATATTATTATCAAATAATGTTATAAATATGTCAGCATGTTATATCGACTAACAAAAATTAAAGCTTCTCTGTATTGCCAAAAGAAAAAAAAAACAGATGGATGCTTCATTCACTGAGATATTCTGATTTTAGTTAAGATTCGAGGCGTTTAGTAAAAAGTTGATTATATTTCCTATTTAATTAGCAAAATTTTAATTGTTAGCCACATTCTTGGGGTACAGTTTTACGGTCACTCTGCAAAACCAAACCACCCAAGCCATAAAAATATCTCCCAGGAAAACCTCGTTCCTAAATGTGGTTATAAAAACATCATTGATAATTGAATAGTGTTCGCCTACTCTATTTTATATCAATATTGTCAAAGTAAACCCAGTATCAGCTGCGTCCCTGTGACAAAAACTTATTTATGACAAACACAGGACTCCATAAAAGATTTAAGTCCTCGCGCACAAAAGTTTACTTTGACAAATTTTGTTCTCTTTGAAGAGGCTCACAATAAAGTAAAAAATCATTATTATTTTTGAAGGATTCGCTTCGATGAATGTGTTTAAAAAAGGTTCCATAAATCAGAAACGCTTTTAAAAATGGCCATTATCAACGTCCTGAATGGACTTTGATGATTGTGAAATAATCTTTAGAAAATGATGTTTTTCAAACTTCCGACTTTTATTCGTTATATAAATGTTTCTAGAGATTTACAATGGAACCTTAAAAAATAAAGCTGTAGAGCTGATTTTATGCATGAAACCCTTCGATAAACGTATATTCGTGGATGGCGACACCCGATAAATTTTTAAAAATATTTTTTATTCCTGAAAACTATTTTTAATTTAACTTGAATAAAATAATTTTTATATTTGTAAGATACTTATTAAAACTATAAAAAAATATAAATAAATAATATTATTTGAGAAGATTAACAAATCATTAAAAATGCTAAATTTGATTATGATTCGATCTGTTACTCCAGTTCAATGAATTTTAGAACTTTTGCTTTGAATTTAAGTTTGATTTTCAAAATTGAAAGTGTTTGCTTGGAGTATCCACGGAAAACGATAGTGATACAGTTTCCACCCATTGCTTGTATAATAATTTTAACAGATTTGCCAAAACTTTCAAAATTGAAACTGTTCTATTTTAATTTAATTTGGTCGAGAGTTTAGATTAGTTAAATTGAAGTATTATAATTAGATTTTTATTTATTTATATTATAACGCGTGTAAGCTTTTTCTCAAGGCATTGTGTAATAATAATTATAAAGTAGAACTTTTTATTAATAAAATCTTTTTATAAATTGAATAAAAATATTATTGAATATGAATATAAAAGAAATAAAAATAAAAATGGAGTTTTATTAATTAAACTTGATAACAATTAAAACAAAAATAATATTTAGATGAGACAGAAGCCAAAAAAAATGTTAACATTGTTTTATCTCCATTTAGTTTAATGAGCTCCAAAGCTACCAATGCTCAAATGCCGAACGACTGAAATGAAAAAACAAATGAAAAAAAATCAAATGAAAAATCAAAAAAAAATCAAATGAAAAAACGACTGAATCCGGTGCCCGCGCACTTCTACTGCGTGATAATGGTGGAACACGTTTCGATAAGGTATTAGTACGTTAAAGAGGCTCTATGAGGAGGTATACAGTAATTTTTCACAAAAAAATAGTATCGGAGATTTTTTATTTTTATTTTGACATCGTGTCATATTCGTAAGAAAAAATCAATGGAAAAAAACTTTTTACTCGCATGATATTGTTATTTTGTATTAGAAATACTTTCGTAGAATATAAATTATTTATTGTTTCCTGTCAACATGGAAAACATTTATTGACACAAATGAAGGAGACAAAGTTTCGTTACAAGGAGTTGATAGTGGAATTGTCGATGGAATATAATATCCAAAATTCTATCTGAGAGGTTGGTATGGATAACCAACACCCCTGCCATAGGTCACCCCAAGTGTGATTTAGCAGGCAATTGTGCCCGGGTTTATGGGGTAAGGTTTGTCTCTGTGTTAGTGGCGGATGCGTCTGCCCACCAACTGAATCGAGAGACTGGATGAGGGAGGCCTTTTGATATGTACAAACGGATTCTCTGGACCCATCGCTTTGTATTGCAGTACACGTCCATCACTGAACACTGACGAAATCACTCCCATATTCGTACTCTATTACCCATACCTCATACCTGTTTCCTTCCCAGTACATCCTCTTTTTCATTTCTATAGCAAAAATAACCTCCACTCAGTATCCCCTAAGACGATATAGGCCATGAGGGAAATTATTTTCTCTTAAATATTAATAAGTTCTCACAAGAGTTCCGGCTGCCTGGAGCTAGTGGGAATATTTCTTCCTAGATGAACCATGACTTCCTAGGGGAACCATGTTCAATTTGGGAGGCGGGTATGGGTACCGCCGCCCCTGCAACTATTTATTAGATAACCAACACCTCTGCCATAGGTTGCCTCAAGTGGTTTGCTACGTTTAGTGACTTAGCGGAGGTGCCCGGGTTCATAGAGTGAGGTTTCGCGGCGGTTGACCAGGACGCACTGAACCCCAAGTTCCTACTCTCCCTTAGTACTCTTTACCTTCCCAGAACTTCCTCTCTATTCTTTCCTAAAAATACCCTCCACACAGCATCCCCAAAGATGACATAGACCCTGAGAGAAATTATTTTCCTCAGAGCCAATTGTGGAGCCAATAAGTAAAAAAAATGGAAGGCTGGCGGGGGTGGGGAAGGGAAGAAGATAGGGAAGATGAAGGTTGCGAAGTAGATCGGGTCCCGAACATGAATAAAGCAAAGCTATTTCAAGTAACGACGTAAATCGGAATTGTGGTTTTTAACCAGGGCGAAACTGAGAGTATGTACTCCCGGAAATAGTAAAATGTACGTATCTACTGTATATCTGTATACAAATACTATTTAAATATGAAACAACACTTAAGAAATAAATTTAATTTCTTTGCGCGCGCTGGGATTTGAACCAAATGACGTTGAAACAAATTGACCGTATGCAAAAACTGGCGGTCCACTTCACCCCCCTATTTCAACAAATTGAAAACAATCTTTAGAGAACAGACGGTGGTAACGATGTCTTTGTAACATTTTTTATATGAGAACGGTTAATATTTATTGCATGAACGAGTCGTTACAACGGTTGCAGTGTTTTCCCCCTCTTATAACAAAGGTTTCTTCAAGACTCATGTTCACTCCTTCCTCTATTCAAAAAGACCTTCCACACAGCATCCCCAAAAATGACATAGGTCCTGAGGGAAATTATTAACCTCAAGACCTTCTGCGTGGAGTAAACGTAAACATTTTAATAATATTTTGGCTTTTTGAAGTCAATCTTTTAGCAACTCTACCTTCAAGAGAATGCTACATTTATCCAAATTAATATTCCAGTCCCACGGCATTGTATTCTGCCCACAATGAAATTCTTACTGACATTGACATTTAAACTTGGAATGAAATAATTATTAAAAAGGGACGGTTAATAAAAAAATTCTTGAAAACATTGCTTTGGAAAAAATCTCCGCTTTTAATTTTAAATTTATAATGAGTAAATCCGTCATAAATGTTTCCAATTAAATTTCTTCATCAAACATTGTCAGATTACAATTCGGGAAACAATTCTATAAATATTTTTGGTTAAAATACCTAATAATATTCATAAAAAAATTATAATACATACAAACAGCAATAATCATAAATATTTTCTCTCCTCAAGGCACGTTTAAAAAATAGCTGTAAAATTATTTTTGCAAAGTTTTACTTAATTGAACAAAATCATTTAAAAAAACAAAATTTTATACTCATCTTGTCTCGTTTATAACCGTCAAAGTCGTTTACAATCATTGGAAATGGAACCTAGAAATGTCTCTAGTCCAAAAATTGCGTAAATTTCACATCGCCTAAGCCAGGCGTCGCCAAATATATAAAAATGCTGCAAAATTGACAACAAAACCAATCAATTGGTCCGAGTACGATGATAACTTTTGCTGGTGGAGATTTTCAAAATTACAGATTACAGATTTTCTTAAATTAAAACCGTGTTAATTAAGTGCTTAAATTAGTACTGGGGATTCGCACATAGATTTCTTACAAAGTTAAAACCAGTTTTAACATTATAAGAAATTAACCCGTCTAATCACAGGAGACCCAAGTTGTCCCAAAACATCATATGCCGTTATAATAACAGGAGACCCAGATTGTCCCAGAGCGACCGTGCATTATTAAAAGTTAGATATCTCTCTTCCTGTCATACAAACATTTGTGATTTCTTTTATGTTAGAGAGCGAAAGAAATGATGCTTCTTATTGTTTTAGAAATATACAAGCTGTATTGGTTAGATATTTTACAAACCCGATAATAAGTGACGATTTTATTTTGCGTCAATTTGTGACGTAACAAATACTGAATTTAAAAATAAAATTGTATGAAAGTTGTAAAAAGTGAGGTGACAGTTTCATTACAAATTTTCCTATGAAAATGAATCTGTATTTAAAATTTTAAGTTTATTTAATTTAACGTATTTTTTTGAGGAATCCCCAGGTACGTATTTTTAAGCCAATTTACATTTTCAATATAAAATTTTTAATGTTAAAAAACAAAAAATTTGATTTTTAATTAACACATCGGAAAGATTATTTTATCTTAATTTCAGAACAATTTTTTTTTGCAAAAAAGTTACAAAATAACAAATAAAAAAGAACATTTAAAATGCATGGCAAGAATCGGAAATTTTGCACGCAAACCTTGACAGGCAAAAGTTCAAAGATATTATTTTCTCATTATTCGAAGGGTTAAAACCAAATTGGAATGCAAAAAAAATAGTATTGTGCAATGTTTCCACAATACTATTTTTAAAATTAAAAAGTAGAGTAAAATTCTAAAATGCTAATTCTAGACAAATTGCGGAAAAATTCGGAGGGAAACCATTTGATTGATTGCAACAATAATTTAAGCTTGCGGACTCTTATGCAGAATCACTCTTGTTTAAACCCTAAACTAGTCTTGTGTTCCGAATGCTCCGAAATCAAGCGTTCCATGAGCTGAGTTGGTAACGCTGATGCTGATCGAGTCAAAGTTCGTTCGGCGGCTCCATCTCATAAGGCTGTTTGAGTGATTGGAATTGATGTCTGAAGTCTGACGTCTGAGGGGCCGCAAACGCCTATTCAAAGATTTTGCCTAAGCGTTCGTTTGCGAATTTTTGCTCTCGTATGTTCTGCGTTTATTCAAGATTCGAGATGTTTGATGAAAAGTTGAAAATTTCATGTCTATTATTACTTTGGAGTATTTTTAAAATTGAAAAAAAAAAAGTATTAAGATTTATTTTATTTTTATTTTTATTTTTATTTTTATTTATTTCTATTCTTGTACACACACTTTACAAATAATTACATAGTTTACATAGATAATAGGTTATTAATAAGAAAAAAAAACATGTTAAAGATCCGTAACTGTATGTAAATAGGTTAGTCGTAGTGTTTTGTGAACACCTCACTAGGCGAACCTGTGCTGAGGTGTTCCCATGTTTGGGATTAAGTGCTATTCTGTCGACCTAAGTAGAAACACTGTAACCTCCTTGATATTGTCAAGAAGGGCACTGTGGGTCGACCCATGGCGGCAGTATCCTACACATAAATTAAAAGATTAGTTTCGGTGGGGATCTATATATACAGTTGTTCTTAGAATCTAGATTATGAGTAAGATAAATAATTGTCTTGATAAACGGTAGATATATTTTTCTATGGACCACGCGCCAATGGTATAATCACGGATATTGTGGTAATATTTTTTGTCTCGAAACAAAGTTTATTTAATTATATTTTTTTTATATTTGGGATGGGTTATGTTTGGTTAGGTGTTATAATTTTTTGAGTAAATTGAATACCTTGATGTTTGATCCAGTCTTTTATGTGTTTTAAGATGTATGCTTATTTTATTTATAAAATAGTACGATCATTGTAAGTAGATTGTAGATAATTATTTGGATGTCTTGTTTTCGAATGAATTAGATTGAAATATTTTTTGTCCTAAAAACATTTTGGATCAATCATTGTCTAGCTGGCTTCTGTTTTTGATATGAATCTTTGACCTTTGTCTCTCTATTTCGTTATATTACACACCTTTAATAGATGGCACGAAAACAAATTACAATTTTTTTTCTAGTTCTTTTATTGATTTGTACTGAAGAGATTTTTAATTGTTGATATGTAACTGCATATTTTAATTTTATAAGAAATTAGTGAGTTCCAGGCGTGCGTCGTAATAGAAAGAAATGCAATATAAATAAAAGGTTTCTCCCTGCGTGTCCTTTCCCATTCGTCCCGTTCTCCTTCCGCCTCCCCTTAACCTTACTTGTTCCCCCTCCAACTTCCCACCCCTCCCTCGCGTTCCATGCATTCAGTCCCTATACAATAATGGTTCAGGGACCGCATAAGCGACAAATAAAGAAACATGCCTTTTTATATATTAAGATTCGGAAAATATTAAAATCATTTTAAAGGCAATTATGAGGACTAAATAATCTCAGTATAGCCCTGCTGAGAAACTTTGCTTGAATGACTTTAACTATTTTGTGATCAGATTTGAATAGCAAGGTACTGGCTACCTTCCTCTCCCTCATCCCTATCGCTTCCAACTTCCTTCAGCCCTATTAGGGATGCTATAGTTTTGCTGGATTTAGGATGCTGGGACTAAAAAAATATATGTTTGGTATCTCGTAGCCTAAAATTTTTAATATAGGTTTTTAAAAAAGAGTTAGGTCACATCTTTCTAATTTTAACTCGTTGGGTATCGCATTTTTATACTTGGATTAGTTTGTCACTATGCATTATGAAGAAAGTTTTATGAAACTTCTTATTATTTACCTTCTCTCTAGAATAATTTTACTCTTCGCTGCATTTCGACACAGTCTTAACTTTTCGGATAAAAAAATCTATATTGCAGCGTGAAGTTATTTAAATTAGAAAGCTCGGAAGAGGAATTGCATACATTAATCCTTATTGTTAATCAAACAAATTTTTTTTTATGAAAGTTTTGCAATTTTTCTCCTCTGCCATAGGTCACTCCATATGGTTCGCTACTTTAGGTGCTCGGGCTCATCGGTGTGTCTAGGTCTTGGCGGTCTTCCCACCAACTGTGTGGCGGGCCGGATCGGGAGAGGAGGATTCGGGAAGACTCTGTGACCTCTCTCGATGATCCCTGCGTCTTGTACAATTCATATGTCTATTACTTCTGGACGTACTGAACCCCTAAAGTCCTACCCACCCCTCATACTCTTTCCCTTCCCAGAACTTTTTCTCCTTCCTGTAATTTAAAAGACCCTCCATACATAGCATCTCAAAGGTGACGTAGGCCATGAGAAAAATTATTTTTCTCTGGGCCTCCCGTGTGGAACGATTGTATAAAAAATACAGTACAATTAAATTTTAGAAATCTGCAAAATACGATGAATTTATGAGCTTTCAAAGAGAGCTTGGATTAAACGACCGTCCAAAATACCTGTGACGTCACGAGACACAATTCAGTATAATTAAAAAATTGAATGCTTGTACCGCATTTCGCCGCCCCCGTCATGTCATGAACGGGGCGGCGCGTTTCATTTAATTTAACGTAAATTTGAATTTAACAGTAGGTAGAATGGAAGAATCACTAATGGTGAGTTTAGTTACACTACTTTTAGATCTGAATGAGTTAAATATATTCAGATCTAAAATTAGAGATATGATCTAAAGCTCGGGCAACGCTAGGAACTGAAGCTAATATTACATAAATGTGAGCAATTTCTAAACTTTGCTTTATATTTTATTACAATATCGTTATTCTTCATTATGTTAACACAAAATTGCAAAGGTATAATATACCTACATGCAATTCTAATTTTGAGATCTGTAGTTATCTACATTGCAATGGAAAATAATTTTTTCACTTTTATGACTTTAAATGTTTTTACAATAACGTAGGTTAAACAGCTTAACATTAAATTTTTAGTATTGCTATTTGAACAACGTGGCGCCCTCCTACGTTTTATACTATTATTTGACAAACTGTACTGTATCTGACTACTCAATTATTTTTTCCATTTAAATAACAACGAACACATTCAATAAAATAAGGTAAATAACTTCACTATCGGTTCTATGAATAAATCGTGAATCAATTTTTTCTGAATGAAAAATAAACGAACATTTGACAAAGCAAAAATGCATTACAGAAAAAAACGTTGTTGAACTCGTAAATTGAAAATGTGAAAAGAATTTAAAATGGATTTTTTAAGTTAATAAATAGTTAGTTACTCTGTACATATTGTGAAAACAGTTGATTAATATAAATATATTTAAAAAAAAATTGGTTGTCTGTAAAGTCGGTTTACGGACGATAATTTTACGTGATAACGTAATAAAATAATGATGGAGTGGAAGAGAGATAGATGCGTCACAAGCCGAACGCTTAGGCCAAACGCTTGTTCCGCGTCCTCGCTTGCACAATCGGCTCAGGCGGAACGTGATAACGTGACAATGAGTAATGGTTTTTCGTGAGTCGGCCGGCATTCATCGATTTATAAGACGTTATCAGGTCAAAAAAACATATGGCAAATTGAAATAGACTAAAATATTGGGATGTTCGCTTTCTGGAACCTTTGTATGCGAAACAACTATGACATTTCCAAATCGGGAATATTGGGAATTATCCAACTTTCCAGATCTGCTCACTAAACCTAGCGTAAGCAATTTAAAGAAACTTTTGGTTTTTGTTTGGTGGTTTACCACTAGTGTGACGCTGAGTGCTCGGCCAGAGAGCTGAGGCGTGTGCGGCGCGGGAGCGGGCGCGATCTGCGGGGCGGAATGGGTGTCCACAGTCGCGGTCAGATCGAACTGTTTGAATTCCCCGCAACGCTTGCTGGCCACGCACCACGGCTAATGTACGCTTCTATTCATGGTTCATGTTTATTGCCGTTTTTGGTCGTCGCGGTGATAACAAAAGCGCTCAATGTATGAGACTAACACACGCAAGTTTTCCCGCGCCGCTTTGCCGCGCGTCACTACGAACACTTCGTTTGCTTATCATATGTTTGAATACACCGCACCCGCTTTGGCTGAGCACTCAGGGTCCATTATTTTCTTTTCATAAGTAGTGTAGATACACAATACAATTATTAATCTTAGAATATTATGAACAAAACCAACAATGAAATAGAATACTTTGTTTGATTCTTTGTATGAACATTTTTGACAAGTTTTTAACCGATCTTCACTAAAATACCAGTAAGCTTATTTTGAATACACGTTTGGTTAGAACGTACAACTAATACAATTTATAATTAGGTTAGGTTAGGTTAGGTTAGGTTAGGCTAGGTACCATTCGGTACGCAAAAACTGGATAAACTTATGTCTGCAATTGAACAAGTTTTTTTTTTAATTTTTATATTAACTCCACATAGGAGGCCCTGAAGGAAATAATTTCCCACAGGGCCTATGTCATCTTTGAAGATGCTGTGTGGAGGGTGCTGTTGAGGAGAGGAAGGAGTGAACATGGGTCTTGAAGAGACCCATGTTGTAGGAGGTAGGAAACACAGAAGCCGGCAAATCGTTCCACAGCCGGGCTGTTGAACTCAAGAACGAGTCGTAGAAACGACCCGTTCTCATGTGACTAATGTCAACCGTGTACAAATGTTGAGCGCATGTTTGGCGTGTTTCCCGACTATGCACCGGTGCCGAGGGGATCAGTGACGCTAATTCCTCGGAGCATCTTCCATTGTAATACCTGTAGAACAAGGACAGCATTCCCACCTGACGCCTGTGCTCTAAAGATTGCAGTCCGTTTGTTAAGTTAGGAGAATCTATCAAACGGACCGCCCGTTTCTGCAAAGAGTCGAGGGTTTTTTTCAGGTATTTTGGGGCTCCAGACCAGAGGTGGCTGCCGTGGGGCAAATTCAACCGTGGGGCGCACTTGCGATTTGTACAGGGTTAGCAGTTGTGTACTATTAAAGTATCTGCGGGCCCTGTACAGTACGCCCAGTTTCTGAGAGGCTAACTTAACTCTGGCCTCGATGGAGCCCCCGTACCTGAGCTGGTCACTTATAGTTACACCAAGCATATCAATGGAAGGCCTGTTCGGGAGATTGCTTCCGTTGAAGGAGACTAGATTATCATTCCGACCCTTTTTAGACGTAATCAGACATGATTGGGTCTTTGAAACATTAAATTCGACGAGGTTATTCTTACCCCGAGAGAAAACACTCTCGAGGTAATCGTCCATTCTTTGTTTCAAAGCCCTCCGAGCCATTGGGGTTTGTGAGCCCTTTGGAGGCTTGTCAAACAAAAAGCTATCATGGACTGTACTGTCATCCGCGTAACAATAAATCGGTTCACATGTCAAGAGGTCATTGATGTGCAACAGAAAAAAAGTCGGAGACATAACCGATGACAGAACGTACCTAGCATACACAAATAAAATCCTTAACGTGAAGCCGTCGTTAATTTACCCTGACGATTTTATTCTCTGATAGTTAGACTTATGACGCTTAAATATGCTGTACCTCGGATGAAAGTGGTGCCCTCTCTGATATGATACAAAAGGTACTGTTTGCTGCGTTCAAAAGTCTAAATTTCACTACTAAATTTCACTACTACTACGTTCTACTGCTTAATATTCCCACTTTGATCTTTTTGACGCGTGTCAAAAATAAGTCACAGCCTGATAAGTGGTGATGTTCGTAAATCTAAATTGTTAAGAAACATTGATATAATTATATTTGCAGATATTTTTAGTGGAAATCCGCTGAACAAATACTTTTTTAACGTATTCCGAAGGAGGAAACATGAAAGATCCTTTTTTGTTATTTATTTCTGGGGTGTTATGCCGTGTTTCGCTACCTCCTTCTTTATCCAACGTTTCGGAGAGCGTTACAGTGTCCATCATCAGGGCAGATGAGCAAATGATATTGGTGAAGGTGTTTACTTATGATTTGCGTTTGATTCCCCATTTGTTCCTGAAGTCCTGCGAAGACCCAAAACTTACAGAGCACGCCTAATTACGGAGGCAATTGAAATCCATAAAAACCCCATCAACATTAATAGAGACGACGGAGCTCAATAGTTCTTGGTATCCAGTAATTGACAGCTACACCAAAGCTAAACGCAAAAAACCATGCTGAATTTTTCTAATACTAGCTCGTAGAGAAATGGAGCTGGCAGCACGGTATCGCTTCGACATACATAAGCAAACACTTTCACCAATATCATTTGCTCATCTGCCCTGATGATGGACACTCTAGCGCTGTCCGAAACGTTGACTAAAGAAGGAGGTAGCGAAACACGGCATAACACCCCAGAAATAAATAACAAAAAAGGATCTTTCATGTTTCCTCCTTCGGAATACGTTAAAAAAGTATTTGTTCAGCGGATTTCCACTAAAAATATCTGCAAATATAATTATATCAATGTTTCTTTATCCTATCTGCTTACTTACTTTACCAATAAGGACGAATAGCAGAAATACTACTATGGAGTTCAAGTATCCGAGGGATCAACTAGCAGAGAGCTCACCTTTCCGGGGGAAAAACTGTTGATGGGCTAAGTGTCGGCTATATTTTTATCTGTTAATTATATTTATTACGGAAGTAAAATCTGATGTCCCAACAATTTCAATATACGGATATCGGATGTAACATTCTAGTAAAACGAAAATAAATATAAATAAAATGCAATCTTACATTTTCTGTGTTCTTGGTAGCGAAGATGATTTGCCCAAAGCTAATATCTCGTTAATTCTTGCTGGTGTTGACATCTTATGGATCTGAAAGCGAAGAAAAATAATATATTACTATAAAATTCTCAATAATAACATCTTTACAACTATTGAATATTTTTATAAATTTGCAATAATAATTTAAGTCCACGAAAACACCAAAGGCACATAATTAGCAGTAATAACAGCCGACCGTTTTTGGCAGTATGAAAAATCAAAGGAAATAAAAGGCATGAATTAAGATAATTTGGAAGCACTTAAATTCAGGAAATCCTCAATTATAGCGAGGCACAATGCTTACGACTTTTTACAACCATGAATTATTTAATATATTTATCTGACATTTATTGCTACAAATGGAATTACCTGAAAGATAAATTTTCGTACAAACAAATCGAATGTTTCTCAATTAGAAACAATTCGTGCCTTTTAATCTAGCTTGAGAACCGAATATAGAATTCTCCCCATTCATATTAAAAGTTCAATTCAACAACCATAGATCAACAGTTTAGGATGGGTTGTTTCAAAAAATTTGATGAATTCATCAAATATTTGAAGTTGATTTTCACGTTCTGTGTAAGTTCTATTCAAGTTCTGTTATTACATCGTTATAGGCCAGTTGCTTCACGAAACTGAAATAATCACAGAACTTGAATAGAACTTACACAAAATGTGAAAATTAACTTCAAATATTTGATGAATCCATCAAATTTTTTGGAACAACCCGTCCTTAGTCTTCGAAAATAAAATCTGCTTATGAATTACTGGTCCTTTTTACAATGACGCACATTGCTGGCTGCGTAAAAAAATGGTACAAATCCCAAACCGGGATACAAAAGTTCAGGCATGTTTAAAAAATTTAACATTTTGTTACACTATTAAGACACTGGGTGGCTAAATTACAGCAAATGTGTTGTAATTTAGCCACCTCATTGATTTTCAGCGTTGCTCTTCCAGGCGGTTCAGTTAAAAAGGAACATTCAGATCCTGCGCAGAAAAGTCTCATAATGGACTGCGCTGCAAGTGTTGTCTTTCTTTAGCGAACTCTACTTTTCTACGCAGGGTCTGGTTATTTCAATGGGCGATCTTCGGTGCTCAATATAAGATTAATATTTTAGTTCATTCAAAGCATTCTCAAATATGGTGCCAGAAATATGGTGAGGTGGTTTTCCTGCAGTATTTGTACAAGTAACCATTATTTCTATAAATAACGCCGTTTGGTCAAGACATCTTCTCAAAGGCTTCAGTTTCTGGTGGGTTTTCCCTCCTTCATACAATCGTCTTTGATTATGCCCATACACACACCTACACTTATACATACCTACATAGCACGCATACATACTGTCGCTGCTTGGAATTGGTATTAATATTGTTGCAAATTCCTTTCCTACCTATTCCCAATTGCCTACCTGTCAATTCTTACTCAGTCTGTAATAAAACGCCCGCCGCAACATATCACAACCATTTTTGTGCTCCGCTGTGAACCGCTATTAAAATAAATCCGCCGTGTATTATCAAATAAATAATTCGCGCCTATCGCTGTTTGTGCATATTGGATGGGAGAGAAAGCAGACGAGGGCCAGCCTACAAATTCTTTCATCCTTTCGGTGAGTCCTTTCCTTTCCATGCCACATGTATTTTTATCATTTTTCAGGCAGTGATAGTAACACAATATCAAGGTCCTTCGCCAGTCATTCTTTTACACAAAACATAACAATCTACTCTGCACAATCGAATATCTCATCCAGTCTTCAAGACTAGTAGTATTAAGAAATCGCGTCCTGCAGCCCCTACCTTAATCCGAACACGGTGTTGATATAGTTCCCCTGTCTTTACACTGGGCAGACAGAGGCACTCTTATGAGGTGTCACATAAAGATAAAATAAAACTTTACACAGTACACAGCGGTGAAATGTGGTTTTTGAACACTTGTGATATTTGTTACCGTTTTACTGAAGAACATTATATTCTATAATTCGTCTTATGTTGGCCACTGTAAAACCGATTAACGACAACAACCTAAGCGATATTTGAAGATTATTGATTTCTCAGAAACGGTACCTAGGTAATAAATACTAACAAAAAATATTGTCAACATTTTTGACATAATCCATAAATTTTAAGTGAATAACCCACCGGAGCTCCAGCTGCCCGGAACCATCGGGACTACGGCATCCCCTGTTGGGTTTTGTTGTGAGGCTGAAGGGAATAGAGAAGGGAAGAAGATTAACAGGAAGGTTGAAAAGTAAGCCTGGCTATTCAGGTCTAGTCACTGAACGCCATCTTAAGCGTTTTTAAACCAGGCAAAGTTATGTTTCTCCGTACATTAACTCCGTACAGAAGGCTCTGAGAAAAATAATTTCCACGTCGTCTTTGGGGATGCTGTGAGGAGGGTCTTTTTGTGGAAAAGAAGGAATTAACTTGGGTTTTGAAAGAGACCCATGTCGTAGGAGGGAGGACACGCAGATGTCGGCAAATCGTTTTAAGTCATGCCAAATAGCTACTAAGCGCATAGCCAAACTTATTAAAACGTATTTTCGAATATAACAATAATATTTTTTTCGAAAAATTACACTTTCAAGGACTTTCTCTAACCCAGTCACCTCCCAATTCCTTCCCCACTCTAAAACTATGTTTCCCCGCCAGTAATTCACCTGTCAAAAACACTTCTTCGTCTTTTTTCGTACACTTAAAATTGAAATAGTTACTACGAAAGAAAAATAATATTATTACAAGAAAATACCTGGCGCAATTTCGTTCCAATTTAATAAATTAAACCAACAAATTTTATGCTACTTAAAAAGCAATAGAAAACCTTCGAAATATTTGGGATATATCATAGTTAGGAGCTTGTTTATCGTTTGAAAATAAATTGAAACTATGACCAAAAATAATAAAAGGATTTAAAAAATTAAACTACAAGATAATCCGTAAAGTAACGAAAAATCCCACAGGGACATCACTTTTCACAATTTATAATTAAATGTAGACACTATGAGCGAAACTCAATCGAAAATCTGGAAACAGAAAAATCAGGAAAAAAATATTGGCACCTCTGGGATTCGAACCCAGGATCTCTCTTTTTCCGGTTGAGCTGACCACTGCGCCAAGGTGTCGATATCAAATTCGGTCACTTTTAACTGTGTCATACTTCGACTAAGAACCACCCATATTATCTTCATTTTCTTAACGCATATTTTATTGGCTGCCATCTTTATGTATGATTGCAAGATTCAAACAAGGAGGGTGGTGGGGGAGGGGGAGTGGGGGGAGGGACGGATAATTGATAAGTGTAAGCACTAAAGTAATTTCCCTCTAATAAATACCATGCGAGCGAAGCCGCGGGAAAAAAACTGGTGTAATAATAATAAAATACATAATATTTTATCCCTTCTTTCATCGGGAGCATAAACGTAGTTTAAAATTAACTTAAAAGCTTGTTCAAAGTGTTTATCTTCTATTTAAAGCATTCACATTAATATTTAAATTTCATCCAAGAGCGAGTTGTCCCTCCTAAGTAGAAACGCCCGGAGGAACATACGCGTTCCATCTTCCAGTGTAATATTGTATGAGAAATAATATATTTTCTTTGTATAAAGTACCGACGTTAGTACAGTACTGCCATCACGATTAGATAGGCACCTATCTACAGTAAAGTAGTTTTACTAGACAAATAGGAGGTGATTTTATTGTAAAAAACACAATGCATAGTTCCTCTGGCTGGTGAGTTAATTTAATTTGGTAATTTCGATGGGTAAAGCGGTAATTTTTACTTCAAATCTGTGGTGTACTGTTGTTTTTTTTATGCCTCTGATGAATAAAACAGCTCTGATAGTCGGGAGTTTCAATAATAATTTCGGTTCGTCGAGATTAAGAGCCTTGCTGTATGGACTTAAGTCCGTTCTAAAGAATGCTCTGCAATAATCCGAAGCAGGGAAAATCACTGAAGGTGCCCACCTAAAGATCGGAAATTGGACTCGAACGGATCAAAACGGATTCGGTAGATTCGAAAGAACAACAGTTGTCTCTCATATTGTGCAAATACAGAAATCTGTTGTTTTCGAAAGTGTCGAGAGTTTTCAAATGTACCATTTGATTTTTTACGTGAATGTCAAGTATTCTAATTGTACGGAAACTACAGAAATGAAAACGTTGTCTGTGAAGACAGCAAGGATTGGAAAGAGATAAGGAAATGGAAACGAAAAATGGAGGGTATCTGGATATTCAAATTTGGTCACAAAATAGGCAAAAGGCATTTCAAGCAACGCCAACGTTTTGTTTCTGAATTGCGCCGTTTCGGCAGGGCGAAGCTTGGATTAAATAAGGTTAAACAGATCACGGCTACGAAATAATTGCTCAATTTTAACAAATAAACAATTTTTCTTATTGAAGAAGAAGATAACACATAATCTAAATGAAAATATGAAAGAAAACAAGACACAGAAAAATAGAAAAAGACAATGGTCGCAAATGGGACTCGAACCCAGACCTCTCGTCTAACCGGGACGTGCGCGTTATCCAATTTCGCTATTGCCACCTTCTGTCAAACCGTCATATTTGTCAATCTCATATTTCAAATATTTAGAATCAACAATATTATCTTCAACTATTATTATTTTTTCCATATTATAGGCAACTACTCTTTTTATTGGAAACAATCATTCTAAGAATTGGTTTGTAACCTGAATAGCGTCTCGGATAAATGTATCCGAATTTATTCATACGGAACTATTGACTGTATGAAAATCTAAATGAATATTCAATTTTTTATAAGAAAAACTCTCTTTTTATAACTTTTGAAGGTTATTCCCATCAACGTAATATATCATTGAAGAAGAAGATAACACTTATAACCTAAATGAAAATATGAAAGAAAATTTGTCTTTTTGAAATTCAAAAAAGACCATTGTCTTTTTCTATTTTTCTGTGTCTTGTTTTCTTCCATATTTTCATTTAGATTATAAGTGTTATCTTCTTCTTCAATGATATATTACGTTTTTTTTTTTTTTTTTTTAAATTTTTTTAAAAAATTTATTTATTAAAATTACAGAACATTTTGTACAAGAATTAGCGTAGACCCACAAAGCTGTCATATGGCAGCTTGTCTGCAGGTTCTAACAATTTAAACATTCTTAATATAATATCTAAGAAAATATTTGAGAATACATTTATAGTTTTAAGGAAACATTAGAATAGATCACATAGTAGTATTAGATAATTTAACTTACAACTATGAATATATAAGATATTTCAATATACCTATCTAATAAAAAATATGTAGGCAGCTATATTAAGATATTCAAAGATACATGGTGTTTTCGTTCATTAACCATAGTTTTATCATTTTAGGACTTAGTCTCTCATTTTTTTCAAATTTTATGTTTTTATTGATTTTATTGAAAATCACTGGTATTAGATATTCAAGAGTACGGCTTCCATATTTATTTAATATTCGAGGAGTTTTTAGGCCCTTTCCTTCTCTAAATCTTGTGGTATGTTTGTGTACAAGTA
Source organism: Glyphotaelius pellucidus (assembly GCA_936435175.1). Classification (NCBI taxonomy): domain Eukaryota; kingdom Metazoa; phylum Arthropoda; class Insecta; order Trichoptera; family Limnephilidae; genus Glyphotaelius; species Glyphotaelius pellucidus. The sequence goes on along the minus strand of OW386558.1, from coordinate 17,849,547 downwards.
GGTGTTTGTAAGGGCTTTCCCCCATATTATCCATAATAGTAGTGAACCAGTGGAGACCTTTTATTGTAAGTAGGCTCTCTGAGCCATACAGTATGTCTCTGTTTGTAAATCTTAGTTGTGACAATTTTTTTTATTACGGCGGTTTGTAAATTTTCAATATATTTAATGTAAATAGTGCTTGCATGTCCCCAAGTTCGAATACCATATCTAAGGATGGATTCGACCATAGAAAAATATATGAGTTTAAGAGGACAATGAGGCAAAATAAATTTTAATTTGTAAAAGTTACTAGCTAAGGATCTGAGCTGGTTACAAATGTTAGCTTCTTGTTTATCCCACTTAAAATTGTTATCAACAATTATTCCCAGATAAGTATATTCATTTGTGAAATCTATTTTTTCACAGTCACAAACATTAACAATTCCTCTATGTATACAGTTAAAGCTATGAGCGGTTATTTTAGGAACATTCCACATTTTCAAACTTGGTGATTTTATGTACATGCATTTGGTTTTTTTAACATTAATAATTAATCTTAAATCATGAGCCCATTTGAGAAGCTCGTTAAAATCTCTTTGTAATTCTTGTATAGCAATTTCAGGATTTTCATTTGATACAACAAGAGCAGTATCATCAGCAAAAATGAATCGACGAGCTTTTTTGAAAATCTTACACATAGCAATTACATATATAATATATAATTTTGGACCTAGAATTGACCCTTGCGGTACTCCCGATTTGATGTATCTTGATTTACTAATTATATTTAAAATCTTCACACTCATTTTTCTATTTGACAAATAGTTTTTAAAGAATAAAAGGAGTTTACCCCGGATACCTATAAATTCAAGTACTTTAATTATTTGTTTATGACTAAGTGTGTCGAAGGCTTTTGAGAAATCAATAAATAGAACCAATACATGTTGTTTACAGTTTAGTTGTGAATTAATATGATTAGAAAATTTTTCGAGCAATTTATCGCAACTTTTATTTTTTTGAAAGCCATACTGGCATTCATCAATAATACTCAGATTATTTAAGTATTTATCTAAATTTATTGCTATATATTTTTCTAAGATTTTTTCTAATGCAGGAAGTAAGGAAATCGGCCTGTAATTGTTTATTAAAGAGTGATTTCCATTTTAAAGATAGGCCTTACAATGCTATATTTTAGTTCATCGGGAATATGGCCCGTATCAATTATTATGTTAATTAAGTGGGCGATTATAGGACTAAGTAATTTAACATGTTTTTTCAAATCATACATACGAATTAAATCTATGCCTGGAGTCTTGGAATTTTTCATACCACCGATAATTAATTCGATTAGCTTTGTATTTGCTCGTGGTAGATACATTGTGTGATTTAAATACTCCGGCGTGTATTTTGACGCTCGGACATCACATATATGTAATAACTTATTTACCCCCTCATCAAAAAAATCTGCAAAATTTTCTACCACTGCATCTTTCGATTTGGATTTTAAGAAATATTTTGATATGACTTCATCACAACCGGATTTATCTTTCCTCCCTAAAGTTTTATTAATTTTATTCCATGTTTTTTTTTAATGTCTTTGAAACAGTGATTAAATTTATAGTTATAGTATAATTTTTTTGTGTTTATTATTTGTTTATTTAATTTATTTCTGTATTTTTTTAAATCGATTTCATATTTTTTGTTGTTAGGTGAGTTTTTCCATTTCCTCCAAAGAGTATCTCGTGTTTGTATATTTTCAATGAGGCTATCATTCATCCAAGTTTTTTGATAATTGCGACATTTTTTATTAAATTTTGTGATGTTGCTTAATTCATAAATATTTTTAAATTTCGATTTCATTTCTTCGTACATTTGGTTCAGATAATTTTAGCATTTCATTCCAATCAGTGATTGAAATAAATAGATTAACTTTTTTTTCAGAGAGTGCAGTATAGTACTCAGTGTGCGATTTGTCTGAAATGTGTCTGTCGTAGGTAAAGAAATAAATCGTCGTTGCAATTAGGTAGTGGTCAACTATTATTGTTTCACATACGCACGAACTGATTTCTATGGTCTCCCTCTCTCATATAAATATGGTCTAGGCAAGTAGCCATTATATAGTTTGACAATACTGCTTCTCGTGTCACATCGTTAATAGTTTTGACCAATCCGAAGTTAGCCATATGGTTTTCATATTGGATTACAATCGGTTCGAGTTCATTTAAAATGAAAATGTTGATGGGAATAACCTTCAAAAGTTATAAAAAGAGAGTTTTTCTCATAAAAAAATTGAATTTTTTTTAAATTTAAAATTTTCTTTTCTTTTCTTTTTTTATCTTTTTTCTGATAACTTGAATAATGGGGTCCTCAGCACGGGTAAGCAACCCAGTGAGGCCAACATTATAAAATTATACTATATAAGTAAAATTTGTATCAAAAGAAACAAAAAAAAAATTGTGGAGACAATAACTGGTATCAATTGAAGGTTTGAATATTATTTCTTGTATTACCCTTTCGCGGTATTCGAACGGGAAAAATGAAAATTTAAATTCTTTTCTCTAACATGGCAAAGGTGGGTTGCTGAATGTAAATTTAGGTAGGCATCGAATAGCTTCGAGAAAATACGAGGAAAAGATATCGGAAAAGTGTTGGTTCAAATCTTTGGAGTTCAACTTTGTTTATCTTTTACATATTTTCGATTAAAGATGAAATGGTTTCTTTTTACATTTGTGTTTGAATTGTACATCTCACCACAATTCTTACGGCGAGAGCCATGTCTCTACACGCCGATGTTATATAGCTCTTTTTTGTGGCAGAATTTCCATCGTGGAAAATTTTACATCGGAGATCCGGTAAGTTGCTTAGTGATCCATAAGAGTCGGATTCTCACTTGGGCGTCACAGGTCCAAACCTTTGCACCGTACCTTTTATTTATTTTTTTACATCGCCACATTTCTTCAGGGCCACACAGGAGGCTCTAAAGATGCAGTGTGAAGGGTCTTTTTGAAAGAATGAAGGAGAGAACATGGGACTTGAAAAGACCCGTGTGTGGGAGGAAGGAAACACAGAGGCCGTCAAATCATTCTACAGCCGAGTTGTTGAACGCACGAAGAAATCCTAGAAACGATCCGGTCTCATGTGATAAATGTCAGCCATGCACATATGTGTTGGGCGCGTTTTTGGCGTGTTTCCTGACTGTGTACCGGTGCCGACGGGATCAATGACGCTGGTTTGTCGGAGCATCTTTCATTGATATACCGGTTGAACAAGGATTCCTACTTAAATATTGATAGGAATAATTAGTTTTTGAGAGAATGCCTAATTAGCTACCTGAAAATAAATTATGCAAAGGAATCATCTATCCATGGTCTGTGCGTGTCCTTGAAAAGTGATTTAATATTATGTATATGCCTACATATTATATACACATACTTTCTATATTTGGCTTCTGATCTGACCAAACAAATAATTTGAATGGTTTTATATTTTGAATGGTTTTATATTTCAAACATAAATCAACACGAAGGTTTGAAATAATATGGCATATTATTCGTTTTGGAAAACTTAGCACGGACCAAAGACCCTCCGGAATAATTTAACGAAAAATCACGGACACGGGATATTATGAATTGGGAAGTTGGAGTGGGAAAAATAATATAAAAAAAATACATGAGTACATCGATTTCACAAGGAAAACGTTTTACTGCTTTGTAATTTTATTAATGCTAATTGCTTACTTTCTAATCGTTACGCATTTTCTACACAGGAGTGAGAAGAGAATATGGATTTATGTTTATCGCTGAAACTATGTTTTTGCACTAATTGTTGATTTCCCATGAACGTATCTGTCACACGTTGTTATTTTTCCGCTATGCCAATTCTTGACTTTTCCGACTCATTTGTTTAACTTGATCGGGCCATGTTGGCGGTCCACGATATCTTTCCTATTTACATGAGTTATAAAGTATCTTTACACTCTTTTACCATCCATCCGCTCTACATGTGAAAATCACTTAATCGTCGCTTCATTAATATTATTCCGTGCGCTTGTATCAGCCCTTGTATTATTTTATAAGCCAGGGTTAAAAAATGTTGACAAATTGTAATCATTCGATATTACCAGATCACTTTTCTCCAGCTTTCTACACTAATTCCAAAGAAAAAAAAATATAAAAAAATAAAGAATGTTTCTAATAAATGCGAAAAAAACGGGACCCTTTAAAATTTAACTAATGTGACGCATGTATAAAGGCATGATTACTAAAATAAGAATTAGAGAACACGAGTTCTGTTTACGAAATAATAACTGGCCTTAGCTTCAACAAAGATAAAACTATGTTTAAAAAATCAAAAACTTAATTTAGTTAACCAACTGTAAATCACCGTTATTGATAATGTTTCCTTGTTTTTTGACTCCTCCCTCTGTTCTATCCCCTCTCCCAAAATCACAACTCACCACTACCCCCACCTACCCAGTCTAATCCTTTCTGTACTTGTATAACTTTTATTTTATTTTTAGAGATTTTAAGATTGCTAGTGAATGACATGGATGTTTCGAAACCGGTAGCAGAATAATCATAGTACATACAAATTAAATAAAAAATTTACATGTATTTGTGAAATAAAATTTAAAAAAACAAAAAGGAATCCGTCCACGATATCAGACAGTGCCACTCAATAATTACATCTAATCTTCTACCAAGCACAACCATGGCAAGGAAATAAACTGAATCCACAACAATGGGGTTGGGTTCGTCAAAAAAATGATTTGCAGCCAATCAGAACAATCCTTGACCCTGTCCCCGAAGCCACCCTGAAGTTGAAATCTTGTTTCTGGAAAGGAAACTGATCTAGTTTTTAATACTCCGGTATGAAAACCGGTGTGAAGTGTACTGATTGTGTGAAAAATTTGTGAAGGAGAGGTCCACTCCAACAGCAGTACGGAAATACTAGCTCCAATAGAATTTGAAGATTGAAGCTCTATGAAACCATTCTAGAACATTGATGGGGACTTAGATGATGAAAATTCACCCTTTGATTACAAGGAAGTACGTTATTTGAGTTTCACTCTTCAATTACTCTCATTTTTGAACATTTTCCTCGTATTTTCAAGATTAAAACAATTTTAATCTCTAAAACGATTGTTTTATTTATTTATTGTCTGAAACATTAACACTGTTTTAACAATTATTACAATCATAGAATTGCCGTTAGGATGTACATAGATATTAACACTTCAATTAGAAGTGTAGAGTAGATAGTAATTAGAGTCACTACTCTATACGTATACGTATAATGTTTCAAAGACCCAATCATGTCTGATCACGTCTAAAAGGGATCGAAATGATAATCTAGTCTCCTTCAACGGAAGCATTCTCCCGAACAGGCCTTCCATTGATATGCTTGGTGTAACTCTAAGTGACCAGCTCAGGTACGGGGGCTCCATCGAGGCCAGAGTTAAATTAGCCTCTCAGAAACTGGGCATACTGTACAGGGCACGCAGATACTTTAATAGTACACAACTGCTAGCCCTGTACAAATCGCAAGTGCGCCCCACGGTTGAATTTGGCAGCCACCTCTGGTCTGGAGCCCCAAAATACCTGAAAAAAACCCTTGACTCTGTGCAGAAACGGGCGGTCCGTTTGATAGATTCTCCTAATTTAACTAACGGATTGCAATCTTTAGAGCACAGGCGCCAGGTGGGAATGCTGTCCTTGTTCTACCGGTATTACAATGGAAGATGCTCCGAGGAACTAGCGTCATTGATCCCCTCGGCACCGGTGCATAGTCGGGAAACACGCCAAACGCGCGCTCAACATTTGTACACGGTTGACATTAGTCACATGAGAACGGGTCGTTTCTACGACTCGTTCTTGAGTTCAACAGCTCGGCTGTGGAACGATTTGCCGGCCTCTGTGTTTCCTCCCTCCTACAATATGGGTCTCTTCAAGACCCATGTTCACTCCTTCCTCTCCTCAAAAACACCCTCCACACAGCATCCTCAAAGATGACATAGGCCCTGAGGGAAATTATTTTTCCCTCAGGGCCTCCTGTGTGGAGTTAATGTAAAAAAAAAAAAAAAATACTATCACTATAACAGAAATAATGATAATCAAAATGAAATAAAAAACAAAGTAGTGTCAAATATTACATATAACCTGCAGAGAAAGAGAAAAAAGAAAGAAAGGGTATGACAATAAAGCAGCTACATAACTGTTCCACGAAGTGTCATGGTTGGTGTTTGATAATTTGTTTTTTGAAATATGTGAGATTGTTTGCGTAGATATTTATATGGTCGCGTTCAATGAAATTATATAGACGACACATTCAGACAGAGACAGTGGATTGAAGTATGCAATGTTGTTATTAAATAATTCAAGATGGAATATTTTATGACTCCTTAAATTACGACTATTAGGAACTTTAATGTGAATATTGCTCAGACAATGAGTCGTTTGAAGCTTATTATGAATAATTTTGTAAAAACATATTAAGTCAGCAAAATTTTTTTTTCCAGGGTTGAAAAATGAAATTGTTGGAGAATTAAAAACAATAATTGACATAATTTTGGTTTTATTCGATTCTGTATTCAAAAAAATATAAACTGATGCCCCACGCTTTGAATTTCAAGGAACAACATTTTTCGTAAATTCTCTCACTCCCCCACCCTCAAAAATAGCAAATGGACTCTTTGGATTTAAACTGCATTATAAATAGGAGCTAACGGTGAAAACCTATCACATTTAAGATTCGCGGATGATTTGACAATCCTCTCGCTGACGAGTGCAGGTCTGCAGATGATGTTGAATGAACTAGATAGAGAAAGCCGAAAGGTGGGATTAGTCATGAACACAGAAAAGACCAAAGCAATGACAAACGGGAAGCAAGAACCTATCAAGATCAATAACAATCTGATCGATTATGTGGATGAGTATGTATACCTAGGTCAAATCATTTCTCCTTTAGATTCAACCACAAAAGAAGTAGACAGACGTATTGGAAATGCTTGGAAACAATATTGGGGTTTGAAAGAAATAATGAAAAACAGTGAAATCAGGATAGCTATCAAACGGAACTTTTGGACACTTGCATACTTCCTGTACTTACTTATGGTTGCCAAACTTGGGCACTCACAAAAACTCACATTAAGAAGCTTGAAACATGTCAAAACTCCATGGAAATAAGTATGATAGGGAAAAGACTGTCCGATAGAATAAAAATTGCAACCATTTAGAAACAAACAAGAACAAAAGATGCCATAAAAACAATAAAAAAGCTTAAGTGGAAGTGGTCAGGCCACACAATCAGAGGAAGTGAAAAATGGTCAAAATTAGTCATGAATTGGTTCACAAGTGACAAGAAGAGAAGACGAGGAAGACCTTTTAGACGGTGGGTTGATGACATCAAAGACGTAGCAGGTGGTACATGGACAAGGGTTGCTAATGATAGAGAGAAATGGCGACAGTTAGAGGCCTTTGTCAACAACTAGTGACATACAGACAGGGAGTCGATGCATGATAAGTACAAATGTGAACAAATTATAAATAATGTAATGTAATTTACTGTCTGAATAAAGGCTATTATTATTATTATTATATAAATAGGAGCTACAAACAACGTTTTGTTAACGTATCAATTATTATGTTATTCAAACACTCTGAAAAATTTTTTTTTCAGAGCAGTGTGGAACCGAAGAAATAATAAAAAAAATTACAAAATGGTTGCCGTGTACCCAAAAAATGTGAAAATGTCAAACGAATTCGGAGAAAAAACAGATAGATTGTATTGATGTGCGATATATAGAAATGCGATGTTTTTCAGATTTCAGAAATATAATTACAAATCAATTCTGTAACAAGGAAATAAGGTCGTTTTAATGATCGTATTTTTGAGAAATTTTACTTTTTTGAAAAAGTTTAATACTTGAGTATTTCAATTTATATCGAAAAATATTTACTACGATGGGAAAACTTACAAGCAAAAAAAATTTTAATACAAATAAAAAAGTAATCCATGCTGCAAACTTGCTGGGAAAGCTGTAAAAGTTTGTATCATAGTTGAAAAGAATTGAAGTATGAGAAAATTAGGTTTGTTGAAACAGTTGTTCTTGAATCTGTAAATTTCAAGTTCTTTTCTGCACTGAATCGAATGAATTAGGTACCTAAATGACAAGTTTGATAGAGAAATGCTTTTATGTGAGAGTTAATGTGATTTTACTTTTTGATGTGAATACCATAAAAGAGCTCCAACTGCTATCCATTGTCAGTTGCCTTACGCAATTGGGAAATGTTGTGAGGCTGAAGGGAATGGATAAAGAAACGGAGAGATGGGAAAAATTAGGGTGTGATGTAGGGACCTGGGTATTTAGATCTTGTCGCCAAACATGTCTAAAATCACTTAAAGCGATGCTTCTTTTCTGAAACGTGGTCTTATACCAGGGGAGTTATTTTAAAGTATTATTGAAATCATCAAAGAAAAATCCTTAAAATTTGTAAAAAGTAAACTGAAAATAATGTAACAAAAAATACGTTTCTTCAATTCTTCAATCCTTTTTTTTAATAACTAGCGAATTCCAGTCTACGATGCAAAGCTATCAATAAATAAATTGTGTCTCCCTGCGTGTCCTTTCCCATTCATACCGTTCCCCTTCCGCCGCTCCTTCCCCTCCCATATCAACTTCACCTCATGCGTTCCCTCTCCTCTCTCCCGCTCCCGCTAACCCCCCTCCCGAGATCCATATTTTCAGTCCCAGTACGTTCAGTTTTTAGCTCGCCAACCGCCTATTACAATTATTTTGTTCAAATTTTCATTGTTCTCATATTACAAACATTCATTTTTATATATTATAAGAACAATAAATCGAATTTGGTATTATAATTTTTACTTACATAGATAGAACTTCAAGTAAATTCATTAATTTAAAGAGCTTATTTGAAAATTGAATTTTGATTCAACAATCGATGATTTGCAAAATGTCATTCTCAAATTGCGTCATTTTTGGCAGTTTCGTAAGAGTTTTTGCAGTGATTAAGAAACTTTTCATATGTATTGTCATGTGGTTTTCATGCGGTGGTGGAAAGAAGGTAAATCAAAATTTTCAAACATTTCCTATTCTTAATATAGCCAAACACAAACAACTCACAAACATATAAGCAAGCATATTTCGAGTTTTATGTACATAGATTATTCAAATAAATATGCCTTTAAAATTATGGTGTAGTTTATTTTGACTGCAGCACAACAGGTCGAATTTATAATAAAAACACATCTGTTCTGCAGAGTCCTTTTATTTGTTTCCATTTTTTTGCAAAGCGTTGGCGTTGGTTGGAACAAAGCGCCCCCTGTTCGTTGGATGAAAATTTAAATTTCATGACTGCAATACCATATGGCGCCGAGAAGGTTCTAGAATTCTAAAAAATATGGTAGAAAAATCCATACACTTAAAGATCTAAAAAATTAAGTACAAGCTAAAAACGAAATTCCATTTGATTTAAGTATCTGCCATTTAGTGATGTTTTCAATTTTTCTTATTTCTTTTCAATCTTGAGGTGAAACGGAACCAATAAACGTTTTAATCTACGCATTCACAGATGGCGCCAATTTGATTATTTCAGGTTAAAATTGGGAGGCGATTATGAGTACCGCCATTCCGGGAACCATTTATTGGATAACCAACGCCTCTGCCATAGGTGGTGACCAAGTGGTTCGCTACGTTTGGTGACTTATCAGGGGTGCCCTGCTTCATGGGGTGAGGTTTGACCGGGTCTAGGCGGCGAATGCGTCTGCTCACCGGCTGCATGGCTCATCTGTCCTGATGATGGACACTGTAACGCTGTCCGAAACGTTGGCTAAAGAAGGAGGTAGCGCAACACGGCATAACACCCCAAAAATAAATAACAAAAATACTTTTGGCCGTGAAAACCTAAAATCATAACATTGTCTAAACTGCTACCAATAGTCCGAAGATAGGGATAATGGTTCCATGCCAACTGAGAATAAAATTAACTCAACACCTCCTTGGAATGTCATTAAAAGCTAAGAAAAAAATAATTTTAAATTAGCCGATAACCCTAACCTAACGTAACCTATTTAACAATTTTTTTATGCATATTTTTTTCACACTCTAAATGACTTATCTGAGATGGTTCTGAGTTGGTTTCATTCCGAGTTGTCCGGTCACCATTTTAACCAACCTTTCTATTATGAATGGTGGTCCAACACCAGGGCGATAAAAAGCGTATCATCCACTCTGGAACATTCCTCAAATGCTTTTCCGAAAGATTTTTCACCACAGCGGTATTAAGAAAGTTGTAACATCATACATTTTTCACATTTTTTCTATCTAGCCCAGCGCAGCAGGTTTAGATTATAAATTTGCGATGTTTAAATCTTGAGCTTGCATTTACAAATTCATTTATTTGCAGAAAACCAAACCAAAACGCATTTTATTGCTCAAAATTTTTAATATATGCAAGATTGGCTAGAAACATGTATTTTCTACTAAGTATTATAAATATTACTACTATATTTATTATGTGTGTGTGCATAATACAGTTTAACAGAAGCAAAAGGTACCTTCCTGTATAATTCCTTCCGGCAAAAGTTCCCTCCCAATCTATGGGATTCTGATACCCGGTTCCGCTACTCCGACACGAGTTCTCAACTACAAAATTAATAATACAATATGCTTGAGAATTATGTACAAGGATCAAATTGTCAAAACTAGCTCTGTGTCTGAATTAAATAAGGCAAAATAATTAATTCATATTGGACTAATTAACTAATTAACATTATCAAACCGCGTTTCTCAAAAGTGTATATATAGACTTATAATAACATACTGCGCAGGTAACACAATGTATAACGCCGGTTTATTAATTATCTCATCAATGAATTACTGTAAATCCATTATTAACCTTTATCTTAGTTAACACTGATTACTGATACTTTTGAATTTACAATCCGAAATCTGCACACTGGGCTCACAATCCTGCTATCTTTACCTCAGTAACTTCAATCTCTCTTCAATTCTCATTATGAACAAAATGAACTCCTTACTCCACTTTCCTTGATTATCCTTAACTATTACATTCAGCCCTTAATTCATAGTTTTACATGTATTCAAACTACTCGTACATTATATTGAGATCTGTAGTACCATCGTGAGATACCACATGTCCCAAAAACTGAGATGGGCTAACCATGCAACGAAAGATTGCTAGATGTCAGTATTTCAAATATCATGAATAAGTAAATCCCAAAGGACCGACTCAGGTCAGACCCAGTAAAAGTTCTGAGGAAGACAAGATGAATTGCTAGGGTCCAGCACATAAAGAGAATATTAGGTATTTGGAGAAGATGCCAAATCCTACAGTTGCCATTGAATAAAGGTCCGAGACGTTACTTAACAAACTTGGAATATACCATGGAAACTTGCCAAATGAACTTAAAGTACTAAAAGCCATATGGTTCCTATTCTACACAGATCTTTGCGCGCGACCGCCAAATTACGAAGTCGGTGGTGGCTAAAAAACCATTTAATGCAGTATTAATAATGCAAACTTTTAAAATAGTATAAATACTGTAACTTATCTGCGTATTTTACAACTAGTGGTGTGGCGTGGTGAACACTGGAATTGGGAAAGAAATCTGACTTAAAGTTTTTTAACTGCATTTTTGGTGAGAATCATGCTAGATACTTTTGAAAGAAAAGTGCTGAAAAGAATATGTGGAGTGGACCCGTGAAAGAGGGGAACAGTGGCGCATCTGGCACAACAAAGAATCATATGATATATATCAGGCCCCTAACATCTCAGCCCGCATGAGACTCTTCAGGTTGAGATGGGCTGAACATGTACAGAGAATGACTGGAAAAAGGTGAAAGACCATGTGGAAAGAGAAATGTGGGAAGACCCAGGCTGAGATAGGAAGACGAGGGAAGAGGGGATGCAGCACAGCTTCTCCAGGTAACAAACTGGAAGTCAGCTGCTGAGGACAGGAAGAGTTGGAGGCGAATGTTGCGGGAGGCCAAGGCTCGATATGGGCTGTAGCGCCATCGGAGAGAGAGAGAAGGATCATTCGTTAATCACTGCACAAATTTTCGTTTCAGACTGACTTGAACGCTTATTGCAATAGTCAGCAACGTAAGTATGTTCTCCAACACTGTGAGAAAGGGACGGTAATTGGATAAGAGGCAGATGGGATAATGATGGAACATATGTTAAAAAGAAGCTGCGTATAGTTGCTCAACAATCACTTTGATCATTTAATGTGCGTCCGGAAAAATAACGTTAATCAGCACTAACAACGAGTATCAACAACAATCGCAGCCATTTGCAAACTGTCGCCGCTAGATGGCAGTGACAATTACGTGACACTTCAAAATACGTCGCGCGAAGTGGCCTGTATTCTAGTCAGCGTTGGATATTTGTGCAGAGGCATTGCATTATCGTCGTCCAATGTAATGGCGTTTATCTACATATTGGTTAACGAGTTTGCACAACCACGTCAGAATTATGTACACAACCGCCTTCTATGTTTAAAGTACTCCTAAGCAAAACCATCGCAGCCAACAGTTATGCCATTCTTCAAACATTTCGTCTATCTTTTAATTTCATCAATTCTGATTTTACTTCGAGTACATTTATTAAAACCGCCATCACTCATTGCTCTATCTGATTCTACGGCGATGTCGTAGTGCCCGAGTTACCTTCGAATTCTCAAAATATTTCTTCCATTTCTTTTATATTTTCTGCTCATTTTTGCCTAAATTTACGTGGATTTCTAAACAGTGGTTCGAGACCCACAAGAGAGTCGCCAATTATTTCCGAAGGGATTGCCAATTGGTAAATAAATGCTACAAAGCTATCATTTAGCTGTTGATTTTACCGCATTTTCAAGTGAGGCGTGTTGAAACAAAGACGACAATCTCCAATGAATATAATTTTGAGTAATATGAACGAACAATAAACCATAATTTAAGCTTATAATTGTTTCCATTAGTTACACACCTTGTGTGTATTTTATTGAGATTAAATGATAAGTTATTTAGTTATCTTCAATTAATATATGGAGTTTGCCGCTTTTGTTCTGCCTCTTTGATTGGCTGTTAGGGATACTGCCGTTTTTGTTCTGTGCTCGGCAATACCATAATGGAGATTTGTTGTTTTTGTTGCAGAACTAAATAGATTTATTTAAAAATGTGTGGGTGGCTGTGATTTATGCTTCGAACGCTTTGCAGCTGTCGATATTATTTTTGTTTCTATATCAATCGCCATATCTAATTCATTTTAGACCATGGTGGAGATTGCCGTCTCCTTTTCAACACGCCTCATTTTAAGTTCTAATATTTGGTTATGATTCTTGTAAGCTTTAAGTTTTGTCCGAGAATGTCACAATTAAAACTTGCTTTTGTGATGACCTGGAGTTGTAAGATAATATTTATATCTTATACTGGTCCCAGCGAGAGAACTTTTGTTTTCAAGCAAGACGTTTGAGGGGACAAACGTTCATGTCGTCAGCACGAGCTCTCGCTGGAACTAGTTTACCGTCATCTACAAGTATCTTTCAATCTTTATTAGAAATATAATAATAATAATTGGACAATATTAAAATATATGGCCTTTTCTGTGAAAATCAACAAACACAATGGCGCTGTACAAATATTATTATTTAAGCTCTATTTAATCTACAAACTAACACGGTCACAACAATTAAGGACCGATAAGAAATAGAATTCTACTAGCGCAGACTCGTAAAAACCGCGGGATACTGTAATTGTAGGATTTGTGAATCTGAAAGTAATCATAAAAAAAGTTTTCTTCCAATGTTATTGAACTTGAAAATCTTCATATCTATGAAGAAAAGCCTTTCAAATAATATGTGTATGAATGGCAGTGTGTCTACTGGATCTAGTTCAGGGAAACCATGTGCTTTGTCTCAGTAAATTATCTTCACTCTTATTAATTTACCCAAGGATTTAACTAAAACAATTTGTACAATAATTTTCTTACACACTTTATCGCTTTTATGATATGGTAAGTACTACAAAGTAGTTCCGATTTTGAAAACAAAAAGCTTTTTGAACTTGAATAATGTTACGCATTATGCAGGTATTTTTAACATTACTAACTCGTTCACCAACAGCCGAAATTAGTACTGTGGCTAGCAAACAACGCGGCACATCCGGACCTATTGGCTATCAAACTCCAATAGCTAACACGGACATTTTTATTATCAGTGACGGGTGCTAAAAAATTCAATGCATTCTGTTCCCGATTGCCGTCGATTCAACCGTTCGCGAATAGCTTCAATGTTTGAAATTCCACTTTCTGATAAATAAACTTATACAAATCCGAATTATGGTTTGAAATATTGTTTATTAAACCTTTAAGTACAAAGTCTTGCTTATTTGATTTACACATGCAATACACATCCCATCACCCATAGTACCTTTAAATTCATCTGCCGGTCATCAGAGGTTATCCACCACATACCCTCCCTGGTATAAGTAACAGATGGTTACTCTTTCAAGGCTCTAGCAAGGACTCTAATTTTTTTGAAAGAATGAAGCTACATTTAATTTAAAACGAATCTAGACCTCCAGTGTCCCTGCATACGTGTTAGTTAGTAAGCAGTATGCAAGTCATCTGCCGGTTAGCAAATTCTGTGTATATCAATTATAATATATAATACTTAATTGACGTCTATCGGAAACTCTTTGAAACTTTTATTTGCGTTGCTGATGAGCCATATCTGTGTTTAATTTTTTATAACTTTTATTCACTTCTGATTTTAACAACCAGTTATATAATTTTGAGCCTTATTACGATATCCAACAAGTAATACCGCATTGTACCTCATCCCCTACATTTCATAATGATTAATGATACCTAAATCTATTTTCTTTCGGTAACACGAAATTGAATTCGCGAGAATACTTCAATTTCTTTAGTCAGCAATGTTTTATCTCAGCAGGTTTTTCAACCTTCAGTTTGTTGCAGAATTGGGGCGTTACACACCGTTGTCCTTTGCTTACATTATAACATCTCATTTTGCACAGGTTTCCAGGAGGAACAAAAAACCGTTTAGTTTATTAAATAAAAACCAACAGTTAAGAACCCGCTCCGCAGGATTTTGCTGAGAGGCCCTGCGGGCGGCTTTTGTTCCAACTTCGCCCAGTTTGAGTGTAGGTAACCATTTTATAAATCCGATAAAAACTGGTTCCAAAAATAGCCAGTTCCTCAGATCCACTGTGATACAGTGCCAGTTAGTTACAATGTTAAAGTAACCGTGACAGGCAATGACGCCGTATTGTATCTCTCCATATCCGGAAAGATACTTAAATTCTATAAATTCGTAGTACTTATACCTAGGGAAGAAAAGTCCACGTGCGAGCTGCTGACGTAAGTGGCGGCATCTTGTGACGAAATCTTGAATTCAAAAACCGAATTAAAACGGTAGTTTTGTTTGAAATTCCACGTACACAGATGTTGTTTATGGCGCAACGCGTACGGCGTGGTGTCAATATGTAATCGAAACTGGATTCTGAAATTCAACCACGCAGACGCTGGGGTATTAATTTATTAAATAAAAAAAAAATACACTTTTGAAATAAAGGTTCAACTAATTATCTGGAGAAATATTTTTTTTTCGTTAAAAACTTAAAAACTACGGTTACGTATTTTAAATGACAATCGCGGTTTGAAACACAAAAATGGCTAAAATATTTTATTCAACTTTTTATCATAAATTAATTATAGGAGCTTTAAAAAAATATAATTATTTTATTCTTTTCACTAAATAAAACTTTTGTACAAACATTTCCTGCTAATCATTGATAAGTACCAATTATAAGTATTCAAATTACGTATTATTACATACTTAATGTACTTCTTAATACTTACTTAATGTACTTATTTTTATGTACTGTATATGTTTTATTATTACGTACTTAAGTTCTTACTATTATAAGTGTTTATTTTTGTAATCATCTCGTTGATGTGTGTACCTAATGTTTGGTATCATTTATATTCAAACACCTTTAGTTCTTAATAGTGGGGGTACTTCTCAATAACTATATGTTCATCATAACAAACTGATTTTTAATGAGTTTACGTGTTTATAATAATAATGCTACAAGTCACACGACCTGTCTATACTGTGGCTAATTGCTGGCCAGAATCAGTCCAGTACTCGGATACTCCTATCGGCAATCGATAGAAGCACTTTCTCAATGACATCTGTCGGCATCACTTAGAAGCTCTTTTAATAAATTACAGTTTATATATTAATAATATCACTTTAAGATTACATGTAAATCTTTTATTTACTATAATTATTGTATAGTTGCATATCTCGCCAAAGAAATTCCCTAGTGAGATGAGCGTCTAACGATTTAATTGTAATATACTATTTTTAATAAATATATAAGATATTTTATTAAATAGTGAATATTATAAATTCTGATTTGATTTGAAGAAACCCGGACCTACGTAAGTGGTAGTGTTCAAGCGCCAACAGAGAGTAGGGAAACGGAGAGATCCTTGATCAATATACCATATACCTCTTGTAGAGAAGGATATCGCTGTCAATTATTTCCATTGTGATTCATTGAGCATTGTCTTGATCTGCTCCTCTGACTGCTAGGAGTATGACAGTAAGATTAATATCTCGATCTAGAGACGCAGATAGTAATGTACACATAATGTAACGTGATGCTTCTGATAGACTTAAACCATGGTAGATACCTTCAGTACCACCCTGGTGAAAGACAACTGTGCACAATCAGGAAATTAGGATATTGTCCATTGTGGTTCATTAAGCATTGTCATGGGCTGCTCCTCCGACTTCTACGAATAAAACAAAAATATGTTATATTCATAGAAGTTCATTAATTTCATTAAGTTCATCAATTATACAATACGGCGTTATAGGATGGGGCGGTACGTATAAAAATCAAACACAAACAATTAACGTATTGCATAACTAATAATAAAAACAATTAAAAAAAAACCCTATTCATATTCGTCAGAACTTTTATTCAGACAATTTAAGGTCAGAAAATTAAATGCATTATACTTCTACCATGCAACATTACAAATTTATAAAGATGATATTTAAAATAAAGTAGCACCCTTTAAGAATTACAGAAATCTCAGACAAACATCCTTAATTTAACCAGAATTTAAAACACACCTTAAAAATTATAATGAAAATATGAAATGACTTATACCAAATAAAACTATTATGATAACACCCCCTCCATACACACAAGCCCTGCTTATTTATGGGGGTACATCAAATATATATATTATGTAACTAATTATTGTATAGAATCAATTAAAAATACATGTATCTTTTAAATAGAAATATGATTCATAATAAAAAAAATAAAAAAATTCAAAATTTGAAAGTTCAATTAAAACACTATATTAATAGTTTACACTGCAGGCGTGCGTCACGTCAGTAACTTTGTAACAAACTTCACCTACAAAGATGGTTTTGCAAAAGGCGCGGCGTCAGAGACGTACTTGAAGTCGAGTTTCGCAAGCGTATTAATACTATCATATAACAATCATTACGTTTAATCTAATATATAAAATTCTCGTGTCACGGTGCTAGTTATCATACTCCTCCGAAGCGGCTGGACCGATTTTGATGAAATTTTGTGTGCTTATTGGGTAGGTCTGAGAATCGGCCAAAATCTATTTTTCATGCACCTAAAAGTTAAGGGTGGTCCACCCCGAATTATTATTTTTTAGTTTTTGGACAAAATCTTTTATTTTTATTTTTTTTACGATGAGGCATTAGAAAATACATACAGCAATAAATTTTCACTATTCTACCATCAACCCCTATTTTTTAATAGCGATATTAGTAATTCAATCAAAATTTAAAAAAAGTAATCCAGGCAAAACAAAGTTTGCGTTAATAATGGTGGGTAATAATAATGGGTCTCCTCTTTGTGCGTTGCTTTGTAGCCTCCCCACTCTTGTCTAGATCTAAGTTTCCTGAAGATTTCACTTCTATCGAATGTGAATTGCACACTCTGTTTCTCTTTTCTTCTTTTTATTTTCTTTATCTCCTCTTATTTTTCTGTTCTATTTTCTTAAATATCCTATTAGTGACATAGTGACGGCCGGCGTGGTTCAGCGGTAAGGCTCTTGACTCGCATTCCGAAGGTTGCGGGATCGAATCCCAGCGTGGCAAAAGAATTTTATTTGATAAATTTGTGTTATTTCACAATTTATTCATTTAAAATAATGACGCGGGGGCACGTTGCAGAGTTTTGGCGCTAGCCCGGTGCGTGAGACCGGCGTCACCAACTAAGTAAGTCAAATAGTCGAGTTGTTTGGCTGTTGAAAATTAATGATTTTAGTACCTTTTTAATTTTATTTTTTGGTAGAAGTATTACCATTTATGTTTTTTTTATTTTATTTTATGTTTCAAGTGTCATAAGACTGACAAACACTGATTTTGTTGTTAAATATTGAAGATTGTTGGGAAATATTTTAGTTTAAATAAATATTGTTTAATATCTCATAATTTTAATGCACCTCTAGATATTGTATTATGTAAATGAAGAGAATTGATTTATAAAATACTAGATCTTATTTTATAAATTTTCGAATGAAAAGTAGCATGAACAGTAAATAATTTGAAAACTGTTAGTCAAAAACCCCGGTGCGTGAGACCGGGGTCACCAACTTCACTTCAACAGTGGCGGGTTAATCTTGCCTAAAGAACTAACCTTACCCATTCGTCGCCTTAGTTCGTATTTGTCCAACAGACCATTTTAGTTTTTGTTCAATCTCCACTTTAAAATTAAGAATAAAGTATAAAAAATGATAGTTAATCACTAAACTATGAATTATTTAAACTAATGCAACCTTTAACTTTACGAAAATAGCTTTATCTTAAACACCTATCATAATGTTTTACTGAAATAATGAAAGAAAACTTTCTCTTCCTGTAAAATTTTCTAATGGTCTGTTGGACAAATACGAACTAAGGTGACGCATTCGGTACCAGCCTTCCATTTGTTCAACACAAACATACTATTTCTTTCTTGGCTGTCGAAATAATGTCACTCAAGTTCTTGGTTCAACGACTAAAATATCATAAAAAAGTATGATGTTAGATTGTTGGAAATATTTCGACGAACTAAAGTGGACAGAATTAAAAAGGAACATCACAAAACTGCGCACAGGGAGAAAATATGACGCCAGTTCGACCACAAAAAGAACAGCAAAACCAAAGTAGGAAAAACTTCGCGGGGTTTAATAATATGTTCATTATAAAATTAAACATTTTATCAGTCCATTTTTGTCGCAAACTTCCTTAAAGTTCGTCCAAAACTTTGTCTTCGCCGCAGTCCACCATCTGGGCCCTGCTGTGGTTGTAATCTATACAGAGCATCTTGTTCGAGGTCTCGCTGTGTTCCCTTTGAAGATAGGCACCTAAGTTTTTGTTCTGTAGTCACTTCAATACCAGGAGAATTTTCATGTCAAATAACTAACTAACTAACCATCACGCCGTTTCCCCGCAGGGGTAGGCAGAGAGGACAGACCGCCAAACAACTCGATCTTGGCACACACTCCTTGCTTCGTTCACATTCATACATCGTCTCATACCACACATACGTCTCAGGGATCTCATTTCTACAGCATTCAGTCTACTTTCATCCTTTCTCTGCCAGTTCCATGCCTCACTGCCATACATCAGGGTAGGTACCAGCACTCCATTATGGACGGCTTTTATTATTACGGCTCCATTATTCATGTCAAATATATTATAATAATTTTTTTTCATCAAATCCACAGAAAGAGGCCCTGAGGAAAATAATTTCCCTCAGTTACTACTACTAACACCTAGCATACCGGGTAGAAAGTCTTAACCAGGGATAATACTCGAAGTCTTTTAAATACCTCAGAATCTTCCTTTGTACTTTCACCATCATTGGAGAGTAAGAAAATTCCACTGGTCTCTGTACTTTCACCATCACTGGAGAGTAAGAAAATTCCACTGTTCTCTGTACTTTCACCATCATTGGAGGCTAAGAAAATTCCACTGGTCTCTGTACTTTCACCATCATTGGAGACTAAGAAAATTCCACTGGTCTCTGTACTTTCACCATCATTGGAGACTAAGAAAATTCCACTGGTCTCTGTACTTTCACCATCATTGGAGAGTAAGAAAATTCCACTGGTCTCCATATCATCTCTCATAGGAACAAAACAAAATTTTCGTCCTCTTCGTTCAAGGTTTCAACGTTCAGATCTATCTTAAAAGATGCTTTCTTTTTTCAACTTTAATTTTTTTGAATTTACTTAATTCACTTACAAATTATTCTCCATACATACTTCGGTCATCCTAAACAAAACTAACCTGTCGAGCATAATCTAAATTTGTTTGCCTATAATAGACATAAACGTAAATTAAATTACATCTTCATCCAACCATTACTTTAGATACCCAATTACTAAGAGTATTTTTTAAAAATCTATGAAATTTTCTGAAGTAGACAGGGTGGAGAGATATTTAATTTGATATTGGAAGAAGGCAAACTAAAACAAACATTAGTTTAGATTATAGTGCAGTGGAAACAACCAGACAGGTAAAGCGTTAATGTAAAGTAAAGAATATTATAATCTGTATTCCTTGCCAGGTTATTTTCTGTACGAGATTTCTACTGTGTATTCAATCATCTTTGCAAAGCAAACAGCAAGTGGGACTACGGGGCGCGGCGCATGGAACATAGGTCTGTAATAAAAATTCACTTCTTAATCATATTCAAGATAAATAAAGGTACATTTTAAAAATACATTAAATAAAATATTTCGTTTTTAAATTTTAATTTAAAAATAAAACAACAAATTTGTTAACACCACTTTTATTTTTAATACTTTATGCCGACCGGGTTTCGCTACAACCGTAGCTTCTTCAGGTCAGTATAATACTCTACTTAAATTAAGTTCCATATGCTATAGATAATATACATATGGTTTAAAACAAAATGGGCTGGACTCCTCAAGTGAAGGAGGAAGTAGGGGTAAGTGTAGATTGTTCAATCTTCACATTGAAATGACAAAAAGGATGAAAATGCCTTTGGAAGACGAAATATTTGTAGGCTTAGATCTATCAGATATAAAATAGAGAAAATATCAAATTTCTTTTCAAAATTGTAAATAACCCTATTTAGAATCTTCCCTCTTTTCCACACGCATAATAAAAATCTATCACCTTACACACATTAAAAAATCCCGAAACTAACCATATTCCTTTCCAAAAAACTAACTTAACCTTTTCCCAAACTCTCGTGTGATTATTTTAACTCCACGTATGAATCCATACCTCTCACTGCAGTGCAAGGCGATGGGTCGATAGTGTCCGGCTGGAGAGGTCTAGGTTAGGTCTCCTGATTTGGTCCGCCACTCAGTAGATGGGCAAACGCATTGGCCGCCAAGACCTACACAAACCTCACGTCATGAACCCGGGCACCCCTGCTTCGTCACTAAACGTACCAAACCACATGGATTGACATATGTGTCGACTATAAGACTCCAGACATATTTAGCGACAGCCCCCATAGTTTTACAAAATTTCTCAAATTTCTATTTCTCACTTAAACCAAACTTTTTAAATATTTATTCTACACAGTAACATACACAAGAAATACTTAACCCTACGAAAAAACAAAAGCTTAACATAGTAACCTATAACGTCAGAACTTTATCTACTCACGAACGTTTTCTTTAGAGGAGGCCTTCACCTTCGCCTGAGAGAGGGGTTCTTGCTTACGAATAATTTAAGATACCTTTGTTACATTTTTCAATAAGATTTCAAATAGCAATAACTATAATTTTAACAACTCTGTAACATACCTATTTGCAAGAGATAAAAGGCTTATTATTATTATTCTACACAGTATTGGAGAGTTGGTGTTCATTCTTTATAATTTGTCCGTTGTGCACACAGTACCAACTTTCTTTGCTCTAAAAGGAAATATTCTGTCTTGAGTAATATTTCTCAACAAACACGTCTCGCCTTGAACGGAGCGCAGCAGATTTACATTACATTTTAATAATGTTATGATACCGAAAAACGTCGCGTCTTCTGCAGGAGACATCCTAAACTTGCAGGTCTGAAAATAATGTACTTTGGAAGATGCAGAATTGTGCATTGTAATATTATTCAGCGTAACAGCATGCTTCTACAAGAATGCTAATGTACTAACATGATTTTGCATTACCGTAAGAAATGTAAATCTAGAATACTAGTTGAAAGATAAAGCAAGCGGTCATCTCGATACTACGTTACGTGTGAAATGTGAAATATCATATCATCATCATCATCATCAGTATATTAATACGTGAAGCAAAAACTTTGTACCCCTTTTTACGAAAATTGCGCGGAATATGGAAATATGATATTTCGCACACTTATAGTTTATACAGAGAAGAAGTGCAATATGCTAATATTTTTTTTTAAATTATGTATAAAAAATACATTAAATCAATAAAAAAAAACATAACAATTATAGTCGAATTTCGACGATTGGGCGACCACTAGTTGAAATAAATGTTCTTGATTCCCATTGTTTAAGATGCCGTAGCAATTTAAAAACAATCAATTTTTAAATGCGGTAGAAGCGAAACCTTCAGAAAAGTAAGGAAAAGGATATTAAAAAATTGTGGAAAGGCTGAGAAGCACCACACAAAGAGGAGGCCGATAGGCTACGAAGCACCGCACAAAGAGGAGTTCGATTATAATATTTATTGGTGCTAAAGAAGTTTTCACTTTAATAACTTCGTCAACATATTTTAGCCCCCTGACCTAATCGTGTCGATGATATGATAAGATACAATGTGCTGAAGTAGAAATTTTTGTCAATAATTTACACAGATTTAGAAAAAAAAGTTCTGCTTTTTTATAACGCTAACTCTACATTGAAGAAAATAGTTCCCCTCAGGGCCTATGTCATCTTTGAGGATGCTGCGTGGAGGGTTTTTTTTTAAAGAAGGAGAGTAAGAAGGGAAAAGTATGAAGGATGGATAAGAATCTGGGGTTCAATGTGTCCTGGAGTGATGCACGTGCGAATCCATCCCTCCAAGTACAAGACGGTGCGTGCAGATAGCCCTGCTGGAGAGGTCCAAACGTCTCCCACAACCAGTCATCCCAATTCGGCCTACAAAGCAGTTGGCGGACAAACGCATCCGCCGCCAAGACACGGACAAATCTCACCCCATGAAAGCGGGCACCAAAGTCACAAAACGTAGCAAACAACTTGGGTTAACCAATGGCAGAGGTGCTGTTTATCTAAAGAATGGTTTCCGGAGTAGCGGTACCTACACCCGCCTCCCAAATTGCTAAAAAAAATTGTTTTTAAATATTAAAATTGTAAGATTATTATAATTGTTATATTATTTAGATAATTATATTGTACGACACTTATCTATGTGTCTCTTTTTTTGTCTCTTACTTCTCTTTGTATTATTTGTCATTTGTATGAATTCTTATACAATTTTAAAAGTTTATAATTTATATATTCTTTGACTGTATGTATTTGTAAGATAACTGTTATTTACAATAATTGTTCTCTCGTAGGTGAGAGCATCTACAAGAACTCAGTATAAATAAAGAAATAAAATTGCTTTCTGTGGAAAGAAAATTTTGGTAAAACAGAAAAGGCAAAACCAAAATTTCAAAACTGATAATCCAAAGAAGGATTGATGGAAACCATAGTAAAAAACACTCCACTATTATTGGCTTGATGCCTATGTGACTGAGAATGGTATGAGTGAAGCTCCTGGGTTTTTTCCTGGCTGCAATCTACGAGCAGTTTGAAAATCGGCGTTGACTATAGGAAGAATAAGTTAGAAAATCAGAGATTTTGGGGGTGGGAATCGGTGAGTAACCTGTTTCCACATCCCTTATTCTTCTATGGCATTGTCGAAAATTTTATAGATACTCGCTTGTACTTGCATTGCATGCAGTTGGCAATACTTTCTCAGAGTTGTATTCAACTGCACGGAATATTATTACAAACAGTTTATAATAACATACCTAAATAATCAATGTTAGCACAATACCTGTAATTCTTTAGCGTGTGCTCTACATTAACTTAATTAGCATATATTTCTTCATTATGACTGTTCTACAAAATATTATGTACTAGCGAGTTTCCGGCATGCGTTGCAATGCCACTTAATAAAGAAAGAGTTTCCTTTACTTTCCTATTCGTCCCGTTCCCCCTCTCTCCCCTCACGCGTTCGTACTCCGCCTTACGTTTCCACACTTCCCCCGTCCTGTGAATCCTCTTCCCGCGTTTCCCTCCCCCTGCATTCACCTTCCCCTTTCCACGTTCCAAGTAGTCAATCCCACAATCAGTTTTCAAACAGCTCGAGTGCCACCTACTGCATTTTTTAAATACATATTCACAACTTAATTTTCATTGCAATTGGATGAATGGTGTAAGAAATAATTTCATGACGCCAGAGCTCACTATTATATATAGAAACCATTGCGGGCATGCGCACATCAAATCCCCAAAGTTTCGTCGCAATCAGATGAATGGTTTAGCAACGCATAATTTCATGACGCCAGAGCTCACTACGATGTTCAGAACTTATTGCGGGCATGCGCACATCAAATTCCCAAAGTTTCATAGCAATCGGATGAACGATTTTGCTATGCACAAGGAACAAACATAGATTGATTTTTATGTATATATAGATATTACGTATTTTCAAAAGCCTGTGTACGCATATATTTAAATAAATTGTTGTCCACCATTGAAGCAATATTTTGTACTTCCTGAAACTATAAAAATAATAAAAGATATCGAATTATTCGTTTTCTTGTCCACGCTTCCAAGAGATAAGAGCATACATCATCCACCATTGAAAACTCATTTGCTTACTGATATTTTATCTTCACGTCTCTAAAACCTTTTCAAATATTTATTATCCATAAAGTATAAGTCATTCATGAGCCATGAGACGTATTCACTGGCATCATTGCTATGAAACGAAGTAATAAATTTAAGTTTAAAGAACTACATTATTATGTACAAAAATGAATACTGTATTACAAACTTAGAAGTGGTTCGTTTCGTTAGAAATTGGAACGAATCTCAAAACTCCATGCACTAGAGACAGTTGAAAGGTTAAACTTTATTCCGCTATTGCATGATGCGGGTCTCATGTGAATGCCAAATGCATTCACCGCTTCAGAGTGATGCATGAGAATAGTACAGCATTGAGACCTTATTCGTGCGCATTTACGAAACACGAGACATTGCAATACTGAATTGTGGAAGCAATATTATTCTCAGAAAACATTTTATTTATATTTTTGTGGCAACGTTTTACGAAAAGGAATTCAAATTGGGTAATGCGCGTTTTCAAAATATTCAGACAAAATATTTCCGACTAAATATCTTAACCTTTCATCCCGCGAAAAAATATCCCCCAACAAAATATCTTCTATAACTTAACCCAACAAAAAAATGGGATAAAAATAATACAGACATCCTGTAAAGATAATGAATTATTGTACAAAAATAGTAAAATGGGACCAAAGTAATTAATTTTATTTATTTATTTATTGACGCTCTATTGGGCTTTTACATATCACATACAAATTTCATTTTTAACAAGAGTATAACATAAATAAAAAAGATAAAATCTCTACTAATATTATAAATGCGAAACTGCTCGAGTTTGTTTGTTACGCTTTCACGTATTAACTTATAAAAAGATTTTAAAAATTCTTTCACCAATAGGAATCTACATTATATGCTAGGACTATAGACTGTATATAATGGTAATTTCTGGCGTTATGAAATTATAAATATTAATATATAATATTTATTATACGTTTTCTGTCGCTAACAAAAGCGAGTTATTGCTAACGTCAGAAAAACAATCGTTGCCTTAGAAACGATGTTGATATATTTGCGGGAAATTTTATTTAAGGCGCCGTAGTTAGTATCTATTTATCTATATAAATAAAAATGTATCTCCGAAATGTTTGTACGCGCATAACTTCCGAACGACTGTACCAAATTGGATAATTCTTTATTTTTAATACTGGTGAGCTCTGGCATTATGAAATTTAGGTGGCACGCGAACTATTTGAAAACTGATTGCACCGGGAATGAATGTACGGAATGCGTGAGGGGGGAGGTGGGATGGGGTGAAGGGGTGGGGATTGGGGAGGGGGAGGGGGAGGTGGGGATACTTGATATAGCAAGCGCTACAGTAATTTTCCCATAATCCCATGCGAGCGAAGCCGCGGGTAAAAACTAGCATATAAATAAAGCATAAACTCAATATGATAAATAAGAATATATTATTCGTTGTTTACTTCTAGAATAAAAACAAACAAAAGAAAATAGAAATAAAATAAAATGATTTATCATTCATTATTTACATCTAAAAAGTGGCGGACTAGTTTGGTTTTAAATGTGTCGAAGTTTAAATTAAATATGTCAGCGACATCAGTTAGTTCATTGCCTAACCTATGTATTCAATAATACAGATATAATATAGGGTTCCATGCCAACTGAGAATAAAGTCAACTCAACACCTCCTTGAAAATTCATTAAAAGCTATGAAAATAATAATTTTAAATTAGCCGATAACCCTAACCTAACGTAACCTATTTAACCAATTTTTTAAATATTTTTTTTTATCACTCTAAATGACTTATCTGAGGTGGTTCTGAGTTGGTTTCATTCCGAGTTGTCTGGTCACCATAATATAGATATCAATAATTTATCACATTTACAAGATGTCTGTATTATTTTTGTTCCATTTTATGTTTGGTTTAAGTAGATATTTTGTTGAGGGATGTTTTGTCCGTAGGATATTTTGTCGGGGGATTTTTTGTCGCGGTGTAGTGTAGAGCCTAGGTGAGGCTAAGATGCTGGGTTCAATTCGTAGATGCGAGCGTATCTTTTTCTGCTATTTCTGTTTCAAATATTCCTTTAAGAGTCGCTAATTCGTCTTTGACGGCCGGTATAGTCCAGCGATAAGGCTCTTGACTCGCATTCCGAAGGTCGCGGCAAATAAATGTTATTGATTAATTTGTGTTATTTCAAAATTTATTCATTTAAAATAATATATAGTGTATTTGCGGCATATTCAAGAGTGGAAGATACTCTCAGTATCGCTCTGGTGTAAGACTACCGTTCAGATTTGAAACGTTGCTTGAAAAGACTTTAGCCGTATTTGGTGACCAGATCTGACTAGCCAGGTACTTCCCAACTTTATCTTCCCCATCTCCTTCCCCTCCCCACTACCTTCAGCCTCACAACATACCCCAATTGGGGATGCCATAGTCTCACTGGCTCAAGACGGGTGTAGTTGGGACTCTTGTGCGGTATTCATATAAAAAAAGATAAAATTTAAACGAAATTTGTAAATAAACTTTGGTAGGCCAGTTATTCCAAATAATTTCTTTTAATATATTATCGCTCTCTCTTTTACATGTCTTGACAAGAATTCCAACTCTTCGGAACAAGAGGAACCAATGGTATTCCGTAATCATAAGAATGCAGTGAGACTGAAGAAAATAGGGAAGAGAATAATATGGCGTCTTTATCAAGGTTAGGTAGTACATTCATAAATTGAAAAAAACTATTTACCTAATAAATTAACTAATATAATAAATTGGTTGTTTTGCGGCATTTCAAGCACCCTGTATCTTGCCAAGTCATTATGAATTCTGGCGGATACATGGGTAATCATCTATGGAAGAATGATTTTGCAATTTGTAGTTTTGAAAATGTAGCACACAAGATAATGTATTAACATGCTTGTCATTTCACTATTCACGTGTGGAAAGTCAGAGAATATGATATGGTGCCAAGTTGTGCCCATGCATAACATTGTATAAGATGTTTAATGGATACCTACTAGTACATTTAAACTGGTGGTTGCTATCCGGCATTTCGGAAAACATCCAATAGAATAAAGATCATAGCATGTTGTCTTCATTTATAAGAAACATTTCGAACCTCTATAGCTCGTGAAATAAATTATTGTGAGCATAAAAGAGCACCATTAAACTATAAAATCGAGGTAGAAAAATCTGTTCAAATTTCGTATGACTAAGGCTCGCCGTCCGAGATTTTTTCTGCTTTAAGAAAACAGAAGACGCTTCTTCGTTAAGATATTAAATTTAAAATATTGCATGTACAATAAAATTGACATCACAAAAACCTGTGCCAAAACTAACAACACAATTTTGTTTTCTTTAAGCAATTGTTTTTAAAATATTTAGAAAGAATTGAATGCCAAATCGCATCAACACACAGTGTTTCGCTCAAGAAACCAACGATTCTTTGAATAAACATCTAATTTCTATGATAAATTTTCCAGTAATTGTTATACATTACGTGTAAATATGTCCAAACAACTAGAAACATTGCAGTAAGGTGGCAATAGCTCAGTTGGTGGGTGCCAGTCCCGGTAAAACTAGAGGGTCTTGGTTCGAGTCGCAGTTGCGACCGATACCTTTTTATTTTCTATGTCTATCTGTTTCACATGTTATTTGTGAGCTCTTGATATTTTCTTCAACAATGATTAAAACGGTTACTGAACAACGCAGAATCATGCAAATTCAACGCCTGATCAAAAAAGTCATTAAAAGTGATGGATTTTTTTTTTAAATACATTACGTTAGGTTATGGGCTATTTTTCAATTCAATTTTTATTTTTTCATAACTTTTAATGACTTTTCGGAGGCATGTTGAAACTGCATAATTCTGAGTTGTCAAGCAGTGAGGTTTTACAATCTTAAACAATAGATTTTACTTACAAAATTGAAGCCTGATTATTTCATTCAATCAACAAAAAAATAAATTTAAGTTTTTCAATTAATTATAGAAGATAAACGCAAATCGAAAGAAACTTTTCTCCACGTAACGGGTGTTAAAATTTTAGAATACTTTCCTACTTCTTCTCACAATTTGAAAGTTAGCAAGTACTACATACGAGTACTTCACGTTTAAAAGTTTTCCGTAGCTTTCTTATTAGAATTGGGAGAGTCTCTTCCAAAAATCCATCTTAAAACACGAGGCTTCAACAATAATTTAAAGGGCTTTCACAGTTTTCCGAAAACATTTCCCGAGATATCTCAGAAGTTAAAACATGTCACAGTCGACAAGTGTTAAGAACGGAGAGTGTTAGCTACTCGAAACATGCTTTAGAGGAAATGTCTTATTCATCAGCAGGGTTTTCAAATTAATGACAAGTTTCGAGAAGAAAACTTTAGAACAGACGCCTTTCCATCGAGCTGACAGATAATTCACAGTACTTTAAAAAGTTTTACAGATCTTCGTGAATGAAATTATGAACGTTGAATGTCTTGGCTTTTATAATACCTACAATGAGCCACTAGAATCAATGGTCACAATGGTTGGGTGGTTGAGAACCTTGGCTATGTGTTCAGAGGTCGCGGGTTCAAATCCCGGCGTATGCAAGTAAATTTTATTTGATTAATTTGAAAGACTGACCAAGTGATTCCCCACATACCTCTCCCGCATCTCTTTTCCCTCCCTGCAACCTTCAGCATCAAAACATACCACATTTGGGGATGCCGTAATCTCACTAGCTTCAGATGGCTGGCAGCAGTTTGGACTCTTGAGTAGTACCTACTCACTTTAAAAAAAGAAAGATGTTTGTATTTTTTTATTAGTTTGGACGTTCCTGAAAACTACTGCCAGGTGTATACTTACTGGATACTTACCATGACCTGAAGAGCTATTCTCTATCTTTTGTGAGATCAAGATAGATCTCAGGCGAGATTTCCTGTCAGATTTGTGTGATTTTCTACGGCTGTTGTTTGCTTTTTCTATGGGCTGATGTCAGAATGTCAGCTGTGAGCTGTCGCGTATTTTAGTTTAGGTCATTTTAAAAACGTGTGCAAGTAAGCATGATAATTTATTCATAAATCATCACACAAATAAATCACACAAATAGGACAGGAGATCTCTCCCAATCGAGATAGATATCGGGCGAGATCTCCTGTCAAATTTGTGTGATTTTCTACGGCTGTTAAATGAATAAATAATCATGCATACTTGCAGGAATTTGTGTTTGAAACGATTTAAACTAAAATACGTGACAGCTCACAGCTGAAATTCTGACATCGGCTTATAGAAAAAGCAAATAACAGCCGTAGAAAATCACACAAATCGGACAAGAGATCTCGCCTTAGATCTATCTCAATCACACAAAAGACAGAGAATAGTCCCTGTACATTCATTTTGAAAACTGAATGTACAGGGACTGAATATATGGAATGCAGGAGGGGGAGGGGAATGCGTGAGGGGGGTTCACGTGACGGGGGAAGCGGGAGAGAGGAATGGGGGGATATTTCCCCTTATTAGGCGGAGTGGAAACGCGTTAGGGAAAGGGGACGCGGGGGAGGAAAGTGAGGCGGAAGGGGAACGAACACGCAGGGAGAAACAATTTATTTATTAAGTGGCGTTGCAAGGCATGCAAGAAACTCAATGAAGACTTCCAGTTGTTGAAAATATATAATTTAAGGTTTTGAAAGGCTTTTGTGATTTTACTCTCAATTAATTGCTCTTTAGTAGTTCCTTCGCACATAATCCCTAATAATGAAGTAGGCTTGCTGAGTGGACTTGATACAAATACTCAAAAATTAAATCTAGAAATTGACGATCCTCAAGTTTGTTTTAATGGAATGCAAAGCTCATCGTAGCAGGTCTTCAGTTACACTTTTAATATCGAGTCTTCCATTGTTCTTAACACTTATAAGCGTTAGAAAAAGCATATTTTTGGAAGCCCAATTAAAATTTCAATTAAAAGCAACCTTTACTTAAAGGGTGGAAATAAAACACAGAAAGGGGGGTGTTCATTAATGAACGAGTTTCAATTTGAGACAGTGGAAGTTTAAGGGTGGAAACAGATCAAATACCCTCAGTACAAGAGCAAGTAGCTTTGTCTCCTTCTGGAGGGCACTTTTCAATTGCGCGACTGCCTTAGTCGTTATATTTTTAAGTAATTTGAGAATGTTTTCAGAGAAAAGCTCTGAGGGAGCTTTGCGACTGATAAAGGGGTTGATTAACCCGTAACGGTTACCTAGCAACGCAATATCGAAAGTTCTTACAAATTAAACGATAATATTTGAGAGAACTTATCGTTGAATAGTGATAATTTATATTTCGATGAAAAAAATATTTTATTGATCGCTTTGGAAATTAGACAATAATTTTCGAGCACTTTTTTCAATCGAGAGGTGCCCGGGTTCATGGGGTGAGGTTTGTCCAAGTCTTAGCGGCAGATGCGTCTGCCCACATGCTGCATGGCGGGCGAGATCAAGAGAGACTGGTTGAGGGTGGCCTTTTGACCTTTTCCAGCCGGATTCTCGGCCCATCGCCTTGCACCGCAATTTGAGGGATGGATTGATGCGTCCATCACTCTTGGATACACTGACCCCCAGATTCCACCCTTTATACCTTTTTCCTTCTCAGAACTTTCTATCCTTCTCAAAAGATCCTCCAAACAGCATCCCCTAAGACGACGTAAGGCCCAAGGAAAATTATTTTCCTCAGACCTCCTGTGTGGAGCTAATGTAATAAAAAAGAGTAGAGGTTGCGTAAATACGACAACCTACTCGAAGAAGAGGATGGTTGAGAAGTGACTATTCGACTTTTCATGTCTAGTCACAATAGTTCGAAATTTTTTTTCTTGGCTTTGCACTGTGCAGAGAGGGAAGAAATCATTTTGTTTCAACAATGCATATCTATTTGTAAATAATAAAATTAGAAAGATCCTAAGAATTAAAATAAATAAATAATAAAAAATAAAATAAATAAATTGTCAAGCGCCTTTGAGGTGATTTTTCACAAAAACGGCACTACAAATTGTCCAATTATTATTATTATTATCTATTATTTTTGTACCACGAAGTGCTCATTCCCTTGTAATTAAATTATATTTTCTTTACAAATCAGGTAAAGTTTTAAGTGCCAAATTAAAGAATGTCAGTTTATTATTAATTCCAACAAAATATCTTGAAACTTATTTTTATTATTACATCATAATATTTACTCTTATATAGATTAAAATATATATTTTTCCGATTGTCTCTGATTATTTACTACGCCATTCATTTAACTTGATTTTTTATTCTTTATTTTCACCCATCATTTCTACACACACTTAAAGGCAGGGAGAAAAGGCAAATTGGTTCCAGCTCACATACGTCTCATATAAATCACTGTAACTCCCTTACTATCGGAGTGAGAAAAAAGATCTAAATGGTGTTGAAAGGCAAAACACTACGCTTTATAGTCTAATCTAAAAAATAACCAGCAAAAAAGTAAAACGTACACCTTTATGAAACCAAAGTTAGTTTTGAATTACAATTTGAAAAAATAATTGAAACTTTGAGAATTTTTTATTAATTATTTTTACATGAAAAGATAAAGAAAGTGAGGTGGCAATAACGTTTATAATACATTTGTCTTATTTATTTATTTATTTTGAATTTCACGCCCGGCCGGGCTTTTACATGTATTTTTTTTTTTACAAAGAACATCTAAATGTGCATAACAAAATCAAAAAACAAAAATAACTAAATCATAAACAAAAACAAAATCAAAATCATAACCAGATCTGAAACAAAAACAAGGTCAAAAACGAATTGAAATAAAAACAAAATATTCCACCATGCAAGATGGAAAAACTTTAGGCTGAGAAAAGTACAATACATGTGAAATAAGTCGAAGCAGAGCTATGTAGTTGGTTTAATTAAATTTGTTGTTCTTCTTTCTGATATAAATTCTACTACGACTTGTTTATTTTTAATTTTTCAAAAGAAGCAAACACATTGTGACTTGTGATGGTTCAGTGTTGTTTGAACAAGTAGACGAGGAAATTTTTTTTAAATATTTAAATTCGATCATATTACTGACCTCTGTTGGGTGTGTTTGAAAACGAAATTGAAGGAGTCTGTAATAAAATACGGGTTAATTATCGCGTGGGAGGTGCTAGACTATCGGAGATGTAAAACGTTGGACAAATTGGAAATGATAAATTAACAATTATTTTGAACACAACGAATAGCGAGAGAGAGGCGGAGCTAAAGGCGTTTATCTGGTTCTGGTTCTCACGAAGTCCATGGTATGGAATGCAGACCCTTATGAATTTGATCATAACTCACTTCATGATGACCAAAAATAAGAAATTGATAACTGTTGAAATTCGGGACCGAGACTCTATTGAGATTTTGAAAAAGATCGTTCAGGAAGTAGATTTTGGGTTAATTATGAACTTTTGCGTTTCAGTTATTAGGAGCGACATGGGGAAGGTTTACAATCTCTTGTACATAAGTGACGTTCTAAGAGATTGACAGGTAACACGATTTTGGCTCTTAGAAGAGGTCATTAAGCCGAAATCACCACTCTAGGTTACGTACAAAATAGTGGAAAAAGTAATTAGCCAAATGCATAAAATTTAACGGCCTGTCTAATTCTAAATTTATTTACAAATTCGAGTGTGATTTTTGGAGAGATTAACAAATCATTCTGACAGTTATCACTTTTCTCGAAAGAACGAGACGATGAGATGTGGGAGGTTACTTAGTAGAGATGCAAATAACAGGGACAGATTAGGCCATGGTGGTGATAAATGGCCATCAATGAAAATCGAAATCAATAAAAATGTGAGTTTAATACTGGGAAAAGCCTTACGGGCGTTGCTATTTGTTTAAAGAGAGAGTTTGTCAGAGTATAAGGCCTAAACACTCACAAATACGGAAAAACAAGGGAGAATACATATTGTTCGTAGAATAATGCGTAGAATAAAATTCCTTCGCGTTAGGTTATAAAATAATGATAATAATAATAAATTATTCCAGAATGTATGCAGGGGTAGTGCGGTGTAATACATTTATTTTGAGTGGGAGAAAATGTCCTATGACAAGTTTGAGTCGAGCGCGTGGTCCACCCCTGTTTTATTTTGCTAGACCGAGATAGCTGGAACCCCGATTTCAAGGGTTGGAACTGTGACAAACGCATAAGGGAGGAACGGACGGGAAGCGAGAGTAGTGGGTGGCGAGCGGATAAATACGACTCAAAATTGCATGAACTTATTTTGATTGATGGGAGATTTTCGTTTTAAATAAGCAGTTTTTTTTGATAACAGGTCAGTCAGTGGAATTCGGCGGAAGAATACGGAAGTCTGGAAGTTTTGGTTCTAACCAGCTCGTAGCAACGGTTAATTAACCTCAGTGAAAACAGATAGTGGTAATTTTATTAAAAGGGAGTCCGAAGTTCGAAGATCGGCGCGACCCGTTGAGTTCAAAATTCGTAAATTATAGAAATAATACAAGTTCGTGAATTATTGCAACGCTACGTAATAAGAAAAAGCACATAGTTGAAGTTACCGTAATTAAAAATAAAGTTAGTTTATCGGATTAAATTCAGTGTTATAGTCGCTTAGTAAAATTATATTTTTATAAAAAATTCGTGATTTACTTCAAGTAAAATTAAACTGTAGGGTGTAGGGGTGGGTTAATAATATTATACTTTACCCGAATTGCGGAAATATGAAGAGGAAAAATCGTATAAACTTTACGTAGATTAATTTGGGCTTTAATAATAAATATACCGCTTGACGGGAGCTATAACTTAAGAATGATAACTACAGATGATCGAACAGAGTATAGATTTCAGGACATTACATAACAGGTGGGGGGGGGGGGGAATGGTCGTAGGGAGGTGGAGGAGTTTTCTTTGTTTTCTTCCCGCAGGTTATAACAAGTGCAGATCCAAAAATCACAACGAGCGTGTATTCCCGCTAGGATAAAGGGTACAGTTATCAATCACTCTCGGTAAGTCGAATTACAACTCCATAATTTAAATTACAGGACATGCTGACCGCAAGAACGAAGCAGCCAATTGAACTATTGTTTACTATAAGTGTGCGTGTCGGTCAGGGGTTTTTTTTCTCTTCGCCGTCATCACTCGGGTCCAGCCACCCGAACCGTCGCCTAACAGCTGGATGCTAGGAACGGAACAGCAGCAAAAAATGGTTCTTACAAGTACCTAGGAACGCAGAGGCAATAAGACTACGATAGTACACCCAATCGAATTGATGAAATTTTGGCAGTACAACTTACCCAATTGCAGGCGTTGGCTGACAGTTTGGCGCAGACTTCGACAGGAGGAGGGCGTGAGAACCAGATTCACGATTCTATGCATGTATAACATTATATCAACCTGTTTATCTGCGAAATTTCTACCTGTTGTATTGCGTGAATTAAATTTTCACGTTTGAGGAATGTGTACGACGATACTGAGACTATACGTAAGTGGAATACGTATGTCGGAATGGTAAGGGTTTTCCCTCATTACCATGTTACGAGGAGGGGAGGTACCAGCCACAGACTGGGCGGGTCACGCGCTATGTCGGGGTCATTCCCTTTCGCGGGATCGTGTCGAGCGAACGGGCGCGAAAGGTTATGTACCAGGGATGCCGAATTGTATGTCATGGGCACGATTCGCTGACGGAGGCGTTTGACTTTAGACATCACGGGAAGCCTGCAAGGTTGAGTGGAGGAGACCGTTAACAAGGTATCTTGCGGGAAAATTCTGTAACGTTGTTGCATTCTCTCATCTGTGTCAACCCAAAAGTAAACGTAAGGCCCACAAAGTGCGCCTTATGTCAACTATTGGAGGTGGAAAGACGAAGACGGTCGGCTTTAATGGTCTGCCTCACAGCTTCGCGCCACTTGCCCGCGGATAGAGTCATGACAAGGGACGAAATGGAAATACCCCTTTTAGAGCCAGTAACGTAGAATCTGGAGGCGTAATGAGTATTGGAGTTGACTGGGAAAGGTTTGAAAGCCTGCTGTTCTTCCTCTGGCATGAGTGAGTCCGGGTATGTCAGGGTGATCGTCCAAGAGATCCGCCAGATACCGGGGTATAGCTCAGACATGCATTGGCGGGATAGTTGTGTCCGGAGAACTGCCCACTCGGTCAACTTGGTTAGTGGAGGAGCCAATACTAGTTTGCAAAGAATTTCTCCTTCCTTTCCTTTTATCACTTCCTTAAAATCCCCTAGTTCTGTCGTAAATTGGTGCTACTAACAATAACAATATTTCTAACAGTTATGCATAGGATAGGTATTTCAGATTGGGAGACGCGGGAGCAGCCTATCCGGCCATAGAGAGGCACCTCTAGGTACGTACATTTAAATTAAAGTAAATAATGAACTTGTATTGCCATTTAATTGATTTAGGTGCAAAAGGGATCACTATAGCGGGGAACGGGGACTCTACAGGGAGTATACAGTTAGGGCCATAGGCATCGGTAGTGTAGGGCAGTTAGACAGGGCGTATCCTTCACGCGTTTGAGAAAACAACAGAAAAAATTCTTCCACGCCTTTTAAAGAGTCGAAAGTTACCACGAAAAAGAGTAAATACATTAAATTCCTACTCCAAATAATCTGGAGGCTTCGAAGCAAAAATCAATCACAACGTGAAGTAAAGGGTTTATTGTAAGATTTCCCAAGACAACCTTGTTTTACTGTGTTTCGCATCACAGGGGTTGGGAAAATGAGATCAGGAAAACGGCGTAGCTGAACCTTCCGGTCGGAGATCTCAACGACGAAGAGAGAAAAGGAAAGGGTGAAAAAACCTTGCAGCGGGGGGGGGACCATCACAACTGTTGCCGCGAGCCAGGAGTAAAAGGTAGTACAAGTTGGAGGGATTTCGACGTGTTTTGAACGTATTGATGGATACTTTCGTGGGAATAAAACTTGCGAAAATAGAAAAAATAATGTTATTATAATTGTATAGAGCAGTTTTATGTTACGTCACTTCAAAAGCGGTTAACTTAATAAACAAAATAAAAATAAAAAAAAATAATAATAATAATCCATTACAAGACATTGATAAAATAATATGAAACGAAGAATAAACAGAAATTACAAAACGATAGCGGTACTTTTCTAGCACAGGATAAAACAAGAAATTTAAAACTGAAATATGATATACTAACGGAAGACAGCTTGTATTTAGAAATGAAGAAAAAAATGTAAACAAACCATTAGTATAATTTATTACACCAAGAGTCTAAAATACGTAGGGTAAGAAAAAAAATTGTAAACAAAATATTATTAAGGAATTTTGACCTCGGCAGACTAAGATGTAGGCCATTGCAGGCGAGGGTAGAAAAGATGCAAGCAAAAAAAAAAAAAAGGTAAACGAACCGTAAAAACGGAGATTTATGACCGGTTCTCGAGTACAACTGCTAAGTCGGATATATTCGTCGAGGAAAAAAATTTATGACGATAAGGTATAGCTTTTAGATTTTTGGTTGATAGAGGATGATAGTTACGTTGAAGCAGATCGAGCCGTTACGAAATGAACAAAAAAATAATACGCGTATAAAGAAAAAAAAAAACAGTGATTTCAAAATTTTACAGATAGTTGGTTTTTAAACGAAATTATAGTCTTAACTGAATCGTTTGAAGAAACAGAATCTGTGGAATAAAAACATATAGAATAAACTTTAGTTACGTAAACCGTGGCGTTACTAGTGACATTAGGCGTGAAGACAATAAAATCAGATAGAGACGGGGGAGGTAGGAAAAATTTTAATCAACCTCCGACTTATCGAAATTATATAACGTACCAATATAACGTGCATTGAACTTATATAACGTGTCGTATAATCGACTTATCGGACTTATATAACGTATAAAAGGTTTTACAAAGTGAGGAGAAGAAATTGGCTCTATAATGGAAAAATTAAAATATCGATAGATTTTTAATATTCAATTATTGATACGAAAGGATTAGTGAATAGTTTGGAAAGAAAAAAAATTGCGCAGAGAATTGTTGTATTTATACATATTGATCAGATAAACCATGTTACAGACAAAGCGTATCTGAAAAATTTAAATTCAAATTTTGTGCGAGGTTAAAAGAGAAAAAAAAACGAAAAATAATTACGTACCTACTTAAAGGTTTGAATTTTAAGGTTGACAGTCGGCCTTCCTTATCAGTTAAAAAGGACATTCCATGGTGCCATCAAACCTCAGTATTTGTTAAATTTACGATAAGGTTTGTCTCGTTTTAGGGGAGACCTTCAGTTGGCGAAAGTTATTTAAACAAACAAATAAAAACGCATTCATCATTCATCTCGAATGACAAAAAGACGACAAAAAAAAAAGGTCGGCATCGGAATTTGGGACTTTTTTCAATAGTGTGTACAGGATGGAATCCGTAATGGTTCGACCTACATTAAGGGGAGACACGTCGGGATTATGAGTGGCGAAATATTGAGATTTGTGCATCTCCGATTTTACTACTGGCAGAGTTGGAATGTATTTTTTTCAGAATGCGCTTTATGTTAATACGTTTCGGTATTGAAAGGGTACATTGTCTAAGTTGCGTACAGGGCATTTATTAATGGTGTCCGGAGCGGGCAATTTTAACGATTTCGGACAAACTCGTTTAGTAAAATACATTTATTTTATTAAAACACAAATACCTTTGTATACATCGCTGTTATTTAATACACACTTAACACGTTTTGTGAACGATGTTCACCTCATCAGGACTAAAGTATAAAAAATTAAAATAAAAATAATAATAGAGTATATATAAGAGTATATATATAATAAAATAATAGTTAAATAAAATAAAATATAGGTTAATAAAAATAAATAATGCCATCGCAAAGAAAAAAAAAAACCCTAAATGAAGGAGTTTTCTTCAAAAAAAAAATTAGAATACATCTGCGTGCCTCGGGGTCCTTAATTTAAAGTAAGTGAAAACGTATTAACAAGTTTAAATGATAAGCAACTACAGTTCAGTTTTAAAAGAGAGACGTCACCCGGTCGCCTCTTAAGATAGTCGTCCTCTATTTTATAACAGAAATCAGCCAAACACCCAAGGACGGAGTGCGGTCGCGTGGACCAACAAATGCAGTTGGTGATAACGGTGTTAACGGGCGGCTGTCAGTTTTTTTTTGGGACAAGTGGAGATATATAGTAGTTCGTGAGCACAAAGAAACAGAGATTAAGACACTTGATAAGGAACCAGGACGGGGCCGAATTGGGGAAAACATATAGTAAACGAGTTCGAAAAAAAAAAAAAAAAAAAAAAAAAGGGAGGGGGAAGGAAAATAAGTACAGTGGATCATCGAGGGGGGGGGGGGAGACAGTAGAAGATTTGCGTGGATTTTGAATTGTTGTTTGAGGGAGGGGAGGAGAAGAGGTCATAGAGAGGGGAAGTATAGAGGGAACAAAACATTTTGAAAAGAAGGTGAAGAAGGAAAACCTTAAAACCTATGTTTACAAATTTTTCCATCGACTAAACACGGCGTGTTTTGACGCTGGAAAAAATTTATATAGGGAGGCTGTGATGGTTCAGTGTTGTTTGAACAAGTAGACGAGGAAATTTTTTTTAAATATTTAAATTCGATCATATTACTGACCTCTGTTGGGTGTGTTTGAAAACGAAATTGAAGGAGTCTGTAATAAAATACGGGTTAATTATCGCGTGGGAGGTGCTAGACTATCGGAGATGTAAAACGTTGGACAAATTGGAAATGATAAATTAACAATTATTTTGAACACAACGAATAGCGAGAGAGAGGCGGAGCTAAAGGCGTTTATCTGGTTCTGGTTCTCACGAAGTCCATGGTATGGAATGCAGACCCTTATGAATTTGATCATAACTCACTTCATGATGACCAAAAATAAGAAATTGATAACTGTTGAAATTCGGGACCGAGACTCTATTGAGATTTTGAAAAAGATCGTTCAGGAAGTAGATTTTGGGTTAATTATGAACTTTTGCGTTTCAGTTATTAGGAGCGACATGGGGAAGGTTTACAATCTCTTGTACATAAGTGACGTTCTAAGAGATTGACAGGTAACACGATTTTGGCTCTTAGAAGAGGTCATTAAGCCGAAATCACCACTCTAGGTTACGTACAAAATAGTGGAAAAAGTAATTAGCCAAATGCATAAAATTTAACGGCCTGTCTAATTCTAAATTTATTTACAAATTCGAGTGTGATTTTTGGAGAGATTAACAAATCATTCTGACAGTTATCACTTTTCTCGAAAGAACGAGACGATGAGATGTGGGAGGTTACTTAGTAGAGATGCAAATAACAGGGACAGATTAGGCCATGGTGGTGATAAATGGCCATCAATGAAAATCGAAATCAATAAAAATGTGAGTTTAATACTGGGAAAAGCCTTACGGGCGTTGCTATTTGTTTAAAGAGAGAGTTTGTCAGAGTATAAGGCCTAAACACTCACAAATACGGAAAAACAAGGGAGAATACATATTGTTCGTAGAATAATGCGTAGAATAAAATTCCTTCGCGTTAGGTTATAAAATAATGATAATAATAATAAATTATTCCAGAATGTATGCAGGGGTAGTGCGGTGTAATACATTTATTTTGAGTGGGAGAAAATGTCCTATGACAAGTTTGAGTCGAGCGCGTGGTCCACCCCTGTTTTATTTTGCTAGACCGAGATAGCTGGAACCCCGATTTCAAGGGTTGGAACTGTGACAAACGCATAAGGGAGGAACGGACGGGAAGCGAGAGTAGTGGGTGGCGAGCGGATAAATACGACTCAAAATTGCATGAACTTATTTTGATTGATGGGAGATTTTCGTTTTAAATAAGCAGTTTTTTTTGATAACAGGTCAGTCAGTGGAATTCGGCGGAAGAATACGGAAGTCTGGAAGTTTTGGTTCTAACCAGCTCGTAGCAACGGTTAATTAACCTCAGTGAAAACAGATAGTGGTAATTTTATTAAAAGGGAGTCCGAAGTTCGAAGATCGGCGCGACCCGTTGAGTTCAAAATTCGTAAATTATAGAAATAATACAAGTTCGTGAATTATTGCAACGCTACGTAATAAGAAAAAGCACATAGTTGAAGTTACCGTAATTAAAAATAAAGTTAGTTTATCGGATTAAATTCAGTGTTATAGTCGCTTAGTAAAATTATATTTTTATAAAAAATTCGTGATTTACTTCAAGTAAAATTAAACTGTAGGGTGTAGGGGTGGGTTAATAATATTATACTTTACCCGAATTGCGGAAATATGAAGAGGAAAAATCGTATAAACTTTACGTAGATTAATTTGGGCTTTAATAATAAATATACCGCTTGACGGGAGCTATAACTTAAGAATGATAACTACAGATGATCGAACAGAGTATAGATTTCAGGACATTACATAACAGGTGGGGGGGGGGGGAATGGTCGTAGGGAGGTGGAGGAGTTTTCTTTGTTTTCTTCCCGCAGGTTATAACAAGTGCAGATCCAAAAATCACAACGAGCGTGTATTCCCGCTAGGATAAAGGGTACAGTTATCAATCACTCTCGGTAAGTCGAATTACAACTCCATAATTTAAATTACAGGACATGCTGACCGCAAGAACGAAGCAGCCAATTGAACTATTGTTTACTATAAGTGTGCGTGTCGGTCAGGGGTTTTTTTTCTCTTCGCCGTCATCACTCGGGTCCAGCCACCCGAACCGTCGCCTAACAGCTGGATGCTAGGAACGGAACAGCAGCAAAAAATGGTTCTTACAAGTACCTAGGAACGCAGAGGCAATAAGACTACGATAGTACACCCAATCGAATTGATGAAATTTTGGCAGTACAACTTACCCAATTGCAGGCGTTGGCTGACAGTTTGGCGCAGACTTCGACAGGAGGAGGGCGTGAGAACCAGATTCACGATTCTATGCATGTATAACATTATATCAACCTGTTTATCTGCGAAATTTCTACCTGTTGTATTGCGTGAATTAAATTTTCACGTTTGAGGAATGTGTACGACGATACTGAGACTATACGTAAGTGGAATACGTATGTCGGAATGGTAAGGGTTTTCCCTCATTACCATGTTACGAGGAGGGGAGGTACCAGCCACAGACTGGGCGGGTCACGCGCTATGTCGGGGTCATTCCCTTTCGCGGGATCGTGTCGAGCGAACGGGCGCGAAAGGTTATGTACCAGGGATGCCGAATTGTATGTCATGGGCACGATTCGCTGACGGAGGCGTTTGACTTTAGACATCACGGGAAGCCTGCAAGGTTGAGTGGAGGAGACCGTTAACAAGGTATCTTGCGGGAAAATTCTGTAACGTTGTTGCATTCTCTCATCTGTGTCAACCCAAAAGTAAACGTAAGGCCCACAAAGTGCGCCTTATGTCAACTATTGGAGGTGGAAAGACGAAGACGGTCGGCTTTAATGGTCTGCCTCACAGCTTCGCGCCACTTGCCCGCGGATAGAGTCATGACAAGGGACGAAATGGAAATACCCCTTTTAGAGCCAGTAACGTAGAATCTGGAGGCGTAATGAGTATTGGAGTTGACTGGGAAAGGTTTGAAAGCCTGCTGTTCTTCCTCTGGCATGAGTGAGTCCGGGTATGTCAGGGTGATCGTCCAAGAGATCCGCCAGATACCGGGGTATAGCTCAGACATGCATTGGCGGGATAGTTGTGTCCGGAGAA
The DNA here is from genome assembly GCA_936435175.1 of Glyphotaelius pellucidus. Classification (NCBI taxonomy): domain Eukaryota; kingdom Metazoa; phylum Arthropoda; class Insecta; order Trichoptera; family Limnephilidae; genus Glyphotaelius; species Glyphotaelius pellucidus. Next base: position 17,807,025 of record OW386558.1, on the reverse strand, counting down.
CTGCCCACTCGGTCAACTTGGTTAGTGGAGGAGCCAATACTAGTTTGCAAAGAATTTCTCCTTCCTTTCCTTTTATCACTTCCTTAAAATCCCCTAGTTCTGTCGTAAATTGGTGCTACTAACAATAACAATATTTCTAACAGTTATGCATAGGATAGGTATTTCAGATTGGGAGACGCGGGAGCAGCCTATCCGGCCATAGAGAGGCACCTCTAGGTACGTACATTTAAATTAAAGTAAATAATGAACTTGTATTGCCATTTAATTGATTTAGGTGCAAAAGGGATCACTATAGCGGGGAACGGGGACTCTACAGGGAGTATACAGTTAGGGCCATAGGCATCGGTAGTGTAGGGCAGTTAGACAGGGCGTATCCTTCACGCGTTTGAGAAAACAACAGAAAAAATTCTTCCACGCCTTTTAAAGAGTCGAAAGTTACCACGAAAAAGAGTAAATACATTAAATTCCTACTCCAAATAATCTGGAGGCTTCGAAGCAAAAATCAATCACAACGTGAAGTAAAGGGTTTATTGTAAGATTTCCCAAGACAACCTTGTTTTACTGTGTTTCGCATCACAGGGGTTGGGAAAATGAGATCAGGAAAACGGCGTAGCTGAACCTTCCGGTCGGAGATCTCAACGACGAAGAGAGAAAAGGAAAGGGTGAAAAAACCTTGCAGCGGGGGGGGACCATCACAGACTTGACATTTTAAATAAATAAAAAGGAAACACTTTGTTTTACGTCACTTTAATAAAGTGACGTAAAACAAAGTGTTTCCTTTTTATTTGTTTATTTTTAGTTAATGATGTGTTAAATATGTCAACAACATCTTTATAGTCATTACCCAAATTTTGTATACGGCGAACGGGCGTATACAATTGGGATTCTGTTTTGGAGTTATCACAATAGAACGGTAGATATTGCCTCGATGTTGATTTGCGAGGTATATGGAAAGAAATATCAAGTATAATAATTCAGGGCTGTCAATTATTGAATTTATGATTTTGTGTAAACATGTTAGGTCATATACTATTCTACGTTCGGATAATTTTAATAAATTAAGTTGACATAGTAGATAATCAAATATAAAATATGCATGTGTTTTTATTTTTTTTGGTTATCAGTAATTGTAGTTTGAATTTATTTTTAGTTAGAAAAAACGTGAGGTGAATCATTTTTAAAACTCTTTTTTTATGTTTGCATGCAAACTTTTTTTACTTCAAAAATTATACGTTTATTCTGAATTTAAAAGCGCATTTTATCAATTTTTAAATATTTTTTTAGTTTTGGGTATATGCATTTTATTGTAAAGCGGAAATATTTTGACCATGTGAAAAATACGCCCAATTTCTAAAGGGTTAAAAAATAGACGACGATGAAACTTTGGGGAGTTATTGTGCCCTTGCCCGCGAAGGTTTCTTTATATAATAGTGAGACTGGAATTATTTCGTTTCTACAATAATGTGTGTATTTTATATAGTTTAGCGGTAGGGTATACAATAATAACAATACGCCAGTAATCTTTAAATGATTACTTTGACACGATATAATAATTAACGCCTATTAGTCGATATATTAAATAAATTGTAATTGTGACTTCGGGCCCATTAAAAATGCATCGCGTCAAAACACGTGTAAAATCGGCTTTCCTACCAGAACATTATCCTACAAAATGTAACATCGCTCATTCCGTTAGAACGTTGACCCAATATATTGGAGCACGCGGATCGATAGGGGTCGTCCATCATAGACGATCGTGATTTGTTAAGCTGTCATTTGCGATATGCGACACGATATGTGAACCTACCCCTAACTACCCCTGCCAACTAAGCGACTAGAAACCCCCACACCCTGTGGCAGCAACCTACTTTACTACGTCATTAGCGTTGATTTGTTTTAGTTAGAACATAGTATTACAGCGTCACCCACGCTGAGTGTTCGAAAAAATCATGTTTGTGTTTCTTTTTTGTTTGCACAGGGATTGTAAATAATTCATTTTTTTAGATTTTATTATTGAAAGTCTGTAGCTTAAACACAATACATGTCGAACAGTAATAAGGTTAACGTAGGAGGTAACTACGCATAAAAAAAGTGTTTCAAAAATACTAGTAAACACTTAACCTCTCATGCTTCGAGCCTGTTTTGTGAGAAAGTAAAAATATTTCCGTTTCGAAATAAAATCCAAATGAATGGAATATTTCTGAAAAAAAACCAAAAACTAATTACTGTTTTTGAAAGGTATAAAATTTTATAAAAAAATTGCTATAAAAAAGATAATATAGAATTTTGAATATTTAAATAAAAATTTTATATGCAAACATAATTTTTTTTTTAATAATGGATCACCTTACGTTTCGTTTTTTTGACTAAAATTACTGATTTAGAAAAAAAACACACACATTTTATTAGAAAATGAATTATAAACGTTACCGTCAACTCAATTTTTCTTGTTTCATTTAAAAACAATTAATAAAAAATTCATAATTTTTGTATATTTTTTTTTATATTTAATTAAATTTGATAATTTTATTATCAAGTTCTGCAAGTATTTTTGTTACAGCTCTCTACATCCCTCCCCCCCCTTAAGGGTCCACTATTCGAATTTCGACCGATTTCTTACATATCTCCCTTAAACATTTGAAGTTTTTAAGCTCTTAAAAAAATATATGTTATTTTTGAAGATAATATCTAGATACGCTCCATGCCGAAACGCAAATTATATGAAATTCCCCCGATAGAAAAAAATCGCAAAGTATGCTCCGAAAATTATTTAAAACAAGTCAATTTCCATAATTTAACAAGTTATATTTGTGAAAAAATTCACAATGTTTCTTTAAATGATACTTAAGATACGTTCCACGAGATTTTTGCTCTATTTTAAACGAGTCATGTTTTATTAAGCTTTTTCGCCATTTTTGCTGCGATTTCATCACTTAAAATATTAGCGCGCTCTGTCCAACATTCGTAATTACACATCTCTCCATCTCCATCTTCTTTTTCAGCCGAATAGCGCCACCTTAAGGTGTGACGTAATTTATGGATGGCCCCTAAATATAAAAGCGTCAGTTCCCCAAAATTCAAGATTTGAAAATAGAATACCATCTTAATTAAGCTTGCACCACGTTATTACTCAAGTGGTCGAATAACCCCCACCCTTACGGTAAAGTATTACCTTTCAGGGCATCAACTACGGAAATGCTAACAATTTAAGGTGTGTTACTTAAAACTTAGAGAGTTATTCGTGTAATTCTAAGGTTAACAACTTTAAATTCAAGTTGGCCATTTCGGTTTGAGTTAAAAGGGCCAATTCAAGGGTGGTGAGTCGTTCGTAGCGAAAATAGCAAGTAAAAGTAACGACGAAAAGGAAATAAAGTTTTATTTTTACTGTTCATTTTATGTTTAGAAATATTTTTTATTATTCGGTTAAACATTTATTCCGCTGTTCATTTCACTGGCTTCAGTACACGTTAAATGTTAGGGGTGGCTTTAAACACAACCTTCTTGTTTTCTTTCTAAAATAAAATTATTAATAGAAAAACTTAGGAGCTATCAATACGCTTTAGTAACCTCAACCAGTCATATAACAAAAACTCCTTGATGGTGAGCTCTGGCGCTGTGAAGCATTTTTTTTTATATCTAGGACTACCAGTTGGAAATTTAATTTCTATTTTGAAATATGGAGCTTAAAGATAATACAAAATTCACAATAAACTCAGTTTTTACCACTTTTATTGTTTACAAAACCAACATGTTTCGTGAACTAAGCTCGCTTCTTCCAGGTTTACTAACTAATTGATAAAATAGTTAGTAAACCCTGAAGAAGTGAGCTTAGCTCACTAAACATGTTGATTTTGTAAACAATAAAAGTGGGATAAACTAAGTTTATTATTAATTTTTAATTAAAACTAACTAATTAAGGTAGACAGAGAGGAAAGATCGCCAAACAACACTCCTTGCCTCATTCACACCCTTGCATCGTCTTATACATACTCTTCTATTATTTTGACTCTTGACATGGCCAGAATCAAGCATCTGATTCACTCGACCATGCCATGACATTCTCGGGGGTCCCCGACTTCTTCTACCATTCACATTTGCGTCATATATTCTCCTTATACTCCTTTTTTCATTCATTCGCTCTACATGCCGAATCCATCTGAGCGTCCCTTTATTAATATTACCCATTACGCTTACATCAGCCTTGCATTCTTTGCAGATCCCCACGTTTCTCCCACGATCATATATGGTTTTTCCACACTCATGTCTCAGGGATTTCATTTCTATAGCATTCAGTCTACTTTCGTCCTTCCTTTGCCAGATTGAGGACAGCTAGCTTCGCTTCTTTGCTCGGCACAACAAAGAACTGTACGATATATATCAGGCCCCTAACATCTCAGCCCACATGAGACTCTTCAGGTTGAGATGGGCTGGACATGTACACAGAATGCCGGATACACGCGTCCCAAAAAGAATTTTGACTGGACACCCAGGTGATAGAGAAAAGTGGGAAGACCCAGACTGAGGTGGGAAGACGAGGTAAGAGGGGATGCAGCACAGCTTCTCCAGATAACAAACTGGAAGTCAGCCGCTGAGGACAGGAGGAGTTGGAGGCGAATGTTGCGGGAGGCCAAGGCTCGATATGGGCTGTAGCGCCATCGGAGAGAGAGAGAGAGAGCTTCTTTTGACAGTTTTTTGTTAGCGCCAACGGCGTTCAGTCCTACATTAATGGTCTTACCTGCATTTACCATTCTTACAATATCTCTATCGGCCTTCCCATCTCTTATAAAGTGACCAAAAATTAAATATTACTATCACCAAAACCATTTCAATTATTTTTTCAGAATCTCATCAATTCTAAATTTAAAAAAAATATTAGATTGGGTTGTTTGAGCCCCCGAAGACAAGCGCAATTTTGAATTGTTGGATCGTCTATGAAATGTGTCTGGCGCGGAAATTCATCCCGATCTTACTTAATGAATCAAATATAACTTTTTAAATATATATTCCAACCATACATTAAGCTCGAAGAAGGATAAAAAATAATCAAAATAACAAACAAAAAAAAATTTACGAGTGAAAAATCATTGTCCCGATGACCATAAAAATCATCACTGAAACACAAGACTCTTCAAGAATACGCACGAGAAAGTATGAGTAAAATTACAGCATTTTTTGATCGTAAATACATTAAGGGCACGACACGGTACTGCTGATATAATGGGGGTAATACCGCCAAGGCACGCCATGTTAAGGGCTGAGTAAGTCAGTACAATAATGTACTATAGCAATGTGGAAAATTGCCATGGAAAAGGGGGTTGGCTGTCCCACACTTCTCCACGTAGAAAGTTTCTTAATAGGGTACTTTTGAGACCAATTTGGAAAATAGAAATCAGATTTCTGAAACAATTTCTTTTTAGTTAAAAGCCTAAAGGCTTTACTCATTTTGAACCATTATCTTGAAAACCCTTTAAAAAACCCTTTCAATATTTTGAAGCAAACAAGAAAGCGTGAATTCCATGAAACTTGTATAATTTTAGGTTTTCACGGCCAAAAGTATTTTTATGATTTGTTTTTGGGGTGTTATGCCGTGTTGCGCTAACTCCTACATCTCCTCCACTCATCTGCCCTGTTGATGGAAACTGTAACGCTGTCCAAAACATTGGCTAAAGAAAGAGGTAGCGCAACACGGCATAACACCCCAAAAACGTGTTATTTTGGACTCTAAACTTACATTTGAAAAGCACTTTGATAACATTGTCACTAAAGCAACAAAAAGTCTGGGTTTCGTACTGAGAACATGCAAATTTTTCAAAAACACCAAGACTTATCTGATTCTCTTCAATTCACATGTTCGTCCTCACCTGGAATACTGTTCACAGGTTTGGAACCCGCGCTATATTGTTTATGTTAACAGGTTAGAAAGAGTTCAGGAGCGATTTCTCAAATTCCTCAATTTTAAATCATTCAACATATACAACTCTTACGATGAAATCGAGAAACATTTTCGAATCACGAAACTACTCAACAGGAGGCTTGTCGCTGATCAGATGCTCCTGTACAAAATTATTAACTCAAAAGTTGACTGCCCGGATTTGCTAAACAAAATAAATTTCCACACGTCTATTCGATATAGTAGACAAAATACCCTTTTCTATATTGATAGATGCAACACCAATTCCAATCAAAATGAATTTATACAAAGGACGTGTAACTACTATAACAACAAATTTGCAAATATAGACACACGTGCTGACGTATTTACTGCTAGTTACTGTCGCTACAGAACTTCACTGTATAACATTTTAGGTGTTAATAACACATGAATTAATTGTATCTAATATTTTTATATTACTTGGCAACTTTCCCTTATCCCTCTTCTCCCCTTACCCTTCCCAACCCAAATCCCTATTTTGCAGTCTATTTCAGTTATAATCACACTTATTTTAATGTTGTGTATTAGTTTACCATTTGTTGAATTCACATTTGTACTCTTATTATTTTTTTAAATAGTCTAGTTTATATTCAGTTAGTCTTGTTTCTAAATAACTATCTGTGAACATTAATAATTGGTCTGTTTTTTTATCATCCTCTTATGTTTATTGTATTACTAAGACTGTTAATGTTCCTTAAATAAATAAATAAATAAATAAAAACAAATTACAAAAATCCAAGAAACTTGATCCCCTGACAGTTACCCTCCACCCCAAAAATTTTCAATTAATGCTTAAATATTTTTTTTACGTTAACTCAACGCAGTAGAATCTGGGTAGAATAATTCCCCTCAGAGACTATTTGATCTTTGGGGATGCTGTGGGGAGGGTTTTTTGAGGAATGAAAGGAGATGAAGTTCAGACAAGAAGTTGAAGACAGAGGCTAGTGTAAATGTAGCGAACCACTTGGGGTGACCTATGGCAGAGGTTTTGGTTATCCAATAAATGGTTCCCGGGGCGCTTGCACCCATACCCGCCTCTCAAATTGTAAAATATATTGAATTGAATAAAACTTCTTGTCTGTAAAATCGTCATACCAGTGTGTGCAGAAAATTGGTTCTGTGAATTATTTCGTTTGATATGCATACCAACTTATTATAAGGTATTTTTGAAGTCGAATTTAGGTTTGAAATTTGTAAATTATACACAAAAAATGTAGTTTCATAATAATTATGATTTCCGTGGGCAACCGATATCTAATATTCTTAGAGTCAAATGCACGTTTCTAAATTAGAGTGGCATCCTAATAGTTATTTTTTACCGAGCTTCCCTAAAGTAAAGGTTCTTTTTGAGTTTTTGAACCTTCACGAAGAGATTTCATCTTTTTGAATTAATTATGCAGGATTTAAATTTTTTTAATGTCGTGTTGTATTTTAAGATACAAACAAATTCCGACTCTATAGCTAGTTTAGTTGTATAGGTTACTTCACGCCGTATCCAAGAAAATAAAAAAAATTGAAAGATATTTTTTTCCCGCTGAATTTGTCGCCCACTTTAGACGTTTAACAGCAAATATTGAACAGACAAGGAAGTTCACTGTTTTTCAAGGCAAAGCTTAACGCTAAATTACTATTTTTGATTCATCTTCACTGCAAATCGGTTCACATTATAAATACAAAAATATGTTTTGAATATTTTTTTTTGTAATAAAAAAATTATGGGTTACATACATGCATATACATCTTACAAAATATTATATTGAAGGTCGTATACCTATATGTATACCTTCTTAGAAAAGAGGAGCTTTTGTGCCTGGTAAGGGTGCCACCAACTTTTTCTCTAGTTTCCATCTATTAAAATAAAATTGTTAATTACTTTATTAAAAAATCAGGGTGTGCAATTCATACGCGGTAGAAATGAAACCTGTAGTAAATTAAAGTAGAGAAGAGTGGGGAGACTAGAAGCACCACACAAAGAGGAGACCGATTATACTATCTCATTCCCTTGCAAACTAAATCCTTTATGCATATGTGTCTCTTTTTAGTGTCGCTTTTTCGTTTCATCGAGTTTCAAATCAGGTGTTAAAGAAGTTTTCACTTCAATAATTATTGTTTATTTTATTCTATAAAGCACTGCACAAATAAGAGTCCGACAGGCTACGAAGCACCGCAAAAAGAGAACACCGATTAATCTATCTCATTCTCTCGCAGGCTTAATCCTGTAGACGTTTGTGTTTGCCTCTTTTTAGTATCGCTCGTTTCCGTTTCATTGAGTTTCGAATCACAACGGTGCTAAATAAGTTTACACTTAAAATGTATTTTTTCGTTTAAGATGTATGAGAAGATACACATGAAATATCTTATTAAAAATACAAATTTAGTCTAAAATTATCAGTGAGAATTTCCCATGATTACTTTTTTTTCTTTCTTTCGAAAAGTTAACTTAAAAAGTTATGTTTCAAAGTTACCACTCCGTTTAGCTAGAGATATTATGCCTATTACATATATTCGTGGTTCACTATGAATACATACATTTTTCGCTTGGCTTATTCTGGATTTCTCTTAATTTCAAATTTGACGTAAGGGCCTTAAGACGTAATTTCATATTACGTTTGACGATAGAACCATTTTTCAACTAATCGAAAATTTACTGATATTGATTAAACGCTTTATGCACGTGTTTTGTATCCAATATCAAAACTAATCAAGTTAAATCGGAAGGTGTTACGAAGGTTACAAATAATAATGTATGTAAGTACAAAACCTTTCCCCGAATTCTCAGAAGGTCTAATTCAAATGGGTGTTTGTAATTGCGATATACGATTCTGTATAAGACATGTTATTAGGAAGGGTCGACATTGAATATGAACAAAACAATTTATAATATTTCACATTTAAATTTTCACAATCTTCACGATAGAATTTCAAAAAATGTGCATAGTATGAAAAAATGTCAAATCGTCGTTTTGATTTGACCGGGTTCTTACTCCACTTTACGGTGTTCTGAGAAAAGAAATGTCACCAATGTTTGATTTTTTGGTTGAATTTTATGTAAAGAATTTTAGTTTAACATATTTTAAAGGAAGGTATTTCAATATGACATATATTTACCATTTCAGAACATAACTAGGATATGACTAGCAACCAACTAGGATATAATACTTCATTGCATAAGGTTTTAACTACATTTCCTTAATACCATTCCAAGAATAAACGTGTAGAACAATATGCAACCAACTAGTACATAATAATTCATTCCACAACGTTCTAACTACATTTTTTTAATGCCATTCCAAGATTAAACGTGCAGGCAGAACAATATGCTACCAACTAATACATTATAATTCATTCCACGGCGTTCTAACTACATTTCCTTAATGCCATTCCAAGATTAAACGTGCAGATAGAACAAAATTTAACAATCTAATACGTAATAATTCATTCCGTAACGTTCTAACTACATTCCCTTAATGAAATTCCAAGATTAGACATGCAGATAGAACCATGCAACCAACTCGGACATAATAATGCATTGCATAAAGTTCTATCTACATTTGCTTAGTGCCATTCCAAGATTAAACATGCAGGTAGAACAATATGCAACCAACTAGTACATAAAAATTAATTTCATAACGTTCTAACTACACTACAGCTGTATTCGGCGACCAGACCTGAATACCCAAGAACTTCCCCACCTTTTCGTTCCCATCTCCTTCCCCCCACTGCCTATAGCCTCACAATTTAAGATGCCATAGCCTCACAGCAGTTGGGACTCTTGTACGGTGTTCAAATAAAAAAAAAACTTAATTCTGAATTGTAAAATAAAAACTACTTTACACCAAACGCTAACGAAAATATCAGTTTCCATGACCTTTAAACTCCAGGTAAAATATCATATGCTTGGATGCAAACCCTTTATAATACAAATACAAAAATAACTTCCCCTAATGTCTTTAATATTGTTTGTGGTATAGGTGTCCCCTATAGAAATACATAGAATTAGAGACAAAACATATATTTCAGAGCACAGCGATACAATTAGAGAAAACCTACTTATTTTAAGAAAAAAACATTTTATTGTATCCACGCGTTTTTGACATTATCGGGTTTTTATGTTTTTACGTTTAAACGTGGGTTGAATACAAAGAATCAGGCCACAGAATTGTCATACCTAGACAAAGTAACGCATTGCGAGTGACCTAATTTAATCTGTATTTGTAAAAATGAGTACATGTTTGTTTGCTTGCTTGCATGTATGCATGTTTCTTCCTTACGCGTTGCTAAGCCATTCATCCGATTGCAATGAAACTTTGGGGATTTGATGTGGGCCTGCCCGCGATGGTTTCTATATATAATATTGAGCTCTGGCATCATGAAATTATGCGTTGCTTAACCATTCACCCGTTTGCAATGAAACTTTGGGGATTTGATGTGGGCATGCCCGCGATGGTTTTTATATCTAATATTGAGCTCTGGCATCATGAAATTATGCGTTGCTGAACCATTCACCCGATTGCGATGAAACTTTGGGGATTTGATGTGCAAATGACCGCGATGGTTTCTATATACTCGTATAATATTAATCTCTGGCGTCAAGTAATTATGCTTTGCTAAACTATTCATCCGATTGGATGAAACTTTGAGGATTTGATGTGCAAATGACCGCGATGGTTTCTATATACTCGTATAATATTAATCTCTGGCGTCAAGTAATTATGCTTTGCTAAACTATTCATATGAAACTTTGAGGATTTGATGTGCAAATGACCGCGATGGTTTCTATTTACTCGTATAATATTAATCTCTGGCGCCAAGTAATTATGCTTTGCTAAACTATTCATCCGATTGCGATGAAACTTTGGGGATTTGATGTGCAAATGACCGCGATGGTTTCTATATACTCGTATAATATTAATCTCTGGCGTCAAGTAATTATGCTTTGCTAAACTATTCATCCGATTGCGATGAAACTTTGGGGATTTGATGTGCAAATGACCGCGATGGTTTCTATATACTCGTATAATATTAATCTCTGGCGTCAAGTAATTATGCTTTGCTAAACTATTCATCCGATTGCGATGAAACTTTGGGGATTTGATGTGCAAATGACCGCGATGGTTTCTATATACTCGGATAATATTAATCTCTGGCGTCAAGTAATTATGCTTTGCTAAACTATTCATCCGATTGCGATGAAACTTTGGGGATTTGATGTGCAAATGACCGCGATGGTTTCTATATACTCGGATAATATTAATCTCTGGCGTCAAATAATTATGCTTTGCTAAACTATTCATCCGATCGCGATGAAACTTTGAGGATTTGATTTGCAAATGACCGCGATGGTTTCTATATACTCGTATAATATTAATCTCTGGCGTCAAGTAATTATGCTTTGCTTAACTATTCATCCGATCGCGATGAAACTTTGAGGATTTGATTTGCAAATGACCGCGATGGTTTTTATATATAACACTGAGCTCTGCCGTTATGAAATTATGCGTTGCTAAACTGTTCATCCGACTGCGATGAAACTTTGGCGATTTTAAGTGGGCATGACCGCGATGGTTTCTATATGTAAAATTGTGCTCTGGCGTCATGAAATTAGATGGCGTCATTTATCCGATTGCATTGAAACTTTGGTGAGTTGTTGTAAGCACGCGAAGGCTTCTATTTACACTGTTGAGTTCTGGCATTACGAAATTTGAATAAAAAAATGGCAATATGTGGCACGCAAGCTTTTTGAAAACTGAATGTACCAGGACTGAATGTATGGAACGCGAAGGAGAAGGGGGATTCACGGGACGGGAGAAGTGAGAGAGGGGAGTGGGTAGATGGAAGGTGGAAGGGGAACAGGACGAATGGGAAAGGACACGCAGGGAGAAACAATTTATCTATCAAGTGGCATTGCAACATACGCCGGGAACTCGCTAGTCTTAAATAAAATAAAGCTTCGAAACCTTCTTCGAAAGATTGTGTAACCAGAATAATGTAAGGACGTTCTTATTAATGTTAATGTAATGTTCTATCTTTTATTAGGGAAAAAAAGCATGAAACCTTTTTTCCTAGAGTAAGTCTATGGCAATGAACAACGCAATAAATAATTATAATGAACGCAAAAGCTTGTTACGTCGATCTTAATTACTTCTCAGTACCCATTACGAAAAATATGTTTAGACTTGTAGCGATTTTCTAAAAGTCGCCTGTTTTTATTTTCGCTGGAAAGAAAAAAAGGTCTGATTTAATTAAGCGGACATAACGAATTCTTTGAACAATTATTTTTTCGGAGTTTAAAGGGTTGCTCCATTGATAGAAGTATTTAAGATTGGCGTGTACATTCACAAAAATTAATATAATAAAAAATAACCGTCGAATTTTCCAGCGATGGACGGCAAGACGGAGAAATTGATCGAAGAATTAGTGCGGCAAGCGGTGTGTTGCTTCCTCTCTACAGCTCGCTGATAAGAAAAGCCGAGCTTGGCTTCAAGACAAATATGACTGTGTTCAAAACCTTAAACCGCCCGACACTCACTTACGGCCACCAGATTTGAATGTTAAACGAATGAACACGCTCTAGAGCACAAGCTGCCGAAATGAGGTACTTGAGAGGAGTACAAAATGGGATCACATAAGAAACACGACGATCCGAGACGATTTGGACATTGAATTTGGGAGGCGGGAATGGGTACCGCCGCCCCGGGAACCTTTATTGGATAACCAATACCTCTGCCGTAGGTCACCTCAAGTGGTTTACTACGTTTGGTGATTTAGCAGGGGTGCCCGGGTTCATGGGATGAGGTTTGCCTAGGTCTTGAAGGCAGATGACCAGAACACACTGAACCCCAGATTCCTACCCTATTCCTAGGCGCTATATAAATCATCCAAATATTATTATTATTAGTCTACGGTTTATATACATAACTTATGATGGAAGGGAAAAAAATTCCACTCATCATAAATATAATAACGATTTGACAATAAAATTGAGTCATTATTAATTCATATTACTTGTAAGGTTTTTCCCTGAACAATATTGAAGTGAGCTACAAACCCAAGGTAATTAATTAGCCTACTGGAATTACCAAAATATTTAGAAATTCGACAGTCTGAAATGACTTAGTAAGAAATGCAATTAATATAATTGATTAAAATCCTTTAGACCACCCCGCTTCCCCTTCCTCATATGTTTTGTATATAAACCGTAGACTAAGAATAATTTGTACCAGTCTGAAGATGGCTCTAGCGAGCTGAAACCGGTTACGGTCAATACTTGTTTTATTACAATATATAATAATAGTATTCCACCATGAATTGTCAGTTTCAAAAACAGAAGTATGTTTTATGCTTTTTTGTACCGTCACAGTTCTATAAACGCGGAAATACTAAAAGCAGCTAATATGACAAGGGAAATTTAAAAAAATATATCATTATAGGTAATTACTTTGCTATCCTGAATTATCCAAACAATATCTTATCCATCCAATTTTGAAAATGATGACACTTAAATTCCATCAAATCCGAGTTCTAGAGTTCATGGAACCGGAGTCACAGACATATGGACCTACAACCAAAATCAGTATTTTTAATTATTATTAATAGGCTTTTTAGCAAGGGGCTAATCTAGAATATTTCGTGCCAAGGAATGCGTTTTTAAGTGGTAACTTAACTCCGCTTCACAAAGTGTCCGATTCAATTAATGTACTCAGAATAAACACCCAGCAAATAGCGGGGCACGAAAACATGAATCGGGCTTAATTAATTTATAAGGGAAGCTTACACTTCGTAAAATAAAGGGGTTGATACTAAATTTGACTGCCCAAATCACGGAGGCGTTATTTTTAATTAATTATTTTGATTTAATAAGAGCGTTTGAATTTTGTAGACATATTTTTAAGTGTGACACGATGATACCTTGACTTATGAGGATTTTTAAAATTAGGTACCATTAATGGATTTTTTCGAGCACCAATTACAAGACATCGCAACAAGTTATTTCGGGACAACTTTCATTTATATTTTAGAGAACTGGTTCCTCTTTGTAGCCTTAAACCACTAGATTAAAAACTAGTATTTCAAAACTACTAGAAATGTCCTGCAAGTTTCTTTGCCAGGATAAGCGTTTAATTAATCACCGCTCGTTGTAATATTTTTGTCTGTAGGTACTTATTTGTTTAATTTTTTTATAATAACAACTCTGTTTTTATAATGCAAATTCTTTTGAAGGTTATTTTCTTGAATTTCTAAAACTCATTTTGAAGGTTTTTCTTATCAATGTAATATATCAGTGAAAAAGAAGATAACACTAATAAATCTAAACAAAAATATGAAAGAGAACAAGGCACAGAAAAAGATAATGAAAATATAAATTAAATCAGAAATATTTATCTGAGACGCTATCTAGGTTTAAAAAAATTCTTAGAACGATTGTTTCCAATAAAAAGGGTAGTTAGTTGCCTATGATAACGAAAAATTTGTTGAAGATAACATTGTTAATTCTAAAATTTCAGAATAAGAGGTTGACAATTACGACGGTTTAAAAAGCCTCACTCCATAAACCAAGGCACCCCTGCTTCACCAAACGTCGTGAACCACTTGGAGTGACCTATGACAGAGGTATTGGTTATCCAATAAATGGTGAATAAATTCACGGGCGGCGGCACCCATTCCCGCCATCCAAATTAAAAATTAGATAATAATAAACGATATTTTTAGTTATGTAAATGTTTACGAATTTCGTTAGCTGTGCTAAATTCCTCAAAAGAGGTGTCATAGACTAGCTTGTTCCGGGAAAGTAGAAATATTGAGTTTTTCACGAAAATTTTCACTCTTAAAATTAGCGTTTCAGAATTATAATTTTTGATGCAAAAAATGCATTTTTTATCACCGCAACACCATGGCAGAGGCAAATTTGTTTAAGCTTTTAACTTAAATATTAACCACACTGAGATTAAAATCATAGCGGTTATAACACTTCACAAAAGACAAACAAAATTACCCACAGACAGCAGCATTTACTGTTAAATAAAAATAATTTTAAAAAAAAGTTTTCAGAAAACTAAACTAACCATTTTATACGAATTCAGGGATTTTATTCATAAAAGAGCTATTCGAAAAAATATAAATGGGTAATCCCACAATCCCCCTTTACTGCGTTCGCTGCTCTCGTTTTATAGAAATGCAGAAATGTACACAAATGGCTGGAAAAAAACCGAGTAGAATTTTTCGTTTCACTTTTCCGCTCTAAATAATGAGCTTGCGAGAATTTTACATTTGAAATAAAATTTTATGACAGAGGTGTAAAAGGAAATTTAATAAGCTTAATGTTTTTTCAGTGACTCAACTTGAGAGGAATATAAACGCTAGAAATATTTCGATTCTCACGCTTTCAAAATTTAAAATCTATTTGCACGAGGCAAGTAAACAAAAAAGTGGTTTTTATTTATTTTGTGCATAATTTTATAAAAATGAAAAAAGTTAGAACATACAAAACGTCAAAAATAGTCTTAGCCGTAAAGGGGTATTTTTAAAAAATTGTTTCTTATGTTACTTCAAAGTTAAGTGGTGCAAGGTTTACGCTTAAATTTTTTTTATGTAATTAATATTTTTATTGTAATTCCAACACAAAAAGCTATTAAAAGCTTCAATTTATCCGTAGCATATGTTTTGATATTCATAATGTAAACCGATTCGTCATAAATATTAATCTTAATAGTATCTAAATAGGATTTCACGTATAACTTCATCTTAAATAAAGTTTACGCATACGTTTTGAATTCGTTGAGGAATTTTGAAAATAATGTCAAAGAAAGCTGTTGACTGCGTAGTTAAAACAAAAAACAGTGCAGTTCACACGCGGTAGAAGTGAAACCTTCACAATAAATTACACTCAATCTCAACTTGAAAAGTGAGCTCATAATCAAAGCGGCCAATGCGGTAAGGTTTCATTCTATCACGGTCCGTTTGATAGATTCTTCTAACTTAACAAACGGATTGCAATCTTTAGAGCACAGGCGTCAGGTGGAAATGCTGTCCTTGTTCTATCGGTATAACAATGGAAGATGCTCCGAGGAACTAGCGTCATTGATCCCCTCGGCACCGGTGCATAGTCGGGAAACAGGCAAAACTCGCGCCCAACATTTGTACACGGTTGACATTAGTCACATGAGAAAATTGAGTTCAACAGCTCGGCTGTGAAACGATTTGCCGGCCTCTGTGTTTCCTCCCTCCTACAACATGGGTCTCTTCAAGACTCATGTTCACTCCTTCCTCTCCTCAAAAACACCCTCCACACAGCATCTTCTAAGATGACATAGGCCCTGAGGGAAATTATTTTCCTTGTGTGGAGTTAATGTAAAAAAAAAAATCGCCTTCTCTCGCGGGTTTAATCCTAAAGATGTACGTGTTGGTCGGTTTTTCGTTTCATCGAGTTTCAAATCACAACGTGCTTTGAAACTCAATGAAACGAAATAAGTTTTCAATTTGAAATTCTTCAATGGTAACGACATGGAGGAACGAAAGAGTGCCGGAAGCAGTGGCGCGTCCAGGGGAAAAGAGAGGCGAAGGTTACCCCAAAAATAATTACAATTACACGTGCATCTAAAATAAAGTAGTTTTTCCAATAAAAATTGTAATATTTTATGCGTGCGTAATGCTTGTAATTCATGGCAATCTTTTTCTTACAATTAATACAGACAGCACCTGGCGGCGGATCAACTACAGAATTTTGACAATGTTTATGAATCTCGTCAGTTGTTAGCCTGCACCTAATGTAGTCACGGATTTTCTTTTAGGGGTATTACCCCTAAAAGAAAATTCAACAGCAAAGTCGTCACACTATAACTGGTAGAAGTGTCGATAACTAAACTTAGGGGATCAACGTTACCGACTCTATTGTTTTAATCTATTATATTACCCTTTCGATTTCGATTAAATTTAATTATCCCAAAAATATCAAATCTTAGAAAATTATCCATAATTCTAATAGTTGATAGCTGCAAAGCAACTGAATTAAAGCATACAATATGATATTTACCAATCGAATAAATTAATTTAATCAATATCAGTAGAACACTTAGTTACGTAATTTATGGAAAAAAATATGATTGATTTTATTTTTACCCGTAAGCTTGTTTTCACGATAATATAACGTTTCCAGGTATTTATATGAGGCGTATCTGATTTAATAAATTAACATCTCTTATAATTTACTAGACGATAAAAACTTTGAAAGGATATTATTAATTCAAAGCTATTGAGAAAAGCAAAGCGACCTATTTGCTATTGGAAATGGTTTCTTTGAAATTAAGATTATTTTAATGAATTACCAAATTATCAAAAGATAGAATTCCTTTTGGTTTGTGAAAATATAAAATGTTTTACCTTAGTGTTGTTTGATTAAAAGCTTCCAAGGGAAATGACCCTCTTTTCTGAAAGAAAATGAAAAGCAATTAGTGAAAGCGTTTTCAAATTAAAGTAATAGGGTAGTAGTGGTGCTTCGGATTATGAAGTCTATAGAACAATAGACAGCTAACTAACCTTCGCGCAGTTATCCCCGGAGAGGTATGCAGAAAAAACGGACTCATTCACATTCATACATCGTCTTTTATTCTTCTAATATTCTGACTCTTGACATGGCCTGATTTAAATACGAAATTGATCGTACCAGATCCTCCTCCATATGCGTCACTTATTCTCCTTACACTCATTTCTTGGATGGTTCCACATACCCAAACCAATTTTTTATTCAATATTTTATTGTGAAACGACAAAAATTTGAGGTAATAATAACCTTCATTACATAACCTATATTTTCCTAATAAAATATTTGTGCCTTTTTCTTTTTTTTCGTCATCAGCAGTAAACGCAGGGAGAGTCATCTTTAAAACTTTTTATGTTTTTGTTTTTTAATTTTTAATATTTGAGAAATTGTTTGTTTATTTCTAAAAATAACACTTAAAAAACAGTTTTACACTTAATAACACTCGTAAGTTGTGATTTTGTTTTTATAAAAGTTTTTCCAGAAAAATACGGTTTGTAAAAAATAAAGAAAAATTGTTAATTTCATCCTCCTCTAAAACAAACAAATGTTTAATGTCTTCAGTGTATTGGTATAATCATCGGATTAATTATTATGGAACCGCTTCATCAATGTCATCGTCGCGTCGGGTGTAATAATCTAGGAACATTTTCGCTTGATTATCCAGAGCAACTCTAACAAATGACGTAACGACCAATGATGTAAAAGTTATAAAGAATATAATTAATAATTAACATTAATGATATCAATATAATTCTTCTATTTTTACCATCTACAGGAGCAGATATATTAATAAAACATAGTTTTCCAAAGTGACACAACTATGCGAATAGTTTGGTCATTGGGAAATAATCTGACTAACCTTAATTTTGATACAGTACGTTTTTGTGATATTCAATATTTTGGCACCGAGGGATCATAGGGTTGGTCACAACATAAGTTTCCGTAAGAATCGATGTTATGACACTGGGAGATCGCCGGATCGACCTCTGCCAGTTTCCATAAGAATCGATATTAAAGTTACCGAGTTATCAGCATAGGAGTTAAAAATTGCACGGGTTACTTCAATAAACATCAATTAAATACACTGAGAGATCACTTGATTGTTGATCATTGTACAAGGCTTCTTTAACACAGATATTAACGAATTGAGAGATCAATACAGGAGTTGATGAGTTTCAATAGACTGATAACGTTTCAAATGTCACAAGTTAAACTCGCCATTTCAGATAGTCGTATTCATAAATTAAAAAACCTTCCACCTTCACCTTCACTGCTCGCGAAATTATAAATAAATAATTGTGTTAAATGTAAAAAATCTCACTTGTTTGCTTTTGTAAAGGTCATTTCGTCATTTCATAAAAATTTTCCAGCCCTAAAGAGTCATAAATTCTCTAGTCTTTCAAAACTCTACTTTTGCCACTAATCTTCTCATAAATGTAATATTGATAGTGATGGGGGTAGTTAATATAAAATTATGCAATGTCCCAAAGAATTTTCTCCAAGCATAAACTTTCTAATTAAAGTGTGTTTATCGCAAGTGACTTACCAGTCTTGCCAGTATGTTTCTGTATCTATTTGTAAATAATAAAATTAGATCGAGCCTGAGATTCCTAATAAACTGTACAAAGCCCTTGAGGTTTTTCACAAAAACGGCGCTCGACTAATTGTCCAATTTTTATTATTATTATTTTATTTAGATTTTAATTATAACTTAAAAATATATTTGTAATTGAACCATAAGCACCTGCTGACAAACCAATGCAATTGGCTTAGCAGGACTTGTTTTTTGATGTATAAAATAAAATAAATAAATTAATTTAAAAAAAAAAAAATGTAAGTAATATTGGCTATAGACCTTGACAGAGGATAGTTACATGGGTAATATGTTTGTTAAAGGATGGGAGATGTACATAGTTGCGTCAGCACCAGCATATTATTAACTAATATCTTACAATAGATTCCGACAGTGACACTTTATTCTTAATAGGTTTAAATATGTATTAATATGAGCATAAATTCTGCCAGCAATTGATCTAAGCCATTTATTTTTTTTTTTAATGTTTATCCCATTTAAAATAGCAAGATAATCAAAACATAAATATAAACCTATTCCGTAACTAATAATTAGCTTCCACAGTCACAATTATTCGGATTATTGTAATGAACGTAATTAAAATCACGAGATTTTGTTTTTTCACATTTATTAAAAGTCTTGTGACCACTTACAAATGTTAAGTCAGTATGCATGAGTTCAATCCCAATTTTCAATAATTTAAGTCTTCTTTTTATATTGAAGGGATCGATTTCGCGTTCGAGTTTTGTAGTAAGTAAATGAAAATAATATTCGTTTTGTCAAAATATCTTATATTGTTATCATTTTTGGAAGATGATGTTTTTAGAAAATTTCGTTCTATTCATTATCTGCATTAGTAGGACTATTCGGTTTACAATGGCTTTCAAGAAAAATAAATGACTTACCCTTGAAATTAAAATAACTGCAATATTTTGTTTATTTTGATTGGCTTTGACAGACAATTGCAACACATCATCACTTCAAACCATGAAACAACTCGTAAAGCACCTGAATATGACAGAAAAATAATTAATTCGGATTGCTTGCCAGATTTTGTTTAAAATATAGAGTGTGAATCAGTAAAATGAAAATAGTCGTTAGAAAACAACTGCACGAATTCCCGGGACACTAAGGTGCTCCAAAATATATATTAAATATTATTTATGTTGGTAAAATCATAATTTTAATATGTGTTCAATCAAAAAATACTACGTCGTGGAAGTTATATTGACAGATGTAACAAAAACCTATACTATTGTATTTTAGGCTAAAAGCACTACAACCATGAACTGTTGCAAAAGTATTGATATTTTCGGTTTACTTAATAATTATTTAACTTCTTCGTACGATGGTGGAAAGAAGGTTGAAGTCAAGTTAGGATGCTGATGTCATTCAGCAAGTCAACAGCCTCGAGAGTAATTTGCTTCAGCCATACGAAAACTGATGCAGGGAATATTCTTCAAAGATTTGTTCAGTTGTTTGAATGTGTTTAAATTCCGATTTTTGCGACTGTTAAACCTAGTTCGTACGAAGACAGGACAATATTGTACTGTCCAATTTCAGGACTCTAGTGTGAACAAAAGTTAGAAGAGCAGGACAATGAACCATGACATCGTCCTAGAGTCAGACGGGAAGGCTGTGTCCGGAGGACAATGTCTTACCCCTCAACCTCCCCGTTGTCCAAACAAGCAGCGCAGGGAAAACCCGGCGGAGGCAATTGTTTCTGTTACGCACATGTCGAGTTTACCGTATTTTTAGTTGAATTTTGGCGAAATGGAGTTCAGTAGCAATTCAAAGTGCTCTGATGAGATACTCATCCACGTTTTATATTCCCGTGGAACTTCCACTTCTAATTCTGTAATCCTAGACCCTAAAATAACACTAATTACTTAAGTAAGGACAATTATTTATTCCCCACTTTTCAGTTTGTTTACAAGACCTAAGCAATCTTACACATTTAAATAAGTTAATAGCAATCACGTCATTATTAAACAATTAATAACACATTAATATTTAATGTGGGGGAAACCGATCTTAAAGAACTCCACAAAGTAGAGAATCTATTGTAACAATAATTTTCTAAGTAAATCGGTAAAGCTGGTAGTAAATCATTTACACAAATTGAAAATAAAATTGGGCGGAGGTAAGTCGATCCAAAATAAGTCGTCTCAAAGTGGTCTAACCACAGCTAAGTAGTAAATGGCTTTCACAAAAAAAAAAACTAAAATACTTGCACAACTTGATAAAAACGTTGAAAAATTTAATTTGAAAAAAACATATTTCGGTGTTATTGCATTCATCCGTTTTGGCATTAAAATTTAAATTAGAAAAAATTTATCTGAATAAGTATGATTGTAATATACCAGTACTAACCCATTATTATGAATTTCTTCAATTACAATATTGCGATTACTAAAATATTCAAATGCCTACTTTGCATTGTTCGCCTTCTGCAAACTGTATGCACTCTTCCACTGAAGAGATGATCCGTTAGTAGTATATCATAAGCTTGCCCGCAAGCCAGAAGTAAGCTCAATTTTTCCTTATTCCTGGAAAACTGTTAAAATATTTTTGAGGCCCGATGGTAAGGCCCGATTACAAACTTAAGCGGGCTGTAATACTTAAAATCTTAAACACTTTATTGGTTTTTTTTTAATCACACGACGAAAAAATTAAAAAGCCCTACCTTTTAAGATGAAGCTACACGTGAAATCCTATTTAGATTCATCTTTGCGACAAATCGGTTTACATTATGCACATCAAAAAATATGCTACGGATAAATTGAAGCTTTTTCTTGTATTGGAATTACAATAAAATTATTATTTACATAACAAAAAATATAAGCGTTAACCAATTTTGGCATGACTTTACTATGAAGTAATATAAAAAACTTTTTTTTTTTAAATACCCCTTTATGGCTAAAACTAATTTTGAGGTTTTTTGTGTTCTTTTGTGGGTGCAAATATGATTGTACAATAATAATTCGAACTGACCAAGTAGGTAGTTACCTCTTTTTCTTTCCCCAAGGAGGGCTTTACAAGGAAAGATAAGGACAACGGGAGATGAATTCATTGAACAGGGCTTTGGGAAATGGATCAGCCTTAAAGGTGTTTCGACACTAAATAGAGATTTTGAATAAATTGTCGAAATTATTTTTTGAACAGATTTCCTGTTTTATTGGTCTGTGTATAGCTTTGATTGTAAATTCGTCTTCTTGTACCCTGTCCGTTCAACGGGCGTTGGCTGTTATCTTGGCGGCCCGAAAGCTCTACAGTAGACTTTCTCAGGTTTTGCAGCCATGATATTCTGCTTCTTCCAAGGCCCCGACTTTCAGCAATCTTTCCCTGCATTATGTATGAGATGCAAGATCTCGTACTTCTCTGAATGTCTATCACTCATCACATGTCCCAGATAAGTATTTATTTATTTATTTATGGTTGTTATACGCCCATAGGGGCTTTTACATAAATTATAAAATAATATTTAAGATAATAAGGATTATACTTACATAGAATTTAAAGTTATAAAAGTGAAAACATTTTAAAAATATACAAGTAGTTTTTGAAGAATATAGCGTAAAACAGTGAAATATTTTAAACAATATAACATTTGACAATAACATAGAATAAAATATAATATAAAACATAACAATAACACATCAAATCGTTAAATATATTATACCCACGTTACAACAATTTGTAGGATTCCACAAAGTGTTGGTTTAAATTGCATTTTAGAATATAAAGGGAATCAGCGAATATATCTACAATTTCACCAAACTTGTTGCCTAAATCATGCATCCTATTGGTAAGTGAGTGTGATTGATAGATATTGAATTGTTCGGATTTTCATTGCTTAAATAACTTATTTTTCTTTATTAATCCGCACCATAACATCTTCATTCGTAACTCTGTCCATCCAGCTTATTTTGAGTATTCTTCTGTAGATCAACATCTCGAATGCCTCGAGTTGCCTTTGAAAATTGTTAATGTACAAATTGTGGTTTTCTTTCAGGTCGATTTTAGATTCTTCTAAAGATAACCTCTTCAGTGCACTCATCGCAATCGCTAAGGCAGGTCTTAAAGGTAAAGTAAGGAATGCTCGTTAAGTCAAAAGCTATTCTGCTGAAAGTTTCACTGGAGATACTACGAATATTACTAGCGTTTCTGAGAGGGAAATTTCATTACGTTGCTACCATAATGTAAACTCTGTTGAAAAATGCGAATTAAATGAAACGATTTGCCAGCTTATGTGTTTCCTCCCTCCTACAACATGGGTTTCTTCAAGATCAATGGTCATTCCTTCCTTTCCTCAAAAAACCCCCCACACATCCTCCTGTGTGGAGTTAATGTAAAAAAAAATAAATGGTTATCTAGGTTGGGTAACCATCCAGTAGATGGCGTTGTGGTTCGATTTCACGTCAAAGCAACGCGTGGCCGGGTCAGTTATATAGATATTTAAAACGAGAAAGTGACCGAATATTGTTTTTTTTTGTTGTTTGTTTTATTTAGTTGATCTCGTACGTGTGAATTTGCAGTGAAGTCTTGAAGATGGTTTCCACAAATTTCTTTCTTTTACTCAAAACAAAGCCAGAAATCAATGGTTTAAGTAAATCAAGTACGTTCCTTAACACCCTGTATACCTTAATGGATGTTACTGAAGCCACACATTCAAGCACTAAAGAGCACTCGCTCAAACTTAACGGTTCGGACTGATTCAATTTCAGCACGAAATAATTGTGCAAGAAATCTGCTGCTGAAATTTCAAAGTGCAAATGTTACTAAAACGTTTCCACTTCCGAAACTTGTATCAGGGTGGTAAATGCATTCCGCGAACTTAGAGTTGCCTCTGCTCGCAATTGTTTTAGAAAGTTTTCAGAGTTGAGACACTTTGAATTCCAAACTTTCCCTTTACTACCATTGAAGCTAGCTTCAAAAAAAGTATTATGTACCCATATAAAATATTAATATTTAAGTGCGGGCAGGAGAAAAATTTTCGTTACATTTTATTTTACGTTTTTGTGAAAGCTACAAAAGATTCCAACTGTTTCCAATTTTTCAGAGCCAGGTATTCGGTATATCCAATTTAGGTATACCATGAGGCTAAAGGAAATGGGAAAGTAAAGGAGATGGAATATAGGGAGATTGGGAAGTATTTGGTTATTAATATCTGATCAGCAGACATGGCTAAAGCCAACTAAAGCGAGGTGTCGATACTGGATGATGGTCTTTTACCAGGATGGTACTGCGAGTGTCTACCTCTCTGTGTATAAGGATTGTCTTCTCCTTTTTTTACGTTAGCTTCTCACAGAAGGCCCTGAGAAAAAAATCCTTCAAGGACTATGTCACCTGTGTGGAGGGTTTTTTTAAATGAAAGAAGGGGAGGAAGTTCTGGGGAGGAAACAGGTATGAGAGGTGGTAAGAATTTGCAAAATGTGTCAAGGAGTGACGGAAGTTTGAATCCATTCCTCCTAATGCGTTGCAAGGCAATGGGTCGAGTGAATTTGGTTGGAGAGGTCTAGGTTAGGTCTCCATCAACTAGTTAGTCTCTCTCTATCTGGTCAGCCACGCATCAGTGCAAACGCATTTCCTGCCAAGATCCAGACAAACCTGGGCACCCCTGGTAAGTCATCAAGCAAACCACTTGGGGTGATGTATGGCAGGGTGTTAGTTTTCCAATAAATGATTCCCGTGGCGGCGGTACCCATATTCGCCTTCCAAATTGAAACCATCCATCGAAAGTTAGCTACCATCAGGGTAATTTTAACCCTGCAAGCTGTAACCCTGTAACACCCTGCGAAACTGCAATCTTACCAGTCTTTTATGAAGTTAATAACTCTGTTATTATTTCATTTCACCTCGTGTTTATTTTCCGAGGTATTTCCAGGATCCGTCCATAAAAAGAATCTTTAGTTTGCTGTACAACGCAGACATATCAATTTATTTTTTTTTTATTTTATATTATTTAATTTTCTTTTATATGTTAAAGGTTATTGTCTCTTTTCGACTACCGTACTAGGCCCATGTTGTGGTAGTCATACATGAAATATTTTATACAGGAACTAAACAATGCTATTCTGTAGTAGTAGATAATAAACAATACAAATATAAAAATAAGATAAAAAATAAAGAAAAAATTTTTTTTAAGAAAAATATGAATAAAAATGGAAATAAAATGTTGAACACGTGCTGTTAAAAAGGATTTAGAATTACTTGACTTTGTGTCGGTACTCAATGTATTATATATTTTAGGAGCGATGAACCAGAATTGTCGTCGAGCGAATGACATTTTAGTTTGATGAAACCTGAGTTTGATGAAAATCAGGTGTGTGCTTGATGTTGTGGAGCCACCAGTAAGTTATTTTTCCGTACATAACATATGCTTCCTAGTATCGAATCATAATTATCCTAATTCTATCCTAATCTTAATCCTAACTATCGAATATCTAAGATCCTGATTTTAGTAAAGAGTTCATTTAAAGAATGGGTAAGTTGACATTTAAATATAATTCTCATAATTAGTTTTTGAACTGAAATAATTGGATTGATAATGGATTCGGCACAACCACCCCATCCCATTATACCGTATGTTTATATGAATTGGAAAAGGGCAAAGTATTTTAGCGAAACATTTCCGACTTTTAGTCTCAAAAATCTTTTAAAAGATTTCAGTTCACCGTATTTTGATAAATTATGCCAGTTTAAAAATTATCAAAACATCTACAAAAGAAAATTTGAAACTTCTCCTTCCAAATCTATTTACAAAGAGCTTCGTGAAATTTTTCATGCTAATAAATTTTTTCTTTCAGAATAATTTAAAACGACAAAGTTCTTCAATTTGTACTTACAAAAAATCTTTAAATGAGCCATTTCCGTTTATATTTTATCTCAGCGTTTGTTAGGTAAAGTGGTGTAACAGTCAGTTGTTAGTCTTTTTACTTTGAAAATACTCTGCTTATAAGTGACTTGCTACTTACTTGGAAATGAGTTTGGTCAAAGTTTTTTTTTTACTTTTTCTAATTTTCCTGCCGGGGTAAAGTTTACCGAAAAAGTGGCCCCAGCTGGGAGTTTAGCTGTTGGCGACCATCTTGTTAAATTTATTTTGCTAAGATTTAAAACCAATTTATAACTTAGAACAGCAAAAGCAGAGACAAAACAAGAGCTTGGCTATTTGTAAGTTGGTTAAGTCAGTATTTTAAGTAAGTAAATAATGTTTATTGACCAATAATTTTACTTACAAAAACAGTGACATTAGTTAGTTAATACTAAATAATGTCACTGTTTTGTTTTGCCTGACAGAAGATTCGACTAGAAGTCAGAGGGATTGAGTTCGATACTCAATGTGGGTAAACAACATTCTCATTTTTCATCTCAAGTTACGTGGTAAATGACGATGTTAGCAGACGATATAACGTTAACAGGTACAGTATAAGCTTTAAAATAATGTACGTAATAGTAACAAAGAAATTGAAATTGCAAACGAAATTGAAATTAAAATAGAGAAAAAAATAGAAATAGAAATAGAAACAGAAACAGAAACACAAACAGAAACAGAAACTGATATTGAAATTGAAACTGTGATTGAAACTGGAACCGAAATTGCCATTGAAGTTGAAATTGAAATTGTATTTGATATTGAAATAGTTATTGAAATTGACATTGAAATTGAAATTGATATTGAAATTGAAATTAAAAAGGAAATTGAAATTGTGAAAGTGTAAAATCGAAGTTTACTCTCCTGATAATATTGGCAATAATATCGACACCACTGTGGATACATGTAGGTCCCTGCCAAAATACAAAACAAACCCTCTCACAATATCTCAAGCAAAACTATGCTGACATTTATGTGACAATGTGAACCCCTTAAACTCTCGTATGAATCCGTACCCCTTAGACTCTTTTGTGAAACCGTACTCCTACAGTCGCCAAAACAAAACATATGAAATACTCATCAACTTGCATAAAAGAGTTACCAGACCATAAAATAAATGATAATATATCCAACTAACGAAAACGTACCAAACTTTGGACAAAGAAACATTTGATAGTAGAAGTTCACTATTGTGAGAACCACATTATTTAAATTGAAACCCTATAAACATGGATATGGGACGGCTAGACTTGAAGCTGTTTTAATTAAACCAAATAATGACTAACGTTAAATCTATATCAAAATTTAATTTATATTGCATATCTGCCCCCTCCTTAGCGCTAAGGTATATAATCAACACTCCGCAGACATTATCTTTTGATTAGCATAATATTTTAGGTCGTGAAATTGTTTACAATTGCAGAAATATCAATGATATTTCATAAAAGTTTAGGCAAAATTTTATATTGCAACACAACTACTTTCCATAATGTAGTGTATCGTTAAGCTTCTGCCTTGTAGAGACAGATGGCGGTGACATCAGCTATCGGTAGAATCCGCTAGATGGCAAGCCGTAGTGCTTGAGTTCTCCGACAGGAGGTCAGGACAGCTCAGAGGCTGTGTTTTTAATGTTCACACGCCAGAATCATTTTAGCCAGCTCTTAGTTAGGTTGACTAACGTAGTCCCAAATGTATACGCGAAGTATAAATAAAACCAGATAAAGAACCAGACTCTTTTATTGCACGAAGTAATCTCCATCCAAGGGAGTTGGAGAATCTGATAGTGTGCTGCAAATTAACAGAACATTACACATAATATGTCACTTTTTAAACTTGTTGTCTTGCCTTCTCATGTTAAAGCGAAATTAAACTTTTAGAATGTGGTTTTTGGTTGAACTTAATTTTTACGTCAAGCAAAGTTTTTTGGAAGAAGATTTATGTTGTATACGCGCGCCGTTCTGTTGGTAATATATACCAAAGCCACCTATCGTGTGATGACAAGGTGGCACTACCGGCGCATTACTTAACATCAATCTTTAAACCACGTCGATAATAAACATCTCACAAAGCTAACGGTATGTTTATCTTAAACTGCATAAATAAATGACAAGGATAAACGCACACACATTAATTTACAAAAAATCTAATAATTATTATTGACCAAAATCCAATAGAAATCTTGCCGAAGATTGCGACAGAGATTTTGAAAACCTTAATCAACTGTTAAAATAAACAAACATGAACCCTAGTGTTGTGATATTTTCATAATTATTTTGTTAGACCAGGGTTTTATTTAGTTTTCACTATTCTAAACAAAACACTGGTTTCTGCAATTTCACTGTTTGTGAGATAAACAAATTTAGTGTTGTTTGAAGAGTTTTAATTTCATTGAAGAAGAAGATAACACTTTTTTAAATCTAAATGAAAATATGAAAGAAAACAAGACGACGACGAGAGACGAGAGGTCTGGGTTCGAGTCCCAGTTGCGACCATTGTCTTTTTCTGTTTTTCTGTGTCTTGTTTTCTTTCATATTTTCATTTAGATTTAAAAAAGTGTTATCTTCTTCTTCAATGATATATTACGTTGATGGGAATAACCTTCAAAAGTTATAAAAAGAGAGTTTTTCTCGTAAAAAATTGAAGTTTTAATTTCATTTAATTGCAATAAAAATTTCAAAAATGCACACTTTTAAATCATAAACAGATCATTAATATAAGCCAACAAAACAATTTTCAATTTTTAGCAGATCCGACTATATTCTTCGCAATTGTTGACGTATTCAATAAAATTATTATTCAATATGCAACTGTCTGTCTTATGGCGAAACAGCTGTGACATGTAATAATATTTTCACAGCAGAACTTATTAATAAATAAACTGTTTTTACATAAAAATTTAAAAAATAATTTTATTGAACATTATAAAAGAAAAATATGAAAAGTGGTATTTGAGAACAATAAAAAAAAACCCTTATTTTACCCAAAATATTTAATAAAAACCAAAAATAATCCTATTTATACTGCTAGAGTCATGTATTCTAAGGAAATGGCTATTAAATTCATGTGATTTGTATTGATGCCCAATTGAAGCCTTTGTACTGCTAATTGAAGTTCACATTACTCACCCCTCAAATATTACCTATGCATATCCATGAAACTATTGATGTGAATTTTTATTTTTACTGGTTTGTTATACAAATCTTTTACTCTGCTATTATATTTATTTTATACTCTTAATTTAAATCTATCGATCTTTTAATTTTATATCTATAAATCTTTAGTTCAATATCGAACCATTAATTTATTGTCTTCTTTTACAAAAATGTTGTCAATGTACACGCTGAAAAACTTCAAAATTAGAAGCAGTTTTAAAGAATAATAAAGAAAAAAAAACATTCTTTAAAATGTTTAATCAGAGCGTGGAATCTCGCACGGTGAAATCGACAACTTTGCAATATCGGATCGATAGGCGTGCTTCCGATGAGTTTATATTGATGTCCCGAGCACGATTTCACCGTTGACAGCCAAAACGATATTGACATGGAATAAGAAATCGATATACGCTGGCTAAACTAGAGGTATTTTCTATGAATTCACATTCCGAAATGTCAAAAGCCACGCGTTGCTGTGACATGAAATCGAAACACAACGCCATCTACTGGATGGTTACCCAACCTAGATAACCAAGTGTTGCGTCGCGTCTGTGGATCGTGTACACGATTTCTTTCAATTCTAGAAGCCTTGTTAGATGAACTCCGTTCATGTAAGCCAGTATTTTTGCAAATTTATTGACTGCTAACCGAAACTTATATAATTACTAGGGAGTCTAGAATCCTAGGTCGGAATATCTCTTACCAATTCGTCGCCTTAGTTCATATTTGTCCAACAGACCATTAGAACATTTTACAGGAAGAGAAGGTTTTCTTTCATTATATCAGTGAAACATTATCATAGGTGTTTAAGAAAAAGCTATTTCTGTAAAGGTAAAGGTCTCATAAGTTCAAATAATTCTTAGTTAAGTGATTAACTACAATTTTTTATGCTTTGTTTTTAAAGTGGAGATTGAACAAAAACTAAAATGGTCTGTTGGACAAATAAGAACTGAGGCAACGCATTGTTGACCTTGATCGCAAATATTGCTAACTGACGACAGAATTGGTCAATATCGTATTGATGTAGGGTTTCATCGTTCGAGGCTAGAACTCCCGATACAAATCTACACATATTACGTATCTACACCGAAAAACGGGTGCCTAGCAGGTCTAGCTCATTAAAGATTAATGGTGAACCTTTAATGAGCTACTACGGAAGGCTACATTAAACTTATTAACATTTTAAGTCATAAACCTCAACTTCTCCCTGAACTTAAAGGTAATATTTTTCAGTACGAACAAAGATATTACAGAAATTTTTACGCAGGTAAAATAAGTTATGGCTTCTTTATGCGAAAGCTTTATGTTATGGGACATAAAATGTGTTTTAGCGATAAAAAGGGACTATTGATGTTTTTTAATAATATATTTTTAATATAGATAAGTCTAAGGAAGTTTGCTGGTCTTGATGTAAGAAGAAAAAATACCAAAGGTGCAGAACTTAAATTATATCTAAGTACAAATACCGATTCCAGACTGCTGGAATAGCTGATAAGAATTTCGATGTTAATGAAAGGCCTTACTTCCTCGTCATTGTCACCTTCCCCTCTCTCTCAACTATTTCAGTTTAAGAAGAAATCCAGCCGCTTAGAAATTTCAATATTAGCAGCCTTACTAAAAAAATCCATTGAAAATTTTATTCAATTTATTCTATTCAGCTTGCTTAACACCTTTTGTGATGTCAAACCACCCCGTAAAACCACCGTTCACCCTAACACACGCAACGCTTCCCTCGTACAGAGACGCAATTGCCTGTATGAGATTTGTATTCACTCCATACTTGGACAATACCTTCCATAGCTTTTTCCTCTCGACTCAGTCGTATGCTTTTTGCAGATCTACAAAGGCGCAGAAGAGTTTCTGGTTTTTCGCCAGAAACTTCTCAGTGAGCATACGCAACGAGAAAATCTGGTCCATGCATCCCCTTCCACTCATAAAGGCACCTTGCACATCCCATACTTTATCCTTTGTTCCCATTCTTACGGTCGCGGATGTAAAAACATTACTAATTTAAAAATAAATGGAAAGATGTATGCATGGCTTGCACAGCCTGAGGGGGTAGTTATTTGTGTATTTAAAATATACTTTAGTATTTAAAAAATGCCATATTTTAAGCTTCAAACACGGAAAAAAATGGGAAAAAAATTCTGACCCAAACATTTTTGATTAATATGTAGAGAAATATAAAAAAAAATTAAATAAAAGAAAAAATTAAATTAAAAAACTGTAACTGTCTTACTCCCCCGATTACTGAGCGAAAGGGACAACTGCACCCCAGGCCGATAATACCTAAATAAAATCATCGAAATCGTGGTTTTGCCAACTGTATTAGAAGAAAATAATCTAGGTTTGTACGTTTTTATGCCTACTATTATTCTTTGGTTAGAAGTCAGGTTGAATACAATCCAAGCATTTGGTGTCCTCATTTCAATTCTCATTTCAATTATGTCAATTTACGCAGTAAACTTTACTTATCGAAATTATCTGAAAGGCGAATAATATTTGATCTCCTGTTACTCTATAAAATTATTCATTCAAGGCTGGACTGCCCCGACATTATAAATTTATTATGTATACACATACCTACAAAACACACAAGGCGAAATATCCTATTCCACAACAATAACTTCGCCACGAACTCTGTATCAGAAAGAATACATAGATTGGGCAATGAATTAACTGATGTCGCTGATGTATTTAATTTAAACATTGAAACATTTAAAGCCAAATTAGTCCATCACTTTTTAGATGTTAATAATGAATGAGAAATCATTTTATTTTATTTCAATTTTGTTTTGTTTTTTTATTTATTTTTTATTGTTCATATTCTAGATGCAAACAACGAGTAGTTTATTGTAAAATTAATGTGTTTTGATTTTTTTTTATTTTTTATGTTTTTGTTGCTCGTAGGTACATGAATTGTACCTACAAGTTCAAAAAAGTCATCCAAGTAAAATTGCATCAGTTATATTCTTATTTATTCCATTTAGTCTATGCTTTATTTATATATTTTGTAATATTTTTTATGGTTATACTGTTGTTATAAAAGAAATTTGTATTGTACATGTAAAATCCCAATAGGGCGTCAATAAATAAATAAAGTTTTGCTTTTTTAAAAACTACATTGCCTAGTTTGTATACTGAACGGTCATTGATGGCGAACAAACCTGGTAATTTTAATGATTTTTGGAGGGCCCTAACTTCTGTAAGAAGAATCAAACACAGCAAAATGTACACACACGATAGTGATCGATATCTACAATATAATTAAAAATATTTGTAGTAGTGTCTGTTGAGTGTTGTGTTGTCCTATGTCTAATATTTAAAATCATTTAGTACTTAGCTTTTCAACTTTAAACATTTTTTTCTTTACTTTAATGTGTAGACTTCTTTAACCCTAACTTTTACGTCTATGTCACCTTTCTTCTAATTATTTCGATGCATTTTTGTCTTTGTTCTCATTTTGTCTGTGGCCGTGCTGTCAATTCCTCTTTCATGTTTATAATAGCTTTGTTTTAATTTCTCGCACATCATTTTCCAATTTAAAGCCCTAGTGCTCAGATTAGAATAAAATCTCTGTGAAATTGCTATTCATCTGAATAATTAAAGTTTTACAACAATATCCGATATAAACATAAGTGTTATTACTGTCTGCCACCGTACGCATCCCTTGGCTGTGAAACGAAGAAATCTAAGGATGGGTTGTTTAAAAAAAATTGACGAATTCGTCAAATATTTGACGTTAATTTTCACGTTCTGTGTAAGTTCTATTCAATTTCTGTGATGATTTCAGTTTTGTGAAGCAGCTGGCATATGATGATAAAAAAACAGAACTCAAAAAAAACTTACACAGAACCTGAAAATTAACTTCAAATATTTGATGAACTCATCAAATTTTTTGAAACAACCCGTCCTAACAGAAGCTGCTCAATTTACGCCTAACGACAGATTGTCTGGAAACAACACCCTGGGACCGTCCAGTTTCAAAATCCAGAGAGGAAATTGGTGAATACGTTTGTAAGGACAACATGCTGCCCGATTTCCTATTAACAACATACCATTACGAACACCATAGTCCCAATGACACCGCACATTCGAGAGAGGTTGGAATTGTTTGGTATTCACATAACAAGGCAGGCAATTTATTAAAGAACTTGAACCATCTATGAAAGTTGCAAGCAATGAAGAGACGATTATTTTACAACGTTTTATTATTCAGTCATAATTTCTAAGCTTGGATGGTTTTGGAGAGTTGAAAGTACTCCACCCCATCGTATATAAGACAAGTTGGTATTCCGCAAAAAAGAAGGAGTCAAGTTTCCTAATGAAGGAAATTAAATGGAGTGCGACTGACATGATAGCATGAACGTGGTGTTTAATGTATTCAAGAGAGTGCTTTTTTACAACACTTTCACATAGTAGGCCCTGAGGAAAAGAATTTAACTCGGGGCTTATGTCATATTTGGGATGTATGTGGAGATTTTTTTAGGGAAAGAACGGGGTGGAAGTTCTGAGGAAGGTAAAATGTATGAGGGTTAGTGTGCCCTGGGGTGAAAAACGTGTGAATCCATCCTTCCAATATTCCGAGGGAGCCATTCTGGAGAGGTCAATAGGTCTTTCTCAAACTGTCTCCTCCGATTCGGCCTGCCGTGCGTTTGCGGACAATTACATCCGCCGCCAAGACCCGCACAAATCTCACCACACGATCCTGTGAACCCTGCTAAGTGACTAAACGTAGCCAACCACTTGATTTGACCTATGGGGTGATGGTTATCAAATAAATGGTTCACTTGACAGCGGTACCCATACCCATCTCACAAATTGATTGCATAGGTGAATGAATGTCCAATGTCTCTTCGCTACCACCTGTGAACTGAGATAACACATCGTGCTAATTATAGTCTATTGAATAACATTTCGTCATTTCAATATCATCGTGTACAAGGTACAAAGCCATCTACAAAAGGCAAGGACACTGCAGGAAATCAGTCCGTCGTCATTCGAAATATGCTTTTAATATTTTCATAACATATTTTGAGTTACCCACGATATTCTACAAAAAAAAAAAATATGAACGCAGCCTTTGTACCTTCCAGTTATAAAGATTTCTCAATTAATTAGATGAATCTGCAAAAAAATACAAATAGATACGACCTAAAGAAATTAATGTACTTAAGGAGGATAGTTTTTGATTTATTACAAATTTTTGTAAACATTCTCTGTATTCCTTCCTCTACAGAGATGTTGTATTTTACTAGTACTGGCCAGCATCTAAGTACAATTCTGTACTTATTGAAAGATTTATAGTGCTTTCAAATCAAAATAATTGTTTATTATTATTTCGTAATATACAAAAACGGTCTGAGAGTACACACGTCCTTGCAACTCGGAAGCTAGTTTTTGTCTGGCGAGCTCTCGCAAAGTAATGACTTTGCCTATCCGTGTTCGGCTATCTTCGACACAATCGTAACCGACACCATGTGACCCGAATATAGCATAAACAACATAAGAACTGATGGCCGGCGTAGTCCAGCGGTAATGCTCTTGACTCGCATTCCGAAGGTCACGGGATCAAATCTCGGCGTGGCAAATAAATTAATAAAATGATTAATTTGTGTTATTTCACAATTAATTCATTTAAAATAATATATAGTATATTTGCGGCACGTTCCAGAGTGGAAGATACTCTCGGTATCGCCCTGATGTTAGATCACCATTCAGAATTGAAACGTTGTTTGAAATGGCTTTAGCCGTGTTTGGTCAGGTGACCAGCTTTGAATAGCCAGATACTTCCCACCTTCCTCTTTGCCATCTTCTTCCCCTCCCCACTATCTTCAGCCTCACAACATACCCCAATTGGGGATACCATAGTCTTACTGGCTCCAGACGGGAGCAGTTGAGACTCTTGTGCAGTATTCATATTTAAAAAAAGGAGTACTGATGTTGTGATACATTACACTAATTGCTTAACTGAATTCCTAAGAAATAATATTTTAAATATTAAATTTCAAGCTGATTTTGTCATAAATAAGTCAAAATAAATATAATTAATTGAACATTGAATAAATGTTTTATCAGCATTTTGAAGCTTTGCAGATGGGTATTTATTATTCAACTGAATACCATTTCCAGCCTCTATTTAAAGAAACCAATTAAAGAATATTTGTTTTCTATAAAACTTATATCAGGTTACCGATAAATCTACAAAAAAGTGGATCAAATTATTTTATTCCGAGTGTCTTTTTGGGGATATCAAATTAAAATTAATATTGATTTCATTCTACGCGTGTAATGAATGGCTCTTTCCTTACTGCGTGAAAGCAAATGGCACAATTTGATTTCTAGTATTTAAAATTTGAGACCTTTCATCAAAATATTATCTCAATTTCTTTTATGCCGCAGGTGACCCAATGATTAAACAAAATACCCAATTGAAGGATTTGGCAAAGCGATCCGAATACATACCGAAAATTACGTCCAAAAATGGCGATGGTTTTCATGGTTATTTATTTAGTTTTGATAAGTAATAAATAATGATTTCATCTCGACCACAATTTTTGTACAATCCTTTGGAAAGGATGTTTTATTTGAATACCAAGTCTTTTCTTAGTCATTGAGGTGACCTTAACGGAGGCCGCCTCTAACTCCGCTGTTTGGAATTAATTCGGCCGTTATTAATAGTTAATTGACGGCTGGCGTAGTCCAGCGATAAGGCTATTGACTCGCATTCCGAAGGTCATGGGATCGAATCCCGGCGTGGCAAATAAATTTTGTTTGCTTAATTTGTGTTATTTCACAATTTACTCATTGAAAATAATATAAAGTATATTTGCGGCACGTTCCAGAGTGGAAGATACTCTCAGTATCGCCCTGGTGTAAGACCGCTGTTCAGAATTGAAAAGTTACTTGAAATGGCTTAAGCCGTGTTTGATGACCAGATCTGAATAGACAGTTAATTCCCACCTTCCTCTTCCCCTTCTCCTTCCCCTCCCCACTACCTTGAGCATGACAACATATCCCAACTGGGGATGCCATAGTATCACTGGATCCAGACGGGAGCAGTTGGGACTCTTGTGCAGTCTTCACACAAAAAAAAAAGTTTAAAAAATATATTTTACAGCATTAAATGTTAATTAAAACAGCTTAAATTTGATGCCACTGCCTTCGTTATCATCATCAAAGCGCTTACAATAGAGAAGTTAACTTAATAATCAAACCAAAAAAAGTAATTGAAATTTCATCAGAAAAAGTTGTAAAAAAAACTTTTTTTTTTACTGTTTATTTTTTTAACTTAAGATATAAAAATATTGGCAAGCTAGTGCTGGCACTAGCCACGCTATTTTTAGTCTACCAAAAGCTAGTCTTGCGAATTCTACATCGATAATAAACGATTATTCAATTTTGACGTCAAAAGCTCCGGTTTTGGTTCAGTGAATTTCCAGTCGTATCATTCTCCATAACAATGTCGGTCGTTTTAGTCAAGTTTGAATTGTTTCAATTCCACTGAAGCCTGAGATATTGTAGGCAACCCTCCACGCACTATCTACTCGAGAAAATAAATACATATCTATTCTGAACAAGAATAACATACAACCATCACTTTTCCTAGAAATCAATGTGGGAGTTTTACTTGGGCGACGTTTGTAGGGCTACATTTAATTCTTTGTAAAAATACTTTTTGTAAATATTAATAAATTAAAATCCTTGATTTTTAAAACTTTACTCAGTTTTATCTACATTAGAATTTACAACTTCAAAACTTTACTCCCAACCATTCATTAAGCAACACCGGTTGAACGCCAGCTACAAGTTTATTATAATCTGCTTTACAAGAAAGAATATAGAATGACATACTCACATAAAATGTTCCCCTGAAGACAGAGAACCACAGATATCAAAATTAATAGATTTGCATCACGAAATTTGGGTATCATTTCGACGAGTTGGAGGCAAACCACGTGACCATATTTTTGCATGAAGAGGGTTCGAGAATGATTGAGCATAAACTACGACATCAGTCATTTATTTACCACCGTAGAGTGCACATTGAAACAACCTGCAATAAAAGTAAAGTTCACTAAGTAAGGCATAGGTTTGAAGTGTAGTCCACTGTGGGATTTTTCTGTGCAGGATCTGGATTTTTGTTTGCAAACGAATCGCCTAGCGTAGTGAAGCTAAAATTAAGCGAGAATGCTTGAGCATAAACTACGACATCAGTCCATTTACCACCGAAGAGCGCATATTGAAACAACCTGTACACAGAAGTAAAGCAAAGGTAAGTAATAAAAGCAAAAGTAAAGTAAGGCAAAAGTTTGCAGCTCAGTCATTGTGGGATTTTTGTGCGCAGGATCTGGATTTTTGTTTGCAAACGAATCGCCTAGCGTAGTGAAGCTAAAATTAAAGCGAGGTGGGTAAATTACAACATATTTGTAAAATTATCTAACGAAATGGAGTAAAAAAATATTGAATTTTGGAAACAAGTCCGAACTTTTGTTAAACTATTTGAGAATTGCAGTAAAGTTTTTTACGCAGCCAGCAATTTGCGCTACATTGTAAAAGGGACTGGTATTTCAGAAGCAGATAATTATTTTAGTACACTGAGTGGTGATATTACAATACAAGTTGCATGTATAAACGCGCTACTCAACATCCAACTTCCAACAATGCACGTAGAACCCACAACCGAATTATTATTATTCGGCTGGTGGTTTTGCTTACAAACGATCCGATTTGCAGGGGCCTTGCATTAAACCGGATTGTGAGTAGCGTGTTATACTGTACACTGTCAGATTCATTCATTATAAAATCAAAGAAAGGGGTTTTGTCACATCGCCTCACGCGCTTTGTGCTACTTAGTTTATACCCCTTTCCCTGATTAGCTGGTCTATTAATTCGAAGATCTCAAAATTCTTTCAGTGAGAGCAATTCGGTTAAAATTATATTTCGGCACATAAATAATCCCTTAAACATAAACAGGCTGGTTCACAACCATAATACTCGCTTTAACTTTAATGAAGGACTAATAAAATTGTACTTAAGCATACAAATAAATACAAACAAAGAACGTTAAATTACATGATTTCTAGCTGTTTAAATGTGTTACCTGCAGAAATTAAAAACTGTACCCAAAAAAAACCATTAGTGGACTTACTGAAGACTTGGCTTACTGAAAGAATTTATTTGTATTAACTTACAATAACATATCTATATATATTCACTATATATCTGTAAAATTTTAAATTTTTATTTTATAAATTGTAAAAATGTAACTATCAACTCATTATAATAAGATTTTTAAATGTTAAGAACCCGTTAGACAAACTGCTAAAAAGCAGTTTATCGGAACTTTTTGTCTTATATTTGTAAAGTGTGTAAAATAAATAAATAAAGAAAAAAATGTCTGTGGAGAGAACCAATTTAGGCAGGTATAAACAAAAATGACAACCGTGCCCACAATGTATGCCCAAAATGACAACCGTGCCACAAGGTATATACAAAAAAGACAACCCTTCGAATGGCAGGAGACCATTTTTGTCCCAGCTCACATGCGTCTCGTATAAATCGCTGTAACTCCATTGCTATCAGAGTGAGAATTATGTTCTAAACAGTGTTAAAAAGGCAAATTACCACGCTTTGCAGCCTAATCTAAAAAACAATGATAAAAAAGTAAAATGTACACCTTTTTGAAACCAAAGTTTTGAATCGCGATTTGAAAAAAAAAATTGAAACTTTGAGAATTTTTTATTAATTATTCTTATATAAAAAAACAAAAAATAAGGTTACAGTAACGTTGACAATACATTTGTCAAATAAAATATGTATGTGTTTTTATTTTTATTTTTTTATTAGTAAATTTTGTTAGAAAAACCGTGAGGTGAGCCATTTTTAAAACTTTTTTATGTTTGCACGCAAAATTTTTATATTTCAAAAATTGTATGTTTATTTTGAATTATAAAATTTGAAAGTATATTACATCATCTTTCAAAAACAGATTTTAGTTTTGGGATACGTTCGGAAATATACCATTTATTTGCTTTTATTATAAAGCGGAAATATTTTGACCATCTGAAAAATATGCCAAAATTTTGAAGGGTTCAAACCTACGTCACGAGTTCAAAAAAGTCATTTAAGAGTGGAAGGAAGGGAAAAGATTTAATTTTAATATTCCGCAACCCCCAGGAACATTTCTCACCCCCGCGGCACGGAAATACTTACGCCGCGGTGTAATTTATCAACTTGTTGGTGATATCGCGAGTGGAAGCATAACAAGGAGGAAGGAGTAGGGGAAGGTGCTTTATCTTGGCTTCTCTTCAGTATTATTTTATGACGACCTTGGTGGTACGAGAAAAACGTTTATTATTTTGGAGCTAGCGTTGCTATTTCAATTTCTGTTGGTGAACAATACTTAACGTTCAGGGGTGTGTAAGTGTACCTTGTAAGAGTATTATTTTCCACAGATTTTTACGTATGTAATGTTTTTGTCTCACAATAAATCTACCTAGTACCACCCAATATGGTTTCTAAGTATAGTGTTTTAACTAGTTCACGAACGTGAGTAACTAACCAGTAGTTCTGTAAACAGTTAAGAAGACCTCGCGTTCAGTAAATAATGTTTTATAATTTTTTCTTAGTTAATAAATCAAAATCAATTTTTTTTCTGGAATCATAAGATTTCTAAGTAGATTCTCGCTAGTTCATTTATAAATTACTAGCTGGTACCCGGCATGCGATGCTATGCCTTTTAATAAAGAAATTATTTATCCCTGCGTGTCCTTTTCCATTCGTCCCGTTCCCCTTCCTTCCCCTTCCTTCTTGTAAATTTCTAAATGCCAGAGCTCACCAGTAGTTTTGTACAAAATAACGAACACAAAAAAAATATGCCATTTGGTGCAGTAGTCCGGAAGTTACGTACATTTCGACGATTCATTTTTAGAGACAGATATCAACTACGACGCCTGAAATAAAATTTCCCGCAAATACATCAACATCGTTTCCACGTTTTGCTTTTGTTCTGACGTTAGCAATAACTCACTTTTGTAATGGACAGAAAACGTATATACAGTATATAATATATTAATATTTATAATTGCTTAACGCCAGAGCTTACCATTATATAAAGCATATATAACTCGCATGTAATGCAGCTTTCTATTGGTGAAAAAAAAATTAAATTGGTTTAGTGGTTTATGCGTGAAAGCGTAACAAACAAACACACGCAGTTTCGCATTTATAATATTAGTATTAGCATAAATGGTAGAAATCCATGAAGAAAGTCATTTCATTGTAACTGCCAGAATTACACACCGGTGGAATTACACATGAAGAGAATTACACCTACTAGATTTACACCCGTCAAAAAACCTAAACTTTTTTGTTTTTTTTTTTTTTTAAATAAGAAATTTACTTAATACACACGTACACTCTCTGAAATTTAAACCAATTAAAATTATTTTCTAATGCGTGTAATTTCAGTACGTGTAATTCTGTTCATGTATAATTTTATTCATACGGAAATATAACTGGCAACCTTTCTCCACCTGTTTAAAATTCCGATCGATAAAATTTATTCCATTTTTGAATATATGAATGTTTATCGAATATTAATAAAATACGCGTACGCATCCAATAGACGCATGGTATTCCTCCACTGAACAAAAACATCCTAGAAGTGCGAGCTGTACCGATTTAAGTGATAACTTATGTTTCTAATTTATATGACACTTTTCGACCCCTAGAATCGTGACCGGCTAATGAAATAGATTTTCTTTTCAAAATATAATTTGTTTTACGAAAAGGTTTGATAATTTTCACTCGAAGTAGGGGAAATCGACCCTGCTTTGGGCACACCTACTGAACGTAGATAAGCTAGAAAAATATTTAATGTAGATTTTAATGGGGACTAGTGTCGCCACTAACTAAATACTTTTTAGTTCTAGCCACTTGGCCGCCGTGGTCTAGGGGTAAGGTTTTTGACTCACAATCTGAAGGTCGCGGGATCGAATCAAATCAATTTTATTTGATTGATTTGTGTTATACGAAAATTAGTTCATTTAAAATAATAAATAGTCTATTTGCGGCACGTTCCAGAGTGGAAGATACAGTCAGTATCGCCCTGATGTAAGACACCATTCAAAATTGAAACGTTGCTTGAAATGACTATGGCCGTGTTTGGTGACCAGATATGAACAGGCAGGTATTTCCCTACTTCCTTTTTCCCATTTGCTTCTCCTTTGCACTACCTTCAGCCTCACAACATACCCCAATTGGGGACAGTCTCAGTCTCACTGGCTCCGGACAGGAGGAGCTGGGACTATTGTGAGGTATACATATGCAAAAAAACTTAACAAATAATACACGCTAGAAATGTCTTTTTTTCCATAGATTTTAATGGAAACGAAGTCGCAACCGACTTGTAAACAAACTATCTTTCTTACACTTGCCTGATATCGTACATCACCATCCCATTTGAATTTCATAATGATGATGTAACACTGTTTTGTATTGGAAATTTGGGCCCGATTGGCCAGACTTTTAAATCAAAAATACGTCCACATCGTATTTCTTGAGATCTTCATTCTATGGGCACACCCATCACGCCCACAACATACTTCTCTAGGTGTATTCACTGTAGTATGTGAGCTGAGAGATGGGAAGCGTATTTTTTATTTTTAGTACTTCTCAGATTACCATATTTATTTTATATTATAAGAATATGAGCACGGTGGTTTTATATTATTACGAGGCAATAAAGTAGTTTTGAACGGAGTTTATTTGTTTTTTACGAAGGTCCCGTATGTCAGGTATGCAAATAATCCATTTTAAGGTAAACGTAACTTTTATCGAAATCATGGGGTTATGAAGTGTAGGTACTCGCTGTAGGCTGGTGGTTGTTAAGTGAAGAACAACAAGGTTGCGTGATAAAAAACCTTTAATGAGTTCCTACAAATTATAATTATTGTAAACACACGAACACGGTCAGTGCAACAGTCTTACGATAAAAATAGTACTACGGAGTTACACACAAGGTTAATTGCGGATAAAAGAGGCGACTGCTTCAGTGAGTTGAAAGAACACTGACTCGGTCGAGATTGCGTCCGCTTTTATAGCGTGGGCGACGAAACCAGTAATGTTCTGGAACGCCGTGAAATCGGGGCACGGCGCCAAATGGGAAGACTCCCGAATGTTCTCGTCATCGTGTTCCTAGGTGCGCGAGTAATGCGGGAACTTTCGCGGAGGTGGCAGATGTTATTACTTGTCAGGTAGGTAGGTCCACGGCTCTGTTCCGATGGACTAGGTACCTATTGCTTAGTTGCGTACCGCCTGTGCCAGACGGCTGACGGGAGCTCTAGGAACTTCGATTGCATATATTTTAACACAAGCGCCGCTTCTGGATACATCGATACATTTCGGGGGCGAT
The DNA here is from genome assembly GCA_936435175.1 of Glyphotaelius pellucidus. NCBI lineage: Eukaryota > Metazoa > Arthropoda > Insecta > Trichoptera > Limnephilidae > Glyphotaelius > Glyphotaelius pellucidus. The sequence goes on along the minus strand of OW386558.1, from coordinate 17,764,541 downwards.
CCGAAGCGACTCCCACAAAGTAAAAAACATTATTGTTTTTTGTCTTGGAGCAAACTAACCATAAACTAAAAAAGGCAAATCATTTAAATAGACCCTAGACCGTGTGTACGTTGTACCAGATGTGTTTATGTGATGTGAAACTGGATGAGTGCTGTACTGGACGAGTACATTTAAATAAAAAAAATACTAATGAAGCTTTACATGAAATACTATTTAGATTCATCTTTACGAATCGGTTTACAGTATGAACATAAAAAAATATGATACGGATAAAATGAAGATTGTACTAGCTTTTCTATGAATCGGAATTAGAATAAAATTATTATTTACGTATCAAAAAATTTAAGCGTAAACCACTAAAAAAATGTTTTTGCATAACTTAACAATGAAGTAATATAAAAAACAATTTTTAAAAAATACCCCTTTATGGCTAAGACTATTTTTGAGTTTTTGTATGTTCTAACTTTTTTCACTCTTATAAAATTAAGCACAAAATAAATAAAAAAAAACACTTTTCGCTTGCCTGCCTCGTGCAAATACGACGCGCAATTTTAAATTTTGTCGGCATGAGAATCGAAATATTTCTATCGTTTATATGTAAATGCACTATTTAAAAAATTCCAATATTAATTAAAAAAAATTGCTCGATTAATTGATTGATTAATCTGGTCCGCCACGCAGTAGGTGCGTATACATTCGCCGCCAAGACTTTGACCAAGACCTAGGTTCACTCCATGAACCCGAGCACCCCTGCAAGGTGACCAAACGTAGCAAACCCCTTGTGGTGACCTGTGGCAGGGGTGACACCCTATTATAAACAGAAATGTGATTAGAAATATATATTTAGTATTTTATCAAAAAATGTATTATAAACGTTAAGAAGTCAACGAAACATTTACGGTTCCATGAGAGATGATTCACCGACAATTATACCCCCGAATTTGCATTCGGTAATCTCAAAGGCATGTGCAGAGAGGATGTACCGCCAAATAACAAAAGTATGCAAAAAACATATTTCAATCAAATGCTTCAAGGAAAAATCTGCTTCACTATATCCCACGTACACCAGTGTACAAATACAAAAAATCGACACTGTATAAATTCGTTTGATATTCATACCAACTTCTTATAAAGGTCACTTTTGAAGTGGATTTTACATTTGAAATTGGTAAATAATGTACGAAAACTTATAATTTTCAAGTATATATCATTTTGGGTCGGGTCACCAATCTTTAGATAGCTAATACACTTGTTACGTTACAAATAGACCGCCAATATAGAGGCGCGCGCACTACCCCCTCCCGCGAGCGACAAACCGAGCTGTCGCTAGACCATCTCGAGCGGCAAGCTCGCGAGTCTTCAGCGAGCGAGCTTCCCGAGCCCACGTCCCGCGTGAACATGTGCGACACGAGTTCAGTTTCGCCGGTTGCGCACTTCCGGTGTCCGCGCTTGGACGCTGCTGAGACCGGGAGAACAAGCGCGTAAAGCCGCTGATGGCCCATAAACCAAACGTGAGTCAATTACCATGTTACCCTTTGTGTGCAAATAATGTTTTAGCCCTAACCACGCGTGTAGAGAGCAGAGACTGACGTTCAAACTAACTTTCAGCTAGGATCGTTCCTCTTATGTATTATTGTGTCTCCTAGAATTGAATAAACTATTTATGTGATAACCTACCGTGTTTTGCTTGTCGAGAGAGGCCCTGGGGGGACGGAGAAGCGTGAAGTTCCGAACCACAAGCACTAGCCTTGAGGTTAAGAGAAACCCTGCTTGCACCGAACCTGAGCTAGTTTTTATTTGGGGCAGATACAGCAACTAATTTGTATTAAATATGTGGGAGCTTTCTCCAACCCTGCCGATAGCATCAGCACGCACGCTGACGCCAACACTGGCGCTAAACGTGGGGCCATTTAAATTTTTTTCTGTTCCACCACGGCCTCGTTCCCAAGCAACAATTGTAAACTCTGAAATGTTATTATGATGTATTGTTTATTCCCAATTGTCTAGCACTTCCAACAGGAATCTCGGCGCGAACGTAATTTCGAATCACAATTTAAATTATTACGGGCGCGATTTTATCATTTGTGACTCGTCACTCGACAAAATATTACCGGTATTCCAACGCAAGGTGCCCAACCTAGGAAGTTGTCGCTGCGAATAATACAGTGATTACAAAGTGTCGGCCGATTAAAATTGCTATTTTCAATACAAGTGAATAGTGGAAATAAACACAAATTAAAGAAGAATTTATTCAACAATTAAAATCATGTACATGATAAACAAATCATCCGCTTGGTCTCGAAAGTGCTAAATATTTTTAATAATATACTATATTGCAGCACGCTGGTACGTCTCTTAAACGGACACTTGCTGACACCTAGGGAACAAGTGGATTTAAATTCTTTCTGTCATTTGACAATTAAGTATTTTTGACTCTGTCGTCTGCTGAAACCGGGTCATGCCGAATCACATTCGAATAATGCAAAAAATACTAAATTCGCGTTGACGTGGATTCCTTGACACCTGACACTATAATACCTTGTCAATTGACAAAGAAGGTAATATCTTGTCGAAAAGACGAAGGGAATTCGCGTGTAAATACCAAAAAATTGGTGCTGTATAAAATCAGGCTATAGGAAGCCGCGTAATGAAACCATGCCCCCAAGATATTGTTGAATTCTCAAACAAATTACTTCCACGAAAACTTGTGAAAATTTTTTCGACTTTTCCTTTTTTCGATTTTTTTAATTTTCGAAATTTTTTTCCAAAACGCTTGGATTTTTTCTTAAAAACGCATGGCCAGAGGAAAATCGCTGCTCAAATTTTCTCCAGTTTCGGACTCTGAAAATTTTTTCGATTTTTTCCTTTTTTCGATTTTTTAATTTTCGAAATTTTTTTTTTTTTTTCCAAAACGCTTGGATTTTTTCTTAAAAACGCATGGCCAGAGGAAAATCGCTGCTCAAATTTTCTCCAGTTTCGGACTCTGAAAATTTTTCCGATTTTTTCCTTTTTTCGATTTTTTTAATTTTCGAAATTTTTTTTCCAAAACGCTTGGAGTTTTTCTTAAAAACGCATGGCCAGAGGAAAATCGCTGCTCAAATTTTCTCCAGTTTCAGACTCTGAAAATTTTTTCGATTTTTCCTTTTTTCGATTTTTTAATTTTCGAAATTTTTTTTCCAAAACGCTTGGATTTTTTCTTAAAAACGCATGGCCAGAGGAAAATCGCTGCCCAAATTTTCTCCAGTTTCGGACTCTGAAAATTTTTTTTCAATTTTTCCTTTTTTCGATTTTTTAATTTTCGAAATTTTTTTTCCAAAACGCTTGGATTTTTTCCTAAAAAGCACGTGGCCAGAGGCAAATCTCTGCCCAAATTTTCAAATAACCCAAACTCTTACAAATACGCGTTTTTTCGCAGAAGCATTTTGTAAAAAAAAAAATATATATACGTCCCCAGTGGTCAATCCCTGGCAAAAATTTCTTTCCAATTACGGATAAAGAGTCGAGTTCTCGTTTTTCTCCCAACGTAAGGTCACCCTGACACGACCCTATACACTATGGAAGTCCCTCAAGTCACGCTGGGTATAATCCCCCACATTTCTACGTCAAAAAAGGAAGAACTACTACAGGCCCTGAGAAGTAGAAAGATTTCTCCCAGGAATAAATCCAAAAAATGCCTTATTCAATATGCTTCTTTCTACAACAAAAAGTACATCAGGAAGTTGCAGTTTCAACAGGAAGACACCTCAGAAATCATCTCTACCTCCCTCACAGTCTCCGAAGCAAAACCCTTGGTGGTACAAGCCCAGGAACAGACGAAAATATATGATTTGACAACCTGGAAGACGAAATACAACGGACTCACGGATGTGGAGGATTTCATCAACAGAATAGAAGAAACAGCCCAAGTCAGAGGAATCCCCGAAAGTATTCTACACAGGAACTTCATAGACCTCATCGCTCCTGAAATGCTTACCTGGCACAGGATACATAAGAGAAAAACAAACTCATGGAGGGAACTCAAGGTGGCACTTTTATCCAGTTTCGGAGAAAAAAAGGCCCAACATAGAGTCAGGCTATCCCTACTCGCTATCAAGCAGCACTCCGGAGAGCCTGTTGCTAGATTCACACAGAGGGCAGAGGCCATCAATATAAAGCTCACCCAACCTGTCCCTGAAGCGGAACTTCTCCCGGTTTTAATCGACGGTCTTCTCCCCAGATACGAAAACATCATTACTTCTCAGAAAATTGCCACGCTGGAGCAACTGAAAGATGTCTGCCAGCTACTAGAGGCATACCAGGATCGGAAGAGAGACGAAAGATTCCCCAAAGAAAACTTTCGCCCAAGCACTTCGTCCGGCATAAAACCGGAGCACAACGAAAAGAAATCCTGCTCTTTTTGCCACAAGATTGGTCACTCCCAAGCTGCCTGCTTTAAACAAGCAAAACTTTTATCCTCCAAAGACACCCATTCTAACAAAAGGCGATCCGTCGATCGTTCTCCAAGAAGAGATGAAGGGAGGAAGTTTGGCAAAAGACCACGCCAAGACAATACCGAAACGTCCATCCCGGATCTCAGATTCATCAAACCCCCTATGGATTTCTCCAGACCCCCTCCCAATTGGACAGCCAGGAAGACAAAAAACTAGACCCCAACCCCCCGGACCATCCCTCCCATAGGCCAAAGGAATGGTCGGAGTGGTTGGAACACGTCAAATTTTTTAAACAGGCCTTACCCCTCTCTACAGTTTGCTGCAAACAGGCAATAGACGGTAGACCCTTCGCGCATTTTTCCATAAACAACGTGGTTTTTTCAGGTCTCCTAGACAGCGGCGCCTCTGTCAGCTGCCTGGGCGACAACGCCCACACCTTATTCACAAACTGTGGTTTTAAAATGGGAAAACATTCTTCACATGTTACCACGGCAGACAACACTTCACAACTCGTCATCGGTTCTCTAACCCTACCGATCAATTGCGACCAAAAAACAGTTTGGATCAAGTTTCTAGTTGTACCTACAATCACACAGAAATTCATCTTGGGAGTGGATTTTTGGATGGCTTTCAAAATTGCCCCGCAACTGTTTAACAACCCCTCCGTCACTCCCCAAGTAAACGAAATCCGTACGGTAATACCCTACGAAAACTTGAACCCCTTACAAACAATACAATTAAATCAAATGATCAACAAGTATGAATCCATCTCCTTCGAAAGGTGCGGTTTAGGCTTAACCAACCTAGTACAACACCATATAAAAACAACAGGCCCCCCAATCAAACAAAGGTATTACAACCTAGCTCCACAAAAATTGAAAACGCTGGAAAAAGAATTGGACGATATGTTAAGACTGGGAGTGGTGGTACCCAGCCGCAGTGCATGGACCAACCCCACCTTATTAGTTTCAAAGAAAGACGGCTCAGCCCGTTTCTGCCTCGACAGCAGACGCCTCAACGCATGTACAATATCAGACGCCTACCCGCTCCCCTTGGTCAACTCCATCCTGGACAGACTTCGAAACGCTAAATACATCTCATCCATAGACTTAAGCAAAGCATTCTGGCAGATACCTTTGGATCCCAGCTCCTGCGAAAAGACTGCCTTCGTGGTGCCTGGCAGGGGTATGTTCCATTTCAAAAGACTACCCTTCGGTTTAAAAAACAGCCCAGCAGAACTACAAAGACTCATGGATAAATTGTTTGGCCCAGAGTTTGATAACAATTTATTTTGCTACCTGGATGACCTGATCATCATTAGCGATACCTTTGAAAAACATATACTTATTCTAGAGAAGGTTTTTCAACAACTCAAACAGGCCGGTTTGACTATCAACCTGAAGAAATCGGAATTCTGCAGGCACCGCCTACGATACTTGGGTTTCATAGTAGACGAAGAAGGCCTAAGAACAGACCCCACAAAAGTAGCGGCTATGACAAATTTTCCCCGACCTACAAATGCAAAAGAGGTAAAAGCCTTCCTCGGACTCACCGGTTACTACAGAAGATTCATAAAAAACTTCTCAACTCTCGCGGCGCCGCTCAACAAAATCACGGGAATCCGTAAAGGTACCAGTAACTTTTCCTGGTCTGCAGAGACTGAGTCAGCATTCAACTCCCTGAAAGAGGCTCTTCAATCAGCCCCAGTACTGAATTGCCCCGACTTCAATCTTCCCTTTACGATCCATTCGGACGCATCAAACGTCGGAATCGGAGGAGTCCTCACTCAAAATTTTACGGACGGCGAACACCCCGTGGCATACTTCTCTCGTACCCTAAATAAACACGAAAAAAACTACGGGATTACCGAGAGAGAATTGTTAGCAGTCATGGAATCCATTCAACATTTCCGCGGATACATTGAGGGCAGTAAGTTTACCGTCGTCACAGACCATAGCAGCCTAAAATGGCTGATCTCGCTAGACAACCCCTCCGGGAGATTGGCTCGCTGGTCGTCCCGCCTATCTCAATATACTTTCGATGTCATCCACCGTAAAGGCGCGGATAATATCGTCCCGGATGCCCTTTCTAGGATCGAGATAGCAACATTAAATGCCGAATTACCCAATTCTAGTCTCCCCACAAAAGACGTATGGTATCAAAAAATCTTTAGAGGATGCAGTGACAACCCACAAAAGTTCCCGAATTTTATAATTAAGAACGGACAACTATATCGCAACTGCAAGCCTCCACTGTCAATCTTAGAGGACTATGCCTGGAAAATGGTAGTCCCTCTCGAAAATAGAGAACAAGTTATTATTGATAACCACAGTGCCGTAGACTCCATACACCCTGGAACTTTCAAAACATTCAAAAAAATATCCTTAAGATATTATTGGCCGGGTCTATTCAAACAAGTACGTTTATACATCTCCAAGTGCGACATCTGTAAGGCATACAAGCACAGTACGGCACCACCGTCTGGTCTAATGGGCAACCCCAAGCGTGCCGATAGACCACTTCAATCCTTTTCTATGGACCTCATTGGACCCTTCCCTAGAAGCTACGCCGGTTACATGCATATACTCAGCGTAGTGGACATCTTTTCCAAATACTGCTGGTTGTTTCCTCTGAAAAGGGCAACTGCAGCAGCAATAACCAATCTATTGGAAAAACATATTTTCATACCCTACGGTACCCCTCGTACTATAATATGCGACAATGGTAAACAATTTATAGCTCTGGAATTTAAAGAGTTTTTGTCTAAATATGGTATAAAGGATGTATTCTATAACACCCTTTACACCCCACAGAACAACACCGTTGAACGATACAACCAAACCATAAACACGGCCCTGGCAATTTTGGTTGGCAAAGATCAACGCACATGGTGCAAAAAATTAGACAGAATACAAGCAGCCATGAACAACACGGTGAACCTCGCTACAGGCTATACACCATTTTTTCTCAAACACGGCATGGAACAAGTAGTTCACGGTTCACTACACCCTGACAATTGCCTTCCACCCGTCCCTTCCTCCACAGCAGACCCCGCAGCAAATTACGCCCACCGCTTGGAGGAACTCTCCGCTATCTATAGTGAAGTAACAGACGCTCTACTATTGGCCCACCAAAAGAGCGCCGACAGGTATAACCTTCGCAGGAAGCACGTCACATTCAAGGAAGAAGACATCGTCTGGAGGAGAAACAACACTCTGTCACAAGGTGCGCTGTACTTCTCTGCCAAATTGGCACCCCGTTTTGTAAAGACGAAAGTCCTAAAGAAAATCTCAGACCTGGTTTACCGATTGTCCGACATCTCTGGTAAACACATAGGTAACTACCATATAAAGGACATTGTAAAAAGTGGTAACATGGAAACAAACTCCATTGCCACGCCCGTATAACCCCAACGGTTATTCCTTGACTCCTAGCAACCATTCGTCTACACCGTGACATGGATCACTATGGAAGTCAACCCTTTTGTTTCGTCACTAATGAGCGGCCTCTCGTAAACGATTGTCACTCATTAGGACACTCAAACGAAACCTTTCTAGCTCTGGCACAGTGGTGTCAACTGTAGCCAAAGTCATGGAAGAAATTATAATTCTCCCTTGTGGTTTCGTTTCATTTTATTTTATTTTATTTTTGTTTGTATAAATATCTCGTCATCATCAGTCATTCGCCTCTAATTGCTGCCCCAGGTGTCAAACCTTGGAAACATCGTTTTTCCTAAGCATGCACACCTCTACCTGAAATTGATCACTTCGGAGAAAGGAATTCCCTGTGGCTTACTGCAAGTACGTGCCCAAGGTTTTGTGCATCGTCACAACTAGCAGCATCATATTTTCACATCATCATGTCATACCTCGTCACCCCTTTCTAAATGTTAAAAAAAAATTTTTTTTGTACATTAAATATCGGGTCCTCGCCAAAGTGCATCTAACCCTTATGTCATATGTAGTTAAATTAGGTAAGCAAACCTGTGTAAACCCACGGCGGTATCAGATGTTTGCTACCCGTTCTAAGTTTTTTCTGTTTTTTAAGAAAATAGAATGGCGCTCAATAAATAACCCAAATTGCTCTAGCTCTCCCCAGAACTGGATGTGGAGTCTGGAAAGTATCGTTATAAAAGGGACAACTTTCAACGTGCCTCTTCATTAACGATAAATTTTTTTTTACAACATTTCAGCAACATTGAGTCACCCTGGGTCTCAACTGCTCAAACTGAAATTTTGGGGTTGCCTTGTTGTGACTTATCACGTGCAAAGTACGAGGTCACAACAAGAAGCCAGGTCTCCAAGTGAACCACCCTGTGAACAACCCATCCCATTATTATAATTTTCATAACACCAAGGTGTGTCCATCGCAGTCTGTTTAAGTAAGTAAAACCTAGAAGGTCTTAAACACTCAAATCGGATCAATGTAAATAATTTTCCTTGTCAAACAACGATAAGCGCATGTCTTGTATTGTTGCTACCATCGTACGTGTAAGTACAACAAAAGTTGTACCATCACGATACGATACTCTGTGCGTAACCAAAAGGGTTGTACCACAAAGGATCTCTTTTGCGGTAAGCTTAGATGAAATTCACATTCCATCAGCACGCCAGAAATTTTTTTGTCCCTTAATTGTTGAAGTATAAAATCTTGGCCAGATCTTCAAATATGTTTTTGCCTTTGTGCAAGTCTTTAACGTACGCTAATATGGATTTATTATGCTACGGTATTGTTGTACTAAGTACATCAGTATGTCTCGCCGTCTGTATTGAATAGGTACCTTTATATGAACGTTAACCTTTGTTGCCATCATAGGTGGGAACCTTATAAAATCTGCCGTCATAGATGGGAATCTCAGAATATCTACTAAATGCGATACGGGGAGCCCGTTATAATTACTCTGTGGGTTTTTGTCAGAAATGTCATAAATACCTAGTCTTTTGCACCTCCCTTCAATACTGGGCAACCCAGTTGTAATTCGTTCATTGTTATCCGTGAAGACGTCATAAAACTTACTTGCAAATCCTTTGATTTTGCAATCTTGTACGCTATACGTGAAGACGTTATAATACTCACCATGAATCGTGCGAACGAAATAATATCAAACCTTTATGTGTGAACTACTCAATGTAGTCCACACCCCTTTTTTGTAATCATTAATATGCCCGTGGACTTCCTGTCACAAGAACCCAGGAACTATCTACTATCTCAAAAGGACTAATCATACGCTTCACTCATGATTATGGGGCATCGTGTCGTGGGAGTTAAGTTGATGGACACAAAAAAAAAACACCTAACTCGTTGTCTGGGAGACGAACAAAGAAAATCCCCAGGTTTGTGAGATTTGAGCAAGGGTCTGTCATTTCTCGCAAACAAGTAGGAGAATAAAACGACCCCTAATCTTCTGCCCAATACACGTAGAGGATTAGACTTTTATGTCAGTGTATTCTTTTGTCCAACACTACCAAATATTATTGTAATGTGCCAGGATGACTGCTGTAGACCTTGTTTCACCTCCACCCAGAGGTCGAATTTCGGAAATAGCCGAGTCCCCAGCAGTTTTCTTCGTTCAAATGTTCCCAACTATCACCCCTCCCCTTCCTCGAAATTATCCGTGAATGGGGATATATGCGTTACGCACTTGGCGTTTCGTTTGTCAAATGGGACAATCTTCATACGCGGATCCTTTCAACTTCCTACTCCTTTCCCAGTTGTCATTATTGTAATGTGCCAGGATGACTGCTGTAGACCTTGTTTCACCTCCACCCAGAGGTCGAATTTCGGAAATAGCCGAGTCCCCAGCAGTTTTCTTCGTTCAAATGTTCCCAATTATCACCCTCCCCCTTCCTCGAAATTATCCGTGAATGGGGATATATGCGTTACGCACTTGGCGTTTCGTTTGTCAAATGGGACAATCTTCATACGCGGATCCTTTCAACTTCCTACTCCTTTCCCACTTTGTTATAACTAATCTTGTACGCAATGTTTTGTTTTTCGAAAGTAGAAAAAATGCTACCGTATAGACGTGAGCATAGGTCATGGAAGACCAACTTCTTTCAAATGGGGAATTTTGTTATACGTACAATCCCTCAACCACGTATTCTTGGAAATGTATTTGGTAAAGAAAAAAAACCAAAAGGGGTTACACAGAACCTGTCCTTGAATACGTACCTTTGTAACATGTATTAGGCATTAGCCACATTTAGTTAGCTCTCTCTCCGTCTCTCTCTCTACACGCCAAACAAATCCAACTTTTTCTCAACATGCACACTTGTTTCTCTCCAAACTTTTTTCATCATTGGTCTACTAGGCAGGTAAACTTCAAGAATTTTGTTCTAATAATAATTTTTGCCGGATTTTAAAAAAAAAAAACCAGCAGCTCTACACCCTATCTACATCTGCGCCTCTTCATGCTGCCCTCGCTACCGTCACGGAGGTCCCTTGCCTTCAATCCCTGCGTACCAAAAGCACCCGACCGCATCTAACATAACCTAGTGTGAGTCGTGCGTGTAGTTGCGAATTGTATCACCACAAAGAACCGACACTCAAAACAAACCCGAGCACGCCAGCTCTAGGTTGGTTCCTGTTCCTGTTGCCATTGTGCAAATGCTCTGCTGCCATTATGCAAATAGTCCTGCTGCATAATACAAATGTTCCTGTTGCCCTTGTGCAAATGTTCCTGTTGCCCTTGTGCAAATGTTCCTGCTGCCATTATGCAAATGTTCCTGCTGCATAATGCAAATGCTCTGCTGCCATTATGCAAATATTCCTGCTGCATAATACAAATGTTCCTGTTGCCCTTGTGCAAATGTTCCTGCTGCATAATGCAAATGCTCTGCTGCCATTATGCAAATATTCCTGCTGCATAATACAAATGTTCCTGTTGCCCTTGTGCAAATGTTTCTGCTGCCATTATGCAAATGTTCCTGCTGCATAATGCAAATGCCCTACTGCCATTGTGCTGATGCTCCTGTGCCCTTGCGCAAATAACAATACCAACGATTGTTCACAAAACAATCCCACTACATACAAAAACCAGTGTACCAACCACCAATTACGATTCCACTCTCCAATACTTCAATGGTTTCGTACTGGCTCACCCACAGGATCCGGAAGCAGTTACCCTTTCGACCTCTGTGACAGGTAGAACTCTCCACACCACCTAGAAGCCTCATCATGTGTTCTCTTCCTCGTATTTTCTTAAAGGCCCTAGTGTCCCTTGAGTGTAATCTCAAATGGGCCAGGTTACTGTGACAAAGTAACCTTGTAACTTCAGTGAAACGTTCAACCACCCCAGACATCCTACGCAAACCACGTTCGCAAACATTAGCTCACAGACCAATGATACAATTGTAGAGTTTTTTTTTCTATCACTGCATAACCCTTGTACCTTTCTTCAACAGATCCTTGTTCTTTGCAACTGTATTTATGTATGCCACTGCCTTTATATACATTTATTGACAATTCCTTGTTACACCATGTATCATCTCTTTTGTGTTCTGTTCATAACTATTCTCCAGCTAGGAATCTCTCTCTCTCTCTCTCTCCTCGTTTCTCTTAAATGTTTTTGGCACAAGTGCTGAAAAGGTAAGAGGATTTATTAGTCCTACAGCTCCATTGCCACGTCGCTTTTATTGCGGCGAGGGGGGAAGTGTTACGTTACAAATAGACCGCCAATATAGAGGCGCGCGCACTACCCCCTCCCGCGAGCGACAAACCGAGCTGTCGCTAGACCATCTCGAGCGGCAAGCTCGCGAGTCTTCAGCGAGCGAGCTTCCCGAGCCCACGTCCCGCGTGAACATGTGCGACACGAGTTCAGTTTCGCCGGTTGCGCACTTCCGGTGTCCGCGCTTGGACGCTGCTGAGACCGGGAGAACAAGCGCGTAAAGCCGCTGATGGCCCATAAACCAAACGTGAGTCAATTACCATGTTACCCTTTGTGTGCAAATAATGTTTTAGCCCTAACCACGCGTGTAGAGAGCAGAGACTGACGTTCAAACTAACTTTCAGCTAGGATCGTTCCTCTTATGTATTATTGTGTCTCCTAGAATTGAATAAACTATTTATGTGATAACCTACCGTGTTTTGCTTGTCGAGAGAGGCCCTGGGGGGACGGAGAAGCGTGAAGTTCCGAACCACAAGCACTAGCCTTGAGGTTAAGAGAAACCCTGCTTGCACCGAACCTGAGCTAGTTTTTATTTGGGGCAGATACAGCAACTAATTTGTATTAAATATGTGGGAGCTTTCTCCAACCCTGCCGATAGCATCAGCACGCCCGCCGACGCTAACACACTCTTTGATGTTTAAAGGTTTCTCTGGACAACCGAGGCGCAGTCCAAAACCAACCCATCCTAGACGATTATTTTTTAAGGCTTTTCTCATCCTTTATTACTTATTCATTTTAGAGGAACAGTATTTACATATTAATTGACCTCACAAACCCCGCGACACCGCGTCCTGAGAAGCGCTCCCAAAGTAGCAACTAATAAAGATTCAGTAATCAGGACTCCATGCGGCATAAGCCACCAGGTATCAGGCTTATTACGACACATTTGTACGTGATACTGTTATGACGTAAAAGTGTCAACGAGAGAACTTTATAGGCGCAACACGTAGCAAATTATATTCCATAAGTGTCACTAAGTGTTCGCCGTAAAGGGTTTCCAGCAATTATTACGCGGGTGTAAGCAGAAATTATGTCGCAAAATGAATAGAGCCAATTAAGGAAATTTTTGTAGGGAAATTGTATTTATTAAAACATTTTAAAAATGTGGGTGTTTTGGGAAGGCAATGATACTCGTATTTACGATAGTCTTAGGGCCTTAGCTCATGGAGAAACTGAAAACTGGTTAGCAACTCAACTTTACAATTTCAGTAATTATATCAGCTTGTTCAACAAAAATATCAATTTATCAATTATCATCTGAAATAACTTATAATAATTTATCAACCTCCTGAACAGAATCAATATTTTCCTACTCTGACATATCGCAAATTACTCGAAAACTTAACAGGACGTGAGGCGTAACGCGTAATCATGGCAACCTGTCAACCTGGCAACTGAAACGCGACTAGCAGTTGCGCCGTTTGACAACGCTGTCGCCCTTGACAACTGGTATTGATTAAGTTGCCTGTAAGTGGACCACCAATAAAATTCGCAATTCGCTTTCCTGTGGAGTTGCCAACTGACTTTTTTTCAGTTACTGCATGAGCGCATGGACTTAAGTGTCTGAATTGGTCACTAAATTTGAATTTTTGTGTTTTTTTTGAGATTCTGTAAGAGTCCCCCGTCCCAATTTCTTTGTAGAATGTTTTGATATCAAACAACATAAGTGGGAAAAGGAAAATCACGAAGGTGAAGACGTTAGATTTGGTTAGCTTAGGTTGGGTTCGGTTAATTTATTTTTATGTAAGGGGGAGTCTGGTTCAGCTGATCCGAAAATTCGAATTTTTTTAGTTGCCTAAAAATTTTGCCTATGCATATGGAGAATACATTCAGAAAGTTATAGCATCAAATTCGACCATTAAATATAGTTTGGAGCGGTGCGCGCCAAGCGATTGACCGGAAAAAGGAGCGGCCCGGTTACAAACGAAAACCTTAGACGCGTATTTCTCAAAACCACGATTTTTAAGTTGGCTGGAATGATAACTCATCCGATTAACTTCATTCAAAGTTTAATAAAAAAAAAAAAAGATAACCAAAAAGTAACCAGTTATCACAGACTCTACATGAACGTATTCAAGAACGCTGCACTTATTTAACAGGAGTTTTGATTTAAATCCGAAAAATAGAGATCGTACTTATACATTCTTCATGCCAAGAAAAGTTGCAATACGCCAAGAAATAAAGAAAATAATAGAAAGAGTCGTAGTTCAAGACGAAGAAACATATACGTCTTCGAAAATACACCTGTAGCTGGAGCATCTGCTACTGATATCCTATTCTAGCGCTAAAAGAAGAATTAGAAAAACAGCTTCAACAAGAAAAACAAATACTTAAGAAAAAGCCAGACAACAAGCAAAAGAAATGAGAAAATTTTGAAGAAAGAAATGACGTTCTTTGAGCCCGATGGTATCAGAGGAGAGTACCTGACGCTCGCCTATGAATATATCCTGACGGTTCAACCTACTAGCGTAGAAGCCGAGAGAGCGTTTTCAGCATCAGGATGTATTTGCAGTTCACTCAGAAGCAGGCTCGGAGATGATACAATAAAAGCCATTTGCTTCTTAAGAGTGTATTTTCAAAAGTTGCCACCATAGGTTGATATTATAGTAATAGCATCTAAGAGAAAGTTGTGATTTGATTTTATTAGTCATTATATGAATAAGACTGAATTAAAAATATAAAACTGTTGTTAAGAGTAAGGGTAAAATTAAACAAAACGATTAAACTATGCCAAACATTTAAAGATGAATCTAAGAAAACAGATTACTAATTACTTATACTTAATTAATAGAAACGAAATAATTTCTGTTGCTTAATGTAAGAAATGTTTGATTAAAGTTGATTTTTATAACATAATTTCAAAGATGCGGGATCCCGCGCGGGATTGTGTAATCCCGCATATCAATCCCGCGTGATTGAATGAGCTGCGGGATTGCAATCTCTAGTCAAGATTCAAAGTTCATGCGCAAAATTTTTTTTTTTAATTAAACTTTGAATGAAGTTAATCGGATGAGTTATCATTCCAGCCAACTTAAAAATCGTATTAAAAATAATTTTCCTCAGGGCCTCCTGTGTGGAGCTCATGTAAAATCGGTTTAGCCGTTTTTTAGGAAATTTGGTCACCGACGAAAAACGCGTTTAATGTTTTGGAAAAAGTTTACAGATATATATTTTTTTTAACTTACATTGAGTCATCTATTCCAGGTATTCCACTTATTTCGATTTAGGACGGGTGGTTTCAAAAAATTTGATGGATTCATCAAATATTTGATGTTAATTTTCACGTTCTGCGTAAGTTCTATTCAAGTTCTGTGATTATTTCAGTTTTGTGAAGCCGCTGTCCTATAACGGTATAATAACAGAACTTGAATAGAACCTACACAGAACGTGAAAATCAACTTCAAATATTTGATGAATCCATCAAATTTTTTTAAACAACCCGTCCTTAGTCTTCAGGTATGAAATGAACCCTTCATAAGGTAGGTCCCCTAGGAATACAAAAAAAGAGCAGTTGCTACTCCGGTCTCTACTACGCCTACTTTCTAACAGTCCGAGACATCTTTACAAAAATGTGTATATCTCGAAAAATACTTATCGAATCGATTTGTAAATTTCAGTGAATATTATCAGTTATACATTCATTCCGGAAATGTAAAAAAATCTATTTTTTGAAAATTTTTACTGCGTGGGTTGGAGCTTTATTTTGCGTAATCATTGCTGAATAATTTAAACAAAGTAGGTATGTGAATGAGTAGAAGTGGAGTGGAGCTTACTTCTTAAATTTTTTTTAATAGGCCTCGAGCCTATTTTGTCGGACGTTCAAAATGCTTCCACTTTACATTAAAATCTGTTTTTCAAAGGTGATGTATACGCTTTCAAATTGTATAATTTAATCGAACTAAAGATGTAATTTTTTTAAATAAAATTTTTTTAAATGCAAACATAAAGTAGTTTTAAAAATTACTCACCTTAGGTTTTTTAAGTCAAATACGTACTATTTTACGTCAAATAAATGATTATATTTAGATATTTTAACTATTTTCCCGAAGGAAACTCAGTAGATAAGGTTTTTTTGCTTATGAGTCAACCGGGGATTAATAAAACTTCTTATTTACGTTGCAATTAGAATGGAAGTGTCCGCATAAAGTTAAATAGTCCTATTAAGCCAGGAAACCTCCCATTTTTCATATCTCCCGTAGATTTATATCCTCGCCACGTTCTCGAGTACCCAAATAAAGGTCCTTTACTCAGAAATTAGTACCTTCAGAAAGCAGGGAGGTAATTTCGAAAAAGGAGGGTTGAAATGTCTCCCGATAAGGAGTTTGCGCTATCAATTTATCTGGAAATTCAACAAATTAAGAATAACTAAATATCTCCCCATTTCCCAGCAGCTGAAGAAAAAGAGGATAGAAAGACACTGAATAGCAAGAACTAAACAGACACATACCTACTAACTCATAGTTTCATTCACAAAATGATTATTTTCACGTTAATTCTTTTTTCCTATTATTTGGATTTTTAAATTCAAACAAACGTTATTAATAGAGTAACATCTGTACGGTTGAAATTTAAGAACCCGGCTTAGAGTGCATTTCTGACGACACGCCGTACGCGCCGCGTAAACAAAGCTACCGTTGTAATTCGGGTTCAAATTCACGAACTCATCAAAGGATGGCCTTTACGTTAGCAGATCGTGTGAGGACGTGGCCCTGGCATTTTTTTTTCTTTTTTTTACATGAGCTCCACACAGGAGGCCCTGAGGAAAATAATTTCCCTCAGGGCCTCTGTCATCTTCCTTCAAACTTCCCAGAAATTATTCTCCTGATCTATCTTGGTTCAACTTCTCTTCATTTTAGCAAATGAAAGAACGAAAGGTATGCGATAGTCTCACTGGCACCAGGTGGTTGGGAGCAATTGGTGTTCATGTACGGCATTTACAATAAAATAAACTTTGTTTCTTACTGAGTGGTAGATTGGCTTCTTTTATTTCACTTAGAAATGATTATTATAATTTAAATAAGGGCGTAAATAACCATTTTTACAAAGCGTTCTTTGTGTTCATTTCTACCCTTTAAAAAGTGCGTATTACTCCCCTAAAAGGCCGTCACGTGACACACGACCCGTTGCGGCGTCAATTAGACCATCCCCCGTCAAATCGGCTCGTATAAAGTTAATGAGGGATGAGATAGCAGTGATTTGGGTCACAGATTGCGTAATTTGGACCACTTTATTATGAATGCCCTTTAGATGTTTTTTGACTAAGGTTGATACGATTATCGGGTTTGTTTTTTTTGATTTCATGGACTTTGAAAGTGAGAACCGCAAGCAAGGCAACGCGTTAAAAACATCCAACATTAATGAATTATATATCAGCGTAGTTGACTCGGTGAAAGTTTGTAATCCAGGGTGAAAGTGTCTCTTTCCTGTTAATATAAGTATTCAGTCAATACATTAAAATTGTCATTCATTAATATACAGTATTATTTATTGTGTTTCGGTGTAGTCGATTAGAAAAACGCTTGTTATTCGTGTTCTAGGCTATCATTAAAAATTTTGGAGAAAGGAAAGGTGAATTTACATGTTACTTTTATATCAGGAATTTCCAAATTTTATGGAAGATTGGAGTCGAGTTCAGACTTAAAAGAGATGATATGTTAAATGGAGGGATAGCAGTTTTAGATAACGCTTGAAAAAAGAGAAAATATTTGTTTAGAGAGGATTGTGTTTTGGCGTTGTCGATTAGACGAAAGTTTTTACAAATCTTTATAATTTTTATGGACTTACTGAAAAGCAGCATAATTTTTATGGATAAAATTATGGTACTTTTAAGTAAGTCAACTTATTAAAAATATCATTTGTTAATATTTTATTGTGTTTCGGTGTAGTCGATTTCACGATCAACGTTCGTAGTCAAGGATTTTTTTTTAATTTGCGCTATAAACGTGTTTGATGTACTTAAAAGGACAAGGAGAGTACCGACCTAATGAAAGTCATGTAAAATGAAGAAAAATCTGTGTAATTGGATGCACTAACTTTTAAAGGCTAATTAAAGTAAGATGTGGGAGTGTTAGTGTCTGTACGTCCAAAGTAAGTACAAATTTTCTTTACTTTTGGAAAAATTAATCATTTTTAAAATTGAAATGTTTCCTGAAGAAATGATCAGTTAAATTGGAGGCTGTGAGGCCTAGAAGTCATCGTTAATCGGATCGATAGGGGTATCCTCTCCTTCTTTTCTATAAAAAAGCCTTCTACACAGCATCCAAAAAGACATAGGCCCTGAGGGATATTTTTTCCTCTAAACCTCCTGTGTTGAGCTCATGTAAAAAAATCTCCCCAGTACCTTCAGCCTCACAATATAATCCGATTGGGGATGCCATAGTCTCACTGGCTGGAGCAGTTGGGACTCTTGTGGAATATTTACATAAAAAATGTGTGAATCATGATGAAATTGTCAACATTAGTTTCAAACTAGACAATTCGTGTTCTAAGAAACTAAATGTAATGAGTTTGGATCGAAGTTTAAATAGGAACAAAAGAATAATGTTTGGGTTTCTTTGTTTGGACACGAATCAAGGCTATAAAAGGAAAATGTCTTGTATGAAAGCCCTCTTCACCCGTTGACCATCACGCGATAACGTTACTTAAATATAGTCTATTATTATACAAGTAATATCTTTTTGTTTAACGGTCCCGAATATAGTAAAGGCACGACATCTTACTAAATATGTGCCATAATACACTTTATTACTTGTGTTGTTATAATTTTTGTTATTCTAATAAAATTATAAACATTTTTCATTACATTAATTTATCAGTACTTAAATACTAAAAGAGATCAGATAAAATTAAAAATTGAGAAAAAAATTAGAAAGCAAACAGAAAACTAGGCACTACTTGTAATAAATTAAAAGAAGATTTTCTAAAATAATTTTTCCAAATCTGTCCCGCCTAAACCTATCAACCATTAAACTATTTTGTACCTTGTTATGAAGATTTCGCTCAATGTGTGAATGTGCTCTTCCTTTTGAATTTTATTTATTTTTAGAATATAAGAGTTAAGTGGGAGAATAAGAGGGAGAAAAAAAGGTTCGAGATTGCTTAGGGAATGGAGTGTTGTGGAAAAAAGTAACAAGTGTTTTTTGAGATAATATTAAGAGGTTAAACAATAAAAACAGCCCGGTTTAAGTACAGTAGAAGTCTAAGACAGAAATTCATGCTTTGAAATATGAATTATTCTATATTTATAAAGAGTGTCTGTGGCGGGCAGCCTGGGTTTTTGTAAATAAAATTCTAAAGTTTTATTCCGAGATTTGAAATGTTGCACACTTGACCTTCACCACAAGAGAAAGGTCACTACCTACATGAAATTTATAAAAATCATCCACATCTCCATTTTACTCACCTTAGCAGCTTTTTAATGAAATTTGGCACACCTTACTTTTAAAATAAAATAAAAATTCCTATCTTCTTCATTTTATTTCTTATATGAATACCGCAAAAGAGTCTCAACTGCTCCCGTCTAGAGCCAGTAAGAGTGAAGGGGATGGGGATGAGGAAGGTGAGGAAGTACCTGGTCATTCAGGCCTAGTCACCAAACACGGCTAAAGCCATTTCAAGCAACGTTTCAATTCTGAACGGTGGTCTTACACCAGGGCGATACTGAGAATATTTTCCACTCTGGAACGTGCAGCAAATATACTTTACATTGTTTTAAATTAATTAATGGTGAATTAACACAAATTAATCAAATAAAATTTATTTGCCACGCCAGGTTTTGCTCCCGCAACCTTCGGATTGCGAGTCAAAAGCCTTACCGCTAAACCACTCTGGCCGTCTTCATCTGATTTCGAAAAACTCTGCGTAAAGCTCAGGCAATGCCGGGGACTATAAATAGTAATAAATAAATATAAACTTCGTCAAATCAGGGGTAAAAATTATTCATTACCATGTGAAACACAACGGTACACATATCATACATTCAAATAAAAGTTTTTTTTTATAGTCTCTGCTAACCAGAGTTAGTGAATAAGGGGAGGAGAAGAAGATGAGAAATAACCTACCTGCTTATTCAGTTCTGGTCACCAAATGCGGCTAAAGCCATTTCAAGCAACTTTTCATTTCTGGATGGCGGTCTTTCACCAGAGCGATACCGACAGTATCTATCACTCTGGAACGTGCTGAATGCAAACAAAATATTAAATTATCGATTATCCAATTGATTAGTCGGACATCTTCAAATGCGAAGGTTTGAGACAACGAGGAAAGTCATATTCGAACGCTCACCATTATTAAAATATTATTTACAAGTGTTCGTGTTTTACATTTTAGATATGTTATAAAATAACACTGGAAGTTATAAAGGTTCGGTACATTAGTAAGAATTTTCACTGCAAGTTTTTCTGCATTATAATTGATTTGAGTACATCACCAGATAGAAATGTGGCGTTAATTCAATTCCGCCACTCAAAGAACACTCGAGAAACATCTGCAAGTCGCTACGCATTAGTTTACGTTTCAAGCAGAGCCGGCTACTTACTCGCCTACTTATTTATGCACGCATCGGCTGGCAATGTACTCGTGGGCCAGCCGCTCCGATAAATAATAATTTCGCCACCTCAAGCGTGCATCCACGACCACAGTGACGAGTACATACTAGCACCTTCCAGCGCACGTATTGCCAGCGAGTGGAAAGTTACTCGGCCGCTCGCTCTTATATAAAGCGGCGCACTAAACAACAAAGTTGTTCAGTTCAAGTCAGTCTCTAGTCAGTCTCGCGACGCGCTCATCAACACATCAGTTCAATCTCAACGGTCGCCTTTACATCTCGCCTCTCTACAGCGAATCAGTGTAACTCCGAGTGCCTAGTGCATCAGCTCTCTTCCAGGGCAGCTTCCTTCGTGGACATCACAAGGACTATCTGCCGGTGGCTCCACTCACTGAGTCACCGCCGTTCATCTTCGCAACGCGCGTCGAGCAGCGGCCTGGAAGACGAGGTCATCCTCCACCGCCACGGTGTCGAGCACCACGCTGGTGGCTCCACTCACCGAGTCACCGCCGTTCGTCACTCCAGGGCAGCTTCCTACGTGGACATCACCAGGACTATCTGCCGGTGGCTCCACTCACCGAGTCACCGCCGTTCATCTCCGCAACGCGCGTCGAGTAACGGCCTGGACGATCAGGTCCTCTCCGCAACGAGCGTCGAGCAACACTCTGGTGACCTGCAGGCCCGTGGCCTGCTCCACCACAGCATCTCCGACCTGCATCACTCATCATGACCGTGCACCCGCAACGCCTCACTCTACGGCACTTCGACATCTTCATGTTACATCGCACCGACCTCAGCTACGTAACTCATGATACAATAAACGACTGGACTCGCAACCAACACGGATGCCTTTCATTTCTCTCACCGTCTCCGTCGACATACGGAGCCCGTTCCCTCAGAAGGTACCATTTTCCATACAACTGCTTACTCAACTCAAATTTCGATTTTCGGGAATGTCGGCATAATCAACTGGACAATCTTTAAATCAATTAACTGTGAAATAATACACTTCAATTAAATAAAATTTGCTTGCTCACGCAGGGTCAGAACGTTACCCATCGACCATCGAGGACATCAAAAATACTCTATAAAACTTCCACAAGTCTAACTATTTTTATTTTGGGGTGCCATCTTCCTCCAAGGTTATTATATTTTCTAATGTTCAGTTGTTTCAAATTTTGGTCGCATTTATTTGATGACCTTCAAGTCAGCTCCATTTTGAACGCCATTCGATAAGTTAAATAAATAAATCAATTAAAAATAAAGTGAATCATTGAGCGCACCTCGCAGTCAGCGGGTTTCGAGAGCAGAGCGTCGACCGCAAACGGACGCAAAGATCGCACTGAAGCAGCTACCAAGCCGGATCACCGCTCGATTTAGAGGAAAGTCTGAGCTACACGCTGGTGCTGCTTTATTTTGAGAAATTATGTCCACGTTGCCGAAAATAAGGATTGGTATTTAATTCTTCATGTTAAATGACATGACGCTCAACCTTTTAGTGCAGTCCCACACATTCCATAAGGTTATAATACATATACAAATTATTTGAAAATATTATAAAGACGCTGTTCGACAATTTGTCTGTCCTCAAATGTTGCTAGAGTTTGATACACTCCAACCTCAGTAAATATATTTAAACAAGAAAATTATAATGAAATGACGATTATACGGTAAAACGAGATATACTTACGTGGAATTTATAAAGTTTAAATTACGTTTCAAAACATTGAAAAGAGATAATTAACTTCTTTGAAATTTGGTCATTTTAGCGAACGAAAAAATATTTTATCGTAAATTTCTCAGGAGAGGCCACCTTAAGGTAACAGACACGTGCTGTCTCTCTCTTCTAGTCGCCATATACATCATTTAAGGCATTTACATAATTTTAGGCATTTTGTCCTAGGTACATCATTTTAGGCATTTTGAAAGAGTATCTTACAAGTAATTTTGCTCGCACTGTTAATTTTTCGATTCATTGATAAGAGTGGTTTAATGTGAATATCGATCGTCAAGTTGATTAGTCAGACAAATACTAAGTTTTGAGATAATGAGAAAAGCAATATTCAAAGGCATAAATTAAATATTGTTTTCACAAATCTGTGTTTTACATATTAAATCGAAATATCCAATTACCGACCCAGAAAGAATCAACATTTATTTTAATTCACAACAAGTTTTTCTGCGTTATAATTGATTTGATGGTGTTTATGAGTAATCTGAGTACTGTACCAGATAGACATACACTTTTACACCATATAATTGCATACTCAACTCAAAAGTTGATTTTTCGGAGATGTCTGACCAATCAACTGGATGATCGATATATAAGCATATCTTGATAACAAGCACGTCCAGTTCATCAAATAACGATGACGTTTGTCATATAGGAACGTCAAAGTCAAATTTGCGTTTTTTTTTTTTTTTATATGAATTCCGCAGAAGAGTCCCAACTGCTCCCGTCTGGAGCCGTGAGACTATGGCATCCCCAATTGGGGTATGTTATGAGGCTGAAGGTAGTGGGGAGGGAAGGAGATGGGGAGGGAAGGAGATGGGGAGGAGGAGGGTGGGAAGTACCTGGCTATTCAGATCTGGTCACCAAACACGGCTAAAGCCATTTCGAGCAACGTTTCAATTCTGAATGGTGGTCTTACACCAGGGTGATACTGAGAGTATCTTCCATTCTGTAACGTGCCGCAAATAAAATTTATATTATTTTAAATAAATAAATTGTGAAATAACACAAATTAATCAAATAAAATTTATTTGCCACGCCGGGATTCGATCCCGCGACCTTCGGAATGCTAGTCAAGAGCCTTACCGCTGGACTACGCCGGCAGTTAGGTGGTTTGTGATTTATTTTATACATTTGCTCCTACAACGTTGGTCTCTTCAAGGCCCAGGTTTAATCCCTTCCTTCCTCAAAAAGACCCTCCACACAGAATCTTAAAATGTGACGTACGCCCTAAGGGAAATAATGTGTTTCCTCAAGACCTACTTTTTGTGGTGATGTTATATAAAATCAACCAGTAATACAAAAAAGTTTTTTTTATCTTTTTCAATTTTCGGCTAGTTGGAAATACGTGTATGTGCGAAAGTCATCAAAAGTTGATAGAACATTGTAATCGACAAAAAGGTGATTTAGCAGGGGTGCCCGGGTTCATGGGGTGAGGTTTGACTAGGTCTTGGAGCGGATGACCAGGACACACTGAACGCCAGATTCCTACCCACTCCTTAAACCCTTTTCCTTCCCAGAACTCTCCTCTCCCCCCTTTCCTTAAAAAACCCTCCACACAGCATCCCCAAAGATGACATAGGCCTCCAGGGAAATTATTTTCCTCAGGCCCCCCTGTGTGGAGCTCATATAAAAAAAAATCAATCTACCGAGTTTCAGCTCGATCGAATTTCGGGAGGTGGGTGAATTTCCACTCCAAAGATTTGCATTATTTTACTAATTTATTCACGAAAACGGAATCGAAATTGAAATGGATGTTTTTATTTAAAAAAAATGGTGACTTTTTTTTGACCAATTAATTAAAGTAATCACGAATAGGTACAGTAAACGAACAATTCGATTAATAAGGCTTTGTATTCTGTCTCGGTTGATAACAAAACTAATCTCACTCCTCTTTTTTCACAAATAAATGCTCCATCAAATCAAACGAACCAATGAACCAAACATTTTTGGATTTCCAGGGACAATTGAGTTCCAAACTGTTGCACCTAGATATCGCATTTTGAACTTAGTAAGGCCACAGACTTATTCTCGTGCATTGTTTACGGTTGACTCCCAACGTTATGGCCGTTTTTCGATTCCACGCCTGAACAAATCCGGTGTGGTTTAGGGACGAAAAAGGCGTGAAATCAATATTGAAGAGCAGTGTCGTTTTTAATTTGGATTATTTGGACATTGTTCGATGTAAAGGTGAACTTGTATTGAATCAAGATTAGGAGAAATATTTCAAAAAAAAGAAAGACAGTTAGACTCATCTCTTCTAAGTCTGAACTCGACTCCAATCTTCCATATGATTCTGAAATTTGCACATTTAAACAAAATTAATATGTAAATTACCTTTCCTTTCTCTGTAATTTTAAATGATGGCTTAGAACACCCGTGAAGGGTAAAAGCCATAATTGAAAAAAAGTCATTTAGACAAGTTACCAGTGATAATGTTAAAGTGTTACAAAGTGAAATCAATATTGAAGAGCAGTGTCGTTTTTAATTTGGATTATTTGGACATTGTTCGATGTAAAGGTGAACTTGTATTGAATCAAGATTAGGAGAAATATTTCAAAAAAAAGAAAGACAGTTAGACTCATCTCTTCTAAGTCTGAACTCGACTCCAATCTTCCATATGATTCTGAAATTTGCACATTTAAACAAAATTAATATGTAAATTACCTTTCCTTTCTCTGTAATTTTAAATGATGGCTTAGAACACCCGTGAAGGGTAAAAGCCATAATTGAAAAAAAGTCATTTAGACAAGTTACCAGTGATAATGTTAAAGTGTTACAAAGTGAGAGTGTTAAAGTGTTACGAAGTGATAATGTTAAAGTTTTACAAGTAATAATGTTAAAGTGTTACAAAGTGATTATGTTAAAGTGTTACAAAGTGAAAATGTTAAAGTGTTACAAAGTAATAATATTACAAAGTGAGGTGTTAGGATATTACAAAATTACTGTATTAGAGTGTTACAAAGTGACAATGTTAAAGTGTTATAAAGTGATAATATTAAAGTGTTACAAAGTGATAATGTTAAAGTATTACAAAGTGATTGTGTTAAAGTGTCAAGGGTTACAATACTTGAAACCTGACATTATTTTTAAATCTTTAACTGCCTTCACAGTTAGTTGAAAATGTTGCCTGTGTCTTGATGCGGGACTTTGAACCGAGGAATTAAACTCGATTTCTGGGTGGGACGCAGGCGCATTGCCAACTCAGCCACTGACCGGTTAGTTAACTAACTACATTTAAACAGTTATATCCAAGCTAAAATACTAACAGAATTGATATTTTTAATGCACTTATATTCATCTATTACAACTGCTTTTGTGTGGGGATTTAACTTTTGTTTTGTTCATATTAATATGAAAAAAATAATACAACTGCATTTGTAAACGGTTGACATTAGTCACATGAGAACGGGTCGTTTCTACGACTCGTTCTTGAGTTCAACAGCCCGGCTGTGGAACGATTTGCCGGCTTCTGTGTTTCCTCCCTCCTACAATATGGGTCTCTTCAAGACCCATGTTCACTCCTTCCTCTCCTCAACAGCACCCTCCACACAGCATCTCCAAAGATGACATAGGCCCTGAGGGAAATTATTTCCCTCAGGGCCTCCTGTGTGGAGTTAATATAAAAAAAAAAAAAAAAAAAAAAAAACTGCACTTGGTGACTTTTCGTTAACATTACTTAACAACGAATGTTGATATTTTTGTCTAGCAAGAAGTTTTGTGTCAAAATATTTTTATGATTTTTTGGCGTATTTTATATGCATTTTCACACATTATTCCACTTTCAAATATTATTAAATATTAAAGTGATTTTGAATTTTTAATTTGTAATTGGTTCTATTTTTCAATTTGGGAGGCGGGTATGGGTACCGACGCCAAAACCATTTATTGGACAACCAACACCACTATCAGAGAGAATATATGACGCAAATGTGAATGGTAGACGAAGTCGGGGACGCCCGAGGAAGACATGGCACGACCAAGTGAATCAGATACTTGAGTCGGGCGATGTCAAGAGTCAGAATAATAGAAGAGCATGTATGAGGTGATGTATGAATGTGAACGAGGCAAGGAGTGTGTGCCAAGATCGAGTTGTTTGGCGGTCCGTCCTCTCTGCCTACCCCTGCGGGGAAACGGCGTGATGGTTAGTTAGTTAGTTAACACCTCTATCACAGGTTACCTCAAATGGTACGTTTGGTGACTTAGCAGGGATGCCCGGGTTCATGGGGTGAGATTTTTCCGGGCCCTGGTCTAAAATTGGACCACTTTTATTTTTATGCGATTGATAGAGGTTCAAAATTGGACCAAATTTTAAAACCACCTACCATTCGTAAAACATTTATTGTAATAATTTTAAACGTTTCAATGGCCAGCCATTTATTTTTAACACGAAGCTATTGAAATGCTCTATCTATTATGACCATAGATGTCGCAAATCCGAACTTCGTAGATTATTTTAGATCCATATTAAAAATAAATTTAAAAAATATTTTTTACACGCAGAATTTCTGATCAGCTGTTTACGGTAAAAATTAAGTCTTTTTTTCATAGATATGCACCTTTCATTATCAAGTATTCCACAAACAACATACAGAAATCGACAATATTCTATATTGACTCGAATAAGTACCTCTCACGGAGTTTCAAAGTGACAAACACGCAGGATTCGCGCGGTTATAAACTTTACGATTTTTAAAATCCTACAAATATGAGATAACCGGTAAAATACAGGTTAATTGATTGGCTAAATAGCACTCTAATAAGAAATATTTAATAAAATGAAGACAATATGAGCGAAACTCAATCGAAAATTTGGAAACAGTAAAATCAGAAAAAGATATTGGCACCGGTAATCTCGCCCGGAAAACGAAAGGTCCTGGGTTCGAGTCCCAGAGGTGCCAATATTTTTTTTCTGATTTAACTGTTTCCAGATTTTCGATTGAGTTTTGCTCATATAGTCTTCATTTAATTAAATATAACAATTCGAGGTTTTACTCATAAAGCTAAAAAAAAAAAAAAAACTTTCATAAGTTTTTATGTTTCCATGTTAAAATTCGAAGGAAAGATTTTTTAATGTTCGCGAAAAATTATAAAAATGATCTTCTGGAAATCTCGAGCAATCGCGGCAAATTTATTTATTTCGCGTGTTCGCTCCAGTGGCTATACAACTGTTATTCGACATAATTACTTACACGCTGGATAGAGCATGTCCAAATTGGTAGATTGTGATTTCTAACTCAGTTTTGACAAAAATCTCACTTAATGACTTCTGGAAGTAAGCTGACGAATTTTTTTGCGCCAAAGTTAGTGTATTTTCCCGCTAAACGAAAAAGGTAAAGAGGTACAACATCTTACCCACATGCTCAAACTTTCTAATGTGGAATTCGATATTAGGAAAAGTTTTATTACTCCGAGGGTAATGCCGAAAGTTTTCCTTAAACACTTTGCATCAAAACATACGAAAATGTAATAAAAAAGTGTCTTCAAATGATGCCTGATTATGGTAACTGAAAAGTTTCGTGCGGGAAAAATATTTTTTTCGTCTGGAAACATTTTCCAAAAAACTTAACTTAATTTGGTCCCTTATCTTCTTATTTTTTTACATACGCTCCACACGGGGGCCATAAAGATAATAGTTCCCCTCAGAACCTATTTCATCTTTGGAGATGCTGAGGAGAGGGCCTTTTTATGGCTACTACCCGTGGCTCTACCCTACCGACTTTCTCTTGGGCATGCTCGGTATGAACCGTCTAAGGGTCAGAAGGGATGTGCTCATTATAACGCTTACAGAACTAATTTGCCAATGGTTATACCAGTCGGGAGAGCGGTCTTGTTGTTAAATAGAATCACTTTGGATGTCGAAATGTTCAACATCAATGAAGCACAATTTAGACAGCAAGCTTTATTGTTGTTAGTCTGATTGTGCTTCATTGATGTTTAAATTGTTCATGAATTTTTAAATTGTTTAAATTATTGAAATTACTTAAAAATGCTTTAATCTTAATATTTTCTCTATTTTAAAAAACGATTTTAAATTAAAATTTTGTTATGTTTTTAAAATGAATAAATTGAATTGAATTGAATTTAATTTTTATGAAACATAGGAGAATACGTTCTGGGAAGGAAAAAAGATGTGAGAAGTGGGTAGGAATATGGGGGTCTGTGTGTCCAGGAGTGATAGAAGAATGATCCTTTCCCTCCCAGTATGGTGCAAAGTGATGTTCCAAGAGAGCCTTGCTGGAGAGGTCAAAGGGTCTCCCCCGATCTGGCCTGCTACGCAGTTGATGGGCAGACGCATCCGCCGCTAACTCCCGGACAAAATTCACCCCGTAAACCCCTTTTAAGTCAACAGCGAAACACTTGGAGTGATCTATAGCAGATATGTTGGTTTTCCAATCAATTAATTTTGAAAAAGATTTAAAGATTCAAATTATTTGCGGGAGAATAACTTTAAGTAAACACGTCGCCAAAAATATAAACGAATGATGACAAGGTTACTTTAGCATTTCAGTGAAACATTCCAACATAATAAGTAATGTTTGATGTTATAATAAAGTGGTAATTTTCATGTAAATTTAATTCTTATTAAACCAATTTCTTTAACAAATTGGGTTGGTTATTAAATCAACAGAGGGGCCAAACTAAACCCATTTACCCTCCATCGCTTAACTTAATCGCTGTTTTATGTTGACGGATATCCATTTTGCTAACGTGGCTTCGTGTTCATCAACAATAATTGAAGGATCCAATGAAAGACCGTTGAATGTCCATGGAAAGTGAATTTGAGAAATCTGAATTTTAAACTTTAAAACAATAAAAAAAACACTTGTTGTTGATAAGTAAATTAACTTTTTTTTAAAATTACCTATGGTTTCCAAAACTGTTAATATCAAATTTTTATGTAACTTCGATGGAAACATCGCAAAAATGATCATTGTCCTCATTTACATTCATGAAATATAAATGTCAATTTTAAGGGGTTGTCCATTAATCACGTGATGTTTTTTAGCAACTTTTTAACCCCCCCCCCTCCTGGTGATTTTTGGTGAGGTTTTAGACTACCCCCTCCCCATACCTAAAATCATGTATTTTTTTTAATACAAAGGATATTGAAATTTTCAGAATATTACCTTTAAATACAGGTGAAATCTGATTACACTAGGTTTTTTTGCCTTTTTATACTCTGAAAATAGGTCTTCATACAGATCTTCTAATTGAGACATTGTTCCATTGTTTTAAGGCTTAACATAAGCGGCAACGATTTACGCATGTATTCGGCGTCAAAATCACAGACCTCCTGGCGACTGGTGAGCCGAGCGGATGTCGCAATGCGCAGGGAAATCGTTGCCTGGCAACGGTGAGTCAAGACCACGCGCCGCTGTTTGGTTAAGAAATCGTGCGATCAACGAAAAATAAATTATTATATCTCCCCCCCTTAATGATATTTCGTGATTTTTTCCGAACCCCTCCCCCCTCTCAAGCCTCACGTGATTAATGGACGACCCCTTACTCATTACCCTGCTGTTTTATTAATTATTATCACGCATGTTTGTTTGCAGCAAGAGGAAGATTGTTGTAATATTCTTTGGTTTTAAGCCGGGAAAAGTTCTTCAGGAACTGCATATCATTGTATTTTGCAGTCGATGTCAATCAATCCGGATATTCGGAAACAATCACTTGTTTTTAGAAAGATACAAAGATGCTCTGCAAACTAAGCATCGAATAGCTTTCATAACAAAATAAATAAAAAAAATGTGACAATTAGCGATCTTGCGTAGGACCCTTCAATCGTTGGCATGACCCAGGATAATTAATAGAGCCAGAATTATAATAACTTAATGAGTCTAATTTACTAGACGTATTAACTCAGGACCATGACAAAGTGGAGATTGTTTTACTGAAAAGTAGGCATTAAACAATTTACAATAATTTACTGAAACACCTACCCATGTAGTAAAGAGAAAACTGTATTGCAAAAATTACAATAATATAGTAATTACCCTGATATGATATCAAAGGTGGACATTTTCAATTGTGAGTTGAATAACTTGTCTTGACATGAGTACGTTTTCTGTCTTGGTTTATATAAATGTATTATGAATTTAATTTGTTTTATCCTGACTTCTTATTATATTAAAATTTAGCAGTTTTAGTTTTTATAATTCTGTTTTGTTAATTATATCAGTTTCGTAACACAAAAAGGAATAATAGGTTGAATTTTTTGAAAAATATGAAAATGATAATATTCGACTATTTGTTTCCCAAAATTATTAACTACATAATGCTTAAATGTATAAGGCAACAGTTTGATTCTGTTCTTTGAAGGTTGAAGTTCTGATAATTTCAGGAGACATTGATAAAATACAACTGCTATTGAAGAATGCTGTTTTCCGAGAAATTTAACCATAAAGTTGTCAAAATTTTGGACAAGACGAATAAACTTTTTTTTTATGTAAGACAGGTTCTATGCTACTAAAAATGTATTTTTGATACAAAATAATTTCAATTTAGGTGGTGTTAGAACACACATTATCCAGATAAATAATATATTTCTCAATAGGAAAATGAAAAAAGCGATTTATGAGTACAGTTTGAGTCATCCACAACAGGTAAGTGAGAAGTCAGTTGTGAAATAAAAACAATAAAATATTAAGTCGTGTTGGATCAAAATTTACACAAAGAAATTATATTATTTATTGCCATACAGGAATATCGACATCGTGCTGGAGTATTATTTGCACGTCTTTATTTTATTGATTGAATTCTTAGAGTGTATATTTTGGCAGCTGATTAAAACATCCGGGATGAAACAATTTTACTAATGGATAACATAATTAATAAAGTCCGGTCCCACTTAAGTTTGTTTTAAAGCATTT
Source organism: Glyphotaelius pellucidus (assembly GCA_936435175.1). Taxonomy (NCBI): domain Eukaryota; kingdom Metazoa; phylum Arthropoda; class Insecta; order Trichoptera; family Limnephilidae; genus Glyphotaelius; species Glyphotaelius pellucidus. The sequence continues at coordinate 17,733,292 of OW386558.1, read as the reverse complement.
TCTCTAAAATATTACTACGGAATTCTCAAGAACCCAATTAATACATGTAATCGTGTAGAACTATAGATTATAGAACACACGTTCAGTGGCATCGCGCAGAAATTTATTGCTTCTACCTACTGGACCCAAAGGGATATTCTTTCACCCACTCGCCCGCCCACACTACATTATTATTCCGTGAAGGACCCAGCACTTGTAAGCGAGAACTTTAACCGGTTGTAATTCGGGTTTAATGGACACTAAATGAAAAATATCACAGTCCACTGGACACATTACACTCGTTCTTCATTAATGAAAGAGAGAAAGTCCAATTACATCGAACCGATTTATTTCCTAGTATTTGTGCGGAAAACGTGCAAAAAAAGGTTTAATATATATTCAGAATCTTTTAAGCATCTAGGAAGGCAACCATTCTGGGTAATCTGACAATATTTTGATAACCAATACCCTTGCAATAGGTCACCCCAAAGTGGCGAATTACGTTTCGTGACATAGCAGGAGTGCCCTGGTTCATGGGGTGAGGTTTGTCTGGGTCTTGGCGGTGAATGCGTTTGTCTACCTACTGCGTGGCGGGCCGGATCGGGAGAAATAGGTTAAGATCTATCATAGACCTCTCCAGCCGGAATCTCAGCCCATAATTTTGCACAGCAGTGAGATGGATGTCAGACTAGACATATTGACCCCCAAATTCCTACCCACCCCTCATAACTTTTTCGTTCTAGAGCTATCACTCCTATCTATCCTTAAAAAAGATCCTTACAGCATCCTCAACGATAACATAGGCTCAGAGGGATTGTTTTCCTCTCAGGGCTTCAAGTGCGGAAAAAAAAATCCTTCTACTTCCATCGAGTTAATTTGTAATTCGGTCTACATGTGATTTAAAAAAAAACTCTTTAAAACACCTGGAAAACGCCGGGATGTCAGCTAGTAAACAAATACATCCAACACTGTTGATTTTCAACAAAAAATTTCGTGGATAACATTGGACGTTGACGGCTTTTAGCAATTATTTTCAATGGCTTGTTAAATTTCGATGTAGAACCTTCCAGCACAAGCACGCAAATAGAGAGCATGCATTGATCGTTAGCGTGCTCTTCTGATGAGACTGCGGAACGGAGGTTAAGCTAGAGTGTGAAAATCCGCAAAGGCACGTAAAAAGAGCCGTTGACTGCCATAGATGACCTCTGACCTAGGTGCTAGCCTGCTGACACCACCGAATTCAGGAGCATGGCCTAGGGTCCTAGGGAAATTTGACCTAACTGCAGTAGTGGGAACAACAACGGCACTTTATAAAAGACTCACACCTCTTCTTATAACATTAGTATAATTTCTTTAGATGTTGTCTCAAGAGACATTCGTTATGAGTACCAGTACTCTCCAGAACTACAAAATGCTTATTAAAAGGCTTACCCAGTTCTTGAGATGAGTGACTGATAATTGACGTATCGAATTTTATAAATATAGTTTAGGAGGACTAATGTCCTCTGGAAGCTAGGTTCTGTCCGCGGAACTCTGGCATTGTAATGACTGTGCACAGTGCACATTTGTCGTTGGCTACCTTCGGCAATCTCGTGAATTATAGAATTATAGACCATGTGACTTGAATAGCCCGTAGACAACTAACAACGTGAGCGACAAGCGTAATTTGCATTAAGCCGACGTGTTGTCATTTTATGTTTAGGCAAAAGGTTATCACTTATTAATCAGATACAGTCACTAAATACAGCTAAAGTGATTTAAGGGGGAGTCTAGTCCAGCCAAGTGTTTTTTCAGTTCGTTTTTTTCAAAGATAACATTTATTTTCGTTCACAAAACCTTTGTTACTAAAGGTACATTTGAACAAGAAAAAACAGTATTGAAAGTTTGATTTGAATATCTGATACGAATGTAAAATGCGCGCGAATAGTTTGCAAAAAAAATTGTTAATTGCAAAAATGACGGACATAAAACGAGATTCGACGAAAAAAACAATCTTAATATTGCAATAACTTTGCCGTGTAATAATATTTTTTCATAATTCGAGGTACTTCCGAACATACATTTAATTTTCTTTAATTTAAACTTTGAATGAAGTGAATGGGATGAAGTGAGCTACGATTCCAGCCAACTTGTAAAACTTGCGGTTTTGAGAAAAACGCGTTTAAAGTTTTCACTTGTAACCGGGCCGTTTCGGTTTCCGGTCTACCTGCTTGGCGCGCACCGCTTCTAACTATACTTAAAGGTTGAATTTAATGCTATAACTTTGGGAATGTATTCTCCACATGTACATCATTTTTAGATATCAAAAAAGTCCAGACTCTCCCCATTAATTGTGTTTTTTCAACAGGGTGTTACTTTTTTTATGATCCGAACCTTAGAGCCAGTGAGAATAAAGCATCCCCAATTGGGGTGTATTTAAAAGCTGCAGAGAGTGGGATAGGGCAGGCGATAAAGAAGAGAGAGGTGGGGAAATACCTGGCTATTCAGTTCTGGTCACCAACCACAGATACAGGCATTTGAAGCAACGTTTCTTACAACAGAGTGATTCTCGAAGTTATTTAGGATATGTCTTTGGCATTGAAAGTCGTGAGTTTGTTAGTTTCCTCACTCTGACGCTCTGTCCTACGAGCGTGGATTATTTAAAGCATGCATTTAGACTAGGGACTAGGACTAAGACCTGCGGGCGTAAATACCACTTTGTAAATCCAATAGAAACTGGCTCCAAAAATAGCCTGTTCCTCGGATCCACTGTCATCCAGTGATAGTCACCGGGACAAAGTAACCGAGATAGGCAATGACGAAACACGTAATATATAGCCGTTTGATGCAACTGAGTTTTACCTCTATCAATCTTTACTCGTTCGGAGGGATCCTGCTAGTTCACTAAATCGTAGTACTTATACTTGCCTGAGGCACATCCACACCAAACTGCCGACGGAAGTAGCGACATCTCGTGGCGAATTTTTTAATTTAAAACCGAATTACAACGGTAGCTTCGTTTGAAATTCCACGTACACAGAAAATGTTTGTGGCGCGATGCGTACGGCGTGGCGTTAACATGCACTAGAAACTGGGTTCTGAAATACAACCACGCAAGGGTATTACTGTTCGATTGATATTTTTAAAATGTTTTTATTATTAATATTTCATTGAAACTCTGGATAATGATGCTGATTCAAGAAATAGATATCAAGTATTTTTTTAGGTTTTCACGGCCAAAAATTATTTTTGTTATTGTTTTTGGGGTGTTATGCCGTGTTTCGCTACCTCCTTCTTTAGCCAACGTTTCGGACAGCGTTACAGTGTCCATCATCAGTCATGGTCATGGTCATCTGCCCTGATAATGGACACCGTAACGCTGTCCGAAACGTTGGCTAAAGAAGGAGGTAGCGAAACACGGCATAACACCCCAAAAACAATAACAAAAAAAAAAAAAAAATAGATATCAATGTCTGAAATATACATAGAAACTAACGTTGGTGTAAACTTAGATAACAATTTGCAAAGTTAGCAGAGTCCAATCTATTGTATTCGATCCAAGTGTTTTGGATAGGGTATTATGGTAGGGTGGGTAGACAAACTCTAAACTCGCCAACAACCAAACTCACCGCAGGATTGACTGGTCACAAATCAATACACCGCAAGCTGTTGGATGATTTATTTTCAGAAAATGGAGAAATGCTTTAAAATAATTTATTTTTAAAGTGAATTGAAGTAAAGTGAATATCCGCTTACCTCGTGCACCCAATATTTAATATGATGCATTGAAGATCAGAAAACTCAACAACATGCTTTATTATCATAACTTCATCATTACTTTGAAAAGTTATTAAAAATTATTAAAAACCTTTGGTAAAAAGTTAAAATTTTTTTCATCACTTTTAATGACTTATCAATGGGGTTCTGAAATGCCACTTTGTTGAGTTGTCACGGAACCGATACCAACTCATAAAAAAAACCCGGTTTAATAGTACCACTGATCTCAAAAAACATGTTGAAAAAGTGGTTAACAGATCAAGATTTTTACGTTGATATTGCCTCTAAGCACAAATTTATTGTTTTTACATTTACATAATGTTATTAATGTAGGCGAATTGTTATAAATATTTTAGAGCCTTGCTAATGAGCTAAATTAGAATTTTATTTGTATTTTGTAGATAATTAAATAAATCATCCATTCATCTTTGTGTTGTTATTGATTTATTTGAGTGTGTTAACGTGATGTATATGCCTGTGAGCTTGTTTGAGTATGTATTTGTTATATCAACCAGAATAATAATAAGTAAGTTTGATGTTAAGTGAATGAACGTATATCCAAATGTATGAAAGGGAGACACGAGTATGAGAGAGACATTTTGACTGGTGGTGGCATGCTCAGAGTTTTTCATTGGGATAGGCATTTGTAGTATTTTGAAAAGACAGTTTTTGTAAATATCGATAAATGTCGTTTGGCTTAAAGCTTCTCTCAAGTTCCGACAGACGCCATCGGGGTGCCACGGCTGCTTGGAGTGTCGGGCATGTTGATTGCTTTTAAAAATCCGTTAACAATAAATCAAACATTATAAATAATCAAATTCATTTAACTAATAGTCCCATATTTAATATATTCCGTTCATATCCGCTAAAACTGTTTCCTCCCCTCTTATCTACTCAACCAGTGGTAATTGTGTCTCCTTCTTTTCTATTTTATCTATTACTGTCACCAATAAGCTGTCTTATTTTCTATTCCCATCTCTTTCACAGTATTTATTTGTTTATGTGTCTTTGAATGAAATAAGCTTTAGTAAGGACGGGTTGTTTCAAAAAATTTGATGAGTTCATCAAATATTTGAAGTTTATTTTCAGATTCTGTGTAAGTTCTTTTCGAGTTCTGTTTTTTTATCATCATAGGCCAGCTGCTTCACAAAACTGAAATCATCACAGAACTTGAATAGAACTTACACAGAACGTGAAAATTAACGTCAAATATTTGACGAATTCGTCAAATTTTTTGAATCAACCCATCCTTAATATAATATGTCCTGACGAAGCTTGAGCTAAGTGCAACCCGGACGGTCGATAAATATTAATAATAAAAAAGTGGTGTAAACAAAATGCATTTTTTCATTTAATATATAATGTTTGCTTGAGAGGGCGAGCGGGGCCCTTTGCAATTTGTTGCTGAAACATTTCTTACAATAACTTTTATATTAATTATGTTTTTTTTTAATATGAGTAAGGTATGGTAGGCAGTGCTTATGTGACTATACGGAATGCACGACTCTGGTTGTATGTAATATAAGCATACTACAGCTTAACTCGTCCTTCTTTCATATCCAACCTTCTTGTTTGTAACTTTGCGTCCAGTATTAATTATATTAACTACCCAGTTATAAGGTGTTTAATTTCGCACCTCATCATCAGACCCTTAAGCAGTAAAACGCCATAAGCAGCACCTTGGCAAAGTCACCACAAAGCAAATAAAACACTTAATTTTACCAAATATTCTGCGGGGAGCGAATCTTATTATTTTTCCCCAGTGGCCTTTTTCTTTTTTTTATGCAAATCAGCTTCCTCCGTCGCCTAAATAAAAAAAATATGCACGTAATTTTATTTTCAGGCTTATGCCTCCATTATTTTAATTATCTTGTTCTTTCACTTCGCTCGAAGCTGACGAGAATTTCAATAAAAAAATAATACTTTCATAATTCCGTATTTTCCAATTTTAAAGGCGTTTAAAATCCAGTGTTCGAAATCTTCGATTTTTGTTTTGCGAAAATTGAAATAAGCTCTTTTGAAAGCTAAGATTAAAAATATGATAATAAGTACGTGATTTTGCATGAAAATTATTTTGAAGTTTGATCGATGAAAGCTTGATTTTCAAAACTGTCACCCTGATTTGAATAATTACTATTTTCCATTTTTAAAAGTGTTAATCTTGTTTTCAAAAGCCTTGATATTTCTTGAACAACTTTGTAATACGTTTTTAAAATCTAAGTTTAGATGGGAAACATTTTGATAAATAATTTAATACACTTAAGTGAAAACCTGTTATTGGTTAAGTAATTTACGAGTAAACATGTTTTACCTTTCTTTTTAACTATTGTAACTGTTGGTTTTCCAATAAAAAAATAAAATAAAGATTTGATTTAGTTAGAAGTAACTTTGGCATACCTCAAGGTACAGTCCTGGGACCGTTACTGTTTATCATCTATGTAAATGACATATTCACACGAAGAATAAACGGAAAAATAATATCTTATGCTGATGACACTGTCATAGTAATTAAAAGGGCTGATTGGAATACTGTGAATAATCCAGCGAATATTGATATAAATACACTGAAAAACTGGTTCGATAAAAATCTCCACTCATTAAATACTGAAAAAACAAAATTTATCCCATTCTCTATCAATCAATTTAAATCCAATCCAGAAATAAAAATTGTAATACATCAGAGTAAATGTAGTGGAACTAATTGTAATCAAACATGTTCTACACTTAATTCAACTTCCAATATAAAATATCTTGGTGTATATATAGATCAACATTTTAAATGGAAAACACATATTTGTGAACTTGTCAAAAGAATTAGGAAATGTAAATATATATATATAAAAGTTTTCAACTAGCAATAATCGCACCTCGGATAAACCTCAGAGTGTACTACGCATTATTCAATCTATATTACAGTATTATAGGGTATTATAGGGTGGGGAGAAACTCATGATGTTATTTTAAATCTTCTGAAAATAGTGCAAAGATTGATAATTAAGGTTATCTTGAAAAAACCATCTACTTTCTCTACTTAAAAAATCATTTCAATATTCAAAGTATCTACCACAGACAATATATATAAAAAAATATGCAATTCTATAGACTTTTAAAGAAATACAGCTAAAAAAATTACAATTCAATATATCAGCAAGATTTCAAAACAATATCAAAATCCCTAAATTTAATACCAAGCACACCCAAAATACCTATCTGTATCGAGGTGTAAATTATTTCAACAACCTCCCTTTAAAACTAAAAATTATCGAAAATATACATTAATTCCCAATTAAATTGAAAAATCACCTGAAACAACTTTAAGTGTTCATTTCTACTGTTAATATTTCATTTAAATCTTTAAATTTATTTATTGTTATATCTCGAGTTTTTATACATATCTTTTATTATTAGATGCAATATTATTATTTACTTACTCAATGTTAACATACTTGAGCTTGAATTCCCTCACCAAACACAAGAGCCTTGTCTCTTTATGATTAGGAAATGCTATTATTATATTCATCTTATAACTCTGTTTAACATGTAAAAAAATGTAAACTTATTGTAAAAATACAAATATTAAATAAATAAAAATAAAAAAATAAAAATTTTCCATGGAAGTTATTTTTGAATGTTGATGTTGTTTACGGTTATTTTTTATAAAAATCTATTTGAAACAGTAGACCTTAATTAAAACCACTTTCAACAATGAGAATATTGTCGCAGATATTTATATTGACTACGAATCAATGGACTGTAATAAAAAATATGGTTTTGTAACGTGACAACTACGGGAATAGCTTGGTGAACAGTTGACATTATGAAGAAATCTGACTGACGTTAATTTTCACACTGCACGTTTTTGCGGGATTCGATAGGCAACGAAGGATCACAGGGTGGACCATTGCACAAATTTCCGTAAGAATCAATATTAAAGTTACCGAAATGTCACCACAGGAGTTTATTATTGCACGGATTATTTAAATTTTTAAAAAATTATTTATTTATTTTATTTTTTATTAGTTATAAAAAGATTCACGTTTTACAAACAAATTTTATAAAATAATTAATTACATAATAGATGTTTTTGATGTAGCCCCATAAATAAGCAGAGATTGTTTATGTGGAGAAGTGTTATCATATCGGTTTTATTAGACATGAGTTTTAGTTTAATTTTTACGGTGAGTTTTAAATTCTTTTATATTAGTATTCATGTTTCTAATTTTTTCTGGAAATGAAATAAAAAAATTAACACTGAGATATATATGATTTAGCCGTCCTATTTTTTTTTACATTTTGGAGTTGGAAGTATTGACGTTTGTATAAGATTTCTGTTATTTTTAAGGGTACAACTTTATTTCGAATATTATCTTTATAAATGTGTAATGTTGCGTGGTAGAACTATAATGCATTAAATTTCCTGACCTTTAATTGTTTAAATAAAAGTTCTGACGAATATGAATAGGGTTTTTTTATTGTTTTTATTTTAGTTTTTGTGATATGTAAATTGTTTGTGTTTGATTTGTATATGTACCGCCCCATCCTAAAATGCCGTTTTGTATAATTGATTGATAGAAAGTGAAGTATGTGTTTCTCAGTAATAGTCTCCAATTAAACACACTGAGATCACTATGGAGTGGATCATTGCACGGAGGCTTCTTAGTTGGTATTAAAGCACTGAGAAATCAATATAGGAGTTGATAATTGCACTGGTAACTTCCATAACGTACCTGTTGCGTGAGTAATGTTCCAAATGTCACATGTAGGTAATATTGGTACATATTGTCAGATAGGATAGGTAAATGAATGAATAGTACGTTGGATGGAGGAAGGGAGATGTACATAGTTGCGTCAACAGAGAATATTATTGTAGAAACAGGGTTTGGATAAGCACGCAGCAACCTTAATCGGTAAATTCCGGTAAATAAAACCGGTAAAAGTGGCACTGAGGAATTAACGCATCTCTAGTTATATATAAAAAGCCTGTACATTGTATTTGCAAGCTTTCGTGGTGATATTGCATTGCCTGATAAAATAAAACATTTATTAATGCGTGTGCAAAATAGGTACACAGAGACACTTTAAAACCAATTTACTACAAATGTTATGTAAGGTCGAAGAATCGAAGCTCCGTACAAACATCTGAGCACGATCTTAAACTTTTCATCTTGCAACAGAAATGATAATAAGCAATTTCTGGTTCATGTTTTATTCTCCTCCGTGACGCCAACGGTTGTAAAAATAGAATGATCCTGACCTAAATTGCACATCAATAAAATTCGTATTGATTTCCACGTGCATACAATGTTATGTATGGGTAATTATAAACACAGACATTCTTCAACGTGTTGAGCAATGATAAAGAAAATGGTAAGTTCGGTAACGCTTAAGCGATTTGTTGAATAAATTATAAAGATTCTTCAAAAGAATGAGTAAAAAGATATTGCAAACTAAAACTTAGGAAAATAAGAAAAGTTTTAATACCCAAGATGTTAATGTAAGAGTCCACCCATAGATGGCACTAGGTAGTAGTCTATTAGATTACCCGTAGATGGCGTTTAAAAAAATAACGCCGTTTTTATTAATCACTTACCCATTACGTGTGTCGTTTAAAAATGTTTATGGAATAAAGAAAATATTGAGATATTTGTTTTAAAATTAAATTGATATTTAAAAGTTATATATCTCGTGATGCAAATGGCGTGGAAAACCTAGAAGAAGCTGCATAGTTTTAAAAAGTGTTTTTTTTTACATGAGCTCCACATAGGAGGCCCTGAGGAAAATAATTTCCCTCAGGGCCTATGTCATGTTTGAGGATGCTGTGTGGAGGGTTCTTTTTAAGGAAAGGTAGGAGAGGAGAGTTCTGGGAAGGAAAGGGGTTTAAGGGGTGGGTAGGAATCTGGGGTTCAGTGTGTCCTGCTTACCCGTCTCTAAGACCTAGACAAATCTCACCCCATGGACCCGGGCTAAATCACCAAACGTAGCGAACCACTTGGGGTGACCTATGGCAGAGGTATTGGTAATGTTAGATTGAAATCAGAGTAACCGATTAATTTCAACCAATGAGATTTGTGAAGTCAGTAAAGTAAATCATGCAGTGAAGTCAACGAAGTCAAAGAAGAAATGCAGTCCACAAGGTCAAGTCCCTGATGTCTATGCTGTCATTGAAGTGAACGAAGTCAATGAAGTCCATGAAATCAGTGAAGCCAATGATGTCGGTGAAGCGAATGAAGTCAATGAAGTCATGAATTAAGTCGATGATGTCCATGAAGTCAATAAAGTAAATGGAGTTAATGAGGTCAATGACATCAGTTAGGTCAATGGGGTCAATGAGTTCAATGAGGTCAATGGGGTCAGTGAGGTCAATGAGGTCAATGAGGTCAATTAGGTCAATGAGGTTAATGCGGTCTATGAGGTAAATGAAGTCAATGAGCTCAAAGAGTTCAATGACATGAATTAGGTCAAAGAGATCAATTAGGTCAATGAGATCTTGAGGTCAATGAGGTCAATGGGGTCAATGAGGTCAATGAGGTCAATGAGGTCAATGAGGTCAATAGGTCAATGAGGTCAATGAGGTTAATGAGGTCAATTAGGTCAATGAGGTCAACAAAGATAATGAAGAAAATGAAGTTAATGAATTGTTTTCAATGTTCGCCACATATTCTAGAACCCTATCAGATGTTCAATATTACATTATTCTTCCTCCATAGGAGAATATCAAATCTTAAAGTTTTTAAATGTTCTGATATTCTCCGGATGAAGGAAAAGTGCTTTCGAACAAACATATGTATTTATATTGTAATTATAACAAGCCCCAGAGTAAATAATTTTTTGCTTAGGTAAAATATTTTCGTCAATGTATAAAATATTTATCCGTAAAAAATTAAGTATCAAAAAGCGAAATACGGTAGACAGAAACCTACGTAGATACATAGTAGTTTCGCTCGTTTTTTTCAAAGGATTTCAATATTTTAACAGCCAGATCTCTGTTCAGAGCCATAAAAATGGAAAGGTAAAAATACCAGGATGAAAATCGTTATTCGAGTCAAACTTTCGTACGAAGCTTTTAATCCGGCGATCAATCATCCGGTATTTCATCTCGTTGAACGGAAAAAAGCTTTCTGTATGCGAGCTTTTAACTTACAGGATGGTTATTAGTTATTACTTCGCCAATTTTATAGTCGTCGTTAAAAGCCCACGGAGAATAACGTTAATGTTAAATTTAACAGTTTTATGTTCTAATTCATTCAATTAATTAATCAAGTATCTCAAGTTAATGCACTAACAGTGTTGCTATATTATTAAGCACACTTCAAAATGGTTTTACATTAATTAGAATAAGAAAACATTTATAACGAAAAATAGTAAAAATTATCTAATTTTTTGTCTATTTCTGGTTTTAGGAAGAGTACTTGCCTAATCATATATAAGTACCCTAAATAGATACCCGTATATGTATGAAATCGGCGAGTCCTAGGGCCCGATTCTTACTTAATACATACTTCTGATGAAATTGATTTAAATTTTTTTTTTAATGTAAATACCGCACAAGGGACGCAACGGCTTCCAACCGCCTGGAGCCAGTGAGACTATGGCATCCCCGATCGGGGATATTGTGAGGCTGTAGATAAGTAAAGAGAGGAAGAGTAAGTTGGGGTAGTGCTTGGCTATTCAAATCGAGTCACAAAACACGGCTAAAGCCATTTCAAGCAACATTTCAATTCTGAACGGTGGTCTTATATCAAGGCGACACGTTGAGAGTAACCTTCACTCTTGTGAAGCAAATAAACCTTGTATCATTTTAAATGATTAAATTGTGAAAAAGCAAATCAATCAAATGAAATTTACTTGCGTGTTGAGAGAATCGCCCATCGACCACGGAGGCCTCCAAATGTGGATCATATATGAAGATAGTGACCAAAAACATGCGTTGAGAAAAAGTTGGTTAAGTTGGTAGTTCTTGGTAGTAGAAGTGTGCAATGCCCCGCTAAGGCAAAAGTCCTGAGTTTGATTCCCAGATGGGACCGAATCATCTTCTGTCTTTTCTGTTACATATTTTCCGCTTGAGAATGGTTTAAATTCTCTTCAGTGATTGAATATCTCAGTTAAATAACAAGCTTTTCTACATAGTTTGTCCATTTGATTTGGCTGTCATTTAAAATTCAAAAAAATTTTTTTTATTGTTATATAAAAAATATGGGTTACATTATAATAAATACATATATATTTTACAAAATATTATATTGAAGGTCGTTTTTGGTCATGTAAACCTTATCGGAAAAGAGGAGCTCTTGTGCCTGATAAGGGAGCCACGATTCTTACTTAAGTTATAATATGTTTTATATAAAATATTTACTTTTTACTGAAAATTTTTTTTGAAGAATTTTTTAATTTTATTTATTTGTTCTGATTGGTTGATGATATAGCGCAATTAACTATAACCAATTAGAAATATGTTCTCCTACCGAATAGGAAAAATTTAATACATACAGTTATTGTCTTTCACTGTGATCAATGTCGATAGTATTTGTTTTTATAATATAGTTTTATTTTTCTGGAGGGAAAACTCCTTTAGCACCGTTATTATTTGAAACTGGATAAAACAAAAAATAGCGACACCAGAAAGAGACAAACACATACATCTATAAGATTTAGCCTGCAAGAGAATGAGATAGTATAATCGGTATCCTCTTTGTGTGGTGCTTTGTAGCCTATCGGTCTCCTCTTTATGCGATGTTTCGTAACCTCTCTACTCTTCTCTACTTAAGTTTTCTAAAGGTTTCACTTTTACCGCGTGTGAATTGCACTCAGATTTTTTACTTGTTCAATAATCGCTAATTTACTTTTTGGCGTCATATTTTTTAAATTACACTCTTGATTGATAAAAATATATCTGAGCTTACATTTTTTCGAATTTAAACCTGTGAAAGAGGATTAATATCTTACATAAATCTACTGCTTCTTTAAGCTTCTGCTTTTAAGTCATCCATTTGCTTTTTTTTTTGGCAGGACTTATCAATCACACTTCGTGTTTTTCTCTTGGTGACCTATTTCCTCAGCACAGGTGCTCAAGGCGCTGAGGGTCATTAATATTCCGCTTTCATCAATTTTTTGCAAGGAAGTATTATGACATTCGAGAAAATTTGAAAAACTTGTTTATTGAAATAGGTATAGAGGTAAAAATGATCGATTGCCAAAAATCGTCAAAAACGAGGAGCGTTGCTGTAATTTGTAATGTGTTTTTACTTATAAAGTAGTTAGATATAATATTTACTATTTGGTTTAAAAACATAATTATAATAACAAAAATAGCTGGCCCCTGCTGGCCGCAAAACAGCTCAAGAAAGAAATAAATGGAATTCTTTAGAGAAGGCCTTCAACTTCGCCTGAGAGGGGTTCTTGCAAACGAATAGTTTAATATCCCATATTACAATTTTCAACAAGATTGTATAAAGCATTAATTATACTTTTTTATAACTCCGTACGATACCTATTTGCAAGGCTAATTATTATTATTATTATTATTTTTATATCTATGTGGACTGCAATGGACCGTAATCAATGATTTTTAAATAAACTTTTAAGAGTTGAAAAACATTTTGTAAAGGACTGACCTACACCTTTATTAAGAAACTGTAATATGGGGAATCGATATTATGATCTTGAGGGTCGCAGCTGGTGGTAATCACGGCAAAAGCACATAACTAGAGCTGCAAAAGACTTCAATAATTTAGGCACTTTTAACATGTTATATAAAACCCTAGTACGTAGTAAAAGTAGAGTATAACTCTACGTTATGGTCTCCCTATTACAATATTCATTCCGACAACATTGAAAAGATTCAAAATAAGTTCCCAAGGTATAAAAACTATAAATTGCATATTCTGGTACAAAACATTGATTGTAATTACCTACTGGTTAAATGTCCATATTAAAACTTTCAGAAAGAAGAATAAACACAGATTTAATATTATTACCCAAAATACTGCATTACAAAATTGACTGTCCTGAATTGCTTCATTTAATCAACATCCATATTCCCAAAAGATCTGGCCGATATTTATTACCATTTTACTTTAACAACACCAGGACACTGTCTTACAAAAATTCCCCATTCAGAGACTTCACCGCCTCGAAAATAAATATTCTGATATGGGAGGTATATTTCACTTTACAAATAACAGTATAAATCTTATTTATTCGAATTTTTTATATACCTAGGCACAAATAGACGTGTATAACTTCTGCAATTCTCGTTTATTTTCAATATTTGTTTATGTGAGTCTTCTAATCAATTTTACCAATGTATTTTTGTATGATAGCCGAATCTTGGCGTGGCAAATAAATTTTATTTGATTAATTAGTGTTATTTCACAATTTATTCATTTAAAATAATATATAGTACACTTGCGGCACGTTCCAGAATAGAAGATACTATAAGTATCGCCCTGGTGTAAGGCCGCCATTCAGAATTGAAACGTTGCTTGAAATGGCTTTAGCCATGTTTAGTGACCAGATCTGAATAGCCAAGTACTTTCCCACCTTCTTCTTCCCTATCTTCTTCCCATCCCCACTACCTTCAGCCTCACAACATACCCCAATTGGGGATGCCGTAGTCTCACTGGCTCCAGACGGGAGCAGTTGGGCCTCTTGTGTGGCATTTATAAAAAAAAATCTTTGTTAGAGTTGAAAAACATTGGATGTTTGTATAGGACTGACTTACCTCTTTATTCAGACACATTATGGGAAATCGATAATATGATCTTAAGGGACGCAGCTGGCGGGAATCACGGCACAAGCACATAGTATATTCGAATAAAGCGCACTAAGGCATCAACTGAAATTACACACTCCCGATTTCTTATTTTGACTGATTGTTCCTTGATTTATCGTTCCAAATTTTACAAGTAAGTAATTTGGCCACAAATTTTCAGGTAGGAACTATCAATAGAAATTAGGCAGAAGGGAGGTGTATTTTCGTGTAGTTTCCATATAGTTCCATCAACATCTTTATGTAAGAAACCCAATAATTGTCTAAATAATTAATTAAAAATCGAGCCTTGTAATCACCGATGTCCCAGGAGCACATAAGTGCCACTACCTAAGTGCCTACATTAATATTATAATAATAAGACGGGCACAGTTTAGGTGCTGGGGAACTCCGCTCAGGGCCGTAAACATAAAAGCTCACGGCTATGACGGTAACGGTAACGGTAACGGATAACGGCTGAATGCCCATAGAAAGCTTTACGACCGAGGCACCTTGCACGTTGCTCGCTTCTAAACGGCGATGAGTAACGCCGTAATTAAGACGAGCTTTCGAAACTTTTAAGTTTAACATACTAACTCGAAAATGGGTGCGGTGCTACGTGCTTGAGGCTTTATTGTAGGTTCAAATTTAGAGTTATTTTAGCGGCATTTTGCCAAGCCCTTTTTTAAAACAAAAATAAAAATGAAAATAAATATTTTTCCAAGTATGCACAACACAAGTTGTGTTTGATTTTTATTTCTAATCATATTTCACTATTAGGCTGTGTAGTTTCGAATTGACCTTAGCAACACACGTTCAATTGTTTAGGAAAGTATTTTTTGTGATTTTGTTCACTAAGAAAGAATTGAGGGAGAGGTTACAAGATCACAGAAACCAAAAGGTTATAAGATTTTCCTTTCGTTTAACACAATCAAAAACCAACATTGTTAGGCTCGGGATTGATTTTTACGCGAAATATCAACAAAACTTCAAAATAAATAAAATATGAGTCCGTAATCGAGTAAGAATCGAAGGCAATTTTTAATGTTTAACTATTTCAAATTCAAATACCTGTACAGGGTCTTAATGTACTTACTTAACCAGTGATTTCTGACATTATTTGGAGTAAACAAACGTTAATGAAATTTGATCTTCAGTGAATTTTAAATGTCTTTATTTTTTAATGTCTTTATTTTTTGGGGAACCATTGAACCCTGGAAACCGTTAATTGGATAACCAATGCCTCTGCCATAAATCACCCCAAATGGTTCCCTACATTTGGTGACTCAGCAGGGGTGCCCGGGTTCAAAGGGGTGAGGTTTGTCCGGGCCTTGGCGGCGGATGCGTCTGCTCACCAGCTGCGTGGCAAACTGGATCAGGAAAGACTGGTTGAGGAAGACTTTTTGACCCACTCGGTAGGACTCTTGGATCATCACCGGATCATCATCAGCCTTGTGCCACAGAAGGAGAGAGGGATTCATATATCCGTCACTTCTGGACAAAATTATTCCCAGATTTCTACTCACCCCTTATACATTTCTCCATCCCAGAGCTTTCTATCCTTCCTTTCCTAAAATTACCCTCCACACAGCATCCCTAAAGATGACATAGGTGCTGAGGGGCTTCCTGCGTGGGATAATGTATTTTTCAAAAATATTTTCATCAAAATTATATTATTGTCATTGTCAAATGTTATTGTCAAATGTTATATTGTTTCAAATATTTCACGGTTTTACGCTATATTCTTCAAAAACTACCTGTATATTTTTAAAATGTTTTAATTTTTATAACTTTTGATATAAATTCTATGTATGTTTAATCCTCGATATCTTAAATATTATTTTATAATCTCTGTAAAAGCCCATATGGGCGTATAACAACAACAATAACAAAAAAATTAAGCAAAAAAAATTCTTCTGTGTCATGTCTCACCCGAGTAGCTGACTGCCCAATACCTACCTGATTTTGTATATTTTTTTAAGTCACGCACAACCCTTAAATCCAGTATATTTATTGCATTTTATTTTCCTTTGAACGTTTTAAATATTGTCTAGAATTTCACCACTCTGCTACAGAGTTGGTCAAATTGTGAATATTAAATAACAAATTCCCACCGTATTTGAGGCCATATTTTCATTTTAGTGCTGCTTTCCCACAAAATTGTCATTTTAAGATGGAAATTTTCGCAATGGTGTATAAAATACGTGTATCTTCCTATAAAGTCTTATTTAGTGGTTCTACTATCGCATAAAGTGGTTCATATTATGCATTGGTCTTAAGTGTTATACCTTCACTTAGCGTTCCTCCCGAGATAACATTATTCATAAACGAAACACTAAAGATTTTAGCAGGTCTTTTGCTTCATACATGGGAATTTATTCTTATAAAAAAATATTAATTGAAGAAGAAGATAACACTTATAATCTAAATGAAAATATGAAAGAAAACAAGACAATATGGAAAAAGAACTAGTTGAAGATAATATTAATGATTCTAAATATTTGAAATATGAGATTGACAAATATGACGGTTTGACAGAAGGTGGCAATAGCGAAATTGGAAAACGCGCCGTCCCGGTAAGACGAGAGGTCTGGGTTCGAGTCCCAGTTGCGACCATTGTTTTTTTTCTGTTTTTCTGTGTCTTGTTTTCTTTCATATTTTCATTTAGATTATAAGTGTTATCTTCTTCTTCAATGATATATTACGTTGATGGGAATAACCTTCAAAAGTTATTAAAAGAGAGTTTTTCTCATAAAAAATTAAATATTAATTGTGTTAAAATGGTTGATTTAAACCTTTCGCTCTTTTTCGCTCGAAAACATTGTTAATCTTGGAGTTATTAAAAGTGTTTTTCATTTGAAGAAATTCACTTAAAATACACAGTATTTTAAAGATCTACAAAAAAATTTTACCAAAAAATCTCTACATAAATAAAACAATCAAGTTAATATGATGATAATGTTAGTTTTTTAACATTACTTGCAGGAGCCTCTGAAGAAAACAATTTCCATCAGGGCATATATTATCTTTGGGGATGCTGTGCGGAGGGTCTTTTTAGGGAAAGAAGGAAGTTATGGGAAGAAAAGAGGCATAAGGGGTGGGTAGGAAACCGGGGGTCATTGTACCGAGGAGTGACAGACATATGAATCCTCCACTGAGTTAAAAAGATCTCCCTCAACCAATCCCTCCTGATAAGCCCACGCAGTAGGTGGGCAAACGCATCCGCCGCCAAGACCTAGACAAACCTCACCCCATGAACCCGGGCACACCTTCTTAGTCACCAAACGTAGCGAACCACTTGGGGTGATCTATGACAGTTGGATTTCCAATAAATGGTTCGCAGGGCGGCGGTACCCAACCTGCCTCCCAAAATTAAAAACATATCATATAATACAAGATATTACAATATCAATTTTCTTTGAAATTTTTATCTAAAATGTCAAATAAGTAGCTCCTTGCGCATTAAAAAATCTGGTTGTCTGTAAAGTCGGTTTACGGACGATAATTTTACGTGATAACGTCATAAGAAAACATTGATGAAAAATTGCATTGATGCGTCGTAAGCCGAACGCTTAGGCCGATTGTGCCTCTCTATCGCTTGTTCCGCCTTCTCGCTTGCACGCTCGGCTCAGGCAAAACGTGACAATGAGTCATGCTTTTTCGTTTCGTTCATGCAGCCGGCGGCGTTCATCGATTTATAAGACGTTATAAATATAACGTCAAAAAATTGTATATAAAATGATATTTTTCTAAGGAATTTCTCATTAGGGATGCCATAATGTTTACAGCTTACCTCATTGAAATTATGATACCATAACTTTAAATTACAAATAACGTAAAACACCACACTTTGCAAAATTTCAAATACTTCAACACAAAAGAACAATAAATTCATCTTAACGTGTTACTGCCAAAAATAATGTGCACGCAGCCAAATTTCATCAAAAACTTTATGGTACAACTAATTTGCTTACCTTTTCACGGCCTTAGTTGGCGCTAACTGCGCGAAAACTTTTAATTATCTATTCTCAAAAGTAAGGTTTATTGTTATAAATTAAACGTTTGTTTACGAACTTAGTAGGGAGATATTATTCCTCGGCAGTAGGGAAGTTGTGTTTCATATAGTGAATTACGCCGAAAGTTCAGACAGCAAAAAGATTCCTGACTGCGATATAAGCTATATTTCGAGCATAATGTACGAATGGAAGTGATACGGGAAAAACAGGTAGGTATATCAGGTACAGAAAATGTTCCAATTTTTTTTTTTTTTTTTAACAATAATATTTACATTTATAATTGGTTTACCTACCTTGGTTTAGATAATAAGAATTTTATGATTCTACTAATCCATAAGTTGAGCTCTAGGAGCTCGCGTTTATGGGAGGAGTATTTACATGCATAAAAAAAATGTTCTGAGAAGTATGTATACAAAGATCAAAGACTTAATTGTCTGGAATGAAATAAATATACAAACATTTTTTGACATATATAGACATAAAAACAATAACAATAACACATTTTTTTTATTACATGTTAATTATTTAAGGGTACAATATATCATTATCCAATTTCAGGGACTTAATTTGCTTTTTAAATTGTTCATATTTCAATGTTTCTGTTACATTAATTTTGTTTTTGGATAATAATATATTGTACCATCTCACACCTAAATATAAACAGTGGTGTTGAGCCGTGGTCGTTCTAAGCATAGGAATGGCTATTAAGACATTAGTTTTAAATCTATTGCTTATACTATCTGAGGGGTGAATTTTTTGGATAAAATATTCTTTGTAGATTTGATATAATGCGTTTCTCTTACACAATTCTGTGATAGATGGTACATTAAATTCCCGAAATATCTATAAAGTAGGGAAGTCGTATGGTTTCCTTTGTATGATTTTTATAATTATTCTTTGAATTGTAATTATAGGCTGTAAGGAAATCTTAAAGGCCCCTCCCTAACCAATAATGCCGTACCGTAATGAGGACTGAATTAATGCATAATAGACAATTTTGATAGTTTTCTTGTTTAAAGTGTTTCGTATCTTATAGAAAACATAGATAAGTTTTCTTATTCTTTCCACAGTGAGATTGATATGATCTTTCCATTTAACATTTTTATCTATTAAGATTCCAAGATATTTTACATTAGATTTATGATTTAGCTTAGCGCAGTCCGTATTACATGTACCATCACTTGCACAATTTTTGGAATGGATTATTTTAATTAAATTAATTGGCACATCTTATTGAAGGGAGAATGGAATAAAGTAATGAAATAAAATATTGAATAACATAGTGAAATTTAGGAACGAATAGAGTTTATAAAATTGTTCTCTTGGTGTTTAATAAAGAATTTATGTTATTGACTGTAGGTATTTAAACTTATTAACGAGGATGAAATTTCACGCTACAATATTAGTTTAACCACCTTAAGTGGAACGTTTGCGCGGCCATTTTTGACCAGTTTCACACAAATTTTAATTTTGGACTTCAAATCATATCAAAATACCCAACCAAACTGAAAAATTATTTTTTTAATCAAAAGGTTTATCAAATATCTATTACGAATGTGAGCTAATTTATTTATTTTCGCTTCAAATAAAGTTATAGGCCAATAAAGATTTTAATGTTTCATGATTTTAGAGGCAACTTGGTCAACTTTTTATTTTAAAAATATAATAAAATAAAAATAAAACATCGTTAAAAATGTATTTTTTGGGTAGTAATTTTAATTTAATGAAAACAAATAACTTTGTGTACACCAATATTTAATTAACAATATCAACATGTTTTGAAAACTATGTTTTCTTAGTTAACTTATTATCCTGACGAAGAAAACACAGTTTTCGAAACATGTTGATATTGTTAATTAAATAGTGGTGTACACAAAGTTGTTTGTTTTCATTAAATTAATAATGACGCCACAAAGTGAATTTGCGAAGATTGAAGAAGTAATTTTAATATTTAAACGACAAATTTTTGTTCCGACGTAAAAAGGTAATTTGTATTTTTAATTTTCGCCCATCATAAAGATTTTTTGTTAAGTTTTAAAATATTTTATTGTATTTCTATGACAAACATAGTATTTTTTTTTGTTTTTCATTTACTCACAAATAATCGACCAAATTGCCTCTAAAATCACGAAACATAAAAATCTGTATTGGCCTTTATCTCATAATTTAAAGCAAAAACAATAAAACAGCTCACATCCGTACTAGGTATTTGATATACCTTTTGATTATAAGAAAAATTTTTCAGTTTGGTTGGGTATTTTGATCTCAAATCCAAAATAAAGATTTGTGTGAAACTGGTCGAAATGGGTCGCGCATAGTTTAAAGTTTAAGTTAAAACAAAAATTCTATTATCACACGTCAAGAAGAAAATATTATTTTCCACAAGGGGATTTTGTTGGTTTTTACCTTAGTCTTAAAACATCCCCATCATGGCGGGCTTATCAAAATAGAGGTAACTTATTTACCTGTCTATTTTACAGATTTAAGGGTGTTTTTACATAAGCTCCACTCTGAAGGTAGTGAGGAAAATAACTTTCATCCGGCCCGCTATTTTCTTAAGAGAGGAAGTTTTGAGAAGGAAAAAGGTATGAGTACTGGGTAGGCATCTGAGGATCAGTGTCTTTCCTTACAACTGCGGTGCAAGGCAAGGCATGGATCGAGAGAGTCTGGCTGGAGAGATCAAATGACCTCCTTCAACCAGTTACCTGTTCTGAGGAGTCTGAAACTTTTTTAATGTTTTTGTAATGAGTATCTAGTTGTATTTTCATTATCTTCATAATGTTTTTATATTAAGTTAGTTGTTGATTATCACTCAGTTTTTTTCTCTCAGCCATACTTCGATTTGTTTTAAATCTATTAATTATTTTTTTGTTTGTTTTGGTAGGGCTTTACACAGTTTTGCAGCACAGAATTGTATGATATGTCTTTGTCCAAAAGGTATTGGAATCAGATTTGTTTTTAAAGTTAAAATAAAACATTTTTTATAAAAGTTTTGCATGTTAAAAACTTGAAAGTTTTAAATATTTCGTCTGGGTTCTCAACGAAACTTTCAGAATTGTCGTAAGGTGAAGCCATGCGAAATAATGCAAAATCATACAAAATCATGTATTTTTGATTTGAAATTTTGATCGCTTGGAAGTATTATAGATGCTTTAACTAAATACTGCGTGTAGACATGTCTTGGCCCTTAAAAATATCGGTATTTTTTTTATCAATCTTTTAATAAGCCTAGAAAAAAATTATGTATTAGTAGGTCTACAAAAAAACATTTTCAAGTGCAAACCCTCCTACTTATAAACCCCTTTTTGGATATTGTTTTATTGTTTAATGTAGCAAATTCAGTTTCTTTTTTAATAAGCGTAAAAAAAAATTATGTTTACGCCCGAACTTCATAAAATATAATAAAATATGCATTTTTGCGTTGTTATTTCACAATACGGCCGGCAGTCGACACGAAATCAACCTGTAAAAAAATCTCAAATACCTTTTCTAACCTTTCCAAAAGCTTTTTATCACGTATTTTTAAACTTCTCCCATAAAGGGGCGTGAATTCCGATTTCGATTTTTTCCTGGACTATTGGATCACCTTAAGGTTAAACGCAACGCACGTTATAATCTACGCATTCACAAATGGCGCCAAAAAAATTATTTTAGGTTTTAAACACTTTTGCAAGCTATGCTTTAAAATATTAAGAATAATTAATTGTTCGCGCCCGTACGTACGCAAAATGAATATGAATAAATAGTTTTGTCAATAAAAAAACTCAAATCTTTTAATAGAGGCTGACAAATACAATATTCGATTGAATCACCGATGTAATTTTATATTTGTCAGCCTCTTGAAAGATTTGAGTTTTTTTATTGACAAAACTATTTATTCATATTCATTCTGCGTATGTACGGGCGCGAACAATTAATTATTATTAATATCTTAAAGCATAACTTGCAAAAGTGTCTAAAACCTAAAATAATTTTATTGGCGCCATCTGTGAATGCGTAGATTATAACGTACGTTGCGTTTAACCTTAAGTACTCATTTTTGGACTGTGTTGAGTGGCTCCTTGAGAGTGCTCAAGGCAGATCCCCATCTAGTTATCCCGTATTCTATTTGTGAACGACACAAAGCGAGTTCATATTGATAGGAATTATTCCTACTATTATCCTTATTCCTACCCTCACTTGTATGTGATATTGGAACATAAGTGTCCACAAGATATTGGAACATAAGTGCCCACAAGATATTGGAATATAAGTGACAACATTATCGTGCAGCTATGATTTTTATCCTATCTATGTTTCATGGCATGATACATCTTAATTATAAATATTTATTAGCGGAGGACTTCTCTAGGATTCACAATATCAATGGTTTTCGATAACATTGTTTGCAGATAAATCAACCCACACGGACGCTTACAAAATGGCTCTATGGGAATATATTATTGTGATGAGGATTTATAATATTTTCCACAAATATTTTATTAGGACTTCTTTTTAAGGTGGAAGATATAACTGGTGTTAGAAGAATGTTATTTTTAGCTCATCGATTAAGCTTAATTTGTGATTTTTTTCTAGAAAAAATTACCTCAATTTCTCCGGAAAGCATAAAATTTGAGTAAATTTGGATTTTTCCAAAGGAAAGGATAAATTATACGTTGAAAGATCAGAATTTACAAATAGGGAGTCATTATTTTTGTGGTTCTTTACCTGCCTGGTGTTAGCTTCCTGGCGACAGAAAAAAAGTTTTTTTACAATAGAAGGCTCGAAAAATGTAATTGCCCTTAAGGCCTATGTCATCTTTGGGGATGCTGTGTGGAGGGTCTTTTTGGGAGAGGATGTACTGGGAAGGAAAAATATATGACGGGTGGGTAGGTATCTGGGGATCAGTGTGTCCAGGAGTGACGGACGAATGATTCCATCCCTCCCACCGCGGTGGTAGGCGATATTCCGAGAGAGCCCTGCTGGAGACGTGAAAAGGTCTCTCTCAACCGGTCTCTCCCAATCTGGCCTGCCACGCAGTTGCTGGGTAGATGCAGCTGCCGCCAAGACCCGGACAAACCTCGCCCCATGAAGCCGGGAACCCTTGCTAAGTCATCAAACGTAGCAAAACACTTGGGGTGACTTGTATAGATAGAACAACTAAAATTCTCAATGTGTCAGCAAACACAACAAAATCAGCATACAAAAGAAAGTCAGCGTCAATAGAGAACTCCAGTGAAAAATATTATGGCTTTAAAAAAATATGTTCATATAGACCAATAAACGCTGATTTTGAATATATAGGTTATATTAAATAATATTTAACGTAGAGTTTTTAAAAAAATATTAAAAAGTCCATTTTAAAACAGTTCATTAAAACACCCTGTCAAGTTGGTATTATTGAATTTGTGAGGCGTGACGTCAACGCTTCCATAAAACGCTCCAATGCCGAAATTCAAAATGGCCGCGGTCGAACAGCTGATTCCAGTTCCATACGAAATTCATGCTTCGGTTTCCTTAATATTGATTTCGATTCGTAAAGCTAAAAAAATAATAATTTCGAACAATTTTTATACCAATCTCCCGTAATAATATTGAAAAATATAATATATTAAATGAATAATTACACGTAAATAACGTTTTACTTATTGAATAGTTTCATCAATTCTTCCATACAAAATGACAACATCTGTTGAAAATAACCAAAACTTTTGGCCAGGTGACGTCACAGGGCCAGATGACGTCACGGTGGTTTTCGGGGGATCTTGAAAAATTAAAACTTTGACATTTATTTTAACTATTAAAACTAACTATAAAAATAAAAATAAATATGCAGTTATTTAAGTTAGAAGGTTATTCATAAAAAAAATGGACTGGAGTTCTCTATTACTATGTAAGCCAATTGCTCCGGAGTAATTTTCCCACGTTCCGATCACTAAAATCTAAACGTGTTTCTTCTCGCTTCAGCATTAAACGTTCAATTAATTTAATTCATTGTATTATAATCAGCGTTTAAAGTTCAATGGTGTACATTATTTCATATAATATAATAATTATGCTACCACTGTTAATCTTCGATGATTGGTTTTAATTAATAATATATTTCGAATTATTCACGAATCGCTGATCATAAAAATATAATATAATCTCGCCAATCTCTAAAATTCCGCATGCTTCAAGCTAAAATATTTATTTTTTCAATATACAGTTTTCACACATTTTCTAACAAACATATTTAAAAACGAGATTCAAAAGATTAAAGAGAAAAACTGGATTCAACAGGTAAATCCAGTTCATTTATAAGTTGGGAAAATTGCGAAAAACCTTCGAAAAAACATGAAACGGAAAATTTTAAAAAGCGGAAAATTTTAAAAACTATTTTCTGTGTTATCAATTTTCCTATTTCCTTTTTTTTCGTATACAAAAATCGAAAATTTTATCACGGAGTAAGGTCACGCGTTAATATTTATGTGCTTTAATTTTTTATCAAAAAATAGTATTTGTATTATAAAATTTAAGCACAGCTTGTACTTGATTGCGTGTAAGTGAAAAATAAATATATTAAGGAATATGTAAGTATAAAGCATAATATAAAGCAGTAAGTATAAGAATAATGTTGCAGTGTGCAATCCTCCTCACCAAGTTTTCCTGTTTTGTGGCAATCTTTAGGAGGTAACCCGGTCGCAGAGAAATTTGAAGAATGGGTAGGAGCGAAAGGTACAACTGCATCTCAGGCCCATAATACCTTAATAAAATCATCGAACTCCAACTTTATAAAATATCGATTGTGGCAAAAAAACTGGTTATCTCAAAAATGAAGATAACGTTCACGTCTATGTTTGCAGATGTCCAACCTTTCAAAATATTATTTATGGCAAAAAATTGGTTTTCTCAAAAATGAAAACGATCACACCTATGTTTGTAGACGTCCAAGTTCTTCTAATTTACAAAATATTGATTGTGGCAAAAAAATTGGTTATCCAAAAAATGAAGATAACTATCACATATATGTTTGCAGATGTCCAAGTTCTTCTAACTTACAAAATATTAATTGTGGCAAAAAATATTCAATAAATGAAGACACATCTATGTTTGCAGATGTCCAAGCTCTTCTACTTTACAAAATATTATTTGTGGCAAAAAACTAGTTATCCATAAAATGAAGATAACGATCACACCTGTGTTTGCAGATGTGCAAGTTCTTCTGCCTTACAAAATATTGAATGTGGCAAAAAAATTGGTTATCCAAAAAATGAAGACAACGATCACATCCATGTTTGCAGATGTCCAAGCTCTTCTACCTTACAAAATATTAATTGTAGCAAAAACTATTCACGAAATGAAGACAACGAACACACCTATGTTTGCAGAGGTCCAAGCTCTGATAATCCTTTTTGGCTTAACGGCTTTTTGCATCGTTGAAAAACATTGCTTAAAAGCATTAAATTTTCTAATGAAAACATTGTTCATTTGACAAACGTATAAATTCCACGAATTATCCGCCCAGTTAATAATCATTGCCAAATCGCTCTAATTATTATTCCCAGAACAAATTACTCCACGCCTACGAGAAATCTCAAACCTTCCCTTAGCACATTTGTTAGACTACCGTTTTGTTCCCACGCTTTGAATTATCATTGCTAGAAATATTTCATCTCTCAAAATCAATCCCCTGCTTTTGTTTTTAACACTTTTCAAAGAAAGCACTAGTAAAAATAGAGATTTTTTTAATTATTGTACTTTTTTTATTTATTTTTGGGGTGTTATGTGGTGTTGCGCTAACTCCTTCATAAGCCAAAGTTTCGGATAGCGTTACAGTGTCTATTATCAGGGCAGATGAGCAAATGATTTTGGTGAAAGTGTGTGCTTATGTATGTAGAAGCGATACCGTGCTGCCAGCTCCACTTCTCTACGAGCTGGTGTTAGAAAAAATTCTTTATGGTTTTTTTGCGTTTAGGTTTGGTGTAGCCATCAATTACTGGATACTAAGAACTATTGAGCTTAGCTCCGTCATCTCTATTAATGTTAATGGGGTTTTTATGGATCCCGATTGCCTCCGTAATTAGGCGTGCTCTATAAGTTTTGGGTCTTCCCAGGACTTCAGGAACAAATACAAAGTAATGGCCGGTTTCAATTAAGTGCTCACACCGCAAAAATAAATAACAAAAATGATTTTGGCCGTGAAACCTAGAATCAAACCTACTATTTACAGCTCCTTTTTTGTAGGTTATACAAAACTTCAAAAGACTAAAGGGGCATACAATGTTGATAAAATGATCATTTTACCAAAGCTTTTCCTTCTGTTTGTATTTTTCCCCGTCGTAAAAACATTCTGGTATATTTTGGTATTCTGGTAATATTCGGTCAACGTTTGTGTGATTTTAAACTTAAATTTCGAGTAATGATCCTGCGCAGTTTCCATTGAAAACAACATTTATGTTTAGGTAATTGGATATATATGTAAAACAACGTATTTTGACAATAAGAATTCTAACTCGCACACTGCATATTTTTTGTTGTCGCTCAAGTATAGACCAATGTTAATAAGAGAGTCCCAGCTGCTCCCGTCTGGAGCCAGTGAGACTATGGCATTTCCAATTGGGGTACGTTGTGAGGCTGAAGGTAGTGGGGAGGAGAAGGAGATGAGGAAGAGGAAGGTGGGCAAGTCTTGCGATCTCTGCGTCCGAAGTAAAGACAACTTTTCTTCAGTTGGAGTAAAATTGATCAAATACTTTCAGACACAGATATTCCTTCATAATTCTCTCCACACAGTATCCCCAAATATGACATACGCCCCGAGGGAAATTATTTTCTTCAGGGCCTCCAGTGTATTTTTATTTATTTTTTAACATTAATTCCACACAAAAATACTTTCGAAAATAATTTCCCTCAGGGCCTGTGTTATCTTAGGAGATGCTATGGTGAGGGTCTTTCCGTGAACAGGAAGGAATGAACCTGGATCTTGTAAGTCCTACTTGTGTAGGAGGGAGGAAACACAAAGGCCTACAAATCTTTCCACAGCCGAGGTGATGAACTCAAAACGAAACGAAAACGTAGAAACGACCCGTTCTCATGTAAAAAATATCAACTGTATACAAGTATTGTTATTAACGGGAAAAAAAAATTTGTGTTAAGTTTGTGTAAAAAAAAACAAACAACCATTTTTTTAACCGATCTGTGGCTTAGGAATCGAAAGATATAACACAAATTGCGACATCGTTTTTCTTTCAAATAGTTAATATCCTACTTCTACGAATTTTTTATAATAATCTTGAGCGAAAAAAATAAACTACAAGACTTTTACAAAATGCATACCAACAGCTTATAAAAATCCAAAAATAAATTAAACATTTATTACTTTTTTAATAACAGTTCTTTTACCTTAACCTTAATGCCATGTTTTACCATATTAATTTTCTCCGCCGCAACTAACATTAATGATTCTATTTAATGGTTAAGTCAACTCGTAAAAAAATACCGACATAAAAAAATAAACGATTCTAAGGCAACATTTTTTTACTACGTCACCATATCGGAAATAGCTGGCTGCTAAAAACATGCAATGTTTTAATTTAGTCGGCTTAACGCAGGGTATAAAAAAACTGTTAAACTCACCTAAGTTCCTTTTGACGGGGAGGGGATGCGTGCTTTCAAAATATCTGGAAGAAAAAAGGACTGGTTAACTTTTTCATCATTTAATTAACAAAATTAAATACAAATGTACCTACAGATGAATTTTGAAATTGTACATAAAGGATAAAGCTATTTTTTTGAACTGTGAATATTGAACAAGAGTCTCAGCTGCTCGCAATGATTGTATAGAGCCAGTGGCATCCCCAATTTAGGTTGAATGGTGCGGGGAGAAGAAGGAGATGAAAAATAGAAAGGTGGTAAAGGAACCTGGCTATTCAGATCTGTTAACCAAATATGCCTAAAGCCATTTCAACATTCAAACATTTTCAAGCACGGCTTCCGTAGTCTAGGGGCAAGGCTCTCGACTAGCAAGACTCTAGCTAGGAGTTGTGGGGTTCAAATCCCGACGTGCGCAGACAAATTTAGCTTGATTGATTTGGGTTTTCACAATTTAATATTTAACCCGTGAGCACTTGTGCCTTTAAAACTCCCATGAGCACTAGCGCCTAGAGCATTTTGCTCACGTTTTATAAATAGCCAAAAAGTGCATAAATTATAACATATTTATTTGTATTTTACTCATATACGAGTTTAATATAACAATCACGTAAAATCAAATCAAATATTTATTTTTAATTTATATCATTTGTTATACTATAATATATTAAAAACAAATATAGGAACTAAATTGGCATTTCTTAACTGCACTTTTAACTTAACTCGCGCGGCATTTTGTTCATCGTGTTAGTTATCACTCGCGCGGTGAGCAAAATGCCGCGCGACGGGAACCGGCCGAAATAACTACACACAAAGATGAAAAAACCGTTATGCGCGAGACGAGGAAAGTATAAAACTCAGCAATTGGGCGAACGAGGTACGCATGCACATTGCTGCATTGTAAATTGTGCGAATTTTAAATCCACCGTGAGGAAATTGCTCATAGTGCGAGTGCTCGCGGGTTAAAATAATATAAGGTGTACATGCAGCATGTGTGGAAGTGCATATGCAGAGTGGAAGATTCTCTTAGAGAAGACCACCATTCAGAATTGAAACGTTGCTTGGAATGGCTTTCGCCGTGTTTGGTAACTAGATCTGAATAGCCCTCACCTTACTCTTCCCACTTACCTTCAGCCTCACAACATACCCCAATTGAGGATGCCATAGGCTCACTGGTTCCAGACGGGAACAGTTGGTACTCTTGTGAGGTATTCACATAAAAAAGCAACGAAACGTTTCGATTCTAATTTTCATTTAGGCTGTAATGAGAGTAACTACTACTGTGGAACATAGCGGAAATATAGTATCTACACATATTATTTTATATTTTTTGAAAGTGGAATAGGACAACATTAATTTTATAATCGCTTTCCATGAGGAAAAATTACAATTTTTATAAATTTTAACTATTTTCACATTATTACATAAATGTATTATTAAATATTACTTATCGTAACTCATCTGTCAACAATTCTTCATGCAACTGACACGGGTTATGCACCGTGGAAATTGTTTCAGTTCAAATCCACTAATTATTTGGTCAGTGAATTTAGCGATTGATCATTACAGTTAATTAAGTTAGGCGTTGCCGATTTGGATGATATGATTTGAGAGTGGAATCAGTGACATTAGATCGTTGGATCACCTACCACTCAATAACGGCAGAAATGACACAGCATAATGTGGTCATTAGTTTAACGCTTGGGTGATTTTATACCGATCGTCAATAATTTATGATGGTCGGGATCACCAGTAATTATAAAATATGAAGCTACAAATAAGATAAACTGATAAATAAATATAAATAAGTATTATTAAAAATCAGATAATTTTTTTTTTTTTTCAGTAATATTTTTAGTTCAATCAGCAAGATTTTTAGTAAAATCTTTCTGAATAAGTGAGTGAGTCTATATAATAAGTAAATGAGTCTAAATAACTCTTGGAAGTACGAAACTAAAATTTTAAATATTATTAGATTGTTTAAAAAAAATTCAGATAAAAGTGTATAGAACCGTACCCGCTGTGATCATAGAAATCGATTATTTTGACTGAGCCGAGCGCCCTACCCACCGAGGTATCGGCCACTATAAATAGTTGTAACATTATCGATTTTTTTTATTTATATGTAAATTTCTCATTATCTTTGGGGCTGGAGAGTGAAGAGTCTTTTGGAGAAAAGGAAAGGGTGATTATGGGCATTGAAGCGACCCATGTTTTAGGAGGGAGGAAACACAGAAGCCGGCAAATCTTCCTACAGCCGGAGCTCAAGAACGAGACCCGTTTTTATGTGAAATACATTTTTGGACAATTTTTATTAACGTTTTTAGATTTTCACGGCCAAAAGCATTTTCGTTATTTGTTTTTAGGGTGTTATGCCGCGTTGCGCTAACTCCTTCTTTAGCCAACGTTTCGGACAGCGTTGCAAGGTCCATCATGATAACGCCGTCCGAAACGATGGCAAACATCCACATTCCCAAAAGATCTTGCCGACATTTACCACCTTTTTACTTTAACAACACCAGGACACTCTCTTGCCAAAATTCCCCGATTCCTAGACTTCACAATCTCGAAAATAAATATTCTGATCTAGAAGACATATTTCACCTTAAGAATAACCACTAAAAACGTTGTTTATTCCAATTCTTTTATGAATCTAGACACAAATAGTCGTGAATAATTTCTGCAATTTTTGTTTATTTTTAGTATCTTTTTATGTGTGACTTCTTATCATTTTTACCAATGTATTATATGCTATTGTTGTTACATTTTTTTCATTATATTATATTTTCTTTTTTGTTTTAGTTTTAAAGTACACAAAAGTACTGTGATACTTAACTTATAAACAAAGAATGTAAAAGCCCATAAGGGCGTGTAATAAATAAATAAATAAATTATTTTACCGGGAAAATGTCGAAGAGCCCTTGGATAAAGTGATTTTAAATGAGACTAAGTTTTGATGTCGTGCGGCATTGTGTGTGCTTTGGCTTGGTGTGGTTATAGTTTAAAAGGGTCTTTAATTAAAAAATTTATTTATGCGTCGTCGTGTGCACGAAATGATATTCATTTTCAACCTTCTGTGTACTTTTCTCAGCTGCAACTCGCTTGAAAGAGCCTCGTTATTACTTAATATAAAGCAACTCGTAAAAAAAGGTTTTTTAAGAACAATGATAAATCTACTTTCAAATGTGTTTTTAAACATTTTTGGTTAGACTGAGGTTTGAATCTTCCCACCCAGTGCTCAGTTTCAACCACGCTCCCAACTTTAATTTCAAAAATATTTTAAAATTTAATTTTTATTTATTTGTCTGGGGATTGACCTTCCTACCCAGTGATCGGAATCAACCAACAAACCGGATCTAATACCGGGTTGGTAAGACCGACATTTATTTCGTGTATTAAGAGCTTTAATTTCTTCGAATTTCAGAAAAATGTGTTGACATCGACGATCAGTCTATTTGACAAGTTTCAGCTTGATCGGATGTCGAAAAGTGGGTTCATTCCCAACAAAAGTGAAATTCAAATAGACGTAACTAATAAAGAAATTGTTTCTCCCTACGTGTCTTTTCCCGTTTGTCCCGTTCCTCTTCCGCCTCCATTTCCCCCTCCATGATCCTTTCCAACACGCTTCCCCCTCCATCTTCCCCGCCTTCCCTCTTCCCTCTCCCGTGAATCCCTTTCCCGCGATCCCTCCTCACTCTTGCGTCCCACCAATTACAATTTTTTTTTCATTTTTCGTATATTCAAAACATTTTTGTATATTAAAAGAACAATCAATCAAATTTGGTACCAAACATACCGCACCTATTTACAATAAGTATAATTTTTGTTAAGACTCAAAGTATTCGATTTTGGTTAGGTTTATTTAAAGAATGAATTCGAAAATTTATTTTTGATTTAATAATCGATGGTTTGCAAAATGTCATTCTCAAATTGTGACATTTTTTACAGAGCTTAGATTTTGTAAGAGTTTTTGGAATGATTAAAAAAAAACATTTAAGATGTATTATAAGTGATAATATGTATTGTAATAATTCAAAAACCTGCGCGAGGGTTGAAAGAAGGTATTTTGAAAGTTTCAAACATTTCCTTTGCTTAATGTAGCAATGCACAGACAACTCACATACACGGAACATTTACTGATTTTTATATATATGTATATACACAGGGTGTTATACGAGTACATCCCTTACTTGACTAACTTTAACCAGTGATTCCTGACATTATTTGGAGTAAAAAATGTTAATAAAATTTTGGTCTCCGGTGACATTTTTGATGTTTTTTTTTTTTCTACAAAAACATAAAAAATGGTATGTGTTGGACTGTTGAAGGCGGGGTAAGGGGTGGGTCGGCTACTCGGCGGAGTAACGACGTGCGGAAAAAAAAATTGTCTGATTTTGAAGAAAAATTTGTGAAAAAAAAAGTCACCGGAGACCAAAATTTCATTTACATTTTATACTCCAAATAATGTCAGGAATCACTAGTTAAAGTAATTCAAGTACGTCTTTTAGCACACTGTATACTGAAATGTTGTTAGTTGTTAGTTTAGATAATAATAATATGTTGTTAGTTCCCGTACAAAACATAATTTCATTTTCCCATCCATCACCAGGTTGGAATATCGACCCGACACATTTAATAGCTCCGACTGCCACTTTTATAGCCAGAATATAAAACTTTGGAGCGAATAGCTTTGCAGCAATTTTTAACAGGTGAATTTAACCCCGAGCGATCACGAGAAAAAATTGTGTTCTTTATTAAATTATTAATAAAACAGCACAACACATAAAATTTTTATCGCTTTCTTCATGTTATCGCCGACCAATTCTGAAGGTTAATTTTTTTATAATTATTTTTATACATTACACTTTACTTATGTTTACAAATATGTTTATTATTTCTTTAGGTGGTATTAGGATTTCCCGGCATAGGTTGTAATGTCACTTAATAAATAAATTGTTTCTCCATGCGTGTCCTTTCCCATTCGTCCCGTTCCCCTTCCTCTCCCGCGTCTCCTTCCCCTTACGTGCTCCCACTCCTCCTTCTCCGCCTTCCCTCTCCCCACTGCCCTCTTCCGCTCACCCGTCCCGCGAACCATCCTCTAGCGTTTCCCTCTCTGTTCCATACAATCAGTCCCGACATTCAGTTTTCAAACAGCTCGCGTACCACCTATTGCAATTTTTTTTTCAAATTTCACAATGCAAAAGCTCTCCAGTACACATAGAAATAGCTGTCGTGCTCGCAATAACTCACAACGCAAAGTTTCATCGCAATAAACGGTTTAGCATTGCATAATTTCATGACGCCAGAACTCACTATTATACAGGGTGTTAAGGGACGTACTTGACTTACTTTAACCAGTGATTCCTGACGTTATTTGGAGTAACAAATGTAAATGAAATTTTGGTCTCGGGTGACTTTTTTGGTGACTTTTTTTTTCAAATTTTTTTCTTCAAAATCAAACAAAAAAAATCTTCTGCACATCGTCACTGGTCACTCCACCGAGTACCCGACCCACATCTTACTCCGTCTCCAACTGTCCAAAACCAACAATTTTTTTATGTTTTTGTAGAAAAAAAAAAAAAAAAACATCAAAAATGTCACCGGAGACCAAAATTTTATTTACATTTTTTATTCCAAATAATGTCAAGAATTACTGGTTAAAGTAAGTCAAGTGCGTCCCTTAACACCCTGTGTATTGAACGATCGCCGACTTGCGCACATTAATTCCCTAAAGTTTCATCGTAGTCGGATGAATGGTTTAGCAAAGTATAAGAAACAAACAAACATATATACAAGCAAGCAAACATACTTAGATTTTTATATAAATACATAGATTTCCATAAAATAAAGAAGAAAACCCTATTTTCAAGTATTTTGTTTATGTTCAGTTTCATTTATTTTATTTATTGCGTCTTATATACGTTACACACGTAACATGTCGTCTGAGAGTAGTGTAATTTTATAACGTTTTGAGGTTTTTATATTTCACATGTTTTGGAAAATTCCGTAACGCCACATACCATAATCATGTGTCTATTATTTCGGAAACCTGTAAAACTCACTGTGAGGGAAAGGAATTTTCTTAAAAAATCTTTTATAAGATGAAACGATCAAAAATAATGGTAAAGGCATCCACCATCGAAGACCACAAATTAATAGACCGAAATTTAAAAGATTCGAAAGAACTGGTCCACAATTTTCTCTTTAGAGGCATAACTTTAAGAGCAAAAGTTTTCTGCAACCTACAACCGAGTTAGTTTTGGGATATTTCTGCCCTTGTCATATTTGATTAATGATCAAATCGACGAAACAGCGTCCCTTCGAATTTTCGACAACTGAACTGTCTCCGTGAAACCTCATTTCTCTACCCGTTTCAGCTTTTTATTAATTGCGATCAGCCTTCAACCTGTCATGTTTAAAAGCTTATTAGTTTATAACAATTTGACCAAAAGCTGAAATGGGCAGAAATAGAAGTTTAACACAGACCGTTCACGTGTAAAAAAAAAGTAATTTATTGTTGTACTTCATCTTGTAAATTTTTTGTCTTATCTAAATGGGGCCTCAGCACGGGTAAGCCACCCTGTGAGGCCAACATAATTCAATTATATTATAAAATGTGATCTAATGTACATATCAGAATAATAAAAACAAAAAAATTAAAATTACATGATGCTTTTCTATTATTTCTTCAATTGAATACATAAAAATAAAAATAGAGTTCGACAAAATAATCTTGATAATATTAAATAAATAAAATAGTGCCGATTGTCAATTTGATCATTGAACAAACGCTATGGTTAGTGATATCAACGACAATCCCTTTTTTTTATTAGTTAAAATCAAATTTTACAGTAATTAATTGAAATAAAATTGTGAGTCTGCATATATTTATTGAAATTTTATTAAATATTCAGGTAGAACAACACTTTTCACCTTTATCATACAATTTTATGACAGTTTTCCAATATTGAGTTTTACAATATGGGCACACTATGTGGGGCATTTCATTTGTGATTTTGACATAATAATAAAATAAAGACTTTATAATTAAAAACCATATAACATTATAATTGAAATTAACCTATGAGAATACGTGCTGTGAGCTTTCTGCTCACAGCGCGTATTTGTGATGTTGCTCACAGTAAAGTTTGTGGTATTTTTCGATGTTAACGATTCTGTAGGGCCCCAAAAGGATTCCTATTTCTAACTTAGTACGAGTATACGCGCTATGAGCATTCTGTTCACGCGAAATTTGATTGAGATATTTTTCACCTCCCAACTGGTGCAATTCTTGCTCCGCTTGACCTGACGTGAATTCATTATTATGTTTTCCTTAATGCTACGATTTTTTAAAAGATTTCTGAAAACATTGTGAAAAAAAACCATAGATAGTAATCTTAAAAATAAACCAGGTCCTCGAAAACACCTTTTCAAGATCGAAAAGCGGCACCGCAACATGTTCATTCACATAGTTTTCTCAAAATCGCTGCCAAAAATCAAGATTTGTGTTGAAAACTTTCATACTAGATGTTCATTTTATCGTTATTTATTTTTGAGTTATTATGCCGTGTTGCGCTACCTCATTCTACAACCAACGTTTTTGACAGCGTTACAGTGTGCATCATCAGTGCAGATGTGATGTGTGATATCATTAGATGTGGACACTGTAACGCTGAGCGAAATGTTGGCTATGGAAGGAGGTAGAGCAACACGGCATAACACCCCAAAATTAATTAATATAATTCTTTTGGCCATGAAAATCTGAAATAAATAAAACAAGATGTTTTTTTATTTATGACTAAAAGTTGGGTGATGCATTATATTTGAAACGTGAGCATTTTGCTCGCGCGCGCTTTTCCGTGTAATTTTCGAAGGCGCGCTCTTTACGGGTTAGCATTCACTTTTGGACTTAAAATTTAGAATCATACCAGACGTTCTTTTATTTATGACTATAAAATTGAGTAATGCATTATATTTGAAATAGGGTGAGCATTTTGCTCGCATGCACTTTACCGTTTAATTTTTGAAGGTGCGCTCCTTACGGGTTAGCTTTCAAACATTAATTTTTCTCTATTCTCCATACTATATTTTTTTCCTGCTTTAAAACATGAGAGGTTCTGTTTCCCTTCCCTGCTTTGAGAGCATAAAAATGTAGCCTACCAAATCACCTGCCACCCTCCATTTTTTAACGTCAAGCTTCGAAACGTAACACTGGCTCACAATCTGTCAGGGTCGTAAAACATCGAAATAGGTCGACGGTGGATTCAATCACATCCTTCTTTTTAGGGGATTGTAAGGGCGTACATAGTAGTACCTCCATCTGTCTACACAGGTCTCTACACAATTAGAACTTTGATAGACCAACCAAATTAATAAAATTATTTTTGAACACTAATTATGATTAAGTACTGCTATAAATGTTTTAATGAGAGATCTGTGTTACTTTATTTATACGAACATGCCAACCGGTTTCGCAAAATTCCACTATTTCCTTTGCTTGTGTTCGACCCAGTTGTTGTTTCTGTCTATTTAGAACACGATAATCGAATAACGATTGCATTCTAGCGTTTGTGTTTACGTGTTTATTTTATTTATTTCATATCTGATACACGTATTTATTACATATCTGATACGTGTATGAATGCGGCAAAACCGGTTGGCAACCGCTGTAATCTTCAAATTTTTATTAACTTCTACAGTTTTTATTATTATAACATTATTTCGCTGTTCGTCGATGTCAATATAGTCTTAATAAATACCTACCTTCTGCATTGAACAATGTTTTCAAGAGCTTTGGAATCTTTACACAGTATAAAATGAAGTTGCTTCCGCTGTCTGTAAGCTTAGATCTTTTAAACTACACAACGGATTTTCTGGCAATTTTCATTAATAGATATAGTGATTCAAAAGGAAGGTTTATATGTATAAAACGTGAGTATTAAGGTAGATAAAAGCCGAGAAATTCAATTCAAGCAGCGGGCAGCAGGCTGGCAAGCGGACGGTGTGGATTTGATATGTATGCAAATTAACAGATGGTGTTGGTTATAAACGTTGGGTAATGGCCTGGTTAAACCTTCATACATGAATCTCAGAGGTTTTCGGATACTAGTAACATTGATGAAATATGACAAAAATACCACAGAATTTTACAAATTTAATATAAAATTTTCGGAAAAAAGCAAAGCTATAAAAATATTTTTCCATTTTTTAACCCACGCTCGTGGTGTATTCAAAATTCTGGCGCGCAAAAACAAAAGAAAATTCTTACAAACATTAAATAAATTGACTTGTTTTACATAATCTCTCCATTATTATTGGTTTTTCAAGATTTTGACGTTTTCAATTTCTTTTCTCCTGCAAAAAGGTATTCTTCCCGCTTTTCTTGTCTTTTTCCTGCTTAATTACACAGTCAGTGCACAATCCAATTGTCGTTTGTATTGAATAAAATACAGATCGGTGCAAAATACAGGTATAAAAGTAAGATTATTTCCATAATTCTTCTGGAAAATATAAGAAAAACATGGGCGTTCTACTGATGGCTTCGTTGTAATCTCTACCTTTTTTATTTTAAAAAATGACCAAAATAACAGAAGTAGAATATACTTATCAGATCACTGTGGAAGAATCATGCACACAGAATTAAGTTTCCCAAAGCGAATATTGTAATAAGCATGTTAAAGAGGTAATGTTAAAGTTATGATACAAGCTCTGATTCTGCAAAAGAATTAGCAAAATAGAAGGAAGCCACTCGAAACGGAATGAAAATGATTTCCATCCCAGTGTGGCGATTAAATAAATCTTGCCAGCGCCAAAAATTAAATTATCATTAGTTCCTACAAGTCGTCGCCTCAGTTCTTGTTTGTCCAACAAACCATTAGAAAATTTTACAGGAGGAGAAGGTTTTCTTTCATTATTTCAATGAAACATTACGAAAGGTGTTTAAGTTAAAGCTATTTTCGTAAATGTAAAATTCTCCTTAATTTAAATAATACTTAGTTAAGTGATTAACTATTCTTTTTTATACTCTATTTATAATTTTAAAGTGGAGATTGAACAAAAACTATAATGGTCTGTTGGACAAACAAGAACTGAGGCGACGAAGTGTGTTATGAGAGGACGAAGAATATGGACGAACCATAACAAGTTTTTGAAAATATCAAACAAAATTCTGAAATGGCATCCGCAAATAGGGATTGAATAGACAGAACGAAACGAGTATGACAGGGGAAATATTCGAATCTCTTGAATTAAAAGTGAAGACTTGGCTAGTTTATTTAAAAAATTAAACTGAAGCTTTCCTGAAAAAAAAAACGTTCTTAGATAAAATAGAAACAAATCACTTTATAAATGACAGTTATTTTAAGTGCTTTACAAAGTGATTTGTTTTCATTTAAATAAAACTGACGCTACAAATTGAATTTGCAAAGATTGAAGAAGAAACGGTTGCTAGATTTTTTCTGCACATGGTAAATTTATTGTTTACATTTTAATTTATTTCCTCTATTCTTTTATGTTATTTCATCAAGACTTTCGACTCGCCCTGTCGACTCAGGGGAAAAAAGGTGTATGGTAGATTTTTTCCATTTCCCCACTCGCGAGGAACGAGAAGAGCTATTAATCCTTAATCTCGATAAGTCGTTATTCTCTTGAATTTAATCTAAATAAAGCAGATTCGTTTTAGATAGGGCGCGGTGGCACTGTGAAAAAGCACCCGTTTAGCGGTGCCGAGCTTCTAAGATTCGTTTCCTCGTGGGACTTGAATACTTTTTTACTTTATTTCTTGGAAATGGTTGGATTACCGGAACATGTAGATATTATTTAAACTTGAGAATCAGGAAATATTATAGCTGTACAACGTTAAAGTTGTTTGCGATACGTTTTTGCTGAAAAGATTTTTTATTTTAAGAAGACGTTTTTAAGTCGCCGCTACCCGAATTTCTACCGATATCTTGCATATCTCCCTTGAACATTTGAAGTTTTTAAGATCTTAAAAAATATAAATGTTATATTTGAAGATGATATCTCTACATTCTTTACGCCAAAACGCATATTATATGAAATTCCCTAGATAGAAAAAAATCGCAAAGAATGCTCCGAAATTTTTTATTTTCACGTTTTTCACTATTATTTCACAAGTTATATTTATGAAAAAATTCACAGTGTTTCTTTGAATGTTGTTTTAGACAACCCATACGAGATTTTTGCTCTATTCTAAACGAGTCGTGTTTTATTAAACATTTTTACAATTTTCGCTTCAATTTTACAGTTTTAAATATTAGCGCGCTCCCTCCAACATTCGTAATTACACATCTCTCCATCTTTCCGAGCAAAGATACGCGGCGCATTAAGACCATCGATAACAAAGCATATTTATAAGAGATAATTTTTTTTAAACATATAAGAAACAGACTTAAAGGTATAAGGATTTTAGTAATCAAGTTCCGGACCGGAGCCAGGGAATTTAAGATATTCCCATTTTAAGGATGTTCTGAGGTTATTAAGAATACAGGAGACGAATGAGATTAAGAGAGAATATTTGAAAAGCTTTTGTCTACCGGTTCTGTGGTCAATAAACATAACTAAAGCTTTAATCAAGTTTTACTACAAAATTTTCAAATATTCAAGTTCATAACTGACATGTGCTTCAAAAGGTTCCACTGTTAACGCAAGTTCATCGGGCAGAGATGCACATCGGTCAGAGACGCTCGCCACATGTGCATAGTGAAAGACTGTCGAACAATGTCAAGTGCGGAAAGTAATTTATTAGGGGTATCTTTGAAGCTATGTTGGCTGTAAACAATACTACTTCGACCCGTAAAATTAGATTCCGGGGCCGCCGAGCAGGACGCAATAACAAAAAAGAGCTGTGCATCGGAAATGAACAATGTGATAAAATATCAAGTGATACAGTGCAGATTGTAAACACTCCTATTCAATATGACCGAGCAACACTCCTAAGTTTTAAAAGTGAAAGTGCACTGTTGGACCCCTTAGTGACCGCAAAAATAAGCCTGTACAAACTAGCCCGTGATCCTAACGTGAAATTTAGATATAGGGGGTGCCGTGGAGGACAAAAAACAAAATTCTTATACAGGAAGGAACTAAACATTCCAAAAATTAATAATAACAATAGTAATAACAATAACTCTCCGTCCGTAGACTGTTTTCAAGAAGTCATATCAAACAAAGAACAGAAGTACCTAGCGACCAAATCCCTCCCTGATTCCGATAAATTCCACAATTTAAATAAAATTCGATTAGAACGACATGCTAACTATAAGAGTAGACAGCTTGCGATTGGTTCCTGGAACGCGCGATCCCTCAATAACAAACTAGAGGCGGTGGATGATGTTTTCAGAGATGAAAAACTTCATATCCTCACCATTACAGAAACTTGGCATGAGAACAGCGATTCGTACTCAATTAAGAGACTCCAATCTTTGGGGTATGTGGTGCTTGAGGAAGCCCGACCAAGTGCGGAGGAACCATCAAATAACATCTCGCACGTGAACCACGGCGGTGTCGCGATAATAGCCCAACAAGGATTGCGGCAAACTAAAGTAGCTCTAGGTAGTTTTAGCACGTTTGAGTATATTGGATGCAGGGTTTCTTCTTCAGGAACGTCATTTATGCTCTGTACTCTGTACAGGCCCGGATCGAAACCAATCTCTGTAGAATTTTATAATGAGTTTTCACGCTTTTTGGAACTCTTAGTGGGACTCTCTGATACACTCATTATTACAGGTGACATTAATATTCGCCTCGAGCGCGTTACATCACCAAACACCGTTAAATTCTTAGATTTATTAGCCAGCTTCGGATGCTGCCAATGGGTCGACGTCCCAACTCACGACGCTGGTGGTACACTGGATGTACTTATTTCAAAGAACAGTGGTTTGCCGCTCTTAGCAGATATTCGTGATATAGGACTATCGGACCACCGGCTAGTCTGCACTCATATTGATTTTAATCCGCCTAAAATACCGTATAGAACAATTATATCGATGGCGTCAATTTAGTTTTTGTGATTTTCTGGAAGAACTTCAGACCTCTCTATTATGTACACCCAATTTTTGGGAAACAAAGACGCCAACAGAACTTGTCGAGACGTACAATAGAACGCTTTTGTTTTTATTAAACAAATATGCTCCGACAACGTCAAAAACACGTAAAGTTCGAAAGTCTGACGGCTGGTTTGATGAGGAATGCCGAAACCAGAAAAGACTTATGCGGAAATAAGAGAGGTCATACAGGAAAAACTCTGCAGTAACTTCGAGAGATGAGTGGATCCTTGCTCAAAAACAGTACATGAGCAAAATAAATTCCAAAAGATCAGAATACTGGAATGAAAAGGTTGACTCTGAGCGAGCCAATCCACGGCGTCTCTGGAACTCAATAAAGACTGTTATTGCCGAAGTCACAGTTCCAACTAAAATAGATATTACCCCGGATGCCTTCTCAAAGTTTTTTCGGGAAAAAATTGAAATCATTCGTGCCTCCACATCTCACGCCCCTCTGCCAATATTCACTATCAATTCTAAAGGAAATTTGTCTTCCTTCAAACCTACAACGCTTGAAGAAGTAAAAAAGATAATTTCATGTTCGCCAAATAAGCAGTGTAGTCTTGATCCTATACCAACTTGGTTATTAAAAAAATGTGTCAATGTCTTAGCTCCATTCCTAGTTCATGTTTTCAATAAATCTCTCAGTACAGGTGATTTCCTTGAATCACTAAAATCAGCTGTAGTTACACCAATATTAAAAAAGTCACAACTAGACCCTGATAACTTAGGTAATTATCGACCCGTCTCAAATCTACCTTTCGTGTCAAAAATCCTGGAGAAAATTGCTGCTACTCAAATAACCAGTCACTTGAATTCAAACAAATTATTAACAAATCGACAATCCGCATATAGAAGGTTTCACTCAACAGAAACCGGACTTCTTCGTATGCTGTCAGATATAACTCTAGCCATAGAATCAGGTAAGTTAGCACTTATCTCACTCTTAGACATGAGTGCAGCGTTTGACACGATTGATCACGACTTCCTCATTAAGAGATTAGAGGAAACATTTGGTTTGAGTTCCGATATCAAAAATTGGCTGGCGTTATATTTATCCAATCGCTTGCAAGCCGTGAAGGTTGGAAATAAACTCTCAAACTTCGAAAGACTTTCTTCAGGAGTGCCCCAGGGTTCCGTTTTAGGTCCACTTCTTTTCATCCTTTTTACAAATGATGTCGCCAAAATAATCGAGTCATTTGGTCTCTTGTCACACTACTACGCTGACGATCAGCAAGTTTATTTTTACTGCACTCCAAACGAAGTCAGCAGTCTCAAAATTCGTGTAGCTGAATGCCTAGAAGCAATAACTCGTTGGATGTCTTCAAACAAGCTAAAGCTGAACCCATCTAAGACTGAGTTTCTCTGGGCGGCCACAAACAAACGCCAACATTTCATAGACGATTCGCCTATTTCCATTTCCGGCAGCGATATTATTCCCAAGACAACCGTCAAACTTCTTGGCGTTAATCTAGATTCAGACTTTTTGTTTAAAAGTCAAATAAATAGGACTGTAAGCACCGGTTTTTTTCACTTAAGACAACCAAGTCCGTCCGAAGAAATCTTCCTACAGAGGCGACAAAACTACTAATCAACTCTTACGTAGTCTCGCGACTCGATTATTGTAACGGTATCTATGCTAGCCTTCCAAAATATCAAACTGACAAACTTCAATCCGTTTTTAACGCAGCGGCACGGCTCATAACCGGAGTCTCTAAATATTCACACATTTCAGAACACCTTCGTAACCTTC
The DNA here is from genome assembly GCA_936435175.1 of Glyphotaelius pellucidus. Lineage (NCBI taxonomy): Eukaryota > Metazoa > Arthropoda > Insecta > Trichoptera > Limnephilidae > Glyphotaelius > Glyphotaelius pellucidus. The sequence goes on along the minus strand of OW386558.1, from coordinate 17,690,371 downwards.
ATTGGCTCAAGTGCCCTGAAAGAATCCAGTACAAATTGTGCTGGATGGTGTTTAAATCAATCAATGAAATGGCCCCACCTTATATCTCTGAACTATGTGTCCCGGAAAATACTGGTCCGAGGCAGTCAACCCTTAGATCAGCAACATCATCAGCTATAGGCAGACTAATGGAACCTAAACGCAAGCCAAATACAAAGTTTGGAGATCGCGCTTTTGGAGTATCTGGGCCTAAGGCTTGGAATAAACTCCCTCCGGAACTAAGATGCATAACAAGCCCAACAGAATTTAGGTCCAAATTAAAAACCTACCTTTTTGGGCTCTCATATCCTTAATTTAAATAAACCTATCTGAGAGTATCATACTTTTATTTTCTATGATATGTCTTAATTACACTTTTCTAATTAATTTTCTAATTACTTGAATCTTTGCACATCAATCTGTCTCGTTACGAATCACATTTAGGAAGATCAAATCCTTGTACTACTGTATCGCCCACTATAAAATGTTGCTTTTGATTTCCAAAATACACTCATCAAAGAATGTATTTTATACTAATATTAAAATATATTTCAGGATTAAACACATATAACAAGTGTACACAATAATGTCCTCTGCGTGCGAACTATATCTAAATTTCTTAATAGACAATAAGTGTTAATTTCAAGCGACCTCCCAGGTAAGTATGGACCTGTATACATTTTTAAGAAGCATCGCGTTCATTGGTCGAGACATTGTACATATATTTTCTTATGAACCTGTGGATGCAATTTTTAGCCATTAGTTTTTTTAATTGTTTGTCTAGTTTGTAGTTTTTCTAGATTTTAGAAATGTATTGTAAGTTTGTGCAGCGCCCTTGAGGTGATTTTTCACAAAAACGGCGCTATATAAATCATCCAATTATTATTATTATTAATATTTGATTTAAGGAGCACCTAAATTGTTTGAATAATAATAACACTTCTGAATTTGCCAATCACATTTCGGAAACAAATCATTATTTTGGCGTATATAAAGGGTTACATATTTTATATGCAAGCACAATGGGATAATAATTAGATTACTTCAAAATTTTAGGAATTAGAAAAAATAAAAAAATGGCTTATGAAATATAATTTTGTAAATGGCCATCAATTAAATTTATTTTCAAATTAATACACTCAATCATAATGTTTTATTTATATAGTTTGGGTTGCTCTTTGTCTATGGAGCTTCATCGACAGTCATCTAGAGGAAGACCAAAGCACTTCTGGATGACTCAATGCTCTAAAATTTTGCAGGGAAACGGCCTGAATGAAAGCGATACACAAAACAGAAGACAATATAGCCTGTGAACGAAAAGAGCCGACCCCAACAGCCTACCTAGGCAATGAGTCGGGACAGTGCAAGGAAGAAGAAGAAGAAAGAGTTTGATTGCTCTTTGATTTTGCTCTTTTAATTTATTTTAAACTTTATTTTATTACCTCTTTTTTTGATATTTCAATAACTCAATAAATTTTAATTAATTAATTTAATTTCAGTACAGTCCACTTTATTTACGTACATTTTTCGTATCTTAAAAACTTGTAAAATGGCGGCCTCAGCACGGATGTGCCTCCAGTGAGGCTTACATTACCAAATAATCCATATATATATACAAATAAAAATATGTTTGTTTCTGTCTTTGATGTGCGCATGCCCGCGATTCTTACTATATACAATAGTGAGTTCTGGCACCATGAAATTATGCGTTGCTAACAGTTCATCCGATTGCGATGAAACTTTGGAGATTTGATGTGTGTCTGCCAGCGATAGTTTCTATATATATTAGTGAGTTCTGGCACTATGAAATTTGAAAAAATAAAATTGCAACAGGTGTCACACGAGCTGTTTAAAAACTAATATTCCGGGAATTAATGTATCGAATGCAGGAGGGAATAAATAAATAAATACATTTTTATTGTAATATTTTTCGTCGTAGGAACTTATTTGACTACTTTTATAAGTAATTATTTTTAGTGTTGTTCTTTGTATCGTGATGAAGAAACCATTGAGATTGAAACATGTCGAATTGTTTTTTATTAAAAAGTGATATAAACAAAGTTATCGTGTTATTCAATTTTATTAAAAAAGCGCCGAATATTGAATAGACAATTTGCTTACCACATTTCGACGAAGTTCGTCCATTCATTCCATTTTAATATTTTATTGAGATCAATTAGTGATGGTAAAATTCAAATGGTGACTGGAGAGAATAATGCGGTTAAAACAATTCAAATTCAGAAATACGGTGAACTTTAAAACCAGCACATATTTAACTAAATGATCTCAAAGTGAAGACAAGTACAACCAACAACTGGACTCTACGAGTTAAACCACACAATTCCTGAGAAACATAAATAATTCATCGTGAACTAACCATAAATTCAGGAGAACTGCAACTGGCAGAATGGTCCTTCCCTGCAAAAAGTGTGGCATGTCGTTTACACCAGCAAAATCAACGATGTTGTTAAAAAGTGCCTGTTTAGTGATGCACATACTTTTGGATGCCCTGTTTTGTGTACGGCATTTTGACTCGGTGCCAAATGACTTTTCTTATAATCTGATCGTCTGGATATAATTTCCCTTCTAACACCGAAACGGACGTGTAAATTCCGTAGTCACAAAACATAGAAGGTTATTTTATGATTAAGGCAAGAGTGTTAATGATAATGTTTTATTATTTGCGTAAATATTTATTTTTAAAAAGTAGGAAAGTTTATTTAGGAAAAGTGTGTGGAAGGGTTAAATTTTTCCTGTGGGGAAGATTTAACCCGGACATAAAGTCTAGAGAACAATAAAAAATGAATGGATTATTTATTCGTGATTATTATTTGTTTGAAAATTGAAATAGAAAAAAAAAAATTCATTAACACAAATTAAATGTTTTCATTTGTCGTCATTTATTTTTGGGGTGTTTATGATGTGTTGGGTTACCTCCTTCTTTAGCCGATGTATAGGACTGCGTTACAGTGTTCATCATTGTAACGCTGTTCGAAATATTGGCTAATTAAGCATTCTCCCGAACAGGCCTTCCATTGATATGCTTGGTGTAACTCTAAGTGACCAGCTCAGGTACGGGGGCTCCATCGAGGCCAGAGTTAAGTTAGCCTCTCAGAAACTGGGCATACTGTACAGGGCACGCAGATACTTTAATAGTACACAACTGCTAGCCCTGTACAAATCGCAAGTGCGCCCCACGGTTGAATTTGGCAGCCACCTCCGGTCTGGAGCCCCAAAATACCTGAAAAAAACCCTTGACTCTGTGCAGAAACGGGCGGTCCGTTTGATAGATTCTCCTAATTTAACTAACGGATTGCAATCTTTAGAGCACAGGCGCCAGGTGGGAATGCTGTCCTTGTTCTACCGGTATTACAATGGAAGATGCTCCGAGGAACTAGCGTCATTGATCCCCTCGGCACCGGTGCATAGTCGGGAAACACGCCAAACGCGCGCTCGTTTGTACACGGTTGACATTAGTCACATGAGAACGGGTCGTTTCTACGACTCGTTCTTGAGTTCAACAGCTCGGCTGTGGAAGGATTTGCCGGCCTCTGTGTTTCCTCCCTCCTACAATATGGGTCTCTTCAAGACCCATGTTCACTCCTTCCTCTCCTCAAAAACACCCTCCACACAGCATCCTCAAAGATGACATAGGCCCTGAGGGAAATTATTTTTTCCTCAGGGCCTCCTGTGTGGAGTTAATGTAAAAAAAAAAAAAAAATTAAGGAGGTAGTGAATGACGGCGTAAAACCCGGAAAATCAATCACAGTAATACTTTTGGCCGTGAATATCTGAAATCATATTGAAATCGTTACAAGCCGTTAGCAAGTACGATGTGTACACATCGTGCATCAAAATTAAGAAAATAAATAAAAAAAGCAAGCAATTATTAAATAATTTGAGAAGGAAAAGAAGAAAGAAAAAAAGAGGAAAGCGGACAGGAAGAAAGGAAAAAATCGAGTAAAACAAACTAACCCTTACTGAGCTGATTTTTCAAAGAGCCATTCAGTGTCCATCTTTTGGATAGATCAGATCAACCATTATTTTTCTAGAGTTAGACTGATAGCTCTCTCTAGGCCCTCCTTAGTAAAAATCTTAAATTTTACCAAAATCGCAGCTATTTTTGTAATCCAAAAATGGTGGCCTAGTGCAAAGGCGGTTTTTCCGATACTTATTTGCATGACCGGGTCGAGGTTGACGTAATCTTGTATAATATATAGTGAGAAATTACAGCGGAGTGTACTTGTAGATCATTAATAAATTCTTAAAAAAGTAAGGGGCCATGGTGGAATACTTGTGGTATGCCCGACGTAAGAAAAATTGGACAAAACTGATAGGAACTAGATATTTGTTGTGCTTTCATATCGATTTTTTAATAATGTTGTAACTAAATTCAAAAAAAGTTATTTTATTTGCCTTCCGGGATGGAATAAACAGGTTTTATTGAACGACAGAAACCAGGGTTTGAAATTGGTCCCTCTGACTACCGTAAAGTGTCCTTCCTCCTTCCTACCATTTTAGTGATCCTATGGGAAAAATAAAAGCTTTTGCCGGCCATCGACGAATCGACCAGGGAAATTTGTGCTTTTCTCAATGAAGTACTAAATTCTGCTTTTATGTCGCATTTTCTTGTTAGAGCCAACCAATCATGTTTTTTTAACGAATAACTAAAATAATCTGACGCCAGCATTGACCTAGTGAGTATACTTGGTCGAAGGACGCCAGCAATAAACAAGTTTCATAATCATTTTGTTTATTCCATGACGGTGAATTTAAAAAAATTTTCGTTGCAAGTAACAAATGAAGAATATACATGAAAAATAAAATAAATCTTTTTGACTCATTACGAATTTTCTGTCATATTAACTTTACCAAGTAGTGGTCAATACATTGTCAATACAGAAAAAAGGAAGGAAAGTGATTTTAATTTCGTTTTGCGAATCTAATTAAAAGTATGTCTGTTACATAACTAATTAAACTATTTGTGTTTTGATATTAAATACAAAAATGCTAAGGTAACCTTGTTTTTATGGATGTTTTTTAAAGTGAATACTGCACAAGCCAGTGGAACTAAGCATCCACAATAATATGGGTTATGTTGTGAGGCTTACTTGAGAGGCGAGGCACGGTTCCTAGTTATTCATTTCTGGTTACCAAAGACGGCTAAGTAATTTCAAGCAAAAATATGCTATACAGGCAACTATAAATGAAACAATATAACTTTGTAACAACCACTTATCTATTTTCTTTACGCCGACCGGTTTTGGAATGACTGTTTTTTATTAATATAATCATTACTGGTTTCATCAGAGGAGCGATTCCACATCTTTTGTGGATACGGGAAAGATCCCTTACAGAATCAGGTGTCAAATTTGTGTGATTTTCTATGGTTTTCAATTGCTTTTTCCTACGAGTGGCGTGAGCTGATGTCGACATGTTGTTACTTGTCGCCGAATTCAACTAGTTTAAAATACAAAATACACTGAGTATATACGATTATTTAATCATTTAATGTACGTTTAAATTTGCATATCATGAATTTGACATTCGTTTCAATCTAAATACTCATTCCCCGAAGTAATATCCTTAAACACTTTGTATAATGTCAATTAATTAAGATTCAACAAATGAGCAAACTTGAACAAATGAACAAACTTGAGGGTTCGGTCCGGTGGACACTAAACACCCACTTGAACAATGTTACGCCACTGGTTTCGAGTCTCTCGGACATAACTTCTTCAAGGAAGTTTATGTGGGAATTCAAGGTGGTCATATTTGGGTAACCTCCAATTAGACTGTGTATCTGGCACATGTGTCTTGCGCATCAAAGGAACTAGAACACAATATTGTAAATTTAAGGGAAAATTGTTTGTGTTTCTGTCTCTGTAAGTGGGTTTAGCCAAGAACATTAATTAGTAGTTTAAGTGTGTCTATGTGCGTTGTATGTAGCTGCAATACATATTTCAGTATGCTTTATAGTATTTTTCAGTATTAGCTAAGAAAGGTGGAATTATTACCATTGTTTGGGAAAAAAGTTAAATTGTGGAACTGTGATGAGGATACTGAAAATATTGTGATTTGTTAATACAGGCCTCGGGCCTATTTTGTCGGAAGGACAAAATATTTCCGGTTTGCAATTAAATACAAAAAAATGGAATATTTTTGAACGCATCCGAAAATTGATTTTGAAAGGTGATGAAATATGTTTTCTAATTTCAAATCCTGGGCCGCAGACGCGCGGAACAAAATAAAAAAAAATAATTTTAGAATGCGATTTTAATCTTTATGTATAAGAAAAATGTATAAAGGACAAGGTCAGAATCGCTTGGAGCATTCTTGTTCTTGACAAAACGGATTTCATAAACACACCTAGCCACTTGGAATAAATTTTATTGAACTTATCCATGACTTCGGAACTTTACTTTTCCCGCGATTCGAGCTGTCAAACTGTGAGCGTCGTGTGTCATGAAAAGATCGATAAACCTATCAATTTGTCAAATCAACGCAAGTAATGTTGTCTTTACGCATAGTTTATTGTTCAAGGAATGTGTTTCGGTAAATATAATATACGACAGCATAAAATAATCCCACAAAATATTACGTCAAATTCAAAACTTTGCGAAATTTACGGGTTTCCTCCCTTGGCATTTGACGAGTTAAGAAAGTTTTAAATTTGGCTCACTTTACGCTTTTTCCGATTAAAAAAAACACACATTCAGGCAGGCAAATGTATTATAAATGTTAACATTAACTTATTTTTTTGTCGTTTCACGTAAAAATCATTAATTAAAAAATTCCCAAGGCTTCATAATTTTTTTCAAATTGTGGCCGGAAACTTTGGTTTAAAGTTGTACATGTTAATTATGTTGCTGTTAACTTTTAGATTTAAATATAAAGCATGTTGTTTTATCTTTCTAACACCGTTTAGATAATATTTTTAACCGCGATAAAAAGAGACAACGATTTCTATTAGACCTTTATGAGTTGTTCCGGAAACAAAACAAATTAGCCCGATTGGTTAACATTTGTTTTAGTTAAAAAAATACGACGGCCTTTGTGGTCAAAGGGTGAGAATCTCGACTAGCAAGCCTTCGGATTGCTAGTTGAGAGCCTGTTTATTCGGTTTTTTGTGTGTTCTAAATTAAAATACTTTACAGATTCATGGCAATGTTATTTAAATCTCCTATCACGGATGTTTGTTATTTGAAGAATTTGTCTTTATAAATTGCTGATGTAATTTTAGGTGGATACACAGCAATCGATTTTACTTAGAATGGTATCAATGGAAGCCTTCAGTAAACACCATTAATTAATATGCTCTGTTGCATGAAGACTAACAAATTGAATTAATCTATAGGAAGGCTATGTTAACAATACATAGTGTAACTATGAATTAATTAATGTTCACACATTTTATGTGTGAACATTAATTTCTCGTTACCAAAAAAAATTCGTTGAAACCCAAAAATAATTTAAAACAAAGTGAAAAACATGTTAAACCATTCAGCAATAAAATCGAAAACAAAAAAAAATTGCCTGTCTGTAAAGTCGGTTAACGGACTTTAATTTTACGTGATAACGTAATAAGAAAACTTTTACATAGAATTTTACAGTCACAAGCCGAACGCTTAGGCCGATCGTGCCTCTCTATCGCTTGTACCGCGCTCTCGCTGAACGTTTAGACCGATCGTGCCTCTCTATCGCTTGTTCCGCAATCTCGCTTGCACGCTCGGCTCAGGCGGAACGTGACAACGTGACAATGTGACAATGAGTCATACTTTTTCGTGAGTACTGCCGACGTTCATCGTTTTATAAGACGTTATCACGTCAAAAAATCAAATAATTTTCTAAGAAGCATTAAATATTTTCTATAAATTATTCTGTGGATGTGAAGGGGATAATCTCTCAAATATTATGTTTGCAATTAATTTGTTAATTAATCGTTATGTGTAACATATCAATAATTATTATTTCATAGAAAGTCAAGACCACAATATGTAATTCAAATGAGACCGAAAAGTTTTACAGCTTATAGAGCCATCGCTTAATTTTAGTTACAATTAAATTTATTCATACATTGATTGACTTATTGTTCATATCCAAACAGAGTATCAAAACTTTTTCGCAGAGAATTGAGTAAATAACGCAAATGCTACAGTAACGCTGACGTCTCATCTTGAAGAAGAAACACACTTGGTAATGAGAGGTTTTAAAAAGTCTATGAAAATTCAATCAGGTAACTCTTTCCATCATTAAAGCTTCAGAAAGTCAAAATTGTAGTCTACAAAACAAATACATCATATTTATTAGCGGCAGCTCACACACATGTAATGCCGCAAGATTACCGTAGCTCTCACTAAAAGGGAATATCTCGAATTTTCGCTCAAAAAGAGATGAGTGAACAGATCGATTGCAATTTTTTTTTATCTTCATTTTAGTAAATAGAAGTATTGGTAATATTATAAACGAAAAGCAGGTATGTGAAAAAGAAGTTGAAATGAAAACTGAGATGTTATGTTTGAGTAAATGGTAATAATTAAAGATATATCCCTTTACCCAAATTAACTCCAAAAAATAACGTTACAGAAAATAGCTTGTCAGATGAATCCCTTGTCACATTCTTGATTGACTTATAGCAGCAACGTATTGCTTATTGAAGTTTCGCTCACATCCACTAGTTAACATCAAAATACGAGAATAAATAGTGTATTGCATTTCAACGTGTGTAAAAGGATATAATTGAGAAACTGAGTAACCCAATACCACAGATATGCTTGCTATTGTCTCGTACAAAAAGATGCCAGTAATATTTTTTAGCGTGCCAATGGCATGTGTATCGTATCGCTGCTAGTAACTAGCATGCAAATAGATCGTATGCCAGTCAATAGCAAGGAGTTTGGAAGTGGTGGCGGATGCGCAACCCGGTGTGAGCGCTCTGCCAGTTATAAGAATGTAAGTAATGTAAATGATTAAGATTCAAGGTAATCTCTAGTTAATTTTTCGGTAGCACAGAATATCACATATGAATATCCTTTCTCTGAATATTAGTTTCAATTTTCAGAAGAAGTTCATCAAACTTTTCTGATAAGATTCGAAGATGATTTTTGAAGACGCCTGGATCTTCTTGTTGCATTTCTTCCAGTAGACACCTGGATGTTCCATAGTTGAGTCGTCGGCTGATTCAAAATTTTTCCCAAATCTTTCTATACTCTTTTCGTAAATCTTAGTTTGCACACTTTTGATAGTATTATTCACTTTGTTTCTTATTTCCCCAAGGACCTCCATCTCAGCCAGCTACACGCACGAAACTGAAGCATAGTTATATAGCATGTACAAGCACGCAGGTAGGTAGCATACCAGTTCCTCACCAAAAGCATGCCTTTTCAATGTGATGTGTATTCGCGGCTCAAGATTTTTTTTTAAAAACACTTGCAATTGCATCATTAAAAAAGGTGATAAAATTTCCAGGATTATTTCGAAGCACCTTAGACGATAACATAGGAACGTATTTCTCAGAAAAATATTGTATTTTTTGTTTCGTGAACAATTCACTTTTACTGACATACCCTTTTGCCTGGGAGCCATGGAATTGTCCCCAGAAGGGACAGAGAAGGGGGAGGACGCGGGCGAACGAGTGCTTAGCGTCAACCCGTGTGGGTTATTCACGTGTGATTTATTATGACTGTATGATTAATCATTCTATCGGTCGGTGTATGTTGCTGAATATTGGGGAGGAGTTCAGAGGAGAACTAGTCAATAACAGAAGAAAATTTTCTTTATAATTTATTACGCTCAGTCAAAAATATTCAGTTTGTATTTCACTTGCCTCGCCAATTTTCGATGTTTCGAATTTATTATTTTTATTTAAAAAAATGTTCTCTATTAAATGTTACTGATTTCATGATAGATGCTTTGCCATTTTTTTAAAAGCTTTTATAAACTAAGTGTGGTACTTTACACGATTCACGCTTCGCCAATTTTGGAAAATTTAATTTACCAACTTTTCTTTGTCAAATTTAATGTTGCTTTCAACAAATTCAAATTTTGATGATTTAGTTGGTTTAAAACATGCTTCTTAAATATTGCTTATTTCTTGTTGGGTGTTTCGGAACTTTGGAAAATTTCTTTAACAACGTCTTGCCAATATTGTCGATGATTTACCCGTCTTATCACAGGAGACCAAATTTATCCCGACTCACATATGTCTCATATAAATCGTTGTATCTCCCTTATTGTCTTGCTTAGAAAGAGAAAACTCCACGCTTTACATTTAAATAAAAAAAATAGACGTGCATATGAAACGAAAGTTTCCGATAGCAATTTGACGTCCTCCGTGGTCGAGGGGTAAGTCTTTTGACTCGCATCCGAAGGTCGCGGGATTGAATCCCATCGCGGGCAAACAAATGTTATTTGATTAATTTGTGTTATTTCACAATTACTTTATTTAAAGAATATATAAATATATAGTATTTTTGCGGCACGTTCCAGAATGGAAGATAGTCTCAGTATCGCCGTGGTGTAAGACCACCATTCAGAATTGAAACGTTGCTTCGAATGGCTTTAGTCGTGTTTGTTCTTTGATCTGAATAGCCAGGTAATTAGCCACCTTCTTCTTCCCCATCTCCTTCCCCTCCCCACTATCTTCAGCCTCAAAACACACCCCAATTGGGGATACCATAGTTTCACTGGCTCTAGACGGGAGCAGCTCTAGTGAGGAATTCACATAATTTAAAAAAAAATATTTATGAAACGACAAAAACGTGTGAGATGATAATAACATTTGTAATACATTTGCAAAATAAAATATTTGTGTGTTTTTCTTTATCAGTGAATTAAGATGGAAACAACGTAAGTAAAGCCATTTTTATGGATAGGAAGAAACTGATTTAGAGAGACCTTTTGACCTCTCTAGCCGTACTCTATCGACCCAACGCCTTGCAACGCAGTGGGAGGCATAGATTCATACGTCCGTCACTCGTGGACATATTGACTTCCTATCCAGAACTTCCCAACCTTCCTTTCCCTAAAATTACCCTCCACAAAGCATCCCCAAATACGACGTAGGCCTTGGGGTTTTGTTTTTCTTCAGGTCCTCCTGTATGAAGCCAATTTAAAAACAAATATTTTTGTGCAGGGTAATATAGAAATTTAATACTTTTTAAACACGATTTTGCAACAATTTAAAAATGCTCCTGGCAGGACAATATCTACGCGTTTTTAAACAATTAATGCTTGCAAAGGTGTTAGTCACAATTGTATAGTGATTACAAAGATTAAATTAAAATATAGTTTTCGAAACATGTCGATATTGTTGATTAAATACTGGTGTACACAAAGTTATTGGTTTAATAATGATGATGACACCACAAAGTGAATTTGCGAAGTTTGAAGAATTAAAAATATTTTCTTTTTTAAATTTTGAAAATTTGAACAGCCTTCCGGTCCATGAATATATCCTTTTAGGATTGGAAATATTGTTATGTGCCTCAGGAGTAAAATGAAACTACGGATAAAACCTTGATGAAACCCGCTAGGCTGTATATTCAGCCTTCCTTGTACGCCCCTGGGTTCAATTTTAGTCAATGGGACATTAAAAATGATTGATTTTGGAGCGGGTGACAAATCACTCCCTTTAATTTAAAGAGGTCGATCTGCTTAGGGTATCGAATTACAACCAAAATAAAACGATTATTTATTGGACATTTAATGAAAACATTTTGCTTCGCTTTTTGATCAACACAACGTGGTTGATGGATAAACCGTGTCAAGTATATTATTTTTTGACGTACGAACATCAAAGGTAAATAAAAACATATGATGGATGCGAAGAGAAGCATTGAAGAAAAGAGAAGCATTGAAGCATTAATAAGTAAGCTTGCAAATGGCTTTTAGCATTTTTAATGTTCTTTTTCGTGACACCTCACAAGAGTTCCATTTCTGAGTTATTACTGAATATCTCATACGAAATCGGTTGTCAAATTTGTGTTATTTTCTTTGAATTCCAATTTCCCTTTTAATGAGTTTGACAGCTGCCGCTAGTTTGAGCTAGTTTAAAAAGCAAAATAATAAACAGCACATGATTATTTATTCATTTACTTAACGTTTAAAGTTGTTTACTACACCACGGATTTTATATTTGTTAAGTTTCGTTTCAATCTAAATATGCATGAATCACCCAGTTGGCCCAAAGTAAGAACCTATTTTGTGCACGTAAATAGTTGTTTCTTGTAGTAATTGTTGAAATGAAGTCCATTTTCCATAATCTGTGTTTTATTTTATTTATTTATACACGCCTCGAAGGCTTTTACAGTATCACATTATTATAGATGCATATGTTATTCAGGAGTATAATTGTAAGCATGTAGTATATAACATTATAAACCGTACATTAAGGGTTGTATACAGTCAAGAGGCTCAAAAAAAAGGGATTTTTCAAGAATTTTTCCTGAGAAGACTTTTAAATTTATTAATTAAAATAATTGTACACATATTATGGTAACTTTTAACAGTATTTTAAGATATTTTTATTAAAACACAAATATCTTTGTACACATCACTTTTATTTAATATACACTCAACATGTTTCGTGAACGATGCTCACATCTTCAGGAGTTAAAGTATACTGAAGTTATAATTTTATACAGATCATGGATTAAATACAGGGCTAGGGGTAAGAGGGAGGGGGAGGGGTAAGAGCGTGGGAAGTTTACTGGAATTTGGGATTAAAATTAATTAGCAAATAATTTTTATGAACCCACTTTTAAATATTTTCCCACTTAACCGGTCTTTCCCTTCTAATGATAATAATAATATTGTAAAAAAGTACCATGACAAAATTCATCAAATTTATAAACATCGCCATAGACATATGAATATAAGTAGACGAGAACAGAAAGGAGAGGGGTACAAACAAACTATAGCGGGACGCAGAGAGGCAAGATGACTGTGATGATATGTGATTCGTTAATAAATCAATCTGACAGTATATAGGCATCTCGCATTATAATATCACTATTTAGTTCTTTAAAGTAAAATGTGATTTTGAATGAGTAGACCTTTTTACATGGGAGCGCAAATTGCTCGCCACGTTATGAACAAGTTTGCGAAGTCCAAAAACCGCAAAATAAAGTTCGCCTGTTTTCAGAGTCGAATATTTTGTTGCCGTATTTAGTTAAGACAATTTATAATTTTTTTCATAATTAACTTACACCAGTAAACAGCGACGAGCACACTTCGACCTCGATGTGATAGTATATGTTACTAAAACTGATCATGTTACATGATCTGAATAAGCTTAAAATAAAGTAAAATAATGCTTACCTATGGAATGTAATATGACTATTGGGTAAATTCTCTTTTTAATTTCTATTTTTATACATAAGCCACATTTTTGCAGTGTTATTTCGTAAAATGTACCGATGAGAGCTCGACGCTGGTTTGGTTTGCACAAGAAATTATGTCAAATTTTCTAGATTCGCGTGAGGCTATACGCAAGCCCTGCTAGCTCCAAATAGAACCAGTATGGGGAAGGGGAAATAATACGCTTTTATCGCTTAGAGCAGTTCTACTAATATTCGTTTGTCTATGAACATCGCCTTCTTTTCCTAAAAGAAAGATTAAGGGGAAACGTTTCGTTGTTTATTATGCGAACGATGCTTTTACCTATATAGGTGAACCGTTTGGTAATTTGAAACAAAATGAGATAATTAATACCAAGGGACGTTTCATTGGATCATTATTCACCGTATATATATACACCGATGAGCTTATTCAAAAACTTAACGCCACGAAAATAGGCTGCCATGTACACGGAGTGTGTGTAAATAACATTAACTACGCAGATGATATGGTTCTTCTTGCACCGTCACTAAGCGCTTTAAAGAAACTACTCAAAATTTGTGAAGACTTTGCAAAAAGCCATAACCTTTTATATAACACCACAAAGTCAGTAGTTATGGTTTTTAAATCTAAAAATGAAATATTCCAAACACCCTCAGTACTGCTAGATGAAAGAAATATTAATGTTAATCACAGCGTTAAATACCTGGGACACATCATCACAGACGACCTCAAAGATATCGAGGATATGGAAAGGCAGAGAAGAGCCATATCAGTTAGAGCGAGTATGCTATCAAGACGTTTTTACTTTTGCAGTCCAAAAGTAAAAAGAATACTTTTCAACGCTTTCTGTACCTCTCTGTACACATCAGAACTATGGGTCAACTATACTACATCCCAATGGCATAAGCTAAAGGTTGCTTATAACAACGCTTATCGCCAACTTTTCCGCCTACCAAGATACTGCAGTGCTACGGAAATGTTCCTAGAGGGACGAGTACACACCTTCCGAGCACTTCTCCGCCACCGTATGGGAAGCTTATGGCGTAGACTGGACCAATCGAAGAATGCGATCATCACCGCCATGACTGCCTGGATGGAGTCCCCCCTGATGGCCCTCTGGAGGCGGGAGACGATGAAATATCCTCCGTAAACAGATGCATGAATTCATCTTAGTGTTTACTATTTTTTTCAATTTCATTTCTCATGTTTTTCATGCTTATTCGTTTTTTTATATTTATTTTATCTATGTGCCTTAACCTATTATTTGTCTAAATTGCTTCTGTTATTTCAAAATATGGAATGTATTGCATTGCACTACCCCTGCATACATTCTGGAATAAACTATTATTATTATTATTATTATTATTATGCTAACAAAATCGAAAGTTGCCCTGCTTTTTCATGTTTATTCATGTTTAAAAAGCTGTGTTGTTGAAGGCTGACAACAAACACAGGGTGGTTTAAAAATGAAAAAATAATCGCAACACTAAAAATATTGTTTGTTCTATATTTGTTCATCATAATATTCAGACTTCAAGTTCCATCCCGTGTCAATGAAATTATAAGCAAGTATTTTTTTAATACGTATGATTTCACAAATTCATCAACGGTACAATTGAAAGCAAATATTCCCAACGAACCCTACTAATTAATTAATAAAATTATTCAAAATTAAAGAAAAATATTAGCTTTAACCACTTTTTTTGTTTAAAAATACCAATATAAGCTATGCTTACTTCTTCAGGGTTTATAAAAAAACTTTTTGAGTTATATAGTGCCACAAAATATGTCTGTGTTTGAAGAAATAAACTTATTATTTAAAGGTTTATGCCTGTGGGTGTTCTATTCATAAAAATATAAATGTAACTAAAACAAAGTAACATCAAGCAAATGAAAGAAAATATCTCTCTCAATTAATCCATCTTCTACCTGCCTATCTTAGATATTTATCATCATTTAAAGGACATTTATGGTACAGCATCGTTACCATAAACATCCTTTAAATGACGATGAATCTGAATAGGAATCACTTTTTCAGCAGTTAAAAATTCGATAACAGCACACCGTAAATCGCGTTGACGTAGCACTAGAACACGTCTCCATACTTCCGCTTCTCAAAATACACTGGTTGAATTCAACAACCTTAAACCTGCGCATGCGTGTAGAGGGGGAATGTCACTTCCACATTCCACCTGGCGAACTTCTGGGGGTCATTTTGTACAAGCATATATGCATTACTTATCCCCTATCTAGGCTTACCCTCGTAATTATATTATGAAAGAAAAAAAAATACATAGCACTTTTACATTATTTTAGATATGAGATTTGATACAGAAAATATGTTATTTACTAAATAATAATGTAAAAAGATAGCGCACAAAAATAAATTTTCCTGTCCCATTTAAAGCATGCATCCAATTTATCCTGCGTAACTATTCACAATTCGGTTTTATTACTCGTTGATCAATAAAATTTGCTAATATCGTTAGAATTTCTTTCAGAAGTTGAAATAAAATATTGATATAAAGTTTCTGGATATAGTTACAATATACATGTAACTTCCTTGGGTTCCACCAGCTATTTAGGGCCAAATATGGCATTAGGAAAAAAATACCTTAAAAAATTAGTTTTTTCTTATCAACCTGTATTTATCGTAAGCTATTTTTAAAGTTAAGCAGTTCTTTTTAATGGTTTGGGTAAAGAGCCCAAGGTAGGGACTTATGGAAGACAAACAATTGATTTAGGAGGTATAAAATTGCGCCGTAATGTTTCATGAAACGTTAATACGTAATGGAAGAAAGGAAGTGGAATGTACAAGATATTTAAAGGTAGACGCCAGATAAATGGCCAACAAAGAAGGTACTTACAAACAAATATTTTAATTAATGTGTCCATAAAGTGCCCATTAAAGGATAAGTTATTAAACAAAAATCCAAATGTATACCTTTTAAGAGATCTGAATTATTTTTCTTCTCGGGCATTATTTACATTATTTTAATTAATGTGTTCAAAAATGGTTCCTTAGGGGATAACTTAATAAATAAAGTTGAACATGTTAAGCGCATGAAGAAATATATTTATATAATAAGACATTAACCAATAAACTGCTTCCACTTTTTCTACCTGAAAACCTTTCAAATTTCTGATCGTATAATTTTCAATTCATCCGCGTTAATTATTTATCTCCTCTATAAACACATTAATATTAATTTTTTAAATTTTCATTTTCATTATTACAACGTTACCAGGGTTTTAAGGGACGTACTTTAGTGGAAGAGTAGCATAATTTTTAATACAATATTAACTATTATATATACTAACCAATCGTAAAAACTCATTTGTATGTATCTAAAAGTTCTAATAATGATTTAACAAAATACAACTGCGTTATACATTAGATTAATAAATGCTCTCGTAACAGATACTTAAGAAAAATATTACGCTCTAATACAATCATTAATTCATCACGGAATTATTGGATGGTGAGGTGCCTACAAAAATAAATTGAACATGTAGGTGATACATGAATGAGTTAAGTAAGTACTCGAAACTCTCAAAAAACCCGTCTATTTTTAAACCAGAAACATTTTTAAACTAGAAGTGTTTTGAGATTTTCACGGCTTAATGAATTCTCATGATTAATTTTTGGGAAATTATGACGTTTTGCGCTTTCTCCTTCTTCTTTCTCTTTCTTGCCAACGTTTTGGACAGCGTTGCGGAGTCTATCCATGGCAAATGTATAGCTGTGAAGTGTGTGTAGAAGTGTGTATATGTAGAAACATTATCTATCGTGTTGTGAGCACCAATGTTCTTAAGAGCTTTTCAAGTCGTCGCTATGTTTGGTGATTTAGTAGGGATGCCCAGTTTCATTAGGTGAGGTTTATCTTGGTCCTGCGCGACGGGCGGGATCGAGAGGGACTGGTTTCCCTTGTGATCTCTCCAACCGAACTCTATGGATCCATAGCCCTGCTCCACGGAGGAATGGGTTCATATGTGCGTCTAACCTCCTGAATTCACTGCACTTCAGATTTCAACTCACCCCCCGAACCTTTTTCCTTCACGTAACTTTCTCTCCTACCTTTCCATAAACTTAACTCATCAGTTTTATGTGATCATGTATGCATGGAAGATGCATACTAATAGAAGCCACCGGGAATGTAATATAGTAAACCCAATTTGAGGTGTATTATGAGGAGTAAGAAATTGGAAAAGGTAGTAGATCATTGTTTAAGAGGTCCAAAAGTACTTTATAAGGATTAGAATTCGAGTTCGCTTACACGATGAAGCTAATTTTAGCAAATCGGATTCGAGTCAAGCGCAAACCACGAGTTAAACGGAAGTGTAATGAAGTGGGCGGCCCTAACCTTGGCATATATAGCTTACGAATGAATATTATTTGTGGAAAACACAAGTGTACAACTTGTAAGTAATCTCTCTGAAAAAAATCTCTAGGTAAGCGGTGACGCAAGCGATCAGAATTCGCGCGGTGCATTAATTTTTACGACACTTATTATTGGCGCTGTATTTTGGCGCGGGCCATCAGCAAATTAATAACGGCGGGCAGTTACATAATGTAGTCGTTTTACTTAATTTTACTTTAATTAATGCAAACAGTATAATACAAAACACTTACAGCCTTACTAAAAAACGTACAAAATCGTTAATAATTTTAAAGATAACCCGTGCCTGAAAATGGTTTATTTGTGGTTCCAATATTGTTACAAATTCGTTTACAAATTACCCATCTTGCTACTCACGTAATATATTTTTATCATTCTCCATTAGTGTTTTTAAATGTAGTGAAATTGTGCCACTACCATTCAGCTTAAAATTGTAAATGTTAACCTCAATACAGGCAATTACTTCTAGTGAGGATGAAGTTTTTATGTAAAAAACATGTGAATTGTATAGTGAGAATCAAATAAATAAATTTA
This sequence comes from Glyphotaelius pellucidus, assembly GCA_936435175.1. Taxonomy (NCBI): domain Eukaryota; kingdom Metazoa; phylum Arthropoda; class Insecta; order Trichoptera; family Limnephilidae; genus Glyphotaelius; species Glyphotaelius pellucidus. The sequence goes on along the minus strand of OW386558.1, from coordinate 17,672,078 downwards.
AGCGACACATTAATTTTGCAGTACAAATATATTTTTTATACAATTTTTCATGCTTATCTACCAGGTATTTGATGCAAAAATATGAAATTTTAAGTTGAATGCCAGCAAAACAAATTAAAATTTATTTTTCTCTTTTATGATGATTCTGCTTTTATCTTCTCTTGGTTTCTCATAATTTCCTAATGCTATTATTTTGTGGGTATTATTATTGTTATAATGTTAATGTTTGAATTATTTTTAATGAGCAACTACGAGAAATGTTTGTTTCAGCTCACATGATGCTTTTCTACCTACCTCTCTTCCTTTGTTTATTATTTGTAATTCAAATACCTTGAGGCCTTTTCTCCCTGCACAAAAGAAAACACATTTAAGCTCTGTTATGAAAAATAAAGAAAAGCCACACAAGTATTTACAAAAAAATTATTCTTATATTTTGTGCTTGAAGCATTTATTTTTTCACTCACTACGAGAGCTTTGTATATGATAAAATATTATCTGAAAATATTAACTGACGAGGGACAAAGTAGTCGACGAGCAATTCTGAGGACGCGGGTTCAATTCCCAGCGTGCGTAAATAATTTTTATTTGTTTAATTTTTAAGTTATTTTATTATTTATAAAATAGTGTACTCTCAGTATCACCCTGGAGTAAGACCACCATACAAAATTAAACGTTGCTTGTAATGGATTAAGTCATATTTGGTGACCAGAACTGAAAAGCCGGGAACTTCCCCAGCTTCCTCTTACCCATTTTCTTCTCCTCCCCTACTGCCTTCTGACTCTGAGTATACCCCAATTGGTAATGCCATAGTCTTACTGCCTCCAGACGGTGTAGAGCTTTTGGGAATTTTCTGCGGTATTCACACAAAAAAATCTTTGTTATCAAATCGTGAATTCAAAATATTAAAGTTGCATCAGAAAAAATATCTGAAAGAACATTGACCGATTTGTTTATAATTTTTTCTTACATTTTTTGAATAACCAATAACTCTGCCATAGGTCACCCCAAGTAATTCGCTACATTTGGTGACTAACAGAGGTGCCTGGGTTCATGGAGGGTCAAGGTTTGTCAAGGTTTTGGTCAGGGCTCTCTCAGAACATCGCCTTTCATCGCAGTGGGAGGGATGGATTCATACTTCCGTCACTCCTGGTGACACTGACCCCGATTCCTATCTACCCCTCATACCTTTTTCCTTTCCAGAATTTCCTCTTTCTCAAAAGGCCCCCCACACAGCATCTTCAAAGATGACATAGGCCCTCAGGCCATCAATTATTTTCCTCGGGGCCTCCTGAGTGGAGCCAATGTAAAAAAAATCAAATTACAGTAGAATCCGTTTATAATGACATCGAAGGGAAATGACAAACACGTCATACTAAGCGGACGTCATAAAAGCATTTTGTAGAATATAAACAAACTCCTGTTTTGTTAAGTATAAATGTATGTTTTTATTTTAATAGAGAGAAACACAGCGTATTTAGACTCGTGATGAGAAAAACACAGACCCTCCCAAACACTGCCGAAGATGTTAGGAATCATGTCGGTCACTATAACTGACATAATTTTCCTTGAAATTAGGACATAATTTATTAAAAATGGGTCAAAATAAGCGACACGTCCACTATAAGCGAAGTCATTATATCCGACTTTGTTACAAAGAATTTAATATGAAAACCAAACTTCGCTGTGTAATTATGTCATATTAAGCGGTTGGTCAATATAGGCGGAGTCATAATAAACGGATTCTTCTCTACTACACAAAGAAAAACTTTAAAAATACGACTGAAACCGAGCCCAGTCGCACTATTTTTCTATGGGTGGCTTTCTTAACATAACTTATTGTATCTACCTAGTGCCTGACATCACTTATTATTACAAAAGAAAATATCTACTGATTTTCCTCGGGCCAAAGGAGGAACAACAAAAAAGAAATGAAAGGTTAAGAAAAAATGTATTTCTTTAAATGCCACGATCACTAATTAATATCATGTTCCGGAAAAAACAAAAACCGGAAAATGTACGAAAATAAATATTAAATTTTTAATTATCAGCCACAATATAATTATCTTATAAATAAAGAATGTACAAAAAACAAGATTTGCATTTTGGTTTATGATATTTTAAGAAGTAAGGTCATGTTAAGTTAATAATATAATACTTAACATGAGTTTTGTGTTGAGTTATATATTATTTTAGTTATGAATAAATATTAACCTTCTTCTTTTATAATTTGCATCATTACATTTTTCGCATATAAGACCATTCGCTCACGGAGCAACTGATAAAACCAGTTTGCAACTCAAGTTGCTCTCCACAGGATGGCAACTTACGAATTTCAATGGCGGTCTGCACACATTCAACTTCTTAAAGACAAGTTATCAACGGGAACGCAACGCAAACGCAACTGATCACTCGCTACTCATTCCATTTCAAACTCGTCTGTCTGATTAAAAAACCTATAATATCAACATTTCTAGGCCCTGATACCTCATATCACTGTAACCAAAGGGATGATAATATATTTATTTGAATTTACTTAATGAGTAAAACCTCAAATTGTAATATTTAATTAAATGAAGACAATATAAGCGAAACTCAATTGAAATTCTGAAAACAGAAAAATCAGAAATCAAAATGATACGATCACATCTAGGACTCGAACCCAGGACCTTCGCCCTGCCAGGGCGCAACTCTACCAACTGAGCTAATGTGTCCATATCCGATTCGGTTATATTTAATTGTACAATTATTCTTTGACTAAAAACTATCAAAATTATCTTCATCCCTTATCAAATACTTTTATTGGCTGCTATCTTTATGTATGATTGCAAGATTCAAACCCGATCTAAATGCTATCAAGATAGTGTCTTGGATAAAATTTTATCCATATTTATTTTTAATATGCGACATCTATTGACTTTACTGCAAATGTAGTATGAATATTTATTTTTATTTTTAACTTAATCAAATCGTAAGATTTAATTAAATGAAACAAAATTAGTGAAACTCAATAAAAAATCTGAAAAAAGGAAAATCAGACGAAGATACGATAATAACAAAATGGATTTTATCTAGAAAGACACTATCTAGAAAACACTCTTAGTTCAGGTTTGAATACTGCAATCGTACATAAATATAGCAGCAATTAAAATACGCAGTAAGAAATGTCGGTAGTTCTTAGTCGAAGTATGATACAGTTAAATTTGACTGAATCGGATAGGGACGCATTAGCTCTGTTGATAGAGTTGCGCCCCGGCAAGGCGAAGGTTCTAGGTTCGAGTCCCATATGAGACCATCTTTTTCTGCTTTTTCTATTTTCAGATTTTCGGTTGAGTTTCGTTTTTTTGTTTTGATTTAATTAGAAAACAAAATGAATAACATTTTTTTTTAATTTCGCAAAGTGGTGATCGTTCAAAAAAATATAAATTTTTGATCCAGAAAAACGAAACATTTCAGACGTATCAATTCAACGCCAAAACAACAAACGTTATAAATTAAATTTAGTTTTATTTGATTCGACTAATTTCATATTCATGAAAGCAATCACAAAATATTGTATCCTTTCAAAATTGGATTAAATATAATTGAAAACACTGAGATTGAATTAAAACTTTGGTCGTTATGTTCAGAAAATTCGGTTTTAATTTCCAGAAGACTTTCACGTCGAAAAGCTGAAAATATTGATGTTGACGAAAAATTTCATGATTCAAATTGATGAAATGGGAAATTTTTCATTGGAAAATCTCCCAGTTCATAAGATCGGATAAGTTGATAAGGACTTTAGTATTTTACGCGATATTTAAATTAATATTTAAAAAAGTCTACTCAATTCTCAATTTTGACCTTGTTACGCCTCTCTTGGGTCGGGAAGTGAGTTAATATCACTTCAAAGATTTGTATTAATTCATTAGAAAACTAAATCTAAACTAAAATAGATATAATTGAAAATAATCTTGCTTGATCAGGTTGTGAACATTACCTAATCATCATCATAAAAAATAAACTTTTTAGAAGATTTGTTTTTAGCATTCCATTTTTGTTGGCGCCAACGGTTCAGTCCCCTGTTAATGGAGTTACCAGCATTGACCCTTCTTTTAACATCTCTACCAGCCTTCCCATCTCTCGTTAACATACTTCCCAAGTTCACAAACTCATCCACCTCCTCTAAATATTTATCGTTCCCAACTATGTTGCACATTAGAACAAAAAATATTAATAAAAATTATTTTAAAAAAGCCCTATTACTACCCAAAAATAAATGTTTTCCAAGATTTCCCGGTTCCACCACTTACAAAAATTTACGACAAAATAGCATTACTACAATTACACAAAGATTTCTTTTATGAAAACAATGTACCATAATTAAATATTAGCAAAAGAATAATATCTGTTGGAGGACTAACCGTGCTACTAGTACGAACCACACAGCACAGCATCACTGTATATTCAAGGATATAAAATTATTTAATAAATTACCCTTAGATATACGGTCGGAAGAAAACTACGACAAATATAAAAAAATTAAAAAAAAATAGTGTAGTACCACTTCATAACTTTACTTATTATTTAAATTGATGTCTTTGCTTTATATCTTACTAGCTTTTCCCCGCGGCTTCGCTCGCATGGTATTACGGGAAATTACTGTAGCGGTTGAACTTATCAATTATCCCCCCTTCTCCTCACCCCCACCCCCTCCCGCATTCCATACATTCATTCCCTTACATTGAGTTTTCAAACATCTCGCCTGCCACCTAAATTTCATAAAGCTATAGCTCAAAGAAAAAAAGAATTATCCAATTTTGTTAATTCGTTCGGAATTTATGCGCTCACAAACATTTCGGATGTTTATTTTTAATTAAATATTTGGAAGTTTGTTAATATAATTAAAAAATTACACTATTCAGTCTTTATAATCGTTACGAATTATATTTTTAATGTAGGAACTCTTATCTGACATTTATTGCAAAACAGAAGCTTGTCCAAAAAAAAAAAACGAATTCTGATATTTGAATTTTCTGCAGTAGTAGCTGACCAGTAGACTGAGTATCTACCAGCATAGAAAATATATCAACATTGTTTCCATAGAAAAGATTTTTTTCTGACGTTAGCAAAAACTCGCTTTTGTTAGCGACAGAAAACGTATAACAAATATAATATATCAATATTTATAATTTCATAACGCCAGAGCTTACCATCATATACAACCTGTAGTCTGCGCATATAATTTAGCTTTATATTGGTGAAAGAATTATTAAAGTCTTTATATTGTGTTATGCGTGAAAAGGTCATAAACGAACTCGAGCAGTTTCGCATTTATAATATTAGTATGGATATCCTTTGTAAAATTACTAATAGTCTTTGTAAAAATATTTTTAATTTTAATTTTTTTTTTTTTTACAGTTAATACCGCACAAGAGTCCCAACTGCTCCCGTCTGGAGCCAGTGAGACTATGGCATCCCCAATCGGGGTATGTTTAAACATGTCAATTTAAACTGATGTAAAAGTATTTAGTTGTCTTCTCCTAAACACAAGCAGCTGCTTTATTAGGAGTGTGATTAAAATATTCATGTCATATTATGTTGTTAAATTGTAACCTTAAAAAATGTTTCAATTAATGAAAAAAAAAAAAAATTGTTTTCTTACTCTCTCTTTCAAATACCAAATCATTAACTCATTCTTCATACATACTTCGTTTATCCTAGTCACGAGAGACTTCGAAAAAAAGTGTTTTGGGAAATTATGCTTATAAAATGGAAACACACGTTTCTAAATATCACAAAAATATCGAAAAAATAAGAATATCAAAATGGTGGCTCGTCCGCGAGAAGGAGAGCTTCTTCCACCCCATAAATTATTTCTCGCTGGAGTGAATAAAAAAGCACCCTGTTTGAGATTACGTAAAAAACCGCCCCGTTTTATGTGGCGCTCTGGTCGTAAATGTCAAGTGTTCCAAATAAAAGAAGAATTGCGCGAAAAGGGACAGGGTAGTTAATAAAGGGTGCGTTAGAGCCCTGAAGTGTTGCGCGATTCCGAGAAACGGCGTTATTCCGGATTAATGTCCGTTTAGGTTGTAATCCCCACAAGCGTTTTGATGTTTTGTTCACGGTGTGAAAGGTGTAAAATATTGAAGGAGTTGAGAATGCGATGAGTTGACAACAACTATCTCCTAGAAAACATTAATTTCCATTGTCCAACACGAAATACAAGGTCACACCAACCATTCCACATCCCGCATTCAAAAACGAATTACACACAACATTCATTTCTCAGAAGGAATACACAAAATATAATAACATCTTTTCAGGCGCTGATATTTTCCATTTGTCCTCAGGCCAATTTACTAAATGCATAAAAGAAAAAATTCAAACAAATTGTTAATTACGAACCCTTTACCCCTGCTGCGTGATTTTTTTTCTCATTCTTATTATGTTGTTTTTTCTCTTTTTATAATAAAAATAATATTTGGATGATTTATACAGCGCCGTTTTGTGAAAAATCACCTCAAGGGCGCTGGTAAATGGCTAATCATGTTTATCCTTTAACGTGAAAATGTATTATTTTTATATCGGTTTATTTCATTTTATCTATTCCACAAACTTAAATCTGTGTTTTTTATTTCTTTTTAAAATATTATTTTTTTTATTTTTCTACAACTTAATGTTCTCTTTATTGTTTTAATCTATGTTTTTTTTGTATATATACTACGCATTTTTGCGGAAACTTCGCTGGTTTATGCGACCATGTATTATATAATTACCTAATATAATATGCATAACTGTTTGTTTCCCCAATAAACTAAAATAAAATAGTATTCGTTTCAGGGGGTTTGCAGGCAGAGAGAACAGACCACCAAACAACTCGATCTTGGCACACACTCCTTGCCTCGTTCACATTCATGCATCGTCTCATACACGTTCTTATTCTGACTCTTGACATGGCCCGATTCAAGCATCTGATTACCTTTTTTTTACATGAGCTCCACACAGGAGGCCCTGAGGAAAATAATTTTCCTCAGAGCCTATGTCATCTTTGGGGATGCTGTGTGGGGGGTTTTTTAAGGAAAGGAAGGGGAGGAGAGTTCTGGGAAGGAAAAGGGTTTAAGGGGTGGGTAGAAATCTGGGTTTCAGAGTGTCCTGGTCATACGCCTCCAAGTCCTAGATAAACCTCACCTCATGAACCCTGGCACCCCTGCTAAATCACCAAACGTAGCAAACCACTTGGGGCGACCTATAGCAGAGGCCTTGGTTATCCAATAAAGGTTCCCGGGACGGCGGTACCCATTCCCGCCTCCAAAATTGGATCGTAACTAATCTAATCGGAACCAAACTTGGTCGTGTAATGTCGTCCTCGGGCGTTCCCGACTTCTTTTATCATTTTACTTTTACCAGATAATAGAAACAATGGGATATGTGGCATGAAAGTGTACTGGCTGTCGTCGAGCTGCGACAAAACAGCACGGACTATCAAAGCAGTGGGTCAATAAAAGTGGTTCAATGACATTTCATCCACTGACAATTAGCCCTCTGGCGTACTTATATACAATGTGCACTCGGTTTAGGGAAAATACGGTACACCTAATTACACAAAATATAAATAATTCACCCCGAAGGGATGTGCAGCCGAATTACAAAAGTATAAAACATATTTTCATTCAAATGCATCAAGGAAAAATCTTCTCTATAAACTGTTTATACCAGCGCATACGTACATACAAATCGACATTGTGTATTAATTCACACCCACCTGACACCGGTTGGATAGAGGACGAGTGGCGCAGATTTTATTTTTTATACAAATTTATAATTTTTTTTCTGATGAAATTTGGCACACTTGACCTTCAACACAAGAAAAAGGTCACCGTCTCCGTCTAACTTTGAAAAACTCTACGTAAAGCCTCTAGCAAGTGTAAAGGGTGTCCATAGGTGGGTGACTTTGTTTTTATACAAATCTGTTTAATTCTGAGTTTGATGAAATGTTGCACACTATCTCCACGAAATTGCAAAAAACCCAACTATTTCCTTTTCCTACCTCTTAGCAGAATGTTGATACTTGTTGGTGAAATTTTGCTCACTCGACGTTCAAAACAAGAAGAAAATTATTAATTACTGTCTTCATTTGATTTTAAAAAAAAACTCTGTGTTAAGTCCAAGCAACGCCGGGAACTTCAACTAACCAATCTGATAAAAAGAAAACAAATAACAGCGTCTATTCACTGTTTGCTTCTCTCATATGTTTCAAAAAACTAAAACGAATTATACTCATTAGCCCTTGACTATTGATTGGCCCAGACCTCCCACACGGCCAATGCAGTCACGTATCACTCTCTATTACACGTTACCGGAAATCACAGCCGGAACCGTTAAATTTTATAATCAATTAAATGGGCCAATTACTTAATCCGATCACGCGACTGTAATATCGCCAATCAATAATCTATCCAAGTTAATAATGGCCCAACCAGACGTTACGGTCATCAAATATCTATTAGAGCAGCGCACCCAGCACTGGAACAACTATTAGATTGATCTATTAGTAAAAAATATTGCTCTGCGACAGTTATCGATCGAAGAATCGTTATTATGTTATTCCTAATCGATTTGTTGATCGTTTTATTGTGGGATTTTTGGTAACAGTTGAAGTCATGTGATGAATTTTGATTGTGTATTATGTCCTCAATTTGTGTACGTTCGTCTCAAGGGCGATTTGTAAGGAAGATTTTAGAACTTCTGAATACGCGCAACTTCTGTTGCGGTGACACACTGTTACGTTACAAATTGTCACGTGGCGGGATTCGAGAATAGACTTCTCCACGGACTGGAGAATAAGGCGCCAATATAGAGGCGCGCGCATTACCCCCTCCCGCGAGCGACAAACCGAGCCGCCGCTAGACCAACTCTCGAGCGGCAGCCCGGCAGTCTTCAGCAAGCGAGCTTCCAGGGCCCACGTTTCGCGCGAACATGGGCGACACCAGTTCAGTTTCGCCGTTTGTGCACTTCCGGTCCACGCTGTTGGCCCATAAACCAAACGTGAGTCAATTACCATGTTACCCTTTGTGTGCAATTAAATGTTTTAGCCCATAAACCACGCGTGATAGAGAGTAGAGACGGACATTCAAACTAACTTTCAGCTAGGATCGTTCCTTTTATGTATTATTGTGTCTCCTAGAATTGAATAAACTGTTTATGTGATAACCTACCGTGTTTTGCTTGACGAGAGAGGCCCTGGGAGAATGGAGAAGCGTGAAGTTCCGAACCACAAGCACTAGCCTTGAGGTTACGAGAAATCCTGCTTGCACCGAATCCTGAGCTAGTTTTATTTGGGGCAGATACAGCAACTAATTGTATTAAATATGTGGGAGCTTTCTCCAACCCTGCCGATAGCATCAGCACGCCCGTTGACGCTAACACTGGCGCTAAACGTGGGGCCATTTAAATTTTTTTTCTGTTCCACCACGGCCTCGTTCCCAAGCAACAATTGTAAACTCTGAAATGTTATTATGATGTATTGTTTATTCCCAATTGTCTAGCACTTCCAACAGGAATCTCGGCGCGAACGTAATTTCGAATCACAATTTAAATTATTACGGGCGCGATTTTATCATTTGTGACTCGTCACTCGACAAAATATTACCGGTATTCCAACGCAAGGTGCCCAACCTAGGAAGTTGTCGCTGCGAATAATACAGTGATTACAAAGTGTCGGCCGATTAAAATTGCTATTTTCAATACAAGTGAATAGTGGAAATAAACACAAATTAAAGAAGAATTTATTCAACAATTAAAATCATGTACATGATAAACAAATCATCCGCTTGGTCTCGAAAGTGCTAAATATTTTTAATAATATACTATATTGCAGCACGCTGGTACGTCTCTTAAACGGACACTTGCTGACACCTAGGGAACAAGTGGATTTAAATTCTTTCTGTCATTTGACAATTAAGTATTTTTGACTCTGTCGTCTGATGATACCGGGTCATGCCGAATCACATTCGAATAATGCAAAAAATACTAAATTCGCGTTGACGTGGATTCCTTGACATCTGACACTATAATACCTTGTCAATTGACAAAGAAGGTAATATCTTGTCGAAAAGACGAAGGGAATTCGCGTGTAAATACCAAAAATTGGTGCTGTTTAAAATCAGGCTATAGGAAGCCGCGTAATGAAACCATGCCCCCAAGATATTGTTGAATTCTCAAACAAATTACTTCCACGAAAACTTGTGAAAATTTTTTTTCGATTTTTCCTTTTTTCGATTTTTTAATTTTCGAAATTTTTTTTCCAAAACGCTTGGAGTTTTTCTTAAAAACGCAGTGCCAGAGGAAAATCGCTGCCCAAATTTTCTCCAGTTTCGGACTCTGAAAATTTTTTTCGATTTTTCCTTTTTTCGATTTTTTTAATTTTCGAAATATTTTTTTTCCAAAACGCTTGGAGTTTTTCTTAAAAACACAGTGCCAGAGGAAAATCGCTGCCCAAATTTTCTCCAGTTTCGGACTCTGAAAATTTTTTTCGATTTTTCCTTTTTTCGATTTTTTTAATTTTCGAAATATTTTTTTTTCCAAAACGCTTGGAGTTTTTCTTAAAAACACAGTGCCAGAGGAAAATCGCTGCCCAAATTTTCTCCAGTTTCGGACTCTGAAAATTTTTTCGATTTTTCCTTTTTTCGATTTTTCTTAATTTTCGAAATTTTTTTTTCCAAAAACGCTTGGATTTTTCCTAAAAAGCACGTGGCCAGAGGCAAACCTCTGCCCAAATTTTCAAATAACCCAAACACTTACAAATACGCGTTTTTTCGCAGAAGCATTTTGTAAAAAAAAAAAATATATATACGTCCCCAGTGGTCAATCCCTGGCAAAAATTTCTTTCCAATTACGGATAAAGAGTCGAGTTCTCGTTTTTCTCCCAACGTAAGGTCACCCTGACACGACCCTATACACTATGGAAGTCCCTCAAGTCACGCTGGGTATAATCCCCCACATTTCTACGTCAAAAAAGGAAGAACTACTACAGGCCCTGAGAAGTAGAAAGATTTCTCCCAGGAATAAATCCAAAAAATGCCTTATTCAATATGCTTCTTTCTACAACAAAAAGTACATCAGGAAGCACATCACGTTCAAGGAAGAAGACATCGTCTGGAGGAGAAACAACACTCTGTCACAAGGTGCGCTGTATTTCTCTGCCAAATTGGCACCCCGTTTTGTAAAGACGAAAGTCCTAAAGAAAATCTCAGACCTGGTTTACCGATTGTCCGACATCTCTGGTAAACACATAGGTAACTACCACATAAAGGACATTGTAAAAAGTGGGAACATGGAAACAAACTCCATTGCCACGCCCGTATAACCCCAACGGTTATTCCTTGACTCCTAGCAACCATTCGTCTACACCGTGACATGGATCACTATGGAAGTCAACCCTTTTGTTTCGTCACTAATGAGCGGCCTCTCGTAAACGATTGTCACTCATTGGGACACTCAAACGAAACCTTTCTAGCTCTGGCACAGTGTTGTCAACTGTAGCCAAAGTCATGGAAGAAATATAATTCTCCCTTGTGGTTTCGTTTCATTTTATTTTATTTTTGTTTGTATAAATATCTCGTCATCACCAGTCATTCGCCTCTAATTGCTGCCCCAGGTGTCAAACCTTGGAAACATCGTTTTTTTTCTAAGCATGCACACCTCTACCTGAAATTGATCACTTCGGAGAAAGGAATTCCCTGTGGCTTACTGCAAGTAGTCAGAGACTACGTGCCCAAGGTTTTGTGCATCGTCACAACTAGCAGCATCACATTTTCACATCATCATGTCATACCTCGTCACCCCTTTCTAAATGTTAGAAAAATCTTTTTTGTACATTAAATATCGGGTCCTCGCCAAAGTGCATCTAACCCTTATGTCATATGTAGTTAAATTAGGTAAGCAAACCTGTGTAAACCCACGGCGGTATCAGATGTTTGCTACCCGTTCTAAGTTTTTTTTTCTGTTTTTTAAGAAAATAGAATGGCGCTCAATAAATAACCCTAATTGCTCTAGCTCTCCCCAGAACTGAATGTGGAGTCTGGAAAGTATCGTTATAAAAGGGACAACTTTCAACGTGCCTCTTCATTAACGATAAAATTTTTTTACAACATTTCAGCAACATTGAGTCACCCTGGGTCTCAACTGCTCAAACTGAAATTTTGGGGTTGCCTTGTTGTGACTTATCACGTGCAAAGTACGAGGTCACAACAAGAAGCCAGGTCTCCAAGTGAACCACCCTGTGAACAACCCATCCCATTATTATAATTTTCATAACACCAAGGTGTGTCCATCGCAGTCTGTTTAAGTAAGTAAAACCTAGAAGGTCTTAAACACTCAAATCGGACCAATGTAAATAATTTTCCTTGTCAAACAACGATAAGCGCATGTCTTGTATTGTTGCTACCATCGTACGTGTAAGTACAACAAAAGTTGTACCATCACGATACGATACTCTGTGCGTAACCAAAAGGGTTGTACCACAAAGGATCTCTTTTGCGGTAAGCTTAGATGAAATTCACATTCCATCAGCACGCCAGAATTTTTTTTGTCCCTTAATTGTTGAAGTATAAAATCTTGGCCAGATCTTCAAATATGTTTTTGCCTTTGTGCAAGTCTTTAACGTACGCTAATATGGATTTATTATGCTACGGTATTGTTGTACTAAGTACATCAGTATGTCTCGCCGTCTGTATTGAATAGGTACCTTTATATGAACGTTAACCTTTGTTGCCATCATAGGTGGGAACCTTATAAAATCTGCCGTCATAGATGGGAATCTCAGAATATCTACTAAATGCGATACGGGGAGCCCGTTATAATTACTCTGTGGGTTTTTGTCAGAAATGTCATAAATACCTAGTCTTTTGCACCTCCCTTCAATACTGGGCAACCCAGTTGTAATTCGTTCATTGTTATCCGTGAAGACGTTATAAAACTTACTTGCAAATCTTTTGATTTTGCAATCTTGTACGCTATACGTGAAGACGTTATAATACTCACCATGAATCGTGCGAACGAAATAATATCAAACCTTTATGTGTGAACTACTCAATGTAGTCCACACCCCTTTTTTGTAATCATTAATATGCCCGTGGACTTCCTGTCACAAGAACCCAGGAACTATCTACTATCTCAAAAGGACTAATCATACGCTTCACTCATGATTATGGGGCATCGTGTCGTGGGAGTTAAGTTGATGGACACAAAAACACCTAACTCGTTGTCTGGGAGACGAACAAAGAAAATCCCCAGGTTTGTGAGATTTGAGCAAGGGTCTGTCATTTCTCGCAAACAAGTAGGAGAATAAAACGACCCCTAATCTTCTGCCCAATACACGTAGAGGATTAGACTTTTATGTCAGTGTATTCTTTTGTCCAACACTACCAAATATTATTGTAATGTGCCAGGATGACTGCTGTAGACCTTGTTTCACCTCCACCCAGAGGTCGAATTTCGGAAATAGCCGAGTCCCCAGCAGTTTTCTTCGTTCAAATGTTCCCAACTATCACCCCTCCCCTTCCTCGAAATTATCCGTGAATGGGGATATATGCGTTACGCACTTGGCGTTTCGTTTGTCAAATGGGACAATCTTCATACGCGGATCCTTTCAACTTCCTACTCCTTTCCCAGTTGTCATTATTGTAATGTGCCAGGATGACTGCTGTAGACCTTGTTTCACCTCCACCCAGAGGTCGAATTTCGGAAATAGCCGAGTCCCCAGCAGTTTTCTTCGTTCAAATGTTCCCAATTATCACCCCTCCCCTTCCTCGAAATTATCCGTGAATGGGGATATATGCGTTACGCACTTGGCGTTTCGTTTGTCAAATGGGACAATCTTCATACGCGGATCCTTTCAACTTCCTACTCCTTCCCACTTTGTTATAACTAATCTTGTACGCAATGTTTTGTTTTTCGAAAGTAGAAAAAATGCTACCGTATAGACGTGAGCATAGGTCATGGAAGACCAACTTCTTTCGAATGGGGAATTTTGTTATACGTACAATCCCTCAACCACGTATTCTTGGAAATGTATTTGGTAAAGAAAAAAAACCAAAAGGGGTTACACAGAACCTGTCCTTGAATACGTACCTTTGTAACATGTATTAGGAATTAGCCACATTTAGTTAGCTCTCTCTCCGTCTCTCTCTCTACACGCCAAACAAATCCAACTTTTTCTCAACATGCACACTTGTTTCTCTCCAAACTTTTTTCATCATTGGTCTACTAGGCAGGTAAACTTCAAGAATTTTGTTCTAATAATAATTTTTGCCGGATTTTAAAAAAAAAACCAGCAGCTCTGCACCCTATCTACATCTGCGCCTCTTCATGCTGCCCTCGCTACCGTCACGGAGGCCCCTTGCCTTCAATCCCTGCGTACCAAAAGCACCCGACCGCATCTAACATAACCTAGTGTGAGTCGTGCGTGTAGTTGCGAATTGTATCACCACAAAGAACCGACACTCAAAACAAACCCGAGCACGCCAGCTCTAGGTTGGTTCCTGTTTCTGCTGCCATTATGCAAATGTTCCTGCTGCATAATGCAAATGCTCTGCTGCCATTATGCAAATGTTCCTGCTGCATAATGCAAATGCTCTGCTGCCATTATGCAAATATTCCTGCTGCATAATACAAATGTTCCTGTTGCCCTTGTGCAAATGCTCTGCTGCCATTATGCAAATGTTCCTGCTGCATAATGCAAATGCTCTGCTGCCATTATGCAAATGTTCCTGCTGCATAATGCAAATGCTCTGCTGCCATTATGCAAATATTCCTGCTGCATAATACAAATGTTCCTGTTGCCCTTGTGCAAATGTTTCTGCTGCCATTATGCAAATGTTCCTGCTGCATAATGCAAATGCCCTACTGCCATTGTGCTGATGCTCCTGTGCCCTTGCGCAAGTGACAATACCAACGATTGTTCACAAAACAATCCCACTACATACAAAAACCAGTGTACCAGCCACCAATTGCGATTCCACTCTCCAGTACTTCAATGGTTTCGTACTGGCTCACCCACAGGATCCGGAAGCAGTTACCCTTTCGACCTCTGTGACAGGTAGAACTCTCCACACCACCTAGAAGCCTCATCATGTGTTCTCTTCCTCGTAATTTCTTAAAGGCCCTAGTGTCCCTTGAGTGTAATCTCAAATGGGCCAGGTTACTGTGACAAAGTAACCTTGTAACTTCAGTGAAACGTTCAACCACCCCAGACATCCTACGCAAACCACGTTCGCAAACATTAGCTCACAGACCAATGATACAATTTTAGAGTTTTTTTTCTATCACTGCATAACCCTTGTACCTTTCTTCAACAGATCCTTGTTCTTTGCAACTGTATTTATGTATGCCACTGCCTTTATATACATTTATTGACAATTCCTTGTTACACCATGTATCTTCTCTTTTGTGTTCTGTTCATAACTATTCTCCAGCTAGGAATCTCTCTCTCTCTCTCTCTCTCTCTCCTCGTTTCTCTTAAATGTTTTTGGCACAAGTGCTGAAAAGGTAAGAGGATTTATTAGTCCTACAGCTCCATTACCACGTCGCTTTTATTGCGGCGAGGGGGGAAGTGTTACGTTACAAATTGTCACGTGGCGGGATTCGAGAATAGACTTCTCCACGGACTGGAGAATAAGGCGCCAATATAGAGGCGCGCGCATTACCCCCTCCCGCGAGCGACAAACCGAGCCGCCGCTAGACCAACTCTCGAGCGGCAGCCCGGCAGTCTTCAGCAAGCGAGCTTCCAGGGCCCACGTTTCGCGCGAACATGGGCGACACCAGTTCAGTTTCGCCGTTTGTGCACTTCCGGTCCACGCTGTTGGCCCATAAACCAAACGTGAGTCAATTACCATGTTACCCTTTGTGTGCAATTAAATGTTTTAGCCCATAAACCACGCGTGATAGAGAGTAGAGACGGACATTCAAACTAACTTTCAGCTAGGATCGTTCCTTTTATGTATTATTGTGTCTCCTAGAATTGAATAAACTGTTTATGTGATAACCTACCGTGTTTTGCTTGACGAGAGAGGCCCTGGGAGAATGGAGAAGCGTGAAGTTCCGAACCACAAGCACTAGCCTTGAGGTTACGAGAAATCCTGCTTGCACCGAATCCTGAGCTAGTTTTATTTGGGGCAGATACAGCAACTAATTGTATTAAATATGTGGGAGCTTTCTCCAACCCTGCCGATAGCATCAGCACGCCCGTTGACGCTAACAACACAAAGCAATGTCTCTTGGACAAAAATAGGAAAATCAACATTCGAATTCATGAAATTTGGTTCTAGTATTGTTATTGTAAAGATATGAATCAAAACTCTCGTGACATAAGTCATTTGCTCACAACTTAGGCATTACCAAGAGAGATGCACTAATCACATCATCAGTTGCATTCTACCACTTGAACAAAGAATAGGTATCGTTTACACCGTAGGTTCTCAACGTGGGCAATTTGAGACTTTCAGGGGGCAGTAGAAGACCCAGAGTTGCACAGTGGGGGTATGGGCAGGTAAAAATACTAACACTTATGCAAGAATTACTACTATTTAATGTGACCAATGTAAGATTCCCATAGGCGCATAAAATAGTAAAATGTGGTCGTAAAATACCCAGCGTGTCAGATATATTTATGGACAGAAAAGTCACCGACGTAGTAGTTACGATGTGAGACAATTGGATTTTTTTAGACGGAGATAATTTCACCAAACACGTTGAACACGCAGAAGTGTACTAAAGAGCGAAATATACAATCGAAATCTAGGAATTATTGACAAGCACTACCCGTTAAAAACCAATGACCAGAACACATCAAAGTAATTTTTGCGCGGTCTTTCGAAATATCATCCAACGTTCAACAGGTCAAAAAGGTTAAAGTTTTAGTGAGTGCTAAATAGATTTGATGTGAAAAAAAGGTTTTTGAAGTATGTAATTCCAGTACGTGCATATCTTTATATGTGTAATTTTGTCCGTGTGTAATTTTAGCAGTAATATTGGTACCTGAAATTCACCCCTGTATAATGCAGTCATATTAACAATTGTTACATGTATTTTGTTATAACGCACATCGAAGCGTTTTTAATTCGGACCGAAATATAAATTTACCCAGAGTTTGGTTTCCGTTTTCTTTACATCAGAGAATTGCTTATCAAACAAATAATGAATCATCCATTTATTAACGTGCTGGTTCTCCATTTAATAAATGATGTAAATGCTCCCTGGTACCTGCTACCTCCAGAAATAACTTCCAAGCTTTGGCAATGCAGGAAATGGCATTCACCACGGCTGAATAATCCAACAGGAAATACGTTGAAGGAAACCGGGGATTTCCCCAACGAATCACACCGCACAGGGATGGACCCGTCACCGGGGATTCCGCCCAAACTTGATCAAATATTCTACCAGCTTAACAGCATTAAAGAATAATGATTTCGCAGTCCCTTTAAAAATCAGAGCCGCACATTAGTACACAAAATGTACGCTTGTTAAAAAATGTAGTAAATCAAAATTAAAAATCTTTCAGACCGGAATTAAAATTGACAGTGATAGAATATATTTAACGCGAATATATTTGAGAATAAATTTGTAGATTAATTTGAAAATTTTTGGTGTTTTTTAATTATTCATAGCTGGTTCCTGGCATGCGCTGCTACGCCATTCACAGAAATACATTGACTCTTCCTTCTTATCCTTTTCCGTGCGTCCCCGTCCCCGTTCCCTTCCACCTTTCCGCCTTCCCCATCCCTCGTCTCTTCCCTCTCCACAACTCTCCACAAACCCCACCTTCCCCCTACCTTTTCTCCCTCCTGCAAAAATATATGAAATACACACATTTTCATTTATACAAATTTCATTACGTCAGAACTTACCATTATATACAGCCTATGTTACTTGCTGATAATGTAGGTTTCTATTGGTGAAAGAATTTTAAAAATTGGTTCACTAGTTTCGGAGTCTATTCAATGCAAACAAACAAACAATCAAATATTTCCTCTTTATAATATTATATTACTAGCTTTTCCCTATTAGGGGAAATTACTGTAGCGCTTGCACTTATCAATTATCCCCCCTCCTCCCAAGTTTATTGCTACTTTCATTTGAAAGAACATTACATATCAGATAGTTATTTTAAATAAAATTAATTGTACACTTATACCAATAATATAATTTTATGAAATTCGAAATGGGAAACGGATATGGGTTTTATTTTAAAATTAGCTTTTTTACATTAGACGCTGAAGAAAATAATTCTCCACAGGGCCCACGTCATCTTTGGGGATACTGTGTGGAGGGTCTTTTTAGGAAAGGTAGGAGAGGAATTTCTGGTAAGGAAAAGGCTATGAGGGGTGGGTAGGAATCTGAGGTTATTGTGACCAGGAGTGACGGACGTATGAATCCATCACTCCCACTGCAGTGCCGCCAATCCGGAAACCATTCATTGGATAACCAACGCTTCTGCGGTAGTTCACCCCGAGTAGTTTGCTATCTTTGGTGACTTGGTGGGAGATCCAGGGTTCATGGAGTGAGGTTTGTCCGGCTCTTGGTGGCGGATTCGACTGCTCACCTGCTACGTCAGATCGAGAGACAATGATTGAGGGAGGCCTTTTGAATTCTCCAGGCGGA
Organism: Glyphotaelius pellucidus; assembly: GCA_936435175.1. Taxonomy (NCBI): domain Eukaryota; kingdom Metazoa; phylum Arthropoda; class Insecta; order Trichoptera; family Limnephilidae; genus Glyphotaelius; species Glyphotaelius pellucidus. The sequence continues at coordinate 17,653,442 of OW386558.1, read as the reverse complement.
CTCTCTCGATCCATCGCCTTTCACCGAAGTCGGAGAGATGGATTCACTCCTGGACACACTGACTTCCAGATTCCTACCATCCCTCATACCTTTTACCATTTCGGAACTTCTTCTCTTTTTTTTCTTAAAAATACCCGCCACAGACAGATGAAGGCCTTGATGGAAATTATTTTCATTAGGGATTCCTGTAAGGAGCTAATTTCCAAAAAAAAAAAACAAATTGAAATAATAGCCTTAAAATTTACATCCCGAAAAGACCGCGAAAAAAGGTTTACACAAAAATAATCACCTTTCAAAATATAAAAATAACTACCGCTAGAACTAGTTAAAAAATAACACGCAAAGCCAATTACACCAGCAATTGGAAAACGAAAACCGCCAATTTTTATTAGAAAAGAGGTTTGGAAAATTTTTAATATTAATGCATTTTCAAATATACAGATGGAATGAAATGATTAACCCCACAGACCTCAGGCCTATTTTGCCGGAAGGTCGAAATAATTCTGCTTTGCATTAAAATTAAAATAAATGGAATACTTTTTAATGCATTCAAAAATTGAAAGGTGATGAAATACGTTTTCAATTTTTATAATTTGTAATGTATACATAAATTTTTTTGAATAACGTTTTATTTATTTTTTTTAAATGGCTTACCTTAAGTTTTATTTATTTATCGTACTTATTATTTCATTTTCCTCGAATAGTAAATAATAATATCAATATTGCATGATCCGACTTACGACCGATTTGCCGGAACCGATCGCGGTCGTAGGTCGACGAATACCTATACTGACGTAATCGGTGGTCGTCCTTTTTCTTCTCACGCGTCTTGTTTGAAAACAAGAAGGACGGAAGATAACAGAATGCAGACGTAACGTACGATCTCTCGCTGGGACCAAAACAACACAAAGGTGAGAAAAAAATCCTTCAATCCGCCTGATTATTTGTGGACTTAAATTTATTTATTTATTTGTATGAGGCAAACAACTTTTAGGTACATAGGTACAATAGATATAGAGATACATAATATAAAAGTTAGATAAAGTCAAGCCAAAAAGATCTCATATGTTAGAGTTACTTGGAGATGGAGTTTTATTATAAATTAAAATTAATTTAAAGTGAGGAGCAGAGGAGGAGGAGGAAAATAGGATAAGGATAGGAGATAATTCCTGTACGTTCCACACTCTTGTATTAATTTTCCATCGTACGCTTTACTTCTATTCGGTATTTCTGAAGGGTATTGTTAAAGATATTGTAAAATTTTGCATTATATTGCGCACATATACGGGGAATCGGAGAATTTTTTCTAATGTTAGTTCGACTAGTGGGCAAATGAAACAAGTTGGATTGTCTAGTTCATCTTGTCGGAATATGAATTTTTATTAAGTTAGTAAGCTCTGGCGTGTCCAGGCCATTATTCAAAATTTTAAATAATAAGATTTGGTCAAAAATTAAACGCGGTGTGTAAAGGGAGTTAAAGTTGTGGAAGTTTAAAGATTCGGTGTAATTTTTTTTTATAATTTATGTGATTATTTTTTTTTTTATATTTATGCTTAGAAGTATTCAAAAGAAAAGCTTTATTTTGATGTTGCAAAAAATTGAAAGTTTAACTATTATTCTAGCCCGAAGAAATTGTTTTATTTGACTGTCAGTTCGCCCCTGTTCATGAGAAACCTGTCTACCGCTGCAGCCATAGACTGATTACTCTCTGAGTTTACAGATTATGTGTGCTTATGTACTCACTTTTCTGTGTAATAATATAATGAGAAGTTTTCGCCAAGCCGGGTTACTTCTCGTTAGCTATTCTTTGTGAATTATTCTCGGCGGTTACCGGTAGGGAGAGGGGAAGGGGAAGAGTCTAGGAAACTAGTAGATGAGCGGTTACCGGTTGAATATTTTGTAACTTCCCCCAAGCATATGTTATGTGGAAATATTGTTATTTGTTTGCAATTTTTGAAAGCACATTAAATAATTAATTAAATGGAAAGGTAAACTGGAATTTTATCAAGAAAAATAAATATATTACGTATCAGAAATCTGTCGTGAATGTTAGTATTTCATGTTAGAATATTAGACTTTTTCCTAATAACACTTTTTTTTTGTTACATTAGCTCTATACAGGAGGCCCAGGGAAAAACAATTTCCCTTGCGGCCTATGTCATCTGTATGGAGGTTCTTTTCAGGAAAAGGATGAAATGGAAGTTCCAGGAAGGAAAAAGTTACGAGGGGTGAGAAGAAATCTAAGAGTTCGATGGTTGAGTGTACGAATCCATTCCTTCCACTGCGGTGCAAAACGGGCCATCTCGATCCAGTCCATCACGCAATAGAAAGGATAGAATTACAAATAAAAATAATTTGAAGTAGATAGGTCTACTTGTATTACTAATAATGTATTTCTGAAAATACCATTAAAATATCTTTGGATGTTCGAAAGTAATTCGTTTGTTTATCAGTTCTTCCTTCGGTTTTCCTTATTAGTACAAGCTTTATCTCAACAAATTTATTTTGCAACTGATGTTATAATTGAGCTCTTGCCCGGAAGAACGTTGTATCCAACAATATTCAATTTCCAAGAAAAATTTAAAAAAAACAAAAGCAGTTATGTTTCGTAACATTTGATATTTAAAGTTCATTTCTTTTTTTCTTTTTTTAAAAGAAAGACAAACATTCCCGGGTTACGAATAACCCAACAATGTTTGAAAATCTCCTACTACCACCACAGAAAGCCGAAAATGTTGCTTGTGTTGTGATGGAGGACTTAGCCGGCCGAAGAATCGAACACGGGACGCCCGAGTGGGAACCAAACGCGATGCCCACTCAACCACCGACCAGTCGTATATAACATACAATTCTTAAAAGTTTTAATAGAGAAGTCGTCTAGAAAGGCAAATAAATTAGAGTATTTCTAAAATTTACGCTGAATTTGTGGATGGAATAATGTTGTATGTATATGAACACTTTCACATACAACGTTATTCCACATAAGTTTTTTTTTTTAACTTTCTTTTATAATATACTAGTAGGTACCCGTTATGCGTTGCAATGCCATTAAAAAAAAATTGTCACCTTCCTTACCCTCCCTCTCCTGCCATCCTTCTCTGCCGCTAAAATATAATACCCACATTTTTAAACCACAATTTCATAACGCCAGAGCTTACTATTATATGTAGTCTATAACCATAACGAGCGTGCGCACAACAAATCACAAAAGTTTCATCGCAATCGGATGAACGGTATGGCAGCGCATAAAATACGAACAAACAATAAAACTGATTTTAATATACAAGAGAAGATATAGATTATTGATGATAGGCAGTTCCAATTTTTAAAATTAAAAGTTCATTGACCTTGTACAATGTTACGCATGACGCATGAAAATTTCACATCACTACTTACCCACCCTAAATCTGAGTGCGAGTTGCAAATTTAAAAAAAAATATGTGAGTATGGTTTTGCTACCCAAAAATCCAAACATAAGCGTGTTGAAATAAATATTTCAATGTGGTTTACCAATGAAATAGTGGTTAGGCTAAAAAAAAACTGATAACATTTTCCTGGCATTCTTGTTGCGCGTAATCCGATAAATTTTTCAAATAATTAACTATGAAGAATTTCAATTGCTTGCCGCTAAAAACGGGTGGCTAAATTGACCGGGCAAACTGTTTATTTACGCCCTAGTGAGCTTTTACAAGAAAAGTAAATATGCAATACAGTTGTGTTAGGTACATACAGTAGACAATATATAATAGCAATACAGTTGTGTTAGGAACATACAGTGTACAATATATAATGAATTATGTTTAAATCATGGCAAATTAAAATTAATATTATGTAGTGTATTCACTAACGAGTCGTGAAATCATACATCTCGGTGAAGTGATTATAAAGACTTCGTTTTAAAACTAACATTGAATCTTTAAACACGTCTACATCATTCCCAAATTTATTTCCAAAATGATGTTTTCTGTTTATAGGTGTATGAGCTTCATAGTTAGTTTTAAAATTGTCACAGAAAAAGGTAGCACTTTGCCTCGTGTTTCTGGTCGGTACATGCAATTTTATTTTGGCGAGAATTTCAGGATTCTCAATGCAATTATTGATAATTTTATTTAATTGTACCCGGTCAGAGATGATTTGCCTATCTGACAATAATAATTAGTATTTTCGAATTTTGCATCTTTAACATAATTATTGCTTGCTTAGTTTTTGTTTATACCACATTCATGGGGTGAGATTTGTTTGGATCTGGCGGCGGGTGACCTGGACACACTGAACCTTTGATTCCTGCCCACCCCTCTTACCTTTTTCATTCTCAGAACTTCTCCTCTCTTCTTACTTTCATTTAAAAGACCCCCTACACAGCATCCCAATATATTTTTTATTATTTATTAGTTTTATTTTAGTTAATTCTACTTTTAAGTTTACAATTTCCTAATTAATTATATCATTTCATATTTCAAACTATATTTTTTCTTGTTTTATGTATCTCCTACAATACGTTTTGAACTTTTCAATTGGTGCGGCCTTTAAAGTTTCTGGTAGAGTGTTGTATAACTTCATCCCTTTGTATAAAACGGAAACTGTTCTGCGTATTCGTTTTGTCCTTTTTTGTAGCCTGATTTCCTTGCAAGTCCTTGTGTTATGTCCGTGAATGTCCATGTTGTATATAATTTTGTTTGAGAAGTATTTTGGTAACATGTTGTTCACTATTTTATGAATAAATATCATCGTGTGCAGGGTCAAAATCTGTTTCACGGTTAGCCAATTTAATTCCTTTAACATTTTATTTACTTTTGAGAATCTATTTCGCCGAAGTATTATTCTCATTGCCCTGTTTTGGAGAATTTGAAACTTATTTTGTTCTCGTTCATTACACAGGAAAAGGATAGTTGAGCAGTAGTTAAAGTGTGGAGCAATAATTGAATTATAAATAGTGACTGCAGTTTTTCTAGAAAGTTTTTGCCGAATTCTTCCCAAAAATATGACAGGCTCTGAGAGAAATTATTTTTCCAAGGGCCTCCTGCGTGGAGTTAATGCGTAAAAAGGTATAATTTTGGCCACCCGTTATCAATTGACGAGTATTTGAAGTATTTTAACCAACATCGAGCTTTGCAGTCAATACTTTTTACCAATTTGATTGAAATCTCCAACAATATATTTTATAAAATCAGTTTAAATAGCAACACGGTACAATAACCAAAAAAACATCATTTTAATACTTTTGGCCGTGAAAACCTGAAACTCAATTAAAAACTGTTGAAAAAACCTTTAAATGCCGAAAATTGCTGCATTTTTGTCAGGATTGCGGAATTCACAATTTTATACGAAATAACGCGAAATTTGTTATTTTTCTTGTGTTTTTCTGTTATTTTAAAATAATAAGGACCTGATATACCACATTTACATCTTTGTCTAAGGCTTTGATAATCTTGAAAAGCCGTAGGTACAGTAAAACACAAAAAAGTTTACAATAACATCACAAGTATTATAACTTTTGTTGTGAAATAAAAATGCTTTGCGAGATCTTATAATTACGGAGTTTCACTCACGACTCTTTTGCGGTATCAAATAAAAATAACAATAAATTCAACTGACCCCACTAAAGCATTTGTTTTACAAGTAGATAAAATTCCAGTCACAACCATCCCCTATATCATAACCGCAAAACATTCCAGCATCCGTAGTGAAAAAATGCGGTTGCCACTTTAAAAAAATATCGTAGCTTTTGTTTTCGCGGTTGGCAACACCGAAATAATAAAATGGGTTAGCGGATTGCCACTAGAGGGGGTATTGGGTCAAGTTGTTTGTGGTGAAGGGATGGAGGACAGGGAGGCATCTATGGAAAAAAGCTTGCGGTGAAGGAAAATGGGAGCTTTTTTATAGTTTTTTGACGGCGAATTGTAGAAAAAAGTGTTAGCGGCGAGTTCCGTGTAAATAAATAAATTCTACTTTAATATTTTTTAAGCATTCAAGGATGCTAGGCAGATGGTCTTCTTAAGGAGTAGTAAGAGTGATCCATTGTCTTAATGAGACCCGTGTTTTAATAAGGAGGCAACATAAAAAAAGCATTTTTTTTGCAAATGCTCCACATAGAAAGTCCTCAGGAAAATAATTTCCCTCGGGCCTCTTATCTTAGAGGATGTTGTGTGAGGATTCTTTTTTTAAGGAAACTGTGATGATCTATCTTTTATAGGATGCCATGCTCAGGATGCCTGAATCGTGAGGATCTGGATGCCCAATATGTGAGGATCCAGTTTCCTTTGATGGATTTGAGTTGTTACACAATTAAGTACACAATTACACCTCTGCCCTGATGATGGACATTATAACGCTGTCCGAAACGTTGGCTAAAGAAGGAGGTGGCGGAACACGGCATATATAATATAGGCGTGACTCAATCGAAAATCTGAAAACAGAAAAATCAGAAAAAGATTAGAAAAAGGACCTCTCGCTTTCCGGGCGAACGCGCTAACCACTGCGCCACGGTGTCGACATCCAATTCGGTCATTTTAACTGTATCATACTTCGAGTAAGAACCAACCATACTTTCTCATTTTTCTTTACGCATATTCTATTGGCAGCTATCTTTATGTAATTAGGTTGTGAAAATCTAAAAATTTATTCGTTACTTTTATTACGAGATATGAACAATGTGTGCTTCCAGGAAGCCTATGTACAAAGAGAGGATGAATGGACAACAATCATACCCTTTTACACCTTAATCATGCTATCTCACTCATACACGCATGTCTCTTTCATAACGTAGGACATACGTTCACCACAGAAACTAAGAAGAAGTTCTGGTAAAGAAAAAGATACTAGGGTTTGGTACGAGTCAGAGGGTCAGTGTGTCTAGGAGTGACGGACATATGAATCCATCCCTCCAACTTCGATGCAAGTCAAAAGGCTGGAGAGGTCTAGGTTAGGTCTCCCTCAACTCTTGATTCAGCCCACCACGCAGTCGGTGGGTGGACACATCCACCGCCAAGGTCTAAACGAACCTCACCCCATGAACCAGGGCATCCCTAGTAAACAACCAAACGTAGCAAACCATTTGAGGTTCCTATCGCAAAGGTGTTAAGGTTATCGAATAAATGGTTGACGGAGCAGCGGTACCCATTCTCGCCTTCCAAATTGAAGTGTCTCGCATATTGCTTTTCCAAAAGAAAGTTATGCAGCAAAAGCAAGGATCGTAAAAGCGACTTATTCTCAGAAGGAATTTAATTTGTGTTTTCATGTTTTGTACACGTGCAGTGTTTTTTGGTACCAAATGACTCAAATAGCGTTTTGGAGTTGCCGAAATAATCGGCAGAGAAAGCACAGCATTTCCAGACGTCTGTAATCCGTACGCGCAATCCTTGATGGCCAAGTGGTTAAAAACGTTATCCCTATAAGATAAAGATCTTAGGTTATATTCCCAGTTGCGACCGTTACCTTTTCAATTTCTTTGTCTCGTTTCATGTTTTGCTTAAATTGATTAGTATTTTAGTCTGAATCAATGATTAAATATTCAATTGATGAATATAACCTTCAAAAGTTATTGAAAAAGCAATAACAATAAAATTAAAGAAAATATTACGAAAAATAGTTCTGCTTAAATTTGACCAACCCTTTCCTGTTTAAATTTGCGTAAGATTATCGCAATGTGAAATTTGTCCCCAGTGGCTTAGTGGTAAAATCTAATGGAAAACAGGCAGGCTTAGCTTCTCAACCCCACCCTTGACACAACGTCAAGAGCCGTTTAGCAAAAACGGGTCACTGAGGGTCGCTCCAACGGACTAAACCCACGGAAAACATTAAGCTTAAAGTGCTAAAACAGTAATCATTTTTTTTTTTGTAATTATTCCTCCATGCTAACACTTTTTTTTTAAATACCTGGTCTGTAAAAATTCGGAGTAAAACATTAACTAATTGTTTTTGTAAGTTTTTTTCCCTTCCAAAGTGTTCTTGGTCATAGTTTAAATACTTATTTTACATTAGCTCTACACAAAAGGCCCTGAAGATAATAATTCCCGTCAGGCCTGAATTTCAGGAGATGCTATGTGGAGAGGCTTTATAGAAAAGAAAGGAGAGAAAGTTCTAGGAAGGAAAAAGTGGGGTGTGTAGGAATCTGGGGTCAGTGTGTCCAGGAGTATCGGAAGATTGAATCCATTACTCCAACTGCGGTGTAAGGCAATGTTCCGCGAGAGTCCTGCTGGAGAGATCAAAAGGTGTTCCTCCACCTGTTTCTCCCGATCCGGCCTATTGTGCAGTTGGTGGGCGGAGATATCCACCGCCAAGACCCGGACAAACTTCACTCCATAAACCCGGGCATCCTTACGAAGTCACCAAACGTAGCGAAGCACTTGGGGTGACCTATGGCTGTGGTGTTGGCTATCCAATAAACGGTTCCCAGGGCGGCGGTAATATGGGTATTATTTTTGGTAATTTTGTTTGAAATACCGCACTTGTGTTAATAACGATAAAGAAAAAAACATTAATTTAGTCACCATTGATTTCATACCCTTTATTTTATTTATTTATTTATTTATCAACGCCCTTTATCGGGGCTTTTACAAATGAAAGGTAAGAAATATACAGTATTATTTATTGTACATAATTGAACTGCCTCAGTAATAATATTTTATATTTGTTTAAAGATAAATTGAAGATGTCCACTGAATTGGTATAATTATTTGACTTTTGATTGCTTAGTTAAATAATTAATTTGCTCGTTGGGAGCGGCTTGGTGCGTTTTACGGCTTAGCCTGTACAAAGCATCTGAGTAATAATAGTCTTATGCAATGAATTTATATTTCTGCTGAAGCCATTGTTTCTTCCCTTCTTTAGCAAGGATTGTCTTCAAAACAAAACAAGAGGATGATTTCTTCATTACACTTCATAGACACTGGCTCCCACAATCTCAGATCCGATGGACCAACAAGAACCCAATTAAAGATTTTATCATATATATTTTTTAATACTTATTATCTAATGATACTTCTCTCTTTTTTTAATTTATTTATTTTTTTATGTTATTTATTCATAGCTCTCTGAACTTTATTCTATTATTATTTTACTTTCTTTCCCGTATTTCTTTACTTTCGATTCAATTTTTAATTTCGATTCTGTCCCATATTTACTCTCATTTATAAATACCTGTGTTTTCAATGTATGTAATTATACTCTATATGAGATGTGTGGGATTGCATTCACCTTCCCACATCCTGGAATAAAAACAATTATTATTTTTATTATTATCATTTATTTAAATGTGTTCACCGTTCAATAAAAAGAAGCGAAGAAAAGTTAACGTAATTTCATTTTTATTCGGTTTCTCAAAGCTGAAATTGAAAAATTATTATCACCAAAGATTTAAATCAAGAGGAAAGTTGAAAATAATTACGTGGTGCAATACGAGGGAAAACTTGACCAATTGAAACCGAAAGCCCATTAATTCCCAAAATAAACCCGCACAGCCTTAATCTTTCTGATTTATCCCAAAACCGGGATCTTAATCTAACTTAAAAGCTCGCTTAATTCGCTTTTATGGCTTTTATACGAGAAAATTTTCAGAGCTATTTTATAATCTTTGATGGGATTGATTGATGCGTGTTATTCTGCAGGCTAAACTTATTAATTTCTTCAGAATTCTTCGAAAGTTTCTCCTTAGAATTTCTCGAGAGAATTCTCACAATCCCGAAAGTTTTTTTTTTGTAGATCGGTACAAATAATTTGCTAACTTCCTTTCTAAATAAAATTTTCTTTTATTGAGATGGCTCGCTTGGAGACCATTTTCTAAGTGAAACAGTGGTAATTATTTTTGCCTCAAGAGAAACGATTATAATGTCACTTCTTTAATGTAATTTTGCGAGAAATTTACTGCTAATTTAATGATTCAGCTGGTACTTAAAATAAAACATAATAATGGGAAGGATTATATTGAAAACTTTATGGCTTACTCGTTTCAGAATCATCTGAAAGACCTCAAAGATATTAAGTTTATTGATATAACTAATGGCTAGATTATTTGAAAGAGTAATTTTAAATTAAATTAAGTTGAAGAAAAACAATTATAAAGACAATCAGATGGGCTTTAAATATTGAATATGCACTAATATGGCAATGTACTCAGCAAAGCAAATAATGTAATTTAACAAGAGTCGGAAAACTATTGTACACGGAACTTTTCTAGACCTAGGTAAAGCCTATGACAGGGTCTGGCATAAAACCTTTTGAAAAAAATTGAAAGCCAGAAATGTAATTGCACAATTTATTGTATTTTTATAAATAAGTTCGTTAAAATGAAAAAAAATCTAATTAGCATAACGTTAGTTAGTCAGAGCAACCTTATAATGAAAGAGAGGCGTTTTTACTATCACACTCTTCCAAATACAATTAAATAAGACGGTTCCCCGAAGTAAAGTAAATTATAATAAAAAATCATTCAAAAAGCTGTAATTTTTTTAAATAATTACCAGGGACGCGTAACTCACTTATATTTCAAGTGACTTCCTGAGAAAAGACATTACCGGGACAATTAAAACGGAAAAATAAAAAACATTCAATGTACCAACATGTAGATTCGGTTCCAAGGAGCGTGTCTAATTAGTCAGGCCAACAGGCTGAAGGAGAAATTTTATTTTCCTCGGTGCCAATTTATGAACATAAAAAAATAATTTATTTTCTTCTCTCGTGAAGTTTGTTTTTGATTTAATGAAGGATATTTCATAATTTTAATTTCAGGCCATGGCCAGATAAAGTCGTAATACCTACTAAATTATTTAAAGTATATATTTTTTTTAATAACTTAATGAGTTAAACCTCAAATAGTAATATTTAATCATTGAAGACAATAAAGGCGACTCTCAAACTAAAATTTGAAACAGAAAAACTAGAAATCGATTCGATCGTATCAGGGAATCCGGCAAGGCTAGAGTCCTGGGTTTAATTTCTAGATGCAACCGAATTCTTAACGAATTTGCTACTGGTTTTGCTGTTTCAAATTTTCATTTGAGAGTCGCTAATTTTGTCTTCAATTATAAAAAAGAAAAATCATTAACGTACTAAAATAATGTCATGTTGCATTTTAAAAATCGTTAACTTTTCTTTTAGCTCAGGAGCCTTCATTGTTCACAAACCACACAAATATTCCATTAAAAATTGGTATCGATCTTTTGTGGGAATACTTTACCCCCCATTGAACTATAGTGTTACGTTATTTGTAACAAATTTATTATGAATAATCGTTTTTATGTGTTACACAATATTTCACATAATCTGAAGGATGAAATAAATTAAATGATTGCATTGAAACGTTATTTCAAAATTTTCCAGTTAAATTATTAAATTTCACGGCTTCCTTGGTCGAGGGGTAAGGCTGTTGACTAGCAATCCGAACGTTATAAGTTCAAATCCCAGCGTGCGCAAATAAATTTTATTTGATTTATTAGTAATATTTGACAAGCATATTTGCGGCACGTTCCAGAGTGGAAGAATAACTCTTAAGTATCGCCCTGGTGTAAAACCACTTCGGAATTGAACCTTGCTTGAAATGGCTACAGCCGTGTTAGTTAACTAAATCTGAATAGCCAGGTTTTTACCTACCGTCCTCTTCCCCGTCCTCTTCCCCTCCACACTTCCTTCAGTCTCACAACACACCTCAATTGGGGATGGCATAGTCTCACGGGTCAGTTGGGTCAGTCCAGACGGGAGCAGTTGGAACTTCACATTAAAAAAACTATCTTAATCGTGTAAACTTTCCCATACAAATTTTTTTACCTGCACGCAAAATGTTTTATTAAATTAAGAAAGATGTGTCCTGTAAATGATTTAAATATGATAATATTAACACCTCATTTAAAAATGTAAGAAATATCCCAGTGCGTTTATCCATTTAAGCTTGAGACATTTTTTCTGTGTATTCTTAGGAAAGTGGTGTTACAAATATTATCGATTGTACTACTTAACTCAAAACAGAGGGCCAAACCGGGTTTAAGGAAGCCTTAACTATTCCAACGCTGAACTGGTGTGTATATAATTGTAAGTAAATCGGAATAGTTGTAACTCATGCCCTTGTAACTTAAGACGTGTGAATATTGTGTGCGCTACGATTCGATTAAAACCCCATCAAGCCCCTAAGCAAACATAACGATTTGACTCCAAACCGCTGATTCTGTGTACCTTCATAAAGCCTTCTTTTGTAAGACGCCTAAAACAACCCCCGCATCAATCATAATATATATCGTTACGCCACTGGCCGCCCACCGTCATCCTTTAAGCAAATTTCATTAATATAACGCCACGCTGCTGGTAGGAGAACACCCAAATGGATTACTGCCAGAAAATTTGAATTAAAGGACTAGCTAGATAGATGATGGTGGAAAGCCACCGAAAAGTCTAAAGAAAATAATGTGACAAATTTAAAAAAAAAATGGAATGGTATTACGAGACCTGTGGTCAATTTAAGCAGCCGTTATCCAAATTTCTACCGATTTCTTGCATATCTTTCTTGAACATTTCAAGTTTTTAAACTCTTAAAAAAATATATGTTATTTTTGAAGATCTATAATTTATATTATATTTCTACACAATCCCCACGCCGAAACGCAAATTATATGAAATTCCCTCGATAGAAAAAAATTGCCAAGTATGCTCCAAAAATTTTCATTTTCAAGCCTGTCTCTATTATTTAACAAGTTATATACTCGCCATGTATGCATGAAAAAATTCACAGTGTTTCTTTGAACGTTGTTTTAGACAACTCCCATGAGATTTTTGCTCTATTCTAAACGAGTCGTCTTTTATTAAACATTTTCACAATTTTAGCTTCACTTTTATCGTTTGAAATATTAGCGCGCTCTCTTCAACATTTGTAATTACATATCTCTCCATTTTCTTCTTTTCGTTTTAGTCACCGAAACAAAGTAACCGGGACAGGCAATGACGTCATTTGTAAAATATAACCGCCTCAAACTATTACTCATAACTGAGTATTACCGTAAATCTTTCCATATACGGAGAGACGCTACAAATTCACAAATTCATAGTACTTACATCTGCTATAGGCACGTCCCCATGCTACCTGCTAACGGAAGTAGCGCCATATTTTGACGAATTCTTGAATTCAAAATCGAATTACAACGGTAGCTTTGTTTGAAATATCACGTACACAGATGTTTATATGGCGCGGCGCGTACGGCGAGGCGTCAGACATGCACTCGAAGCCGTGTTCTGAAATTTCGACCATGCAGACGCTAGCCTATTAATGAAGTACGAAAACGTATTATTTATATAGCGCAGTTTTGTGTTATTTCACTTCAAGTGCGCTAAACTGTAATAAACTTAAAAGTAATCCTATAAACAGTACATGAAACAAAGTATAAACAGTACATTCAAAGCAATGCCAAGAGAACAACATTAACAATTACAATGCTGTTTTGGCACAGGATAATTATAGATATGATAAACAATAACGGTGCCATTAAGCAATATAAATCATTAAAACTAAAATACAATATAGAACATTAGGCAGTTTACGTTTATAAAGTTACGTTATAAGTGCACATTAAATGACAAAGACACAAGAGTCAGTGTGTCTAGGAGTGACGGACGAATGAATCCATTTCTCCCACTGCCTTCTCAGACAAACTGCATGAACCCAGGCACCCCTGCTAAGTCACCAAACGTTGCTAATCACTTTTATGACCTACGGCAGATGTATTGGTTACCCAATAAATGGTATTAATACCCACCTCCCAGAAAATAACTTTCTGAAAGGGTTACCATCCAGATAGACAAATTAATCAAAATGATTTGCAGTTAGACGCATAAAATATCTCAAGTACATAAGGTTCAAGGTTGCGAAAATATAAATAGTATTTATAATAAATTCACAGGCTAAGAAATAATCACGATTTCAACATTCATTAAACTTTAATATTCATTGGATATTATTATTTATGACAGAAATCTTAAAGTCTCGCCTCTATTCATTATCTCCCACGGGGAGGGTCATTCAACGGTATCAAGGTCAATAAAGGTCTTACACTTGAATAATTCATTATGCATCCTAAAATTCCCCACAGACCCTCATTGGTCACAGAATATTTTGATTGGGACTGCGAAGAGCTCAGGCGTGGAAATAATTAATATAATTAATAATTAATTCATGGGATATTTCATGCAATTTCATGCGATTCAATGCATGCAATTTCATTGTTTTAATCATGATTGCGACTTACAAGTGCATTAACTACATAAATATGCATACAATAAACACATTTGACGATATCCAACTTTTCAGAGCTATTAAAAGCCAAATCGATTCCATTCTTCTGAATGATCTTGATTCTCTTGTCAAATGTTCGGAATTGTATAACATAACCTTCAGCATCCAGAAATGCAGTGTCATTACATTAAAAAGATCCAAGGATACATTTTTATTTGGAAACCGCATTAATAAAATTATATTAACTCGCAAAAACGAGATTGGAGACCTTTGCGTGATTTTTGAAGCAAATCTTTCTTTCAAATTCCACATATCTGACATTGTCTCCCGGGCCAACAAAATGCTTGGATTTGTTCTTCGTAATGCAATATGATTTACCAATGGAATTACCAATTACCAATTTACCAATCAATGGAATTGCAACACGGAAAACATATGTATATGAAGCATTTGTCCGCAGTATCCTAGAATATAGCTCCATTATTTGGGCCCCCTCTGAACCAAACCATATCCTAGAAATAGAAAAGTACAAAAAAGGTTTATGCGTTACATGTATATGAGGGAATATACGTACTATCCATTACTGTAACCATCTTTGTTCTTAACAGGAATGCTCGATCTTAATACCTTAGAAGCGCTCCAAAAATATTTCAGGTAAACTTTTTTTTTAAGCTAATCTCCGGTACTCTACAAAATCCGCCCATGTTGAAAGATATTATCTTATATGTCCCTAACGCGTATACTCGTGGGAGATCCCACGCACTTTTTTATGCTCCGAAATCGAGGTATACTCCCAATCAGTTCGGGTGGTTCAAAGCATAGGGTAGAACCTGAATATCGTAGTTTGAATACTCTGCTAGCCAAGTCCTCTATTTTTACGCAAACAATATTTTAATCTTATTTTGATGATAGTAAATAAGTCCCCTAAGTTCTTAATTGTCCAAACGACGATTAGAAAATTTTACAAGAGAAGGTTTTCTTTCATTATTTTAATGAAAAATTATGATAGGTGTTTTATTTTTTATACTTTATTTTTAATTTTCAAGTGAAGATTGAACAAAAACTAAAATGGTCGTTTGAACAATTAAGAACTGAGACGACGAGTAGTATGAATTCAAATACTGTCACATTGGCTATTAAGTTATGATTTTAGATTTTCACGGCCAAAAGTATTTTCGTTATTTATTTTTGGGGTGTTGTGCCGTGTTGCGCTACCTCTGTCTTTAGCCAACGTTGACTAAAAAAAGAAGGTAAACTGTAAATTTATTCACACCGTGGGAATGTTTGTCTTTCTTGATAAATAAATTATTTTCTGCACGCTAATATGTGGTGTTCTATTTATATCGAAAAATGGGACGAAGCTTTTTAGGCATGAGGGTAAGTGCAAAATCCTTTATAAAATATATATTTCTTTGCCATATATCCTGAATAATAAATGGCATACATTCAACCCTTGCCTTATCGCTGTCAGCTTTCATCCCTTAGACCGCACTTCCTGTTTCCGGTCCCTTTTTATATCTATAGGGTGAGTGGAAACACAATTTGCTGTAAATTCATCCAATCTACTGATTGGCGAAAACCATATTATTTCACTCGGTTTTGTATACTATTTGAAGACCTGTACCTCGGATTTACCCTTATTTTTTTGAGACATAATATACTCATGGAAATTGTGCGAATATCATTCAATATAACAGATTATTATGATTCAAGATTGATCAAAGCGTTTGTGAGTTTGACGATTTTTGTTTATTTTAAAGCTTTACTTTTCATAGAGATAAAATAACTATTATAGCTTTTTTTATTTATTTTTTATTATTTATTAATACAAGAAAAATTTAATACAAGTTTTAGTCCCACAAAGCTGTCACACGACGGCTTGTCTGCAGGTTCTATTAAATAAAATACATATTTTTTAAATTAATAACATATGTAAATAAAATATTATATATTTAAAATAATGTATCTCAATGTACCAATTGTTTAGGCAGGTATGTTGAGATGTTCAAAGATACATTGAATCGTTATTTATTATCCAACGCTTAATGTTATTGGTGGAGGGTCTTTCATTATTCTCAGGTTTCAAAAGCTTATTGAATTTATTAAGATTCACCGGTATTAAGTATTTAAGCGTTCTGCTTCCATACTTATTTGTTATTCTTGGAGTTATGAGGCTCTTATTTTAAGTGAATCTTGTGGTGTGATCATGAACCGGTTGCTTTTTGTATTTGCTTTCTCCCTCATTATCCATTGTAATAATGTACCAAAGAAGACCCTTTATTGGAAGTAGGCCCTCAGAACCAAACAGTAGTTTTAGATTATTTCTTTGTTCGTAAATATTGGGTGCTACTTTTTTTTATTATAGCTATTTGTAAATTTTGAAATGAAACAATACTTTAATTGGACATAAGATTGTTTAAACAAGGGTTTGTGGTGTTACGAAAATTAATAAATAAAAAGGTTGAACTAAGTGTGACAGCATCTTCAGAAGTTGAAACAGCTTTTTTAATTTTTTTTTTAATGTCCACACAGGCCCTGAAGAAAATAATTTCCCTCGGAGCCTACATCATCTTAGGGGATGCTGTGTGAAGGGTTTTTTTAAGAAGGAAAGGATAGGAAGTTCTGGGAAGGAAAAAGGTAGGGGGTGGGTAGGAATCTGGGGATAAGTGTGCCCAAGAGTGACGGACATAAGAAGCCATCCCTCCGACTGCGTTGCAAGGCAATGGGTCGAGAGAATCGGGCTGGAAAGGTCAAAAGGCCTCCCTCAATCCGGCCCGCTATGCAAAAGGTGGGCAGACGCATGTCGATTGACGTGGTCTAGCAGTAGATACTCTCAATATTGCCCTGGTGTAAGACCATCATTCATAATTGAAACGTTGCTTGAAATGGTTTTAGCCGTGTTTAGTGACCAGATCTGATTGGGCAGGTACTTCCCCCATCTTCCTCTTCCCCCCCACACTACCTTCAGCCCCACAACATACCCCAATTGGGAATGCCGTAGTCTCACTGGCTCCAGACGAGAGCAGTTGGGACTCTTATTCATACAAAAAAAATCCATAGCCAAGACCTCGATAAACCTCATCCCGTGAACTACTTGGGGTGACCTATGCCAGAGGTGTTGGTTATCCAATAAATGGTTCCCAGGACGGCGGTACCTGTACCCGCCTCCCAAATCGCTGTCACGCCTTAAACGATTAAATCTAACAGAAGTTTAAAAATTCAATTTTTGTTTGTGATTGTAATTATTCTTACCAACGTGCAGAAATGTTAAAACGAAGATCCACGAAATAATAATTTTTAAACGATTTTAAAAAGTTTACGAGAGCTTTGTTAACAAATTTAATATAAAAAAAACAACTTGGATGTGGTACGGCAAAACAGTTTCAACTGAAAAAACATTAAGTCTCGAGCGACAATGGAAATTTTTAATACTGTTAAGGACAAAACGGTAATTGTTCAAGAGAGTGAAAAAAAAAGGTTTTTTCTTTTGTCAAAATGATTTATCTCATATTTTTGTTCACCAGTAATTGTGATTTTTTATTATAAAATAATAAGAAATAATATTTTTTTAATTTATCAGAAAAATAATCTATTTAAAATGCGCGTCGACAAAGATACACTTATTTTCTTAGAAATATTTCGACGACGCAAATCGAAAGAGAAAAAAAAACGAAAAGAACAACATAATATTAACTATTTTTTGGATTTATTGTCATTTACATTCCAATTTTGAATTTTTCTATTGATATGGTGAGTCCTCGGTTAACTTCCATGCATCCGCGCATTGTTGATTCTATCCAAGTATTTTTTTGTTTTGGATTTATTCCAGCCTAATTAAAATTTAAATAATTTTAAAAAAATAACTCTCATCCAAATAAGTTTCCAAGTGACATTCCCTTCTTCAAATAAGTTCAATTTTGTTTTATTATTAACAATAATTATTAATTACAATATTTTTAAATACGTTATACTAGAAGTGTAATAAATAGTTTGCTAGTAGTAAAATACTTTTTTTTATATGATATCTAGCAACTTGCAATATATTATTTTCTACTTTTGCACCGTAATTTACTTTACAGTACACCAGCGTTACAAAGTCATATTCAAAAAATTAAATTGTGCGTCCCATTACCCTCCCGCATTCTTTTTCCGCCCTCCCTCTCCCCTCCCCTCACCAACCCCTTCCCGCATTACATATATTCAGTCCCGGTACATTCAGTTTTCATTACAATTTTTTTGAATTCAAGATTTTTAATTCATTTAATTTAATTCAGAATTAAAAGAACAATAAATCAAATTTGATACATTACATAGGTGCCTATTTAAAATATCTTTAATTCTTGATTCGATTCAAATTATTATTTTATTTATTTATTTTAAATACATAAACGACTATACTGCCTTTTATAAATAAACATATAATAGAGTACCAAATTAAGAAAAATAATATCATTACTTAATAGTAGTTTTAAACTTAAAAAATAACATACAATTATTTTGTGTATCACAACAAAAAAAAACAAGAAATAACTAACTAACTAACTAACCATCACGCCGTTTCCCCGCAGGGGTAGGCAGAGAGGACGGACCGCCAAACAACTCGATCTTGGCACACACTCCTTGCTTCGTTCACATTCATACATCGTCTCATACATGCTCTTCTGTTATTCTGACTCTTGACATCGCCCGACTCAAGTATCTGATTCACTTGGTCGTGCCATGTCTTCCTCGGGCGTCCCCGACTTCGTCTACCATTCACATTTGCGTCATATATTCTCCTTACACTCCTTTCCTCATTCATTCGCTCTACATGCCCAAACCATCTGAGCGTCCCTTTCTTAATCTTATTCATTACGCTTACATCAGCCTTGCATTCTTTGCGGATCTCCACATTTCTCACACGATCATACATGGTTTTACCACACATACGTCTCAGGGATCTCATTTCTACAGCATTCAGTCTACTTTCATCCTTTCTCTGCCAGTTCCATGCCTCACTACCATACATCAGGGTAGGTACCAGCACTCCATTATGGACGGCTAGCTTCGCTTCTTTTGACAATTTTTTGTTGCTGCCAACGGCGTTCAGACCTCCATTAATGGAGTTACCGGCATTTACCCTTCTTTCGATATCTCTATCAGTCTTCCCATCTCTCGTAAACATACTTCCCAAATACACAAACTCATCCACCTGCTCCAAGTATTCGTCGTTCACAACTATGTTGCACATTGTTTTCGTACTCTCTCTTTCAAATACCATTACTTTAGACTTACTTACATTCATCATTAACTCATTCTTCATACATACTTCGTTCATCCTAGACACGAGCGACTGTAGATCTTCCATACTGTTAGAAATCAGCACCGCATCATCAGCATACAACAGGCAACAAAAATGAGAAATATCATCATTTCATTTCAACATGTCCATATTGCGTATATAAAGTTACATTATGGAAAAAATAAAAAACTTAAAAACTGAAACCTAAAAATTAAATTATGTAAGTTCTTAGAATTAGTTTATTTATTTAAAGAGTTTCGAAAATTCAATTTTGACTTAACAATCATTGTCTTGCAAAATGTCATTCTCAAACTTTTGACAGTTTCGCAAAATTTTTTTCAATAAATAAAAAACTTTTCAGGTGTATTGTCATATGGTTGTAATAATTTAGAAACCCTCCGGTATTTTAGGTATTTTGAAAGTTTCAAACATTTCCTATGCTTAATATGGCAATACATAGACATCTCACTAATCCCCAAACACATTTTGATTTTTTATAATTAAGATTAATATTAAGTGTGCAATACTTTAAATCACGTCAAAGACTCAAATAAAAGCTCGGATATATATCAATCTGCAATAATTTTGCGAAACTTATTTATTTGTTAAGCCGTTTGCTCTAACATTTAATCTTAATAGAGCCATTGCAGAAATGCTCCCAGAATTCCGTTTTCTCTATTTCCATACAGCTGAAGTTGACAGAGAGACAGAAGTTGGCCTGTTAAGCTCTAAGCGTCTTAAATCCATTTATCTCCTGACACGCGTTCACGGGATTTCAGTTTCCGACAGTGTCCCTCTGAATGAAATTAAATTGCACCCCGCATGCTGACTGTCATAGATAATGGAAATCTTGAAGGTTCTCACATTTAAAAAATATCGTCTGCTGGTGACATACGCTGTTAAAAATTGACTTAAGCTTTGATGAAGGATATTTTTTGGATCCTAAATAATCGAACGTCAAAGAAAATAGGTTGAAAATCAAAAGGAGGCCGAAATCAATTCATATCAAAGAAAATATTATAAAACAATATTTTCATCTGGATGATCAGAGGGTGCCTAGGTAATTGAAAGAAATAAAAAGGTGATGACGTACGACATGCTCAAATAAAACGTACGAAATCTTGTGCTAACCCCAAAAAAACTTTCGAAATATAGTGTTAAACTCAAGTAAAACGTACGAAATCTTGTGCTAACCCCAAAAAAACTTTCGAAATATAGTGTTGACCTCAAATAAAATATACAAAATCTAGTATTAACCCCAAAAAACTTTCAAAATATCGTTTTAACCTCAAATTAAGCATTCCAAATCTAGTGGTAATCCCAAAAAAAACTTTCGAAATATAGTTTTAAGCTCAAATAAAACATACGAAATCCAGTGTTGACCTCAAATAAAACACATTGTTGTGAGAAGGGACACATGGTGCGGCGAGTGATCAAATGCTCCAACTCGAGGGCTAAAATGGTGCGGCGAGGGATAAAATGCTCCGGCTCAAGGGATCAAATGATGCGGCGTTTCGTGAACTGTAGTTGTGATTGAGGTTATGTATTTTTATTATGCTTGAAAATTGAATAACCAATCCGCTTCAAACTGCTTCGAACTCTTCATGCATTGAGGTCACCGGTGAGGTATTATTAGTGGAGAAAAATCAGGAAGGGAATGGTGATATTTACTTTAGTGACCAGCGTGCAAAAATGCGATTTTTGAGCAGTGCCGTCAGCTAACTATTGCGTAGACTTTTGCAGTTTTATGAGGTCTTGTGTCTATGGCAGCGAATTAAATTCAACCAACCAACTGCGGCGGAAGGCAAACAAAATGCAACTACGCGACAATGAACCAACGTAAACATACACAAAATCTTGTGTAAGCCTCAAATAAAACATACGAAATCCAGTGTTAACTAAAAAAAAACACAAATTCTAGTGTTAACCTCAAATAAAACTTACAAAATTTAGTGTTAACCTCAAATAAACATAAGAATACTAAAATCAAACCAAAATACTATATTTTTACCTCAACCAAAACATTTATTAGAAATCTACCGTTACCAAAAAATAGATACAAATTCAAGAGTATTACCTTGCCCCCTTTTTTTGCAAACATTACGCCCTTGAGGTAATTTTCCACAACAATGGTGCTCTACAAATTATCCAATTATTATTATTACCGACTGAAGGGGTATTTTTAAATTTCTGCGATTAGTCACAAAGAAAAAAACACACAACAAAATTGTAAACCTGCACAATACAGCAAAAAAATTACTTCAGATTACGAAAAGCTTTTTTATATGAAAATGTAAGAACACGGTTCTTTGATATCTTAATCTTATTTTTCCTTCGTAGAAATCATCCCCCGAAGCAACCGGTGGCCTTGTACCTGGGTATTAATATTAATCACCCCATTCTGTGCTCTGAGGTACTGAATTATTCAGCAAGGTTTAACAGAGACCAAGCCAAGGATGCGACAAAGATGAAAGCTTTACATGCAGTGTATTTCTATCTTTTTTAAATTGATCCCTTTATACTGTAATTTAAAACCAAAAATGTAAAATGCTGGTCATGAAACCAAAGATAAGAGAAGAATCTACGTCAATCAGACGGACAAGCCTCTTTTTTAAATCAAGTAGGTTTATCAAGTTTTGTGGGGCAACGGCCCAGATTTGACTCCCAAATTCAACTGTTAGGCATACTTGAGATTTGTACAGGGTTAGCAGCTGATCAATTGAAGAATCTACGAGTCCTATATAAGACGCTCAGTTTCTTAGAACCCAGATTTACTCGGGTTTCTATGGAGCCCCGATATTTCAGCCTGATGTTCTTATTTCGAGCATTTCAGTGGAGTCTTATTAGGGAGTGTGCTTCCGTCCAATTGCACCAGACAGTCATTGATCTCCAGCTTTGCCAAAATCAGCCTGGGTTTTTGAGACATCGCAACTGACCAAGTTGACCTTACCTCAGACACCCATCTTCTCGAGATGGTGGTCAAATTTTTATCTCAAAACTTTCATAAGTGGAAGAAGGCCTGTCAAAAAGATAACCCCGTGAACAATGCTGTCGTTAGAGTAGCAATTAATTGGTGAACATTCAACAAAATCTTTGATCTGCAACATAAATAACATTCGCGACAACACAGATCCGTGTGGCACCCCGTATTAATTTGGTGCGGAGAGAAAGAAGAGCCATCAACTACGGTTTGAATTGTTCTTCCCTTAAGAAAGCCGCAATCCAACTACGCAGGATTGGATAGATTTCAAATTATGGCAACTCCCCGACAAGCGCCCGGTGCCAGGCCCCATCAAAGGCTTTGGAGATATACCACCGACGGCTTTGGTTTCCCCAAAACGCTCCAAGTACCGCCTTCAAATATGCTTTACATATCCGAGCATATCGCACACGAACGGTTTCGCCGAAAACCATATTGCCGATCGCTTGGGATGTTGTTATTCTCGAAGTATGTGAGCAAATTGTTATTAACCACCCTTTCCTACCTTTGAGAGCACGGAAGTGATGGCTAAGGGGCGGTAATTGGAAGGATCGAAGCGGTCTCACTTCTTAGGGATTGGGTGGATGATCGCCTTTTACCAAACATCTAGAACCTTTCCACTTTTGAGTTAGAGTTTAAGTAATTTCGAGATTAATAACTCTTTAACTAATTGAAGATAATAAAAGTCATTCTTGTGAATAGTTAGATTAAATTAACGTCTGAGGATTTAAAGAGTAACACAATATACGCTGAGTTATAATTAAACAACTACATCAGATTTTTCACACTTCATGATAAAGCTGTACTTACCTTTTTCAATTTCTTTTTACCAATATAAGCGATCAAAACTAATGTTCATCAAAATCAACAGTTGATATTTGATTTTTTTTTTCTTTTTTTAAGTTTTAATAAACTAAAAAAAACTGGTCTAAATATTATGAAAGGTATGGCATGCCACTGAATTCTGACTCTTCTCGGTTAAGTAGCAAAGCTGACGCTATTTTTCTTTGACACTTTCATTGGAAGGTATTTCTTTCTTTAACCATATTTTAAAAGCAAATCCGCGAATAGCTTTCTCTCTAAATTGAAATTATTTCAATTTATTCAAACAGCCTTTTTTAGTTTTTCAATTATACAGGGGGACTCACACTTGATGCAAAATATTTACGAATTAAATAGCTAAAATCTGGTGATTCTGATAAACGTGTTAATTGTTATTTCTTGTATTTATGAATTAAGGAGTATTTCGCCAGTGCTGGTTCTTACAGGGACTTTGAGAATAATTTTCCTTATGGCTTTTAATATTAGTGTTTTTAGTAGGTGTATGGTCATTTGCCCTTCCCCATCCGATAATACCGTATTCTAACAGTGATTGGCAAAAAGCCATGAAAATTGACTCGTTGTCGATAACAATGCTTTCTATCAACTTTTAGTGGCCTTCACGCACACTCACGCGCACACGAACGATTTTTTTTGAATTTGGAAGAAATAATGGCGCAACTAGATTGTTAGAACCGTGGCGAAGAGTTGAAACTATTGTCTGAGTAGAAAACATAGGAGGGTGCCACTGTTGATCAAATGGCAATACTAAACATTTAACTCATGGTGTTAATGTAAAGCTGTGTAACCTACATTTTTATAAAAAAATAAAAAGTCGTTAAAGTGAAAAAAAAAAATTTTCATTGCAATAAAGATCTGATGATAATAATAATACACCTTTGCAATTTTGTGTTAACATAATGCAAAATTACGATATTGTAAAAAAATATAAAATTAGAAATTGCTCACATTTATTTATTTCTTAAGTACCTACCGTTGCTCGGGCTTTAGATCGTGTCTCTAATTTTAGATCTGAATATATTTAACTCATTCAGATCTAAAAGTTGTGTAACTAAACTCACCATTTGTAATTCTTCCTTTTTATCTACTGTTAAATTCAAATTTTATGTTAAATTAAATAAAAGCATTGTAAAACACCGTTTAATCAAATTTATGTCATTAATTAGATACCTTTAAAACAATGCTTCTTAGATTGTATTTTTTTTCTTGAAGAACAAAAAATGTTTTTTTTTTTATGTGGTTCACTGTGCTCTGTAAATTCAGTGTCATTATACTTAAAAATAATATTTTGTAATTCCACTTTTAATATTTTCTACTTTTATTTGACAGATACAAAGGCAACATTTTTCGCTTACTATGGTGGTAGTAGGATAATTTCAAATATTGTCAGATTATTCGTAACCTGAATGTTTGTCTTTCGTTAAAATCATGTGAGCACATTTATTCACTCTCAGCTTGATACGCTGTCAGCTTGATGTTTAAATGTTGACAAAATTATTTATACTTATTCAGCCAACTACAGACGAAAGTTGATGTCAAAACTAAAAGTGTTCTTATAGAGTAGCGCGTTTACATTCAGCCTCTTTCCATGCCAGACTATCATCCAAGTTTAGAAGAAGACATTAGAAACAATAAGAGGAACGTTTGCACGACCCATTTCTGCACGTTTCATCCAAATCTTAATTTTGGATTTGGGATCAAAATACCCAACCAACCTGAAAAAAATTTGTTTTAATCAAAAGTTACATTAAACATCTAGTACGGATGTGAGCCACTTCATTTTTTTTTTAAATTGTAAGATACAGGCCATTAAACATATTAATGTTTGACTTTAGGAGCAATTAGGATAATTATTTATGAGTAAATGAAAAAACAATTAAAAAATAATTTTACTTTTTTATCACAAAAATATAATGAAATATAAAATAAAGATATATATTTTTTAAATAAATCATTTTAATGGGTGTTAATTTAAAAAAATAAAAATAAATTACCTGCTTACTGCGGTACAAAAATTTGTCGGTAATATATTAAAATTAGTACCCAAGAAGTGCATTTTTAATGACGTTTTCTTTTTTTTTTCTTTTTCATCATATTTTTAAAATAAACACGGTTATTTTTTTATGTTTTTCATTTAATCATAAATAATTGCCCAAGTTGCCTCTAAAATCATGAAACAATAGAATCTTTAATGGCGTATATCTTATAATTTAAAGCAAAAATAAATAAAGTAGCTCACACTTGTACCAGCTATTTGATATACCTTCGGATTTCAAAAATAATTTTTCAGTTTGGTTGGGTATTTTAATCTCAAATCCAAAATTAAGGTTTGTATGAAACGGGCAGAAACGAGTCACGTTCCACTTAATAACAAAATTCAAATAATAAACAGTGTGAAAATATATTTTAAATACAATCTTACAAAAAAAATGTTTCCACGTGAATTGATCTTAAAAATATCATATCTCAATTAGTTTTCTTAAGTGATATTTACATCTTTAAAAAAGTTAAATTTTGTATTTTTTTTTTTTAAATTAATAATTACAGTATTTTGAGATACGTTAAAACTGCTACTAGTATACCTTGCAATTATATCGCACTACCAACTTATAAAATATTATTTTCTACTATATCATTGTAATTTACATCATATATTATACATGTAACTATAATAATTACTTTTAAATATCTACAACAAAATACTGTACACTCATCTTCCCAAGCTAATGCGTCCATGAACGAGTACTTTTAAAATATTTGAAGGCAAAAAAAAAGTAATTCTTACCTACTGTTGTACGTTATTTCTTCAATAAAAAAAAATTAGTCAGCAATAATAGTATTTATTTTACCTATTCTTTAAATCGGTCTATCAATTCAATAAACGACAAGGAAGTGTTATCATTGAAGAAATATTCTAGAACCAAGACGCCTACCTCACATTAAATATTAAACGACAATGGCGCAGCCAGTAGGTCGCACAAATGATAAAAGTTGCGCTTTTTCTTTTGAATTTAATATAAATAATGTGAAATGAATGGTTAGCTGAAAAGAGGTTGGGTGAACCTTTAATATGCTCAAAAAATACAGGGTTTATTTGATTACCCACCGTTTGAGAGTTTTGCTGCTTCAAACAAGCAGATATATTTGTTGTTTAGGTTACATTTTTGCAAAAAATAAATAAAGAAATTCAAATAAAATGAATTCCATCCGAGACAACTCAAGCAGAAAATAAAAATATCCTGTCCTCAAAACAAGGGCCACCCCACTTTACCGGATAGAAACCATTAAGGAAGGTTCTACCTGTAGATTTTAAGGTTTTCCTAAAAATGTTCACCGTTAAGGAGCAGCTACTTCAAAGTTTCACCGGCCCTAAATCTGAAGTGTTTCCAGTCGAGTCCTGTATTCTAAGAATTATTTTATATACGAGAGCAGATTCAAGCTATTGTGGCGTATCGCTAACGTGAATACAAACTACAGACAATTGATGTTTTGAGAATATTTTTCGAAAGCTTCACAAGTGGAAAATGCTTTCAGGGGCGCAATATTGTGTAAGGTGAAATTTCGCCGATCGTCACTCAACAATGGGTGAGGTGATTGAAAAATCCTTTCAGACACGAGACCTCGTGGAGAGGATAGCAAATGCAATGCCATTTCAGTGGGTAGGAATCAAATGGAGTAATTCCCAGGCATGTTGTCCTCTAGGCTAAATTAGTTTTAAAATCGCGCGTCGTATTTGCACGAGGCAAAAAAGCGAAAAAGTGGTTGCAACTCATGCAACGCATGCCGGGAACTCGCTATAAAGGACAGTTGCTATCTGGGTATATAGGTAACCCTTGGTAAATTAATGGTTACAAAAATCACTTACAATTCAAACAATAAAACATTAAAAAAAGGAAACTTTCCAACAATGCTTTCATAATACGCGACTGAAAGGGTTTTGACCACATCGTAAAAGGGTTCATTCGAAACAAGGGATGTGTAGAAGGGATTTTATTATTTATTTTCTTTTTAAAAAAATGTTGAAAAATTACTCCTGCTATCTTAATCATAAGCAAAAAACTTAAGTTACCTCTAAGAAAACACAATAGATAGCAACAAACCAAAATATGCTCTGTTCACCTAATTAAGCAGGCCCGCGTGATATGTTTTGTTTTTCTTTCTATTTTTGAAAAAATGTTGTTTTTACATTCTAATAGCGATAAAAAGGTGCCAAAAGGGTTCAAAACGAAGTGTTTAAAATTTTTCAATTTTCTGATACAATCTTCTTCCTCCGGATTCACTTCAAAGTTTTGAAAATTTTAATCTTTTTTAAAAAAAAACTTTTTTTTTTTAAATTTTTTGTTTACCATACCATATTAATTGTAATCTTCAAATGCAAATTTAGCATATTTTGACCAAATCATTTACAAAAAGTCCCAAAATTGAGTCTCGCAAAATAATGCTACACTGCCTTGAGATAATTTTAATTATATTAAAAAAAAAATTATAAATAAATCAAAATATTTGCTCTTTTACGTGTTTTATTAAAAATAGTTCATTTTTAATGGTTTATCTAACATTTTTTTAAGATTTAACGAGGGTGGGTTTTTCTCTTTAACGTGAAATTTCGAAGTCGATCCGGCGGAAGAAGATGATATCCAAACACTATTAAAAAAATTATGTGATTTTATATCTCCATTTAACACCCTTTTATCACTTTTAGACAAATCAAAACAAGAAAAAAAAATTCCTCATACAGTCGTGACACACCCTAATGTACATGTATGTATGTGCGCGACGGTGGTAAGAACAGTGTCGTGCTTTTTTTCTATGAGTGACATGCCGGGCGTGCGTCGTATATTAAGTTCAGCATCTTTGAAACTTGATTTTTTAGGAATATATTATAAAGTTAAGCCAGACTTCTTAATTCAACAAAAAACATTACTGACTTGGCCCTCACACAAATCAGTCTGCATTTTTATAAAAACGTTGTTGCAAAACTAAATCTTCAAAAAAAGTTTTAAAAAAAATGAAAAAATCTGACTGAAAATTTGTTGTCCAAAAAGGCAAGAGGTACAGTGAAAAAGTGTTCTGACGAGTTGTTTAAAAGAAATTCTAATGTAACATTGTCATAAAATGTCCATTCAGCGCCATTTTTTTTTTTTTTTCAACAATTAAACTTAAAATCTGACAATCTTAACAACATGACAGTTGTCCTCTTCTGCTGACCACAATTTGATAAAAAGCTGAAACAGACTTGAAACAGCATTTAATGGGAATTTTTCAACTTTCAAAAAAAACAAAATGGCGCTGAATGAGAACTTGATGACTTTGTCACGCGTGATGTTCTGCGAAACAACTGGGCCTTAGAAGCATGTTTTTTGGTAATTTACGTTTTTTTATTGTGCGCTAAAATTATGAGCTTTTGCAGCTACCTGTATAAATTTGAAATGAAAAAAATACAAATTTAAACAATACCGCTAGTAAATTATATTTCATAATTTTTAGCGAAGTTAAATCGTACCTACCTGAATAAATATAAGAAATTATATTTAATAAGGTGTTTTGCATGCAGCCTTCATTTCGATGGTTTTGATTCGAAAACGTTTTGGTAATGAATTGCAAATTCATATTTTTTGTAGGGCGGTTTTTGTGAAAAATAACCCCGAAGGCGCGTGTATTAGTCTTTATGTAAATTAAATTATTCAGTAAAGGTGAAAATTCAATGAAGAAAGGCCGCAGAAATCTGCCTTTCTTTTATCCGGGATTTAAATTTATTATAAGTTCAACCAAAACACGCGACAGCCGATGACAAAGGATTTCTTTGAATAAAGGAATGTGATAACGCAATCACATCTTTAGATGGAAAGCGACGATGATTGTGGTGATTTAGAAAAAAATTATAAGCAAAAATAGTATACAGGGTGTAACAGTAATTACCTGAATTATTTGAACCAACGATTCCTTTTGTCGGGCAGCAAAATAATAGGAAAAAACGTACATATCATTTTGCTGCCCGACAAAACTCTTTTCAATAAAAAAATGTCTATTTTTCTAACATACGTCACCACTAATCACTGCTTAATGTTGTGAAGGGGTCACGTGATTCACGCTATCTCGTCTGTTACCTTGTTACTGGATTGAGACGGAATGCGTATCACATGACTCGCTAGGCTGTAGGCAACAGTGGCGGTCCGTGAGTTTTCAGTCAGCTAGAGTGCTAGGACTGATAAATACGACTTGATGTAGTTGTACCTGAAAAATGAATTTTAAAATTTTCAATATTTTGTTTGCAGATTTTCAGGATTTTTTCAGTTTGTGGATGCGCCTCATCCGCATTATAGTATATTTCAATACAAAAAGCTGAAATTTTGAAAAGACAAAATCGTTTACAGCTACAACAACATCAAAAACGTCGTATTTTTCAATCTTAGCACTAAAGCTCACTGAAAACTCACCGGCCGCCACTGGTAAGCAACCACGCATTTGCTAAATTAGCAGCACTATTAATTTATTTAACGGTTCATTTAGGGGAAGAATGAATGAAGACGGCCTCAGTGGTCGAGGGGTAAGACTCTCGACTCACAACCCGAAGGTCACGGGTGCGCAAATAAATTTTATTTCATCAATTTGTGGTATTTCATAATTAATTGATTAAAAATAATATGTAGTATATTTGCGACACGTTTCAGAGTGGAAAATACTCTCAGTATCTCCCTGGTGTAAAACCGCCATTCAGAATTGAAACTTACTTGAAATGGCTTAGGCTGTGTTTGGTAACCAGATCTGAATAGCCAGGTACTTCCCCGTCTTCCGCTTTCCCCAGTTCCTTCCCCTCCTTAGTACCTCCAGCCGCACAATATGCCCCAACCGAGGTAGTATCATAGTCTTACTGGCTAGAGACGGAGCAGTTGAGACTCTTCTGCGGTTAACATTTAAAAAAAATAAAGGCTCGATTTCCAGCTGAGAATCAATATTTTTTCTGTCTTTTCTGTAACATTTTGTAACTCGAGAAAGTATTTTCAAAATACATACAGCAGCAAATTCTTTTAATGTCCGCCTCCTTTCATCTGGAACGCGTTCTTCACCAAAACATTAAATATAATTTTCTCTATAGGCGATATTAATTCCCAATTTCGATTAATAGCGTTGACCTCAATGTGTCAAAGGCTGTATGTAGGGTAGAGGGTGGAACGTCCCATTTTGTTCCCCCAGTGTAATAATGCAACAAAAGCAGGTCTACTTGGGAAATAAATAGGTCAATATGTAAAACTGATATCGAAGAAATACCAAATATTTTAACACTATTAAAAATGTCCAGAATATTTTATCTTTTACGGAGAATGATAAAATAACAAGCGTATTCTAATTTTGAAGCACAGAAACTTAATTTGAAATTCGGACAAGATAAGAAAATCATTTAGATTTGAAATTGACGTTAACTATTTTCATACGATGAACCCTCAGGTCTCGATTTTCGATTTGTTAAAAGGTCAAAATATTTCCGCTTTGCAATAAAATCCAAATAATAGGAAATTTTTTAACGTACCCAAAAATTAAAAACTGATTTTGAAAGGTGATAGAATATCATTTAAATTTGTATAAATTGAAAAAAATATGTATAAAAATTTAATGCAAGGATAAAAGGTTTTTGAAAATGGCCCACACCCTACGTTGTTTTTTTTTTAACTAAACAATACGAATAAAAGATAAAAAGCCACACATATTTTATAAGAAAAATGTATTATAACAAGTTTTTACCGCTTAGATCGTTTTTCTCAAATAGAAAGGGAGACACAATGATTTCCATGAGACCTTTATCAGTGGTTCTCAAAAGCGAATAAACTAATTTAAGGGGTTAAATACTACATGATAGAAACCAGTATAAACTTTCAGACATTTATTTTACCTTTCAGGCTAATTTGTTCGCTTTTGGTGCAGTTCATGTAGGTCTCACAGAAATATATTGTGTCTCCCTTACTATCAAAATTAGAAGTATGAACTCGTGTTAGAAAAAGAAAATACCCTGCCATATATTCAATTTTATAATTTATTCTAAAAGTAGGCCAAAAAATGGTTGAAATGTACACTTTTAAAACCATTTTCCGACCGAATTTGAAAAAAATATAAATTTGTAAATTTTGAATTAATTATTTTCATATGAAATGATAAAAAAAGTAAGCTAACCATAATGTTAATAATAGTTTCCCTTATAACATATGTGGTTTTTTTTCGTAATTATAGTTCCAAAAAACGTAAGGTTAGCCTTTTTCAAAACTTTTTTACGTTTGCGTTAAAAAAATATGTATTTTTAAAATTGTATTTATTTCGTATTAAAAAAATTAAAACCGTTTTCATCACCTTTCAAAACAGTAATTAGTTTTGGAATGCGTTTAGAAATATTACGTTTATTTTGGATTTTACTGCAAAATGGAAATAGTTTGATCTTCCGAAAAAATATGATCGAGGCATATTTTTTCGAGGATATGAAAAAGGTGTACTACGCGTTACGTCATTCGCAAATTGAACATGTAATCATAGGATGGGGATCTGCTACACATAAGTACGTTCACAACCTAAATACAATTCAATGAATCATAAAGACCATACAGTAAGTACCCATTCAATTGAAATTTTCAATAGTTTTGACGCACCAAATGTATGTACAAAAAATATATGCCAAAAATATATAAATGAAGCTTTTCAATAATACTAATTCCTCTTCTTGACCGTGAATGCATAACACTAGATCGAATAAAAAATTCATAAAAAAATATTCCAAGTTATAAAACCACGTTAGGACAAAGAAACTATTCTTACTTTGTAACAAAATTCCATAAATTCCTTCCCCAAGACAAAACACTAATAAAAATTCTTATGAGTACAATCAAGATTAAAAATATGGGTGAAAGAGGTTAATGAAAAAAATCCTAATGAAGACACTAAAAACGATGTAGAAGACAAATAAAATATATTTAAATAACTTTAGTCCGCCTCGGCGCAGGACCCCCTAGCGAGAAGGACTAAGAAATTAAACATCTATACATAAATTCACCGTTATATTTTGTAGATAGAATTATTTTATATAGTCGCTAAAATAAAAAAATCAAACAAAAAAATACTATTTTATATCTTTTAATATTTTGAGGGTTTATAAATATAATTATTAAGTTTCCAAAATAAAATAAAAATAATTATCATCGTTTGGGAAGCCCGTTGTTACGGAAATTTGATACAACTGTTTGTACAAAATATCATTACTGTGACCTTAATAGTCTTTTGAATTATTTTCCATAAATGAACACAGATGAAAACGAGAACATAAAATGTCAAAGTAATTTGTGAAAATGTTTATTTACGATTGTCAACACAATTTGCATGAGATTTTGTTACGCGTCTAATTGAAGTCTTTGAATTGTTAATTAGGGCAAAACTTAAATGGTTATGAAATAACATGTTTTGGAATAACAAAGCTAAGAACGCAGATTTGTTTTGACAAGGATAAGTAATATTATTGTATTTTCTAGGGAAGAAACATATGTAATTATGAATTACATTATGGAGCGTGTTTAAAAACAAGTGTATTTATTTCTTATTCTTGAAAAAGAAGAAAATACTGATAAATCTAAACGAAATATGAAACAGAACACAAAAAAATCAGAGTGTGCAGTTCACACGCGGTAGAATGAAACCTTCAGAAAACTAAAATTGTAAAGAGTGGGGAGGCTACAAAGCACTGCACAAAGAGGAGACCGATTATATTATCTCATTTTTTTGCACACTTAATCCTGTAGATGTATTTTTTGTTTCTTTTTAGTGTCGCTATTTTTCATTTCATCGAGTTTCAAATCACAACAGTGTTAAAGAAATTTTCACTTCAATTAAAAAAATTGGAGTGTGCAATTCACACACGGTAGAAATGAAATATTCAGAAAACTATAGTAGACGAGAGTGGGGAGGCTACAAAGCACGGCATAAAGAGGAAACCTATTAAAATATCTCATTCTCTCGCACGCTTAATCCTACAGATGTATGTGTTTGTTTCTTTTAATGTCGCTATTTTTCGTTACATCGAGTTTCAAATCACAACAGTGTTAAAGAAATTTTCACTTCAATTAAAAAAATTGGAGTGTGCAATTCACACGCAGTAGAAGTGAAATCTTCAGAAAACAATGTAGACAAGAGTGCTGAGATTACGAAGCACCCCACAAAGAGGACACCGATTATACTATCTCATTCTCTTGCAGACCAAATCTGATAGATGTATGTGTTTGTCTCTTTTGACTGTCGCTATTTTTCTTTACATCGAGTTTCAAATCACAAAGGCGCTAACTGGGAATCGAACCCAAGATCTCTGTCTTCCCGACACAAGGTCAGCCTTACATTATTTTCAAACTCTTACATTGAACGCTTATTTTTATTATAAGATGGCCGAAGTATCCGGCATTTACCGAAGAGTTTTTTTAAATCAAATTAAAACAGTAAGGCCACGTCCGCATAGGCAGGTGGCTTGCTTAGCGCCTAGAGCCTAGCGAGTCGCCTAGCGAGTCGCCTAGCGAGTCGCCTAGCAAGTCGCCTAGCGACGTGCCGACAAGCAAATGAGCAAGGCACCTAGCGACCCACCAGGCAAACCACCTACAATGCGGCCACCATGTATCCTAGCGAGTAGCCAGGGTGCAAGCCACTAGGCACTAGGCGCTAAGCAAACCACCTGCCTATGCGGACGTGGCCTAAATGATTTGCTAATTCTTATTTTGAACGTTAAGGATGAAAAATTTCATAAAGAAGTATCGAAATTCTGCTTAGGTAAGTGGTGGAGTGGTTTATTAAATTTCACGCAAACAGTTAGCTTCCTTTTGTTTTGATGATAAAGCAATTGCAATTGCAAGATGCAAAATTTCATCAATTCGAAACAAAACTGTACTTGTATAAAAAACACACCCACGCCGCCACAATGAGACTCTCATCTTTATAAATATTTCAAGAATTTCTTTAATTTTTGTTCAAAAATACATTGAGTGGAATTGTTTTATAACTCAACTTAACTCTAGCGCTTCATCACTATTAGCATTTAAAATTAAATAACGTACATCGTTTTTATCTTTTAAGTTCTCTAAACTTGATATTCAGGTTAATGGTAGCATTGAACAAAGTGAAACAGCCATTCCAGCTGTTAACATGTTTTTAGGGATGGATGGAGAAAGAAAAGATAGTGGAAAAGGGGTAGCAGGTTTGTGGCAAATGAAAACACTCTTTAGTGAACCTTGGAGGACATAATAATGGAGAAAAAATTCCTTGACGGCCTCTGTGGATGAATTGTTTTAATCCTTGGTTACGAATCTGTAAACCGCGGGTTCAAATTCAAGTAAATTGTGTTTTTGTTTATTTTAACTTAATGAGGAAAACCTGAAATTGTAATATTTAATTACCAAAGACAATATCAGCGACCCCCAATCGATAATTTAAAATAGAAAAATCATTAATATGGACTAAGATCCCTAGAATACATAGCTCACACAAAATATAATCAACTACCCAACGAGATCAAACGTGCAAGTCAATGTAAAAAGACCTAAACTAACATGCTCAAACTTCATCTTATTAATGACTATCTGAAATAATAATGTTGTGTATGTCCCCATCATATGTCCATTTAATACATTTAATACATACAGCTATATGTTTCATGTAATGCGTATCATTCCCGCAATGAGTTTATTAACTCCTGGGAGTACAATGCTTTATATAATATACTATATTCTGTATTGTATACTTTTGACAAATAAATAAATAAATAAAATAATAAAATTATTTTCGAACTAAAAGCTATCTATCTCTAGTGCCCTGGATAAATTGAGCTATCAAAATAATCTTGCAATCATATATAAAGATAAGCAGTTAATAAAATATGCTTTAAGTAAATGACGATGATAGTTTTTAGTCGATACAGTTAAATATGACCGAAGGGGATAGGATTCCAATAGCTCAGTGGTAGAGCACTGCTCCGGCAAAGCTAGGGTCCTGGGTTATATTCCTGTAAGCGACTGTATCTTTTTCGGATTTTACGTTTCAAATTTTCGATTGAGATACTGATGTCGTCTTCAGAGAATAAATTTTATTTAATAAATTTATGTTGTTTCACAATTCATTCAATAAAAACAATTTGTATCGTATTTGCTGCGCGTTCTAGAGTGGAAGATACTCTCAGTATTGCCCTGTTGTAAAACCACTACTCAGAATTAAAATTTTGCTTTAAATGCCTTTAGCCGTGTTAGATGGTCAGATTAGTGAGAAGTCAAATAAAAAATTAGAAGTTATTGACCTTTATCGAAGCGTTGTTAATTGACACTTATTTTTTGCAGTTCGTGGGCATAAACTATGTAACAATTTCTAGACATTTTTTGATTTCACATTTTTTATTTCACATTTGTTCCATAATTTTTATTTATCTGCCACCTGTTTCGACGCATCCGTGTCATTCTAGCTAATAATAAATCAAACTAAGTTTAAACATTCAAATATTTTAAGTTGTGCCCCTAAAAATCCTAAGAATACAACAACAAAAAATGAATTTTATTTAACGCATTGTGAGTAATGTATTTTTAATGTAATGTAATAATTTTGTAAAATATTATCAATAATATAAAAAAAAAAAAAAATTAGTTAACATAATAATAACACCCTGTAAATTATCTTTATTGACAATGTTTCCTTGTTGTATTGACTCTTCGCACTCTTCTCTCCCTCACCCAATATCACCATTCCCACCTTTTTTTTTTACATGAGCTCCACACAGAAGGCCCCGAGGAAATTATTTCTCTCGGTGCCTATGTCATCTTTGGGAATGCTGTGTGGTGGCTTTATTTTAAGGAAAGGAAGGGGAGGAGAGTTCTGGGAAGGAAAAGGGTTTAAGGGTGGGTAGGAATCTGGGGTTCAGTGTGTCCTGGTCATCCGCCTCCAAGACCTAGACAAACCTCACCCCATGAACCCGGGCTAAATCACCAAACGTAGCGAACCACTTGGGGTGACCCGTGCAGGGGTGTTGGTTATGCAATAAAGGTTCCCGGGGCGGCGGTACCCATTACCGCCTTCCAAATTGTCCTAGTCCAACTAGTCCCATCTTATAAAATCTAATCATTTCTGTACTTGAATAATTTTTTTAATAAGTTTTAGGATTGCTAGTGAATGATATGGGTGTGTCGAAATCGGTAGCAGATAAATAAAAAAAAAATTAAGTAACAAATGTACATGTGAAGTAAACTCTTCAAATCAAAATCTCTGACAGAACTTACCATCCTGTATTTTAAATCAAGGAATCAAGGAATAAAATACATTGGTAATAAGGTGTAGATATATATATTTACCTGAAACTTTGTCCCAGTTCTCGAAGCCCAAATTTAAATGTTGACCAAGTTATTCCGATGGTATTCCAGTCGGAACGATCATTTTATATTCATGGTTGGCCCTTGTTATGATTTATTATTCATGCAGGGTTGGAGAACCAGTCATGGACAAAAATTTATACTAATTTTACAAATTCGAAAATGAGTGTGTTTGCTTGTAACACTTTCACTCCTAAACCACTAAACCGATTTTAAAATCATTTCACCAATAGAACGCTACATTATCAGCGAGTAACATAGGCTGTATATAATGGGCAGTTCTGGCGTTATGAAATTTGTATAAATGAAAATGTGTTGCGTATTTCATATATTTTAGCGGCAGGGAGGAAAGGCAGAGGGAAGGTGGGGTTTGCGGAGAGTGAAGAGACGAAGGAGGGGGAGACGGAAGGGAATGGTTACGCACGGGAAAGGACATTATGTACTGCTAATTGCTACAGTAATTTCCCCCAAATACAATGCGAGAGAAGCCGCGGGTAAAAGCTAGTATTTTATATTATTAACTTGTAATAGATGTTAAATATTGTTCAATAATTGAAATAAAAAATAAAAAGTAAATTGTTTTTTTTTTACATTCGCTCAATTCAAGAGGCCCTGATTAAAAAAATCTCTCAAGGCCTGTCATCTTTGGGGATGCTGTGTAGGGTGTCTTTTTAGGGAGAGATGGGAGAGGAGGGTTGCGGAAGAAAAAAGGTATGAGGGGTGGGTAGAAATCTGGGAGGCAATGTGTCTAGGAGTGTTAGGATTATCAATCTATCTCTTCCACTGCGGTGCAAGGCGACGGGTAAAGAAAGTCCGGCTGAAGAGGTCTAGGTTAGGTCTCCTTCAATCTATCTCTCCCGATCCGGCTCGCCGCGCAGTAGGTGAGCAAACGCATTGGCCGTCAAGACCAAGACCGGGCATACCTATTATGTTATCAAACGTAGCGAACCACTTGGGGTGATATATGGCAGGGGTGTTGGTTTTCTAATAAATGGTTCCGGGGGCAACAGTACCCATACCCGCCTCTCAAAAAATAAATTTTTCCTCTTGAACACAAACTAAAAACCAATGCGCGGGTTCAAATCCCGGCGTGCGCAAATGAATTGGGTTTTCTCAATTTAAATTATTTTTTTTATTTTTTTTATTTTATATTTTTATTGGTAAGAAACAAACAGCTTATAAACATAAAATAGACATAAAAATATACATGTTAACTGCAGTGAAGCCAAAAGAGGAGAGGAAGGGGTGAGGAGGGGGAGGGGAGGGAGAATGTAGGATAAGGATATGAGATGCTCTCGATACCTTCCACACTCCGTATCAATCCAATATCGCACGCGTTACTTCTATTCGATACTTCTGAAGGTTTAAATTAAAAATGTCTACGTTGTGAAACAATTCGTTGTATTGCGCACATATTCGAGGAATCGGGGAATTTTTTCTAAAGTTTGTTCTACAAGTGGGCAAATGAAGTAAATTCGATTGTCGGGTTAATCTTGAAGGAATATGGAGTTTTATTAAATTGGTAAGCTCTGGTGAGTCCAGGCCATTGTTTAAAATTTTAAATAATAAAATTTGATCAAAAATTAATCGTCGTGTATGAAGGGAGTTGAACTGATGAAATTTAATAGAATCGGTGTAATTTAGAAAGTGTAGGTTAAGTTTATAATTTAAGTATTTAAATTTTTTTTTTTGAATTCTTTCGATCCTAACAATGTGGGCTTGGTAGAAAGGAGGCCAGATCGGTGTGCACTTTATTTTAAATAACATTAGGCATATTTGCGGCACGTTCCGGAGCGGAAGATAATCTCAGTATCGCTCTGGTGTAACACCACCATTCAGAATTGGAACGTTGCTTGAAATGGCTTTATCCGTGTTTGGTGACTGCATCTGAATTGCCAAGTTCTTCCCCACCTACCTCTTCCCCATCTCCTTCCCCTCCTCACTAACCTTCAGCCTCACAACATACCCCAATCAGAGATGCCATAGTTTCACTGCTCTAGGCGGTTGGGGGCACCTGAGATTCTTATGCGATATTCATATAAAAAAATAAGTAATTACCAGGATGAGAATCTCAATTGTAACCTATGAAAGTCGATATTATTTCACCCAAAATTATATTTACATTTAAAAGACGCCCATAACCGAAAAACAATCCAATTCCTGCACATTCACTCAACTATTTCAAAATCATCAAATATGCATTATTGTAAATCAGTACAGGTAGATTCCAGCCTGCCTGCTGGTTAAACGATTCCAGTAACGTAAACTCAGATAATATGTCATATCACGACATGTTGCATGCCCAATGCAGTTTGAATCAAAGGTAATTTCATACAGGTATTCTGGTATGATTTGAAAAACAAATTTAGAATGCAGTTTTCAAAATAATAGATTTTACTATAATTCTGTTTGCAAGTACTTGCAAACTTAAACCCGCCAAATATCAGACGAGAGATTGCAACACTGAGGGAATACAAAGAGGCGCTGCAAAAAAGCGCAATACTTTTGCACGACGATTTCGTATCTCACCCGACATGCCGCTTGAAGTCTCAAAAACCCTTCTGAAAGGCTATTCCCTAAAATTTTGTGATAACAGATCGTTCTCCCGCAAGAAGTGCTGTCAGATTTGTGTGATTTTCTACGGCTGTTATTTGCTTTTTCTATCGGCCGATGTGAAAATTTCAGCTGTGAGCTGTCACGTATTTTAGTTTGAGTCGTTTTAACACGAATTCCTGCAAGTATGCATGATTATTTATTCATTTAACAGCCGTAGAAAATCACACATATCTGACAGGACATCTCGCGGGAGAACGATCTCTTATCACAAAATTTAGGGAATAGCCTTTCTGGACAGAAGTAGAAAGACTCCTCCGATCACCTCTCACTCCAGAAGATAGGAGGTAGCTTGAGTGGCAATCGGCCAACGTGAAAAATGCCCATCTCGTACAAGACCGCACTGAAAGACAGCCTGGGTTCTCATTGTCTCGTAAACTCGTCCGCCATGAATAGGATAAGGTGCTCCCATAGCCGTTGTGCCCATATGTTATACAGAAGGGGCCTTAAAGAGTCGGCAATGTGTGAATGCGACGCGGTGCAGACCACCAAACATGTGGTCAACGAATGCCCGCTCCATTCATTCCCCGGCAGGACTGATGAGGTCCACAGGGCAACGATTGAGGCCCTAGACTGGCTCGCAGATCTAAATGTCCCCCTCTGATACCCTACCATACGAAAGAAGAAGACTCTAATTCTAGCGCAGACTCATATAAAAATATTGGTTTCCATAGAGGCGCTAATACGTTCTTATAACTCGTCAAAACGTGTTTTACTATTATCAAGCAAGTAGCAGTGCGCGGGTATCGGATTCAATATTTCCTGGTCGTTGATTCGCTCTCCGATGGCGGGAACGGGTATCGCCACCCCGGGAACCATTTATTGGATAACCAACACCTCTGCCGTAGGTCACCCCAAGTGGTTTGCTCCGTTTGGTGACTTAGCGTGGGTGCCCGCGTTCATGGGGTGAGGTTTGTCTGGATCTGGCGACAGATGATCTGGACACACTGAACCCTACATTCCTACCCACCCCTCTCACATTTTTCCTTCCCAGAACTTCCTATCCTTCCTTTCCTTAAAAATACCCTCCACAAATAATCCCAAAATATGTCAGGCCCTGAGGGAAATTATTTTTCTCAGGACCTTCTGTGTGGAGCTAATATAAAAAAAAATATATAAAATTAATTGTATGGAGCATCATTAAAATTCACAATATATATCTGACTCGAAAAATCGTACAACTAAAAATCTCGCCACCACTGGTTAAATTTAAAAAAATATAAAATTACAAAGTTGTACAGCTCTGCGAGGGTATAAAATGTTTTACGAAAACTGCTAACCAGTAAAGTGAATAAACGTTGAATAAATTAGCAATAAATTATTAAAAATGTATATAATATATTTTTAATTACATACCACCGTGATTCTGCGCATTTCCCAACACCATTCTGAAACAAATAAATAATATTAATTAGTAAATTGCTGAATATATTATTAAAATAATAAGGTTTACCTCTGCTAAGCCGTCTTGCAATTATTTTGAATACTAGTGAAATTATTGTTCCCTCTCACGCTATGGCCAGGTTCAAAATAATCTTTGTTTTATCTTACCGTTTATTAAACCACCATTAACCCTTCGAAAGCTTACCCGCGACTTAGAACTCCTTAGTGTGCCAGGACGTAAAGTTGCCAATCGCCTCCGTGCGCCGCACCCGGCTGACATTATTTTTGTAATAACTTATAGTTTATTGCAAAATTATGTTTGTAAATCGTACTGTCTTATCAAATAATGTGTAATATATTTATAAACATTGTTTATATATATAGTTAATTCCATAACTTCTGTTCATGGAGTTGTTTTTTCTCTCTAATCTCATAAAAAAATTAAATATAATTTATTTTTTCGAAACGCCTTTTGGCTTTTACATAATATAAAAAAGTAAGGCATAAACTAGAACCTTAGAAATTAAAATTGTGCAAGTAATAATGAGTTCATGAGCATGTAAAACATCAAAAATTACAAAGTAAAATTAGATCCTGTAATACAATATGGAATGCATAAGAAATGTGCATAAGTACTTAATACTAAAATAAATTTAATTGAAAACATATGTGAGTAACTTTGAATGAAGATGACTTGTACAATAAATGCATAAGGGTTGGTATACAGGGTGTAAAGGGACGTACTTGACTTACTTTAACCCTGGCATTATTTGGAATAAAAAATGAAAATGAAATTTCGGTCTCAGGTGACATTTTTGAAAAAAAAAAATTTGCCTTACACCTTCACTAATTGAAATATGGTATGCACAAGCCATACTTGCTTGTTCAGCACAGTGAATATCAAAACAGTTTTTTGGTAGTGCTACTTTATTTTTTATTTCATTTTGTATTTTTTCCATTATTTGTAGTTAGTGCGTTCTATTCCGGTCAATAATTGAATCAACCCATTTAATTCTTGATTTAACCAAAGCTAATTGCATTATAACGATATCATTTTG
The DNA here is from genome assembly GCA_936435175.1 of Glyphotaelius pellucidus. Taxonomy (NCBI): domain Eukaryota; kingdom Metazoa; phylum Arthropoda; class Insecta; order Trichoptera; family Limnephilidae; genus Glyphotaelius; species Glyphotaelius pellucidus. Next base: position 17,611,717 of record OW386558.1, on the reverse strand, counting down.
CATACATACTAAAAATCAATGGTTTGGTCAACGATTATTTGTTTGCTAGGTGGATTCGTTGACAAAAAACATCCAAGGTTACCCTTTGTGGAGAAAAATGTGACCCATTTTTTGTCGATTAATTCAGTGAAACGAACACATCTGTTGCGGCGTAATTCACTTCCTGTACCGTTATATTGAACTATTGTCAAAATAAAATTATGTTGATTTATTTGATTATTCAGTACTAATCCATAAATTCATCCGGTTTATTTAGAATAGTGGAATTATTGCTTAAGTTGACACAATTAGATAAAGTTCTGTCTTTGGAAAAACAAAAATATTATGTATTAACTATTACATTATCACAATCAATACTGTTGTTGGTTTGATAAAAAATGATTTGAGTAAGTCGCGGCATTCAGAATTTCTACAACTTGAACACTTTTAAGTTTCCAAATAAAAATATTTGTTAGTTTTGAAGATAAAATCTATATGTTTGCTACGCCGAAACGGTAATGATATTCCCTCGAGAGAAAAAAAATCGCAAAGTGTGCTCCGAAAATTATTATAAACACTTAAAAATTCTCAATTTTTCACTAAATGCTATTTAAGACATTTCTCATGAGATTTTTACTCTATTTTAAACTGGTGGTGTTTTATTAAATATTTTCACAGTTTTCGCTTGAATATTATCGTTTTAAATTTTAGCACGCTCCCTCTAACATTCGTCATCATCATCATCATCATCATCATCATCTTCATTCCCTTATCCTATCCGGGTCGGGGACACATTGCATCGACAAGGCTCCTCCATACGTCCCTGTCTTGTGCTGACTGTTCGGCCTCCATCCACGGCAGTCCTATGCTCTCTTCACACAGTTTCTGGAGTTGCCTCGCCCAACTGTGTCTAGGGCGGCCCACAGGACGTATATCCTCTGGAATCGCACTTAATATCTTCCTCGGAATTCGATCATCAGACATTCTTAGTACATGTCCAAGACACCTGAGTTGCGATTGTTCTATGAAGAGTAGCAGTGGTTCAATGTTTAGACCGTCTTCGATCGTCGAGTTTCTTAAATGATCCTATTTCGTAAATCCTGCCACTCCTCTCAAGTACCCCATTTTAATTTAATACAATAGTTTGAAATTTAAAAAAATAGTGGTAATGTTTTGTGAACATATTACTAGAAGAATCTGTGGCGAGGTATTCGGAGTCTTATATTCTAGTTTAAGTTTTATTCTGCTGTCAAAAGTACATAAAAGCAGAGCATCGTCCTTGAGACCCTTAAGGATGATTCTGTGCTGCTACTCATGGTAGCATCATTGTACATCAGGCTAGTAGCAATTAAAGTGCACGATAATATTGTAAAGACTTTATAATGACATTAATATTGTATATTAGTTTACAGTTTTCAATTTACACCCTATTACCAATGCACAGAGTGAGCCTTTATCCACCCTATTCAAAACAGCTGTTTTTGAAAGCCTGGAAAATTTTAAATTTAATCATTTACCAAAATAATGGTCGGTTTTCATTAATGTGAGCTCTTCCGGTCACTTCTTGGAAACACCCCGAAATGTAGACACTAATAAGTGTTGAGCGTTAACCCGTCGTCCCTATTAATGTTAATAGGGTGCTTTTGAATTTCAATCTGAGCCCGTGTAATTAAACAGGCTCGACATGATTTGGTTATTTCCCGGTACTGTACGCTCAATTCTCTAGTTATAATCAGTACCTACCAGGAAATTCGGAGCTGGTGAAGGACACGGCAATATTTTTAATCGTTAACCATTGAACAAACCAAAATCTTATATCTTTACTACTTTGAATGATAGTGAACAACACATCTAATATTATTTTAGTACATTCAGTATAAAATAATCATTCCTTTGATATAATAATTAATCGAATTATTAATTTTGTATAGTTTTGTTCAGAAAACTGAGTTTACACGCATGAAAATGTGTTCTGTTGAATGTCACTGACAGGCTGTTAAAAATATCGCGTTACGAGTAAGCCAGTCAGTCACAAGTCAAAAATGTGCATGCTCTTGGCGTGCATTACACTGACACGAATATAGGTAATATGCATAAAAATTGCACCGCAAACGGAATCTAGGAACACAAGGTTGCAAGTGTAAAATTGGTTTTAAGTTTTTTTTTTCGTTATTGATTTTTCGGGTGCTATGCCGTGTTGCGCAACCTCCTTCTTAAGCCAACGTTTCGGACAGCGTTACAGTGTTCATCATCAGGACAGATGTGTAATTGTATCTAGCCAACGTTTCGGACAGCGTTACAGTGTTCATCATCAGGGCAGATGTGCAATTGTATCTAGCCAGCGTTTCGGACAGCGTTACAGTGTTCATCATCAGGGCAGATGTGTAATTGTATCTAGCCAACGTTTCGGACAGCGTTACAGTGTTCATCATCAAAGCAGATGTGTAATTGTATCTAGCCAACGTTTCGGACAGCGTTGCAGTTTTCATCATCAGGGCAGATGTGTAATTGTATCTAGCCAGCGTTTCGGACAGCGTTACAGTGTTCATCATCAGGGCAGATGTGTAATTGTATCTAGCCAACGTTTCGGACAGCGTTACAGTGTTCATCATCAGGGCAGATGTATAATTGTATCTAGCCAGCGTTTCGGACAGCGTTACAGTGTTCATCATCAGAGCAGATGTGTAATTGTATCTAGCCAACATTTCGGACAGCGTTGCAGTGTTCATCATCAGGGCAGATGTGTAATTGTATCTAGCCAGCGTTTCGGACAGCGTTACAGTGTTCATCATCAGGGCAGATGTGTAATTGTATCTAGCCAACGTTTCGGACAGCGTTACAGTGTTCATCATCAGGGCAGATGTATAATTGTATCTAGCCAGCGTTTCGGACAGCGTTACAGTGTTCATCATCAGAGCAGATGTGTAATTGTATCTAGCCAACATTTCGGACAGCGTTACAGTGTTCATCTTCAGGGCAGATGTGTAATTGTATCTAGCCAGCGTTTCGGACAGTGTTACAGTGTTCATCATCAGAGAAGATGTGTAATTGTATGTAACCAACGTTTCGGACAACGTTACAGTGTTCATCATCAGGGCAGATGTGTAATTGTATCCAGCCAACGTTTCGGACAGCGTTACAGTGTTCATAATCAGAGCAGATGTGTAATTGTATCTAGCCAACGTTTCGGACAGCGTTACAGTGTTCATCATCAGGGCAGATGTGTAATTGTATCTAGCAAACGTTTCAGACAGCGTTACAGTGTTCATCATCAGGGCAGAGGTGTAATTGTATCTAACCAACGTTTCGGACAGCGTTACAGTGTTCATCATCAGGGCAGATGTGTAATTGTATCCAGCCAACGTTTCGGACAGCGTTACAGTGTTCATCATCAGGCAGATGTGTAATTGTATCTAGCCAACGTTTCGGACAGCGTTGCAGTGTTCATCATCAGGGCAGATGTGTAATTGTATCTAGCAAACGTTTCAGACAGCGTTACAGTGTTCATCATCAGGGCAGATGTGTAATTGTATCTGCCATGATGATGGACACTGTAACGCTGTCCGAAACGTTGGCTAAAGAAGGAGGTAGCGCAACACGGCATAACACCCCGAAAAAAAATAACGAAAATTCTTTGGGCCGTGAAAATCTAAAAACTTATCTGGTTTTAAGTTATTTTGAGAATAATTTTGTTAGATAAAAGTTTATCAAGGAAAACTATCTCTGAAAAGATTAGCCCTAATGTTGTATTTTTTGAGTTGTTCACTTTTATGATGGGATTTTTTTTTTTTTATTTTACACTTTTGTTAACAATTTAATTTTAATTCTACTCAAGTGAAATGACAGAAAAAGCTTCAATTTATCCAAACAATTTTTTGATTTCGTGAAATAAACCGATTCGTAGTAAATCAATCAAATTAATGATTCCGCGTAAGCTTGGCCATAAGAAAGAGGAATCTTACTTAGATCTAAAACCAACCAACTGCGTTTGTTCTTCTTTAGTCAGTTCTTCATTGCTGAGGATCGTGATCTCTACTCCAATTTCCGTGGTGGATAAAGCTCCTGAGAGGGATGCCGACACACAAGTACCGGACGCCAGTAATACTGTACAGTGGTCATTCTAGAATCTAGAGCATTGGTGAACTTCCTCTGTTTCTTCTGCCTCCCACTTTGCCAGTGACTATGAGTTTATCCAAGTTGGAATCATCAGTTTAGCGAGCAACGTGCCCAAAGAATCTAAAAAGTTGTAGGCAGATGATTGACAGCCTATTATTTAAGCCTAGCTCCTTCAGAATGGAAAGGAACATTTTATTTTATACGATTTTCGTGTACTTTATACAAAGATTTTTTTAATTCTCCACAAAGGAGGCCCTCAAAAAATAATTTCCCTCAAGGCGTTTGTCATCTTTTGGTCTTTTTAAGAGACAGAATGCATGATTTTTTCCATTCAGAATTATATTTGGATTCAGAAGATATAGCAGTGCATCGACAATGTTCACGGAACTAGGATTGCACGGATTCGCCGGTCTGATGAGACATTGGGTCACTGGAACCAGGATGCGGCTAATGGCTTCCGACAATACCAAAGAATCTGGGGTTTAGTATGTTCATTCCATCCGTCGCCAAGACCTAGATAAACCTCACCACATGAACCCGGGCATCCTTGCTAAGTCACCAACCACAAAGCTAATCACTTGGGGTGACCTATGGCAGAGGTGTTGGTTATCCAATAAATAGTTTCCGGGACAGCGGTACCCATTACCGCCTCCCAAATTAATTTTTATAGGGCAATAAAATAAAATGAATTATAAATTTGATTATTCAAAGCATAAATATGATTACTTGAAGCAGATAAATATTCGAACGACGAACTCTGCGTCAAGAAATTGGCATAATTTTTCTGCCTCGTTTGACGCGGTCTTCCATGAGTTGCAGAGCTCTGAAACACCATTTTAACTGCAAGCTTGTTTCATATTTTTCATTGGAAAAAAGCATCGAAATCGGATAACACCAAAGCTTATGAAGAGCGAAAACATTAATAATGCTAATAATAATTGGGATAAAAAGTTTTTCAATTGTTGGTCTACTAGGTCCTAAAAAAAATCCAGAGAAATGTCTATCTTTACCTATTATTAATTATAATTAAGTTATTAGGGAAAAGCCATGACTAGAAGTGGCGTGTCCACGTGCCAACACGGTAGCCAAGCTTAGCGTGACAGTCACCGCGTGACGCCACGCGTCAGGCCGTGCCAGGGGGGTGATTTACGACGAAAATAAAAATAATGATATCCCACCAAAATAATTAATTAGTGACGAAGAATCTCGGTGCTTAAATCTAAGTATCTCATAAACGTGATTAATCAGTCTTGTTGCTGATGTAACTACAACGATAAATTTAATGCCGAGTATACATTATTTCAGTACGACGACTTTTTGACGTCCTCTGCAGCGAATCAATAAGATCAACGGTTCTGTGCGCAGAGGTCATGGTTGATAAAATAAATAATAATTTGTTTCACATTGACTATATCGAACGAACAGAGATGGTCTCATTTTTGACGTGATGTCACCGAAGAGAAAAATTTTCCTCTGATCTGTGAAATTGATATTAACATATTTTTAAGCCTCGAAAATATTTTTTTGAATAAATAATCCATTCTTTTTGGCATTTCGGGTACCAAGGAGTCGAAAGATCTTATATTAACTGGTGACATCAGTTTTCTTTCGTATCGGAACAGGTTAAAAAAATACCTAATTGATGTTTGTACTTTACTCTTTTATGCACGAGCTAGAACTTATAATAGAACGGCCGGATTTAGTTAATAATGAAAAACACAAAATAATGTATAACTTGACTTCATTGTAATTTGTTCTGAATAAAAACCTTCAATCTCCATTTTTCGAGCCCTAAATAATTTCCTTCCCCTAATGTTCTGACCACGCAACATTCCAATATGCCCAACATACTAAAGTACACCGTAAACACAGTTGGTTTGTTTTAATGCTGTAATGTTTGTTAGCAAAATTTAAACAAAAAATTGGGTAAATTATTCTTTAAATACATCAAACGTTTGAAGATTTCACGATGTTTCAATTTTGCACAACATAAGAAGATATCATGACTCTTTCATGCCCGCCCTTTCTTAATCTTCTCCCGCATATACCCTTTTTGTAATTCATCAAACACGTTGTCAATATTTTGTGGACAACGTTTTTGATGAATGCTGTGTGGAGGGTCTTTTCAACGAGGAAACGTAAAGGATGTTCTGAGAAGGAAAATTATGTTAGGAATGGTTAGGAATTTGGCGGTCAGTAAGTCCAGATGTGATGGACGTATGAATCCATTCCACTCACTTCGGTGCAAGGCGATGTTCCAAGAGAATCCTGGAGAGGGCGGAAAATCTTTCTCAATCAGTCTCCCGATCCGGCCTGTCACTTAGTTGGTGGGCAGACACATCCGCCGCTGAAACTAGCCTCACCCCATGAACCCAGACACCCCTGCTAAGTCACCAGACGTAGTGAATCACTCGGAGCGATTTATGTTCCTGGTTCAATATGGTTCCTGCGGCGGCGAAACCCATACCCCCCTCCCAAAATATAGCATGGAAGTGTGCCGACTGTGGCCCAGCTACGACCACACGGACTATCAATCGGTGGCGCTCAGAGCCATTAAAATGTATGCGTTTGGTGTGTGGCTAGAAACACCAATGCACATACGGTTGCCCAAGAAGACCGTTCTAATTTTAAAATTCAGGAAAAATTTATATTTTCAAAAAAATCATATGTCATTTTAGTTACACATCCCCATTATTTTTCGGCAAGGTCCCCGTTTCGATTGATGTACTTGGTGAGCCGTGGCACTAGGACCTTGATTCTCTTATCGTTGACATCCGCCGGCAAAAATATTATCACCTCTCCCTCCGCGTCCTCCGTCCTCCGTCCTCCAAGTCCGTCTCCAAAAGTTTTCCGGCCAAATGTGAACGAGTGAAGAAAAATATGCAAATCATGGGAGTCCTTCCTAGTTGGACAGTCAAAAGCTTCCTTGTACTGTTTTTGTATTTTCAAACTTCAACGGAGTGGACTCCTTCTTAGTTGAGAAGACGAATAATTCAGTGCACCTTGCAGGTGGCGGAATACAACAGCGGAACATCATCTCAAATGGACACAAAGATCGCACTGAAGTAGCTACCAAGCCGGATCACCGATCGTTTTTTGAGGAAAATCTGAGCTAAACGCTGATGCCACCATATTTTGAGAAATAATGTTGACATAATCATGGCAGTCATCAAATCATCTTCTATATTATATTGAATATCATCAGGGCAATCTTCAACCTGTATTCAGCAGACCAGAGCATTTCGAGTAACTTAATCAATTACTGTATCAATTAGTAATCAATTACAATTACTAATGATAATTAGTGATCTATCAATATTGAACGATACTTCTCAATGCACTCGGCTTCTTGGGTAATCGGTCGTCGCGCGTCAGTTTAATTGTACAAACAATGAGCTATATATATTATTGATTAACTCGATTGAATTAAACGCAGTCAATTGCATTCCATTCAATTAGTGTTCGTGACGTTTGTTCAGCCAAATGTATTTGAAACTAAAATATCCGAAGCAGAACAATTGGCATCTTAAATATCTTACTAATTAGTCGCAATTAACTTGAAAACCTTTCGGTGTCTATCCACTTAACAACATATTTTATTTTATGATTTGTTTCCCAAAATTGCTGAAAAAAACCCTTGATTCTGTGTAAAAACGGGCGGTCGATTTGATAGATTCCCCTATCGATTGCAAATTTTAGAGAACAGGGATCAGGTAGGTGCAGTCCTTGTTCTATCGGTAGTACAATGGAATATGTTCGGATGAACTAGCTTATCGATCATTCTCGGTGCATAGTCGGGAAACACGCCAAACGCACGCCCAAAATATGTACACCGTTGACGTTTGGCACACGAGAACGGGTCGCTTCTACGGCTCGTTCTTGAGTTCAACAGCTAGGCTGTGAAATGGTTTGCCGGTCTCTGTGTTTTCTCTCTCCTACAACATGACCCCAAACTTTTACCCACCCTTCATGCCCTTTTAATTCCCACAACTTATTTTTTAACAATATACAGCTCTTAAAATAGTCTGGTATATCTTTAATTTAAGTTTTAAAGGCATTTTCAGGTCAGACAAGATTCCAGTTATCGATCTAAATTTCATCTATCCCACACCTATTCTATGGTCGACATCCGCTGCAAATCCTTCGTCTCTGTGAATGAGTGAGCCCAGATCCTTAAACGAGTCACAGTTGGCTAATGTCGATGTTGTCCAAATTGTTGCATCGAAGGAGTTACAGCATTTATGTCATCAAATGGCAAGTACAAATATACAGTCTTTTTCCTGCTAATTAGGCCAATATCCTCCAGGATCTTTCTCCACCTTTTCAGGCTTTTTATTCTGTTTAATAATATTTAAATTGTTTAATAATTAATCGTTAAATTATGAATAAATAAACATTACGTTATGCAAGAACTTAATTTTCCATCCAAATACCTCGCACTTTTCTCTTAAATAAAAATAATTATTTTTATTTACCACGTTTTCCTTTTAACAGACAGCGGAAAAGTTTCGTACAAGTTCATTACGCACCATCCGATAAGCAACTGAATTATGGAACCGCTTGCTATCACGGTTTGCTTCTAGAGCTGGAGAATCATTCTGTGCCTTTTTTAGACCCCGAGCCCCTGGGATTAATTACGGGCTAATTCTTATCCCCCCAGAAGAGGCCGTGATTTATTCTGCGCTTCTAATTAATGCGAATAAATCGCGTGTTAACTGATTAACGCTTGAAGGCCTTGGTGGATTTTTATTTAATTTATTAGGTACCCAACTACCTACTCCTCAGCAGCATGCCGTGATTCTAATTCTGATTTTCGCGATTTTTCAAGCTCAAACTTTCAGTTGTTCAGACTTGAAATTTTCGTGTCCTGGAATTTTGCTAAGCCGTAATGATCCATGTTTAACATTTATTATTTGACATAAGTAATGTTGATTATTATTTACATTTAGCATAATTAGTTCTGTGAGGACTTACTCAATAGTTTTAGTTTTTCGATAAAAAAAATGGTTTATTATGAGTTTCCTTATTTACAATAATAATGCTGCAAGTCACACGACCTGTCTATACTAACAGCTAATTAATTAATTAATTAATTCTGGTCGGTTGGACAGAGCCAGTCTCGGGGGGATTCGCCTGCTCGGGTACCTCTGTCAGCTATCAATAGAAGGTATTCTGCTGACATCTGACGGCATCACTTGGAAGCTTTTTCATGTATTTAAGGCAAAGCACTACAAATATAATGCAACATTATGTGTTGTTGGTTTGAAAATTTGATCTCTTGGAAATAAAGTATTTTATAAGCAAAGAAATAAATTAACTATCAGACCTGTAAAAACTTCTTTAAAGATCAAAATTTCCCGCTTAAGAATCTCCTATCGGTTATTGTGTAATGTGTATAACGTGGCAAAATAAGTTTTTTTTAGAAATGATCATATAAAAATTAAATAATTGTAACGGAACTTTGCAAAATAATATCAAATCAATCACTTTCCATGGTTTTTGGTGATGATAGTGATGAAGACAAGATACTCGTATATGTGCCAAATTCAGTTGATTTTATATCTGAAGGTTAGTGTTCATTTATTCCAATTGTTTATTTTTAAATTCGTTATTATGATCTAAAAATTGATTTCATTTCGATATTGTTGGCATTCATGTTTGTTGTTATTGTTTGGTGATTGTTGTTCTTTGTACATGTTTGGCCTTACTAGGAATATGACATTTCGTTTATAATTTACTAGCTTTTACTAGTATTAGGAGTAAATTACTGTAGCGATTGCACTTATCAATTATGCCCCCCTTCCCCTCCTCTTCCTCTACACTCACCATTCCCCCCACCCCCACCCCCTTTCCCTATCTCACCCCTCCCGCATTCTAATAATTCATTCCCGGTACATTCCTTTTTCAATTAGCTCGCGTGCCAACTAAATTTCATAATGCCAGAGCTCACCAGTAGTAAAAAAAAGAATTATCCAATTTGGTGCAGTCGTTCGAAAGTTGTGCGCGTACAGACATTTCTGAGATACATTTTTATTTATAAAGATAGATAGATATTAACTACGATTACCCGCAAATCTGTCAACATCGTTTCCACGGCAACGATTTTTTTCTGACGTTAGCAATAACTCGCTTTTGTTAGCGACAGAAAACGTATAATAAATATAATATATTAATATTTATAATTTGACGTCTTAGCTTACCATTATATATAGCCTATATTACTCGCATATAATGTAGCTTTCTATTGGTGAAACTTTTAAAATCGGTTTATTGGTTTATGCGTGAAAGCGCAATTTTGCATTTATAATATTAGAATAGATTACTTATCAGATTTCTCATCATCTATTCTTATTTCAACGTTGTATAGACACGTTTCAATATACAAAATAAATAACGAATGTTTAAACTCTGAATTCGTCTAAAGAAAGTTTTACTACTTAATTACACTGGATACCAAAGTGTTGAACATTTCGCAATGCTTTCATTCCGTGATCGAAAACACTTAAGACCGAAGCTATCTCGGGGAAGATAAAGATAAATGCATTTCAATGCTATTCTTGTTAACTGGTCGTTAACTTCTGCTGATGGGTGTATATTTATTTAATTGCCTGAACTTTAAATAGCTACCCGTTGTGTTTTAGTAATTGAAGTTTAATTTTAAGCTTTTATTCGAAAAGATCGGTAAACTTTGTAAGAATTAAATTGAATATTGTGAGGCTGAAAGGAGTGGGAAAGTTAAAGATTAACAGAAGTGGCTTTTCAGATCTGGTCACCAAATACGGCAGATGATGGTTTTTCAAAAGGATGAAACCGAATATTAAATGTAATAGGTATTATTATAATTGAAACTTTCAGAAGGAAGAACAAACACAATTTTAATATTAAATTACATAATTTACTGCGTTATAAAATTGATTGTCCTGAATTAATTCAAAATCAACATCCATTTACCCAAAAGATCTGGCCGACATTTATTACCCTTTTATTTATTTATTTATTTTTATTTATTTTATTTTAAATGTACATTTACAGTTCAAAACCAATTACAAACATACATTTTATTATAAAGTAATAATGGCGTTTTGAAATTTTTTAATATTTAGTTGAAAAATATCGATTTCAGGGGACAGGGAATTAAGTAATAGAATCATTTTTCCGAGCGGCATTACTAATGGTAAGTTAGTTCTGCATCTCGGAACAACAAAAGTTCTGTGTCTGCGCGCTCTTGTGAAGTTGTCGGGGACATAAAACTCAAATTTTTGTATTATATCGGGAATTCAAATATTACCAATATATTATTAATATTACTTTAACAATAACAGGAAAATGGGTTTTCAATTGACAATCTCGGAAATAAATATTCTGATCTAGGAGATTTCATCATTATCAATATAATTGTTCAATTTTTTATAATTTAGACTTTATAAAAAGGTCAAAAGTTCCATATAAATAAAATCGAATATAATCATCCGAGACGCAATCTTAGGTTACAAACCAGTTCTTAGAATGATTGTTTCCAAAAAAAGGGTAGTTGAAGTTATTATTGTTAATTAGTTGAAGATATTATTGTTAATTCTAAAATTTGAAATATTCGATTGACAAATATGACGGTTTGACAGAAGGTGGCAATGGCGGAATTGGTAAACGCGCGCGTCCCGGTTAGACGAGAGGTTCTGGGTTCAACCATTATATTTGTCTATTTTTCTGTGTCTCGTTCTCTTTCATATTTTCGTTTAGATTAATATTATTAACTTCTTCAATCTATACATTATAAACGCGAAAGTGAGTGTGTTTGTTTGTTCGCCTAAACAACTAAACCGATTTTAAAAATTCTTAGACCAACAGAAAGCTACATTTTCAGCGAGTAACATAGACTGTATATAATGGTAAGCTATGGCGTAATGAAATTTGTATAAATGAAAATGTATGTATTTCATATATTTTAGCGGCAGGGGGAAGGTCGGGTTCACGGAGAGGGAAGAGACGACGGAGGAGGAAGGCGGGGAAGGTGGAAGGGAACGGGGACGCAAGGGATAGGACATATATGTGAGACGCCTATGCGTTGCTAAATCATTCGAATGAATGAATGAATGTGTGAGTGAGTGAGTGAATGAACAGCCAGCGCAGTCCAGCGGTAAGGCTCTTGACTCGCATTCCGAAGGTCTCCGGATCAAATCCCAGCGTGGCAAATAAATTTTATTTGATTAATTCGTGTTATTTACAATTTATTCATTTGAAATAATATAAAGTATATTTGCGGCACGTTCCAGAGTGGAAGATACTCTCAGTACCACCATTTAGAATTGAAACGTTGTTTGAAATGGCTTTAGCCGTGTTTGGTGACCAGATCGGAATAGCCAGGTACTTCTCACCTCCCTCTTCCCCATCTCCTTCCCTTCCCTATTACCTTCAGCCTCACAACATAACCCAATTGGGGATGTCATAGTCTCACTGGCTCCAGACGGGAACAGTTGGGAAACTTGTGCGGTATTCATATTAAAAAAAATTAAAACAAACCACCCAATACCATGCGAGCGAAGCCGCGGGTAAAAGCTAGTAAAATACAAATGTTGTTTTTTACAATACTTTTATTTATCTAGACTAGACACCAACAGACGTATAAACTTCCAACCATTTTTGTTATTTTGAATTTAAATTTAATTGAGGATTCCTAGTCTCCGTTCACTTTTATATCAACGTAATTTATGTAATGCTTTTGCTGTTACATTTTTTATTACATTAAATTTTCTTTATTGTTTTAAATTTTTAAGTGTTTACAATAACAGTGATACAGACAAGCCCATTAAGTCAGGTAAAAGCCCATTCAGTCAGGTAATAATTAAATATCTGAATAATTTAAAAGTTGTAATAAAGTATAAAATACCTACTAATTAATAACAATGCCTTTGACTACTGGAGGTGAAAAAAAAAGATTACAAAAATAAACTGACGAAGAAATTTCAAGTTATTAAGACAAATTTTATTTTATTTTACCATCCGCACGCGGTTGACATTGCCATTTTTCATCCGCATAGAATTAGACAAAGGATAAAATAAAATAAAAAAATGAAGTGTCTGTAATTGTCATGAAATTAAACTGGTTATTTACTGCCTTCGAATAAAACGTACCTAAAACATTTTCGCTAACGAAAATGCTCTACTTTCCTTAAAAAATTCCACTTTACATATTTTTTCCCACTCGCGAGGCTCCATCCTTATCAAAAGAAAAATTGGTAGGCTTTTAGGAAGCGATAAACTTCTCGTATGTGACAGAATAGTTTGAAAAGAAATTCAGAGTATTAAATTACTTTTGGTAAGGCAATTTAAATACGACGTGTAACTACAATCAGTTCTTCTAAGCGAAGAATTTATAGAACCGACCTTCTGTGCAAAAATTTAAGGTATTCAAATTTTTTCACATGATATACGAGTTTATATTGTGTCTGTATATTGTATGTGAATACTGCGCAGGAGACCTAAATTTTTCCAACCACCTGGAACCAGTGAGACCAATGGCATTTCCAATTTGGGTAGATATATAAGTACGAGGGTCAGTCAAAAGTAATGCCTCCTTTTTTTCTTCCTTAATTGTCAAGAAATATAAAATGCAATTACATAGTTCGGAAACCACACTATTTACGATTGATCTGTCAGTTTTCAATATAATCTCCGTCCATTTCCAAAGTTTTGGTGTATCTCTTAACAAGGGCATATATCCCAGAGTGGTAAAAAGCACGGTCCTGCTTCCTAAAGCCATCCGCCATGGCTTTTTTGGGCGAAAAACGTTCTTTCAGCTTTTTAAGGTTTATTGGACAGAATTTATTATGCATAAATGCTCCAAAAAATCAACCATTATCAAACTCTCGCATCTCTGAGCACTGTCACCATAACGTTCTCGAATGTCGAATTTGGCAGTCACCTCTGTTCTGGAGCCCCAAAATACCTGAAAAAACCCTCGACTCCGTGCAAACACGGGCGGCCCGTTTGATAGATTCTCTTATCTTAACAAACGGATTGCAATTTTAACCATTAATTTACCCGGTAGGACCCTGGGACTCCATTGAAAACTTTCAGCGCTCATAAAACCGTTAGTTTTTGGAATTACAAATTGTGCGTTCCAGTACCTTCACGCAGTGGTGCGGCGCTGGTATGTAATCACTTCGATCGTGTACTCACAAAAATCCGATAGGTAAGTAATCACGCTAGTGGAGTCCGTGGGACTCCACCAGGGTATTAGTGTTATAGTTTAAGCCTATTGACGGTATTGAACAAAAAAATATAAAAAAAACAGAACCATGCTCCTTTTTTTGCTTTTTATAAGAATTGATTATGTTTTTTTTTTTAATTTCTCTAAAAATTACTTTGAAAAATTGTTTTGTTTTTGAAATGTTGAGACTATAAGTTAGGTCTCGTAATTTTGTTACAAAAAGTGCCATATTCTAGAAGTTCTTTAATAAAATGCTGTGATTCTTTAATTTTAAGTAAAAACCTATGCCATTATAAAACCAAGTATATAACAAATAAATATAAATAGCATTTAATTTAAAAAGTGTTTATTTCATGTTCAATTTACGATTTCATTTCCGGGAGTCCAGGGGACTCCACCAAGTAAATTGTGAATGTACGAAGTCACCGGGTAAATCAAGGGTTAAGAGCACAGGCGACCGGTGGGAATGCTATCCTTGTTTTACCGTTATTTCAATGGAAGATGCTCCGGGGAACTAGCGTCATTAATCCCTTCAGCAACAGTGCACCAGGAAATATGCCAAACGCGTGCCCAATATGTGTACACGGTTGACATTTGTCACATGAGAACGGGTCGCTTCTTCGACTCGTTCTTGTATTCAACAGCTCGGTATCTCAGATGACATAGGCCCTGAGGGAAATCGTTTTCCTCAGGGCCTATGTGTGGAGTTAATATAAAAAAAAATTAAAAACACATTCGATATTAAAAACCTATTTTGTTGAGATCAAAATCAGGTACCGATAAATTGCAGTAATTATTTGAAGGTATTCTAAGTTTAATTATTATTATCTAAGAACGTTTTATAATATTTTCACCTTTAAGGAAATGTGGATGATGTCATCATTGCAAACCGTAATCTTTCCTTCTTGATATTAAGATGAAACTTTACTACTCAGCTGAGACTTACGTCGTGATTATTTATACATGAATAATTTTCCTGAAATTTCTAATAAAAGCAAACATATTCTAATTTATTATAAAGCTTTGGGAATGTTAATTTGTTACAAAGCCAATCGGAAAGTTAGTTGTAATCGTGTTTTAACGAAATTGGGGTTCGGTTATGTTGGAATTAGGTCTATCTAGGTCCGCTAGAGAAGCGAATGATATTTGAAATTATTACCCTAATAAAACAATTCAAATAAAATTAGTTTGAAATTTTTGTGGGATTATTAAAAACTCGAAGAAAATAATAAATATGATAAAGGATTCTGTGATATTATTTTCAGTAAGGGAAATTATTCAAGCTATATCTTTTTACGCAAATCAACTGATTTGTAAAATGAAGACGAATGTGATGTTACGTTAATTTGGATAGAGACACATAGTTTGAAATTAAAAAAAAGTCAATAAACATACTTTCCTTGTCGCTATAATGCTGCAGTTTTCTCTTACTCATCAATAAGAAAGTTGAATCCATTTTTAATTTTTTCTTAATCAACGTTCACATTCAAACTTAAACACTTTTTTTTTACAGTTCGTTTTCATAATTAAATTTATTCTCAAAGTTGAAATTTTATTAAGCCCGCCAAAATGAGCGGAATCCGAGCGGTAAGAGGCGGGGTGTGTGTGACGTCATTTGAGCTCTGAAAAACACGTTGCTTGGGCGTTTTGTATGGAGATATTTTTAATTCTTCAATAAGGAATTCCAGTAATTTTTTTTATCAATGTTAACCATCTATCAAAATTAATGGTTTTAAAAAATATATATATAGATCAAGATTTCATAGTTAAATAAATTTTTAAAGATAGAATTTTTTTTTCTCACGTCTAAACTTTTCCCAGCACGGTATTGCCGACCATTTACAAGTCAAAGCCGAATCAGCTGTTCGACGATCGCCATTTCGGAATTCAGAATTAGAGGGTTGCGAGTACCTAGCATTACGATTGTTTTTGTACAGTTTAAAGTTTCTGACATGGTGTGTAGTTTTTTTAAACACATTAGGTATTATTATAAGTATTATTGTTTCGTATATTATGGTCACTTACTTAAACTAAAAATACTCATAACAAGATAGCAAGCAAAACTGTTTGGCGTATACCTCTCTCATTATAAACTAACCATCTTTCATGTAATAGAAAGAGATGCACCATAGACATTCCAATGACCGTACAAATCGAGGTACAGATGACGTCAGAATTCCTTGGACCAATCATGAAGCGTTTATAATTTAAAGCTTTTTAATCATTTTTTAGGAACGTTTAATTGATTCTTAGAATAATCATACAGAAATATATTTATATATTTGGAATCAATATTTTTTGATTTACATGAACATTTTTAAAAGTCAAAATATTTTTCCCTTCACTTCCTTATTAATGGTGAGACAAAAGGTGAAACACAAAAAAAACGTGTGACTGTTTCTTCCAAAGTACTACTTTTTCCTTTGGAAGAAACAGATATATCTTATTACGGCTCAGCACGGCGACGGGAATTGCGTTTCCTTTCGTTTCATTTTCTTTATACGTTTGAGGGAGATGCATGATAATGTTTGTATATTTCATTCGGGAGTTGGGGGGCTGCAGACATACGTTCACAGTTTGTCTCATTTTCGACTGTTGTTATTAAGTGTGTAAGAAAGAGCTGCAGCATTGTGCGTTTAACAACAAAAGCAAAACCGTCAACCCATTGATATTTGACGTTTTTGAAATTTTTGAATTCACTAACACTTCAATATTATCCTTGTAATTATATTCCAGTAGTACTGTAGGGATTAACGGAGACGTCATGGTGCGGTGTGCGAGAGTAATTCAAGAAAATGTCGACTTTTTTCCTTCGTAGGGAACAGACCTACGTAAATTGTATACCTCATCTCTTGAAGAGCCGCAGCATTAGTGTGATAACTAACGTATGTTTTTTGCGTTTTTATGTTGTCATGGTACCGTAAAAGCGGATTGTCACAGTAAAGCGCACAATTGAATTCCACAGCAAATTTACAATTAATTTATTTTGGGATGAATACCAGATTCATGAATGGATGTGAAAACCTTGACCAATCGACACATTAAATGATTGTTTTGTAGTTTGTACAGTTGGAACGTATTGTACGAATGTTTTGATCGGATATGTGGGTATTTGATAATTGTCAAATCCGATATTATAAAACCGCAGAATGGATTGCAGATTAATGAAACGTTGAACTTGGGCAAGCGTAAAATAATACAAAAAAACCGTTAGTTAATAAAAAATAATGGGAAACATAATAAACTGCTTGAAAAATTCATAAAGCATATTTTTTGGGAAATATCATTTTTTTGACAGCTCTGTATGGCGGATTCGAATCCTACAATGTATGGAAGTGATTTTTTTATGGTGTTACGTTTATGAATCAAACAGCTATTTATACTGTAAAATGAATATATGAACAAATTAAGATCCATTAATATTAACTACATATATGAACAAATTGTACATAAGTACTCATCGATATTTGGTCGATGTGTGTAGGTCAAACATTTTTTTTTTCAAAATAAATAACCGAACAAATCCATGGCCCGAATCGAGATAAGTTCAAATCTGTTGTTTTGAGATTATCAATATTTTGTTTTTGCGCATGTCTGAATGGTGACCAGAATGAACTCAATTCAATACTTCATTTGAAAAATCATGAAAAGTGATGAAAAATATGGTTTAATGCCAACTCGGAATCGACTTAACTCAACACCTCTTTGAAAAATCATTAGAAGCTATGAATAATAGCCCATAACCTAACCTAACGTAATCGATTTAACCATTTTCTTTCATCACTTTTAATGACTTTTCAAAGTGGGTGTTGGGTTGATTTCATTCTGAGTTATCCGGTCACCGAACAAAATATATTAAAAATTGGTTTAAGCGCAGTATCCTTGCCCGAAAAGAAGAAGATGGAGAGATATGTAACAACGAATGTTGGAGCTCTCGCGCGCTAATATTATGAAAATGATAAAAATTATAAAATTAAAAGGAAAAATGTAAAAATGTTTAATAAAACACCACTCGTTTAGAATAGAACAAAAATCTCTTTATCGGGGGTTGTCTAAAACAACGTTCAAAGAAACACTGTTAATTTTTTCATACATATAACTTGTTAAATAATAGACAGACGTGAAAATAAAAAAATTTCCGAGCATATTTAGCGATTTTTTTCTGCCAAGGGAATATCATATAATTTGCGTTTCGGCGTGGGGAATGTAAAGATATTATCTTCAAAAATAACAAATATTTTTATAAGAGCTTAAAAACTTCAAATGTTCAAGGGAGATATGTATGAAATCGGTAGAAATTCTGATAGCGGCAGCTTAAATAAATTACGTTAGATTAGGATCTGGGCTATTTAAAAAAAAAACGTGGCCTTTAATGACTTTTCAAAAAGGTGTTGAGTTATCATGGAACCGTCTAAATACGTATGCAAAAATTTTAATACTTTTTACTGCAATTTTTACATTACCTCAAACGCCAAACTTTGTTTTTAAACCCAATCACGTCAAATTTAAACGAAAACAATTTGAAATAGTTTGTGTAAAACTACGATACATCTAAATATTTGGATATTTTCAAAAGAGATTTTTTGACTCTTAAGGAGTAAAATTTTTTTAATTAATTTTCTTACTGTTTAAAACTGTGGAGAGCCCTCTTTAGCGAATCTGTTGATACCCATATCGTATATTAAATTTTTTTGGACTTGTTTCCATTTAATACTGGGCCATCGAAATAATTAATAAGAACAGTAAAAACGAGTATCTACAATGTTTACACCGCATGTGGTGTTAAATGTTTTGCAGATACGTCTCGTGAATTTAAATTCACAAATGTATTTACCGAATAAACCATTTGATCTGATTTGGCGTTCAGCGCAATGAAATGCAATCCTTTCAAATCGATAATGTGATGAATCCGTAGTTTGTATAATCAGTGATTTTCGTACATTCACGTGAAGGGTCGTCATATGCACACAGACTGTAAAAGGGTTGGTTGAATCGGTTGTACATGCAGAATATTTGAAGTCTCGCCCTGATAACGGCGGTTATTTACTGATATGACCTTCCCCCGGTAAGCAAAATACTGTAATCTCGCTCTGAAAAGGACGGTCGTGCACGAATAGGTAAAAAGTTATTATTTTTGGGGTCCGCCGCCTGCTCCAATTTCCCGCCGGAGAAGTTTGGTCCAAAAATTAGTCACTTAAGGGGGGAAATAAGTGTAGGATTATTTTTAGGCAAATTTTTTGAGTGAATTTCATGATTTTTTTTAACACATAAGGAATATAAATATTTTATTTATACCTTGGGGTCATTTTACTTATATATACAAGAGTAAATTCTAAAATTTTCAAATATTTTTCTTAAAAAACAATGGAGATATCAGCTGCCGCGCATTGTAAATCGTCATCTTTTTTTTTTTCTTTATTTATTCTCATTTCTTTGTACATATAATGTATAATAGCACATAATATACATATAATAACATAAAATATAATAACAAATAGTATGAACAAGAAATGAAAACCCACTAAGGCACTGCCTGAGTGTGGGTAATATAAAGTTAGTATAAAAAGTCAGTATTACATTGGTAGAATAAGTGAAAAAGGTTTTTTTTTCAGCTATTATAAAAATAAAATAAAAATATGGAAAAAACATAC
The DNA here is from genome assembly GCA_936435175.1 of Glyphotaelius pellucidus. NCBI lineage: Eukaryota > Metazoa > Arthropoda > Insecta > Trichoptera > Limnephilidae > Glyphotaelius > Glyphotaelius pellucidus. The sequence continues at coordinate 17,591,764 of OW386558.1, read as the reverse complement.
TGATTTTTTATTTTTTAAATTTTTTTTTTTTAGTTATTTAAAAAAAATAAACAGAAAACACATTGTACTAAAGTTTTAGAAAGTTACAGAAAGTGAATTGTAGAAGGATGGATAAATTTATAGAAAAAGCCTTTCAATATCTACATTATTCAACCATAATTTTACCTCTTTTACATATTTTATCATTTTATTTATCATTTGAGTTTGTAGTGGTAGAAGGTTAAATGAACGAAGAGCAATGAAACTGCTATGTGTCTGCAATAATTTAGTATTGGTTTGTGGGGTGTAAAATATATTATTTATTCTTTTGCTCATACTGATTTCATTTATTTCGAAATTATTTTTGTTTTTAAATACATATTTCAAAGTTTGTAATATAAATAATTTACGTATATTAAATATTTTAGTTTCTTTGTATAATAAGTTGGTCGAGAATGTTTTATATCTGGCTGGACAATTTGTGTAACTCCTGGAGGTAACAATTTTCACCCGAAATCATGTTTTAATTTTTTTACTTTTTTGTAAGTGAATAGTATAATTTTCTATTTCATTTTTATACATCCAAACAAAGAGTCTTTGTGCACACATACATTCTATACTGGTGACCCCGACGTGAACATAAAAAATTTACAGATAGTTATTGTTGTAGTAGGTGAGAAAAGAGTCACTTTAAAACAATAATTATAACCACAAATTTATAATAAATAATTAATTAGAGCTTGCTTTGGAGCCTACAAAAACAAAGAAATAACATTGCAATTGATTTCAAAATTAATTTTGTAATTATAATATTTTGATTGAAAATCTTCCAATGAATGAATTTAACCGAAATACAAAATGTATTTATAAAACAACAACACATTATACATTTTCCAAGGCCATTTCACCTTTCATTCCACTTTTCATTTGGTGCCAAACATTTAGAATCCGTGCGGCGGTTGTTGGTTTTGCTGTGAAAAGCCTGTCTATGCACGGAAATGACAATACACTATCTAAACATTAATTAATTCAGAGGCGGGCAACCGGTAGTTCGTTGTCCTTAAGTTGACGGTCTTAAATATTAAAATTATATAATGCTTTACGTATCTATCATAAAAAAAAACTTTTCAAATGCATAAAGCAGATAAGTTTTGCAATTTGGGAGGCGGGTATGGGAACCATTTATTGGATAACCAACATCTCTGCTACAGGTTACCCCAAGTGGTTCGCTACGTTTGATACTAAGCAGGGGTTCCCAGGTTCATGGGGGTCAGGTTTGTCCGGATCTTGGTGGCAGATGTGTCTGCCCACATGTGGCAGGTCGGATTGAGAGAGACTGATTGAGGGAGATCTCTTGACCTTTCCAGCAGGACTAAAACATTGCCTTGCACCGTAGTGGAAAGGATGGATACATTCGTCCGTCACTCCTGGACACACTGATCCCTTGATTCCTACCTACCCCTTATACCCTTTTCCTTCCAGAACTTCCTCCCCTTTCTGCCCTTAAAAAGACCCTCCACACACATTATTTTGGATTTCTCCGTGGTATCTACTTATCTATAATACGTAAAATGTACAATTGCCTGATTGCCGCCGTTGAAGTAAACCTTAATTTTGACCTCTCATAGACGTAGTCAGACAATGGCCCTTTGAAACATTAACTAGATTTTTCTTATTTAATTAAATGAATACAATATAAGCGAAAACTCAATCGAAAATCTGGAAACAGAAAAATCAAGAAAGATATTTGCACCTCTGGGACTCATCCAGGACCTCTCGCTTCCACGCATTGAATCTTGCAATCATACGATAAATAAATGAAGATATTTTGAATGTTACAAACATTTCCTATGCTTAATATAGCAATACATAAAGAACAAACAAACAAACAAACAAGTAAACATACAAGCAAGCAAGCAAACATGTATTCATTTTTATATAAATAGATATATGCTTTGTATGAAAAAAGTTGAGCAGAAGAGCTCACATGAAAAGACTTGCGCACCTCTGCACTCAACAATCTACCTGTGATGTTGTTCCACGTTGATGGAAGGTACGTTATTACCGGCACGTGCGATGTTCACATAAAGGTAGGTAGATAACAATACGTAGAGCGCAGTGTAACGCGGTTTATGTTAATAAATCTCTTTGTTTATTTTTGTTACGGCACACTGTCTGTTAAAATAAAGGGCACTGTTTTGGTGTGTCAATCACATATTTTATTCAATCCCTTCCCTTTACCATAATCAAAACAGTAGGTCGCTTTGATCACAAACCGTTGTTCCATACTAATTTGAAGAGAGAAAGTTTAGTTTAAAAAAAACAAAGGAAAAATGGTGGAGATGATAAAACAGGAAGCTACAGAATTGGCTCTACTGTTTGAAAGAAAATGGTTACTATGGTAAAACAAGAATCTACCAATGTTTAAAATTATTTGGAAAAACAGAAACATCTTTTGACATTTTAAATTAAACACAGTCATTAACAGACGCCCCGTTACAGTTTTGATTTGTTGTCAGCAGTAAATTTACCAAAAATAATTTGGTGAAGATTACGGATGTTTGGTAAAGCCAGTGAACTAAGGCATTCCCAGTTTGAAGAAATTTGTAAGTATGAAGGAAGTGGAGTAGAAGTTTGGGAAGTTTGCGGCTATTTAAATCTGGTCACGCACGGTTAATAAATTATTGTGGTGAACTTGAAGGATACACCACATTTTTTCTGAAGAATAACACAATTCAGTTTAAAGAGAGTTTCAATGATACTTCAGTTTATCGGGTCACAAGTCGTATTTATTATCCTTATTTGCGATGATTATTTAACTGGACTTTAAGTCCGTTCCAAATGAAGTTCTGAGTAGATCTATAGCAGGAAAAACGGTCACTGAAGGTGCCCATATGTCGTTCGGCTATTGTCGTAAATGTTCGGGTATTAGACCCGAATCAGTGACAGTTACTTCTCTCATAGAGTTTACTGACCTCTGTTGAAACATATTAAGACTACATGTAACCACCTGCACTAACGACGTCTGTTGGAAGACATTGAAACCACATACGTATTTATTTCCAATACAGTTATTGTCATTAAATTTAGGGTAATTATACAGTATTTCACTTGCATTTATACCGTATGTTCTTTGTACAAGTAGAGCGGCGTCATTCGCGCCTCGCAATTTTTACCTCGTGTGGTATTCAAAATATTAACTGGCTATTATAGACTTAGAGGTCTTGTGTTTCTTTAAGGTAGGGAATAATTTTTATCTTAAAACCCAACCTAAATTGCAAATTTTCATCAACATCAAATAATGTGTAGTTTTAGGTGAAGTGTGTGATTGTGTATGTAGGAGTGATACCGTGTCGCGAGCGTTAATTCTCTTTGGATCAGTATTTCAGAATAATATCTAATCAGTTTAGTTATTGTTGTTTTCAGCGTTTAGTTTTGGTTTAGGTACCATGGATACCAATATTAAGCTTAGCCCCGCCATTAGCTTAGCCTGCAACGCGATTTATTGCAGGTGTTTTACACGGTTGTATTTTATTGGGTTGTTTTTATACATTGCATTGAATAGAATGTAGAATTTAGAGGAAATAAGAACCACTACAAGGAATCGTATCTTGAAGTTCGGAGAAGGTTCGGAAAAGGTTGTTTTTAAAAAAAATGGAGAAATTCCAATTTCAGAGTTTTTGAAGCACAGCTTGATTACTATTTTACGCGAATAATAAGACGTCTCTACATGTAAATGTTCCGAAATATTAAAATTCGATGGAGTGATTCGAAAAAATTTATAATATTTCTAGAGGGTTTTAAAAACTTGCAATAAATTTGTCTAAAAGCTACGTAACGATGGTGATCTGTCAAGGTTCCGAGACTAGAGGGAGTCACCGGACTAGAGATTTTTAAAAGTGCTGCATAGCGATTAGGACCGTACAAGAGTAAAAATATTCTGCGTAATCGACAAAGCCCTTGGTAAATTCCCTGTGCGCGTAATTTTGGCGCGATTATTTGCAGATGCCGTAAATTTAATTTGGCGCCATAAATTAGCGAAGGCGTCGAAACGGGCCCGCGAGGCGCCGCGACGCGGGAAGCGGGAAGCTGGGGCATCCGGTTAAAAATATAATTCCACCCGGCTTTTAACTCTGCCCACCGGCAAGCATTATTAGGTAGGCTTCTGTGGAACCCCCGAAAGTAGATATTAGTCATACAGGGTTGAGGGAACTTGGGAGATTATAATCATTTTTTTGGATTTGTGAATCTGAACAAATTATAAAAAGCTTGCTTCTTTACCCTTTGTCTCAAGTACGATTTTGATATTTAGGTTAATCCTTTTGGTTTCACTAATCACATAATCCTAGACTCTTCAAGACCCACATTAATAAATCCCGCCCTAGAGTCTCTACCCTAACCAGCCTCACAATGCTTCCTTACCGGTAGGAGATGTAGAACCCATGCCTTTACACTATAAAAATAGGAACGCACTTGTGAGTGTGTGTTTGTTATGTAACACTCTTTCCCTACATTCAAATTTGCCGCCATTCGAATTATTATTAATATTAAAATTAGCGCGCAGACAAGAGAGACAGACGCGGCGTGCACAAACCGCCAAGGAATCGCTCCCTGCGCTCCCGCGCCAGACTTAGAGCCAGCTAGCTGCAAAACGGACGTGTACCTCGTTCCCAATCCCGGCCGTTAAAATACAAGTGTGGTAGCGATGCCAAATGAGCATTTGCCCCTTTTTGCGAAGACTTCCTGAGTTGCTAAAGACGAAGGTTGCTACCGATCCCACACTAGTGCCTTGGCAACCTCAATTGCCATAAGTTAGCCAACTTTTCTCATCTAATGCGCCCAACTTTCTAGCTTCACATGTTTGCCTACTCCGAGAGAGACAGAGAGATTGCCTTCTAGTTAATATACATTGTGTGTATGTGCTGATTCTATAATAAATTGTGTTCAAATGTACTTCTGAGTTGATTATTGAACAAGACTGATTACCTCCCGACGATGGTGTGATAAGACTGCGGTTGACCCTTCTAAGAAAAGAGTTTCTCATGCTGAGCTAGTACTCCTGATTGCCCTTGAGGGGATTCGGAATCCTTGTGTACCTACAGAGCCAGGAGTGTCCCTTGGAGCTTCTAGGCTGGCAGCTCTCAATGCCGCCCATGGTAGCTAACACTGTCATTAACAGGTTATAATCACATAATAAATTAAATGTAATAAAATTACTCGAAAAATTTCACCACGAAAGCAACTGTGCATTAATATTGCGAGTCAATGATTTTCTAAGAGACACAAAGTTTTCCCCAATCTAATTAGATTAGGAAAATACAAACTATTTCACAATTTATTCCGAAAAGCATTTCTGCCTCTTTTAAGCATATTGGTAGGCATTTAACCGTATTGGAAACAACCGCCACTGAAATTGAACCATAGCAAAAAAGGCGTGAAAATCGACATTATGTGACACCGTCTCCTTTTGTTGAAGAAGGATCAAGGATGATAATCGTAACCTTAAGGACACAGTACAAAGGATAAGGTTTCTTGTTAATTGAGAACAACTGAGAACCTACCACATACTGCGCTTTTGCTCAATAACACTCCTAGGTAAAAATCTACTAATTTCCAACTAAAACTCGAGTACAGCAACGTATTATAGTGAAAATACTTTCTATTTCAATAAATCAACAATCAAATCACCATTTTATTATTAACGAGTTTTGTAAAGCTTTAGTTTTTTCAAAGTTTATAAAGTGACTGTGATCGACATTGTACTGCTATCAACCTCGGCTTAATGATTTACGATTAGGTAAGCAGAGATGACACTGTACTCGCGTATTGAAGCATCTTACAAGATATTTGGCGTTTAAGCGAAAAAAAATGCGTGAAATGCATTGAACGCATGCCACGAAGAATCGAAAATGTTATAACCGCAAGGGATGATATAAACAAATACATAGAATACATAAGGGTAAGTATATACATTTACTTACCTAAATAATGTTACCTTTCTTAATATTTTTAGGATTGACTAAAATTAACGTAGGCACAAGTAACAATAATTTTCACCATAAACTCAATAATTTGATCACCCACTGTGAATACTTACCCCTTACTAATTTACTTTACAGTTTACACACCTGATAAACAACAACTTTTGAACGGTAAACAAACAGGTACCGTATCGAATAAATATTAAAAACTTTTATTAGTAAGGCCCTAATAAAATTTTGGTTAAAATATTTCCTCAAAAGCAAAATAAGGTTTCAAGCAGTGTTAGCCACCCAGAGCTTTTTCATCTTGTGAAAATTCTTTTGGAAATTTGACGCAAACATACATACCTTTCCTTATTTATGTATCTTTGCATTCCCACCTGCTCTATTATACCCACCTAAACCTTTTCCCGAGCTGACATCAAAATTCGGACTAGCACAAATGACAATAATAATTTCTAACAGTCTGGAGTCTTAAGTCTGTTATGTGCGGTGCAATATTGTCTGTTATGTGATTGCAATTATCTAAAGTGATCTCTTTGTGCATTCAACATCAATTAATAATGAAGTCTATTTTAATTGCAGTGCAGTGTCCTTGTTCTTTCAAATCTTAATTATATCGACCAGAAACTTTCTTGCTTTCAGACGTGTTTGTGTAGTGATAACCGCTGGAGGTGTCCTTCAGCAACGTAAAATTGACCAAGAAGGATTTATTATAAAAACCGATTAACATTTGGTGAGTCACATCCTGCCCAATTCCGTATTATTTATTATCCAGTATATTTTGTGTCAGCATCAAAGTCCACAAAAAAATTTAAATACAGTCCACTAGTTGATTCCTAGTAAATGTAAATTACATCATTTATTAGCGATTACATCCTTTATTTGCATTATTCTAGAACTTATTCGTGAAACCTTTTATTCATTTCACAAAAATAAATTTTGAACAGACAAATGAATTTTAGAATTACATGGTCTTATTACAAAACTAAAGGAACCTTTAAAAACATGGTAAAATACGACACTTACAGTGCTACCCGTATCAGTTGGCGGTGGCGTAATTATGAACTAATGCTTTATTGTTATATTTTAATCTGTCAACTAGAGCTACTATCGTTTAGTATTGAGAACAGCGCCCTCCTTTGTCGCCAATTTGTACGTGTAACAGTGTGTTTTGAAAGCAACGTGTTCTCCATACTTTTCCACACTCGATCGAGGTTTTCCTAAGAATGGCTGCGAATATTTTTGGAGTAAGTAACTTTTGCAAGGATTTCCTCAAAAGGCATCCGATTTTTCCGCCATCGGAATGCGCCAATAGCATTCAATACAAAATTTCTTCCAAGAGGCCAAGCGACAAACAAAGCCTTATTGTGATAGCTGCTCGTCAAGTTTCAGCGTCGAACCTTTGGCATGAAAATCTTGCCACCTTGTAAAGGAATTTACATGAAATCTGTGGAATGTCTTTTAAGAACATTTTTCTTTTCTCCCTTGGAAAAAACCTGTCGGGTGAGAAGCGACTTTAAAAAAATGGTATGGATGGTGAAAACTACATAAAATAGAAATAAGAAACTCGAAAAAGACGTAAAGAGACTAGTAATGACCCAGAAAGGTATGAAGGCGTTTCTACGCGATATACAAGACTGTGATGTTGACGATAATAATAATAATTAAAACATTTAATTTTTGATTAGACAACCTCTATTTTATAATATCTTTGAAGGCTATTCTCAGCATTGTCATATATTATTAGAGAAGAAGATAATTCTAATAAATCTTCTAATCTAATTCTTATAATTCTAATGAAAATATGAAAAAGAATAATACAAAGACAAAATAAAAAGCTAACTAGGACTCGAACTCGTGATTTCTCGTCATACCACCGCCTTGATCGATTTGGCCACTGAGATCTCTTATTTGTCATTTTTATCAATATCATATTTCAAAATCAGAAATAACGGTATTATCTTCTACTGTTTTTTTTTTTAAGTAATAAAGAAAATGGTATGTTTTTAGGTTTTCACGGCCAAAAAGTATTTTTGTTATTGTTTTTGGGGTGTTATGCCGTGTTTCGCTACCTCCTCACTCATCTGCCCTGATGATGGACACTGTAACGCTGTCCGAAACGTTGGCTAAAGATGGAGGTAGCGAAACACGGCATAACACCCCAAAAACAATAACAAAAATAAAGAGAATAGCTAAAAATAAATCGCCTCAATCGAAATCGATTAATCGAAATCAAAATTAAGGTAAGTGTGACGGACGTATTGAAGAGTAACTCGTTTGATAAAGACAGATATTTAAGTCCTCCACACTTGTAATAAAGGCCATAAACTAGATAGACTAGAATCTTTAGAAATTTCCCGCTTAACCAAAAAAATAGACCATAAATTTGTCATGAATAAACAATGAGAATCATTTGCTAAGTCTCCACTATTGTATCAATTTTAATTTTCGTAATAATTTCAAAATTAAAATATGTATTTAGTTATTATAATGACCATTCCTACTCCAATGTAAACATGTATTCCTTCAAAAAGCAATTAAAAAAATTCCCATGCATCATAAATATAATAACAATTTGGCAATAAAATTAGGTCATTAAAATTTATATTATTTGTAAGGTTTTTCCTGAACAATATTGAAGTGCGCTACAAACCCACACGTTAAAGACTAATATTTTTGATTGCGCCCCGATAAATTACTGAAAATTCAAATCACCTATTTCACCCCTGTAGAGGATTTCCAAAGGACGTATCCAAAAATACTAACTCCAAGAGGGAGTATTAATTATTAACAACACGTCAAATCTACGCCCTAAACGTCAGGGGTCGTCAACTTTTAAGCCCTCGTTAAGCTTTGATAGGTAGCGGAATGAATTGTTAAATATCCACATTGATTTATTTATCTCTGGGGTGAGAATTTATAAACCTCCATTATAAATCTGAATGGAATTGTACATTGGACATTGTGGACAAGAAATTGTTCATATATATACGATGTTAATGATTTTGGCACTATGAAATTGTCCAATTTTAAAAGAATTGTTGAAATGGACAATTTGACGATATTTGACTCATTGACCAGTGACCATTTTTTGCATTTTTATTGTAGAACTAAGCAAGAAAATTATATAATGTTTGCCATTTTATTTTTACCTTAGTTCTACGTTCCTTTATTATATTTTAGGGTTTTTTTAAGGAAAAAAAGGGGAGCCAGTTCTGGGTAGGAAAAAGGTGTGAAGGTGAGTAGGAATATTGTTATAGGGGTCAATGTGGAGGTGTGACAGACGTATGAATCCACCCCTTCAATTGCGGTGCAAGGCGATGGGTTGAGATAGTTCGGCTGGAGAAGTCAGAAGGCTTCCTCAACCAGTCTCAGTAGACGCATCTGCGGCCATGACCTGGACAAACCTCACCCCATGAACCCTGCACCCTGTTATGTCACCAAACGTAGTAAACCACTCGGGGTGACCTATGGCAAAGGTGTTGGTTATCCAATAAATGGTTTCCGGGGCGGTGTTACCCATTCCCGCCTCCCAAATTAGTACCATACGATTTTACAAAAAAATATCCAAATGGACAAAATTGGCGATACTTAGCATTTTAAAATTTAAGTTTTAAGTTTTAAGTTTTCTTTATTCATTGAACTGTTTGTTACATTAATTTTAGAATTTTTCGACCACCATGCTAGGCACATGCCCGTGTTGTGGTGGTCGAGTAATATATTCTCATTATTTATTTATTTATTAGTTTTATTTTATTAAATTGTACGTTTAAGTTTACAATTTCCTAATTAATTATATCGTATCATATTTCAAACTATATTTTTTCTTGTTTTATATATCTCCTACAATACATTTTTTACTTTCCAATTGGTGCCGTTATACGCACAAAAACTACTCACAAGGACTTTTGTTACGTCATTTTCTGATAGTCTTGGCAAATCTGCTGAATGCCCTTGAGACTAAAATCCACTATTTTCATAATAAGCTACGAAAAAAAAAAATGTTAAGATTGCCTTGAAAACGAAGAAATAGTATTTTTTCAAATTATTTCATTTGTTTATCCTAATAGTACTTTAACTCCTTTACTGCGCAGGAATGAGACAAACATAACCTTCAATTTAAAAAGACCATGAAGCTAATAATTTTACGACACTTTTTACAAAATTCTTCGCCAGCTTTTTGCCTCTCTAACTTTTGTATTTATAATACATATAAAGCTCAGAGCATGAAAAAACTCAAATAATACATCTAAAGCACACAAGTTTACTTCGAAGGTTCTTTTTCGCAAACCCACCTTGAAAAGGTTCACAAAACGTTGTATACTTTTATTTCCACGCACGTAAACACCACAATGAAATTCGGAATGAAATGTGCCGTGCAGAGATAAGGGAAACCCACCCCTAAGAACCGAAACGATTTTATCAGCAGGGGTTTGTTCCATAGAGATGTAAAGAGACTGGAATCATTCTGGGTACCTAACAAATTCGTGACAGGCTTTTGTGGGGCGCCATTTTGTTGGTTTTACAGAAAACACACCAAAAGTACCAAATGTGTTACCTTACTAACGTCCTGGCTTTTTGTTTATTTGGTCTGCCTTTTACTGTAGGTATGGTAGTATTTTTGTTTTTTTATTTTTTTATTTTTTTATATTAACTCCACACAGGAGGCCCTGAGGGAAATAATTTCCCTCAGGGCCTATGTCATCTTTGAAGATGCTGTGTGGAGGGTGCTGTTGAGGAGAGGAAGGAGTGAACATGGGTCTTGAAGAGACCCATATTGTAGGAGGGAGGAAACACAGAAGCCGGCAAATCGTTCCACAGCCGGGCTGTTGAACTCAAGAACGAGTCGTAGAAACGACCCGTTCTCATGTGACTAATGTCAACCGTGTACAAATGTTGAGCGCGTGTTTGGCGTGTTTCCCGACTATGCACCGGTGCCGAGGGGATCAGTGACGCTAGTTCCTCGGAGCATCTTCCATTGTAATACCGGTAGAACAAGGACAGCATTCCCACCTGACGCCTGTGCTCTAAAGATTGCAGTCCATTTGTTAAGTTAGGAGAATCTATCAAACGGACCGCCCGTTTCTGCACAGAGTCGAGGGTTTTTTTCAGGTATTTTGGGACTCCAGACCAGAGGTGGCTGCCAAATTCAACCGTGGGGCGCACTTGCGATTTGTACAGGGTTAGCAGTTGTGTACTATTAAAGTATCTGCGGGCCCTGTACAGTACGCTTAGTTAGAAGAATTCTTGTGAAAAACCGAGCCATATTTGGGGATGTTATATTTTTACACAGGCAAACGCTTAAACATTATTAGTCCAATAATTTTTCCCTTCTTTCGTTCGTCTGCCACCATTTTTTGAAATTGTGAAATTCAGCCATACCTTTCCTTTCATTTGTTTTAAAATACATTTTTTTATTTTTTATTTACAGGATTCATCTGTCACAGAATTCTTTAATAAAAAAAATTAATACGATTTTAAGAAATCGAAAAATTGGTTAGAATGATCAAGTGAATTAAATACTCCAGTCGGGTCGTGTCATGGGTATGAATTTACAGAAACAGAGTATTTTTTTTATGAGAAAATATACGAAGAAGCTACCTTTCCAGTGATATTGGTAATGATCGCCCTGATGATGGCCAACATCAGATTAAAGGAAGCACCAGTTTAAGATAAAGAAATAACAATGTTATTTAGTTTTAAAAATAAGTAAAATTACGATAAAGAATAAATGCATTCACAGTGTAACCAATTAATTAGCCGCCATTATCAGACGGCCTCCGTGGTCGAGGGATAAGGCTATAGTCTGACAATCCGGTGGTTGCGGATTCAAATCCCGGCGAGCGTAAGTAAATTTTATTTGATTAATCTGTGTTATTTTCATAATTTATTCATTTAAAATTGCATATATGGTATATTTGCGGCACGTTCTACTTCCCCACATTCCTCTTCCACATCTCCTATCCATCTCCTTTTACCTCACTACCTTCAGCTTAACAACACAACCTAATTGAGAATACTATGGTCTCACTGGTTCCAGACGGTTGAGATAAAATAAAAAAAAAATCTTTGTTGTCAAAACTTGCCTTCAAAATATTGAAGTCGTATCTATGTAAAGCTACATCATCCTGGGGATCTCGATATTTACAGATTTTATCGATTATATCAATAAATTGTTATCGTTCCCGAGCTTGACTTCAGATCACCAAGGAACAAACAACAGTTCACAACGACTAAGGATGGGTTGTTTCAAAAAATTGACGAATTCATCAAATATTTGACGTTAATTTTCACGTTCTGTGTAAGTTCTATTCAAGTTCTGTGATGATTTCAGTTTTATGAAGCAGCTGGCCTATGATGATAAAGTAACAGAACTCGAATAGAACTTACACAGAACGTGAAAATTAACTTCAAATATTTGATGAACTCATCAAATTTTTTGAAACAACCCGTCCTAAGTGTTCTTAATTTGTTCTTCGACAACTGTTGTTTGTACTTTAGCTACCATCAGTGGTGCTAGCGAATGATGAAAAGTTACCGACGTTATCGATAAAAACTTTATCAATCGACCGTGCTAAATACGCTGGTACGTGCTAGATACGCGGTAAATCAGTGTTTCTTAACCGTATTGAATGAATCGCCCCATTTACCACATTAAAATTATCCAGCAGCTACTATAGATCAAAACTATAGATCTGATACTATAGATCAAAACCAAACATTCTTATCATGTAATATTTGAACCTTTTTTAATGGGCCTTTATTTTATTTGAATCACAACGACATTGAGTATTATGCCTGAGTTAAAATTTTTGTACGTGAAAGGGTAATTAATAACAGAATTTAAAAAAATAATATCGTCTAAAGAAAGTGTATCAGTGTGCACAGCTCGTAAATCGTGAATGAGCTTATTTTCTATTTTAACCTTCCTCGGTTCTTCGGGTCATTATGACCCGAAACTGTTCATGAAAGTAGTATTAATTAATATAATTTATAACGACTTCATGACAATTATTATTTATCCATTCACTCATCATCAGTATTGTAAAATTATGGATATGTCTCTTATGTTCGGAAAATAAAGTTTTTTCTATCTTAAGTTCCTCGGGTCATTATGACCCGAAACTGAAATTAAACTGATCATATAAGTCGTAATTATTATAATTTATAATAACTTCATTACAATAATTAATTATCGATACGCTTATTATCAGTATTTTAAATTTATGGATAAGTCTCTTATGTTAAGAAAATTGAGTGTTTTTTCTTTCTTAGGTTCTTCGGGTCAATAAAACCCGAGTATGAAAAAAGTATTGTATTACCCACAGTATTCACATCTCGATACAGGAATACCCTAGTGAGATGTGCAGCTTATATTTCTACGTAATACTTTATTTTTCAATCAATGAACAATAAACAATTTGAGGAAATTTAACACAACGCCCATTTGCAGCGCCCTCTAAATGCTAAAAACGCCCCACCAGACCTACCAAACGCCCACAAAGGGACGCTGGCGCCCCGGTTAAGGCGACGCTTCCCGACTCAAAAAGAAGAAGATGAAGAGATACGTAATTACGAATGTTGGACAGAGCGCGCTAATATTTTCAATGACAAAATTGAAGCGAAAATTATGAAAATGCTTAATAAAACATGATTCGTTTAAAATAGATCAAAAATCTCGTGGAAGGTATCAAGTATCATTTAAAGAAACATTGTGATTTTTTTCACAAATATAACTTGTAAAATAATATAAATAGACTTGTTTTAAATAATTTTCGGAGCATACTTAGCGATTTTTTTCTATGGAGGGAATTTCATATAATTTGCGTTTCGGCGTGGAACGTATCTAGATATGATCTTAAAAAATAACACATATTTTTTTAAAAACTTCGACCACCACAACACGGGCATATGCCTAGCATGGTGGTCGAAAAATCATAAAATTCATGTAACAAATATTTTAATGAATAAAGAAAACTTAAATGTTTACGGGAGATATGTAAGAAATCGGTAGAAATTCGGATAGCGGCGGCTTAAGAATCACTGCTGTAAATGATGAAATCTAATCATAAAGCACTAGTCCACCTAACGAAATGTTTAAAAATTATAATAATTCGTTTTTATTCTAACATTAAAACTTTCCTTCAACGTATTGAAGTAGAATCTAAAAGGCGTTAGCCCCTAATCTATTTGAGCCTATTGTCATTAGGCGCAATTCGATACGAACAGCAAAAAGCATAATCGGTTCGGGTCGCGTTTCGCACAATACCATTTCAGAACGCCACGAACAAAAGGGTTGCTGTAGACATTTCATATAATGGCTGTTAATGTTGTTGTGTTGTCGCGAAACACAAGTTGTGGACGTGGTTTCGATGATTCATACCTGTTATTTGTGGATTTAATTGTGGAATTTCGAACAAGGGTTTGAATTAGTGGAATGGAAGAGATTCTAGGGTGGCTGAACTGGGATTAATTATAACACGATGCTTTCCCAGAGAGGAAGTTTAGATCAATTAGTAACAAGTTGTGGATTTACGTTTTGAGTATTTATGTTTTAGACGTTTGTTGCAATTATCTTAGATAAATGCTTTGCTATACGTGCTTTGGAAACTATAATATATTTATATAAAGATATGATTTTCACTGCCAAAATCATTATCCTGATTTATTTTTGGGGTATTGTACCGCGTTGCCTTACCTACGTCTTTAGCCAACGTTTCATATAGCATTACAATGTCCATCATCAGGGCAGATGTGTCCTTATGCATTATTCTCACCAGTCGATTTCGGAGGCGGTTGCGGCGTGTACCGTCGTCCAGGGAATCATTTATTGGATTATCAACACCTCTCTGCCATAGGTCACCCCAAGAGGTTCGCCATGTTTGGTGGCTTGGCAGGGGTGCCCGGGTTCATGGGGTGAGGTTTTTCCGGGTCTTGGCGGTAGATGAGTCTGCCCACCAGCTGCGTGGCAGGCCGGATGGGGGGAGAATGGATGAGGGAGACCTGTGACCTCTCCAGCAAGAACCTCTCGGAACATTGCCTTGCATCGCAGTATGAAGGATGGATTCATACGCCTGTCACTCCTGGACACACTGACCCTCAGATTCCTACCCACCTCCCATACCCTTTTCTTTCCCAGATATTCCTCTCCTTCCTTTCCTAAAAATACCCTCCACACAGCGTCTCCAAAGATGAAGTAGGCCCTGAGGGGAATTAATTTCCTCAGGGTCTTCTGTTTGCAGCTTATTAAAAAAAAAAACATTTTTACATTTCTGCCCCGATGACGGACACTGTAATGCTGTTCAAAACGTTGGTTAAAGATGGATTAGCGCTACGAAGCCCAATATTCCAAAAATAAATCACTATGATTTTTAAAGTTTATTACAGCAGACATGTTTGCCATGATACGACGGCTAGCGTGGCCTAGCGGTAAGGCTCTTGACTCGCAGTCCGAAGGTCGCGAGATCGAATCCGGGCGTGGGAATTAATTTTTTTTTTTATTAATTTGTGATTTTTTCACAATCAATTCATTTAAAATAATATATAGTTTATTTACAGCACGTTCCAGAGTGGAAGATACGCTCAGTACCACAATTCAAAATTGAAACATTGCTAAAAACGGCTTTAGCCGTGTTTGGTAACCAGATTTGAATAGCTAGATACTTACCTACCTTCCTCTTCCCCATCTCCATCCCCTCCCCACTATCTTCAGCATCACAACATACCCCAATTGGGGATGCCATAGTCTCACTGGCTTCAGACGGGAGCAGTTGGGACTCTTGTGCGGTATTCATAAACAAAAATGACTGCACATATACACTTAATTTTGTACGTAAGAACAAATTGACTTTTAAATAAAAATAAACATATTTATTAGTTCATGATAAACATCTCGAGCAAAGCCACGAGTTCAAGCTAGTAAATATATATAGTTCAAGCTAGTGAATATATATATTTCTGTTCGCCGATATAAATAATCTGATCGTAAATGTTAATTATTCTTTGATAAAAAAACACAACGATGATGGAACAAACGCAATTAAGAAATAATAATTAAACAAAAATTATCCTGCAGCGGTTTGAACACTACAAAAATATTCCAAAACTAAAACAGCTTATAAATAAAAATCATACTTCTCTAAAGTGCTTTCAAAAACGCAAATGAATAAATTCGGTTTTTTGATTCCAAACACGAAATTTATATATTTTCGGCTGAAATAAATTGAAATTGGGAACCTTTGAACT
The DNA here is from genome assembly GCA_936435175.1 of Glyphotaelius pellucidus. Taxonomy (NCBI): domain Eukaryota; kingdom Metazoa; phylum Arthropoda; class Insecta; order Trichoptera; family Limnephilidae; genus Glyphotaelius; species Glyphotaelius pellucidus. The sequence continues at coordinate 17,575,556 of OW386558.1, read as the reverse complement.
TGCTCGCTCCAATATTCCGATTATTATTAATACGTTCTGATTGAAGAACATACCTACATTGTACTGGGGTCAGTCAATAGTAATGCCTCCTATTTTTTCTTCTTTAATTGAAAAGTAATAAAAATGCAATTACGTGGTTTGAAAACCACTCTATTGACAATCAATTTGATAGTTATCAATATAATATCCGTCCATTTCCACAGCTTTGGTTCATCTTTTAACAAGGGCGTGTATCGCAGAGATGTAAAAAGCACGATCACATCCAGAACACCATCGCCATAATTTTCCCCGCCGATCACACAGTTTTGAATTTATTTGTCCTTGGTGAGTTTGTTTGATGTCATTCCATTGACATCCTCTTTGAGTCGGGTTAAAAAAAATCAACCAATATTTCGTCTCCGGTCACAATTTTTTCCAGAAATTAAGGAGGCTGTTGTTTTTCTTGTTTCTTTATTTTAGCCGGTTAACTTTCTTGGTACCCTTCCACCTTGCACAAACTTTTGTTGAATAATCAGTTGTCAAATAATCGTCATCACACTGAATTTACTGAGGGAGAAAATGCGACAACTGTAGTTATCTGGGGTCACCACGAATGATGTCTTTAACTCGCGTGCAGTCATTGCAATCAACGGCCTGCGTTCCATTTTTTGTCAGCCAGCTGTGTTTGTCTTTCAGCTTCGTTACAGCAACGAATCCATCATATTGCAGTGCTGACATTCATTGTTGCATCATGGTAAACATTTTTCAGTTTTTCATGAATGCAAATGGGCGTGTTACCTTCTACAATCAAGAATCAACCACAGAATGCTGTTTATTACGAATATAAATGTCGGCCATTTTGCAAGCTACTGCAGTGCTGCCACCTGTTAACGCAAAAAAATACCATTACAGTGTATTGTAGAAGAAGGTTTGAGGAAGAGCACCAAATTTAAAATTTTCAATTTTTTTTTTTTTTCTTTATATTTTATATTATATATCTTTTTTTCTTTATATTATATATCTTTTTTTTCAGTATATTTTTATTCTTCCCTGAAGAAGGTTCAGGTTGAACCGAAACTAGTTGGATAAGAAAATAAAAAAAAGTGGAATTAAACAAAGTTATACCATCGTGTTAAAATTATTAAAATTAAAATTTTCACTTAAAAAACTTAGACTTAGTAGAAAAAAAATAGGAGGCATTACTTATTGACTGATCCTCGTATAATGAAAATATTATTATACGTCTCAATAATCAGGACCGGCAATGAACCGAAAACAGATTTTGAAAGCAATGTCAAATTATTCATCAATCAAATAAAATATTGCGGTATTAGTTTCGGAACCTTTTGATGCGATAAAAAATCGATTGACCTCCACTGCGTCAAGAAAGCCACCGTGAATTTTTGACATTTGTACTCGTCCTGTACCGGCGAATGTATCAATAGATTCGCCGTTTATTAGTTAAAATAGTATTGGAAACCTTTGAAGCGTTAAAAACAAGATAAACCTCTGTTGTGTTAAGAAAGCCACCGTGGGTTTCTGAAATTTGTGTTCAATTTGTGCCGTCGAATCTACCATATATTCGCAAGTTATTAGTAGCTCACCGCACTTGCCTAGAATTTATTGTATTTTAAACCTTAAAAAATACTCCCAGCAGGCTAAAATATATTTTACCAGCGAGTTCCCGGTGTGCCTTGCCATGACACCTAAAAATAAATTGTATTTCCCTGTGTGTCCTTTCCCATTCGTCGCGTTCACATTCCGCCTCCCCTTCCTCTCCCGCGTCCCCTTCCCCTCACGCGTTTCCACTACGCCTTCTCCTCCTTCACTCTTCCCACTACCCTCTCCCGCTTCTCCCGTACCGCGAACCCACTCTCGCATTGCCCTACCCCCTTCCACGTTCCATATTCCTAAAAGAAACCACTTTTTGCTTGAATCAAAAAAACCTAAAAGGGTTCTATAAATATTTCAACACTTGGTTACTACACAAAAAAAGGGAATGCATCACCAAGTTACTAATAATCCCATCTTAGTCTAATCCTGATTCTCTATTTACATATATGCGATATTTAAATTTTAGAGATTTATGCTTTCTTATTAATATTGCTTATGTTTTACCCATGTCTAGTTTAATACTTTATATTATTTTGTTGAAATGTTATTGTTTTTAGATGCTAGCTAAACTCTTAAATTTAATAAAACTGAATACTGCATGCATGCGTAAACGTTTGTGTATGTATGTTATGTTTGTGTGTATGTGTTTATAGGATTAATATGTTTTAATATGCTAATTGTGTATTAATATGTTCATGCACGCATATTTATGTACCCGTCTCAGAACAGACATCGTCTAGTGAGCCGGGTTACAGACTTTTCTTGTATTATATTGTTACTGTAATAAACGCCCGGGTTGCCGGCAATTAAATTAAATTATATATTCAGTCCCAGGAAATTTAGTTTTCAAACAGATTTTTTATACAAATTTTCTTAATGGCAGAGCTCACCAGTATATATAGAAACCATCGCGGGTATGCGCACATCAAATCCCCAAAGTTTCATCGCAATCGGATGAATAGTTTAGCAACGCATAATTTCATGACGCCAGAGCTCATTATTATGTATAGAAACCATCGCAGGCATGCGCACTTCAAATACCCAAAGTTTCATCGCAATCGGATGAGTGGTTTAGCAACGCATAAGGAACAAACATACATACAAGGAAGGAAGCATATACATAAAGATTCGCTTGGCAAGGAAATAATATTGTTCTAATAATGTTCTTGTTTGTCGTTTTGTCGGTTGTAAATACATTTATATTTTATCTGTGAAAAAGTGCATCGTAAAATTTTATCGATTGACGATAAGAAATTTGCCTACAATTGTGTATATCTGAGTTTGAGTAGGTAATGCTGGTAAAACATTCTTTCAAAGAAAATAACAGTGATCCCGGCGAGAACGGCATCCAATGGACGATGTTTTAATATGTACTGAATCTTTCTTGCAAAACTAGACTGACAATTTTGGCAACCTTTACACAGAGCAGAGTGGCGCAGCGGAAGCGTGCTGGGCCCATAACCCAGAGGTCCGTGGATCGAAACCACGTTCTGCTAATATTTTTTTTTTAAATACTTTTTTTTATAGAAAGATAATTTAATGACGACAGATTAATCATACATTTACAGTTCCCGCCTACAAAATAACGGATTTAATTTTTATTTTTTTATTTGGGAAGATAAGAAGGCATGAAAATTTGTTATGGTTATTTATTTTCTTTCACCAGCATATATATATACCCACATGATACGTTTAAAAAATAATTTCTTCAATATAACTAGAAATTATGGGGAAATTAAGTATGGTAGATTATGTACTATTTTTATAACGACACATATAAACATATTATCTGATTAGACGGTATAACTCACAAAAATATGATTTTGCAAAACACGAGCAAGTTATGACGAAAATAGTCTCAGTTGGCAAAGGCAAAAATTTTGCGGCGGCACGAAATATGACATGTAGGTACTGTTTTGTAAACCTGATTTTATTATTTTTTTTACCGGAAAGACTAAATATTTTATTTTTTCAATAAAATCCAAATAAATCCAATATTTCTGAAGATATCAAATTTTATATTTCGAAATAAACTAAAAATCTTTGAAATACAAAATTTTGAAAACAAACAAAAAAAAATTAAAATGGCTCTCCTCACTCTTTTTCTAACTAAAATTATTGATAACGAAAAAAATATAAAAAATTTAAAAATTAAAAAAAGTATAAAAACGCATATTTTATTAGGCAAATATACTATAAACGCGAACTTACTTTATTGACGTTTATTCTAAAAATAATCATGAAAAAATTCCCAAGTAATTCCCAATTCCCATTAAAGTCTTTATTTTAAAAATTATTTGGTTAACTTTTAGATTTGAATATAAAACTCAGTGTTTTCTCTTTTTTATACTAATTAAATCATATTTCTAACCATGAGAGTTCCGAGACAACGAATTTAATGAGACTTATTTGAGTTATTCCGAAAAGTAAACAAATTAATTTATTTATTTATTTATTTATTCATACACGCCATGAAGGCTTTTACAGAATCACATTATTTAAGTTACACATGTTATTCAGGAGTATAATTGTAAGCTTGAAGTATATAACATTATAAACTGTACTTTAAGGATACTAACAGTTTTAATATGTACATAGGTATGTAGTTTCGTTATCATTAAAATTGTACAAAGGAGTTAAAAATTTTACATAGTGTAATAATGGTAAAACAGAAGAGTGCTTAAGATTATTTAAAAGTAGTTATTGAGGAACGTGTAGGTATTTACTATGTTGATTTTATTATTAACTTGATCATGAATAAATTGTTCGAAAACAAGTTTTTCAAGAATTCAGCAAAATTAACGCAGCGATAAATAGTACCTACACATAGAAAAAAATAAATAAAAAAATACATGAGTTGTAATATCTTGAAAAGTTATACAGATGAGTTCAACAAGTGTATAGTGTGATAGTAAAAAAGTAAAAAATAGTACAAATTATGGTACAAAAAGTACAAGATAATATTAATACAAAAGAGAGAGAGGATAAAAAGGTAAGTACTAAGGTAATCTTTGTATACATAAGTATTAAATTTTGTTTTTATTGTGAACATGAAGAGACCATCGATTTTAATGTAATCATTAATATATTATTATTGCTAGGGCACCGAGATTTAAATAGAAATATAAGTCAATGTGAAATTTAAGGGGTTAATCATAAAAATAAAATTGTCAGATTTTTTTAGCGCATTATTATTTGTTTAAGTTCAATGAATATCAATTACCCACAGGCTGGGACTAATCCCATGCATTGTTATACGAATATAGTATAATCCTATACTGAAGCCTGTGGCCTTTAAAATGCCTTATTGAACTTTGCGGTGGGATGGCGCTGATGAATATTATTTCTTGGTACAATAATAAGGCTGTAAATGTCAACCATTCGGGCTATATTAGACCTGATCGTACATTTTGGTTAATTTAAATTATATTAGTGTGTATACGCTGTATATTCTAGATGCAAACAACGAGTAGGTAATTGTAAAAAAAATGCATTTTGATTTTTTTTTTTATGTTTTTGTTGCTAATAGGTATATGAATTGTACCTACGAGTACTCTTAAGTCATCACAGTGAAATTGCATTAGATATAGGTATTCTTATTTATTCTATTGACTTTATACTTTATTTATATATTTTTTTATATTTTTTTTATGGTAATACTGTTGTTTTAAATGAAATTTGTATTATACATGTAAAAGCCCAATAGGGCGTCAATAAATAAATAATTATCTTTTTATGTAAAAGCGTTTAATTCTGTACTTAAAGGTACTTGTACCGTAAATAAAATATAAAAATTGTCATTGAAAACGGCAAAGGAAGCAATTTAAATAAAAGTAATTTCATAAGTGAAGTTCGATAAATTTAATGTTATTTTTTTTTTTTACATGAGATCCACACAGGAGGCCCTGAGGAAAATAATTTCGCTCAGGGCCTATGTCATCTTTGGGGATGCTGTGTGGTGGGTTTTTTAAGGAAAAGAAGAGGAGAGCTCTGGGAAGGAAAAGGGTTTAAGGGGTGGCTAGGAATCTGGGACTCAGTGTGTCCTGGTCATCGGTCTCCAAGACCTAGACAAACCTCACTCCATGAACCCGGTCACCCCTGCTAAATCACCAAACGTAGCGAACCACTTGGAACGACCTACGGCAGAGGTGTCGGTTATCCAATAAAGGTTCCCGGGCCGGCGGTACCCATTTCCGCCTCCCAAATTGTGAATACATCTAATTAAGAAAACTCTGTCTAAAGCCCATGCTATGCCAAGGAAACTGGTGAATCCACGAAATGGACGATAATTTTACGTGATAACGTCACGAGCCGAACGCTTAAGCCGAACGCTTAGGCCGATCGTGCCTCTCTATCGCTCTCGCCGAACGCTTAGGCCAAACGCATTTATAAGACGTATTTTCACGTCAAAAAAATACCTAAAACTCCTTCTTACTAACTTAGGCTCGATGTACTTGAAAACCAATGATCAAATCAAAAAAAGAAGATATACAAAATCGACACCAAATGCGATGCAGATTGCAATAAATAACGACCAATAAAATAAACCGTAAATATTTGTAATATATTATTTTTTTCTTTCAAAAAATAGAAATATTTTTAAAATCCGACATATCGTTTTCTCGTATTTTCATTGAAAACATCAAATAAAAATGATTGGTGGCATTGTGAATTTGTGGGTTTTGATTATGCCTCAAAATTAATTCGACCTTTTCAAAACCAATTTTTCTTAAAAAAATATACAGGGTGTAACATGTGTAACGTAACTAAAGTATTTTAACCAGCAATTCATGAGAATATTTGGAGTAAAAAATATAGATGTCATTTTGCTGTCCGATGATTTTTTTTTTCAATTTTAAACAACAACAAAAAATTCCACCGCAAGTCGTAACTGAGTAGTCGGGTAACAGCTAAGCGAGTCACTTGATAAGCACTCCGTCTCATTCCGGCAAACTAAATAGCGCGTATCACGTGATCTCTTAAGGAGTGTAATCAGTGGCGACGTGTGAATTAAAAAAATATGTTTTGATTTTGACCCTTAACTTCTGACGTTATTTTTTTACGTATACTTGACGTAGGGGCCAGGGCGGCCTGTTACTTTATATGTTTATATTCATATTAGAAATTCATGAATATTTTGAGGTCCAAATTATTATTTACAAGCTTTTCCCCGCGGCTTCGCTCGCATGGTATTACGGGAAATTACTGTAGCGGTTGAACTTATCAATTATACCCCCTCCTCCCCACCCCCACCTCCTCCCGAATTCCATACATTCATTCCCTTACATTCAGTTTTCAAACATCTCGCCTGCCACCTAAATTTCATAAAGCTATAGCTCAAAGAATAAAAGAATTATCCAATTTTGTTCATTCGTTCGGAATTTATGCGCTTACAAACATTTCGGATGTTTATTTTTAATTAAATATTTGAAAGTTTGTGAATATAATAAAAAATTACACTATTTATTCAGTCTTTATAATCGTTACGAATTATATTTTTAATGTAGGAACTGACATTTATTCCAAAACAGAAGCTTGTCCAAAAAAATAAAACATTCTAATATTTGAATTTTCTGAAGCAGTAGCAATCGTTTCCATGGAAACGATTTTTTCTGACGTTAGCAAAAATTTGCTGTAGTTAGCGACAGAAAACGTAAAACAAATATAATATATTAATATTTATAATTTCGTTACACCAGAGCTTACCATCATATACAAAATATAGTCTGCGCATATAATTTAGCTTTCTATTGGTGAATGAATTTTTAAAGTCTTTATATTGTGTTATGCGTGAAAAGGTCATAAACAAACTCGAGCAGTTTCGCATTTATAATATTAGTATGGATTGGAAAATTTTAATAAAATAAAATCCTTTTTTTTTTGTAAGTAACTTTTATTTGACGATTTGGATAATGTATAATAATTTTTGGCAAAAAACACTTGAGATCAGAAATCAGTCTGTATTTTCCATTACTGTATAAAAATAATGAACTCACTTTTATTATAATATTTCAATAGTGTCTTCATTCGATGGGTCAGAGAGGCCTGCAAAAAAATTAAATTAATTTTATTACAGAAATTTAACTTTAAAAGCTTAAAATTTATAACTTACAGCTCTGGCGTCACTAAATTCAAAGCTAATGGAAGCGGCGGGAGGGGAGTTTTTCGATATTATTAGTGTTGCTATTACGAAGCGGTCCCCACGTCAGCAGTTAAAGGTTAATAGAAAAAAATATAGCATCGGACAGCAAAATGACAATTGATTTTTGTACTCCAAATATGCCCAAGAATTGCTGATTAAAATCCAGAGCTGTAACACCCTTTATATTCCTTCAAGGCGATAGTAATAAAGTACAAAAAAGATTTTCGAGAGATATGTCGGTTGTTTTGTTCTTGTCAATTTGTTATATGTTGAAAGAATTTAAATGATTGTGTTTCGGTCTAAGAATTGTGTTTGTTTGTTTTATATTTAGGACAATTTCGAGGTTACGACGCGCCGTCCGGTCCATTGAAATCTATCTATTTTCGATTTTAAAAATACGCACATAAAAGATCAGAGATAAACATATGAACTGGCCATTATTGTAGGGAAATATCTCGTTAAATATCTACTTAAAGCAGTAATTTATTTATTTATTTTATTAATTCGCAAAAACAGTGTAAAAACCAATACATTGCAATTGCGGTAAAGACATAATAAATACCTTTACATTTAAGATACAAATTAAAACATGAGTGATATTTCACGCTTAAACTTGTTGTAGGACAAGTGGAAAATATCCACATTTTCTGCAAGGCAGTTGATTAACCTAGTGATTCTACCCAAGGGCATCACCATTGGTAAGAGGCTCACACAGGAGGCTCTGGGGAAATAATTTTCCTCAGGCCCTTTGTCACCAGACATATTGTGAGGAGAGGAATGAATGAACATAGGTCTTGAAGAGACCCATGTTGTAGGAAGAAGGAAACATGGAGGCCGGCAAATCGTTCCACAGCCGAGCTGTTGAACACAAGAACGAGTCGAAGAAGCAACCCGTTCTCATGTGACAAATGCCAACCGTGTACAAATGTTGGGCACTCGTTTGGCATATTTCCCGACTATGCACCGGTGCCAAAGGGATCAATGAAGTTCGTTCCTCGGAGCATCTTCCATTGAAATATTGATAGAACAAGGATAGCATTCACACCCGTTCTCTAAAGTTTGCAATCCGTCTGTTAAGTTGGGAGAACCTATCAAACGGACCGCCCGTTTCTGCTCAGAGTCGAGAGTCATTTTCAGATATTTTGATGCTTCAGATCAGAGGTGACTGCCAAATTCAACCGTGGGGCGCACTTGTGATTTGTACAGGGTTAGCAGTTGTGTACTATTAAAGTATCTGCGGGCCCTGTACGGTACGCCCGGATTTTGAGATGCTAACTTTACTCTGGCTTCGATGGAGTCAGTTCTGTACCTGGGAAGAATCAACAGCCTGTGTTGGCGGCCTCGAGGCAAATTATCCGGGACATGTAATCCTATTTTAGCCAGAATATCTGGTACAGACATAAAACCATTTAGAAGCTTACAAGCCATCAGCAATAATGCGACATCTCTTCTGGAACTAAGGCTGCATATACCCAGCATTCCCGAGATACCTACTCGTAAATGCTGTTTAAAAAATCTGCTGTTAATCTTAGCGGTAATAAATCTACATTCAAAGAGGCGAAGCTAGCATATAGTGAAGCATCCAGAAGAAAAATAAAAGTAGACTGAATGCTGTAAGATCTTTGAGGTGTGTGTGTGTGTGGTAAAATTTTGCGTATGACACGATAGAAGGCATGGTACAAAAAGTTGGGGACGCCTGTGAAAGTCATGGCACAATCCATTGAATCAAATTCTTGGTCATGTGAAGCATCAGGAGCGTTGAATTCAGAAGAGTGTGGATGAGACGATATCTGTATATGAAAGTAGCAAAGAATGTATAACGAGATAGAGTTGAATGGCCGTATATTGTCTCTGCCTACCCCTGCGGAGAAACAGCGCGGTGATTAGTTAGTTAAGCATTAAAACACAATTGTTTTGTTTTAAACACAAACACCGCTCTATTGTACTACATCGATAGCTCTGTTTTCCATCAATCTATGACCTCAATAAATTTAATATCTTTATTATGAACTTATTTTTAAACGACCTCAGAAACACAAACACAAAGATAATACAGAGATACATGATTATTGAGTTCTCCAGTAATATGGTATGTTTTTAGGTTTTCACGGCCAAAAGTATTTTTGTTATTTGTTTTTGTCCATGTCCATCATCAGGGCAGATGAGCTCATCTGCCCTGATGATGGACACTGTAACGCTGTCCGAAACGTTGGCTAAGGAAAGAGGTAGCGAAACACGGCATAACACCCCAAAAACAAATAACAAAAATCTCCAGTAATATTTCGTAATTTAAATTTAGTGGTGAAATAATTAATTTCTTAACTTGTGTTATTTTAAGACATTTTGGTTTGAGGATTTTTATATCAGGTGAACATTTTTTATTTAATTTTGCTTATTGGCTCTACGGCCTGCTTTGCTCTTTTAATTATCGGCAGATAAATACAAATTAAGTAACAAACGTACATGTGAAAACATTTCAATCAATTATCAAACTGCGGTTGGGCAAATACATGTTCAACTGTAGTGAGGTTAGACAAGCTTTGCTAAAATTTCTAGATCACACTATTTTTATTTTTTTTATTTGTTTATCTTCAAAATGATACATTTTAAAGTAGTACTGGTCTTCCGTTAAAAGCATTTGCTTGTATTACTGTATTATTATATTACCAGCTGAAGTCCTTGGCGTTACCCGGGTTTTTCACAAAATTTTTCTTACTCTACGGCAAATAGTGACCATTCTCTTGTTTTGAAGTGTACCGGCTGCGCCAATGTGATGGTCTATCCTTGATAGATCTTAAGTTTATCGGGATGCGTGTATTGTTATTATCTGGACGCCCAAATATGTGATGGATCCAGTTTCCTCTGATGGTGATCTCAGTACAGGGTGGTGAGACAATAATAAGGTCGTGGGTAGACAGAGTTATGTTGTTTATTCCGAGATATTTACAATACTTGCTTCCAGGAAGCCTATGTGCAATGGGAGAACGAATGGACAATCATACCCTTTTACACCTTACTCATGCTGTATCACCCACCCATACATGCATGTCTCTTTCATGCGTTCACCACACAAAATTTCATCAATCTCGGAATAAAACTAAAATAAAAATATATAGGGATAAAAAATAAAAACAAATTTGGAGAGACCAGTTGAAGAATACTTTTTTTACCTTTCCAGCATGAATCTCTTGACCTATCGCCTTGCATCGCAGTGGGAAGCGATGAATTGAAACGCCCGTTACTCCTGGACACACTGACCTCCAGATTCCTATCCAACCCACATAATTTTACCATCTCAGATCTTCGTCTTCTTCCTTTCTGTGTCCCCAATGTGTCCAAAGTTTTCTCTAGACATTCGTTGTTTTAAGTCCTGGGACCTGTATTCTCCAGTACTATAGGATGTTCTTAAAAATGCAGTGAATGTTTATTAACATATCATAATTTGTAATAACACTTCGGGTACAAACGTCCTTCCAGGCTGAAAGCTTGGTTTTGTCTGCTGAGCACTTAATAATGACTCCGCACATTTACCTTCGGTCACCTTCGGCACAACTCGGCAACGAGACCACGTGACCCGAAGATCCCACAGGCAACTAAAGTAATGTAGGAACTAAGTCATTGACTAATAATATGTTACATTGCACTTTCCTTAAAAACTCAGCATTATCATAGAAAGTTTTAAGAAAGTCACTTTATTTTATTTATATGTTAAAAGTATCTGCAATTGTAATGTCAATAGTTAAATCAACAAAAAATATTATTTGAAAATCTCCTGTATTGGTATTGTGGGTTTATTTTGTTTTTTATAAAAAGGTCGACAATTTGCATACTTTACAATTTGAATTGCTAATATTATTTACTCGACGATGATTTTTAAAAATACAATTGCCACTGGGTAAAACCAGCAATAAGTGAAAAAAAATACGTAGCTAGAGTTGGCAGAATTTTATTTTTCAACGCAAAATGGCTTTATAGATTGTAGCGGGAATGAATGACTGTTTTGATTGGAATTCATTGAATGTGGGCCGAACCGTAAGCAAATAATATTCTAATTTTAGTTCTGGGATGGAATAAAAATTAATCTTTATTGAAATATGTACAAAAACTAGTTAGCAAAGAAAATACACGTCATGAAAAAATTGAAAACAGAGAAAAAAATTGAAAAGTAAAAGATTTATTGGTTTCCATGTAATGTTTTTTTTTTCTCATTAAATAATAATTTATTTCAAAATTAATAAAACACTTAGTTATAAACACTTTTATTTAAAAAAAAAAACCTTATGAAGTAAGCGTTGCTAATTACAACAACAGACTTGAAGATGTTGAAAGGGTAGAGGGTAATAGGGCGTGATTTGTAAATGGAACAAATTTAAAAACGGGTCATTTAAAAATATTTTCTGGATTTTCATAATATACAAGCTCATCATTACACTCTTTCTAATTTCCAAAATTTCGAATTTATCTATTCTGTATGAATACTTTAACATTACAGTGTAGCAAATCTATTCCATTATTAAAATCCAGAGTTTGATTCATCTCCAATAAATGACTAGAAAACTCCGAGAAACTATTGTTGTTCAAGCATCTCATACGTTCCTATATCCTAATTTCAGGTAAGTTTTACCTACTTATATAAAATTTATTTAACTCAATGTATGTACTACAGATTTTTTTTATTTTTTTTTAAATGACAATCCGTATTATTTGATGTGTAATTCTTAAGGTTTTAAATATTGAGGGCCTAAATTATCCTTCAATTCGCAAACGCAAATGCAAAACAACAACAAAATCTTTCAAATAGAAACAAAATTAGAATTTCATTGGGTCAGTCTTCGTACAAAAATACAATGACTTGTGAACCGGTTCAGAATCGGCGGATTAGTCGGACCAACCAAACGGTGTGTTTTAATATGATGGTATAATATGATTTTATTCGCTTTTAAATGGATTTTCCAACTCCCTTGGATGGAGATTACTTCGTTCAATAAAAGAGTCTGGTTCTTTATCTGGTTTTATTTACACTTCGCGTATACAGTTTGAGACTACGTTAGTCAACCTAACTAAGAATTGGCTAAAATGATTTGATGATCCATTTAATGTTTTTGATTAGACTAGTTGTCTTGCAAAAGATTGCACAACATGATGCAGTATTATTCGTTAAGTACTCTTCATTTGACAAAAATAAGTAATTGTGCTTACATTTTAAAAGTCGCGCAGATTTGACACTTATTGTATGGGTTTATATGTAATACATTTCATTTCCCCGTACCAAAAGTAACTTACGATTCTGTTTGCTGCTTTTGAAACAGTGACTTCGCCTTTTCCTTTCTTGCAGAGTTTCTTTTGAGGTCCCACTATAAGTTAAAGTACCAAAATAGGACCGAACCGACAGAACCCCAAAAACCAGACACATCCACACGACGACAGTTTTCAACCCTTAACAATATAGTTTTTGCTTCACCCAACTTCTCAAAACTTGGACATATTTTAGCAGAACATCCACCTAAACACAAAAACCAATAAGCTATAGGCTGTACCCTTATAATTCAAAGAAGAGTTTCTCTTTGTAGCTCTAGAATCTAATTCTTGACCGCACTGATGTGAAAATTTTAACCAGATAGTAAAAAAAGTTTGTTAAATAGGAAAATAAAACAGAAGAAAAGTTTGTAAGACTAGGTAAATAGTATTTATTGATATAGGTACTAGCGAGTAGCGAGCCATTTAGTAAATAAATTTTTTCTCATGTGTCGTTTCCCATTCGACTCGTTCCTCTTCCACCTCTCCTTCCTCTCCCGCTTCCCCTACCCTTCTCACGTTCCCACTCTGACTTCCCTCTTCCCACTTCCCTCTCCCGCTACCCCCGTCCCGTGAACCCCCTCTCGCGATCCCCTCCCCATATTTATAAAAATCAATGTTTGTTTGCTAGCTTGCTTATGTTTGTTCCTTATGTGTCGCTTTCATCCGATTGGGATGAAACTTTGAGGATGTGATGTGCGCTTGCCCGCGATGATTTCTACATATAATAGTGAGCTCTGGCGTCATGAAATTATTTCCAACACCATTCATCCGATTGTGATGAAACTTTAGTATGCTGTCGTGTGCACGCCTGCGACGGTTTTTATATAAATTTATAAGCTCTGACGTAATGATATTTTTTACTAGCTATTCATCTGATTGCGATGAATTTTTGGTGAGTTGGCGTTAGCATGCCCGTGAAGGTTTCTATATATACTGGTGAGCTCTGCATTATGAAGTTTGAATAAAAAATTGCAATAGGTGGCACGCGAGTTGTTTGAAAAATGAGTGTTTTTCAGTTTGGTGGGGACAGAGGAGGGGGAAAGCGGAAGAGGGGAGAAGGGAGTGGGGAGTTGAGGAAGGTGAAGGAGGAACGTGGAAGGGGAAGGGTTGCGGAGGGGAGCATGTGGCGGAACAGGAAAGGGAACGAACGAGAAAGGACATGGAAAAACAATACATTTATTTTAGTCGCATTGCAACGCTTGCGGGACTCGCTAGTTACTTATAAAACAATGCCATTTCAAAATTCCAAAATATAACCCCATCTCTTAAATATCAAACACTAATTATTCACAATTTTCGAGCAATTTAGATAACTGCCCACTAAACTGTGGTATTATTTAATTAACCTTATAAGTTTGGCCCTGCCTCCCAGATATAATCACACCTGAACATATCCGAATACATAAATCTTTACACAACAATATTCACGCTACCTGGTACCGATTGCACGCCAAATAGGGGGCACCCTTTCTTCCCTCCAACATTAATCAAATTCTGGCGTATGGAGGCGCGTCAATGTAAGGTTGACCATATTTTAATATTAAATAACACGATTTTTGACGTCATATATGATTTAAACTTGGGAGTGAGTAATTATGTACAACGAACGTTAGAAGTCAAAATTAATTAATCGGTCGAGTTTAAAACCTATTTTTCATGTTTATTTTAAAGTAGAAACTCGTTATTTAAGCTCTGACGGTGATGTGTATATTTGCAGTTAAAAATAGTTAGATTTATAACAGTTTTTATCAAAGTTTCCCATTTTATTAACGAAGCTACCATGACGATGCTAAAAGACTCCTAACAATAACATTATCGGATCAACTTTGTAATAATTCTTGAACGTCTATTTTTGGCAACGTAAAAAAGACTTCCTTCATATGTAGAATAGGTGTGGAAAATTTCTCATACTTTTTGCAGTTGCAGTTGCGTGAATTTTCCTTTCAATGTAAAATAAAATAATGTAAATCAGTGTTTCTACAGAAATCTGCGTTCTGATATTTTTTATAAATGACTTTGAATGCAAAACAATTTCTTTTGCTCATTTCAATAACCAAAAAATTTTTAAGGCCATTTTGAATTTTTGTAGACAAACTTTTTAAAGCTTCAATTTATTTTACATGTTAATAAGATCGTTATATTTTTTGCAATCGCCATTCTGTTTGTTTTTGACATACGGTTGTTTTGCGTGACTTTAGTTGGATAGGATTTCAACTTCGACTTACATGGTCTGAATAATAATAATAATAATAATAATTGGATGATTTATATAGCGCCGTTTTTGTGAAAAATCACCTCTGAAGTGTCGAATTTTGCAAAAACAAATGTTCGTAATGTATTTAATAATTTTTAATTTTGAGGTTCAATATTGTGTTAAGTAATTTAGTTAACATAATTTAAAGGAAAATATTTAACTAGAACGTTGTCCTGTTCTGGAATGGCAATAGTGAAATGTAGTCAGAACCTCACTAAATGAATTATTGTGCCCAATCTGGTTGCATATATGCATATACATCAAGTTCTATCTGCACATTTTGTAATGTTCTAAAATGGTGAGTGTACGTCTTATTTAAATATTTTCCTTTAAAATATGTAAAACTAAAATACTTAATACAGGATTCAACCTCAAAATCACAAAAATTGTAAATCATTATAAGATCGTTTAAAAATATTAATAAACTACAGTCGCAATTTTCCAAACATCTCCTAATTAAAAACAAATCTCTCTCTTATTGATAATAAAAAAAACTGACAGCATTACACATAAAAATAAAGACCGTTAACTCAATATTTTAAAGTAGTTGGAAACATACAAAAATTCTAATAATCCAAAAGCTGGTTTAATAAATGAACAAAAAAATATAATTCGCTCGCCACTCAGACATGTTCAAGCCTAGAGCAAATTTTAAAGACCATCAAAATACTTACTTATGATGGAAAAAGAAACCCATGAGTCATCAAGTGACTAGACTAACGACCTTCAGTAAAAATTAAACAATTCGGTTAGTGGGGAAACTTTAAAAATAGTAATAATCATTATTAATCTCCAACATTTTTCTCGGAAACCATTAAGGGCGTAGATAATAAAAATAAAAAACAATAAGTCTTCCATCATAAGTAACTATCTAGAAATACTATAAATGTATCGTTTGTAGTGTGTTTCTTTATGGCTGTTTGTAGTCATCTCCACAACACAAATTACTCAGAAAAATCTAGCTTCTTTGAATCTTATAAGACTTCAGTCTGGTTCATCCACAGACATTCAACTTACTACGTGGGTTCAGCGCATCAGCGACGTTCTAAGGCTTCTTTTCGCGAGCAACATATCAACATTTTCCAAACAAAGTTGTGGGAAGACTATAAATTGATTGTACCATTCGGTTTGATTTTATGTATGCGGCTCAGTATAAACTATCACCCATAAGCAGAGGGAACATAATAATCTATTACGCGGAATTTTGAAAGATGAGTTGTGGCGTTATAATCTGATAAAGGGAGATTGGCACTTATCTGGCAAAGTTAGAAGTAGGTACTCGACAGTTAAAATCTCTTCAAATTATATTGCTCATATCAGATCTTTAAAAACTGCTTTAAAGTTCAAAATATTCACCTACGAGTCTATTTTTGGTTATTATTTTATTGTACAATGTGGCAACTTAAGTTTTTCAGAGAATAATCGTAAAAAACTAAATATTTGTTCCTGAACATCGCAAAATAAAATAAAACACACCTTTTGGCATTTTTTTTCTTGCGTAAAACAGAACAGCGTTTGGTGTTAAGCGGGAATTTAAGCCTTATCGCCGTCGGCGTAAAGAGTGTTATTGTTAGCGGCCCGATTCCAAGTTTTACACGATGTTATGCATCGCCTAAAATTATATATTCCTTCAAACAATGTTCAGAGATTCTACTCTTTGGATTTGTTTTTGTACAATTTGTCAATGCTACGATTATATGTAGGTTTAGTTGGTTTTCTTCATTTTCTACTTTTTCTCAGTTGTGCTATGTACTGTTGTATTATGGGATAATACAGTATTTTTTTATTTTTATTTATTAATACAAGAAAAATTTAATGCATGTTTTAGTCCCACAAAGCTGTCACACGACGGCTTGTCTGTAGGTTCTATTAAATAAAATACATATTTTTACATGAATAACACATGTAAATAAAATATTATAAATACATAAAATAATGTATCTCAATGTACCTACCTAGATACAAATTGTTTAGGCAGGTACGTTGAGATGTTCAAAGATACATTGAATCGTCATTTATTATCCAACGCTTAATGTTATTGGTGCAGGATCTCTCATTATTCACAGGTTTAAAAAACTTAGTAAATTTATAAAAAATCACTGGTATTGTGTTTAAGCGTTCTGCTTCCATACTTATTTGTTATTCTTGGAGTTATGAGGCCCTTATTTTTAGTGAATCTTGTGGTGTGATTATGCACCAGTTGCTTTTTATATTTGCTTTCTCCCTCATTATCCATTATAACAATGTACCAAAGAAGACCCTTTATTGGAAGAAGGCCCTCAGAACCAAACAGTAGTTTTAGATTATTTCTGTGTTTATAAATATTGGGTGCTACTATTTTTTTATTATAGCAATTTGTAAATTTTGTATAGCACTCTTTTCAGCACTCTTTTCAAGGTGAATTGCCTAAAACCAAAAAAAAAAAAATTGTATATATTTAATATAAGTAATGCTAGTGTGCCTAACTAATGTAATTAAATGTTACATTTCGATTTAGAAAAGCAGTTAATTATTAGTTTGTTACAAAGACTTCATTCCTCTCTGGAAGAAACTGCGAAATTCCGTTTTCACTATCTAGATTTTTCTCAAAACTGTATTCTTAGCAATCTTTACCAAAATACAGCAATATTAACACACTTCTTGAGAGTACATACTAAAGAAATCATATCACTGTGATTCTACAAAAAACCTACATAAAGCGCTAAATTTCTGCAAAACAAACGTCGCAATGAAAACGTAACCAAATAAATTCAGTTTGACACGGGTAACTTTAATATCAAGGCGACAGTATCATTAATTCCCATCACGCTCAAGGGCACCAGCTCCTGGATACAACAAACACCGACACCATACAATGTACATTGCCCTATCATCTCCAGTATTATTTGTATGTAGGGCGGTCACTCTAATTACGCAGGAAGGACTACTGTACCATAATAATAATATGACCAACTACTCTCCTTTTTGGTGTGCCGCAGTTAAATATTTTATAGAGGTAAATCATTTTGAAGATATTTATCATAACATTTAACTACATAACGGAGATCTCTAATAATGGCTTACAAATTTTGGTATTAAATTGTTATACTTGTTTTTGTTAGAAGCCAACTGCTATAGTATTCCTGAAAGTTGTATTATTTTTATTCTTCATGAACATAAATGTAGTGCTTTAACAATTGTAGTGTAAATCTCACGCGAGGGGGAGGGGGGGGAGGAATCGAAATAAAAAAAACAGCTCACGTAATTAATGGATGCCCCCAAAGCCCGAAAACGCCAAGGTCTACAGATAGTTATAAAAGAAATAAATCGGAATAGGTTAATACTTTTATGTATTTCTTTGATATGTACTAATTTCTTGATATTTTGAATTTTTTTATTTTAAAATGTACAGTGTACTTGTTTTATAATGTACATTACAAAATACAACCATTCAATAGCATTAATTTGTGAATTAAATCTTATTAATAATCTGAAAAATAATATTACCTAAGGTAAGTTGCTTCTACATACTGCGTAAACCAATTGGTTTCCGAATTTTTGCTATCAATTTACTGTCAAAATAATAATTTTAATGAAATACTAGCTGGTTCCCGGCATGCGTTGCTATGCCATTTAATAATTTTTCCCATTCCCATTCGTCCCGTTCCCTTTCCGCCTCCCCTTCCTCTCCCGCGTTCCTTTCCCCTCTCGCGTTACCACTCGACCTCCTCCACCTTCCTTTTCTCCACTCCCTCCCCCTTTCCCCCATACCACGAAACCCCCTCCCGCATTCCATACATTCAGTCCCAGCACATTCAGTTTTCAAACAGTTCGCATGCCACCTATTGCAATTTTTTTACAAATTTAATAAAGCCAGAGCTCACCAGTTGTTTTATACAAACCTTGTCCTGACAATCACGAACACAAAAACAAAAGAATTATCCAATTTGGTGCAATCGTTCGGAAGTTATGAGCGTACATACATTTCGGCGATTCATTTTTATTTATATAGATATGGGGATACCAAAAGTCATCAGTGTTTTTACATTTAATGGAATTTGAGACCTAACATCTTCAACTGCTGGGTAATCTTACCCATCTCTTTAATTTTTAGTACAACTTACAAGCTTGCCCAGGGTTTGTTAGTTTGTATTTATGCTACTCGAGAATATTAAATTTAACAATACGAAGCCTTGATAAATATTGATATAGAAGGATTCAACTGAGCAAAAAGTAAATTCTTAAAAAAATAGCAGGTAGAAATTTGTAGGTTTTAAATAGATATTTGTACAAATCGTGTTCATTTTGAAAAGTAAACATTTCGGAAAATACTAGTAAAAATAAAACAGTATCCCTGCCCGACTTTACATGAAATTCGAATTGTAAAATATGGCATTCATTATCGCCCCTGATGATTGAAGGTGTATCTACGAGTACCTTATGTTGATTGAGAATTGATAGAGACGTGATTTGTATCACAGAGACCTGTGTTTCAACATCGTAAAATTTTTAATATTATTTTAAGTACTAACCGAGAAATTATGACTACCTTTCATAGTTGTTTATAGTATTTTTATAGTTGTTGAGTAAGGTCTCTAATTGACAGTTTCATCGACTGCCAAGACAATTGTGTTCAGAGTTCAATAATATCTGATTAATTGCTACGGGACATGTTATGCTTCACAAATCAATTATGTTTTAATATCGTTGATTAATTTATTTACTATCGTATTAAAATAATAATAAAAATATTACAATGGTGTCAAGAAATTCCAATCAATAACAAAAGGCATCTTTTACGGTTTTTATTGTTAGTGTTAGGTAAGGTTTGTAATTGATCCCAGTGAGGTCAAATCCTTTTAGACCGAGTCGAGCAAGCCTCTCAGAAGATGGGCTTACTGGACAGTGTACAGGGTGACCCGACAGTTAATCCGCCAACAAAATGGCCCCCCGAAATGATTTTTACTATAAAACTATAAATTTTGTGCATTATTTACCAATTTCAAATGAATCACCAATTGGAAGAAGGGAATAAACGCCACTTTTTGACTTATTCAGTTTCTACACTTTTACATAGCGCTTGATTGTGAGTACGAAGAAAGGAATAAAAACCATTCGCTTCATATAGATTCATGCGGCCATAAAAATAGTTAGTTGGAAGAAGGAAACAAAAACACACAAAAAATAATCCAGTATATTCCTGACGAATTCAAAGATTATTACGAAATTATTTTGACCTGGCCAACTACAAGATCCGAAAGTGAAGAAATAGATGAATAATAGAGTGTCCTTACGTTTTTTCTAATAAATAAATAGTTTTTTCGTTACATTGTCTATTATTTCTAATTATTGTGTATGCAGTATATGATAAATTGGAAGAAGGGAATAAATCCAACACATTTACATATACATATAAACCCAAATGAATATTATATATTTCAGCCAGGTCTATTAGAAAATAAATCAGAATTTATGTTTTCTTCATTATCATTGATATCACATGAGCCTATAAGTTGAAAATAATATTTTTTTTGGATTTATTCCCTCCTTTCATTTGGTGGTTCAAATGTAAAATCGATTTAAAAAATACCTTTAATAATAAGTTCGTATGAAAACCAAACGAATTTATAAATAGTATCGATTTTTTGTGCTTATGCGCTGGTATACACAGTATGTAGACAAATAGATTTTTCCTTGATGCATTTGAATAAAAAAATGTTTTATGTTTTGTTATTTGGCGATACATTCTCTTTGCACATCCCTTCGGGGTCACTTAGTTATATTTTGTTAGTAAGGTTTACGTATTTTCTCTAAACCATCTGCATATTGCATATAAGTATACCGGAAGGCCAATGGTCGTTGAACCAGGACCCACAGATACTTTTTTAGTACAACATTGATGATGCTATAGAAGTCGCAAATGCATCCTGTTGTTGACTTTAAGCACTACCTCTGGTCTGGTGCCCCATGGCACTTGAAAACAACCCTTGACTCTGTGCAGGTACAGTCGGTCCATTTGATAGATTCCCCCACCTTAAAAATGGATTGCATCTTTAGTGCGATTTTTTATTGTAATCCTGGTGGGAATCCTGCACCTGCTCTACCAATTATTCGATGGAAGATGCTCCGAGGTACTAGCTTCATTGACCCTTCGGCATCGGTGCACAGTCGAAAAACACGCCAAACCTGCTCCCAACTTTTGTACACCGTTGACATTTTTACAATATTGTCAATTTACAAGTAAATACTACAAGTATTTTATTGGAGTTTATTTATTTATTTGCCAAAATAGCACAAAACCAATAAATTGCAAAAGCGGTTATACAAGATACATAATCATTGCGTTTACAGTTAAAACATTTATTTAATAAGTGCTATTTCACGCTTAAAATCCTGCAAGGCAGTTAATTAACCTAGTAAGTCTTCCCAGGGACATCACCATTGGTAAGTTAGTTCTGCACATGGGAAGAATCAAAAGCCTGTATAAAATTATCCGGGACATGGAATCCTACTTCAGCCAGAATATCTGGTACCGATATAAAACCTTTTAGAAGCTTATAAACCATCAGCAGTAATGCGACATCTCTTCTGGAACTAAGGCTGAAGATACCCAGCTTTCCGAGATAAATGCTGTTGGAAACAGCCATGGGTAAAAACCAAACTCTCTCATATAGAGGTATCGTATTTTTTTTTGTATTTTCTCAACCATTAGTACATAGACGATGTCCTCAGGTCCCCATATCTGAGATCCACTCTCAAGAATGCTACGCACTAAGCTAAAGTAAAGCAGCCTTATTACTGTAAGGTTGGTCAATTCCTTTGAATTGTGTATGGCAAAACCCAGCACCTTTGTAGCTGATTTACAGATCTACACAATTCCTAAGTCCTTGCAAGTCACCATATGTTTCAATGACTTGTATTTCATTTTATAATATGGTATTTTGTGACCTCGTAAAGCACATAACTGAAGTTGGGCGTATGTCAATATTCCGGGGTTATTCAGCAATTTAAAATCAAAAACATCTCATTTTACTCGCTTTAAATAGGAAGTTAAGGTTATTTTTTTTGCTGTTCAAAATAATCCAACTTAACTCATTGGGAAGTGACTATCTTTCAAAACCGTACATTTTCAATTTGAATTTAAGCACCAACCTATAACTAACAGTACCTTTTATGGTTTTATAGTTTATGATAGGTTAGGTCTGTAATTGAACA
This sequence comes from Glyphotaelius pellucidus, assembly GCA_936435175.1. Classification (NCBI taxonomy): domain Eukaryota; kingdom Metazoa; phylum Arthropoda; class Insecta; order Trichoptera; family Limnephilidae; genus Glyphotaelius; species Glyphotaelius pellucidus. The sequence continues at coordinate 17,553,075 of OW386558.1, read as the reverse complement.
TACGCCCAGTAAGGCGGATGAAGATTTAACTCCGGTAGTAAAGGCTTTAAGTGGAGTTTTATTGACTACCGGTTTCGTGTATGCCATTAATTGACAGGCAAAATGGTGGGCTGAAGCGACAGGCATCAAAAAAGGATTATCTTAAATGAGTGTCCATAAAACGGTTTATTTTTCAGATAAAAGACAGGTAGAGTTTTGATGTGGTAATCTGTAGGTGCATATTGACATGTTTATTTATATTACTAAGCTGAACGATTAATGTATAGGCATCACAATCATTTGGACATTGAATTCTGTCATCGTGAAATATTTACATGTTTAGGCCTGTCGTTTTGTTTTATCTTCTTCATAATTAATGCGCTAGTGGTGTTTTGAAAATTACATCTATATGAATCTCAATTTTCTTTGATTAAAGAATCTTGGAATTGGAAATAAACCCACTTTCCGATATCCGATCAAGCTGAAACTCTGCAGATAGACTCGCTGTAGATGGCAATGCATTCTGTATACCTTTTTTGGCACAACTATACAAATTAAACTTTACAAATTTATACACTTAAAATGGGAAATAATAGCGCCGTGGATTCCAATCCTTGGGTAGGAAGGTACTGACTTCAGTAAAACATTTTTTTTAAAAGACGTTTGAAAATGTATTGTAGTAAAAAAACTTCGTTTTTTAAGGGTTGTTAATTCTCAAATAAAAATAATTTTCCTCACGGTCTGTGTCATCTTTGGCGATGCTGCGTGGAGATTTTTAAAGGAAAGGATGAATGGAAAGTTTTAGGAAGGAAAAATGTACGAGAAGAAATCTGAAGGTTAGTGTGTTCACAAGTGACTGCCGCATGAATCCAATCCACACTGCGATGCAAGGCGAGGGGTCAAGAGAGTCCTGCTGAAGAGATCGAATTGGTTCCTTCAACAGGCCACTCTAATACAGCCTGCCACGAATTTGGTGGACGGACACAACCGCCGCCAAAACCGGAACAAAATTTGCCCCATAAACCCGGGCGCCCCTACTAAATCACCACTTGAGGTGACATGTAGCATGTACCCATGCCCGTCTCCCTAATTAAATACCCGATAGCAGAGAGTAACACAGAAATGAAAAAATACATTAAAAAAATTATTTTAACGTATGCAATATTTCAAAAAATATTTTTCGCTATCTTTCCTTTGAGCTTTTGACATTTCACCAAAGAAACTTCCTGGTAAGGCATTGTTAGGCATGGTTGGCATAATACACTCACTACCTTTGGCGTTAATTTCTCAACCGTTTTATTTACCGGCAGATTTTTCCAATAAATTTATTTCTGTTAATTAATCTTCCAACATTTTCTGACTAACCTATTTGTTATTTTTTCTCCTGTAGTTACAAAGATTATACGTTATTTCTTTACGCACTGCAGCTGTTTTTTTCCGCTTGGACTCTCCCATCCATAAAATTTTTAGCACTCTGCGATTTATTCACACTCTAAATTAATCCAGCTTTTTAGTGGAAGTCTTTCAAGAGGTTTACATTCTGAGCCGTACTATAAAATTAAACCAAGTAGGTAAAATACACAATTAATTATTTCATTTCTAACAAGTTTCGTCTTGAAGAATCTTCCTCGAACAATCTTAATTTATTGACTGGATGACGTAGTGACGTTCTGTTTTGCTCGACTGATTTGCAGTTTGTCTGTTTGTAATTTGATTGAACGTTCCATTTCCGTTTCAAGATGGTGGCCATTTTAATTGTTCAATAAATATTATTTTTTCAAATTAGTAATCGTTGTGTTTATTTAGAGTTTTTTTATTCACTGCACCGAGGGATCGCAAAACGGAGCCTTATCGTGTCATCGTTTTGAGGTGACCTTGGTGTTCTAAGGTTTTTGACCATGTTATTCCATCAATTTCCCTGAAATAGTTTTCCTATGAAACAATCGACTGCCGGGCGCAACATTGAAATGATTACGGTATGCACGTTGTGTAGCGATATTGCGCGATCGTTAGAAAAGTACGCCTCGAGAACGAACGCGCGCTCCACCTTCGTCCACTCCATGATGCTAACTAAACCAAGTGGAGCTACAAACACTTTCCTGAAAAGACCCGCAACACAGCATCCCCAAAGATGACATAGGCCCTAAGAGGAAATTTTTTCCTCAAGGCCTTGTGTGTGAAGATATGGAGCTACATACTTAAGTTAAAAAAAATAATAAAATAACAACAATATTTATGTAGGTTCATAGTGAATTAACACATTTTTTTGTCAAGGAGGGTGGGTTAAAGAGGCACTATATTGAAACTTCATGCTTAACTGGGTACTAAAACTAGCGCAATAAAGTCATAGTCACATGATCACAGTGTTAATAATAATTGCTTGATAAATTAATTCTATTGTTTCACGGCATACAAGTCAGGAAACGTGTAATAGAACCATTAGACCGACGGAGGTTTGTGGTCCGAACCTCTCTTTGTTGGAGTCAAGCTGTTAAACTTAGTAAGCACTACCTTAGACTTTGGAAGGGGGTGGAAAATAGGGGATGGTAAAACATCGGTGTTTTTACTAAATATAAAATTAAAGTAATTTTTACAAAAATTATTTGTTATTAAATCTAAAGCAAAAACTAACTGAAAAGTTTATTGAAGAATGAGAAAACGTTTTTTGTCTCAAACATTATCCTTTAATTATATATTTCAATAAAACCTTGACAAATTATTTACGTATATATTCCTCGTGAATCACTTGAATCTATTGAAAACTGCTTTAAAATCATTTTTTATTATTTATTTTTGGGGTGTTATGCCGTGTTGCGCTATCTCCTTCTTTAGCCAACATTTCGTTTCAACGCTCATCTGCCCTGATGATGGACACTGTAACGCTGTCCAAAACGTTGGCTAAATAAGGAGATAGCGCAACACGGCATAACACCCCAAAAATAAAGAACAAAAATACTTTTGGCCGTGAAAACCTAAAATCATAGCTGCTTGAAAATCCGTTCAGTTGTTTTTGAGTTTATCGCGAACAGACAGACGCGGCGGTAGACTTAAATTTATAATATGTATAGAGACTGTGTATTTTCAATTGTACGACGCTGTTCTCTTTTGTTTCATGATTAACACTGTGTTGTTGTTTTTATTTATTTATATTATAGACTGCTTTTCTTATAAAATAAGCCTCCACTTATAAGTATGCATTTCCAATGGTATAATGTTAATTGTATCATATTTTAAGCTAGCGGGTACCCGGCGTGCGTTGCAATACCATTCAAAGAAATAAATTGTTTCTCCCTGCATGTCCTTTCCCATGCCTTTCCGTTCCCCTCCCGCGTATCCTTCCCCTCCCGCGTTCTCCTTCCATCTTCCCCTCCCTCGTCATTCCTCTCATGAACCCCACCTCCATCGTTACCCTCCCCCTCCTGCCCTATCTCCCTGCCGCTAAAATATATGAAATACACACATTTTCAAGCCACTCGCGCACCACTTGTAGTATTTTTTTATACAGATTTGCTATCAGATGAACGGTATGGCAGCACATAAAATACGAACAAACAAATATTGATTTGTATATTTTTTAATTTGAATACCGCGCAAGAGACCCAACTGCTCCCGTCTGGAGTCAGTGAGACTATGGCATTCCCAATTGGAGTATGTTGTAAGGTTCAAGGTAGTGGGGAGGGGAAGGAGTTGGGGAAAAGGAAGGTGGGAAGTACCTGGCTATTCAGATCTGGTCATCAAACACGGCTAAAGCCATTTCAAGCAACGTTTCCATTCTGAATGGTGGTCTTACACCAGGGCGATACTGAGTGTATCTTCCACTCTGGAACGTTCCGCAAATACTATATTTTATTTTTAATGAATAAATTGTGAAATAACACAAATTAATCGAATAAAATTTATTTGCCACGCCGGGATTCGATCCCGCGACCTTCGGGTTGCGAGTCAAGAGCCTTACCGCTGGACCACGCTGGCCGTCATATATTTATAAGAAGAAGATAATTCTAAGTGACTAATTAATCGCCACTCTCTGCAATGTTTTTTTTGTCTATAACTATTTTTTTGTATATACTTCATTTTATCCTGACGAAGAAACCATTGGTTTTGAAACATTCTGATAATTTTGTTTAAATAAGTGGTGTGTACCAAAGTGAATTGTTTCCATTTACTTAAAACGATGTCCCAGAGAGATTTTGAAGAAGAAATCCTCTATCTTAATCCTAAATCTTATATTTGAAAGTCCATTTACTCTCCAATCGTTCACAACATCACCACGATGTTTCAATAAAAGCCGTTCACCCATGACATAGGGTGGTAAGTAGGTTGTCCTGGGAAAGGTGGTATGGCTGGTTAGGGTCGGTATCACCGACCGGAAAGGCAGACGTGCGTGCCACCCTCCGCGCCACACTGAGATTTGTTAACCCGTCGTTTCTACACGAAATTCCCATTCTAGCGTGGTTTACTACGCGGTAATGGGGTAGTGATGGTGAATTTTTATTTGACTGTGAAATCTGCCCGTTTTTTAAGTACGTAATGAAATAAGAAAAAGGTTTTTGGTGGAAAGCAATCACTAAGTTGTATAGTGAATCATCTACTTACCAATTTCGAAGCCGGGAACCTTCTCACTTACAGACCAAGTAATCATTTAGAAACGTTTCTTACCTGCAACAAAAAAGAAAGGCATTTATTAGTATGAGTGGTTACACAAAAATACAATTGTTTTATACATACAATATACAATTATAATGAATATAATCAACAGGCAATAAATATTTTTTCTTTTTCGTGTGCCTTATCAGGTCCTCCCGACGTTGGCGATCAATCTGGAAAATGTATATTTATCTTACGCCGCCCGGAATAGCACCTCCACACTTCTAATACCGGACCACTCTCGTACATTTTGCAGCCAAGACATTTGTCTCTTATCTGCTCTAGCCCGCCTGAGAATTTCTGTGTTGGTGATCATGTTAGTCCATGGGAACTTGAGCATTCTCCGGTGAAGCCACATTTCAAAAGCCTCTAACCTATTCATGGTATTTACTTTCAAGGTCCATGTCTCACATCCACACAGCAAGACCGACCACACATGACATTTTTACATTCTCTGCCTTAGTTTTTAATTGATATTGTCATTGCAGAAGAAGGTTTCATTTTACTGAATGCATTTCTTGCTGCTTCAATTCTGCACTTAATCTTTACATCTGAGTCAAGAGTCTTCGTGAAAATGCTGGCGAGGTATCTAAATCTTTCCACCTTTTCGACATTGCAACCATTTAACTATATCACTGATCCAGAGTGATAGATCACTCTGAATAACTCTCAACAACTCTCACAACTAGAGTTGTCCAAATAAACAATAATGTAATGTAATCAATTCTGCATATCAACGCTCTCATTATAATAACGCGTATTTCATTTTTAATAGGTTTTCAGGAAGAAAAAAAAACCGTTTAGTTTATAAAATAAAAATAGCACATCCTTGAAAAAAAAGGTCTACTAATAGTAAGGGATCAATTATTTGAAGACGTATTTTTTTTTTCATTAAAAACATATTGTTAGGTATTTTTAATGACATTCGCGGTGTAAAGCACAAAAAAACTGAGAAATTTAAATATAACAGGAACGGTGATTTGTCATTAATTTGTTTGTCGATTCAAAACATGGCGCTGCGTAGTTTACAAAAGAAAAAATATGCACGCGGTGTTTTAATGTGAGCGACGATATTAGAATTTAAAATTACGCACTCGAGGTTAAACAAACAAAAAACTTTGTTCTGGTTTTAATAGGAATAATTAAGGTCAATACTTCAAAACTAAGCTGAATGATTATAATATTTTGTAATTACACTTGAAAATTGTCTTGCTTCTCGATTTTTGCAAGCGATTTAAACATCCACGTTAATTATAACATTTTGTAATCACGCTTGATGAATGCCTTGATTCTCAATTTTTGCAAGCGATTTAAAAAACTTATATTTTTTTTCTTTATTTGTTTTTGGGGTGTTATGCCGTGTTGCGCTACCTCCTTATTTAGCCAACGTTTCGGACAGCGTTACAGTGTCTATAATCGGGGCAGATGATGGACACTGTAACGCTGTCCGAAACGTTGGCTAAAGAAGGAGGTAGCGCAACACGGCATAACACCCTAAAAACAAACAACGAAAATACTTTTGGCCGTGAAAATCGAAAAATTTATTCGAACTTATATCTATTGTTAAACATAAGCATTCGATACTAAATTTGTATTTTTAAGATATTATTTTTTCTCTTCGCTTATTCTTTTTCTTATAGTACAAAATTAGATATTTAACTCAAGTTTCTACGAGGAATTCAATTGTAACACTTTTTTCCTTCTATAAATAATATGTTACATAATTAAACAATGAAATATGAAATTATGATATGAACCAAATTTGTCAATTTGACTGGCCTAAAACAGGATCTATTCCTAGTTGGCTAGTCAAAATTTCCACATATGTTTTATTGTATAATTTTATGTGAAATAAATTATTATTATTATTATGATCTTTTTTAATTAAAATAATATGTGTATAAATGTAAATGTATGTACATGTGTGTACTCACCCGTATTATCTTCATTTGAAGATAATATTGGTGGTTCTTAGTCAAAGTGTGGTACAGTTAAAAGTGACAGAATTGGATATCGACACCTTAGCTCAGTGGTCAAGAGCACTCGCCCGGAAAGCAGAGAGGTCCTGGGTTCAAGTCCCAGAGGTGTAAATATCTCTTTCTAGTTTCCAGATTTTCGATTAAGTTTCGCTCATAGTGTCTTCATTTAATTAAAAAAAAATATATATATATTTTAAGAAGGTTTGGAAAATAGGTACAAGAAATAAATAATTATAGTTTTTTGTTACCTACAGTTAAGAACAAGCAATTCACAAAAAAAATTATAAAATACAAAAATAAAATCAGTTAAAACGAGTGGTTTTGCAATAAATGAAAATTGCTGAAATTTCAAAGTAAATAAAGTTCTCTGAAAGTCCTTTCAAATTTATTTATTTATTTTATCTATTTGTTTTATCAGATTCTCCATAAAACAGTTATACACCAGATTATTATGGATAAGATTACAAAATTTAAAGAAAAAAGTTTATGGGGGCAGTTTCACTATGCTGTGACGTATGTCAGAACATAGTTACTGAACTCTCTGTAGGTGACATTGAAGATGTTGATGTTCAATTCAGATTCATTTAGCAGTTGAATTGCTCTGTTTAATGACGCATTCTTATAGGAAAAAAGTTCTCGCTTTCGGAGCATAAAACGAGAGTACGCGTTAGGGACATACAAGTTAATCTCCTTCATGGGCGGATTCACTATAATGCCGGAGATTAACTTAAAAAAATGTTTACCCAAAAATATTTTTCGGCGGGCTTCTAAGGTATTAAGATCGAGAATTCATGTTCAGAACAACGATGGATACAGGAATGGGTAGTATATATATTCCCTCATATACAGGTAACGCAAAAACCTTTTTTGAACTCTTTTTATTTCTAGGATGTATGTTATTATGCAAGTATTGTAATACAATCGGCCAATGATAAAATAATAACATAAGTCGAATATTACCTTTAGAAATTTGATGAATTGTTCAAATTCTGTGAAACAAACCGTTCTCACAGTTCAAATTTCAACCGTCGTAATTTGTGTACAAAAGTGCAAACGCTCCAAGGCCTAAATTAATGCTAAATGACGTTCGTATGAGGTTGTTGCACTTGTTGAGTTAGTCCTCGACATCATACCCGGTGCCTAATAAGTATTTGATTGCCCCTTGAATTTAACTAGCAAGCGTTCTTATAAACGTGTAGATTCTAATTTGAATGTTTTCTGCGAACACAGAACAAGAGTCTACGGCATCCATAATAGGGGTATGTTTTGACACTTAAAAGAGGATAGAGGAGATGGATATGAGGTAGAAGAAGGTAAGAAGGTTTTGTTGTGGCGTGACTTCTCTTTATTACTTGACTAGCTGGGGTACCCGGCTTCGCTCAGGGAGTTAATGTGAGATTGAACTGACGTTCTAACCCCCAACGGATCTTGCTTTATATACCCTACCAATGGGTAGCCCCATCCATACAAAAAAGGATTCGAATGGTCCACAATGTTCCAAAACATTCTAGGATGTTCTGGAATGTTCCACAATGATCTGGGATGTTCTAGAACGTTTCTGACTATTCCCAAATATTTCACAACATTCCAGAATGTTCCAAGATGTTCTGGAATGCTCTCAATTACTCTCAAATGTTCTGGACTGTTCTAGAAATTTCTAGTGGGCGAAACTTTCAGCCCTTAAATCTTACCATATAATTCCCTTGATCGTTCCGGCACTCGTTGCTGAGTTAAGGCGGGCATTATGGGGAAATTGCTGTAGCGCTTGTACTTATTAATTACCCCCTCCCCTTCCCCTTCTCCCCACTCCCTACCACTCACTCCCGGTACATTCAGTTTTGAAACAGCTCATGTGCCACCTATATTCCATAATGCCAGAGCTCACCAGTAGTAAAAAAAAGAATTATCCAATTTGGTGCAGTCGTTCGGAAGTTATGCGCGTACAAACATTTCGGAGATTTATTTTAATTTATATAGATAGATAGATATCAACTACGATTTCCCGCAAATATATTAACATCGTTTCCACGGCAACGATTTGTTTTCTGACGTTAGCAAAAACTCGCTTCTATAAGCGACAAAAAACGTATAATTAATATAATATATTAATATTAATAATTTCATAACGCCAGAGCTTACTATTATATATATCCTATATATACTTGCATACAATGTAGCTTTCTATTGGTGAAAGAATTTTGAAAATTGGTTTATTTGTTTATGCGTGAAAGCGTAACAAACAAACTCACGCAGTTTCGCATTTATAATATTAGTATAGATATTGATATTAAATTAATAATTAATAGTATTATAGTGAAGATATTGATTAATAGACATAAAAAATTATATAAAACCCTTCTGTGTAAATAGGTCAAAAAAATTACAAATTTTATAAAACAAGTTTTTCTTATTACCCAGGAATTTCTTCCGCGTCGTACATAATTAACTTTAGCCGTGAAGTCAAGTGCAGAATGGTTCAGAACAAACTCTTGAGAATTGGAGTAAGAAAGAGTAGAGGTTATTAGGGTACTGTACATTATATCACAAAGTAGGCTCCAATTAGGGGTGGCGTGATTATCCCAGAAAGGGAGAAAGATGCTAAAAGAAGAAGAACTTAAAGAAACTGAAGCCCAAAAAATGTGATAATTTTAAAGGGCTGTTAAGGGAGAAATTTCCTAGAAATAATGAGGGTAGAAAGGGTGTATATTTGCAAAGGGCTATGTAGCATAAATATCTACTACAGCTTTTATCAACCATGTTTGTGGGACGCCTCAGTAAATGAAAATTTTCCAAGATCAGAAAATTTGATATTCGAATATTTGCATGAGAAAGCTCACCACACAGGACATAAATTACAAATAATCAGTATCCATACTAATATTATAAATGCGAAAGTGCTCGAATTTGTTTGCTACGCTTTCACGCATTAACCAATAAAAATACTTTAAATTTTTTTTCACCAATAGAAAACTAAATTATATGCGAAGACTATACGCTGTATATGTTGGTAAGCTCTGGCGTTATGAAATTATAAATATAAATATATTATATTTGTTTTACGTTTTCTGTCGCCAACAAAAGCGAGTTTTTGCTAACATCAGAAAAAAAATCTTTTCTATGGAAACGATGTTGGTATATTTGTGGGCTCTATGCTGGTAGGTACTCAGCCACCTACTTATTGATCGGCTCCAGAAAATTCAAATATTAGAACATTTTTTTTTTTTTTGGACAAACTTATGTTTTGGAATAAATGTCAGATGAAAGTTCCTACATTAAAAATATAATTCGTAGCGATTATAAAGAATGAATAATAAAAAGTGTTTTAAATTTATTTTCGTATTAATACTTATATTTACAATAATTTATTTTGTCATTTAGACTTCCTATTTTGTTTTAAAAGATTTTTTATTATGTTAATGTAATTTTTTACCCATCCCAAAATAATTTTTATATTTTATTTTATATTATTGTTTTTATGATATTTTAAGTGATTAATCACCTCTCCTTTCTAATATTTTGTCTATGTTCTAATTTGTCTATACTTGTTTGTATTTTGTTATTTTTGATTAACTTATTATCCTGACAAAGAAAACATAGTTTTCAAAACATGATGATATTGTTAATTAAATAGTGGTGTACACAAAGTTATTTGTTTTCATTAAATTAATATATATAAATTTTATTTAAACGTGTAAATTTTATATTTTTATTGGAATTTGGATTCGAGTTTAGCTTTAGAAGAGCTGAGATATTGAACAGAGGGGAGGAAATTTTAGATAAGGTTAGACAAGAAAAGGGTGGGTATTTGTTGGAGAGGGAATCTAAATTTTCCACTCCTAGACAACAGAAAATACAACCTGGAAAATCAAGCATGTCCATTTTAAAAAGGAGAGAGGGAACTCATTCAAGTATGTGAAGAAATTTATTTTTAAATATGGGAAATTGTTGTAATCACGGTTTTGATGAGATAGTCCTTCGTATTGAGGCATAATAAGCTTCAAAATAAATTATAAACATAGTTTTTACCACTTTTATTGTTTACAAAACTAAGTTTATTATTTATTTTGAATTAAAATGGTGCCACAAAATAAGTTTGCTGTGTTTGAAGATATAATAAGCTTCCTTGGATTGACCAACAAAGTGCCAATCCTCTGCCCAAACATTGCGAAATCTATTTTTGAGAATACAAATTGTTTATGATAAGGTAATATGGTTTATGAGGGTAACAATTGTCAAGAAATCCGTGCAATCATAATCCACGACGCCAACACGTTCAATTCACAGATACAGATTTTGTGTAATTTGAAATGGCATTAAACGTGTTTTTTGATATTTTAAAAAATAGGCGATTCTCAATTTTCTTCCTCTACATCTCCTTCCTCTACCTTTAAGCTTCAGTCTCATAACATACTCTTCCTGGGGACGCCTGTGGTCCCACTGGCTCGTTGTGCGCTTTTCACATGAACAAACTCGTTTATTTATTGCTTTAATATTTTTTTCAGGATTTGAACTGTCTTCTCTAAGTTCATCCACTCATGGGGCAACTAAAAAAAAACCAGTTGGCAACTCAATCGCTATCCACAGGAAAATAACTTGCAAATTTTATTGGTGATCCGTACACAGGCAACTTGTTAAAGACCAGTTGTCAAGGGCGACGCGGCGACTTGCTGTGCTAGTCGCTGCGATCGGCGAGTTTCAGTTGCCAGATTGACAGGTTGCCATGGATACACCGTAAGTTTTGTACAGTGAAAGTTTTCGAGTAATTTATGATATGTCAGAGCAGGAAAATATCGATTTTATTTAGAAGGTTGAAAAATTGTTTTGTTAAACAAGTTGATAAAATTACTGAAATCGTATAGTTGAGTTGCGCCGTGAATTGAGTTGAACCGAGTTGCCAACCAGTTTTGGGTTTCACCGTGAGCAAAGACCTTTAATGAATACTATTAGATTGGAATTAATTAAATACAAAATTAGTTACAGAACCTTATTATCACATCAATAAATAAGACATTTTCTGAAATATATTTTTATGAGATCATGAAATAATATTCAAAAAGTCCAGTTATTCGAGAACGCTGATAAAATATACTTGAAAACTTTTTGTATGACGACAGATATGATTTATTCTAATTAATTATTCAACTTGTGTACGTTGTTTCAAGGTTTGCTTCAAAGAAAAACTCGGCCTAAATTAATAATTTAGCATGAACGAAAATGTTAGAGAATTCATTTAAATTGAAATGAATGTTAGTCTTTCATCAATATAACCTTTTCTCCGAAGCAACTTAATTTTATAAGATCATTTTGAAATATTTTGGAATGATTGGAATAAAGAAATTTTTTGAAATGATTGGAATAAAATGATAAAAAAGTATAAGTATGTATTTAAACATCAAGTCTAAAAATAAGGTTTTTTCTACGAAATCATATTTAAACATTTAGAACTTTCATCGATTTTTCGGTGAACAAATCTCATTACTTCTATATTAAAACCTTGTGCTTCTTGTCCCTATGGATAAATCAACAAATTTATATTTAAGAAACGACAGAGCCTAATTTAAGCACAAATATACGTGTTTCTGAAATACCGCACAAACGTCCCAATCGTTCCCAATTCACGGAGGCATCCCAATAATTGGAGAAAGTTTGAAGTTTAGAAGTGGAAAGGAAAAGACTTGGGGAAGAGGAAATAATTAACCTATTCAGATCGGGTCAGCACAACTTGTTCAAGATACCACATGGTAGAACTGATATTCTAGCACAGCATATTTTTCCACCAGATGAATGGTGCAATCGAATCAAATTTCTAAAACAGTAGATATATTTCATTATTCTTTTATTCTTAAATCTGTTAATTAAAACTATTTTCCCTATTTTTTAAGAATATTAAAATTATAAATATTGCACTGTTAAACAGGAGATTTTAACAGTTGCACAGTATTTAAAATAAACAAACAAAATAAAAATACAAATGGAATTGACTACGAAAGTTACATCTGAATTTTTTGGTATCTGATATAGTTTTTTACGTAAACTCCACACAGAAGGCCCGGAGGAAAACAATTTCCTTTTAGGCATCTGTCAGCTATAGGGATGCTATGTGGAGAGTCTTTTTATGAAAGAAAAGAGAGGAAGATCTAGGAAGGAAAAAGGCATGAAAGGGTGTGTAAGAATCTGGGTAGTCAGTGTGTTTAGTGTAATTAATTGCCACCAAGAGCTACGAATGTTGGATTCATCTACAAAAGTAGTCACTTTCGTTAAAAGATTATTGAATGTACCTACTGTTAGGAAAAATAAATTCCTGTGCAAAGCCGGGTAGCAAAACAAATACTAAACAAGCCAAGTCAAAAGTTATTCAATATTTCATCTTTTTGATGAAATAAAGCAAGGCAGGAAGAACCGGGGCAAAATGGATTCCATTCTTGTACGGCGTAATGTATTATGTTCGTGTCTTTTGGTGAAATATCGTTTGAAAACAAACAACAATTCTTAATTTCTTCAACTTTCCGTTCACAAAGCGCTTTCCCAAAACCTCGCCGTAGTTCCCAGAAAATTTTTCACGGATTCCTCGGACTTCGTAATGGCAAATAATTTCCTAGAATTATCCGATTTAATTATATGAAGAATCATAACTCGTTACAAAAAAGAGACAAACAAATTAAAGAAAACTATTAGAAACTTCTTTAATTGTAACCTTGTAATTTGACACATTTCAAATACAAACGCCGATTTCAATAAATATGCAATATGTTGAAATAATAAGAAATATTTGAACATCGATTGAAGGTCTCGATGATTTTTTAAACATCTTCTAGTATAAAAACATAACATTTTTTATACTTTAGCCGGCATTCTTTAAACCCAATTATAAGAAAAGTTTATTTTCAGGCCTTATTTTTAATTAACTTTTTTTTTGGTATGATTTTAGGTTTTCACGGCCAAAAGTATTTTTGTTATTTATTTTTGGGGTGTTATGCCGTGTTGCGCTACCTCCTTCTTTAGCAAACGTTTCGGACAGCGTTACAGTGTCCATCATCAGGGCAGATGACAGTTACAGTGTCCATCATCTGCCTTGATGATGGACACTGTAACGCTGTTCGAAACGTTGGCCAAAGAAGGAGGTAGCGCAACACGGCATAACACCCCAAAAATAAATTCCAAAAAAACTTAATTTTTAGTCACGAGGAAATAATTCCTCTTAGGGCCTTCGTCATCTTTGGGGATGCTGTGTGGAGGGAAGTTTTAGGAAGGAAGGTCCCTCCCACTGCGGTGCAAGGCGATATTCCGAGAGAGTCCTACTCTCTCAGCCATTCTCTCCCAACCTGGCATGCAGCTGGTCTTGGCGGCGGATGCGTCTGTGCACCAACCGCATGGCAGGCCAGATCGGGAGAGAATGGTTGAGAGAGTAGCTTTGAATTCTCCAGCCGTACTCTTTCGAAACATCGCCTTGCTAGAGATGTATGCACACGTCCGTCGCTCCTGAACATGCTGAAGCCCAGATTCCTACCCTCTTTAATACCCTTTTCCTTCCCGGAACTCTCCTCCCTCCTTTCCTTAACAGACCCTCCGCACAGCATCCTCAAAAATTAATTAAATGGAATTACTTTCCTCGGGAACTCCTGCGGAGCTAATGTAAAAAAAGGTACAGTAAGTTTATAGATAAAAAATAGTGAATTTAAAATCGGTCACTAATAAAAAACCTGTCCATTCGGATACGAAATGAGGGTATCATAACATTATCACAGCCACCACTACTGAAGACCATTATAATGATATTATATGAACTTGGCATTTCGAAGTACCTAAGTTGTATGATGTAGTAATCTAGTCTACGAAGGTCTATGGGTTGATTTGGGGGTTTGGTTCAGCAATCCTATCGGGAATCAACGAGTTAAAGTTTAGAGAGCTTTACCTCCACGGGCGTGGTGGGAAATTTAATGTCGAACCCAGGTAGTAATATCAAAAAGCGAAAAAGGGTTAGACGATAAGTACAAACATTTTTTCTGTTTGTTTTATTTATTTAGCCAATATAAATGGTTTATTTATACCATAAACGCTGATTACCTAACACAAATTCATAGTAAAATAAGAAATAATAAAAAGAGTACAACAGTTAATTGTGGCTTTTTGCTAAAATTCTATAGTGCAAATAAAGTTAATGCTGATTGAAAATATTTAGTATAGCCTTCTTGTACCTAGCTTCCGTGGAGTTAAATAGATCTGCCACATCAGTATATCTATTAGTAACTTCATGTAATCTAGGCACAAGCGAGTGTTTCGTATACTCAGTCCGGTTATTGTAGCATTTAAACAGCATTTTAGAATGAGTGGCTCTCGTGGGTATATGAAATTCAATGAGCTTAGTTAAATCAGAACTACTCTACTCTACCATTTACAATTTTGAACATAAATATTAAGTCGGATTTACTTCTTTGATCTGGGAGTATTAATAATTTAATGTTTTCATCAAGTAATTAAAGTTTATGTTTTCAATGGGATTGCCGAATTTAAAATTAATCTGTTTTAGAAATTTATGTTGAATTTTCTCGATTGAATCTGAATGTGTTTTAAAATGGGGGAACCAGATCGAAGACTTGACTAGGTACTAAGGATGTATAAAAAAATTTTAAAGTTGAAATATTTCTAAAACCTCTGGAATTTCTAAGAATGAAGCCAAGCATTTTCATTCCTTTATTAATAATTGTATTTGGGATAAAAAGATTAAATTAGAGTCGAAAATTATGCCCAGGTCATTAATGAGGTAAAGGTAGAGTGGTTTTTGAGTTTTGAGTTTTAGAAAGACTTTTATTTGACTATTATTACAGGTTAGTAGCAATTGAAAACAACGAATAAAATAAATAAATAATTTTGCATTGGTAAGTACACTAATAAAACATACTAATTTTAAAGTCTGTAAATCAGGTTCAATTAACTAAATAATTGTTTTCATTCAAGTGTCATCGTTTTCTAAATTGAATGCGTTTGTTCTGTTATCGCCTGTTTACAATAGCTTCACACAGGGGACCCTGAGGAAAACAATTTCACTTAAAGCCTACGTCATCTTTAGGGATGCTGTGTGAAGGGCCTTTTTAGGCAAAGGAAGGAAGAGAGAGAGGTCAAGAGAAGAGAGAGAGGTCAAAGGGACTCCGTCAACTCTTCTCTTCCGATCCGGCGTGCCATGCGGCTGGGGGTGCTCTGCTAAGTCAACAAACGTAGCGAACCGCTTGGGGTGACCTATGGCAGGTTTGAATAATTAACTTTTAATGATAATTCTTATATTTCTTTTAAGATATCTTATATTTTTACATAAAACATTTTTTATTATTTTATTTCTCACTTTTAACTTTTACTTAACACTTTATAGTTTGTACTTTTTATTTTATACATTACACTTTATACTTATATTTTGTACCATACTATCTGTTACCTAACTTACATTTGTATCTACTGTTATTCTTCATGTTGTTGTACTATTTATGTGTTATGTCAATTATGTTAACGGCACATGTTGTGCCGTATATGTGTAAATAAATAAATGATTCTTAGAAAATCATTGAGTTAGATAACTCCCCACATGTAAATAGTATAACAGGGATTTTTCGGTGTTTTTTTTTTAATTCTCGAAATAAATTACGATAATAAGGGCATTTCAAAATTTCTTTTTTATAAATTGATGAATACATTTTCTTTAACGATTAATAATTGGCCATTTTTGATTTACCGTCTAAACAACATTTTCGTTTTTACTTTAAATATGGCGTTGTTGAAGTCACACAGGCAAACGTCTCGTCGGTAACAGTCCTTTAAACCAGCCAGTAGCGTTATCTTTGTCATAATGACGTTGTAGCCTCTTGGAACCGTTTCGGAATGTGAGGTTTTAGATCGTTTTTAAAATCAATAATTTCATAAAATAAACTTAAAATCTTCCGTCTTGACGGCCTCCGTTGTCAAAGGGTAAGACTCTCAACTAACAATCCCAAAGTCGCGGGTACGTAAGTAAATTTAATTTAATTTATGTGTGTTATTTCACAATTGGCTCGTTAAAATTTATATATAGTATGTTTGCGACATGTTCCAGATTGAATATTCAGAAGATACTCTCAGTATCACCATAGTGTAAGACCACCATTCAGAATTGAAACGATGCTTGAAATAACTTTAGCCATGTTCGGTGACTAGCCAGGCACATTCCACCTTCCTACCCATCTACTTAACCTTCCCACTATCTGCAGTCTCATAACATATCCTGATTGGGGATGCCATAGTTTTACTGACGCTTGGGAGCAGTTGGGACTCTTGTCCAGTATTCAAGACCCATTGAAGATAAATTATTTGTCATGATCGTTCTTCATCCTCAACCAAAGTTTACAAAATCAAAGCCTAACATAAAGTTAGTACTCCTCGCGTTTATCCCAATTAAAACGCAAAAGTTTATAAATTCATCCTGAAGGTGTTAGGTTGGATTAGGCCGCCCTAGCTACACTAATTTGATTGAAATTCGTTGAACGGGCTAGATTATGTAATTCTGAAAAGGGTTAGTGGTTGGAGGTTGAATTTTATCCACTTAAAAGTGCTTTTTTAATAATCTTGTTTAGTTAAATGTCACTTTTTGGGAATGATGATAAAATTCAACATTAAAAATATGTATTTTTAAACATGACTGAAGTTTTTTTTTTCAATTGTGGCTTGAACAAATTAAAAATTTTTTTTTTCACATTAGCTCTGTACAGGAGGTTCTGAGAGTATTTTTTTTCTCAGGACCTGTGTCTTCTTTGGAAATGCTATGTGGAGGGATTTTTTTGGGAAAGTAAGGGGAGAAAGTTCTGAGAAGTATAATTGAATGAGGGGTGGGGTAGGAATTTGGTGGATCAATGTGTTCAGGAGTGATCAACACATGAATCCATTCCTCCCACTGCGGTGCTAGGCGATGGGTAGAGAGAATCCATCAGGAGAAATTAAAAGGTCTTCCTCAACCAGTCTCTCCCGATCCGGCCCGCCACGCAGTAGGTGGACAAAAGCATCTAGACAAACTAGACAAACCTGACCATTTGTACCCGGGCATCCTGGCTTAGGCACCAAACGTAGCAAATCACTTGGGGTGACCTTTGGCAGAGGTGTTGGTAATCCAATAAATGTTTTCCGGGGCGGCGGTACCAATATCCGTCTCCCAAATTGGATGACAGCGTTATATTGTGTTTTGTGCTAAAAATAGTAGAAAATATTTTTTTTTGTTTTCATAATAGAGTATGTTTCTCAACCATGGCTCACCCGCACAAAGAACTCTAACAGATGCATTGCTTGCATAAAGCAGTTTTCACACTTATTACGTATTGTACTTTTGAAATCGAAAAAAATTCAATTACGTTGAAAAAAGAATCATTTTCATTATAATAAAATGACATAAATATGGAGAACATAATATGCCTTGATATTACGAAAATGTATTCGTGTACCTCCGATTAAAAACACGAGTTTCCTCGTATGGAAAATTCATGATTTCCTTTCCAAAAATAATTTATCGAAATAAAATATGAAAAAAACGAAACAATACGCGAATACTGTTTCAATAATATTGTAATTTGCAAACAAATATAACAACGATATCGAAGTTTTTAATGTAACAAAGTCGGTAATATTTTTTATAACATGATGAAACGATTTTTTACATCAAGAAATTATTTCTGATAATTTCAATTTAATATTTTAAATTTTATCCAAATGATAACAGTATTGCAAAAATATATCTTTCCCACCATTGTTTATTTTTTTATTAATCCCTGCGTAAAAAATACACTTGTTAAAAGATGACGTTAATACACCCATACAAAGATTTATTATTATTAAAATAAACAGCCAGAGTAAATAATAGTAAATCCAGCATTGTGTCATCTGCGTAAAAACTGTTTTTAACTTTTTCTAATAAATATTTAACATTGTTTATCTCACGGGACCTCCAGGGAAAGTATGGTCCTGTATATTTTCCGATTAAAACTTTAAAATAACTTTAGCTGTAAACTTACACAAATTAGCCTAAAAAAGGATAATAAATCCAAATATGAGTTAATTCGTCATTATTCCATTTTTTTTCTTTAGATCTGCGTCAAAATATTTCTAAAAAAATAAGTGGGTCTTTAACTAACTACCTAAATTTCATAATTTTTTTCTGAAAAAGTAAAAATAAGTTATATTCTGGTTTTAAAGAAATGCAAAAAAAAATGTTTAATATTCTGAAAGATCTATTCGATACTATTTTATGATAGAAATTTGACAAAAAAAAAAACTTTTCTTTCTCCTGAACTAATAACATTTTGTCTTTAACAGCTCAAATTTCGGTGATCGAATAATAAATTACTGGCTGGTACCCGTCATGCGTTGCTATGCCATTTAATAAAGAAATTGTTTCTCCCTGCGTGTCCTTTACCGTTCGTCCCCTTCCCCTCCCCCCTCCCCTCCCGGGTTCCACTCCCCCCCTGCGGTGAACCCCCTTCCCCCTCCCGCATTCCATACATTCATTCCCGGTACATTCAGTTTTCAAACAGCTCGCGTGACACCTATTTCATTTTTTTATACAAATTTCTCAATGCCTGAACTCACCATTATATTACCGCCTGTCACGGCCGATGCCACGACACTAGAATGTGTGAACTGTAAATCCTTTTGATGATGAATAAAGACCATGGATTGTGTTTTGAAATTTGATCGTAGGAAAATAGGTTATGAGTGGAAGTCTCTTATCTTTGACGGCTTCTTATGGCGCTTCAGGATCGATCCTGACTTCCCAATATGTCGGCACAACACCAGGTTTTAAGCAACGACACTTTGATTTAATAAAAAATGAAATTTTTCTATTATTTGCGATATTTCGAACGAGCGAGTTATGACCCATGACACTATCAAATTGCAACTACTCAAGTGGGTAATGTAAACGGGTGGCAATATTGTTCAGTTTTTCGCATGTAGGTAGGAACATCTTCTTCTTTTCCTGGTAGAGACTTTGGGGAAAGGAGGAAGAGAAAGGAATACATGATTGAAGGACTTGGGGAATATGGAATAAGTTTTTTTTTTTAAAACTGTTTCAGAACCAAACACCGCCTATATTACTTGCATATAATGTAGCTTTCTTTTGTTGAAACAATTTTAATATTTATTGTTTTATGCGTGAAAGCGTAACAAACAAACACATTCAGTTTCGCATTTATAATATTAGTATATGTAGATAGTACCACCAGACTCGCTGCCTAGATTATACATCCGATTGGTAGGTGAATGTGTGAGAAAAATGTAATATTTGGACTCGTGTTCCTAGTCAGTACATTATTTATTCCTAGTCAGTGCAGTATTTTATGGTGGCGATGATGGCAGAGCAATATTAATTGTCCAAAATGATTCTCCTGTCAGGCAGCGTAATTAAATACAATCGACTCGCCAAACTACATTACATAGGTAAGTAATGTCGTCAATTGGAATTTTAAGCTTAAAATATATGTTTCTTAGAAATTCACTACAAAATACTTTCTTGGAATTTCCACTAGCTGGTACCGTTATAAATCGACACGTCTGGGTTCAGCCACACTTTTCTCAGTGCGGCAATGCAGTCGATACTCGAACTCGTTTCCCGGAATTTCTCAACTACTCTTCAAATTGTGAACTCACTTCATGCATTTCATCGACTGAAAATTCCACGAACTTGCAAACAGTTTCCATGCAACTTTTCCCATAATAGCTATGAACTTTCAAACTTCTATTGGATAATCTGTTACCGTTATGACTGTTACGTAAATGGCTAACTAATTTCTGTAAATTAAATAAATTGACATAAAAATTCGCCCAACTGTTTGTACATATGTAGTGCGCACAATTTTTAAATCGCTACTTTCCATAATGTGGAGTTTTTAAATATGAAATTATTTACAATTTCATAATACTTCGTAATAAAGTACGTAGTACAATGCCCTTTTAAACAATAAGAAAATAGGCTAAAAATAGAGTTTAGACGTAGTTCGATAAAATTAGGAGGATTTAAGTTTAAAACAGTACGTGAACTTTTTCCAGTAGTTTAAAAATAAATGGATCATTTATTTTATCAAAATACTAATTTCGGTTGTGAGTTGCTCCGTTTTTGTGATTCTTATTAAATTTAAATGTCATTTTGAAAATTGGAACTGATTGTGTGACGAATTCAGATAAGCGATAAAGTAGGCACCTATCCACAATGAAATATTTGAACAGAAATTTTTTTTGACATTTTAAAACTCAGAACCGATGTGTCAAGAATTTAAGCAAGCGATAAAGTTCTTACCCGAACATAATATAATATATTTTCACCAGAAAAATATTTCCAATTTAAGTAAAAAATGTATAGATATCTATTTTGGTTAAATTTCTTACGATTAATCCTGAAAAGTAAATTCAGATTTCGACATTTTTCAACACTGCAAATCTAGTCAAATTATGTCACTGATTCTGTTTGCCTGGTCTGTGAGACCCGGCAAAACATAATCGATTTTTTTTGTGTATTTATATAAACTTTTTTTTTTTAACTTTGGTGCTTAATCACTAAATACAAAACTATTCAGAAACTATAAGATACTCGTTTGTGCATCATAAACTATAAACATAAACATAAAATCTATTTTGTTTAAATTTCTTACGATTAATCCTGAAAAGTAAAGTCAGATTTCAAGAACCAAAAATTTTTCCGTTTCTTAATGATCGCGTAAAAATTAAATTATAATAAAATAATGAAAAAATTATGCGTTGTGTTGTAGAAAGCATTTTTCAATATTTAATTTGAAAAAATATATATTTGTGCTTTAAATTCGTAAAAAATTCTGTTTGGAAAATGACATGTTTTCGGCAAGAGAAAATAGCTTTAGATAGCTCCCAACAAATAATATGAGTATTTTAAGAGTGATGTATACTTTGTCTAGCGATATTTTGTTAGGACTTGTTATATACCTGTGTTTTATATCAGGGAGGTAGCATTGACGACATACGCTTCTGACGCCATCGTGGGCAGACCTAACTTCTATCCATGCTATCGTGACTCATAAGGGGCAGCTACTGAAACGCATGACATATGAGCGCAAAAATTTAAAAAAAAGTTTTAGCTGTTTTAAAATTTCGTGGGTCTGTCGGACCGTACCAGGCATGTGGAGGGTTAAAGGGTATGCGATTTTTTAAATTTTTTTAATTTTCCATATTTTTTTTTGGATTTACTAACACATTATCCAGTGATTTTTAACGGGTTGCTCTAGTTACCAAATTGAAAATGTATTTTTGAGCATAATTTTATTGGCATGCAACTTATAAAAAATAACATTTTTTCGATAATTAATAGAATTTTTGTGTGCGGCATGTACTTGTAAATTTTATTCTGTCAACATGCATTCATTTATCAATCAATATTGTTTCCATTAACTGCCAAATTTTAAATTAATATCAGTTAACTGCCAATTAATTTTCAAGTGTACTTCAATAAATTGCCTACAGTTATCTTATCTACTCATTATCTTTCAGTTATCTCCCAAACTACTTGATATCAACAATTCATTACGTGTTATCTTCTAACAAACAGTTATCTATCATCAATCCATAACAATCTTCCAATTTATCTTCAGTAATCTACACATTTTTGCTTTCAATAGACTAATAGTTTATATTATCATAATCAATTATAAAATACACAGTTTACAGATTCTATAACAACTACAATATTGTTGCAAATTATGTAAGTGAATTAAATGTACAGTATCTGTCAATATAATTTAAAAATTCGTTTATTAAAATACTTAATTTGTTGACTTTAAAGTGAAAACTTCTGTAGCCCTGTTAGTGATTAGAAATTCGCTTGAAACGGAAGTGCGTCACAAATTTAAAAAAATCAGTGTGCGCAATTCACAAGCAGCGTTCCTTTCGTAATCTTACTCATTACGTTTACATTAGCCTTGCATTCTTCGCGGATCTCCACGTTTCTCCCAATATTGTACATGGTTTTACCACACTCACGCCTCAGGGATCTCAATTATACAGCATTCTGTATACTTTCCTTCCTCTTACTTCCTCTGCCACTTCCTTTCCACGCCTCACTGCCATAAATCAGGGTTGGTAATAGCGCTATTTATTATGCACGGCTAGCTTCGGTTCTTTTCGTACTCTATCTTTCAAATACCACGATTTTAGACCTACTTACATTCATAATTAACTTATTCTTCACACATACTTCGTTCATCCTTGTTGGAAATCAGCAAATCATCATAGGTGTACAATATGCATGTACAACACGCTTTCAGGTTACTCAATTTCTCGCCCAATCCCATCTCTTTCAATTCTTGCATATAACTCCACATTGATAAAAAAATTGGTTTGTAATCTCCCCACTCTTGTCTACTTTGGTTTTCTGAAGATTCACTTCTATCGCGGGTGAATTGCACACTCTGGGTTTTCTCTTCTCTTTAATGTAATGTTATAAACCTTATTTTAAATGAATCTTTTAGAGTTATTTTCCCATTTTTATTAATTCTCCTATTAAAATTTTCAGAATTAATCGCAGTGTTTACAAGAGAGGTATGCCACAAGGATGCCAGAACACGCTTAAATAGTTATGGAGAATCTGTCGGATAAAACTAACAAATGTATGTAATTATTGTTAGAACCTTAAAATGTGTGAAGGTTATGAGGACTATAATTTGTTGATTTTTAATAATTCTGGTTGGTTTCGTTAGGAGGTGTGGAGTTCGACAGTGAGTACTTGATTTAATGGTTAATATGAACGAAATGCTTGTTTCGTTCATCAAAGTAATCCAACATGGCGACTACCACTCTGAACATGATACAACGACAGCCTTGAGTCCATGTATTGTATCTTCACTATTTGGCGATAATAAGTTGTGAAATTGAATCTACTGAAAAAAGCCCGTATTCGTGTACGTCAAAATAAGCGATCTGTAACTTTCATAATTCTAAAGATATTTACTTTTACAAATACGTTAAAATCAAGTTTTATTGTTTACTAGCAAGTTCCCGGCAAGCGTTGCAATGCTTCTAATAAAGAAAATGTTTCTCCCTTTACCCATTGTCTTTTCCCATTCGTTCCGTTCCCTTTTCCCTCCCCTCTCCCGCGTCCAATATATTCAGTCCCGGTACATTCAAATTTTCAAACAGCTCGCGTGCCACCAATTGCAATTTTGTTTACAAATTGTCTATTACAAACATTAAATTTTTTTTAATTATAAGAACGTTCAATCAAATTTGGTACCTTTTTGAAACAAATTAAATTTTTGATTAGATGTACAATATTAGATTTTGGTAAGTATCAAAGATGAGTACTTTTAATAAATTCATCAATTTAAAGAGTTAAGAAAATTGAATCGACGAATCCCTATCGACGAATCTAAGGACGGGTTGTTTCAAAAAATTTGATGGATCCATCAAATATTTGAAGTTAATTTTCACGTTTTGTGTAAGTTCTATTCAAGTTCTGTGATTATTTCAGTATTGTGAAGCAATTGTCCTATAACTATATAATAACAGAACTTGAAAAAAACTTACACAGAACGTGAAAATCAACTTCAAATATTTGATGAATCCATCAAATTTTTTGAAACAACCCATCCTTAGTATCCACTAGGGCAATGTTAAAAGTACCCTACATTGGCGAAAGAAGCTCTAATATTCATCATACATATATATTTATACTAGCTTTTCCCCGCGGCTTCGCTCGCATGGTATTACGGAAAATTACTGCATCGGTTGAACTTATCAATTATCCCCCCTCCTCCCCACCCCACCCCCTCCCGCATTCAATACATTCATTCCCTTGCATTCAGTTTTCAAACATCTAGCCTGCCACCTAAATTTCACAAAGAAAAAAAGAATTTTCCAATTTTGTTCATTCGTTCGGAATTTTGGATGTTTATTTTTAATTAAATATTTGGAAGTTTGTTAATATAATACAAAATAACACTATTTATTATTCAGTCTTTATAATCGTTACGAATTATATTTTTAATATAGGAACTCTTATCTGACATTTATTCCAACTTGTCCAATAAAAACAAAACATATTCTAATATTTGAATTTTCTGGGGCAGTAGCTGACCAGGGGCTGAGTACCTACCAGTTTAGAGCCCACAAATATATCAACATCGTTTCCATGGGAATGATTTTTTTCTGACATTTGCAATTAACTCGCTTTTGTTAGCGACAGAAAACGTATAACAAATATAATATATTAATATTTATAATTTCATAACGCCAGAGCTTACCATCATATACAACATATAGTCTGCGCATGTAATTTAGCTTTCTATTGGTGAATGAATTTTTAAAGTCTTTTTATAGGTTAATGCCTGAAAAGGTCATAAACAAACTCGAGCAGTTTCGCATTTATAATATTAGTATGGATATGAATACGTTTTAATTTGAGAGGCGGGTACGGGTACCGCTGCCCCAGGAACTAATTATTGGACAGCCAACACCACGGCCATAGGTCAACCCAATTGGTTCGCTACGGTTTGTGACTTAGCAGGGGTGCTCGGATTCATGGGGTGAGGTTTGTCTAGATCCTGGGGGCGGATACGTTTGCCCATCTTCTGCGCGGCAGGCCGCATCGGGAGAGACTGGTTGAGGGAGAACTTTTGACCTTTCAGCTGGACTCTCTCGACCAATCACCTTACGCCGCAGTGGGAGGGATGAATTCATATGTCCGTCACTCCTGGACAAATTGACCGTCAGATTCGTACACATTACCTTTTTCCTTCACAGAACTTCCTCCCCCTCCTAATCCTAAAAATATCCTCCACGCAGCAACCCCAAAGATAATAAAGGGCTTTTATTTTCTCAGGGCCCCATATGTGGAGCTAATATTTAAAAAAAATAATAAAACATTGTACGGGAATCTCATATAATCATTTAAAATGAATTTTTTAGCACTTCGTCGTGTTTTAAAACTGGCACCCCCGAGACTAGAGCCGAAGAACTTACCACTCTGCCAAGGAAGTTTTAATAAGATACTAACAAAAACTCATTTTGGAAACAATTTAGTTCCGTGGGTGTACAGTAATCATTTTTCAATTTCCACGTTTTTCTTGGTAAAAAAGTTTTCGGTTGATATTCTAACACACTGAAAAATTTGTGCCTTTTTCCAATTTCAACTTTCTAAATGTAAAAATGCGTGAGATTAAACGAGTAATCTTTGACTTAAAAAGTAATCTTTTCCTTAATACTAAAAAGTAAGAATTTATATGTGTGGTGCGGAAAAACATATTATTTTTTTTTTATTTTCTGGGAAATCCGCATATAAGCCAAGGTTTCGCAGCCAACATAAAATTGTTTTAGTGTGCGGCATGAGCTTGTGACTTTCATTCGTGGTAGGAATATAAACTTACTAGGGATACCTGTCTTTGATTCCGCGACTTTTCATCCCTGGCAAAATATCCCCGACAAAATGTTTTCCGACAAATGACAATACATCCCTCAACAAAATATCTAATAAAACCTAACCTTATCTAATCTAACTTAACCTTACTTAATCTTACATAACCTAACAAAAAAATGTCCTAACAAATTATTGTTCAAAAATAGTAAAATGGACAGATAACAATATACAGAAAATAATAATTTATTATCTTTACAGGATATCTGTATTATTTGGTTCCCATTTTTTGGTAGGTTGGGTTAGGTTAGGTTAGGTTAGGTTAAGTTAGGTTAGGTTATGTTAGGTTAGGTGAAATTAGGTAAGGTACGGTTAGATTAGGTCAGGTTAGAATACTGAAGATATATTAGCAGATTGTTATGGATTGTTTGGTAGATAACTGTTTGTTAGAAGATAACACGTTGTTGATATCTAAAGTCACACCACGTAAAGTATTCCCTCATGTTGGAGATAGTTTGTCAAAAAATTCAGAGATTTCTCTGTATTAGGGAGTATGCCTACTACCCGTGGCTCTAACCTATCGACTATATTTTGGGTGTGCTCGGAATAAACCATCTACGGGTCAGAAGGGATGTTCACAGTGCTACACATTTCTTCAGAATGATTCGTGGATGATTTCTACCATGACAATTCGTGGAGAATAGTTATGTAGCAACTTTATTGTCATACCCTTTCTTTCTTTTTTCTCTTTCTCTGCAGGGTATTATGTTTGACACTACTATGTTTTATATTTCATTTTGTTTATCATTATTTTTTGTTATCACTACAAGCATTTCCGTCTAGTAACAACTTAACATTCATTACTCATGCTGTGAACATTTCTAATTGGAGTGTTAATATCTATGTAATATACCAACGGCAATTCTATTATTGTAATAATTGTTAACACTCGGAAAATGTTTCCAACAATAAATCTAATATATAAAAATCTCGTGTCACGGTGTTTGTTATCATACTCCTCCGAAACGGCTGGACCGATTTTGATGAAACTCTGTGTACTTATTGGGTAGGTCTAAGAATCGGCCAACATTTATTTTTCATACCCTTAAAAGGTAAAGATGGTCCACCTCAAATTTTATTTATTTATTTTTTAGACAAAATTTTTTATTTTTATTTTTTTGTGGTGAGGCATTAAAAATACATACAGCCCTAAATTTTCACTCTTCTACCATCAACCCCCATTTTTTAATAGCGATATTAGTAATTCAATCATTTTCAACCCCGGAACTAAAAAAATATTTCCTAGGAATAATGTATATGGCAAAACGTTTGCCGGGTCAGCTAGTAAATAAATAAATTTGAAATCTCGGCTATCATGGAAAGTATCATTTCTATGAAATTCAGAATTCATTCAAAGAAATCATTTCTATGTTCTCGGTGGTTATCTCCGTCGCCGACAGCATATATTGTTTTATCTCCTAGCCAACTATATTAGCATGCCGGTAGGGAGAGCAATCAATCGGACATTGGCATGGAGAGCAATCGGATGATGAACAGAATCAATTCGGATATCAACATACTTAGCATTATTGAAATTGCCTTAGAGGTATCAACAATACTAGTTGTTAGCTCTGTTGTTACTTACTAATATTTTCGATACGTCTTTATTAATGCAATTCTTCCTTAGAAATTTATTTAACAGTTTTTAAATGTTTTTGAAATAATAAATTTAATTGAAGTGAATTTTCAAAAAAATGTTAGTCTTGATTACTCGCAGAAAGTTTGGCATTCCAAACAAAAAAATGTCTAGTTAGGCTGAAAGAGGTGGGTAAAGAAATGAAATATAAATAAATAAGGGAACTCAGGATAAGTCGCTGCATCCAGAACTTATAAGGACCTTTTAAATTCTTAATAGTGATCTCACCGAGGCGATACGGAGAGAATCTTTCGTTGTGAAACAAGTTGTAAGTATACTTTATAAATTTTATTTACACGTCTATCTATAAATCTATATACATAATTGAACTTCATTTTTTTATTTGTCCTGGTTTGAGTTAAGCCCACTAGTTTCAGAACTAAGAAAAATGCCACCTTACCAGCGAGTTCTAAATAATTAAACCATTCTATCCATTAATCTGCTACGAAATGTAAAATGATTGTAATGTGAAATATTCTCTTCAGAGAATATCGTAATATGGTAAGTAGTCGGACTTGTATTCTCCAGTACGTATAAATGGATGTTTATTGGAAGGCTAAGGTTCTTTGTATCACGATGACTATTTATTGAAGCAATATAATACTTCTGAGGACAAATGTACTTCCAGGCTGACAGCTAGTTCTGATCTGAAGGGTTCTTGAAACCTAATGACTTCGTAAAACTACCTTCGGCACAACTCGTTAACGGGATACGTGACCCAAAGACTCCATAGACTACCAAGAAATATTTTATTGTTATCAAGTTTATTTTCTTTCTTTTCAAAACATAAGTAAACATTTTTATAGTCTCTAATATTTGCACTAGCTTAAGCAAATCTTAGAGTGGCGAGCGAATTATATTTTTTTGTTCATTTATCAAACTAGCTTTCGTGTTATTAGAACTTTTGTTAATTTCCAACATCTCTTAAAGACTAACGATTTTCAGACAAATTTAAAGACTGCAGTAAGCGGAAAAACTTTGAAAGGGTAATAACCATAAATAATTTCCAACATATCACTCGAAATCAATAAGGGCTTAATATTATTGAATATATAAAAGAAAAAAATACATTTTAAAATATCAAAATAAATACAAGTGTACTCGACTATTATGATACATTAAAGTTAAACATTCTGTTTTGAACCTGTGAAGTTTGCTTTCAGTGCCAGGGAGATTACCGCCCTCCCACGGATGTCTTACATTTCTAAAAATTTTTACAGCGGTCCGAACACAACTAAACCAGGTCACGAATTAACCAGGTTTGTTCGTTCATTTTTTTTAGTTCGTAGAGGTTACTAATGTACCTCGTTATGGTGGAAAGCACTATGGCAAAAGTAGGGAAATGTCCCGGTTAAAATATTTCCTAACAGTCCCGCGTGATATTTATTATTCTAAAAGCGCAGGAGTGGTCGAAATGGAACTTTTATACACGTGTTTTTGCGAGTTAATGGGTAAATTAATGTTTTTCGTAGTGTTTTTGTGACATTAATATTGAAAATGTGATTTTTGAAGAGCTTTTTGGAAAAAGTTTAGTTTCAGCCGTGATATTATTTGTTAAATAGTCCGCTAATTTTGAAATGCGGATTATAAATCCGTACCTAACGCAAAATGATGAAACAAAGATATAAGACTACAATTTAGAGTTGAAACGTCATTAGAACTTGGCTTTAATTTAGGCTTAAAAATGTATCCGTATGTACGTACCGATGTGGTATTTTTATTCAAAACATAATAAAATTGACCTGAAATCTTGGCGCTCATAAATTTTAATGCGCCAGCCAGAAGTACTGCCGTATTATTGTGGTATTACTACGACCAGGGGGCAATACAATATACCACTACACAGAATTCAAAACTTGGGTAATATGTATTCGCGTATTGAAGATGAACGGAATGTATAACTGATACAATATAAACATGAAATTATTTATAATACGAAGAAGTAAATATTATAAAATAAATAAATAAGTACTTGTAGGTAGAAGTTTAAAATATGTACATATATCTACCCTGTAAAACGCGCTTTTGGCATGTATGTATAAATAATGAAGTGATTTAGGTACATGTTGTAATGTAGTGCATAATATCCAAATCTTTTTCTTCTTCATCTGCAAGAAGCATTTTGAAAGTCTTGGTATATTTTGCAGTACTAACAAGTGATGAAAATGTGATGAATGATGACGGTTTTCCGATTCCAACATATTTTCCATCCATATTGTATATTTTTTATGTTGAGTTTTCTCTTTCGCTTGTGAAAGAGGAATAATTATTTCTTGTTAATAATGTATTGGTACCATCATTTACAATTTACAATTTTCTTTAGGATGTACTTATTCTTCTGAAGTTAATCCTGTAAAAGTTTTTACAAAATATATTATTATATTCAAGTTTTTTTATGTATTATTGAATTGAATTGACATAGCACTTCACTATCATAAAAAAAACATTAAGCGTTCATCCTCAAATCCTTTTTCAAAGAAGATC
The DNA here is from genome assembly GCA_936435175.1 of Glyphotaelius pellucidus. Taxonomy (NCBI): domain Eukaryota; kingdom Metazoa; phylum Arthropoda; class Insecta; order Trichoptera; family Limnephilidae; genus Glyphotaelius; species Glyphotaelius pellucidus. The sequence continues at coordinate 17,522,915 of OW386558.1, read as the reverse complement.
CTTAATATTAATGAATTTCCATTAGAATTGTTTAATTTGATCTTCAACTTCTTAATACCAGAATTAAATCACTCACTTTACAATTAATGTTAAATTGTGTTAACAATGAAATTTTGTAAGTTCCCATCAAAAACGTTTCTTATAAAAATCTCACAGAAAAATTAGGGTTATTAGTTAGTTAATTATAGTCAGTCTTTGACGATGTTTTTTTTTCAAAATGCTTTGATAATATTATTTTCATATTTCCAACGATTCATAATTAAATCTTTCTAGGAAGGAAAATGTTATTGGAACATTAAAAATACACATACCTATACCAAAACCAAATTTTAACATTATATTATGATACATTAAAATCAGAGAAATAGTATCAACATTTGAAAGAAAACAGTAAACATTTTAACGATATTCCGAAAATTAGGAGCCTAAACGCGTTATTTTTGTCCAGGGCTCTAAACAACCAGACATAAACGATACGACAAATTGCTGTCAGTTTATCAATATCCATGAAGTCCCTTCATGATGTATTGAACGATGTATAAACACTTTAAAAGATGCACTATGACAGCAACACAGATAAAATGTTTCTATTGTCTGGTCAGCAGTTTTTAATTTAGAAACTTCAATCGACTGCGCTGTTGTAGTTATCGACGTTATCTGTCAAACGTCAACATCTAATCACCAATAATGTTGATAACAAACAATATAGTATGAACGTTAGTCCCCCTTGAGATTATTTTCTGCGACCTACAAGCCTGAATTTAATAGTAACTTCCGTTCAATTTGGGAGGTGGGGAACGCCACCCCGGGAACCATTTATTAGATAACCAGGGCCATTGGGCGGCGGACCGGAACTGGAGAGATCGATTGAACGAGACCTAACATAGATCTCTCCAGCCGTACTCTCTCGACCCATCGCCTTGCATCTCAGTGGGAGAAATGCATTCATATGACCGTCACCCATAGACACATTGACCCCCAGATTCATACCCACCTCTTAAACCTTTTTTTTTCCAGAACTTCCTTTCCCTAAAATTAATCTTCACACAGCACCCCCAAAGATGACATAGGGATGAGGGATATTTTTTTCTCATGGCCACCTGTGTTGAGCTAATGTAAACAAAATGTGCCTAAAAACGTATGTATGAACGCCATTATTAGATTTGTAAAAAATCTTGTCTTGAAAAAAATGCATTTGAATTTCGGATTGCTTGTTATGCAAATTACTTCCGAAGCTTTTCTATTTTCCATTTTCCAGACGCGAGAGAACGGAAAAAATGAAACCGCTTTGGAGTATATAGGTTTATAAATAGAGACCTCGTTAAAAAACCATTAAAGTGGAAAAAGGCAAGGCACGTGGCTGTGAAAATAAATATTCCACGTGTCATTGGAATGAAAAGCTTTCGAACGGCTTATATACTAAAACTTTAAAATAACACCCAGCTTTGACAGAGTTTCAACCCTGTTCTTACATATCAAACAGTATTAATAGCCTTGCGTCTGCGTAGTTGAAATTTATGAACCCGGTTTCGAGTGCATGTCTGATGCCGCGCCCTACGCGCCGCGCCATATAAACATCTGTGTACGTGAAATTTCCAACAAAGCTACCGTTGTAATTTGGTTTGGCCTCTTCCGTTAGCAGGTCGCATGAGAACCTGCCCCCTTATATTTCAGGGCACCAGATACTCATATAATGACCATTTGGGAGAGATAATGCTACTTTTGACACTTCTAGATTTTCCGTTGTTCAGAAGTCAATCAAAATAGTCCGAAGCCTCTTGATGTATTTATAAAGAAATATTGATTATTGAAGAAGAAGATAACACTTATAATCTAAATGAAAATATGAAAGAAAACAAGACACAGAAAAACAGAAAAAAACAATGGTCGCAACTGGGACTCGAACCCAGACCTCTCGTCTAACCGGGACGTGCGCGTTTTCCAATTTCGCTATTGCCACCTTCTGTCAAACCGTCATATTTGTCAATCTCATATTTCAAATATTTAGAATCATTAATATTATCTTCAACTAGTTATTTTTCCATATTATAGGCAAATACTCTTTTTATTAGAAACAATCATTCTAAGAATTGGTTTGTAACCTGAATAGCGTCTCGGATAAATGTATCCGAATTTATTCATATGGAACTATTGACTTTATGAAAGTCTAAATGAATATTCAATTTTTTAATATGGAAAAATAACTAGTTGAAGATAATATTAATGATTCTAAATATTTGAAATATGAGATTGACAAATATGACGGTTTGACAGAAGGTGGCAATAGCGAAATTGGAAAACGCGCACGTCCCGGTTAGACGAGAGGTCTGGGTTCGAGTCCCAGTTGCGACCATTGTTTTTTTCTGTTTTTCTGTGTCTTGTTTTCTTTCATATTTTCATTTAGATTATAAGTGTTATCTTCTTCTTCAATTATATATTACGTTGATGGGAATAACCTTCAAAAGTTATAAAAAGAGAGTTTTTCTCATAAAAAATTAAATATTGATTACTTTGATCTAGAAATACCGGCATTGTAAATAAGTACAAATTTCAGGGCACCAGATACAATAACCTTTCGGGAGAGATAATGCTGCTTTTGACTTAGATTTTCGGTTGGTTAAGATGAGTGCATATTTAATAGAATATGTACATATGACTAATGGTCATTAATAGATAGGAATCCTGCATTGTTAAACTACATTGATCCAGGAAGTATTCCCCTAAGAAGCTCTATTATTTATCCAATGTAAATACTGGGCATCACAAGTGAAACAAAACTATTGTTGGAATCGGTTCATGACTATTTGTTGGACCGGATTGTTCTTGTTAATCGGGATCTCGTTGTTCAGTTGGTAAATACAGAATCCAATAATATCACAGCTATCGACAGCCAAAAGTAAGTATTTTCCAAAAGGATTCAAAATACAGTCGACCTTTAGCCCGAAGACCGTCAAAAGTTGTGAGACATTGACAAGCATTCTTTGTTTGTTTTTCATGTTAAGTTTTTCCATTAATAATTACCAAACAATTGCATTAAAGCGCAATTAAAATAGACAGAAAGTTTTAGGATATCGAAAGCTTCCAAGGCAACAGAATTTGTTGAAATTGGGTTTTTCGAAACGCGTGCATTATTCGAAAGGAAGCACAAATATTTCATTGAATTTTGGGGATGCTGGGTGGGACGGTGCTTTTAGGAACATAAGGAAAGGAAATTCAAAGGAAGGAAAAAGGTGGAAGGGTCGAATAGGAAAAATTGGTAAATGTATCCAGGAGTGACGGACTTATGGATCCATCCCTCACAATGCGGTGCAAGGCGATATTCCGAGAGAGAACGACTGGAGAGGTCAAAAAGTCCCTCAACCATTCACTCTCGATCCGGCCTGCCATGCAACTAGTAGGCAGACGTATTCGCCTCCAAGATCTGGACAAACCTTATCTCATGAACCCGAGCACCCCTGCTAAATTACCACACGTAGCGAACCACTTGGCGTGACCTATGGCAGAGGTGTTGGTTATCTAATAAATGGTTCCTGGGTGGAGCTACACATACCCGCCTCCCAAATTGATAATGATCCTTCCGCAATTATTAACCAAATATACGTGCGACGGCCACCGCGGTCGAGGGGCAATGCTCTCTATTAGCTATCCGGACGTCGCGGGTTCAAATCCCAGCGTGCGCAGGTAAATTTTATTTGGTTGATTTGTCTTCACAATTTTATCATCTATGGTATATCATTCACGGTATGTTTGCGGTACGCTCCAGAGAGAAAGATACTGTCAGTATCGCCCTGGTGTAAGGCCACCGTTCAGAATTGAAAAGTTGCTTGAAATGACTTGAGCTGTGTTTTGTGACTAGATCTGAATAGTTATGCACCTTGCTCTAAATGACAATACAGAGGAAGATAATGATGTAAACATAATAGAAAGAGAACATATAAGAGAGGTAGAGAACATCAGAGACTGGTTAGTGGCGGGAAGGGAGGAGGGGAAAAGGAAGGGCGGGGTGATACCGACCATACGTTTAATAAAAATACAGGAGTCCAAATAATTCATAAAAATATAATAGAAATACGCCTCAATAATTTAAAAGCATTGGAAAATTTTAAACGTACAGTTAGAATTAACCAACAGTCCAATTTTAAAGATGTTCCCTTTCTCACTATGTTACCAATACCCTTCCTTTACCCTTACTCCTACTCTTCCACCAACCAGTCTCTGATGTTCCCTCCCTATCTTATATGCTCTCTCTTTCTATTATTTTTACCTCTTAATCTTCCTCTGTACTGAAGTGCTTTAAACAAAGAACTTGTTTCATTTTGTACAATGTCAAGCGACAAAATGTTTGCTTTTTTCGATAATTTATAACAAAATATATTTTTTTGTAAGTAGAGCAGCTCTCTTTGTTAAAATTAATTCTTGTTTTCTAGAATATTTTAAATAATTTAAACGGTACAGTATGGCACAAGGTATGGGACCGTACCTTGGGAGAAAAAAGAGGATTTTAAAAATGTTGTTCCCGTGTATAATATCAATGAAAAACATACGATGTCGTCTAACAAATTGATCATAAATAACTGATCGAGTAGGTTCAACAAAAAGAAAAGGTATTTGTTAATTAAGGTATTTTGTTAAATTTGCACGCATTTCTCTCCTACCTACTTGAACGTTCATCATACCTCGTTATGTTGTACATCATCACGGGCAAGAACTGTTTTATGTTAGGTACGCACCGCAGAGGTTCAGCACTATTATAATGTATGGCCATTAATATAGTGTGTAATAAGTGATAGCTAAGCGGAATCGTGTTACGGAGCGTTTGTTCAATTGAAAGTGATTGATATTTATTAACCAATTGGCGTTTTCAATGAACGACGTGGTTTTAATCACAAACCATAGAACTTTGAAACTACGCCGGTGTTAAATTTGTTAACGTGCTTACTGAATATTTGTTAACGTGTTTACGCGGAATATTTTATGCTGGTTAAAGCTTTTTGTTATCCAATCAGACTAGTGTTACCTGAATAATGACATGATACCTACTTACTGAGTTAAATATGAATTACATTATGAAATAAACACAATATATTTTTTACCACAGCCACAAAACAAAAACTCAAGTGGCAATGAAAATGTAAAAGAAAAAAATAAAGAGGGAAATGTGAAAGAAATCAAAAAGGTTTAGAAGTATCTGAAATTATCATTAGCACTATCTCGGCTTTTGATAACCTTTTTTGTCTCCAATAAGGTTTTTTTAATGAACAGAGGGTCTTAAATTCTGGTTTAACATCTATTTTACCTAAATGCTTGAAACTTTTTGGAAGGCACAATTTTCATATTATTTCTTGTCAACTTTGTTATTTGTAGTCTAATTTCAGGCTTTTGAAGAAGAGCAGCGGTAAATAAGAATTTATGAAACCATCCAAGAATATTATTTCAAAATTAAGAGAACTGAATTTTCAAAGAAAAGTATAAAGCTCCCTTCACATAATTTTAAGTTTATTCGTTTGTTTGTTCTGTTTTATGCGCTGCCATTCCGTGCATCCGATTGTGGCGAAACTTTGGTGATTTGTTGTACACACGCCCGCAAGGCTTTCCATATATTGAAATGGTAAGCTCTAGCGTTATGATATCTGTTTAAATGAAAATATGTGTGTATGTATTTCATATATTTAAGAGGGAAGGCAAGAGGGAGAGGGTAACGAAGGAGGTGGGGTTCGCGGGAGGGGTGACGAGGGAAGGGGAAGATAGTAGAACATGTGAAGGTAAGGGGGCGCGAGGGAGCATCGCGAAGGACATGCAGTCAGAATTAATTTATTTCTTTGAATGGCATTGCAACGCATTTACCAGCTAGTTATTAATAAAAATAACAGAAGAGAGGTAAATTATAAATTTCAATTCAAAGGCATAATTGAGCCATAGTTCGAGGAGTCTCCTAGTTCAGTGGTACCCAACCCCCGGTCCGCGGACCGGTACCGGTCCGTGGATCAAATGGTACAGGGCCCCCGAGGCCCTCAAACTTAAGTAAAAAATCGAATATATCCAATAAAAAAGGTAATAACTATTGACAAAAATAATTATTCAGTTGAGAATCCTTTCACGTCAAGTTACCGCCGACACAATACCATCGAAGAACACGCAAAGAGCTCGGGTGAGACGCAACGACGTGAGTCACCGCTCTTATATTCTGCTTGCCCAAATGCAAGTGGCATCGTTTTATTGAGAATACGTGACATACCACGCGTTTGATTGTATTGGTGAATTTATTCCCCTTTTTCAACGAAATACTTCTATTGCAACGAGAAATAATTATTCTGTTTATAATTATTTTAGTAAATTTGTAAATGTGCAATGGAAAATTTATCAAAATCTGAACCCAGTATTTGCTTTATTTTTAAACATTTTAGGTTACAAAATATGATCCCTCCCCTCCCTCCTCAGCGGGCCGCGGTAAAATTATCGAACGTTGACCGGTCCGCGGCGATAAAAAGGTTGGGGAGCACTGTCCTAGTTAAGACAACACAATTTTCTAAAATGAATTCGATATCTCAACGACTTCAGTGAAGAAGACGTGTACACTTATTTTTAGAAAAAAATCAAAAATTGCTCATTTAAATAATTTTAATAATATCCATGTTACACAGCAGTTATTCAAATAAACACAAAGCAAAATTTTAAATAAATAAAAAAAAGTAGATAGCTAATTAACCAGGAGCAACTAAACTTGCAATTTTTTTGCTATAGTACAATAAAATCTCCAACACGCCTCGGTCAGCAGGGGAACTGCAAATTCAAATATGTTTGAAAAACGTTTTACAAATTTTTAAAACCGTTATGGGCAGCACTTACATTCATTTTTACGTGTGGCATCACCGTCACCTCTCCGAAAAATATCTCGGCACCGCTCCGAGAATGACCGTGCAAATTATTCCGTTCCTAGCGCTCGATCCAAACGCCCGTTCGCGTTTTGTACCTCTCTACCCGTTTCATACGTGAACACTAATTGTGTAAATTATTAAAATCTTAAATAAATGTTAAATCACTCAAATAAGAGTACAGTGTTATCAATCATCATCCAGTATAATCATTGAACACAGGATCGCGGCCTAAAAGTACCGCGACCCCCAGGAGCCTGACTATTCCTCATGGTTAAATATTAATATACACTCGTCTGATGAGAAGACGGAGCACAGGTCAAACATCCTCCACCAGCTCCTCAGCCTCTGGAACCAATTCTTACAACATTGGTAATCCCGACGCTCAAAAACTACTTTCAACCCCGTTTTACATAAAATATTTTGATCGTAACGTACTATTTTTGTGAATCTTCTATCTTATCTTATATTAATAAAAAAAAAATTGTCTCTGGCGAGTAGGCAGGCTGCGCGAGGACCTTCGGTATAACTCAGCAAAGAGACCATGTGACATAAATGTAGGAACTAAATCATAGACTAATTAATATGGTACAATCTATACTTATATTATAAATGCGAAACTGCGTATGTTTGTTTGTTACGCTTTCAGGCATAAACCAAAAGATCGATTTAAAAAATCTTTTACCAATAGAAAGCTACATTTTATGCGAGTAATTTAAGCTGTATATAATGGTAAGTTCTGGCGTCATGAAATTACAAATATTAATATATTATATTTATCATACGTTTTCTGTCGCTATCAAAAGCGAGTTATTGCCAATGTCAGAAAACAAATCGTTGTTGTGGAAACAATGTTGATATTATCTTTGCGGGAAATCGTACTTTATCTTTATTAATAAAAATGAATCTCCGAAATGCTTCCGAACGACTGCACCAAATTGGATAATTCTTTTTTTACTACTGGTGAGCTCTGGCATTATGAAATTTAGATGGCACGCGAGCTGTTTGAAAACTGAATGTACCGGGAATGAATATATGGAATGCGGGAGGGAGGAGGGGGGTATTTGATAACTGTAAGCCATACAGTAATTTCCCCCTAACACCACGTGAGCGAAGCTATTTTTCAACAAAGAATATTTTTCCGAATCCGAAATCAAAAATTTCATAAATACCTCGTATGTCCAAAAAAAAATTATTGTCGATTTTGTATGCATAGCTTTTTGGACAATATCATCTGCACGCCACTGAAAGCTATCATGTGGGAAAATGTAATTATTTGCAACTAAACAAACGTAAACCGCAAGGGAACAATAATGATTATTTATAAATGTAAACACAAAACATATACCAGGTTGGGTGTAATTTATTCTGTTTACTTTCAATTAATATTTTACTCCCATGTTTCATATTTGCCAGAAAGCATTACGCAATCCGCGGATTTTGTTATATTTGTTAGTCTTCCATCTGCTGATATTTTAAATTGATTTTCCTGAATTCTGTTATTGACATTTGATTTTAAATGTATCGGTGAAACGAGCATTCGTAGAAATTATTTAATCTACATAATGATTATTCTCCATTATTTTCGATCATGTGGGCATATTTTGTACACACGGTTGTAAAACTTCAACATTCTATTGGAAACTCTGAGATTGGATAAGTTAAATGAGACATGTCGTTGAATGTTTTCAAATAGAAAGGATTAAGCAAAAATCATATATTTAACCCTCCGTGCACCAGGTGACTAAAATCTTATCCCAAACCGGGTATGACATACCCCAAAATATGAAAGTGATAAAATTATCAAATTAATTTTTTTCGGCGGAATTAATTTGGTATTTGCAAATACTTGTAATAATAAGGTTCAAGTAAAATTCTAAGTAGAAAGTAAGTATTAAAACGTTTTTTTATCATAAAAAAAAAAAAAACACAAATTCTGTCATCTTTGTAACATTGGTGCCCGGGTTCATTGGGTGAAGTTTGTCTTGGTCTTGGAGGTGGATGACCAGGACACACTGAACCCCAGATTCCTACCCACTCCTTAAGCCTTTTTCCTTCCCAGAACTCTCCTTCCCTTCTTTTCCTTAAAAAACCCTCCACACAGCATCCCCAAAGATGACATAGGCTCTGAGGAAAATTATTTTCTTCAGGGTCTGTGTGGAGCTCATATAAAAAAAAAATAAATAAAAATCATTTTTATTTACTAATTTTAAATGGCACTTTTAATTACCACAGTCACCTTAATTTAACAAACTACAAAACATTTTCTAATAATTTAATATAAGAAAGATAAAAGTATATATTTTTTCCTATGTTTATCATAAATTTAACATAGGAAAGATATATATATTTTTATCAACGCGTCTACGAGGTGGGGTATGTGATACCCATGCCCACTTTAGGGGTGTGTAACTCATTTGATGGTCGCTGCCGGACTGATTTAGTTGTGTTACCAACTCCCAAAATTATTTACCCCTAAAACTTAAATCAAAAACCCGTTAAATCCCGCCAATTACTTGAAAATACCCATTTAAAAAATATTTTGTAAAAATAATTAATAACAATTAATAAATGATACCCTGTGATGTTTTTTAATAACCTTTATTCATAAATTATTTAACATCAAATATTTCTTCATTTTCTTGGAAAGAATCGGATTTTTTAAATCGTACTTGTTGACATTGAATAAACATTTTAGGAGATTGAATGTCATGCAAGATCCACCATTTCGATTTAGTGTGAACCGAACCATCATCATGCTTTGTAACTTTTCAATAGAGGGTCTATTCTGCAGTTTATTTTTGACGGAATTATAGACGGAGAATGCACGTACGATACTTGAAATTGGAACAGAGACAAACGCTTATCCAAATTTTGAGATATTTTCAAAACGTTTACATCCAGCTGCGTCACAATCATTGTAAACTTCGTAATAAAAATCAGCTGAAATATATTCTCCCATGTTTTATTACTCAAATCCGAAGTCATTAGGTCAACAAATAAAATTGTGAAGTGTGTTGGTGCTCCGTGTTACCTATGTAAAAAATATTTTAAAAATATGGTGTCACAAAAAAAAACTCCTAAAAATACCCCCAAACGTATTAAACCCCTAAAAAAGTCCCCACATAAAAAAACCCCTACATTTGGGTAGAAAACCCCTAAGTTGTGAACCCTAAGTTTTAGCAACACTGATCGGAGCGGCAAGGTCGCAGCTGTTCTCGATCTTGCTTAATGTGTGTGGTTTTATTGTTTTCTAGTTATCAATAATTTTAGTTTGAAAAAAACGCAAGGTGAGCCCTTTTTTAACTTTTTTTGTATGTGCAATCAAAATTTTATTTATTTATTTCTATTTATAAAATTTGAAAGCATATTTCCTAACCTTTAAAAAATTATTTTCAGTTTTCGGATACATTAAAAATACGAGTGCAGTTCACTTTTTCACAAACTTTATTAACACAATCCCAAGCCTTGAAAAGTGAGTTCATAATCAAAGCAGCCAATGAGCGCAGACCTAGCGTCATTTTCGTTTTGTCTCAACCAATAGGAGCCTTTAAGTGATATCGTAATCAAATCGGCCAATGAGCGCAGTGTGATGCTTCGCAGGTGCTTATGCGTAATTTCCGTTTCATCCAAATTCCGAATCACTAACGCCGCAAAAGGAGTTTCACTTCTAAAATATTCTATTTAGTTTAGCAGAATATGGTCGAGGCCTGAGAAATTAATTAATTGTCTTTGGGAATACAGTTTTTTTGTTGCTATGAAGAATAAAAGTTACATTCGTTTCGTTCGTTTAATATTCGGTACAAACGCTTCAATTGACACAAAACATAATATATTATATATATTTTATGAGAAAATAGAAGGTGTTCCAATACCTTTTGTCAAATACGGTGTTTATATTGGGAGAGGCCACGCGCACTATAAAATTTCAGAACACATAAAACATTGAACCATTTCAACCCAGCCTACGAGATCGACTTACCCAATTGGTCAGTAGAATTTTACTTACGATGGTAATAAAATACACGCGTGTGGAAATAAAAACTTAATTGCATTTATTTAATGGCGAGGTACCTACTCGAATACTCTTCTGTATTTTTTATTGTGTAAGGAGCCGTACATTCATTTAATAAAAGCTTTCCGTTAACAATAGATTACAACGCACACTATCACAATTTGACTGGTAAAACTCTTAACTCACAATTCGAAGGTCACGGGATCGAATCCCGGCGTGTCCAAATGATATTTTTTCGGATTAATTTGTGTTATTTCACAATTAATTCATTTAAAAAGTTAATAGTATATTTGCGGCGCGTTCCAGAGTGGAAAATACTCTCAGAATCTCCTCTGTAGGACCACAATTTAGAATTGAAACGTTGCTTGGAATTGATTAAGTCGTGTTTGGAGATCATATCTGAATAGCCAGGCACTACCCCACCTTCCTCTCCCCCAACTCCTTCCCTTCCCCACTACATTCAGCCTCAAAACATACCCCAATTGGTGATGCCATAGTCTCACCGGCTCCAGTCGGGGAGTAGCTGGGACTCTTGTGAGGTATTCATATAAAAAAAGTTTACATTATAGATTCGAATATAGCGCACTATGGCATCAACTCAATGATCACTCTACCGGTTTCTTATTTTGATGCCAATTAAACTGAGAGATCACAATAGAATTGATCATTGCACATGGAATTCCTTAACATAATCGATATTAAAGTACTGAGAGATCAAAATAGGAGTAGAGCATTACACTGGTTACTTCAATAGACCGTTCAATAGTTCCTTGAGTATTTGTTCGAAGTGTCACTTGAAGGTAATATTGGCCACACACCTTGTCATAAGATAGGTACAAGGGCAGTAGGTTGGGTGGAGAAAGGGAGGGGTACATAACAGCGTCAACAGAGACTCTTGTTCAGTTTTCACATAAACTAAAAAAATGTGGTAAAATAGAAGAAGTACAAACCTACATAAGAAATATATAGATATCTAGATGGAAGACCACGAAAAATTGATCCGTTTCACCTACTTTCTTTTTTGCAATCATAGTCGAGGACTTTGGTTGAAGAAAAATTAAACCTCCCATCATTTATCCATCCATTGCATATTTAGTGTACTGTATGCCTTTGCCATCACCACAAAAAAGTGACTCTGCGTTGTCAACATATGTCCCAATCCCAAAGTTGTCAACACGCAAAAATATGGACACGTGTCACATGTTGCAGCTATGAACAATCACCACTGTTGTCGCCATTTTCGCTACTCTTTTTTCATTTTCATTCAGTCAGTCAGCAATTCGGAAATGGCTAAAAAGATGTATTGTTTCAGTTGTGTAGTCAAAAACAAGATGAATACAAATGGCGAACACGATATAATAAAAAAAAAAACCATTAACTATTCCCAGCGAGAGCTCTCACGGATGTCATCGATTCTGCATCATATATCCGACTCTGAATTAAATGGATATAAGAAGATAGTGGAACATGAACACAACACTAGGTCAACAAATAATGAAGGGATGTAAATATGTTTGTACCAAAATTAACAATAAATTCAGATAGCGAACCCTGGAGTATAACGTGCTCGAAATGTTCAACATGTTACTAAGTCATTTAAAGTTACCAAGTCGTATAAAAATGCCAATTACCTAATAGAGTCATATATGCCAACTGTCGGGGGATTAATTGTCATGGAACCGAGGAAAACATGACTCCTAAGTAGAGATACTTTATACTAGGCAATGATATCAGTAGACAGTTGTTATTCATTAGCTTATAGTTTTAGCATTATTTTTGGTTATGCCTGTAAATAATAATAATCTCTATTTTTATAAATTGTTTTATAAAATAATGTTATGATCGTTCGTTCAGTTGATTACTTAGATATTTCCAAATACTTAGTTTGGCGATAACGAGAAAAGCGATATTCGAATGCTCACCATAAATCCAATATTATTTGCACGTGTCTGCATTTCACATATTAAGTTTGCAATAAATAACACTGAAAGGCATAACGATCTGGTACATTAGCATGATATTTTGAAATATTTCTTGTGACTCGGGAAACCTGAACATTTTGTTTAATTAACAAAATGTTTTCTGCATCGAATTGATTTTGTGGTGTTTATAAGTAATTTATTTATTTATTTATTGTTGTTATACGCCCATATGGGCTTTTACGTAGATTATACAATAATATTTAAGATATCGAGGATTATACATAAATAGAATTTAAATCAAAAGTTATAAAAATGAAAACATTTAAAAAATATAAAGGTAGTTTTTGAAGATTATAGCGTAAAACCGTGAAATATTTGAAACAATATAACATTTGACAATAACATAGAATAAAATACAATATAAAACATTACAATAACACATCAAATCGTTAAATATATTACACCCACGTTACAATAATTTGTAGGATTTGTAATCTGAGTATTGTACCAAAAGAAGATATACTTTTCGACACAACTACATACTCAACTCAAATTTCAATTTTTCTGGGATGTGTCACTAATCAACTGGACGATCGATATGTTAACATTGTGTTTGAATATGAACATTCTGATGACAAGCTGCTTAATTGCAGTTTAACTTTAACTGCAGTAATTTGAAGAGTAATAATAGTTTCAATTCTGAACGATGGGATTTTACCAAGAAATCAATTTTCTAATCGATCAATTCAATCAAAACCAAGGGATCGATTCTCCATCAATCAAGAGTTATTCGTTATGCGCTATATATTAATGAAAAATTAACCGTCGTCTAGGCGAACTTTGTCGAATATTTCATTTATACCTATTCTTAAATGTCGAGGGGTTGAAATGATGATTATTATATTGGCAGCTCTGTGGATATTGCCTATGTTTCTGATTTTTATAGCGTGTCTATGATGTGAATTTGAAATAACGAAAGCACTTTCTTCGAAATAGCTGGCAGGTACATTACTTAAAACGAATTTTAATGCTACTAGCACCTGTAAACGACAATCTAATACATTGAATATGTAGTTAGTTATCTTCTAAAAATTACCAACGTCATTCTGTACTCACCTTAGATTCGGCAATTAGAGATGAAGAATGGGAAGGGGTGTTGTGAACGGAGACGCAGTGACTAATAGCTGTACTAAGGCTTTGTCAATCCTAAAATTCCTGGCAAGGTCTTCGTCTGTCAAATTAGCTAAAAAATCTATCTACCCTCTGACAAAACATTCGTGTTTGTCTCAAAGCAGCTGCTTCAGCTTGTTCTTCATTGTGTATTGCAACCTACATCATATGGAACCTTAAAACAAATTGTTTATAAAAAATATACGATGACTGTCCTTCGAAGAGCGCGCGGGAAACAATCTTAGGATATTTTGAAAAGAGAATATTGGTGAAGATTTTTTGAGATTTATGATATTTGGAAAATTTTTACAGTTTTTTTGTGTCGACTGGAATGACTTTTGATCTTCGACGATACTCGAGAATAACAAAGTAGACCAATGTATGGACTATTGATGGCGATTGCGAGTGAGCTGGCTTGAAGAATTGAGCTCTTGGTCGATGCTGATAGTACATATCTACCAATTTGGATCGCAATGCACATATAAAGTATTATTTCATAGCACATTTATATTTTAGTTTCTACGTGGAATCATTCATTTTGGGCAATAAAAAACGAACGCTTTTTTAGGTTATATTAGGTTTGGTTAGGTAAAGTTAAGATAAGTGAGTTTAGGTTATTTTTACATTGGCTCTACACAGGAGGCCCTGAGAAAAATAATTTCCCTCAAGGCCTATGACAACTTTGGGAATGTTGTGCTGAAGGAGAGGAAGTTATGGAAAGGAAAAAGTTAAAAGGGGTGGGTAGGAATCTAAAGTTCAGTGTGTCCAGGTCATTCGCCACCAGAACCAGAAAAACCTCACCCCATGAACCTGGTGAACCACTTGAGGTGATCTATGGCAGATTTGTAGGTTATCCAATAAATGGTTCCCAGGGCGGTGGTCAGTTTCCTAATTGTTAGGTTAAGTTAGGTGAAGTTAAGATGGATATTAATGATCACGGGCATGTCGAATTTTTAAAAATTTTCATTTCTTTTTCTTTTTTTTTTTTAAATAAAGACAAACATTCCCGGGTTTTCACATTGGAGGACCCACCACTTACCCGCCCTGGTATAGGTAACAGATGGTTACCCCTTCAAGGCTCTTGCAAGGACTCTAATTTTTTTTATAAAAACGAATCTACATTTAATAAACGAAACTAGACCTCCATTGTGCCCGCATACGTTGTTAGGCAGCAGTATGCAAGTGGTTACGAATAACCCAACAATGTTTAAAAATCTCCTACTACCACCACAGAAAGCCGAAAATGTTGCTTGTGTTGTGATGGAGGACTTAGCCAGCCGAGGAATCGAACATGGGACGCCCGGGTGGAACCCAAACGCGGTGCCCACTCAACCACTGACCGACCGATTTCTGTTGAAGGTACTTTGCGTCTCTACATGTAACAGTTTATGTAATCAATCTATTTCTTTTAGGGACACCTTCGTTGGCGACTTCAATATTTAGTACCTGCATTGGTTGGCCGAATCGAAATAAAGTTGTCAGTTTTATTAAAGTCAAGGTAAGAACTATGAAAGAGTCGGACTCATAATTTGGTACGTGACTCAATAAAGTGTAAATCAGGGAGCTTTAATACAACGGAGGTCACTGTTAATAAATAAATAAAAAAAAAAACAATAATACGAATCATTCAAATAGTTTTCGCGATTCAAAAAAACTTCATAGCTACATAGACCATGATATAATTTTTGACCTAAAAGTAAGGGTTTTGATGAAAAAAATTCGGACCGAAAACGTAACGTAAATTTTATGACACCAGAGTAATTCGAGTGATCAACTGTTTCATACCTTCAGTTTTTTGTTCCATAATGAGATTTTATGTTTGAAATATGAATTGTTTGTCTTTATTTTCTACAATAACTAAATATACAACATTTGAACAAAACAGCTTCTTATACTATGATGCTGAACTCTACAAAAAGTCCCCTCTCGCTCAGACCCCACAACAACATTGTAAAATTTAAATCTGTATACAAAAAAATCAAAATGTGCTTGGGGATATATGAGATGACTGCGTTTTGCTATATTAAATAAAGGAAATGTTTGAAACATTCAAAATACAATTTTTAAGCCCCCGCAAAGGGTTCTGGATTATTACAACCACATGACAATACACCTGAAAAGTTTTTTAGTCATTACAAAAATTCTTGCAAAACTGTCAAAAATTTGAGAATAAAATTTTGCAAAACAATGAATTTTTAAATCAATATTCATTTTTCGAAACTCTTTAAATAAATTAATTTATTTGAAGTACTAGCCTGATACTGTTAATTGAATCAAGAATTATAGATATTTTAAAATTGGTACCCATTTTAAGTACTAAATTTGATTAATTGTTCTTATGATATACAAAAATGAAAATTTTAAAACAAAAATTGTAAAAGATGGCACGCAAGCCGTTTGAAAACTGAATGTACTGGGACTGAATATATGGAATGTGAGAGGTAGGTTGGCGGGACGGGGGAGCGGGAGAGGGGAGAGTGAAGGCGGGGAAAGTGGAAAGGGAACGCGGGAGAAGAAGGAGGGGACGCGGGAGGGTAACGGGGACGCACGGGACATGATTGTAAAATGACACATAATATACAAAGAAAATTTATTTTCCCACGCCGGGATTCGATCCCACGACCTTCGAATTGCGAGCCAAGAGCCTTACCCCTAGACCACGCTGGTACATTTGCCCAAGTACTGCGTGGCGTACCGGAAAGGAAGAGACTGGATTACGAAGACCATTTGAACTTTCCAGCTGGACTCTCTACACCCATCTTCTCGCAACATGATTCATTGATGGATGCATACGTCCGTCCCTCCTGGACAGATTGACCTCGAGTTTTCTACCCATCTTCATACCTTTTTCCTACCCAGAACTTCCTCTCCTTCTAATTTTAACCTCAGTTCAAACCTCAAACTTTTTCATGTAAAAAAAAAAAACAAATAATACTAAATCAAGGCTTTTTAGAAATAGACTTGACAAACGCGCTGTTATTATTATTTCTTACGCTAAAATTTTTTGTTTGTTTCATCATTTTCATAGATCTGTCCATCCATCATACTGACGTAAATCTAGTAAAGGATCCGCGACTCACAAGTCAGGTGGGAGGCTGGCTGAATTTCAAACTCTACTTCCGTACGTGTCCGGTTTGGGTAAACATCCCTTATTGAGTTGGTTGTCTGCCGTTTTCTACGTGAAACAATCACATTTATAATGCCGCAAAAGTCTGTTGTTTATTTTGTTTCTTTTTGTGGAATCGTTTCGAAATGGTTTTCTTTTGACCAGACGTTAAAGTGGACGTGCAGAAGACTTGAAAAATGTTTTATTTCGTCGTTCGATGGTTTGAGAAGTCTAAGGATGGGTTGTTTCAAAAAATTCTAACAATTCATCTAATATTTGAAGTTAATCTTCATGTTTGCTTGTTGTATTCAAGTTCTGTTATTATATAATTATTGACCAGTTTTAAAAGAATAAAATAATAACAAAAAAAATTGGTTGTCTGTAAAGTCGGTTTACGGACGATAATTTTACGCGATAACGTCACGAGCCGAACGCTTAAGCCGAACGCTTAGGTCGATCGTGCCTCTATCGCTTGTTCCGCGCTCTCGCTGAACGCTTAGGCCAAACGATTGTTCCGCGCCCTCGCTTGTACGCCCGGCTCAGGCGGAACGTGACATCGTGACATCGTGACGTCTTGACATCGTGACATTGTGACAGCGTGACAATGAGTCACGCTTTTTCGTGAATGCGGCCGGCGTTCATCGATTTATACGAGGTTATCACGTCAAAAATCAGAGTGTGCAATTCACAAGTGGTAGAATTGAAATCTTTAGAAAACTAAAGTAGACAAGAGTGGGAAGACTACATAGTACTTTATCAATGTGAAAGGTGGTTTTTTTCATATGGTCGTCGAATTCCAGTGCACCTTTTCCTACACATTTGGTCATCTTATTAGTATAATTTGTGTTTTCTTCTTCGGAGTCGCTAGAATAGATGTTGTTTTCTTTTGTGAGTTATTTTGCCTGTTGATTTTGGAGTGGTTTGAATATTGGATATTGATTTTACAATTTTTTTTTTTTGGATTTCGTAGGATTTCGATCCTTTATCCGCTGAATGCCTAGCCGCTGTAGTTCATCAGGCGCTTTATACCAAAGGAGAATTCCGTGGGACCGTGGATTTATCTCATTCTCTCGCAGGATAAATCCTATATATGTACGTGTTTGTCTCTTTTAAGTGTCGCTATTTTCGGTTTCATCGAGTTTTGAATCACAACTGTTTTAAAAAAAATGATAGCCAACGTCCGTTAAACGGACAGGGTTCGAGAAGAAGAATAATAATACAAAACGTATCAAGATTGGTCGGTGATTAGTTCACACAATACTTCTGTATGGATTCTTCGGGACACTTGGTCTCGATTCCGAAATATGCCGAAGGTAGATGAGCTGAGTCATTACAATTCTAGAGCTCGGCAGACAAAACCTAACTTTCACCCAGAAAAGAAGTCAGTCCTCCGAAGTATAATTATTATAAAGTTCGATACGTCAATAAACAGTCACTGAGATTTAAAGAACCCAAGTCTTTTAATAAACACCCTGCAGTCCTGAAGAATATTGGTCTTACTACTTATATATAACGAATGTCTCTGGGGGGGGGGGACATTGGAGATATTATAATAAGTTAGCACAAAAATAGAATATGCAATTCAATACCACTACTAATGATCTACAGAAATAAATGTTCATGGAATCCCATTGCCACGATTAACATTTCCAATCGCTTTAATCTGAATATTTCCGGATCAAACTCGAATTAAAAAGCATTCCTTTGCAATCATTCCACCTTGCCTACCGCAATTTACAATCGATCCGGTGATTTACGTCTTCATTATTAATTTGAATTTGCCTCTTATTTAGACAGTGCATTACTGAGAACTCTTACAATAGATTCGCCATGTTATTATTATAAAAATGCGGTTTTGTGTTGTGAAATCTGTGAATCATTGAGAAGAAAATGCAATACCAATGTGGATTGTCTGCTCACATTTTGGATGATTACGTAAATTATATTATATTGTGAGCTTTGATGAAAAAACTCGCCGATAATTTTCTTTATACGGTGGTTGTTTACCAAGATACTTATTTAATTTCACCTAAATTAATAAAAGTACATAGATATACCAGTAGATATGTAATTTATTGTGTATCTAGCGATTTCCCATGCGTTGCAATATAATTAAAATATACCCAAGTTTTTTCCCGTCCGGTGCGTACTCGAATAAATTGGAAGGTTTTCCGACGCGTGAACAGGTCATACATATACAGCTGTCCGTGTGAGAAGCATGGATTTTTCAAATTTACCCCCTGCTATCCCCTACTGCTACTTTGCAATCCCTCCCTCTATCCCACCCTCTGTCCCTCCCTCATCTCCAATCACTCTGTTATCCCTCCCCTGTATATCGTTTCCCATGCATCCCCGTTCCCACCGCTGTTCCCCTCCCACGTCCCCTTTCCCTACCACGTTCGCCTTCCATCTTACCCGCCCTCCCACTCTCTCCCGTCCCGATTCTCCACTTATCACGCTTTCCTCGGCCTCACCATTATCATCATCATCAGTATATTAATACGTGAAGCAAAAGCTTTGTACCCCTTTTTACGAAAATTGCGCGGACCGAGGAGTATGAAATTTCGAACACTTATAGTTTATATAGAAAAGAAATGCAGAATTCTAATATATTTTTTTTAAGTTATGCATAAAATATACATTAAATCAATAAAAAAAAACACTTCAATTATGGTATTATTTCGACCATTGGGAGACCACTAATAGTCAGAAACCTTTGCGGGCATGCGCACAAAACTCTTCAAAGTTTCACCGCAATCGGATTAATGGTGTAAGAATACATACGGGATAAACAAAAAAAACATTCATTTTTATACAAAGGATAAAAGTTTTTTACAAAAAACCATAATTTTATTACTTTTCTCTGATAGGGTACGTAGAAAATAAGGAAACTTACAATCTTCAGTCCAAAACTTTTACACCTGACGCATATTCCAAGCTTAAAAGAAAGAAAAACTCGAGAAATGCCACGTGGACAAATTTCGTGACATTCAACACAAAAATGTTTGTCCAAACGGGCCATAAATTTCTAAAACAAAACTGCGTTAACGAAATTCAAATGGGATGAAGATCTACGATGTCAGGCGTGGGTAAGCGAGACAGAAAGCTGGGCTAGTGGGCTAAATGTAACATATGTTTCTATTCAAATTTATGTGGAAGACAATTCTAGTTTTCTTTTTTATTCTATGTTCCATGCATACATGCATTCTTGTATTTCATCTACGTACAGGCATCTCAACATGGCTCACCTCAGGTATTTGTTTACCTGATCGAGCCAAGCATTGACGTTCCTGATTCTTCTCCCATCTGACTCCACTCTAGTAACGGCCGATCATTGTTTATTTACTTAAAAAATTCCGACACAACAGCTGTTGAGGAATTTTTGTCAGGTCTATCAAACTTAACAATACTCATCAAAATACTCGGACTGGCAAGGCGCAAAGTATTTGTAAAAAAGAAATGAAAAAAAATCTTACAACTTGTGTAAAATTTTTTGTATACATGTTCAAAACATTCTCTCTCTAGCCACTAACAAATATGCAGTACCCACCTAATCCTCCATAAAATTTAATCTAATACAATTTTTCAATCGTTTCGTATTTTAACTGGCTGTCCCTTCAAAACTTTTACATTCCATTAATCCATGTGTCATCGTTTTGTTCCTTTTCTTTATGTAAATACGGCACAAGTGTCCCAACTGCCCCACAATTGCCCGGAGCCAATGAAACCATGGCAACCACAATTGGAAAAAACCCAGCATTCAGGTATTACAATTCTAACACTTATTGAATCCAAACTACATAACAAAAGTGAAAGCTTTTTTGGGAATGTTGTGAAGCTGAAAGTTGTTGGGAGGGAAAGAAGATGCGGAGGAAGAAGGTGGGGAAGAAAATGGTTACTCAGATCTGGTCACCAAACACGGCTAAAGCTAGATAAGTTTTAGATTTTCACGGCCAAAAGTATTTTCGTTATTTGTTTTTGGGGTGTTATGCCGTGTTGCCGCGCTACCTCCTTCTTAAGCCAACGTTTCGGACAGCGTTACAGTGTCCATCATCACACAATTACACATCTGCCCTGATGATGGACACTGTAACGCTATCCAAAACGTTGGCTAAAAAAGGAGGTAGCGCAACACGGCATAACACCACAAAAACAAACAACGAAAACGGCTAAAGCTATGTTTCAAACAACGTTTCAATTCTGAATGGGAGTCTTAAATATACTGAGAGTGTCTCCCACTCTGGAACGAGCCACAAAAATTAAAATAATATTAACCTTATATTATTTTAAGTGATCAAATTGTGAAATAACACAATTAAATCAAATGAATTTCATTTGCACACACCGGGATTTGAACCCGTGACCTTCGGATTGCTAGTCGAGAGCCTTACCCCTTGATTTCAGAGGCCGTTGATTGGCCGTTGATATATATTTGAAAAATGGAACACGTTTAAATATGAAAGAAAATCTTTCCGAGAAAAATACTAACCCTGATTTTATATTCAATATTAATAATAGCATAAAATTAAAAGTGAAATAAAATCATCATCGCGTTCCACAATAAAATAATATACTTTGTAACTATTTAATAAATCAACACCATTGTTACTATGTACAGCAACTAATTAAAACAATTGTGTTACTTTCATAAATCTTAATATATATATTTATTCTGTCCGTGTGTATGTCACTGAACTCCTCCTAAACGGCTGGACCTATTTTAATGAATTTTTTTGTGTGGGTTCAAGGGGATTCGAGAATGGTTTAGATTTACAATTTGGTCCACTGGAAAATGTGCTTTTAATTATTTTTTTTTATTTCTAAGGAGTTGTTAATTTTGGAATGTTTTACATTGTATCCGGCAGAATGCGCTACCATCGCAGTATCGAATATTCAATATTATTCTATTTTAATTTAAGTTTGTCCCGACAGTTGTGTACAGGAAAACGTTTGTCGGGTCCGCTATAAATAAATAAAATAAATTGCGAAACATTCCAAAACACTCTCGAATGTTGTCCTGAGCGAAGCCGGGTAAAGCAGCTAGTTTTAAGTAAAAGCCCAGCAGGTTGTAATAAAATAAAAATGATAATAATGCCGGCTGTCACCAACTCCAAAACTGAAAAGTTGATTTATTACGTAATAGTATTTCAGCAAAGCAGTTAAAGATAATGGTTGAAATTTAAGCCGTAAGTTTGAATGTTTAGCTTCAGTTAACACGCGTTTGGGGGTTATCTTGTGTGATCTTTGGCCAAAGTTAAAATAGATTAAACGAAAAGACGTTGTAAAGACCCGAAATTACCTTCTCAGGGATATCGTTCCGTGTCACGAAGGTTAGTTCCTTTAAGCTCGCAAACTTTACGAAGAAAGTTTAAAAAATAGGTTGTTCTTCTTTATTTTCTTCAACAAAATAAAATGATTTATTTGTGAGTTGACGACGTTTTGGTATTGATACATACATTTTTTTAAATTTATAATATATATATTTATCCAGATAGTTCCCGGCATGCGTTGCAATGCCATATTCAAAGAAGTAAATTGTTTCTCCCTTTCATGTCATTTCCCGTGCGTCCCCGTTCCTCTCCCGCGTTCCTGTATTCAGACCCAGTACATTCAGTTTTCAAACAGCTCGCGTACCACTATTAAATTTTTTAATTTTCAAAATTTCATTTTTAATATATTGCAAATATTAATTTCATGTATTTCTTGTAAATTATAAGAACAATAAAATATTATAAGAAAAATCATCCAAATTTGGTACTTAACATAGGTACCTATTTAAAAAATCTATAATTTTTTATTTGATTCAAATGATTGTGCAAGTACTTCATTAATTTTAAGAATTTTGAAAATTTAATTTTTATTTCACAATCATTGTTTTGCAAAATATCATTCTCAAATTTTTGACAGTTTCGCAAGAATTTGTGTGATGATTAAAAAACTTTCCAGGTGTATTGTCATATGGTTGTGATAATCCAGAAACTTTCGCGGAGTTTTAAAGTAGATATTTAGAAATTTTAAAACATTTTCTTTGCTTAATATAGCAATACTTACTTAATATAACATCTCACTAATCCCCAAACACATTTTAATTTTTATGCAATATGTGTATATTTCAAATGTTAGGAGCGAATTTAATGAAAATACAATAAAGTTCCGTTAATTTTCTTTAACTTAGTAGAGGTAATATATGTATCTACAAAGAAAAAAATTATATTCAAGGTCGGCACTGCAATTGCAGTGCTTTGCACCCTGCCTTTGCCCGATTCTTCAACACTGCTATTGCAAAGCTCCAGTTCCTAGGGGTTAGTGAAAAAAACCTTTAGTTTCGAACTCTTCGTACTAAATGTGCGAATCTACTGACTAGATTTTTTTAGATGTTTTTAATTAAATTCTCCGAGTAGAACACATAGAAATAATATGGTATTTTTTGTTAGTCTTTTTATAAGCCCAGAAAAAAATAAAGTATCAGGCCTATAAAAATTGCTTTTAAGTTCAAAATCTCCTTATTACGACCTCCTTTGCGATTATGGTTTTATTGTATAATGTGAAAAATTTAATTCTTTACAAAATGATAGAAAACATTTAAAAATTTGAGTCTGAGCTTCGCAAAATAAAATAAAAAACATTTTTGAAGTAAAAATTTCTTTCGCACCGTTGTGATTTGAATCTCAAATGAAACGAAAATGCGACAATTAAAAGGAACAAATACATACATCTATAGGATTTAGTTTGCAAGAGAATGAAAAAGAATCATCGGTCTCCTTCTTGTCTCTTTTCGTTTTCTGAAGGTTTCACTTCTACCGCATGTGAACTGCACACAAATATATTTATGGTTATGTTTTCTTCTTGAATAAACCGAAACGTTGTTATTAAACGGGAATTTAAACCTTTTCGCCATCTGCATAAGGAATGTTATTGATGGAGGCCATATCCCAAATTTTACACGACGTTATGCATCGCCTTAAATCACATAAATATTGTCCCTCCTCAAACCTGATAATAAAGAAACCATCATCACTCTTGGCTCTACAACCCCTGGTGGGTCTTGGCCTCCTCAAGAATATTCCTCCACTCATCTCAGTTTTGTGCCAGCTCTCTCCAGTTTAGAAGCTCCAATTTCCAATAAAGTAACAAATTCTATTAAATCTTAAAATTATGGTACTTACATTATTTTGCAAGGAGGCGGTGATTTTCCTTCCTGGAAAGAAAATATAAAATTTTTAAGCTTGGCATAATTTGTTTTTGAATTTCAATTTCATCCAAAGTTGATTTTTATGAATAAATTTTGTGGTTACACTGTAGGCATCCTAATAAATTATTTTTTAATACAAACACATTATTTTTATCGTCCGTAGAGTTTAGGTAAGATGGAAACCATAAAGCCACGGTGAGGTGAATAAATGTGTAGTTTAGTATTTAGATCAAAATGCTTTAAGAAATTAGATCCATTGCTTTCTTCGGCACCGGGGCACAGCCAAACGCGCGCCCAACATTTGGATTCAGTTAACATTTCGCTTGCTCAGGATTGATTTGTACTATGTCCACAAAAACCCGTATTGAGAAATAAAAGATTTGAAGTTAAATTTTTTTTTCCTTTATTTCAAGCTAACTGTTATAAACATTTTTTTAAATACAAGGGTTATCGTTCTACAAGTAAAAGAACAACACATTTGTTTGAATTTTGAACAAACTAAGACCTACTGCATTTACTGCATTTAAAAAAAAAAACAAAAATACAGGAGTACAAATCAATCCTCAGCAAGTGATTTGTTACATGAGAACGGGTAATTTCTACGACTCGTTCTACAGTTCAACGGCTCGAATGTGGAGCGATTTGCCATCCTTTGCGTTTCATTCCTCCTACAAGACGGGCCTCTTTAATACCCTTCCCAGGTTCACTCCTTTCTTTCCACAAAATGACCCCACACATAGCATCCCCAAAGTTTACATAGGCCTTGAGGGAAATTATTTTTCATTCAATTGTATTGAGTTAAAAAAAAGTGGAATCTTTAAAAGATTGTATTTTTGATATAATAAAAAAATATATAAATTTCAACTGTTGATTTACCAAAGATTAATAGATATCTAATTTTCATAACGTATTCGTAAAGAATCCATATCATTCTAAGGGGTTCGCATGTTATAGGGTGAGAATTTTTGTATGAGGATTCGCACAAAAGCCTCAAATGTCCGGAACTACGGCATTCCTTTCATGGGAAGTGTTGTGAGGCTGAGGAAAGTGGGTGAGGGGAAGAAGCGAGGACGAAGATTGAGAAGTTTCAAAGAATATTGTCAACCATCCTGCCAAACTTCTCCTGGTCCTTGTCAAACCGGAATCGCTTCTTCACACCTTCAACTTCCGTCAAACCTCGGATGTTCCAAGCTCAGTCCATAGATATTATTTATTTCAACGCCATAAAGTGGCTTTTACATTCAAGTGTTACATGATACAGTGGTACACAGGGGGGTAACAGTATTTTAATACTAACGAAAATATAATAGTTTTACAATATTTAAATAATATACACACTAGGTTTATATAAGAACTGATATAAAACAAAATGATATATGTGTGATAAAGGCTAGTAAATAGGTATGTGATACAATTATATGTTACAACCAAAAAAAAAAATAATGTGAAAACTTAAGGAAGAGAATAGAACATGTTAAAATAACAAAACATTATATTTACGCCGAATAAAAATATGCAAATAAAGGTGACTTGTTAGCAAGTAGAATCGAAGAATCGAGCAAAGTCAAGTAAGTATACCTTTTCATACATTTAAATTTATTTGCAAATCTAGGAATCGGTAAAATAGAGCAATTTTTTTGTTACCTTAAAAGTTAACATTGCTTGAAATGACTGGGCACGCATAGTTGGCAAATTAGCTTTGTTATTTTAGGGCTATCAGGAGATTTAATATAATTATGAATACATTTTTTTTTTAATAAAATAGAATTATTAGCTATGACTCCTCTGTCTGATAGTTAAGATATATGATTTAAGTAGTTTAGAATCTGTAGTAAAATATGATATAGAAACCATGCAGACAAATATTAACATGCCTTACATTGATTATTGTGATTGAGGTGTGTTATTATAGCCTTCTTGTAACTATATTCCGTGCAGTTGAACACATCTACTATTTCTGAGAATGTATTGCCAACTGCATGCAATCTAGGTATAAGCGAGTATCTAAATGACTCGGTCCTGAAATTGTTGTTGCAATAATTATTTTAAACATTTCGTACATAAAATAACCCTTAAAACCACTTCACCACTCCAAAAATTCCGTTTTTGGTTTACACATCACAGTTTCTAAATGTGAGGATCCATTGTCCAAAACATATCACTGACTGGATTAAAAATCAAGATATTAACTTTATACAAAACATTATTATTCCCAACCAAACATAACAAAACTATAAAAAGTATAAAATTAAATAAACCTAAAAATTAAGTAGTTTTTCAAGTATCCAATAACTATACATACACTTACAATTTATATATGTGTGTACATATATATATGTGTATGTGAATGTGTATGCGGATGTATACGTATGTATATATATATTTATATGCATGTGTGCAGGTACATGTATTTATATGGATGTGTATGTATGTGTATGTTTATATATATATATATATATTTTTTTTTATATTCCTCTAATATATTTAAATACTTTTTTTTTCTCTTCTATATAACCAATGTACAATAACTGTTAAAATTTGAAAAAAAATACATATAAAACTTTATATTACAACACATAAATACTTGTCACACATAAACATAAATAAACACGTAAACACCTCAGCACAGGTTCTCCTAGTGAGGTGTTCACGAAACATACAACAATACCTATCCACAGTTTCACCTTCACAAACCTACCTTACACCCAACATAATAAAATTATAAAGGTAAATACTGTTATGTATAGAAATAAATAAAAAAAAAAAAAAAAAAATGTGATAATTGTTTTTTAAAGGTATGGGGTTGGGTTTCAGTCTTTAAGTTCTCGGGGAGAAGGTTTAATATTTTAAGAGCTAGGTACATGAAATGTCTTCGAGTTGATGTGGTGCGTACTGTAGATACATTGTAGTGTCGGTTGGTTATTGTTCTGGTGGTGTAACTGTGATCTAAGAGGGGTCTTTCTTATATTTGAACATGAAATGCGTATACCCCGCTCACCTCAGTTAAAAACTTTACAAGCTACTAGCCAGCTGATCTTGTCTAGAGCCAGTGAGACCATGTCATCCCCAAAATAGGGTTTGTTGTGAGGCTGAAAGTAGTGGGGAGGAGAAGGGGATGAGATGAGGAAGGTAGGGAAGTACCTGGCTATTCAGATCTGGTCACCAAACACGGCTAAAGCCATTTTAAGCAACGCTTCCATTTTAAATGGTAGCCTTGTACCAAAGCAATACCGAGAGTATCTTCAACTCTGGAACGTGCTGCGAATACACAATATATTATTTTAAATTTGGTAATTGCGAAATTACACAAATTAATCAAATAAAATTTATTTGCGCATGCGGGATTTGATCCCCCAATCTTCGGATTGCGAGTAGAGAGTCTTACTCCTCAACTACAGATATAATATGAAACAGAAAAAAACGATCAAAAGATAAGCCCTTTCTTTGAGAAACTTTCACAGATTTTTTACGAGACGCCTTTATTTAAACTTTTTTAATTTACAAATTAAAATTCAGAAAAGACTCCGTGTTGATATAAGCAAAGTATTGGATAAGAAAAAAGGAATTGCAAAATTCGTAATGCGCCAGAAAATAAAGCTAGTATTAAATTATTAAATACATAAAAAAATCTTTAGAGCAGTTTAAATCGCGAAAACTTGCATGAAATCGAAAAGCTATTTTTAAGCCAATAATTCAAATTGAATGGGCCTGTTTCGAACGTAACTCTGGTGTCTAGAAGTGGAAGCTGATCTTTGATAATAGAACTCAATTATTCCATTCTAAATTTGAATTTTAAACCCATTATCATGCATTGATTCCTCCAAGTTATTGAGCAAGAACGATTGAACAATTGTTTTAGAAATTCAAATTGATACTAATGCCTATAAATACAATGATTTTTTTTTTATTTAACATTAAGAAATCACTTGTTTTTTTTTAAATTGTCGTATTTTATTAAATTAGAGCGGGGATAATTATAACGGTGTTCGGAAACCTCAGTTTAAAACTACATCATATATATTGTCAATTTGTGAAGTGTACCTAATTTACTTGATTAGAGTTTTCGTTTTTGAGTAAATCGTTCCCGAAGTTGGAATTTTTGCAGGCTGAAAAAAGTTAATTTCAGCTGTAAGTAAATTCTCTTTTAAAATGGGTTGAAGCTTGGGCCCTGCTCTAATAGACTTTCAACACGACTTTTTTAGATGCCGACAAAAACGAAAAGTAAAAAAAAAAATCTAAATTCTCAGATCAAAAAAATTAAATCATTTGGATTATCTGTGTGATGTCGATTACCGCTTTGAGCAGTAGTTTCTGGACACCGTGCTGGATATGTTTTCAAGCCGTCAATCTCACCCAAGACTTTATCGCATGTTCATTACAATAGTTAAATAATGTTAGATATATGAGTTAGTTAAAAGCTTTACAGATTTGTACAAAGAGGGCAGTGCTTGTTATGTGTTAGTGCTCCAGAGGGCCGAGGGCCAAGGTGCAGGAGCTCCCACAAAACAAGGTGGGAATCAGATATATTTCATCTAGCTCCTAGTTAGGTTGACTACTCGCAGTCACAACTTGTAAAACGCGAAGTATTAATAAATCCAGATTAACATAAAAAACTCTATTTTTTCCCAAAGTATAATCTCCTTCGAGACGAGTTGGAGAACTGATTGTGTGAACACAGCAAATAACACAAAATAATCGACCTTATTTAGAACGCGTTGTTTCACAGAATTCATCAAATTCAGAATTGAAACTTTGTGAAAGTTCTATTCAACTTTTTTACTTTTCTTTCATCATGAGTCGGTTGCTTCACAGTGTTTGTGAAAATAACAGATCTTGAATATTTACTTTGAAATTTGGTAATTTGTTCAAATTATTTTAAGAAACCTTTCCTAAGGCCTCGATTACATTGAGAGAGTTTACAATCTACTAACTGGCGAATTCACTATCTGCTAGTAAGCTCGCTCATATTTATTAGCTTATTAGCAAATTTTATACTGAAAAAGTTTACTAGCAGATAGTGAATTTGCTGGCTAGTAGCTTGTGAACTCGCTCAATGTAATCGAGGCTTAAAAATAAAATAAAATGTGAGTCTTACTTCAACAAGCCACAGACTCTGAAGGAAGCGTACTCTACACAGATCACAAACCATGAAATAAGCATGCTTTACACAGAGGTCGTCATATAAAAATATACAACCCGTGAACTGAATAATACGGTAATCTATTCATCGTAACACCCAGATAAAACAATAAAAGTTTCAGTGGTGTTGATTCTCCGGTAATTAATTGCAGGTACTACGAGATATATTTAGCAATTTAACTAGCTATTGAAATGAGGCACTTAATGTGTTCACGTTCACTTTAAAGAAAGTCCATAAAACGATCAATATATTTAAAGCTGAGTAATTAAATGATCATCACAGTGATGCATCTATTTGCAGGAAAATGCGGGTATAAACAGTACAGGAGCTTGCTTCTATTTCTACCAAATTATAACATACTACCCTACAGCATATTAAGTTTTTAAGCTCTTGAAAAGATATATTATGGTTTTTTTTAAGATAATCTCTATAAATTTGCCGAGTGGAAAACACATTATTTGGAATTCTCTTCAGAAAAAATTGTAAAGTACACTCCGAATATTAAAAAATATGTTTGGTTACGTTATCTAATTTGTCATAGATATGAAAAAATGAACAGTTTTTCTTAAAGACTACTTGACATTATTTGGTTCTTATTTGTTCAACAGACCATTTTAGTTTTGGTTCGATCTAAAAATTTAAAATAAAGTATAAAAATGATAGTTAATCACTTACCTAAGAATAATTTAATCTAATGAGACCTTTTATAGCGTGTTCACACACAGCTATAAAAGATATTGCTCGGCCTATTTCAACATACCACTCGCCATATGTATATTTCCATTAGGAATGTATGGCGAGCGATATGCTGAAATAGGCCAAGCTACATCTTTTATAGCTGTGTGTGAACACGCTCTTACGGAAGCGCAATCTTAAGCACTTATTGTTGCACTGAAAAAATGAAAGAAAACTTTCTCCTACTGTAAAATTTTTTAATGGTCTGTTGGACAAATACGAACTAAGGCGACGATTTTCTATATTTGAAATAAGTTTTGATTTATTAAATACTAGCCGGTACCCGGCGTGAGTTGATATGCCATTTAATAAAGAAATTGTTTCTCTCTGCGTGTCCTTTCCCATTTGTCCCCGTTCCCTTCCACCTTACTCTCCTTCCCCTTTTCTCATCTCTTTCCTCTCCGCGAACCCCACCTTCCTCCTATCTTTCCTCCCTGCCGCTAAATTACACGAAATACACACATTTTCATTTATACAAATTTCATAAAGCCGGAACTTACCATTATATACAGCCTATTTTACTCGTTAATAATGAAGCTGTCTATAATTGAAAGCATTTTAAAAACCGGTCAAGTGGCTTAGGCGTGAAAGCGTAACAAACAAACACACTCACTTTGGCATTTATAATATTAGTAAGTAAAGATAGATATTCACTTATTAATTGTTTTGTGTTTATTTCGTAGAAATCCATCTAATTAATTTAGAATGTTTTATTAAGTTCAGCGTGTATTTTAGATTTTTTTATTTTTGAAACGTTCCACTTAACAACAATAAGTTTCAGCCCTGGCGTATGGAAATAAAGGGTCTAAGATTAAATTTACTTGAACAATTAGAAATAAATAAACGAACGAATGACCCTAATATATTACTAATTAATAAAGGAAACATATTTATACCCCACTTCCCAGTATGTTTACAAACCTAAACATACAAAAGCAGTCACGTCGTTATGGCGTGGAGAAAACAAAATACCTCACAATCTATTGTCACAATTATTTGCTCAGTTAACCATTTTTTACGTTAGCTTCACACAGGGGATGCTGTGTGGAGGGTTTTTTTTTTGGAAAAGAAAGGAAAGGAAATTCTGGGAGGAAAAAAGGGATAAGGGGTGGGTAGGAATATGAGGGTCAGTGTCTAGGAGTTCCAGACGTATGAATCCATCCCTTCAATTGCCGTGAAGGCGGGGATTGAGAGAGTCCGACAGGAGAAGTCAAAAGCCTTCCCTTAACCACACAGACGCATCGGACGCAAGTCGCGGGCAAACCTCACTACATGAATCCGGGCAGCCCTGCTTAGTCACCAAACGTAGCTGACCACTTGGGGCAGGGGTGTTGGTTATCTAATAAATGGTTCCCGGGGCGGTGGTACCCATACTCGCCTCACATATTGTAACCGGAAATAAATCATTTTAGTCACCAAAAATTGAAATTGGGCGAGAGTAGGTATGTGGGTACTATCCACATTTACTCGAACTTATCTTAATCAAATCGAAATAAAATTTTGACGTAATTTTAATATAATGTAACATAATTTTGCATTTTCATTCTATTTTAATCCCCCTACTACATAATGTGACAATGCACAAAATCCTATTTCAACTTGAGGTAAAAAAACATTGTCATTAAGTGAATTTTAATTTAAGTTTAGTTTTGAGACAATAAAAAAAAACCTTTTACATTATTTACCGAAAGGTACATGTATCGTTTTCAAACTTTTTAGTATAACGTAGATCTTGATATTATTTAACTAAAATAAAATGGAGATATAATTAAATTACTAAACATATTTGCGATTAATCTTAAATTTTTTGACAATTTAAATTTAAACATAAAACCATTTTTGAAATGGAATGTATTTACAAAATATGAATACAAATAAACATTTGAGTTTATTTTTCTGATTCTGATTCAGTATTGTAATGAAAATGTGTAATTTAAGAATTCCTGTTCATAATTATTAATTTGAAACACCAAATATTCCCATCATTTCATTCCCATTTCCATCTGGCTACAACGTCAAACCGCCACTGGCTGGTAAGACGGCTGTCACCAATGTTGTCCGGCGTGACGTAAACGCCGCCGAATAAAAAGAAACATGTTGTTTTGACAGAATTCGAAAACGGCACATTTAAAATTGTTATAGAAAATTTATTCGTCCACTTAAAAATAAAATAAAAACACCTTCATTTATTATTTCTTCAAAGTGATATCATTTTCTATGAACTTTTATTTATTTATGTTATTTTTCGCCAAACGCTTGTGACATTGATATTTATTGTAAAACGAGAGCGATTCTGGAAATAAATTTTTGTTTAATAAACCTAAGAAGCTACCGTCTTCATCAGAAATCTCTCTTCCGCCGACAAAAAATTTTGTAGATATCGTTACTGTTAAGGGCCCACGCAAAAAGGCTTTTCAAAAGATTCGTTGGAAATTCGAAAAGTTTTATGTGTTTAGAAAACAAATATTTTTATCATTTTACAACCTTCATGGGCATTAAATATTATTTTATGCCGGCTTGTTCAAGATTTAAAAAAAACTTAACAACTATCTGGAAAACTTTTTTAACACTCAAAATTAAATACATATTTTTTTACAGAATTATCTATTACTTATAAAAGATTAAAAAAAAACAACATTTTAATGGGCATGAATTTAAATCACGCAGGATAGATTTATATTGAAACCTTGTTAGAATGAAAAATTGTTAACAGTAAATTAGGACTAGGGCAAAGAAAGGGTATTTTTGGAATATCCATCGATTTATTGTACTGTTTTTAAATTAACATATTATTATGGCGAACAGCCTTATAATTAATAAAAACAAATTTAACCGTCTAGCAACACCACGACCTACCGACAGGCTGAGTGCATGAAATTTGCAAGCTCATTCTATTGCTCACTCCCCGGCCATCCGGGTGTTATCAATCCCCTCCAGTGCACCGCGACTTATCTTAATTTGTGTAAAGTTATTGTGAATAAAAAGTGACTGAGTAAATCCGAAGTATTATTTACAAACATCTCCATATACACGATTGCGGCTACAGCAATTGGAAAAGGCTAGCTGTCAATCTGAGAAGGTTAACATACAGCTCACCAACAATAAACACCTTTCCTAAATTGGTAACCCCGACGATCTGAACACGTAACCTTCTTCACCACCGACATCAATGAGAGTCTCAAATCAACGGACAAAAGTTGTATCACACAAAAATGCTTGTTCTCAACGCGAGGTAACAAAACAGACGCTGCTTTTTTTTGGTGTAAAATATTTCGTAAATTTTCTTTTGCGTTTTTCAGAGAAAAAGAGGGTTGATATCAATACAATTTAGGTAGGTACAATAATATACGTCTTCTTTTATTTACTTTATGTACTACTTTTTAACCTTTAGTTTCAAACAGCCCCGAACTTTACTCGCAATGTATCCGGTCATTCTCTAAATAAGTTTATCGTTTAGATTTGCCCGATTTGGGTTCGTAAGGGGGCAAGAAAAGGCTTTTAAACACAGAACCTCCGCTGACAAATTGCTGACGACGATAGAGATATGGTGAACAATTTTCCAATACATTTGCTGGGCTATTCTTTCGACGAGCAAAGCCATGAAGGGCTTAAACTATCGCCGTTTATATCAGTTACATGTTTTATCTCATAGAAGGGATACCTACAGAGATGTTAGAAGTGTCTGTTACTTGGATGGTCGAGTACTCTTTGAAGGTTGATAATATTAACTTTTTTTTATTAAACAGAGCATCAGGGATATTTACAAGTCTTTTATGTCTAGAATTCTAGAATGTGTCTATGAAGTGTATTTTTAGTTTAGGACCGGTTTTTTTTTGTCTCAAACCCAAGAATCTTTTTACTCGTTTTCAATTGCGAGCTTAACAAATATAAAATGTTCGCAAAATATCTCCTACGTATGTATCGATTTTTTATTTACTAGCGAGTTCCCGGCATGTATTGCTTTACCACTTAATAAAGAAATTGTTTCTCATTCGTCTCTTTCTTCTTTCGCCTCCCCTTTATCTCCCGCGTCTACTATTTTTTATTTATTTATTGAAAAATAAAGTAATTCATAAAAACATAAGCTGCACATCTCACTAGGGAATTCTTGTGTCAATATGTGCAGTTTTACAAAAATAGAAGAAAAAAAAAGTGTATATAAATTTAACTTAACTACACTTTATTTGACAATAATTTGCAAATGAGGTGTGTAGAAGCAAAGGCAGCAATCTCCACTTTCGTTTTTTTGAAAAAAGGCAAAAAAACACATTGATATCTTTGCCTTCGATACATATTTTCAAACTCTGATTTTGATGGGAGAAAGCTGAGTTTGTCAGCTTTATGTTATCAAAATCAGAGTTTGAAAATATATATCAAAGGCAAAGATATCAATGTGTTTTTGCCTTTAAAAAAAACGAAAGTGGAGATTGCTGCTTTTGCTTCTACACACCTCAAATCACGTTAGGGGTCGCTCGTTTTGATTGTCAAAAAATGTTATGTTATTTTTTACGACGAACATTACATTATTTACGTCAAAATATCAAATTAAACTTGGGTTAATACTTTGTGGGTAGATTTTATTATGTAATCACAATTTTATTATTACTGCTAGGAACGGTACAAGTCGGTAAATGCTTATCCTAATTTATAATCAACCCACTAAAGTATAATATTGATATTCATTTTATCCACATGGCTTTATAACCACAATATTTAATTGATTATAGATTATTATTTTTAGTTATAATGTAAAACTTTTTATGGTTTTATTTTGAATACTGTTGAGGGGTAATTTGTTACAATTTTGTTAGCATAGTATTTTTTTTTTAAATTCGGTCAGTTCAAGATTTTATAACTCATAAGTTTTGACTATTTTTCTGCCATCCTTTGAACGGATAAGTGCCTACTGAATCCATAAACCTAGTAAAAAGGAACATATTGCTTCGGTTATCATTCAAATATACTCATGAAAGTTAGGTTTGTTGGCGAATGAGGCGAATGAACAAATGCGTCGGGTTCCTCCCACCAAAAATTCCATCACATTCATTTCCGTTAATAAAAATAGTTGTAGAAAATTTTTAAGTATTGTCAGATGTTTTGAAACCAAAGAATTTATTTTTATTTTTTATTTTTAACGGAGATGAGAAACTTTGAATGCAGTCCTGTAAACACAAACAAACTTGTCTGTACAGCCAGAGGAGCCGCTTCTGTAGATATTGCGAATACAAATATAGAAAATAAATATACTCTGAGAGTTTTTATTATTAAAAATTGAATATTCATTTAGACTTTCATAAAGTCAATAGTTCCATATGAATAAATTCGGATACATTTATCCGAGACGCTAATCAGGTTACAGACCAATTTTTAGAATGATTGTTTCCAATAAAAAGAGTAGTTATATACCTATAATATGCAAAAAAGAACTGGTTGAAGATAATATTGTTAATTCTAAAAATTTGAAATATGAAATTGACAAAAATGACGGTTTGACAAAAGGTGGCACTAGCGAAATTGGTTAACGCGCACGTCCCGATTAGACGAGGGGTCTGAGTTCGAGTCTCAGTTTCAACCATTGTCTTTTTCTATTTCTCCTTGTCTTGTTCTCTTTCATATTTTCGTTTAGATTATTAGTGTATCTTCTTCTTCAATAAAATAAATATTCGTTCCTTTTTCGTTAACCCCACACAGGAGGCCCTGTGGAATGGACTTTCGGGGCCTATATAACCTTTAAGGATGGTTTGTGGAGGGTCTTATTAAGGAAAGGAATGGGAGGAAGTTCTCGGAATCCAGGAGCCAGTGTGTCCAGGAGTGACGGACGTATCTACGCCTTCCGCTGTGGTGCAAGACGAAGGGTAGAGAGAGACCAGCTGGAAAGATTGAAGAGTTTTGGTTCCCTAAAGGGCCTCTCTTGACCTGGCCCGCCACGCAACTGGTGGCTTTGCTTATCCCCCGCCTGGACCTGAACACATCTCACCCAATGAAGCTAGGCACCCCTTTTAAGTCACTAAACGTAGCGTACCATTTCGGGTGATCTACAGCAGATCCTATTAATGATACCCGCCTCCAAAATTGATAACATAAAAAATTGCAAAAAATTCTGAAATAAACAAATTAAATCAAGCATAATCGACAACCGTATTGTATTTTCCGGATTTCTTGAATAATGTTTTTTATTTTAAGTGCTATCTAACGGATAGCATCCGAGCTTAGAAATCTAGAAGGCGTGTACGATGGTAAAAATTTTTCTTGCTGATTTTCTTGTTGATCTTGAACTTTCCGATTAAGAGGAATATAAACGCTAGAAATATTCCGATTCTCGTGCCATACAAAATTTAAAATCGCGCGTCGTATTTACACGAGTTAAATAAGCAAAAAAGTGGTTTTTATTTATTTTGTGCATAATTTTATAAGAATGAAAAAAGTAAGAACGTAGATAACCTCAAAAATATCTAGTCTTAGCCATAAAGGGGTATTTTTAAAAATTGTTTCTTATATTAATTCATAGTAAAGTCATGAAAAAACATTTTTTTAGTGGTTTACGCTTAAATTTTTTGTTATGTAAATAATAATTATATTGTAATTCCAATACATAGAAAAGCTAGGAAAAGCTTCAATTTATCCGTAACATATTTTTTTATGTTCATATTATAAACCGATTCGTCGTAAAAATGAATCCAAATAGGATTTCACGTATAGCTTCATCTTAATTTTAAAACTCATTCCACACACGTTTACGCTTACAGAAGATGGTAAAATTTAAGTTTTTAATTTGTTGATCTGAATCTGACTGAATTTTATAATAAAATACTGATTAAGAAAAAAAAAAAAAAGAATTAAAAACTATTATTAATTGATAATTATTGTCGTCAACGCCTACTAAATTAATTTAGATTGTTTTATAACAGACCTACTACTATGGGTCCTAAAATTAAGAGCAAATTGTGGTTACATGGCGTTAGAATTTCTAAAACATTTCGTGTGATTTTCAACGAAGTTTATTCCATTCTCTGACTGATGTAGTTTGCCCTTTGAAAGTTTGAATAAACGGATCGGGTACCTGAGCAAACATCGTCGGTTTCACTATTTGGTTTGTTTGATATTATGGTCGCTTTATGTTTATATAATAAAACAACCTATCCCAAATAGATTTCGGTGTGAAAATGTGATTTTACGCGACAAGTCTGGTTTTGTGGTCGACCCTATTAGGTAATTTTTGGAAATTAATGTACGTTTACAAATGAAACCAAAAATTTGGCTTACTGCTTTTGGCACAGTGCCTGGGTTGAACCCACGACCTCTGTGTCCCGAAATAAAACTCTTACCGCATCTGCATAAAAATAACGAACTTTCATTTGTATAATTCTTTATGTTTCTGAATAGTATACGCTGTCATTTTTACCACACGTATTTTCTTCACACAATAACCTTATTTAATGTGGGAATTTAAAAAAAATACGAGTGTTCTCTAGACCACACGACTGAAGTAAAACTTATATGAGAGGAAGAGAGAAAGAAAACGTGCGCGTGCACTTCTCTCTCTTGTTCCTACAGTGTGATGCAGACAATAGGCACTGTGTCTTAGATAAACGAAACGTAACTGGCTACTAGAGAAAAAGAGAAAGAAAATGTGTGCTCGCACCTCTCTCTCTTGCCCCTACAGTAATATACGAAACGTAACTCTCTCTATTTCTATCTTCACTAACTTATATCTCCCTCTCAACTTCCGTTCACTTTGCCCGACACTTTTCGTAGTTCGCTCTCGTCACGCATTCACCAGCTTACTCTCCAAGTCAAGCGTGCGTAAAGAAGTTTTACTTCAAAAATCTTATATTACAATAGGTTTAATACTGTAGACAAAAAGTGAGAGATGTTTATAAGTTATCTTTAGTGTACAAAACTTAACACGTATTAGATTGGGTTAGAGAGAATATCAAATACTGAGCTTCAGCCTCTTCGTGTATTTTAATTGTTCAGAACCTTCTTTCCGAATTCTCAGAATTTCTGGGTAAACTTAAATATGCTTGCAACTTTTCTATTTCATTCATGATCTATGTAGATTTGTTGAACCTATCTTATGTACTTTTAAAATACAAAGTAGCACCAGTGAACAATATTAAGGCTAACAACATGTATTTATTTGTGCAGTTATTTATTTTCACCCTTTAAAGGCTTTTACATATACATTTAAACAAATTATTTGGTATTGTTTATATATTTTCTTGTACCTACACATAATTAAATGGTAGGTATGTAAATTGAAAATTTGAAATTGTCACTTTGAAGGTACATACATAAAAAATAAGAATAAAAAGAAAAACGTTTGGAGTAGAAATTTTTCTTTGCAAAAAAGCTCCTAAATTTTACTTTAAACTTGTTTCGACTTGGTTTCGACATGAAACTTTATAATTGGAGTTAAAGAACAGATTCGAAGGGAAAATTATGAACTTGTGAGAGATTTCAGATTTGTTAGAGTTTAGAAATGCACTACGCAGAATAAACTTTTAGGAAGAATTGCCTGAATATTATGCATGTGTGGAATTTATAAGACTGTAAAAAGAAGCCCGAAGTAAATTGCAAAGTCCTTGATAGTCACGTCGTTTCAGTTGATATTTAGAAGCCGTTAGGCTTAGAGCTTCTGTCAAGTTCCGACAGATGTTTAGTAGTAAGAGCAGTATATATCCCAGCGCTGTACGTGTCGTAAACACGAACGCTGCCGAGATTTACCGAATTTAGCCAAGAAGCCCAAATTCAATTCAGAGTCGGTCGTGTGATCTAGAAGTATAATATATTGTAAACACATAAATAAAAATGATAAACCAGATTTTAACAACGATTTTAAGAGCCCCAACATAATAATTACAATACGGATAAATAGGTTTCCGCAAAGAGGAAGTTGTAAGTCAAATGTGATACGTAGATAAGCTAATAGAAAATTAAGGTTTGATAGACAAATTTACTGGTGGCGTTGAAACGACATCAAACCGACCAAACATCAACTAAACAAAAAGCTTAATTTACGCAAACTAATTTCCGTCTTAAGCGCTAGGCTTTGTGCGAAATGAGAAAACGTTTGATTAGGAACATCGATTTACAAATTGCAAGGCTGGTATGATAGAACTGAAAGAATCACTTGAAAAGTGAACCTTTTTTGTATATCTCTACACAGGAGACCCAGAGAAAAAAATCACACGGGGCCTTTATGTCATCTTTGGTGATGATGTGTGAATGGTCTTTTTAGGGAAACTTCTGGAACGAAAAGGGTATGAGGTCGTTAGAAATCTGGAATTCAATACGTCCAGGAGGGATGGAATGTATGAATTCATCTTTCCCACTACGGTGCAAGGCGATGGATCGAGAGAGTGCGGCTGGAGATGAGGGCCACTAAGCAGTAGGTGGGCAAACGTATTCGCCGATAGGACAAAGACAAACCCCACCCCCTGATACCGGGCTCGCCTGCTAAGTCACCAAACGTAGTGAACCACTTAGGGTGACCTATGGCAGGGGTTTTATATCTGACCACTTTAATACATCATCATCATCTTCGTCCCATTATTCTATTCGTGTCGGTGACCCATTGCATCGACAAGGCTCCTCCATACGTCCTCCATAGTTGACTTACGTTAATACATATAATCGCAAAATAAATAAATGTTACTTGTACAATAAAAAAGAAAGTGTTCTACAATGTGCGTTCCGCTAAAACTCAGAAACAAGTCCCGGTACGATCAAGGTAGTTATATAGTCAGGTAGTCCTCCATCCTCCAACCATGAAGAAAGTTCCCGTTTTTACCTGAAGAGCGCGCTTTTGAAGATATAAGGGCTGGAAGTTTCACCCTCTACAAATTTCTAGAACAGTCCAGAACATTTGACAGCATTTATCAACATTCCAGAACATCTCGGAACATTTTAGAGTGTTGTGGAATGTTTGCAAATAGTCTGGAACGTTCGGGAACATCCCAGATCATTGTGGAACATTCCAGAACACTTTCGAATGTTGTGGAATGTTCGAAAACATTGTGGACTATTCGAAGCCTTTTATGCATGGATAGGGTTACTCATTGGTAGGAGTATAAAGCAAGATCCGTCGTGGATTCGAACGTCAGTTCAATCTCGTATAAGCTCCCTGAGCGAAGCCGAAAACCTCAGCTAGATGTAAATAAATATAACATATCTGTAAATATACAATGGTTGGAGCAAAATGGCGCATATCGGTTTGGAAAAGTTCAATTTAAGCTTCGTCTTTGTGAGAGTTGCAATTCTTTATTTTGACATATTGATTGAGAATAGGACTTGACAGGAGTGTGCAGCGTACAGGATTGTATCCGGATTTTAAAAAATTCGCGTGCTTTTTTAAAGCCTCGGTGTGCCCAATTTAAACAGACAGTTCTCAACCATGGGCTCGAATAGTTTATTTTTTATCAAATTGATAAAACAACATTGTTTAATTTTGGAGAAGAAATTCTTAATTCAGATCTTAAAAATAATCCCGTTAGATTTGGTTTTGAAACTCCTTTGGACAACAAAAAACTATGTTTTCTTCGTCAGGAAAATATGTTAACTTATTATCCTGACGAAGAAAACATAGTTTTTGAAACATGTCGATACTGTTAATTAAATAGTAGTGTACACAAAGTTATCTGTTTTCATTAAATCAGAAGTATTAGTTAAGATTATCGAGATAAAATAAATTTAATGTTTTTAGAAATGTGTGTACTTAACGAAAATATTATATAAGAAGAAACAGTGTTAATTGGAATATAAACGGCTCAAAACAACACACAAAAATTAATTATACAACCTTTATAACAAGCTTCTCCCGACGTGCGTTGTAGTTGGAAAATGTACACTGATATTTCGAAAAGCTCCCGCGGCCCAATTCCAACCCTAATTCGCAAAACTTACAACTTTACCTTTGTTGGAGGTTTTGGCACGGAAAGTTTCGGCGGCTGAAAACTGAAAGCTGTGTATTTCAAGTTGACCAATCGGCGGACAAAGAAAACCTCTCTCGAAATTCAAAGCCTTCCGCAACAACTAAATTATTTTCAGGTTTACTCTTGTTGAATTCGCCGAAGTTTAGCAATGCCATTTTGATCATAATACGATTGGATAATTTAATATTTATTTGATACTAACTTGAAGGGGAATTCCTGTTCTTCTCAAGGATAAGAAATTGTACTGAGTCTTACAATTATTAACGACTTTTACGATAACCTAAATAAAATCATCAAAATCAATGTTTTGTTTTGCTAATTTTTTTCCCACAAAACTGGACCAATTTTTAAGTTTTGTTAACTAACTGTGTTAGACAAAAATACTCTGTACGTTTTTTGTTGTTTTTTTTTTTTTTTAATACATTGAAAACATTGTCTGGTTTGCGTACTGAACGTCTGTTGATGACGTTCAAAACAGGTAATTTTAACGATTTTTGGAGTGTTTACTCTAAGAAGTAACTTGTCAGAAAAAGCAAAACGTACCGATACATTTGTCTTCGATATCTATATTTTATTTAAAAATTTCAGTTGTGGCAAAATCTAGAGAGAAAATTGAGGAAAACGTTTGTATGAACAGAACGCCGCCCAGTTTCCTCTTAACCCTAGATCACTAACCTTCGTCAAAACGACGACGCTGACTCGAAAAAAGTGGTTTAAATTTTGAGTGCGTCGTCGTACGCATTCCAAATTTCGGCTAATCTCAGTCGACCCGCAGCTCGCGCGGCGCACGGGTGTGTTTTTTGTGGAGGGGTCCTGTGTGCGCCGTTCCAGCCACCATGAGTCATCGAATCGATGAAGGTTAGTATTAACGTTATTCTTGCAGAATATAACAGCGATTTTGAATATGCCAAGAACCAGTAGTTCTACTTCTGCACATGAGACTGATCAAAGAGAAGATGCAGTTGGTCTTCCTATCGCCAAAAAAAGAAAAATTTGTGCAATTTGCCCTCCGCAAGGCGAAGAATGAAAAAGAATTGTTGCACCAAATCGTTGTGAGGTGAACACAAACTTAATATTTGTCACAAATGTATTAATTAATAGTTTTTTCTAAAACGATTCTTTCTTTTGTTGATTTTATTACTAAATTTTAATATTTTTTAAGTCTTTGTTTTTTAGTTAGCAAGATTTAAGCATTTAAAAAAACAAAATTGTTCGAATGAGTAAAAATTCTGGACTCAATTTAAAAATTTTCATAGTAATTAAAATGTGATTTTAGTAAATAAAAAACTTATAAACATGTTAAGAAATGATTATTGTAATAAATAAGTAAAACACATTCAAATATTTTATTCCATAAACCCTTAGAAGCCTCCCTTTTATACGGCGTAGCCGAAACGACGAAGGTTAGTAATAAGTGTTGTAAAATAAGGTTAGTGATCTAGGGTTAAGGGGACTGTTTTCGCGGCCTTTTTAAAACTTAAGTAAATCATTATTTTTTTAATCAAAAGATATAAAAAAATGTCTAATACTTTTTGATTGAAAAAATAATTATTCAATTTGGTTGAGTATTTTGGCTTCAAATCAAAATTAAGATAAGTATGAAAAGGGGCGCGCAGTCGTTCCTCTTAATCTTAAAATTAATGCTGTCACCCGAGAGAATCGCAGTTACCAAAAAAAAGAGTTCATTTTAAGGTTAAGTCCGAATCTGCTGTTGTCATCTTCCCCATTTCCCTTCCGTCACCACCACCTTCAGCCC
The DNA here is from genome assembly GCA_936435175.1 of Glyphotaelius pellucidus. Lineage (NCBI taxonomy): Eukaryota > Metazoa > Arthropoda > Insecta > Trichoptera > Limnephilidae > Glyphotaelius > Glyphotaelius pellucidus. The sequence goes on along the minus strand of OW386558.1, from coordinate 17,480,073 downwards.
CACAACGTACCTCAATTGGAGATGACATAGCCTCACTGCTTCCAAACTTATGGAACTCTCGTGCGTCATTAAAAAAAAAAAATTGAATAGTTAAAACGCATTAAAAAAGTAAGTCTTAGGCAACACGTCTTTTATATATACTAAAATAGAATTAAAATCAAGTGATCTCAATTTAACAATAATATTGATACTCTACGAAAAAGTTAACATAAAATACTAGGGTCAGTCAGAAAGTGATACCTCCTATTTTTTTAATTCCTTTAATCATCAAGAAATAATAAATGCAATTGAATGGGTTGAAAACCACACTATTGACAATTGATTTGTTACTTTTCAAAATAATCTCCGTCCATTTTTACCACTTTAATTCATCTTTTTCAAAGACAAATCCAGAACACCATCACCATAACTTTCCCCGCCGATCACACAGTTTTGAATTTTTAGTCCTTGGTGAGTTTGTGATGCCATTTCATTGATCACCTATTTGATTCAGATTTATAAAAATGATCCCATATTTCGTTTACGGTCACAACTCTTTCCAGAAACTAAGCGCTGCAAGTGTTGTGAAGCTATTGTTTTTCTTGTTTCTTTATTCTGGCCGGTTAACTTTCTTGGTACCCACTTTGCACAAATTGTTGTTGAATAATCAGCTGTCAAATAATCGTCATCACACTGTCTTTACTGAGGGAGAGAATGTGACATCTTTAGTTATCTGGGGTCACCACAAATGATGTCATTAGCTCGCGCAGTGTTGCGAGCAGTCACTGCGATGCCAGCCAGGGGTGTTTGTCCTTCAGATACAAATGGGCGTTTCACCTTCTGCAGTCAAGAATCAATCATTGAACGCTGTCTTATACGAACATCGATGTCGGTTATTTTGCAAGCGACTACAGTGCTGCCATCTGTAGACGCCAAAAGTTACTACTGCAGCAGATTGTAGAAGGTTTGAGAAATAGCACCAAATTCAAAAATTTCATTTAATATTTAAGTAGAAATAAATAGGAGGCATTACTTTTTGAATGACCCTCGTATAACATTAATAAATCATAAAACCCTCATAAACAAATTTGGGGCCGTAAATTTAGTGCTTACATTATCCATAATAGGGCTACGGGTGCTGACCTACAAATTACTTCACAGAAAAAAATCAACCACATACGGTTCACGCCACATAATAGATTACCCTAGATCCTAAATAAAAACAAACAAAATACTAAAAATATTCAACCTTAAAACATTAACGATAGTTAATCATCACACAAATATTTCATATATAAATTACGGTGGTAATTAATCTCAATCCAGAGCGTTTGGGCTAATGGGTCTATGATTCGTTTAGTTCTGAAACTCTGCAAAATTTATGATTTTCCTGACACATTTATCGGACACATGTGCGAATTAAAAATAACGTAAATAAATAAACGGACTTATCTTTTAATGGAGGCGTCTGCCTGAATGGTAAGTCAACTAGAAATAAAGCGATAAAAATTATGAAACTTTGGGAGTGTTATAAATTTACATAGCATTCATCTTGCTGATAAAATACATCATTTACAATCACAGGCACAAAATTTAAGAGTCGTTTGCACTGATTTCAACATTTTGGACAGATTCACGCGGAGAGTAATAAATATCTTCGGAGAAGCAAATAAGTTTACTTTAAATTATTTATTTTTTTATTAGAATAACTCTCTTTTGTAATAACTGTTAAGGTTTTTCCCATCAATGTAATATATCATTGAAGAAGAAGACTAATACTATTAAATCTAAACGAAAGTACGAAAAAGAACCAGGCACAGAAAAATAATAGGAATAAATTATGGTAAATAAACTCTTAATATATAAAAATGAATGTTTCTTTGTTGTTCGTTACGCGTTCCAAAACCAAAGATTTGATGTGCACATGCCCAGCAATGGTTTTTATATATACTGATGAGCTCTGGCGTTATGAATTTTTGATAACAAAATTGCAATAGATGGCGCGCGAGTTGTTTGAAAAATTAGTGTATCTCAGATAGTTTTGATGCAGGGAGGGAAGGAGCGGGGGGAAATCCAGGAGGTAGGTATGGGGAATGAAGGAGGAGTAGAGGATGCTGGAGGGGAAGGGGAGGCGGAGGGGGAACTGAGACGAATGGGAAAGGACACGCAGGGAGAAACAATTTATTTATTTAAGTGGCATTACAATGCGTGACGGGAACTCGCTAGTATAAAATAATTCCGAATTTGAAATATGAGATTGATAAAAATGACTTAAAAATACGTGTTTTCAGTGACCGAGTTGGTTGAAGCGCTTGTTCCAGTAATACGAGAGATCGTGGGTTCAAGTTCCACTTGCGACCGTAATCTTTTTATTTTTCTCTGTCTTGTTCTTTTTCATATAGTCGTTTTGTATTATTTGTATTATATATTCTTCTTAAATGATATTATTAATTATTTATTTATTGCTCATTCTGCAGATGGCGCCTATTAAATTCTCCTTGAAAAAAAAACATTTTCACAAGTTACGCTCTAAAATATTAATGAGATGTTCGAAAGAATTCAAAATCTACTTTCACAGACAGCGATCGTTCAATTATTTTAGGGAGAAACACTTTTAATAAATTATGCTTTAAAATATTAAGAGGAACATGAATAAATAGTTTTGTTAATAAACAAGCTCACGTTTTTAAAGAAATACTGTTACTCATTCCGATTTTGTATTCGTTAGCTTTTCTTAAAAGAATTGAGCTTTTTAATGGACAAAACTATTTATTTCGTATGTACGTGTGTAAACTTTAAATTCATTTTAATTTTTTAAAGCATAACTTGCAAAAAGTGGTTTAACCTAAAATAATTAAACATGCGCCATCGAAGCCTCGAAGGAGCAAATTATGAATTCTTTTAAGTATCATCTTAAGATCAATTTATTGTTTGAGTATTTACAATAGTACATTAGTACACAATATGTAATGCGAATATGAATGAATAGTTTTATCCGTATAAAATTCAACTTTTCGAGAAAAGCACAAATGGAAGATTGTATTGTTGATTGAACCCAATTTTGTATTTGCTCCACCTTTTCAAATTGGGAGGCCGGAATGGGTACTGCCGCCCTGGGAACCTATTGGATAACCAACACCTCTGCCGTAGGTCACTCCAAGTGGTTCGCTACATTTGGTGATTTAGCAGGGGTTCCCGGGTTTGTGGGGTGAGGTTTGTCTAGGCCTTGGAGGCAGATGACCAGGACACTGAACCCCAGACTTCTACCCACCCCTTAAACCCTTTTCCTTCCTAGAACTCCCCTTTCCTCCTTTTCCCTAAAAAAAACCCTCCACTTAGCGTCCCCAAGGATGACATAGGCTCGGAGGGAGATTATTTTCCTCAGGGCCTCCTGTGTGGAGCTCACATAAAAAATAAAAAAAACCTGTGAAAGATGCTTTATTACTAAAATAATTAATTTGCGTCATATTTGAAAGAATAAATTATAACTTAGTTGCATTGTACTCACAAAAAACAAGACACAAACATATATAACCGTAGGAATACAATCATAAAACTTCAATTCGAAACGTCTGCCCACCAGCTGCACGACACGCCGGATCGGCAGAGAATGGCTGAGAAAATCACCTCGCACCACAGTGAGATGGATTCACTCCTAGACACACTGACCCCCAGATTCCTACTCACCCCTCATAACCTTTTCATCCCCAGAACTTTCTCTTTTTCTTTTTTTTAAAATATCCTCCCAACAGCACCCCAAAAATGTCAGAAGTATACAAGAGGGAGGGAAAAAAAATAATAAAAAAGAAAATAAATAAAAAAAACACGCATTAATTTTCACAGTTCATTGTTATAAAAAAAATACCACACGTTTACAAACACTTTGAGAAATTGGTTTACCGTCCCTGGGCCTAATTAATCTCGCCAGACAATTTAATAGTTCAGGGAGATGGGTACAGTAAATCAAAACTAGTTTGACGTGAACAGAGGGTTCGTGGTTGACTTTCAAGTTGGAATTGAGATGCCTCAAGAAGTTGCTAACAGTTATTATTGTAATGATCTCCCAGCAGTTATCTTACGGAAAGTTTTGGTAAAGGGTCAACCTTAAAACAGGAGATAGGAACCTTATCAAAACTGTACCTTTATTATTCACTGGAGAAGATTGGATAATTTAAATTTATGATTTAATTTTAATTTATGATACAGGTAGAAGCTCCGCAACAATTAACACTTAGAAAGTTTTGAAAGTGTTTTGAATTCACACAAACAGGTTTGTCAATTATTCATCAATATTGGCCATTTTTTATAGAAGTTGTGTATTATACTTTTTTGTGTGAATACTGCACAAGAGCCCTGACTGTCTGGAGTCAATGAGACAATGGTATTCCCAATCGGGGTATGCTGTTTGGTTGTAAGCAGTGGCTAATGATTAAGTATATTTGCCGCACGTTTCAGAGTGGAAGATTCTTGGCAGATTTTATAGATTTTTGGCATGCTGTAAGATCATCATTAAGAATTGAAACATCGCTTGAAATGACTTTAGGTATGTTTTTGTGACCAACTCTGAATTGCCAGGCATTTCCCGACCCCCTCTTTCCATTTTATTCCCCTCCCTACAGCCTTCAGCCTCACAATATACCCCAATTGAGGATGCCATGGTGTAATGTATTAAAAAAGCTTTCAAGTGACGTCGTTAGATGTCAGCAGGGAAGTGCTTCTCACGATGGCCGGCAGGGGTATCTATGTAGAAGGGCACTAGCGAGACAAGCTCCGATGAGCGAGTCGCTAGATCTCTTTTCCCTCTCGTGTGGATAAGCCGGCTGGCTTGCAGCATTATTATTGTAAAAAACGTAAACTATAATAATATTATTTGAGAAGTCCCCCACAGAACTAATGTTGTTGAGTAAGTATAAAAAAATACCCAATATTGCACATAGTCTCACTGACTCCAGATGGGAGCAAGTGGGACTCTTGTGCGATATTCACGTAAAATTAAATTAAACAGATAATCTAATTGTTTGTAGCAGCAAAATTACACAGGTTGCGGCGTTGATTGTAGTTCAATGTGCAAACTATCTGCGCACAGCAATAGTCAGCATTATAATAAATTTGACTCTTGAAAGGCGCCGTATCCGAGCTCAAAAAAAAGAAGATGTAGAGATATGTAATTACGAAGAGAATGATGGAGAGAGCGCGCTAATATTTCAAAAGATAAAATTGAAGCGAAAATTGTGAAAATGTTTAATTATACACGACTCGTTTAGATTAGAGCAAAAATCTTATGGTGGTTGTCTAAAACAACATTCAAAGAAACACTGTCAATTTTTTCATACATATAACTTGTGAAATAATAGAGACAGGCTTAAAAATAAAAATTTTCGGAGCGTACTGTGTGATTTTTTTCTATCGAGGGAATTTCATATAATTTGCATTTCGGCGTGGGGATTGTATAGATATTATCATAAAAAATAACATATTTTTTTAAGAGCTTAAAACGTCAAATGTTCAAGGGAGATATGCAAGAAATCGGTAGAAATTCGGGAAGCGGCGACTTAAAATCTAATTATAAAACATGACTAAAGCCATTTCAAGCAACTTTTCAACTACAAATAGTGATCATACACGAGGACAATACCGACAGTGATTCAGAAACTTACCGCAAACATAGCAGAATTTATTTTACGTTAAATAGATGTGAAAAAACACAAATTTTGATTTGTAAATTCTGCAACAAATATTTCATAAGAAATAATAATTGAACATTGTGTTAAACTCGCGAAAAGACGAGAATTAAAGTTGTTAGATCGTTAAAGTGTAGTCAATTGTGACAATATCAGAATCGTAGGTGTATTACAACCGCCTAATATTTTTATCACACATTTGAGTATCTAAAATACGAAGATAAACGAGGGTACGAAACGAGGTTCACAAAATGTAATATATCACACAGGCACTAGCATAATGTGCCACCCCTCTTTTCAGTAAGCTCTCAACAAAGTTTTCTGAATAAAAGCCTGTATTCGTGTGTAATACCAAAACCATCCCGAGCCAAGCCAGGACAATGGATCCAATCGGCCTCGTATTTCTTTGCGATACAAGATATATATATATATATTTTTTATTTATTAAGGAGAAAATACAGATACAGATGTTAATTGATAAGAATATACAAGACAACAACTAGAGAACTCACCTGCATCCAAACTATTTCTCACGAATCGACTTTAACAGTAGATAAAAACATGTACAAATATTTTTACGTATAAACAGGGAAAAACATAAGAATATTATTTTACAAATAGAGAGATGAGAGAAATGCGCAATATCCTTACAAAAGTTTAAAAACTATTTTGGAGAAATTGAAATGGTAAGACAAGAAAAAAAATAATAACAAAATACATAAATAGAAAAAAGTAATGTTATACAGAATTTAAAAGAAAGAAAAGTACTTAAAATCATAAACGAAGTATGTCTAAAAGAAAATAACTTAGAATTATAAACGAAGTATGTCTAAGTTGTTGTATTTTGCAGGATAACAGCCTTCGATTTTCTAGTAAAAGTACTGTATGTATCAAAAAATATGTCGGAATCCTTGAGGTTTTGATTTTGATTAAACGATTCGCACATTTTTCTGATTGGATCCCTGACACCAGCATTTGTACAGAAAAAGTCATTAAACCTTGTTACTCTGGGTGGTATTTTGAAGTTTATTAGTTTCAGTAGGTCAGGACAGTCAATAACGTTGTTGCAGATTTTATATAGAGTCGTGAGGTCAAAGTATGTTCGCCGGTTAGATAGAGTGGGGACGTTATAATTCATATATTTATGTTATAAGCCATTCTGCCTCATATGGTAAACTACTTAATTAAAACATTTTTTAACGATTTTCAGAATAGAAGATACTCCCAGAATTACACTTTCCCGTTTCAACAGAATTCAGTATTTTTTTTATCCTCTGTCAGTTTCATGCCTGGGTGCCGTACACCAGGGCAAGTGACAGCATTCCATTGTAAGGTGTTGGTTTTGCTTCTTTGGACAATTTTTGTTTAGTGCTAATAAGTTCAGTCCTGCATGAATAGAGTTTTCTGCGTTTACCCTACTTTTAATATCTCCATCAGCCTTTCCATCTCTCGTAAAAATACTTCTCGAATACACAAATTCATCCACCTGCTCCAAGAGTTGATCATTCACAACTATTGGCACAATGTTTTCGAACTCAAAATCGAAACATTGCATAAAATGGCTGTAGCCGTGTTGGTGACCAGACCTGAAGTGACAGGTACTTTCCTATCTTTTTCCACACCATCTATTTTAAGTTTCCACTACCCTCTGCCTCACAATATATCCCAAGCCCCACTGGTCCCAAACGGTTGGGAGCAGTTAGCGATTTTAGTATTCACATTTATGGAACGGCGATGGTACAAAAAGGTAATAAACATACGTTCCTTATCACAATATTGATGCAGCTCTTTTTAACATATTTAATAACGGTGAAACAAAAGATAAAATTCGCAATGCACGTATGTCTGTGTCCCACAAAGAGAAAAAGTAGTTATTTGGAGGAAACAGACATACGTACATTGTGTGTCTGATCTTTTGTCTCACCATTATGTAATATGTAAAAGAGGGCTGCAGCATTTTTGTGATAAGGAACGTATGTTTATGTGCATGTCTTTTTAATCGTCGCCGTTCTGTAAGCTTGAGAATACTAAAAGCGCCTATTGGGATTCTTGTGCGTTCAAAGCAAATAATGATGATTTGATTCGATTCAATGTCTAGGCCTGACTTGAGGGTTTCGATTATATCCGAGCTTCAGTGCTGAAATTCAAAGTCCGAACTCTTTCAGCAGGCTGTAAATCGTCCCTTAAGATTTATGCCCCTAAAACGGGTTCGGATCTCCGCTATATTTTTTCGTTTCAACCCCCTCTTGGGCAGACTAAGCAAATCAACAGACCTTCCATGGAACCCATTAATCTCGGGGTGACCACAAACCGATCAACTGACAAACTAAGGTGGAACTTTTAAATACATTTATTTACTTGGTCCGAGGATGTTAGTCCCGACCGAAAACATTATTATTCATTTGAACGCGAAAGTTATCGATGGCAGGTGAACATTTTTGTCCATGGAAAGTAATTGTTTACTTAGTATATTAAATACAATATGAATAAGACCACAGATTTATTAAGCTGTGCGTGGTCTGCTAGTTTCGCTAATAACTACCAAGGTGATCAACTAACAATAAAAAAACAGTTATTAAACTTAACTACTGAGACCTCGATATTCTGTCAGAGAGTCAGAATCTTTCCGCTTCGCAATCCAAATAAAAGGAATATTTCTGAACGTATCCGAAAATTGAAAACTTGTTTTTGAAGGGTGATGACACACGCTTTTAAATTTTATTATCTACATACATAAAAATCAAAATGTGTTTGGGGATAGTGTCTATGTATTGCTATATTAAGCATAGGAAATGTTTGAAATTTTCAAAATACCTTCTTTAAGCCCCCACAAAGGTTTCTGCATTATTACAATAACATGAAAGTACATCTGAAAAGTTTTTTAATCATAACAAAAATCCTTTCAAAACTGTAAAAAAATTGAAAATGACATTTTGCAAAACAATGATTATTGAATCAACATTCAATTTTCAAAACTTTTTAAGTTAATGAATTAATTTGAAGTCATCATCATCACTCTTCGCTCAACAACCACTGGTGGGTCTTGGCCTCCTTAAGAATCTTCCTCCACTCATCTCGGTTTTGGGCCAGTTCTCTACAGTTTAGAAGCTCCAAGGTATATCTTTGAGGACGTTGTCGCTCCATCTTAATCTTGTACTTCCCAGGCTTCTTCGCCCTATCGGTCTCGAGTTCAGCAGGGGCTTTGGTGCTTGATGCTCGGTCATTCTCTCCACATGACCCAGCCACCGAAGTCTTCCCAGTTTTATAAATTTTGTGATGGTAAGCTCCTTAAACAGAGAATATAGCTCATTGTTGTAAGTACTTACTCGTATATAATAATATGAATTGAATGAAGAATTATAGGTATTTTAAATAGATATCTATGTTAGGTACCAAATTTGATTGATTGTTCTTATAACATACAAAAACGAATATTTGTAATATATGAAAAATGAAGATTTGAATAAAAAAATTGTAAGAGGTGGCACGTGAGCTGTTTGAAAACTGAATGTACTGGGCTGAATATATGGGACGCGGGAGGGGAAGGAGACGTGGGAGAGGAACGGGGAAGCACGGTAAAGGACATGCAAGGAGAAACAATTTATTTCTTTGAATATGGCATTGCAACGCATGCCAGGAGGAACCAGCTAGTTAGAAATAAAGGTTTGAAATATTAAAAATTTTAATCCAAGCATAAAAAGTTTTGAAAATGATTAACTACGGAAAAACTATGGAAATTAATAAATACGGCCCAGGTATTTAAATAAAATCATGGTTTCCCGATTAAACCCGGGTAAGAAGAGTGGTACCTGCCTTGATGCGTTTGCTAAACTCTTACCTTAGACGAGATTTTCATTCCTTTGAGCAGTGGACAGCAAAATACTCTTATACCCCTATATTTAAGAATCCGGGTCCAATCTCTTAAGGACTCCCTGGGGCCGAGGTACCTAAATATTAAATCATTTTCTTTCTTATTTCAGACGAACTTTTTTTTTAAACAGGCAAATCACCATAAAAAGAGTTCTTTGTGAGGCATACTTTTTAATACTCAAAAAGATCCCTTTCATTATTTTTTAAACCTACTTATTTGTAATAGTTTTGAAACCAGTGAGTTACGTTGTTACGAAAAAAAAATAAAAAGAGAGCGCAGTTCACATGCGGTAGAGGTGAAACCTTCAGAAAACTAAACTTCGAGAGAATGACACGAATGCAGAGCATCGGCAGTAGGATAGGTAACACAATCTCAACCAATAGGAGCCTTGAAAAGATAGTTCATCTTCAAAGCGGCCAATGCGCGCACTTGGACCGTTGTATACAACAACTCGGTTAAGGAAAGAGTGAAATTAATAGTTTGCAATATTCAAAAAGAAAGCCAAAATATTTAAAAAAATCACCGAAGAACGCTACCACGTGTAAAAATTTCGTTATTTTTTACGACGATTGTGTTTTGCTTTCCGACGGATTTATTAAAACGTTGTTTTATCTGTATAAAAGACAACTTGTTAGAGCGCAACGCTTCGTAAGTATTGTACGTAAGTAAAGTTTCATTCTATCTCATTCTCTCGCAGGCCAAATCCTGTAGATGCATAATTTTTTTCCCTTTTTAGTGTCGCTCGTTTCCGTTTCATCGAGTTTTAAATAACGATGCTAAAGTTTTCACTTCAAAAATTTGTATTTGCAAAAAAATATTAAGAAATGTTGAGCTAATTATACGTATATATTACTTGTTCCTTTTGTGTCTCTTTAAGTCTCTTACATCTGCGTCGACCATAAACGAGGTAGTGTTGAAGTAGACATTTTCGTCGATTAAACGGGTTAATAAAAAATGTTTGAGTGGACAAAAACGCCAGCAAAGTGGTTTCAGTTCACGTTCTAGCTAAATCTTCTAGAATTGCAAAAGTAACATTTTTCGCTTATAATGATAGTAGCAGGAGTTTTTTTGAAGTGAAAACCTTAATGAGATCATTTAAAAATAAATGATTATTTTTTATGTATCATTTCCGTGTTCTTTTATATAGTTAGCTATCTCCAATATATTTTATACAAATCGGCTTCTGTTTATATCGGAAACTTACTTGCAACTCAACTCAGATATTAAAAACGATGAGCACTCAACAAAAAAGATTTTTCAAAATATTTTTTTAAAAGCAATGATTTTTTATGGTTTTCTAAATATTGATACAAAATATTTCAATTCCTGCAAAAGATGAATAAAAAAGACGAACGATTATCATTTTGCTTGCAAAGGGAAAATATAAAATCCAAGAAACAGATGAATTTTAAATTCAAGAAATTGCGAAATTGAAATGGGATATCCGAAAATGGAGATTTTTTGCATAGCTATATATTCATTTCTTTTTGATGAAAAACATGCTGTCCTGACAAAAAACTCCCCAGTGGCGGTGGGTGATTTTTTATCCAAGAGGGTAAATGTTGAAAAAAAAGTTATTATTCAGAATCTCTTTCGACCTTAGGTGAACTTCCATTATTCATCTTCTTTAATGTTTTTCAACTACGACAAATATTTATTTTTAAACTGAAGCTATTTTAGATTGAAGATAAATTTCTTTTTTATCAAAACAATAATTGATGTATATTAGAATCCATCACGGCGTTAAAAAACGTATTAAAGTAAACTTGGTGGATCGTGAAACAGCTTGAATATATTTCAACTACTTTGCTATACGTAAAGGTTAAACAGAGATGCTTAGAATCTTCACAGTGTATGTTATAAACTTGGTTTGAGATTTTGACGGCGAAGAGCAACATGTTAAATGATTTTTGTGGAGTTGTGCCATGTACAGCTTCCTCTATTTTTCAACGTATTGAAAAGCCTTGGTGTGTACATCATCACGGCAGATGATTGCACGATGACACCACAATCAAAATCAGTTTCAATCACTATCAGCTAACAAACCACGAAACTTTCCATATTCCGTTCCAAAGAACAAACTTTACCTTCTCAAAACCCCTTGTGCGAATATGTCGACTGTATTATAACATTTGCTGTAGTGATAAGCATCTGGACATATTTTCGATAGCCTCTAGAACTTTACTAAATATCTCGAATATTGTTTTCTCTTGATTTCACTTGACCCAAACTTTATTGCCTCTTGTTTTTGTTCTACATACATGCCTCTTGTTTTCATTTTACAAACATGTTTATTGTTTTATTCTTACATAATGTATTGGTGTGCACAGTGGAAAGTTGGTATTTATTATTTATATTCATTTATCATTTTTAAATTTTTTTAAAAAATTTAATTAAAATTAAATTTGATAATGTTTTTATCAAGTTCTGCGAGCATTTAAGAATGTATTTTTGTTACAGCTGTTTCGGTTTACAAGACCATTTCCAAACTGTGGTTGAACCACTTTGAGACGACGTATTAATACGAATCTAAATGTAATGATAATGAATCGAATCTTGAATTGAATCATAATGGAGTATGTAAAGTCTCAATTTAATTTCTCAGCAAATTGGTTTAACCGGTAATAAATCAATTAATACACCTTTAGATTTGGTATGTTCTTAGGTTTTCACTGCCAAAAGTATTTTTGTTATTTGTTTTTGGGGTGTTATGCCGTGTTTCGCTACCTCCTTCTTTAGCCAACGTTTCGGACGCTGTAACGCTGTCCGAAACGTTGGCTAAAGAAGGAGGTAGCGAAACACGGCATAACACCCCAAAAACAAATAACCTTTAGATTTGTGTAAATATATTGTCTCAAAGTGGTTCAACCACAGATAGAAAATGCTCTTGTAAACCGAAACAGCTGTAACAAAAATACATTCTAAAATAATTGCAGAACTTGATAATAACAAAATTAAATGGAGTTCTACGAATTAAACATAAAAAACAATTAATAATTTGTTTTGTGATAACCACGATCTGTTGTGTATATTAATGAATTTCAGAAATACCTTGATGATGTTCGAAGCGCAACCAATCATGGTTATTATTGTGTTTGTTGTAGATAATTATTAGAATACATTGTAATAGATACGTTGCAGAATTTAAGCAAAGAAAAGAACCTTAAGTGACTGATTTTCTTAAGTGAAATGCTTGTTTACTGCGGTGGTTAGTTGTATGATATCAGCCAATTTTACTAGATTTTATTTCAAATTAAAGAAAGCTAACTTTTTACACGAAAGTTCCATAGGTCATTTTGGAAATGAAGTTCCTATCTAGTTCCTTTGACCTAGAAAGTCTAAATTTCTTGATATCAGAACTTACCAATCGACAGAATTTTGTACATCGTCCTAACAAGCTCTTTTTATCTTATTTAACATTAATTCCCTAGCACTAAAAATTTAAAGAACTAAAAAAACTATCGCAAATCGTAAACAAAATTTCCGTCAGTGCTAAAACATCTGTACAATAGTTGTTATTGATATGAAGAAATCGTGAAAATTATTATCCGGTTTTTTGCGTGTTTTTATGAAAATAATCACTTGTCATCATAAATTATTCTGATGTAATTTTCGCCAATGCCAGTTTATTGCGTAGTTATGATTTTACAAGCGTCTGATTTATTTGGCAGATTTTTCATCTTATAAAAAAGCGAAAGAAATTTTATTTAAATCCATTACCGAGCTCCGTAAAAACTGCTTCAATGTTTATATTAAGCGATGGAATTATAATGTGATGAATCTTAATGAAAACAGAATATTTCTTTAGCATTTTTCAAAATAAACATATCAAAATGCTGACAGTTACTGATTTCGTGTTGATTTCGCCCCGGTCGTTTATTTATTTGGGACTTATGGAGTCGGAATCGTTAATGGAAGATCATTAATATCATGAAAAATAAAATAAGCGCGAATAACTTTTTAAATCAAGCCCAAGAAGGAGGCCTTGAGGAACACCCCATGGTCTGAGGTCTAGATCGTATTTAGGGGTTATGAACAGAGACATTCTATGGTGAGGCTTAAATGTAACCTTTTTTCGAAATTATTTACCATACATACTTTAATAATGCATTTTATTCTGATTAAGATATATTATTTTTGACATAGAATACTCTGGATTGCCTAGGCATTGTATAAATGCGTCATTTGACACGCTGTTACTATCATCACTGTTTTTTTTAATTGCCAAATAAAAGTTGGGTTGGGTAGATTTTTCCGCGGAATTTTTATTAATTTATTTATTTTATTTTATTTGTTAGCGTTATAAACAGTCATTACAAGTTCATATACAACAGTGTTAGAGATAGTCATATCATTGACCAATAAAATAACGATATAAAAATTTGAGACCATAATAAAAAGAAAAACAAACAAAACAATATATGTATGTAATATAAACAGTTCTGAAAAAGTGATTTTGTAAAAATGAAGTAATTTTGTAAAATGCTAAGAAGTAATGAAAAAACACCGAGTAATTTGTATTTTTCACTTTGCCCGATGTCTCTTCGCGTTATTACTGACATTTTGATGTTCGTATCGTGGGAATGCATAAGGAACAAATAATATCTTTGTTACCTTACTCGTTTTACTAATTTTATGAAAATCTAAAGATTTTTGACTTGTTCTATACATATTAGGATTCACGAAATTGGAATGGCTCTGCTGTTCAGGATACGGATACGGCAAGATTTGTAGAGAATACATTTTCAATTTGAGAGATTTGATTCAATTATGAGTAACACCGCCTCGAAAACCATTTACTGGATAACTAACACTTCTGTGACCGGGCACCCCAAATAGTTTGTAACGTTAATACCTTGGCAGGGGTGCCGGGTTCACGAAGTTAGGTTTGTACAGATCTTGGCGGCGAATGCGTCAGCTTAAAAAGATTTTTTCCACACATCATCCCTAAAAATAGAACTGGGAAAGGAGGGTTGAAGATTCATGATTCTTCATAAATGGCAAGGAAGAAAATGGCGATCTTTGGACAAGAGGAACTGCTGAAAACCCCTTTTGTTTTAAAGAGTTTTATTTCATAATGTACATTTATTAATTAATTTTGTTTGTTTGTTATCGGTTTCGACGCATTCGTGTCATTCACTAGCGTTCTTAAAACTATCTTTAAAATTATACGAGTACAGAAATGATTACGTATTATTAGGTGTAGTGGGAGTGCACGTGAGTGTATAACACGGAAACATGGTCAACAATAGTGACTTACAGGGTGTTATTATTTTGTTAACGCAACTCAAAATACATAATATTTGAATGTTTAAACATACTTTTTTTATTTGTTGAAGCTAAGGCCTGGAGCTAATATGCGATTAGAAAATTCAGAAAAATTTCAACCACTCAATTAAAAAGAAACTATTAAAAAAAATTGCAAAAGGGTTTATTTATTGTGGAAATAATAACGCCAAAATATTTTAAAAAAACTTCTTCATACATGCGACTTGTAGTCGAGTCAAGTTGAGTAGACTAAATGTCAGTTCCGTATTATCTTGACTCCTCCCACCGCCCCCCTCCTTACAAACCTTTAAAATAAACAAAAATAATTTATTTTTATGAAAAACAAATACCTTTGTATTACACCACTATTTTATTAACAATATCAACATGTTTCGAAAACTATGTTTTCTTCGTCAGGATAATAAGTCAATAATAAATAACAAAAGACAAACAAGTATAGACTAATTAGAACATAGACAAAATATTAGAAAGGAGAGGTGATTAATTACCTAAAATATATCATAAAAAACAATTATATAAAATAAAATATAAAAATTATTTTAGAATAGGTAAAAAATTACATTAACATAATAAAAAATCTTTTAAAAGGAAAACAAGAAGTCTAAATAACAAAATAAATTATTATAAGTATAAGTATTAATACGAAAATAAATTTAAAAGATGGCTATTTTTAAAAAACGTTTGGTTATTTATAATATTTAATTTACTATTAACACTTTTTCTAATTTCTAAAATTTCTAAATTATCTAATTGTATACCCGTTGTGTTAGTGTGTAAAATTTTTAAACAAATTTTTAAATTTTTTACCTATTCTAAAATAATTTTTATATTTTATTTTATAAAATTGTTTTTTATGATATATTTTAGGTAATTAATCACCTCTCCTTTCTAATATTTTGTCTATGTTCTAATTAGTCTATACTTGTTTGTCTTTTGTTATTTATTATTGACTTATTATCCTGACGAAGAAAACATAGTTTTCGAAACATGTTGATATTGTTAATAAAATAGTGGTGTAATACAAAGGTATTTGTTTTTCATAAAATTAATGATGACACCCCAAAGAAAATATGCCTTTTTTGAAGAAAAAATAATTTATTTAACAAAATAAAAGCATCCCATAAGTCACTATTGTCGACCATGTTTCCATGTTATGTTATGACTCTCCCCACCGCAATCCCCCTCTCCACAAATCCCCACTCTCACAAACCCCACCTAATAATATCTAAACAATTCCGTACTTTATATAGATACAATCATGTAACAAATGTTCATTGTGAAAAATTCTTCAAATCAAAATGTCTAGAAATCGTTAGATTCATGATTAATATAAGAACTATAAGAAAAAAATCCTTGTCACCCTTTTGTCAATAGAATCAAATAATGATGTGTTTGTATACTATATAATATGTTTTTGTATACTTTACAATCTATTGACAAATAAATGTTTTTATCATTATTATTATAAGGACTAGGAGGAAAAATCATGAGTGGATTGAAATCGTGGGATAATTACTACAACTAGTAAACTCCGATGTCAGCTTAGTTAGGAAATTGAATTATAAGATGGTAGTCAATCTGATAAACTGGTCGTTGTACTGATAAAAATACATAAAGGCGAAAAATTATCTGTGTCCTATGGCGTACACATTAATTCACTATGTGCAATGAATATTGGAGGTAATATAATATCATTTGCCGATTACACTGTCTTAATATTTGAAGATGAGACATGGCAATCAGACAAAATACACACAATCAAAAAATTATCTGTGTCCTTTGGTATACCTCAAGGCAGTATACTAGGACCAATTTTATATCTTATATTTTTGCTGTAAAAGCCCGTACTACGGTAAATCTTAAGATTTTCCAGTAAATCCTAAGATTTACCAACTTTTAATGGCAAAAGTACGTTAGTAAATTCTAAGATTTACTAGTTAAATCTAAAATTTACCAATTTGTGGACTTTTATTTTTACTTTTAGTAAAATATACGTTAACTCACTATGTGCCACGAATATTGGAGGTAAGATATTATCATTTGCCGATGTCACTATCTTAATATTCAAAGATGATACATGGCAATCAGTTATTACCAAACTAATAATATAAAATAATAAGATTAAATCGTAGATTTGTGTGTTGGAAATCGTAATACTTATATTTTGGAAATGAGAAAATGGCTTATAATTTTTTAACAAAAATGAAATGATAAACTTATTTGTTACACACAAAAAAATACGAGTGTGGCTTAGACCACACGAATGAAGTAAAACTTCTTTGAGAGGAAGAGAGAAATAAAATTTGCGCGCGCACTGATCTCTTTTGCTCCTACAGTGCGATACAGACAATAGGCCTGCACTGTGTCTTAGATATACGAAACGTAACTGACTATGAGAGAGAGAAAGAAAATGTGTGATCGCACCTCTCTCTCTTGCCCCAACAGTAATATACGAAATGTGACTCTCTCTCTTTCTATCTTCACTAACTTATATCTCCCTCTCAACTTCCGTTCGCCTCGCCCGACACTTTTCGTAACTCTCTCGTCACGCATTCACCAGCTTACTCCCCAAGTCAAGCGTGCGCAAAGAAGTTTTACTTCAAAAATGTAACGAAAGCAACATCAACATTTCCACAAATTCAATTGCCTAATTGAAACTCGGAAAAAACATTTGTGGTATCTTGAGTAACCTTAATATAGAATTAAACGGCACAGTTTTTGAAGATGCAGACGAAAAACATTTTCAAATAACTTGATGATTCCAATGCGTCAATTTTAAGCGGCTTTTCAGTTTGTAGCGTTATAGACGAGGAAATAAAGATTTGCTTTTAGTGTGTAACTGAAAACGCCGACTTCGGAGTTTACCTAGTTGTAGTAATAATTACCTTACGAAATGATTTTATTTTTATGCTGTTTGATTTGTTTTAAAAACTGGCTACATAGCTCTCCTTTATGACGTCCATGAAAGAATAATATATAAACATTCGTTTATCATCACAAACACGGCTTCCTGATTATCAATACAGTCGAAAATTAAATTTATTAGCAGTAGATAAGACCGCAGCGGTTGATATCAATGATAATTACAACACGATAACGGTGCGACGGTAGCCCGGTAAAGATAAAAATGGAATATGAAAAAAATACACTTCAAAACAGCCTTTGTGAGCTACCACATTTAGTACAAATATTGTTTTATGTAGCATCGACCTTTACGGTAATAAAAAAAACACCATAATCAGAACACGACCACTGAGGAAAATTAAATAACCAGGCTCCGTGTTTCACGTCACGTGAACGTTGTTTATATTAAACTAGCGAGTTTCCGGCATGGGTTGCTTTGCCGCTTAGTAAATAAATTGTTCTTGTAATTGTTAGTAAATAAATTTCTCCCTGCGTGTCCTTTCCCATTCTTCCCGTTCCCCTTCCGCCTCTCTTCCTCTCTCCACTCCCGCTTTCCCCGTCCCGCCAACCTTCTTCCCGAGTTTCCCTCCCTCCTCCCGCATTTCATACATTCATTCCCGGTACGTTCAGTTTTTAAACAGCTCGCTCTTTATTGCAATTTTTTATACAAATTTTATAATGCCAGAGCTCATCAGTGTATGTAGAAACCTTCGCGGGCGTACTCACAATAACTCGCCAAAGTTTCATTGCGATCGGATGAGCGGTTTAGCCACGCATAATTTCATGACACCAGAGATAAATAGAAACCATCGCGGGCATGCGCACATCAATCCCCAAAATTTGATGATTGGTTAGCAATGCACAATTACATTGACACCAGAGCTCACTAATGTTTATAGAAACCATCGCTGGCACATCAAATACCCAAAGATTAACCGCAATCGGATGAATGGTTTGACAACGCACAAACATCTCATGCATTTATATAAACATACCCAAGAAATCATACACTTTTGATTTTTACATATAAAGATAATAAAGTAATTCAAATTAATAAACAATGTGAACCTTTTTTCAACCAATTCAACGGGAATTCTAAAGTTTTTTTTAAATATTTTTATTTTTATTTTGAAGTGAAAACTTCTTTAGCACCGTTTTGATTTTAAACTCGATGAAACGAAAAAGAGTCACTGAAAAACACATTCCTCTATAGGATTTAACCTGCGAGAGAATGATATAGATAATCGGTCTTCTCTTTGTGCGGTGCTGCGTACCCTATCGGTCTCCTCTTTGCGCGGTTCTTTGTTGCCTCCCAACTCTTGTCTAATTTAGTTTTCTGAAGGTTTAGCTTCTGCCGCGTGTGAACTGCACACACTTTTTTATATTAGTTCCCCACAGATGGCCCTGAGGAAAAACAATTCCCCAAGGACCTATATCATCCATGGAGATGCTGTATAGAGGGTTTTTTTAAGGGAAGGAGAGAAAGTTCAGGGAACGAAAAAGGTATGAGAGGTGTGAGGTCGGTATCTGGGGGTCAGTGTGTCCAAGATTGAATCCATCCCTCCCATCGCATCGCAAGGATGGAGGGATGGATTAAAAAAAACGGATTTATTATGGATTAAAAAAAACATTTTTAACCCCAAGTGGTTCGCTACGTTTGGTGATTTAGCAGGGGTGCCCGGGTTCATGGGGTGAGGTTTGTCTAGGTCTTGGAGGCGGATGACCAGGACACACTGAAACTCACCTCACTCCCTTCCTTAAAAAAAAACCCTTCAAACTACATCCCCAAAGATAACAAAGGTGTGGAGTTCATGTAAAAAAAAAAAAAAATTAAAATCATGGTTTTTTTAGTATATGTATTTATTTTAATAAGTAATTATACTTAGGCATGTATAATTTTATAAATAGTCAAAACATATCGCACCTCTAGAACGACACAGCCACAATGTTTTGAGTAAATCGCATTTGCGGTTTTCAATTTTCTTTACGTCTTTGTCTTAATAGAAATCTGGATGATGCGTAAATTATTAATACATATGCTTTTTGAACTATGATTTTGATAACCATATTTTAATAATGTCAGTTATGTTCCAGATATTTTGAAAATATTTGAAATCACAATGC
This sequence comes from Glyphotaelius pellucidus, assembly GCA_936435175.1. Classification (NCBI taxonomy): domain Eukaryota; kingdom Metazoa; phylum Arthropoda; class Insecta; order Trichoptera; family Limnephilidae; genus Glyphotaelius; species Glyphotaelius pellucidus. Next base: position 17,460,225 of record OW386558.1, on the reverse strand, counting down.
TGCTAAATTGGCTCATCATTGGTCATCTTTGGGGATGTTGTGTGGAGGGATTTTTTTAAGGAAAGGAAATGGAGGAGAATTCTGGGAAGGAAAAGGGTTTAAGGGGTGGGTAGGAATCTGAGGTTCAGTGTGTCCTGGTCATCCGCCTCCAAGACCTAGACAAACCTTACTCCATGAACCCGGGCACCCTGCTAAATCATCAAACGTGGTGAACCACTTGGGGTGACCTATGACAGAGGTGTTGATTATCCAATAGAGGTTCCCGGGGCGCGGTACCCAATTCCGCCTCCCAAATTGTTGGGGATGCCACAGTCTCACTGGCTTCAGACGGGAGCAGTTGGGACTCTTGTGCGTTATTCATGTAAAAAAAAAGAAGATAATTTCTAATGTCCTAGGCGCATTTTCCGCTAACAATGATGAAATTTAATTATTTTGTTACTGTAAGTAGATATTTTTTAATTTAAATTCTACCATGTTTTTTATAAACTGCCATTCAAAAATGAGTTATTAATGGAGTTCTTTGTTATGTTCATTGAAAATTTTTGATGCTCTTGTTATAATGAAGTGTCGAGAACAAAGACTTTTTTAATCAAAATTTTAAATCATGTACTTGATAAAAAATTTACATGTCATTGGTGAAAACTTTTTAATAAATTGATTTTATGTCTTATCGTGTTTATCTTTGTAATGACATGTTTAAAGACACCTATTCATGTTACTATGTCATCCGGTATTTTTTAGATAAGTTATCAGAATGATTATTTATGTTTTTTAAAACAGGATTAGATCGATAATTCGCATATTTTCGAAAAGCAGATAGTATGCCCGATTTTATTATTTTATTGAAGTTTTATTTTGATGATGTGTATGTTGTACATTAAGGCGAGTCATTTAACAAAAAATGTTATTTTTAAATTCTTAGAGCGATAAAAGGGTGCCAAATGAGTTCAAAACGACGTGTTTAATTTTTTTTAATATCTGATACAATCTTCTTTCTCTGGATTCACTTCAAAGTATTGAAAATATTAATATTTTCTTAAAAAAAATTTTTTTTTTTTTACGAAGCCATATTTTTTGTAATCTTCCATAGCAAATGTAGTATATTTTGACGAAATCATTTACAAAAAGTCCCAAAATTGAGTCTCGCCAAATAATGCCGACATTTGAGAGTAAGAAGGATTTTGCTGGTATTTGAATACACTTCCTAGATATAATTTGAATTATATTCAAATATATTTTATAATTAATAAATTAAAATATTCCCTTTTTTGTGTTTTATAAAAAATTGTTAATTTTTAATCGTTTATCTAACGTTTTTTAAAGATTTAACAAAGATGAGTTTTTCTCTATTATGTGAAATTTCAAAGTCAATCCGGAGGAAGAAGATGATAACCAAATATTATTAAAAAAATTACGCGATTTTATATCTCCATTTAACACCCTTTTACCACTATTAGACAAATCAAAACGAGAAAAAAAATTTCCCCATACAGTCGTGACCCACCCTATTGTACATTATTAATTTTTTTCCTAAGTTAGGTTAAGAGAAAAAAAAAACTGGTTTTCATTCCAAAACTTAGTACCTAACCTCAGTTACCCAAATTGATAGACTTGCTCTAATATAAATTCTGGGTATCATTTCGACGAGCTAAAGACAAACCGCGCGACCTTTTACCCGAGAATGCTTTGAACCTTTGAATAAACTATGACGTCAGTCGTATGTTGACCACCAAAAAACACACATTGAAATAACCAGACTGCGCAGAAAAGTACAGCTTGCTCAAGATAGGTAACGGTTTGCAGCGCAGTCCATTGTGGGACTTTTCTGCGCAGGATCTGAATGTTTTACCGAACTGCCTAGCAAAGGAACACGAGTGAGTGAGGTGATAGTTTAGAACACATTTGTAAAAGTGTCTAATTAAATAGTGTAAAAAAAAATTCAATTTTGCAAACAAGCTCAAACTTTTGTTAACCCTTATTTGGGATTTGAATTTCTTTATGCATAAAAATCCTTCGTCACGATGTTTGTTCGAGATAAACTCCGAAATTACTTAACCGATTTTGATGAAATTCTTACTGTGTGTAATTTGGTCCACATTAAAAGTAAGAATAGTTTTTATCTCGATTAGTCACCTCAATATTTATTATTCCGAACTAAATATTCGTCAAATGTTTGTTATAGGACATTGCTTTGTAATTATAAGTTCCATAAGTTTCTAATAGATGGCGGTGTAAGTTAATTTATCGACACAACACTTGGTTATCTAGGTTAGGTAACCATCCAGTAGATGGCGGTATCGATTCACGTCACAGCAACGCGTGGCCGGGTCAGCTAGTATATAATAAGTTTTTACGTCGCCAGCAGTTTGCGCGAAACTGTAAAAATAACTAGAAATTCGTAAGACTATTTTATTTTCGATGACTAAATAGTGATATATTGTTATGTATTGATTTATCTCCATAAAGTTTATTTTCATGCGATTTTTCGATGCTTGTCTCATTAGGATATACCTGTGTCGAGACAGACGTAGGAGGTACAAATGTTTGTAAACATAATAACGTGAATATTTTTTATTTTTTTTTATTTAGTAGTAGTACAACTAATTCATGACAGACAATTTTGAAACAAATGAAGAAATAGTAAAAAGTGATAAAAAAAGTACACAAGTCATAAAAATATTTAAAAAATTACAAAAATACACCGATTTGATAGGTTTACAAAAATACAGATGTGATTAGGAATAGCGTTGCAATAAGTTTTTTTACAAGAAAACCATCGCCAAGTAAATATTAAATACGTCTACATCACCTAAGTACTGATTTCTGATAGTGTGAAATCGTTGTATCGGAGAGTGTGCAATGTAGTTCCGTTTATGAATGCTGCTGTAGAATAATGTATTTTGTTGTGTAGTTACTGTCGGTATTCGTAAGTTTATGAGTTGCAGGAATTCTCAACAGTCAAATTTAGAGTTTAGTATTTTGAGTTAAAAGGTTAAGTCGTTTATTTTACGTCTGTCTTCTAGTGCGTGTATTATGTTGTATTCGCTCAATGTTATTAATGTGAATTGTAAGATGGAGACCAAACTACCGAGTTATATTCAATCAGGCTTCTAACAAGAGATACGTACAATAGTTTAATGGCTTGTAATGGTTAATGGTTAATGCTTAATAAGTTTTCATACCTTTGTTCACAATTAGGTGGATATGATTGACGAAACTTAGTTTTTCATCCAAAATAATGAACCGGTTGAACGCCTCGGTGTTTACGAATGAAACTCGAAAATTTCGCGATGTTTTGACTTTTGACGTAAATTTTATGGGTTAATTTTATGTTTTGGTGTGTAATATTTACAGAAATACGTTCCTTGAACAACAAACTACACCTACAAACAACTTTACTTGCGTTTATTTGACAAATTGATAGGTTTATCGATCTTTTTATTACCCGTGGCGCAGTTTGACAGTTGAAAATCGCGGGAGAAGTGACATTTAGAAAGTCAGAGAAACCGTTCTAAATAATAACTCCGAGAGGCTAGGTGTGTTTCTTTCTTTCTTTCTTTCTTTCGTCAAGAACAGGAATGCCCCAAGCGATTCTGACCTTGTTCTTCATACATTTTCTTTATACGTAAGGTTTAAAATCGCATATCAAAAAGTTTTTTTTATATTTTTTATTCGGCTATAGGGCGCGCACCGGCGCGCCAACGGCACGCAACCTGTTTTAAATAAGGTTAAATTTAAGGTTAAATACATTTTAATTTCAATAACTACAATAAAAAAGAAAGGTAATTAGAAGTGTGTGTAAATCCTATAAAGAGTGTGATCTTACAACTGTAGGAAGAGATGAAGCAAAGCAGTAAATCTTATCAAATCTAATTATGTATGTTAGATTTGTCAGTTACATTACGAGTACACGTTATATTTTTTTAGTACAAACTAGACTTTCAATAAGCAAGTACACATGAATTTATCACATTACATCTTAAAATTACATGATCTTATTTCCATTTATTTATTTCATAAAAAGATTATTTAATTTAACGATTACTTTGTTTTTTTAAGAAGCTGAAGAACGAAAAAAATAACATTGTAGAATTTAAATCGCAATTCGAAATTTAAACGGAAATGATAAACGTTGCTACGCGCCCATAGTAACTTAGGTAATTTGCGGGGCAAGAAAAGACTGTGGGCGAGCATTCTAAATTAGTTTTTTTTAGAAACTTTCAATACCATCGGTATGAACAAATAAATTCAAAAGTGTCCTCTTCAAAATGATTTGCCTGAGCTATGTTAATTTTAATAAGAGCTTACGTTGTGTCCAATCATTATTAAGCCATATTGATTCATATAATATTTGCCGTCTAAGCATATCTTGATATGAATATTATTCATCAAATTCATTATGACGAATTCAGATCATTCATATCTAATTTTGTCCCACGTCTTCCGTTATATTATGCGATTCGTTCGCAGTGACCAAATTTCTGCAGCATCAAACAGATTTCATCTAGTTTGCTCTTAAGTCTAAGATTAAATACTCAATCTTCTTGTAAACAAATATTTGAATGGCCTACGTGGTTTAATATGGTAAAAGATAATGGAATATGTAACTTTCAGAGGGGTTTAAGCTTTTACAATAAAATTACGGCACAAAAATGAATGGTGATACTTCACTTCACCTCAAGCACTTCACTAAATGTCACTTTCTTCATATTTATCATAGAAAGTTATATGTATTTTGTTTTTTTGTAGGATGTTTCAAAACTCCACGTTCTCCATTGATATGCCAACTCATGATGGACCAGAACATCTTAATTTTGTAGCAAATATTAATATTATAACTAGTAAAGCAATGAAAATGTTGGACTTCATTATAAGAATATCTAAAGATTTCAAAAACATCACACATTTAAAATATTTTATACGACTCTAGTTAGAAGTCATTTGGAATATAATTCCCCCTTATGGAACCCTTTTTACAAAAGTCATGAAATGTACATTGAAAAAATCCAACGCAAATTTCTTAGATCAATGAATTTTAAATTAGGAATTCCCGCGGACGAAATTAACTATGATTCTCTGCTACAAAAAATGCGACGGTTATCGTTAAAAGATAGAAGAATATTTAATGATCTAATTTTTATTTTTAAAATAAATATTAACTAGTTTGACTCCCCTGAACTAGTTTCGCTGGTGAATTATCACGTATCTAGTAGAATAACTCGACTCAAAACACCTTATTATTGCAACAATACTCTCAGTAATGCTGAACAAAATTCAATAATACATGGTCTACACTCTTTAGGTAATGAATTTGCTCATATCGATAATGCCGGAAGTCTGTCATCATACAAAAGATGCATAAAACAGAATTTGTCTGCTATTACTACGACGTAATCATAATATAATCATTAATCATGTCCTACCAGTACGCACTCGCTATTATTAACTTTGTAAACAGTTGTATGTATACGCAACTGTACGAGCGTTCCTAATATCTATGGATTAGAAACATATCATAATCAGTGATACCTTTTATATTTGGTAATTTTATATTATCTTCAATTTTTGGCTCCTAAGAGCATTTCTTACTCTTTACTTGTTACACTTTTTTTAATATTTATAACTTTATATTTTTTATTATTTTTAAGATATCTATACATTTTACATTTGACTGTTTTATTTCCTACCTTTTAACTTTTTATTTCAATCTTTACTTTTCATTGTACTTTATATTTTATAATTTTATGCTTTTACTTTATACTTTCATTTATCCATTTTTCTTTTTACTTACTGCTTACTACCTCAACTCCTTTTTTATCTTTTGTTTTTATATTTAACTTTAATTTATGTTGTTACTTTCGTTTTGTTATTGTATTATAATACATATATAAATATAATTTATGTTAATGGCACATGTTGTGCCGTATGTTTTTGAAATAAATAAATCTAATTATTTCGATAAGTTTTCAATCTCTAATACTCTCTCACTCTCGCATCGATTCGTCTCTTACTAATAAGGGGCAAGGGATGCTATTGGTTCGATAATACAGATGGACTGACCGATATTAGCGCATATGGTTTCTTGAAAAAGTTGAGTTGCCTTCCTGTCCTATCCGCGCATCTTCAAGAAAAATCTCTGGCAGGTCTGATATAACTAATAAGCTAACCTAACCTAGATAGATTATAGACTCGTAAACCTTTGTATAAAAGGTTTAACGAACGGTTGGGTTATTTATTGTTAAAGTTCCCATAAATTTACTGTTACTGCGATTTGTTTTTATCGAGGCAATTTTATATACCTAATACTTTTTCAACTCGGCAATTTTATCTTCAAAAATTATATATATATTTTTTTAACAGCCCTAAAACTTAAACTGTTCAAGAGAAACGCTTTATAAATCGGAAGTTATTCGGTATGCGAGGTCTTACAACAACTTTCGTGTACCTTCCTTGAAAAAGAATTCTTTTACTTTCGGAATGTTCACTTACTTTTTTAAGCAAGCTAAATAAATCTACGAATCATCTTGAATGCAATATAAACATTTCTTCGAGGAATCAATCTTCTCTAATCTCTTTTGATCTCCTTAATCTCTCTGACCCTTATCCAGTCCTTCTACGTTGTTCGTATTTTGTTGAAACAAGCGTTGGTGTTTTTATTTTATGTTATCCTGTCTGTTCGTAATCCTCGCATTTCCTTTTTATACTTAAGATTTAAACACGTTTCCTTTTTTAATCTTTGAAATTCCTTTTGCTGAATTCTTTGATGTTAAACGTACAGTTTAAAGAATCTCGCTAACAGCTGTGGGTCAATTTGTGCCGTTTAAAAAGCTTCATAAAAGAAAAACACTATTAAAAATAAGTATTTTTTAAGAGAGAATTGCTTGAATGGAAAATAGAGTCTTCCGGGATTAAGAGGTATCTGCTGAAGACATATTGATAGGCCAATGAATGGGTAAAGAAAACCAGATAAATTGGGTTTTTATTATTGATGGGAATTTATTGCGAAACTATTACAAAATATTAAAAGAAAGAAACCATGTACAACTTCTTAGTAGCATTATAAGAAGCAATAAATAAAGGGAGTGATAGGTGCTCCCATGGTTGGTCTGGTGAAAGGAAAATATTCAGAATCGAATCGTAGCATTAAATAATATTATAACGCTGCAACACATTGAATAGTTTATACCCGTTAAATTATCTTAAATCTAACTTACTCTTACATAATGTCCTCCACAACACACGTTAACCAGCGTGGAGGACTTTATGTGGGGTGTTAAGGGGCGTACTTGATTTATTTAAACCAGTGATTGCTAGCATTATTTTAAGTAAAAGCTGTAAATGAAATTTTGGTCTCCGATGACTTTTTTACGTTTTTCTCAAAAATTCTATCCCAAAACCATTTTTTTTCTTCCACCTCAGCCAGTAACTGCCCAGCCCCTCACCCTGACCCTAACCGTCTCATATATACCGGTGTCTTATGATTCAAATAAATAAAGTAATCGGAGACCAAAATTTTATTTACATTTTTTACTCTGAATAATGTCACTAATTGCTGGTTAAGGTAAATCAAGTACGCCCCTTAGTACTTCTCTTGTTGACCAAAGTTCGGAATAGCCAGGTACTTTACTAACATTACCTTCCTCGTATATTTTTCCATGCCCACTGCCTTCAGCCTTACTACATACCCAATTTGAGGATGCCATAATCCCACTAGCTCTGGTGAGTTGATTGTGGTATACACACCAAAAATACAAGGTTACCAACCTGATAATTCAGAGGAAATCTGATAGAAGAACGTGTAGCACGAATGCAGCTCCACCGAAGTTTTAAAGTGCCTGGTGGTCTACACGGTGAAGATTGGCCTGATGATAGCCAACCGCCGATAGGATGGGGCACCGGAATAAGAATATAAGATTTTTGGAACAAGCGATTGTGACATTGAAATCTTTAAATATACGAGTAGCTAGAGAAAAAAAGAAAGCAGTTAGTTTACCAATTATTAAAAAAAACGTATTTCTATTGCCGATTTATATATACTCGTACATAAAAAAATTAGGTTCCGTATGTTTTTGTCCGCAAACTCGGAAAGTAATCGATGGATTGGGTGTCGGAAGAGACAGAAGAGTGTTTCTGTATGATAATGGTCAGTTATAGCGTTATGAATTTTGTATAAAAATTTGAGTAGTTTGAAAATGCGTGTATGTCATATATTTTAGCGGCAGGAAAGGAAGGCAGGAAGGGAGGGTGACGAAGAAGGTAGGGTTCGCGGAAAGGTTTGCAAGGGAGAGGAAAGGCGGGGAAGGTGGAACGGGAACGCACGAGGGGAAAGCGACGCGGTAGGGGAATGGGGACGCATGAGAATGGACGGGGGACGGACGAACAATTTATTTCTTTGAATGGCATTGCAACGCATGCCGGGTACCAGGTAAATTATTAAGGTAGGCTTGTTTTGTTTGGCATATCATTAAGAAGCATATGTTCTCTAGAATTTTGACAAGTAATTATTTTTCAAAACTCTCGACGAAAAATTCACTTGAAAGAATTATTAATCGAAAAATTCAACTTTTATTAAAAATTTTAACGTTACAAAATTTGTTTTTCATAATTTATTTAAGTTCAATTTAATTCATTTATTCGATTCAGTTCATTACTAAATCATACAAAAACGGTATTATCTACTCTTATGAGGATTGTCTTATTTTTTACAAGGCTGAAGTGAAATGGAAAACCATAATAATAAATTTTGGTTAACGTTCCTACCTGCTTATTACATTAAAGTTACTTTTGAGGACAGCGTGAAAGGATTTATATAAAACATTACATTTAACTTGGTAACTCGTGGAACTTAGAAAAGAAAACCAGAACTGAAAAAAAGGTACTCTTTTATATGATGTGGGATCTGAGTGAATCTGTTTAATCTCCGAGACGCTGTGTAGGAGTTTCATGAAAATAAAAGATCAAAGGACACGAGGCAGAAATATAATAAAGAAGTAGAACCTTTTCATAATGAGAGGAACCGCTGTTCGGGAAGGCTTCTGCCATTGCCACATGATATAAGGGGGTTTTAATATTAAAATTATATTAACTTACCAACTTATTTGAAGGAATATTTTCTTGCTATGTTTGTGATGAGGGAATCCCAGAAATCCACAGACCAAAGCTTTCAACTTTATTTCGGACAAGTATCACGCCTCTGAAATGAGTTATATCGATGATCGAGTGCCTCATAAAGTTCAACGCTTCAGGTTTAAATAAATGTCTATATTTTATAAAACAAAGTCCTCTGCCGCGTCTGTCTGTTTGCGGTTAACTCAAAAACTACTGAACAGATTTTTCATGCGGTTTTCTTCAATAGATAGAGTGATTTACGAGAAAGGTTTGTTGAAAGTGGTTTTTGAGCGTCGGGATTACCAATGTTGAAAGAATTGGTTCCAGAGGCTGAGGAGCTGGTGGAGGATGTTTGACCTGTGCTCCGTCTTCTCATCAGACGAGTGTATATTAATACTTAACCATGAGGAATAGTCAGGCTCCTGGGGGTCGCGGTACTTTCAGGCCGCGCCCTGTGTTCAAAGATTATACTGGATGATGATTGATAACACTGTACTCTTATTTGAGTGATTTAACATTTATTTAAGATTTTAATAATTTACACAATTAGTGTTCACGTATGAAACGGGTAGAGAGGTACAAAACGCGAACGGGCGGTTGAATCGAGTGCTAGGAACGGAATAATCTGCTCGGTAATTCTCGGAGCGGTCCCGAGATATTTTCGGAGAGGTGGCGGTGATGCCACACGTAAAAATAAATGTAAGTGATGCCCATAGTTTGTTAAGGTTTTGTTAAGGTCTGTGTTAAGGTTTTTTGTAAATTTGTTAAGGTTTTGTGTAAATTGGTTGAAATATATAATATATAAAGAGAATGTCTGTATGTGGTGGATGAGCGTGCTGACAAGCGGGTGGTGTGGGTTTGATTTGTATGCAAATCTAAATGTTTTATGTCGATGTTGATGAAATTTCGCACATGTGACCTTCAAACCAAGAGGAAGGTTATCTTAGATTATCTGTGACATTTTCCCTGGATAATTTTTTAAAGTGAAGCTCCGTTGTAATTTGAAACTCGGATGAAACGGAAATGACGCACCACAGCACCTACGAAGCGTCAAACTACGCTCTTTGGCCGCTTTGATTTTGATCTCAATTTTCAAGGCTCCTATTGGTTGAGATTGTTTTGACTTCTAACGCATGCGAACTGCACTCACTGCGTATAGGACAGACAGTATCACTGGTATCCGGTACGTCTACGTCCGTAGATCTTCACGCAGGGCAGAACCGCGCGAGGAGTGGAGAAGCCTTGTCCACCATGGAAATTGGAGTATGGTTCACGACCCTCAGCAGTGAAGAACCAACTTTAAAAGAACTGATTATATTAAATATATTAGGAACACTTTTGTATTACACCCACTTATATCTGTTTACATGTAATCTATATAAACGAGCATAAAAATAAATAACAAATATATTGATGAAAATAGTATAATTCATTATTTAAATAGCACTCTTTGTGAAAAAAAACACAAGTATAAGGCGCTTATTAAAGTTATAAAATTTACAAATGAAAACAGTGATTCTAAGAGTATTTTGGGGAAGTAAGAGCATTGGTTACTAGGTCAATACCAACTGCACATCAGTTCACATTCATGTGAACAGAAATCGATTCGTAATGAATGCAGTAAGTATGGAAATTATTATAAACATTTGTTATTGGCTTCAAACTTAATAGCGTAAACATTTCTTGCACTCATGCACTCAATCGATGATAACTGCTACTAGTGGCATGATCTAGTGCAGTCATTAATCAAATGAGTCATAAACCGTAATTAGTTTTGTTGCACTAATGACCTTTGAATGCACATTTAAGTTTCAAAAGCTTCGAGAAGGTTCTATTACTAGCTTTTCAGCTTGCATTATACCAAGACTTGTAGATAAGAGTACAATAACTTAACTTTGTACTACGGCCGTGTTTGTTGTGTAGAGTTCCATGACAGTCTGTCCCTCGACAGTTGGTCCCTCGACATACTGGTACACAATTTGCAGTCAGTTTAGGGAAAATACGGTAAACCTATTTACACAAAATATATCTAAGTGATCCCGAATGGATGTCCAAAGAGGACTGTGCCAGACAGGGTGAGGCACACAAGAACTGTTAGGCAAGATTGGAGGTCCCAATCCGCGGAGGCGCCAGGTATCGGTCCATTCACCATGTGTGAAGGAGAACGTCGTCTCAGTGATTAGTCGTCGATTAGATTCAGTGGCTTCATTCTGTGTGGGTCTGGTCCAGAGAGATTAGGGTGTGCACACGTTCAACACGTCCATTACAAAGGCGAACCGCCGAATAAAAAAAAAATAAAACATATTTTCATTCAAATGCACTCAGTCTACATACTGTATATACCAGCGTACAAGATCAACTGATATGATTAACTGCCGGGTCATCGTTGTTCAGATACATAATTTCAATTCGATTTCTCAAATTCCTCAATTTCAAATCATTCAACGTTTACAACCCTTACGACGAAATCGAGAAACATTTTCAAATCGCGAAACTACTCAACAGGAGGCTCATCGCTGATCAGATGCTCCTGTCCAAATTCAGCCCGGAGTTGCTAAACAAAATACATATATAGATGCAACACCAATTCCAATCAAAATGAATTTACAATGCAAAGGACATGTAACTACTAAAACAATAAATTTGCAAATATAGACACACATGCTGACATATTCACTGGTAGTTACTATCGCTACAGAATTTCATTATCAAGATTAAATTAATTGTACCTAATATTTTTATATTACTTCCATGGCAAATTTCTCTTATCCCTCTCCTTCCCTTACCCGTCCCAACCCAAAATACCTATTTTGCAGTCTGTTTAAATAAAGTTTCAATCACATTTACATTATTGTTGTGTATTATAGGTTGAACAGTTATTGAATTTACATTTGTATTATTATTTTTTTTTATTACTGCTTAGTTCTGTTTTTTTTTTTTTAATTATTCTAGTTGACATTCCGTTAGTTTTATGGTTCTAAATACTTATCTGTGAACATTAATTATTGCTGTTTTTTTTGTCTGCTCTTCAGTATATTATATTACTAAGACTGTTTATGTTCCTTAAATAATTAAATTAATATTCCCAACTCTTATTTTGACACTTCTTGATGAAATTTCGCTTACTTATGTTCAAAATAAAGGTAATATATCTGATTTTGAAAAGCTCTGTAAAAATAGCGTTAACAAATAGTTTATCGATAACTTGAAATATAATTTTGGAGTGGCAATTTGATTTGAGTACATCTTTCTATTCAATATATAATTTTGCTCTGATTCTTTTAAAATATAGGTCATCTAGGTCTGAGTTTCCGACGTCCAGTATAAACAATGGTCACGGCATAGAAACGTAGGCCTTGGCAGTAAGTAACAACGAAATAGATTATCGACAAAGCAGAATTTTGAATTTATGACTTGCCAGATTCCATTGACGCATTATTCTATCAAGGGGAATCGGAATAGACCAGGGTGCGTCATCATATCAATGAAAATAGTTTGGATAATCTCCCACAAAATAGATATTCATATATTTCTGAAGCGATTCCAGCGATATGGTATTTATTATTATTATTGTTTTTACATTAGCTCTATACAGGAGACCTTGAGAAAAATAATTTTCCTAAGGGCCAAAATGACATGCTTAGGGGACGCTGTGTAGACGGTATTTTTTAAAAAAGTAAGCTAAGAGGGAGGGGTAGAAATCTGTCTGTATTTTCAGCGGTGACGGACGTATGAAACCATCGGCAGTGCAAATGCGGTCAAGGTAGAGCAGCTGGAGAGGTCAATCTCTACAATCACGTACCTCTCGCAATCCGGCCCGCAACGCAGCTGATGAGCAGTTGCTTCCACCGCCATGATCTCACATACCTCACCCGATGAACCCGGAATCCCTGCTAAGTCGCCAAAAGTAGCCAACCACTTAGGGTGATTTATGGCAAAGGTGTAGCTTATGCAAAAAATTGCGGCATATAAAATAATATTGACGATCTATAAATGTCCATATAACGACTGCTGACGATGCAGTAAAACCTTGTGGCAGACCGATAAATTGCATTTGTTTTATCTGTCTGCAAAATACCTGCTGTGAATAATCATTTTGGATTTTGCCATATTGATTTCATCTCTATTATTATTAATCACTTTTATCTTGATCTTAAAGAAAGTTTTTTTTAATTATCTTAATGTATAAAAATCATAGTTTCTTTGTGTGTCTCTTATGCGTTCCTAAACCATTCATTCGATTGGACTGAAACATTGGTAATTTGTTGTGCGCATGCCTGCAAAGGTTTCTATTTATAATGGTGAGCTTTGGCGATGTGAAATTATTTCCAATACCATTCATACGATTGCGATGAAACTTTGGTGTGTTGTAGATCGCACGCACGCGGAGGTTTCTATACATACTGATGATGTAGCATTATGAAATTTGTATTAAAAAAAATTACAATAGGTGGCGAGCGACTTGCTTGAAAACATAAGTGTATTTTATATAGTTTAGCGGCAGGAGGGGGGGAAAGGAGAGTAATTCCATAAAATTGCTTGAAATAGCTTTAGCCGTGTTAAGTGACCAGACGCTAATAGCCAGGGACTTTACTACCTTCCTCTTTCCTATCTCCTTCCCCTCTCCATTACCTTCAGCCTCACAACATTCCCCAATTCGGTGGCATTGTCTCACTGCTGGATCCATACGGGAGCGGTTGGGATTTTTGTGCTGTATTCACATAAAAAAACCATGCCATCAAGGGTAATAATCAATAATAATTTCCATCCACAAGCAAATGCTTTTAATGGAAGACCAGTACTACTTTATATGTACCATTTTTGAGATAAACAAATAAAAAAAAAAAAAAAATAAATAAATAAATAAATAATGTTTTGGGGTTTAAGTTTAACATGTAGTTGCTATAACATATTGCTGAAATTTTAAAAGAATCTATATTAGAAATAGAAATCTAGGAACATGCATTTGTTAACAAGATACTAAAAATGTTTATTTTCTCGATTGTCGAATTAATTATTTTTTTCTGTCCAGACAAAATATTTGCGTCCTTTGCAATAACCTTTGAACTGACTTACATCCATTGTGTAATAAAAAAATCTATATATTGTAATTTTTAACATAATAATTTAAATTTTAAAAAATTAAAACCGTGAGGAATACCGCGTCTGGAGCAGGAGAGACTACGGTCTTGTCGGCAGGTAGGTATGCCTACCTTCTGCGTAGCGGGCCGGATCGGGAAGGATTACTCGAGGGAGATTTTTCGATCCCTTTACCGACCCATCGCCTTGCATCGCAGTGGGAGGAATCGATTTAAACGTCCGTCACCCCTCCTTCACACATTTTTCCTTCCTTGAACTTACTTTCCTTAAAAAAACCCTCCACACAGCATCCCCAAAGATGAAACATTCCCCGAGGGAAATTGCTTTGATCAGGGTCTCCTGTGGGGAGCTAATGTAAAAAGGGGTTGGTAATAGATGGGGAAGAGGAAGGTGGGAAAAAATATAAGAGACGTGCTATCGGCAGTTTTTACTGGGTGGGACTGTGTTTCCTGGCGTCGCCGATATTGAACCAATACTACTGCACACCTTAAAAAAATCAATTGAATGAAAGAATTCTTTCCACGTTCAAGCTACGCCCATTAGACGGTACTCCGCCGACGGTCGGGCGTCCATCATAGCGGATCCCTTGTATTTTAATATCTTTGATTAAAGCCGTTTCAAAGAACTTGAGTGTCTTCCACTCTGCTATTGATGCCAATGGCAGAGTAGAAGCAATTAGCAGCGAAACCAATCATTCCCAGACAAGTAGATAACAGTTGTGTTCTGCCGGCCAACGCATAAAATAACATCGCTAGAATAACAAAAACAAGTATATTTCCAGAGACGATAACAAATTGAAAAAAAATGTCGTCATTACAAAAACATATCACCAGTACCAATACTTGTTAGACCGACTGTTGGTGAATTAAAAATATTATTATTTTGTACTCGTTTATTTCTGGTGTTATTGGTTTGAAGTGTGACACTTGATAGTTTGTTTTTCTTTTTAATTCATTGAATTCATACACCGTCTCAAACATGGTCTTCTATTATTCTGACTTCTGACATGGTCCGACTCAAGTATCTGATTCACTTGGTTGTGCCATGTCTTTCTTGGGCGTCCTCAACTTTTTCTACCATTCACATTTGTATAATATATTCTCATTTCTACGGCATTCAGTCTATTTTCATTCTTCCTCTGCCAGATCCATGCGTCACTGCCATACATTAAGGTAGGTACCAGCACTTTATTGTGGACAATTAGCTTCGGTTCTTTGGACAGTTTTTTATTGGCGCCAACGGCGTTCAGTCCTCTATAGGAGTTTTCTGCATTTACCCTTCTTTCAATATCTCTACCAGCTTTCCCGCCTCTCATAAACATTTTCCCAAATACAAAAACTCATTTAAATCGTTCACAGCTATGTTGCATATTATTTTCGTACTCTTTTTTTTTCAAATACCATGACTTTAGACTTACTTACATTCATCATTTATTCATTGTTCATACAAGAGTAATTTTACGTTACCTTAAATTATTTGTTAAGAGTTGGTCGTCAAATAATAGCATGTCATACGAGACATTAATTTTTAAGGCACAATTAATTAAAGAATTATTATTTCTGGGCACTGCATAGCTAGATTTTTTTTAATCACAAATTCAGCTTTTATTTCATCAAAATAATCAACACGTTTGAAAATTAGTAGTTTTTTCATCAGGAAAAACATATTTTGAAAAATTAACAATTAAGTTTATAATATAAAGTTTAAGTTCATTTTAAATTACCAGTCTTCATGAATTGTTGTTTACATACTAAAATAAAAGAAAAAAAAATGGTTTACAGATATCACAGGCTGTGAACGTCGTGTAAGATAAACTGTCAAAAAGAACAAACAAAAACTAAATTAAAAACTCCAACCTTTTCTGTGAACAGGTACCCATATAATTCGTACAACACAATTACTATCACACCGGTTCCCCGCAACTCTGAGTTGGCGTATACTGTTTCTTCATTCGCATTCATTCATCGACTCATAGATACTCATATGTTATTTTAACTCTTGGAATGAATGACCTGGGTCAGATATTTGATTCGGGCGTCCCTGAGTGTTAGCGAGCTTTCTACTTTGTTTTTGATTTGTGGACTAATAAAAATTACGCAAACGGATAAGTAGGTATTAAGTCATATATGTAACTACCAATAAAATACGACTGTCATAAATAATTACCATAATAATGAATAGATATGTTTATTGATAGTAGATTGTCATCACTCTTTAATGACCTTTATGTCATTTCACAAACTTTTCTCAAGTTGTGTTGTGGTATCATCAGCGAAGGATATAAGTTTGCCATGTAGTGCTAAATTAAACATTTTATTAACATAAGTCAAAAACAAAATTGGTACCAAGACCGTTCCCTGGGGGATTCCAAATTCTGAAATCTCATCGCAATGAGTTATTTAATTTGATTTAATCATGTTTACATCTGTGTATTAGATAACTTTGTAACTAACATGTTACTTTACTGACAATGCCAATATCGTTCAATTTGTATATGAAATGCTATCGAAAGCTTTTAACAATAAAAAATTAAAATACCTAGACACTTTTTTTCTTGTCTAAGCCACGATAAATTGAATATGTTCTGATTCCCACGAGCGAGAAATACTCATGTTAAAACTAGATTAACATCTTCATTGTTTAACATGCCTTTATCTGGGTAGTATGTTTACGAGAGATGGAAAAAATCAAAGCAGTACGTTTATTTTTATTCAAGCGTCGTTTTCGAAAATTGTGAAAATGTTTAATAAACACGACAGATGAGGAAAGTTCTGCAACAGCCTTGTAAGTATTAGTCCAGTATGTAGGTATGTTATAAAAGGTACATCCACAAAATGAGATCAAACTTTGTTTACTATTGCACTACGTAATACTCAATTTGGGAGGCGGGAATGGGTACCGCCGCCCCGGGAACCTTTATTGGATAACCAACACCTCTGCCATAGGTCACCCCAAGTGGTTCGCTACGTTTGGTGATTTTGTCTAGGTCTCGAAGGTGGATAACCAGGACACACTGAACCCCAGATTCCTACCCACCCCTTAAACCCCTTTCCTTCCTACCCACCCCTTAAACCCCTTTCCTTCCTACCCACTCCTTAAACTCCTTTCCTTAAACCTTAAAACCCTTAAACTTCCTTAAAAAAACCCTCCACACAGCATCCCCAAAGATGACATAGGCCCTGTGGGAAATTATTTTCCTCAGGGCCTCCTGTGTGGAGCTCATGTAAAAAAAAAAAAAAAACGTAAGCAATTGTAAAATTCCAAATTCTATTCCTATGCATATTATTTTATACTTATTTATAATATAAATATAAATTATTCTGTGAGCCGGTTAGACTCTGGTTAAGAATGTATAAATAATATATCATCGTCTTTAATGCACTGTCGATAAATGTGTTATTTTAATTGCATAGATAAGCGTTATTTATCTTTGTAACAGATATTTAAAACATGCACATTATGAGGAAAGATATACCCACAGTAGTGTACGTGATTTTAATATAGATTATTAGTAGACATCGTGTTAAAATGTGTATTATCAAAATGACTAAATATGCAAAGCATTCACACATTTGGCACACATTCGTTTTCACCATGAGATCCAATTTATCATATTCTGATGGGAAAAGGTTTATAACAGTGTGTAGTTGGGTACCTACTGTACCTGTTTAATACCATAATGTTAGCTAGAGAATCTCCAAGCTAATAAGAAAAAGCTTCAAAAACATTTTTTTATATAAAAAAAGTCTTCATGTTAAACTTTGGTGCATTCCTATAATTCTAATTGCAATTTTTGAGGTTTTTGAGATTCGCGGCCTCAAAATTCAAAAATTTATACCTCCAAATTTTAATATGGTTACACATAAACTGTTTATAGTGTTAGAGAGCCATTGAATGTACCTGTATTTAACCTTTTAACTTATATTTTTAGGATTCATAAAAAAATTATAAAAAATATTGTTAAATTTATAAGCGCATGAATTCTGTGTATTTATTAAAATTTTCCGTAAATAGTACCTTTTTGGAGAATATTAAATATTGTGACTTCTATGCGTTGTCTATGGCCAAATTGATAAGCACAAATATAAATTTAAATTCAATCATGCGTTTTTTTAAATGTTAACATATGATAAATCTAAGAAATTAAATTCTAATAATAAATAATTGAAAAGGGATCTATTTTTTTATTTATTGGCTCGCCAGCAGAATACATCACATTATAATTATTACATTAATTTTCATTTTCGAAATGGTTATAGCGATGATTTCTATTATAGGTGAGCACACCATTTATCTCAACATTCTTAGAATGACTATCTAGATATCGCTTGCTAAAGTGAAACTACTAAATTATCTTTGTAATTAAACGAATTATACAACGTACGGGAACTTTTGAAATAATTAAAATAAATGTTTTAAGATATTTCTTCGGATTGACCACATTCATTTTGGTAAGCAAGCGCTCGAGGGTGTTTGTAAAAATTTGGCCAAGAACGCTTCGGTGGTTATGGCAGAATTCTTTCAAGGAATAAACAACGATATTTGTTAACTATTTAAAAATAGAAGCAAACTGGTTTGTTTCCTACCTACTAATATATTAGGCATATCTCACAACTAGTTACGTGCAAATAAGTCAGTCTGGGTTATGTCTGTAAAATCAATTTTTCAAGATCAGTTGCAACCAGCATGATGCAATCGACGATGCTAAATGAACACGATGAAAAGGGAAAAATAACGATGAAGAGAGGAAATTAATGAGATATCTGTAGTTTCTGGACACAATGTTTTGAATTTAAAAATAAAATTGACTATCAAAATTGATGTTTTGGTTGGTTTGATGAATACAAGAAACAAATAATGGTAGATTTACGGATATGGTTATTGCCACCCGGGAACCGTTTATTGTATGACCAACACCTCTGTCATAGGTCATTCTAAGTGTATCGCTACGTTTGGTGACTTAGCAGGGGTGCTCGAGTTCATCGGGTGAGGTGTGTTCAGGACTTGGTGACAAATGCGCGTTCACCTTGACCACACCAGATGCTCTCTTCACATCGCTTTGTACAGCAGTTGGAGGGATGAATTCATACGTCCGTCACTGTTGAAAACACCGTCCCAAGATTTCTACCCATACCTCATACTTTTTTCCTTCCTAGAACTTCCTATCCTTTTTTTCCTAATAAAGACCCTCCACACAGCATCCCTTTAGATGAAATAGGCCCTGGGGGGAAATAGGTCAGGAAAATAGTTTTTCTCAGGGCCTCCAAATCTATTTTAAACTGATGTGAAATGGGAAAATTTGATCACGTGATCATTTTTTTATTGCATCCGAGGGGTATTAAAACAAATAAACAATGTACGTAAAAATAATCACCTATGTTACGTTTGGTGACTTAGCAAGAGTGCCTGATTTCATGGGGTGAGGTTTGTCTGGGTTTTGGAGGCGGGTATGTTTGCCCACATGTATTATAAACGTATTATACCAAATTTATTACAAACGGTATCGTCAACTCACTTTCTTAGTAGTTTCATGTAAAAATAATTAATAAAAAATTCCCAAAGTGTAATTTTTTTCAAATTGCGGTCGAAAACTTTGGTTTTATAGAGGTGTACATTTCAATTAATTTATTATATTTTGGTTAACTTTAACATTTTAATATAAAATGTGGTGTTTTCTCTTTCTAACATAGTTAAGATCATATTTCTAACCATGGTAGCAAGGGAGACAAAACGGTTTCTATGAGACGATTTCCATTGTTCAATGCACAAAGATGTTCGGAGCGGGGTTATTACGTGTTCATACATAAAAAAATGAAATGCCCTCTAAAATAATTGGACGTAAGTCTCAGGCGCATTGCAGAGAGACATAATGATGGATGAATTAAACATCATTGCCTGTCTATAAAATTGTCCGAGATATAAATCTTATCAACGTTTTAATTGACAAGCATTATTTCATAAAATATCGTAAAATGAGTACAATTTGACATAATTACACGATAAAACAAGTTTTTTGATCACGTCCACGCTGTCAACAATTTATTTATTTATTTCTATGTATTACAGTATTTACCTATTAATTAACATTTTTACATAATAGATCAATTTTGAAAACATTTTTACATAATATAATTTAACGATGCACAGAGTGTTTCAAATCTCAAAGACACCTACTACCAGAAGACATTTACGGACACCTTTTATAGTAAGTAGTATTAAAACAAATTTTCACAATTAATATTTCCCAGAAACTTATAATATCGTACGCCCTAGGTGAGATTTAAATACTAAACGACAGTGTATACAATAATGATATCACATAATTTTTAAAGGTTCTTATAAATAAACGACTAAAAATTAAAATACACCCCTATCCATATTTTTTAAATTAAACGAAAATATACGTCTATGGGCATCACTTACATTCATTTTTACGTGTGGCTTCACCGTCACCTCTTCGAAAAATATCTCGGGACCGCTCCGAGAATGACCGTCCAAATTATTCCGTTCCTAGCTCTCGACCCAACCGCCCGTTCGCGTTTTGTACCTCTCTACCCGTTTCATACGTGAACACTAATTGTGTAAATTATTAACATCTTAAATAAATGTTAAATCACTCAAATAAGAGTACAGTGTTATCAATCATCATCCAGTATAATCATTGAACACAGGGCGCGGCCTGAAAGTACCGCGACCCCCAGGAGCCTGACTATTCCTCATGGTTAAATATTAATATACACTCGTCTGATGAGAAGACGGAGCACAGGTCAAACATCCTCCACCAGCTCCTCAGCCTCTGGAACCAATTCTATCAACCTTGGTAATCCCGACGATCGAAAACTACTTATAACGATATATTTACAAAAAAATGCCTTTACATTTAAATAAAATATGCGAGACAATCATTACAAAAATTTCTGAGTACTAGTGGTCGCCCAATGGTTGAAATTCGACCATAATTGATTTAATGTATAATATTTTTTTTAATTAATTTATTGTATTTTTTATGCATAATTTAAAAAAAATTCTTGCTGGGTTACCCGGCTTCGCTCAGGACAACATTCAAGAATGTTCTGGAATGTTCCAGAATGATGTTTCCGATTCCCTATTTTCGAACGTTCCATGACGTACTCCGCCACTCCTTCCAGAACTTTTTAGAGTTCTTATGGAACCTTCTAGAATTTTCCGGAAGACTGTTCTAGAAATTTCAATAGGGCGAAACTTCTAGCCCTTATATCTTCAAAAGCACGCCTTTTAAGTTAAAACGGGAATCGTCATCCTAGAGATGAGGTAGAGATCTACCACACCATATAACGCCCTTGATCGTACCGGGATTCGTTTCTGAGTTTTAGCGCGCCGCACGTTTTTTTGGACTTTCTTTTATAATATAAATTTATTTATATTTGCCCTAGTGGGCTTTTACAAGAATAGAAGGATATATATGTATATATATATATTGACAATATTAATTACACGTGTTACATAATCAATAAAACAGAATAAATAAGAATGCAATCGACTCGCTGGGTAGAGAATATTACAACATAAATTAAAAGAAATGAAATAGTACGAGTTGTACTTACAAAAAGAACTAAAACAATTCAGCTTAAAATATTTATACATATTATTAATAATAAGACCTGAAATAGAACAAAGTGTAAATAGAACAGCAAAAATATTATAAAGTAAGTATATATTTTACTGGTGAGGTTTGGATGAGAAAATGTTTTACAAGAAGAACAAAAAATGATAAAAGTTAATTATTAGCAGATAAAATCGAGATTAGTTGACTTTTGAAACATTCAAAACTGTCAACACTAAATATATCTATAAATTCGCAGTATTTACTAGCAATGTTATGGATTTTTTGAATTGGTGAGTTTATAGAGTAATTAGTGTTGAGTTTATTGTTGCATTTAAAAATATCTTTACTACGAGTTTGTCTAGCGGGTATGTTAATGCAAATTAGTTCCAACAAATTAGGACTGTAAATTAAAGATTTCATAATATTGATTACTATTCTGCACTCCTTCTCTATGTGCGAAATTTCATACTCCTCCGTCCGCTTAATTTTCGTAAAAAAGGGTACAAAGTTTTGCTTCACGTATTAATATACTTATTATTTATACTTATAAAAAACAATTTCACATTTTAATTAAAATTAACTATAAATAAATGCCTAACAAAGTAAGATATGTGCCTATCCATTTTTTTGGTAGCCAAAATATTGAATTAAACGAAAACAGACCTCAAATAATATTTGTTTTTAAAAAAATTGCCTTTATGTACCTTTAAATAAAACATGCGAGACAATCAATACAAAAATAGCTTCTGTATTGTACGGCAATACGTCACTTCATATTATACGTCATAATATTCAAGTATGACTACCTGTCAATGCCGCGTGAAGTGTGAAATTCGTACGGAACGTCGGTCGACCGCTTTTTGTATGGCGCTGTCAGAGATAACGCGTGTTTTGTATTGGTGATGTCATTTTAATATTACCTTTATAAAGGGAAACCGGTGTTGAAGGTTAAGCGGAGTTCTCACGCGTCTATTGATTATTTTTGGTAGCTGAAAGCATGTCAAAAATGACGCTAAAATAAGAATTTATATAGAATTTTACTTTGTAGCGAAATTTATTGAAAAAAATTGCGTGTCTTAATTTTTCTCTGCCGGTACTATTTGTCATAAAGTCATAAGAATTTATATAGAATTTTACTTTGTAGCGAAATTTATTGAAAAAAATTGCGTGTCTTAATTTTTCTCTGCGGGTACTATTTGTCATAAAGTCTATTTAAAAACATTTATAATCTCAAAACAAGAATCAATGATTTTATCTATTTATTTACTAGCTGGGTTTACGTACCCGGCTTCGCTCAGGACAACATTCGAGAGAGTTCTGGAATGTTTCACAATGTTTCCGATTTCCTATTCCCAAACGTTTTACGGCATACTCCGCCACTTCTTCCAGAACTTCCTAGAGTTATTATGGAACCTTCTAGAATTTTCCGGAAGACGGAAGATTGTTCTAGAAATTTCAAAAGGGCGAAACTTCCAGTCCTTATATCATCAAAAGCACACCCTTTAGGTAAAAACGGGAACCGTCATCCAGGAGGTGGGGTAGAGATCTACCACACCATATAACTCCCTTGATCGTACAGGGATTAATTTCTGAGTTCTTGCGAGCCGCATTTTTTTTTTTTTACTTTTATAATATATATTGATTAACGCCCTTTTTGGGGGCTTTTACACACAAATAATAAAAAAAATATACGGTGTTTATTATAGGTACATAATTGAATTACATCAGTAACAATATGTTATGTTGTTGTTTAAAGATAAATTGAAGATTTCCACTGACTTGGTATAATTATTTCCATCCATTAGTATTCTGGGCAAAGAGGAATACAGTGGTAGTTAGTCCTAGAATTACTGAACTGAAATAAATCGATGATTGTTCATATAATTGTTCAAATCAATCTGTTTTACGTTATTAACTTCATATCCATTTTGAATTGTGAAGCGTATTGCCGTTTTATTGAAGTGAAAACTTATTTAGCAAAGTTGTGATTTGAAACTCGATGAGAGGAAAAATAGCGACACCATAAAGGGACAAACAAATGCATCTGTAGGATTTAGCCTATAATGAGGGTATAATAAGTCTCCTCTTTGTGCGGTGCTTCGTAGCCTCCCCAATCTTTTCTACTTAAATTTTCTGAAGGTATCACTACTATCGCGTGTCAATTGAACTTTCTGCTTTTTTAAGTGAAAACTTCTTTACCACTGTTGTGACTTGAAAATCGATGAAACGAAAAATAGCGACACTAAAAAGAGACAAACACATACATTTTATAGGATCTAGCCTGCAAGATATTGAGATAGTATAATCGGTCTCCTCTTTGTGCGGTGCTTCGTAGCCTCCCCACTCTTGTCTACTTCAGTTTTCTGAAGGTTTCATCTCTACCGCGTGTGAATTGCACACTCTGTTTTTTATAAATAATCATCATAAACACAGAACAGTTCGAATGATTAAAAAATCCGATACAATGTGACGGAGTTATTATTATGTACATTAATGGTTACCCATGAATGTACATAACAAAATTATAAACATCGTTCATTCCCACTCTAATGTCACTGTTTCGCCTCGTTGGGGTGACACCGGTTCCTTTTGTCACAGTGTTAGTGTCAGTGGCGCTGCTCCTGCTTTTCAACTCCTGTCACTTTCACAATACAAAGCGTTGTCACGCGAGTTGCTACTTCTGTTTCTGGCACCGGTGATGAGGAACCGGTGACTTCCCGTACTAAACAACTTGAATGTCTAAGATTACTTAATATGTCAGAAATTTATATGTATGCTTGAGCTTATTGGAGGTGTGCCTAAACAAGATAAAATTAGGTGACTTATTAATTATCTAGTAACAAGAAGAACTTAAATTATCGATTGATTTCTGAAACAGTGACAGAGGAAAGATTGCAACAAGTAAAAAAAATATATAACTATGCAACAAATCAATTTGGGTATGGGTACCGCCGCACCCTTGCCACAGTTTACTCTTAGAGGTTCGCTACGTTTGATGACTTAGAAGGCGTGCCATGATTCATAGGGGTGAGATTTGTTCGTGTCTTGGCGGCGGATGCGTCTGCCCACCAACTGTGCGGCTGGTCAGATCGGAAGAGACTGGTTGAAGGATACCTTTTGAGCTCTCTAACATGTTTCCCTCGCATACTCTCTAGGCTTCATACACTCCGAAATAAATATAGTTCTATCGATGTTTATCGTTACCAATCGGTTTCCAAACTTAAAATCAGCATATAAGAACTTTTATAATAAAACCATAAATATCGAGAAATTCACCTTTCATCGAAATATTTCCATGATTGTTACAATAATAAGTGTTGTTTTATTACAATTACTATTTATATAGCTGCAATAATCTTTTTGCACGTATTGCAATCAGTGAGTAAAAATTTAATTTTAATATACTTTATTTTTATTTGTTTGTTTATTCACGGCTTAAAAAGCCCGCTGAGTCGTGAATAAATACATGAATGAATAAATAAATAAATAAATATATATACTAGCTTTGATGTATCGTATAGATTTTATGTTATTGCTGTTACTACCTATTGTGTACTTATAATCTTAACAATATTTTTTATAAACTTTGTATGTAAAAGCCCAATGGGCGTCCAAATAAATAAATAATAACACTACCTTGCACCGCAGTGAGAGGGTTGGATTCATACGTTTGTTACTCCTGGACACACCGACCCCCAGATTCCTGTTCAACTCTCATATATTTTTCCTTCCCAGAACTTCCACTCCTTCCTTTTCTCCACAAAGATGACATAGTCCCCGAGGGTAATTATTTTCTTGATGGCCTTCGGTGTGGGGCTAATGAACAAAAAATACGGTTTTATATTTTTTTACGTGAGCTCCACACAGGAGGCCCTGAGGATAATAATTTTCCTCTTCGCCTATGTCATTTTTGGGAATGCTGTGTGGAGGGCTTTTTTTAAGGAAAGGAAGGGTAGGAGAGTTCTGGGAAGGAAAAGGGTTTAAGGAGTTGGTAGGAATCTGGGGTTCAGTGTGTCCCTGTGCAAGTCCTAGACAAACCTCACCCCATGAACCCCGGCACCCCTGCCAAATCACTAAACGTAGCGAGCCACTTGCGTGACCTATGGCAAAGGTGGTGGTTATCCAATAAAGGTTCCCGGAGCGGCGGTAACCATTCCCACCTCCCAGATTGAAAATATAATACCTACCTCCCAAAAAAAAATGTTTTTCATTTACCATCTTTTTTTAAATTCAAACAAAGGTAAAAAAAAAAATTCCACGTCAAATTTAATCGAATTACATACAGTCAGTGGATAAAAACTCATGACTGGACAAATTCATAAAATATTGGTAAATTTTTACCAAAATATTCGGGTTTATTAACGCACAATTTCATTAAAGGTTGTCACTTTTCCAACAGACGGATGGCAGCTAAATGACGGCTTTCAAAATGTTTAAATATACAGTAGTAATTATTGTTATTTTAGACACGTTCAGTCTTTCATGAATAATACGGATAATTTAAGGACGGTAATCAAAAAATATAACACTTCGAGTTGGAAAACAAATTGACGACCTCAAACGAAGAGCTTTTATTAACTGTTGTTGGTTTTATGAAAAACATATTTATTTTGAAAATTACTAGTGCCGACCCGTAAAAAATTACGAAGAAATTTAAATTGCTGGATTTGCGAAGCAGAAGGATTAATAAAAAATGGCCCAGATTTCAACATTTACAGTATTATTTTTTTCAATTTGGGATGCGGTAATGGGTACCGCCGGCCCGTAAACCATTTATTGAATAACCAAACGTTTGCCATAGGTCAACTAAAGTGGTTGGCTAAGTTTAGTGGCTTGGAAAGGGTGCCCGAGTTAGTGGGGTAAGGTTTTTCTAGGTCTTCGTGGCGAATGATCTGGACACACTGAACCCTTTCCTAACTACCCCTCATACTTTTTGCCATCCCAGAACTTCCCCTCCTTCCTTTCCTTAAAAGAACCTTCACGTAGCATTCCCAAGGATGATATTCACAGGCCCTGAGCAAAATTATTTTCCTCAGGGTCTTTCTTTCGTGAAGCTAATATCAAAAAAGGAACGTTGAAAACTTAAGAAAACGAAGAGCATCTATGGCAATATTGCTCTGATTTTTATGCTTATCTACAATTTTACTCCGAGATTGATGAAATTTTGCTCACTTGATCTTCAAAACAAGAGAAAAGTCACTATTTATCTGAGATTTCGAAAAACCACCCCATCCTCTTTTGTGACACCTAAACCAGAATTTTGATACTGATGTAAGTATCAAGAAAATTCCACGATGATTCGTGGAATTTTCTTGATACTTGACGTTTAATATTTCGAAAATACTTGACGCTTAATATTTCGAAAAATTCAACGAAAGCCTGAGCGATGCCGGGCCGCACTCTTGAAACGCACAGCGCTGAAAAAAAAGAAGATGGAGAGAGATGTAATATGATATGACAGAGCGCGCTAATATTTTTAGTCGTAGAATAGCAGCGAAAATTGCGAAAAAGCTTAATAAAACATGACTCGTTTAAAATAGAGCAAAAATCTCGTGGAACTTATCTTAAGTATCATTTAAAGAAACATTGTGAATTTTTTCACAAATATAACTTGTAAAATAAAGAAATAGACTTGTTTAAAATAATTTTCGGAGCATACTTTGCGATTTTTTTCTATCGAGGGAATTTCATATAATTTGCGTTTCGGCGTGGAACGTACCTAGATATTATTTTCAAAAATAACATATATTTTTTTAAGAGCTTAAAAAATTCAAATGTTTAAGGGAGATATGTAAAAAATCGGTCGAAATACGAATAGTAGACCCTTAAGCAAGAATTGTATATTTAAACGCTAACTGTGTTCGAACATTAAAATTGCATGTCTTATATAATAGGATGAAATTATTTTAATGAAAATATTAATAAGAGGTATTTCACTAGCAATAAACCCAATGGTTTATATTTCCACCGCTTTGCTGAAACGATTCACGTGCATTTTGATAGACGTCAAAACAGTATAACGAAGTGATATTCTAAATACTATAATGGCCAGTTTATTTAAAATTATGTAAATGATTGTCTATTCCAATCAAATTAATGAGTCGTTTGCAATAATTAACTTTGTGACTCCAATCGGCATTAATTCACCGAAGTACGATTGAATTAATCGGCAATTCAATGTTTATGTGGCATCGTTTTGAAATATTGATAATTTTATGACAAAAAGTACACAATGCAGCCAAGTTCTTCGTAGGAATCTTTGATTTCATAAAACTTTAAGAAGAATTTGGCTCAATAATGAACCAAATTTAGTATGTCGTAGTCCCCTTAGATCCGGACGGTAGGGAGCACTTTTTTGAAGTAAAGCATCTCTATGCACGCTCGACTTGGGGAGTAAGCTAGTGAGTGCGTGACGAGAGCGTTACGAAAAGTATAATCGGGCGAGGAGAACAAAGCATAAAAAAATTTAGTTTACTTCAGTCGTGTGATCTACACCCTCCACACAGCATCTTCAAAGATGACTTAGGCCCTGTAGGAAATTATTTTCCTCAGAGCCTCGGTCACTATAATATCGATTCTCACGGGAATTTTTGCAGTGCTCAACCCCGTTAACCCTCGGTGCCTTAATATCAAACCTCACAATAACGTTCCGAGTGAAATTAAGGTTAGTCAGATTCCTTCCTATTGTCTACTGTTCACCAAGCTATTCCCATAGATGTATCATTTTGAAAACCCATATTTTTTTTATTACATACCAGTGAATCTGAGACTACAATATTTATTCTCAAAATATTTTATTTTATGATAGCATTGCGATTGGGAAGTGTCTGTTTAAAATTCATCAAAAAGTAATATACCGAAAGAGTATTTATTGATTTATGACAACAATTATTAAACGTTTTTATGTTAGTCGACTAATGAAAACAACGAATGATAACCATAAAAATGAGTCATGTCTTAGTAATTCTGAAAATATTTCTAATTTTCACTGGATTGTATGCATAATAAAAAAAAATATTACTGATACTTAGAGAATAATGTTTTCGTAATCTTTGTGCGAACTGTTATAAGAACGGCTCGTCAAGTAATATTTTTCTATATTTATTCATAAAATAACTTTTATACAGTTTTTTACGGGTTTTTCGACTACCACATGATAGGAGTAAAAAAGATTAATAACTTTTTCTGAAATTCCAATTTTTTTTCCCATACCAAAAGACATACTTACTAAAAATCCTTATCGTCAGGTAAAACTTACCCGATTAAGTTGCTATTAGCTTGCTGGGCGCGATTGTGGCAACGTTGTATGGTTGCGATTGGCCCGTAACGTAACAGCGGAGAATTATAATGCTGGCAGCACATGCCGGACTAATTTAGCAAGCACGGGCCTGTATTATGGTAGTCGAAATATGTATACAGAGTGTCAGGGGGTAGCTTCGGGAGGTGATTCTACGTGATATTATAAGTAAAAAAGATAAATAACTTTTTTCGAAATTCCAACTTTTAGTGGTACTTTTTTGGTATAAAGATAAAGTTAGTCCGGCATGTGCGGCCAGCATTATAATTCTCCGCTGCTACGTTACGGGCCAATCGCAACCATACAACGTTGCCACAATCGCGCCCAGCAAGCTAACAGCAACTTAATCGGGTAAGTTTTACCTTACGATAAGGATTTTTAATAAGTATGTCTTTTGGTATGGGAAAAAAAATTGGAATTTCAGAAAAAGTTATTAATCTTTTTTACTCCTATCATAATGTAGAATCACCTCCCGAAGTAAAGGCACTTTACCCCCGGACACTCTGTATATAATAAAGTGAGAGTAATAATTGTTAGTTGTTGAAAATAAAAGAAAATAAAAAATAAATAAAATAAAGAAGAAATTCTTTAAGTAGTTTCTCATTTTAATCGTGTGATTCATGGCGAAAAAACAGACAGGTAAAGTTACTCAATGGTAATGAAACAGATAATTTACACTTCTCGACGAGTAACGCTAATCAGCGGTTTACTCAGTAGTGTTGAAAACCTCCTATTCTACAAAGTAGCAAAAAATCTCCTGATCTGGCATTAAAAAATGTGCACAGCTTTTTCTTCATAAAATTATTAAGCAATCGCACCTACGTAAGAACACATTTTTAGCCCGTAACCTAATGTTATTTAGCACAAGCTATGGTGCTTTGAAATATCAATCATAAAAAATAAAGAGAAATATACAACATACTATTTTTGACCAGTAAAATCTTTTTTTAGTAATAATGTGCGATTGTTGATAATTTTATTCAAGGTTTTCGTATCAAAACGATGGAACAACATTGCAAGGCCAAAAGGTCTAATCCATTGAAAGGGAACTTTATCGGTTACGGAAATATGAATGGCAATAGGTAGATAGGTTATTTCACAATTTAATCATTTAAAATAATTTAAGGTACACTAGCAGTTAAAAAGCCGCTCCGCGGATTTTTACTGCTAGGCCCTGGGGGCGGCTTTTGGTACGGTTTCGCCCAGTTAGTGTTGGTGACCATTTTATAAATCCAATAGGAACTGGTTCCAAAATTAGCCCGTTCCTCATATCAACTGTCAACCAGTGATGGCTAGTCACCGGGAAAAGTAACCGGGACGAGCAATGACGACATATGTAATATACAGCCGCTTGATGCAACCGAGTACTACCGTCTACTTTTCAACAATTTGCTCGTTTCTCGTATCCATTGTCAACCAGTGATGGCTAGTCACCGGGACAATGTAACCGGGACGGGAAATGACGTCATATGTAATAAACAGCCGCTCGATACGACTGAGTATTACCGTCAATCTTTCCATATCCG
This sequence comes from Glyphotaelius pellucidus, assembly GCA_936435175.1. Classification (NCBI taxonomy): domain Eukaryota; kingdom Metazoa; phylum Arthropoda; class Insecta; order Trichoptera; family Limnephilidae; genus Glyphotaelius; species Glyphotaelius pellucidus. The sequence goes on along the minus strand of OW386558.1, from coordinate 17,429,609 downwards.
CCGATATACTCCAGATTCACAAATTCGTAGAACTTATACCTAGGAAGTAAACGTACCTATGCGTCCTGCCGACGCTTTGTTTGAACCACGTACACAGATGTTATATGTGGCGCGATGCGTAAGGCGTGGCTTCAACATGCACTCAAAACTGGGTTCTGAAATACAACTACGCAGACGTTACCGTATTAATACTGTTCGACGATTTGCGAACGATCCAGAGTGGAAGATACTATCAGTATCACTCTGGAGTAAGACACTACATTCAGGATTGAATCATTGCATGAAATGCCTTGAGCCATGTTTGCTGACCAAATGTAATAGCCAGGAACTTCCCTATCTTACTCTCCACCGACTCCTTCCCCTCCCCACTACCTTCAGCCTCACAAAATACCCAATTGTGTATGCCATAGTTTCACTGGCTCCAGGCGGTTGGGAGCAGTTGGGACTCTTGTGCGTTATTCACCTTAAGAAAGGTTGTTTTATTAATTATGAAAAATGTCTTGTCTTCCTAAAAAACACGTTTTTATTTCGTTTCATACAATACAAAACTAGATGATCAAGAAATCTCTAAAATAATGTAATATTTATTCTTTGTCTATCCTAAATATCCTTTGCTAACGATAGTTTTATTTAAAAATGTTATACCTAGTAAATGGTCTCAATTATTGGAATTACAAATGAACCAGCGAGTTCCCGGCGTTGCGCGTTGCAATGCCGCTCAAAGAAAGTTTATGTTTTAATTCTGTGTGTTGAAATGCTTACGGACACACAATATTTCTATTTCATTTTTACGTTGATGCGTACACGAATAGATCAGAAGGTTTTCCCCGCAATCCCTCCTTTGTTCCCCTTCCCCCCTCCCGGATTCCCAAATTTCCTCCCTGCCGCAAAACATTTTTTTTATCTTTAGACTTTATGTCCGGGTTAAATCTTCCCCACAGGAAAAACTTAACCATTCCACACACTTTTCCACAAATGATCATGTAGTTAATCCACGCTATGCAATTTTACTATTTAAATATAATAAATACAAATCAATACAAGAACAACATGTCAACCTACCAGAGACCAAATGGGAAAATAATTCACCGACTCCAGATATTTTCATATCAGAGGGTTCGACTCGGTAGAACTCCTAACTGGACCGATAAATCCTACTGATCCCTCAATATAAATATTAAAAAAATCTTTCGTAATTCTACATGTATTTAATATGATTGATTTTTGTATTTTTATATATAGATTCTTTGACAAATCTAATAAGCCTAAATTTTGAATGAGAGCCTAAGTATAATGCCAGTAGCAGAAATAACAAATAGTAATATTTTTATAGTCTGAGATTGCCAAATTCTTTTAATCTCATTTCCTAAATCAGTATATTTTCTAATTTTCTTATTATAATTTTATTTTCTTAATTATTTTTTTTTCTTATTCTATGTAATTGGTTCTTAATTTAAAAAAATCTGTTGTATAAGTATGTTTAATTATATGGGACGTGTGGGATTGCACTATCCTCCCACATCCTGGAATAAAAACGTTATTATTATTTTTATTATGAAATTCACACATTTTCCAAACATCTCCCGTAACTCCTCGACAGTCTTGAACCTCAACAACGGCCTCCGTGGTCGAGGGTTAAGGCTCTTGACTCACAATCCGAAGGTCACGGGATCGAATCCCGGCGTGCAAATTAATTAATAATAATGGCATAATAATTGCGGAACGTTCCAGAGTGAAGGATACTCTCAGAACCGGTTGAATGCCTCGGTGTTTACGGATGAAACTCGAAAATTTCGCGAAGTTTTGACTTTTGACGTAAATTTTGTGGGTTAATTTTATGCTCTGGTATGTAATATTTACCGAAATACGTTCCTTGAACAACAAACTACACCTAAAAACAACTTTACTTGCCTTTATTTGACAAATTGATAGGTTTATCGATCTTTTTATTACCCGCGGCGCACCCAGTTTGACAGTTGAAAATGACGGGAGAAGTGACATTTAGAAAGTCAGAGAAACCATTCTAAATAATGATTGGAGAGGCTAGGTATGTTTCTTTTATCTGTTACGTCAAGAACAAGAATGCCCCAAGCGATTCTGACCTTGTTCTTCATAAATTTTCTTTATACCTAAGGTTTAAAATCGCATATCAAAAAGTTTTTTTTTTATTTTTTTTTATTCGGCTATAAGGCGCGCACCGGCGCGCCAACGGCACGCCACCTGTTAAAAACAAGAGATAGTTAAATATAACTAACAAGTTGATCAAAGCCCCGGCGTAGGACCACCATTCAGAATTGAAACGATTCTTGAAATGGCTTTAGCGTGATCTGAATAGCCAGGCACTTCCTCACCTTCCTCCTCCCTATTTCTTTCCCCCCTAACTTCAGCCTCACAACATTTCCCAATTGGGAATGCCATAGTCTTACTGACTTCAGATGGGAGCAGCTGGAACTCTTTTTTCGTTGGTATTTCAAAAAAAAAAACTAAATTATATATAGAAACTGTTGCGGGTGTGTGCACAACAACTCACCAACATTTTATTGAAATTGGATTAATGATATAAGAAGCGTTCGGTAAAAGCATAATAGACCATGTAGCGCAAAATCGCACAATGGTTGAAAAATTAAATTTTTAAGTCTTATGTCGCCATTTATTTTCAAAGTCTAAAGATATCGTTATCATCACGAAAATGAAACCCAGAGGGATTAAAAAATGTTGACTCTGAATAATTTATTGATTAAATGGATTTCCCGAACAAATATTATCATTCGCGAATTTGTGAGAATCTCAGACAAGATAGTAAAAATATGTCTTTGTAATATCTCGAGTCTCGAGAGTTGATAAAAAATTATTATCGATAAACTTGACCCAAAAATATCTTCATTTTCATCGACCTCAAATTGAGATAAAGAAAAACGGTGCCAATATCCAATACGAGTGCTTTAGAACACACGACTGAAGTAAAACTTCTATGAGAGGAAGAGGAAAGAAAATGTGCGCACGTACTGCTCTCTTTCTTGCTCCTACAGTGTGATACAGGCAATAGGCCAGCACTGTGTCTCAGATTTACGAAACGTAACTGGCTACAAGAGAAAGCACAAAAGAAAATGTGTGCTCGCACCTCTCTCTCTTGCCCTTACTAATGGCAATTATATACAAAATGTAACTCTCTCTCTTTCTATCTTCAATAACTTATATCTCCCTCTCAACTTCCGTTCGCCTCGCCCGACACTTTTTGTAACGCTCTCATCACGCATTCACCAGCTTACTCCCCAAGTCAAGTGTGCGTAAAGAAGTTTTACTTCAAAAATAGAGCGTGCAATTCATAAGCTGTAGATGTGAAACCTTCAGAAAACTATAATAGACAAGAGGGGGTCAACGAAGCACCACACACAGAGGAGACCTTTAGGCTACAAATCACCGCATAAAGAGAAGATCGAGACTGCCTCATTCTCTCGCAGGCTAAATCCTATAGATATATGTGTCTCTTTTTAGTTTTGCTATTTTTTTATTCATTGAGTTTTAAATCAACGGTGCTAAAGAAGTTTTTACTTGAAAAACATCTTCTTAAATATAAAAAATACACTTAATCTGAAAATAAACACAGCAATCGTTTCAAACGAAAACATTGCAAAACCACAAAAGTCTAAGAGACAACCGATATTTTAAACTAAAGGAAAAAAATATATGAATAATATTAATACAATTCAACATAAACATACTACTGTTGAACAAATTTCACCTAAAACACAATATATTACAATACATGTATTCAATCATACCTCACAGCATTTGCCGATTTATTAAATTTTAATTTATTTTTTTTCATTACCGCCTTTATCATCATAGTTTGATTTTTATTTAGTTTAATGTATTATCTCATTTTATCTATTATTGAATTTTAGTAACTTATAAAATGGGGGCCTCAGCACGGGTAAAGCTTCCAATAAGGCCCACATTATCAAATGTTTAAATGTGTAAATTTATACATCAAACAAAATAAAAGAGTGTGGTCTTTCTTTCACGTCGCAACGGAGTGACCGATCGACGAGATATTTTACATAGGGATAGTTGGAGAACTAGGAAGCTATTTTTCATCCAGGAAAAGCATTTCATTCTCGTGGGAAAATTCTTTGCACCGTAATTTCTCCGTCGCATATTCCAATAAAAACCTCGTTGCTATTAGTTCAAAGTGTAAAAAGGTTGAAACAATGTTATGTTACAGGTTTAGATGAAAGATTGGTTATTTGAAAATCACTTGAGATTTAATAATGGTAGATATTTGGGAGAGGTGGTGAATGATAATGGTTATTGACTATTGTGTTCAAAGTTTATCTAGTACTAGCTTTTCCCCGCGGCTTTGCTCGCATGGTATTAGGTGAAATTACTGTAGCGCTTGCACTTATCCCCCCTCCCCCCACCCCCTCCCGCATTCCGTAAATTCATTCCCGGTACATTCAGTTTTCAAACAGCTCGCGTGCCACCTAAATTTCATAATGTTAGAGCTCAAAGAAAAAAGATTTATCCAATTTGGTGCTGTCGTTCGGAATTTATGCGCTTACAAACATTTCGGAGATTTATTTTTATTTAAATGTGGAAGTTTGTAAATATAATAAAAAATAACTATTTATTATACAGCTTTTATAATGGTTACGAATTATATTTTTAATGTACTAACTCTCATTTGACATTTATTCCAAAACACAAGCTTGTCAAAAAAAAAAAAAAAACATATTCTAATATTTGAATTTTCTGGAGCAGCAGTCAACCAGTAGGTAGGGGGCTGAGTACCTACCAGCATAGAGCCCTCAACATCGTTTCCACGGCAACGATTTGTTTTCTGACGTTAGCAATAACTCGCTTTTGTTAGCGACAGTAAACGTATAACAAATATAATATATAAATATTTATAACTTCATAACGCCAGAGCCCACCATTATTTATAGCCTATAGTCCTTGCATATAATTTAGCTTTCTATTAGTGAAAGAATTTTTAAAATTGTTTTATTGTATTATCCGTGAAAGCGTAACAAACAAACTCGAGCAGTTTCGCATTTATAATATTAGTATGGATATGGAATAAGTTGACTCATAATTTGGTTTTTTTGCAATGCATACCCTTTATTTTTTACAGCGTATACCCTCTATTTTTTGCAACGCATACCCACTATTTTTTTCGATTTATGTCAATGCACTCCTACAAAAAATTACAACTTTTGTTCTACGGCACCCCGTGCTGACCTGCATTGAAACATTCAAGGTCAGCAATTCAGGGTCAGCAAACAAACAGTCAGCAATTTTTTTTTTTTTTAATTAAGGTAATAGCAAAAAAAATATTATTAAAGTATTTAACTTTAAATTTGCACTAAAACGTGTTTAAAATATAAATATTATGCATTTAGGAAAGCCTTCCCACAGTACAAATTTTCTGTAAGAAACTTAGAAGTGTCAAGTCAGCACGGGTTATTATTATCCTGTATTAATAATATATACTAATATTATAAGTGCGAAAGTGAGTGTTTTTGTTTTTTACGCTTTCACGCCTAAACCACTAAACCGATTTAAAAAATTCTTTCACCAACAGAAAGCTACATTATCAGCAAGTAACAAAGGCTGTGTGTAATGGTAAGCTCTGGCATTATGAAAATTTCATAAATGAAAATGTGTGTATTTCATATATTTTAGCGGCAGGGAGGAAAAGCAGAGGGAAGTCGGAAAAAGAGGAAGGCAACGGGAACGCACGGGAAAGGACACACAGGGAGAATCAATTTATATCTTTAAATGGCATTGCAACGCATGCCGGGGACCAGCTATAAGTGATAAGTGATAAATTCAAGCGCTACTGTTATTTCCCTTAACACCATGCGAGCGAAGCCGCGGGTAAAAACTAGTATTTAAATTAAGACGAATTTAAATAAATAAGGATACAGGGCGTGAGGTGAGGATTTGATTTTTCTGGTGAAATTTTGCACACTTGACGTTCATAACAAGAGAAATGACACTATTCACATTATATTAAGAACGAAAAAGTCATTGTACAGCCCGGACAACGCCGGGGACCTTAGCTTGTCATGTATATACGACTGGTCGGTGGTTGAGTGGGCTTCGCGTTTGGGTCCCACCCGGGCGTCCCGTGTTCGATTCCTCGACTGGCTAAGTCCTCCATCACAACACAATCAACATTTTCGGCTTTCTGTGGTGGTAGTAGGAGATTTTTATACATTGTTGTGTTATTCGTAATCCGGGAATGTTTGTCTTTCTTTTAAAAAAAAATATATAAAAATCAATATTTTTTTTGTTTGTTTGTTTGTACTTAATGCGCTGCCATATCGTTCGTCCGATTGCGATAAAACTTTGGTGATTTGTTGTGCGCACGCCCGCACAGATTAAAGGCTACATATAATGGTAAGCTCTGGCGTTATGAAATTTGTATAAATTAAAATACGTTGGGGACTCGGTAGGTGAACGGGGACGCACGGGAAAGGACATGCAATGAGAATTAATATATTTTTATGAATGGCGTTGCAACGCATGCCGGATATCAGCTTGTTTCTTATAAAGAAGAATCCATGATTTTACAACGTACGATTTATTCATTTTATCTCACGATGGTTGAGCCGATAGCCCGGCATTTAAGTTGCCGCAACATTTTTTTTATCTTGTCGAAACGTCCGATTACCATAATAAAATGTTTATCAGTCTTCTCGCGCGATAACGTGCCTTATTTTCTGTATCACGTACCAAATTACAACAATAATTTGTAAATAAACTAAAAAGATACCAAGGAATTTATTAAAAAAGGCAGAAGTACAAAAAATAATAATAAAAATACTGATATCACACGTTTTGTGATAAGCTTTGATAAATTTGTGGACGCGGACATTTTGAAACATTGTTTTATTTAAAATGTTTCGCCAAATGGAATTATCATACCCCATTCATTTAAAAAAGGGAAGTCACCAAATTTAAAAAATGATTTTTTAAACTTTAATATTTAATGAAAAACTTTAGTTTTCAACATTTATCTTCCTTTTTAACATTAGCTCCAGACAAGAAGCCCTCAGGAAAACAATCCCTTTGAGGATGCTGTGTGGAGGGTCTTTTTAGGAAAGGAAGAAGAGAAAGTTCTTGGAAGAAAAAGGGTATTAGGGGTGGGTGTAATCTGGGAGTCATTGTCTCCAGAAGTGACGGCCGTATGAATCCACCATTCCCACTGCGGTGCAAGGCGATGTTCCGAGAGATTACGGCTGGAGAAGTCAAAGTGACTCCCTCAACCATTCTTTCCCGATACGGCCTGCCATGCAGCTGGTGGGCAGACGCATCTGCCGCTAAGACCCGGATAAACCGCACCCCATGAACCCGGATACCTCTGCTAAGCCGCCAAACGTAGCGAACCACTTAGGGTGACCTGTGGTAAAGGTGTCGGTTATCCAATAAATGGTTCCTGGGGCGGCGGTACCCATACCCGCCTCCCAAATTCTAAGTTGGGTATTATTGTGGATAACATACGAATGTTTCACTGCTTGGAACCGGTGAGTTTATGACCTCCCGAGTGGGGAATATTGTGAAACGTAAGGATATAATTGGATTATTTTATGTTAAATTTTGATTCTATATCATCGGACCTTTACAATTTCACACTTACGTATTTTTTTTCCTCCTTTCTCTAATAAATTATGAAGCCTAAGACCTTGTTGATTTTGCGAAGAAGACGTACATTTTTCATGAAAAAATTTAACAATAATATTATTTCTTTTTGGGGACTTAGCAGGGTTGCCCGGGATCATAGTTGAGATTTGTTTAGGTCTTGGCGGCGAATGCTTTTAGGCACCTACTGTACAGCGGGCTGGATTGGGAGAGACTGGTTGAAGGAGACCTGACTTAGACCTCTTCAGCCGGATTCTCCCGGCCCACCGCCTTGCACAGAAGTGGGAGGGATAGATTCGTATATTCGTCACTCCTGGACATATTTACCTCTAGATTCTGACCCACTCCTCGTACCTTTTTCCTTCTCAAAACTCCTCTCCTTATTTTCCCTAAAAACAATACCTCAACACTTTTGATATATTGTATGACTTTTAAAAAAATCAATGTTTTTTATCTACCTGTTGTTATGAAGAATATTCTGTCAGAATGTTCATTATGCATCTGTCTTACCTGAAACAAAATAAAAACATGTTTAAATATTGTGCGTCATACGTTAAAAAAAGTTATAAAAAAGAGTCATCAGTCAATAACGCATGTCATATAAAAAAACATGAATTTATATTTGTAGGTATTATTACGAGTGTTTTGTTGTGGGTTGGTTTCTAAACAGATTTACAGTTTTATTTCGAGATTGATGAAAATTTACACACTTTCAAAACAGAAAGAACGTCACTTTCTACGTGAGATTTCAAAAAACGACCCCACCTGCTTTTCCCGCCTCTCATAATATGAGACATTTTGACACTTGACAAAATTATTTTCTACTTCGGTAATTTCGAAGAACTATGTATAGAAACTCTCAAGCCCGATCATCTGACGGCCGGGGTGGTCTAGCGGTAAGGCTCTTAGGTCGCAATCCGAAGATCGCGGGATCAAATCCCGACATGGCAAATACATGAATTTGTGTTATTTCACAATTTATTCATTTAAAATAATATATAGTATATTTGCGGCACGTTCCAGAGTGGAAGATACTCTCAGTATCGCTCTGGTGTAAGACCACCATTCAGAATTGAAACGTTGCTTGAAATGGTTTTAGCCGTGTTTGGTGACCAGATCTGAATAGCCAGGTACTTCCCAGCTTCCTCTTCCCCATCTCCTTCTCCCCACTATCTTCAGCCTCAAAATATACCCCAATCGGGAATGCCATAGTCTCACTGGCTCCAGACGGGAGCGGTTGCGTCTCTTGGGCGGTATAAAAATTTTAAAAAAATCAAAGAAATGACAAAATTCCGAAACACCAGATATGAAGTGTGTAGGTATCTTTATAATTTAGTCTGTAAATGGGAAAAGTGCAACGAGTGTGTGTACATATAAACACATATGTTTTTTAGTGTCACAAACAAAATCAGAACACTTTGGTATTCAAAAATTGACCAATGGATGTAAAAACAAACCTCTATTTTTCTTTTATATTGTTGTCATAAACAAGAGAAAGAAGAATTAGAATCACAAATTTCTTTAAAAGCGCAGAATTAACTTTAACATTATATAAATCAATTGTGCGAAGTATTCTTGAATATGGATCCACTATTTGGTCTCCCATTAATGAGATTCACAATTTTAGAATCGAATCCATACAAAGAAAATTAACCCGTGTAATTGCTTATCGCGAAGGTTTAGCTGATCAATTTGGAACGTATAACTACCGAATACTACACTATAAACTACTCTCTTTGACAGCCAGATGGAAACTTTCCGATTTATTGCTTCTACACAAAATTATACATGCATCGGTTGATACACCAAACATCTTATTCCAAATAAACATCAACACACCATCAAGAAATTCAACAAGGAGGATGCAAGATATTTTCTACATATCTACCTACCACATAAATATAGGATATTTCTCCCCTATACCACGAACATTAAGACATTATTACACTATGCTCTCACTGCTCTTATAATGAAATTGACATTTTTATTAACCCATTTAAACACTTCAAAAAAATTATTTTACCATCAATCACATAAAGCTGATATGGCGATGAAGCCCTTTATTCAAAGACGGGCAATATTTATCAACTAAATCATTGTCCCATCAGCACAGGTGCCAATAATAAATTGTTGGTGAAACTTTTGTATTCTATCTTGATTGTAATTCACTTTTGCATATTTAGCTAATTATTTGTGTTACTATTTTTGTTTTCATTTCTGTTATACACTGTATTTAAATCATCCATGCATATAAATTTTTGGGCAACATGCCTGTTTTATGTGCTTAAATAAAAATAAATAAATTAGAGAAACAAGTCTTATTATCTACGAAAACTTTAATCTTTTGTTTCGGAAAAAGTTTTTGCAAACCCCTGATCCCCAATGCTATCTTTTGTTGTCTTGTCATAATTCAATTGGTGACTTATATCTGACCGCCACGAGATAATTTAATAAATCGGTGGTCAACAACTGATCGTTGAACTGGCGAACAGAATTTTTTTATATTCGTATTATTTATTCACTATCAAATACTTTGATAGTAGAATGGGTCGTCTTAAATTATTGAATGGTACGCGTCTAAAAATATAATATGACACATTCAAACTTGATGATAACAAAATTATTTTATTTACAATGGGTGTTGAATATTGAGGGCGACATAGCAACACTATTGCAAGGCGACAAGAACATAAGTTGAATATTCTAGAAGTTCGCGATTATTTTACTAGGTGATTATAGTTTGTATTTTTTTTTTATTTTAATTGGGAGATAATTATTTTCTTCTAAAATCATAAGATTGTTTTATAGGTTCTCATGTTTGACTATAAAAACTTTACTATAAAAATATTACACTGGCATTATACCTAGTTCTCTAATTCAAAATTTAGGCTTATTAGATTTGTCAAAGAATCTTTATATAAAAATGCAAAAATCAGTCATATTAAACACATGTAGGATTACGCAAGATTTTTTAAATATTTATATTGAGGGATCAGTAGGATTTATCGGTCCAGTTAGGTGTTCTATCGAGCCGAACCCTCTGATATGAAAATATCTGGAGTCGGTGAAGTATTTTCCCATATGGTCTCTGGTAGGTTGACGTGTTGTTCTTGTATAGTTTTGTATTTATTATACTTATACAATGCAATTACATCGCGTGGATTGACTAGATGATCATTTGTGGAAAAGTGTGTGGAAGGGTTAAGTTTTTCCTGTGGGGAAGATTTAACCCGGACATAAAGTCTAGAGAACAATTAAAAAGGTTCTTATGTTTGTATACTTTATTCTAAATTCAAATTAGTAATAAATAATTTGTCCAAAATACTGTCATATCATCTCATATCTATGACAATTCTTTTTTAAAACTTTCTTCATACCATAATATTGAAAAGCTCAGTCAAAGTTAGCCACTTACAAGGACTAAAGCATTCATATTGGGGGGGGGGGGGGGGGGGGGTTATACCATCAGGGGTGTTCGACCCTGGGGGAGGGGGGCAAGGAATAAATGGGGATTGAAAATTTATTTGAACGGAACCTCTATTTATCACAAAATGTTAAATATTCGATCACATCACCCAGAAATCCTAATGCTATTAAAAAAATTCATTTGGAAGCGAACCCACCCTTATAAAAGTGAACCCACAGTAAATCAATCATACTGCAAGCAAACAAAGCAGCAAAGGCAAAAAAAATACTAGGTTCTTGATCAAACCAATAAATGCTGTTTTTAATCGTTCAGAAAATTTAAAAACATTTATATTTTGGTACGTATTTTATGGAACGAAAACCTTCAAAATGCATCAAACAATGATCACAACAAGGAAACTGCGCTGCGAAGGTGAAAAAATTGGTGACCGCACAATTCGGAATGAAACCAACTCAAAACCATCTCTGATAAGTGCCTCAGCGTGGGTAAGGGACCCAGTGAGGTAAACATTACTGGATTATATTTTGGAAAGTAAAATATTGCAACAAAATAAAAATAAAAACATAAAAAAGTCATTTAGAGTGTTAAAAAAATTTATATTAAAAATTGGTTATATAAGTTACGTTAGGTTAGAGTTATCGGCTAGTTTAATTTTTTTTTTTCATAGCTTTTAATGACTTTTCAAGGAGGTGATGAGTTGACTTTAATCTCAGTTGGCATGGAACCGAAAATATACATCAATAATAATTTAAGTCCATGAATCACGATTTTTTATATTCTTAAGGATAAGTAAAAAAAGGCTCAATATTTTTTTTTACCGCAATTTTTTTGATGCTCTGCAAAGAGGCTCGTGGACAGCGTTTTAATCAAAACAAAATTTTTAAACTTCAGTTAGTTATTGGCTATAATATACACTTTTGTACATTTTTGTACTAACTGCTTAGATAACTTTTAATTATGCCCACTTTTTGTTCTTTCTAGATACAATAATAAAATATATACAACTATATTAACCACGCAGAGACTACGCCTTAGTGGGTTCCTATTACTCTTATGATTTTCATAATATTGTATTTATCTTCATTCAAAATAGTTTAAATTTTTTATTCTTACGATATTTTTTTACAATTCCTAAGTTGTAAAGTAGATTAAAGGGATTTGTTTGTGAATAAAAACTTGTTCTTATTTATAAACATCGGTTTTATCAAGGCGTAAATTTATTTCTTTGGAACATAAGGCGGGAAGTGAATAGTAAAGATAACAAAAACATGAGTACATCGGCATCAATAATCATTATCTCTTGAGACATGACAAATCAACGACAAATCTTCTTCCTATTATAGAATACTTCACAAATGTATATTATTAAAACACTAGCCGACAGCATTGAAGATTGTATAGTTTTGTGCGATGAAGTGATTAAGTATTTTACCAACTTTTCTTCCCACTATTCACTTCACCACTCAAAATATCGAAGGTGTCATAAAAATTTCCATCGGTTCAGTGTATAGAAAATTGTTTAAAAAAGCGATCGGAAATGCAATACCGGAAGAAAAGAGATTGCAGCGGAAATGAATAGATGAGATATTCAAAAGCCTCCGGGATGTGATGGAGTACCTACATAAAGAGCCTTATAACCATGGGCACAACAGAAGCCTTACGAAGTAGACAACCTCATTTCCTGATATTTTTCATTCACATTGTAGGCAACGCTTTGTTGTGTGACATTGCATTTTCACAGAAATTCAAAGAGATAATTTTATGTTTCCTTAATATTTATTCTTTTTTATATCTCATTGGTGGGCTATCGTCTATTCGTGCTTAATTGTATATAAATTTAAGACTCCTTTTTTTAGATAATCAAAACTTTAAAAAAAAAAATCCTCCTTTAATCTTTGGTTGGAGATAAAAAAAGTTAATGATGTGAACCTTCTTAAACCTGATGAGCGAAAAAGTAACTAAAATACCTTTATCTGTGAATAAAATAAACTATGGTTGTCGTATTATGTTAAGTACAACGTGTTGTTTTATCAATAGCCTAAAATACATTTTCACCCCACGTTTTCCAATATTTATCCAATTTTATGGTATGGTACACTTCTAAATTAATAGGATTCACTTACTTAGATTAAAAAACTTAGACGTCAAATGGGTACGGATTAATTCAGTGGCGCAACTATGATCCTGCTACTGGGAACTGCGCTAGAAACATTATTTTAGAAGATTTTCAGAAAAAGTATTGCTTTTCCAGAACTTCAACAAAAAAAATCTTCCCTTTATAGTGTGCTTGTATTAATATATTTTTGAATGTCTTAACGTCTTACTTGATTTCGATCAATTAACAGTAAAGCTTAGCTTACAGCAAAAATATATTTTTGCTCTTTTCTATCATTTTAATGTCACGAGTCCCACAAGGATCGCACCTTGGACCACTTTTGCTAAATATATTAATCAGTCTGTGTTGCAATATTTGACAACTTAAATGTTTTGTTTTTTGCTGGCGACCGACACAAACATATTAATTATTATTAATAAAAGTGTGTACGACTGCATTTGTAAATAAAATAATCAAAATAAGCTACACGACCGGTTATCATTAATAAATTGCAACACCAAGGCTTTTAACCGCTCCAGGAAATAATATATCCAAATAGCTAGTTACATTCGATGCTAGATTAAAGAACTACTACGAAAACGAACCGAGGACTTTAATTTGGATGTAGTTAAACATCAACTCTCCATGTAATAATACCTGAATAAAAAGCGTTAGAATCATAATATATCATGTTAACGTTTTCTTTTTCATCTACAAGTAAACAAGCTTTTATTTTTTGTTGAACGAGAGTTAAGCTTGTGAACACTTTCCGGAGGATTATTCGTTTTCCTGAATACTGTTATTTAACGATACTTTACGATCTACTCCCATGGGATGAAGAAAATCTAAAAAAACAATCCATCTCGAAAAAGCTTTTTCGTTTTATCGACAACGTTAAAATGTCAAAATGGAATTGTGTTTGAGTGGTGTGGTAGTTTTACCGTGTGATTGGTAGGAATGTAGTTAGATTATTTTTGTTATTACCGCGCAGGCGGTACTTTTGATAAGTGACAATATTTGAATAACCAGATATTTCTGAATCTTTCTTTTTCTTTAAATCACGGTCTTATTTCATCCCAATACTGGCTTCAGATACTTGGGAAATTTATATTAAAAATAAACACAGAAATTTCAATCACCTAGAACAAATCATGTTTTCGAATCATTTCATTACCACTCAATATTCGACACTGCCCGAAGCAAGTGGGACTATGATAATACCAGTATGGGTAAGTTGTGAGGCGAAGGGAGTAGGAAAGTGAAGGAGATGAGCGGGAGTAATAATGGAAAGAATCTGGTAATCTAATTATTTAACACGATTCACGCCATCTCGAGAAAAGTTTTGATCTAGAATGGTGGTCTTTTACCAGGGTAATACTAAAAGTATCCGCCACCCTTGAAAGAAGCTACTGAAAATATTTAGTATGTTTGCCGTGAGTAAAAGGGCTCGGCGAAGATGTGAAGGGCAAGGCTGGAATCATATTTGGTGATGCCCCTTGATTATCTTCTACTACGGATCTTACCTTTTTCGCAGGATCAATAGATTTCCATCTGATGCTTTAGTACTATTACCCGTACATATGCTCCCCATAGCCGCCGTATGCGGCGCTGCTTCAATCAGTCTATATTTTGCCTGCAGACGCTTTGCAAATTTATTAATCATAAGCACAATTAATGGTTTAAATTGACAAATTTGACCATAATTTTGCAAAATGGAAGTATCCAAACGAACAAAATCAAAGTTTGGTACGATTGGATAAATAAATTTTGAATTGAAAAAAATTAACAAAGAATGGTCAAAATGGACAAATTTTAGGATTGGAATTACGACATTATGCTCACGACGACAATTGACGGCATTATGGAAGTTAGAATTGTCTGGTGGACAACGAATAATTGTCCTAACGCTTCATTACTATCCATTTAAACATCCATTAATATCCTTGAATATATTTCACAATCACCCAAAAATTCACAATTCCCCAAGCTCATTAAATTTTATAATAATCTCTCATCATTTTTAATAATGTCTCAAAATTTCTCAGAATTTTTCAAAGTTTCCTAAGCCGCGGCAGCAGTTTTTCACCTACTTGTTAATAATTACTATAGTGTGTTTATATAAAAATATTTAACGGTATTCGTATTGTAATAAAAATGTTAATATTTCTTTATTCATTGAAAGCTGCTTCGAACTTTACATAAAAGATAACTTATTCCTTGGAGTGGCTATCGATTTCAACTATCCTCCACAACTTCTTGAATTTATTTTTATGGTTTCAATTTGGAGTGCACGAAGGCCAGAGGGAGGCTAAGCACTTCTAAAACATAAGTTATGGTAGTAGGAAGATGTGGAAGGCAGCGAACGTGAGAGCGCAGTGCAACCTCTAAGCTCCAAGTCTCTGAGCCAGTGAATACAGATCGGTCGGTTTGAATAGTGATAAGATAGAATAGTTACTGAATCGTGAATTTTATAGCTATGGCTGGCGACAAAGAGAGATCGACTCAAAAAATTCCTTTTAGAATAATCAATTGTTGTCTAGAAAACAGAGAATAGTATATATAACACCTGCAATTTTTTTTTTAATATGTATACCGCACAAAATTCTCAACTATTTCCAACTGTCTGGAGCCAGTGGGATTATGCCATTCCCAATTAGAGTAAGTTTTTTTTTTATATGAATACCGCACAACAGTCCCAACTGCTCTCGTCTGGAGCCAGTGAGACTATGGCATGCCCAATTGGGGTATGTTGTGAGGCTGAAGGTAGCAGGGAGGTGAACGAGATGGGGAAGAGGAAGGTGGGAAGTATCTGGCTATTCAGATCTGATCACCTAACACGGCCAAAGCCATTTCAAGCAACGTTTCAATTCTGAATGGTGGTCTTACACCAGGGCGATACTGATAGTATCTTTCACTCTGGGACGTATAACAACATCAATAAATAAATTGCCCATTTACGATGGAACAAGTACAAAGAGAAACGTTGGAAAAAATCTGGCTAATGAGATCTGGTAATCAAATACTGTCGTCTTTCATCAGTGTGGTGTAGTGACTATCTTCCATTTATTAAAATATTCGTGAAATTTTAGTAATCGATTTTTTTGGAATAGAAAGATACATCAAAAATCAAACCCATGATCGCTACACAATTTCCTATATATTTACCATTAAAAACCTATCGGCGAAAATTCAGTTTTTTTAATATAAGTATTATATTTCATAGTGAAAATTGTGAAAGGCGCCTATTCTTAACGGAAAAGCGGTAGAAATATTTCTAACCTGTCATGTTTCCCCTACATATTCATGTTTGTGTCGACCATTATGCTTCTGTCCACTTATTCTATTTCCCACCCTTTCAAAATTACAGTACCCTGTAGAAGTGGATAAACGACACGGTGTTTGTCAAAATAATAATAGTAAATATTGGTCTAGAGCGGAAGAAACTTTTTTAAATACCTCTAATTGAATTTCACTTTTGATTTCTTGATTGAACGAATGTATAAATGGACTGGAGTCTCTGGAAATTAACCCACTTCCCGACATCTGATCGAGGTGAAACTCGGCAGAGAGATCCGTTTTTTTTTATTGCAATGCATTCGTTTAACTTTTGGTGGCAATCACGCATACACATGTGGACATAACGCATTTCCCTAAAATTGGATTACATTGCAGCAGTTATGGAAATAAATGTCGACATGTCTTATTAGGATTTAACTCGATTGATAACAGTGTTGACTCCAGTTCCTGGAGAGAGAGTGCAATCCTCAGTGAAACCGTTTTTTTTTAATTTGCCAATAGCTGACCCAAGGGATGACGCAACTAGGTCTAAAATTTAAAACGAACAAGCATTGATTTTTTTTTTAAATTTCAGGTGGGCTTCTTGTACAGAAAATCTCTTATAATATGTAAATACTACGATATGTTTATCTGCAATAGAAAAAAATGTTGCAGTGAGTTCTGGCGTCATGAAATTAGAACAATATTTTTCGGTACTAAATTTTTTAGTCAACGCAACTTAATTTAGTTTTGTTCGTTAGTAATGGTTTTTATAAATATCTTTAAGTAGAACTAAGAAATGCCGCTGTTTAAATTACATCTCCGCAATTTTGGATAGTAATTCAAAAAAAGAATTTTTAATTACTCTTGAAGTCAGTTTTATTAAAGTAGTTTATTTTTGTAAAATAATTTAATAAAATTTTGTTTGTTCGCGGTTATTCTTTTTAATTTAATTTACTCCTAAATATATGTTTTTATTACCTATTTCAGCAATTGTCCTTAAGGTTGTATTAGTTATTAGGTTATGGTTGGGCATCATAATATATTTTAGTTTTTTTTTTTTGACCTCGATTATAAAAAAAAAACTAGTTCATATCACAAAAAAATGGTATTATGGCGATCTCTGTGGGCGGTTGGAGACACTCATTTATATTGTGCTCGTTTACTGCATAATGACGACATCTGGGCCATAGATGTCGCTGAAGTGTCCTTTTAGAGCGAAAAATTTAATCAATTGAATTATTTAAATTTGTTATTGTAACTAGACAAAACTCAATCTGCCTAACCATTGTATCTGTCTCATTGTGAATTTTACTTTCTCCGGATGAGCAACATAACGGTATAATTGGTGGCGTTATAATTATTATTTATTGTACATGGTGAATAAAACTTGGTTTGGAAAATAACATTTGAAGGGCTGTTTATGCAGCAGAAGCTACAATTCAAGGTTGGTGTCTTTTTATGTGTACATTAGATTTACTGAATGCCATTTTTGTTGATTTTTGTCCGCGAATAGATTCAGCAATCAAGTGATTTTGAGGATATCAAGCCCACAGAGTTTGGGGTGATTTACATGCCCCAAGCTAATATTATGATAAAGGCGGTATAATAACATTTTTTAGGTTGTATAAACCATTCAATATTTATTTATGATTAAGTCAGTATTGGAACTGTATAAATTTAGAGGTAAAAATAAATAATTGATCAAGAAACCCAAAAAACATGAAACAGGGAAAAGTAAATATCTTCAAAAATTTCTACAGTTAATATTTTAACAGATCTTTTCAACATTATCGGGTATTATATGAAAAAATAAGTCTTCCACTAAAAATACGATACCATGAAGATAGGACACATCAAAGGTGGAAGATAGAAATAGTTATATAAAATAACGAAAATACCAAGAAATGATTTAAACTAACAATTTAAAATACTAGATTTATGTGGGCAGTAAGGGCAGAAGTTACGAAAAAAAACCATATCTAAAATCTATTGTTTTTCGTCTTGACCATACATTTATACTTCGCAAAGTCTGATTGTGGAACGTTTGCACGGCCCTTTTCGGCCCGTTTCATACAAATCTCAAATTTTGGATTTGTGGTCAAAATAAACCAACCAAACCGAAAAAATATTTTTGTAATCAAAAGATATATCAAAAATCTAGTACGAATGTGAGCTACTTTATTTATTTTTGCTTTAAATAATAAGATAAAGGATATTAAAGATTTTAGCGTTTCATGATTTTAGAGGCAACAGAGAAAAACAAAAAAAATATATATATATTTATAAGATTAAATCAGGCGGAAACTTTTTTTTTATAAGATTGTCTTTAATAAATTTTTTTTACTGTGTTTATTAATTGGATTTTATCATTTATGTTTTCTAATTTCTTCTGGTAGTTGATTGAAAAAAAATCTTTCTTGGTAAGTATAATAATTTAGTGCAAAGGAGGTGTTTAATTTTGGGCATGGAAAAATATATTTACATGTACGGTTTTTGGTTAGAAATTGATACCTGTCTTTTTCTTTTATTTTTTAAAGAACTGATTTTACCACTTTTGACACGAAAACTATGGCAAAAAAGGGGGAAAGTAGAAAATTTTGCATTATAAAACAGTTTATTTAGGCCGGATATTTAATTTTTTCTTGGCCGGAAAATGCTTTATTATTTTAAAAGCCAAAATGCGTTTTACTCGCAGTATTTAATTAAAGCATTTGTAATATTTCTTGGCGATCAAATTTTCCAAATAATTTTTTTAATGTTTTTATTGAACGTTCAAATGTAAATCCAGCCTACTGTTAAGTCCCCTTTGGAGCAGGTCGCTTTATATCAAGCCCTTTTTTACAATTTCTGGAATATTCCCGTGAAATTTTATATTTACTGGTTCGATTTCGCCTTCTTGGACTTTCCGGTAAAGTCGATTTTACAATATCCGGAATTTATAAAAAAAAATAATTATACTGTAATGATTTGGGTCCGGTTTCTGGTCTGAGGTCAAAACTTAATTTAGATTTATTCTTTGGTATATTTTGCAGGAGAATAATACATTCAACTGTCACTTTGAATTGTGTATCTGAAAGATTAATCAAAGATATATCATAAGAAAGAGATCAGGATACCTAAAAATTCTATACAACATACTTACCACTTCACACAAACTATATGGACGCGTCAAAATGTTATTGTAATGTATCGTATAAGTCTACGGTTAGTTTTTTTTATATAAAATCCACAAGGAGGACCCGAGGAAAAAAAATTCCCTCAGGACCTGTCATCTGGGATGCTGTGTGGAGGGTCTTTTTGAGGAGAGGAAGGAATGGTCTTGAAGAGACCCATGTTGTAGGAGGGAGGAAACACAGAAGCCGGCAAATCGTTCCATAGCCGAGCTGTTGAATTCAAGAACGAGTCGAAAAAACGACCTGTTCTTATGTGACAAATGTCAACCGTGTACATATGTTGGGCGCGCGTTTGGCGTGTCTCCCGACTATGCACCGGTGCCGAGGGGATCAATGAAGCTAGTTCCTCAGAGCATCTTCCATTGAAACCGTGGGGCGCACTTGCGATTTGTACAGGGTTAGCAGTTGTGTACTTTTTAAGTGTCTGCGTGCCCTGTACAGTACGCCCAGTTTTTGAGAGGCTAACTTAACTCTGGCTTCGATGGAGCCCCCATACCTGAGCTGGTCATTTATAGTTACACCAAGCATATCTATGGAGGGTCTGTTCGGAACATTACTTTAGTTGTCTACGGGCTCTTCGGGTCATATGGTCTCGTTTCCGAGTTATGCCAAAAGTAGAGTCATGATAATTCTAGAGATCTATCTATTTAGAATTCTTTTTTAAAATAATAAATTAATTTTATTCAAACAATGAACAAAGATGGTTGTTTTCAAAATAAATTTGATGACGTATAAATTCTATTACAAATGGGAAATGTGGCACTTCTAACGTTAATACGCGGTTTCAAAACCACACCACCAGTACACAGGTTATATGACAGGAAGCTTTCGCACTTCGCAGTCGCATAATGCAGGTGTAGTTTACTTTTCCCAGCATATAAATAAAGCTTTTACGCCAGGTACAAAATTATGAATAATTACTCCCCGTGGCCCTGTTAGGGCACTGCGCCATGGTATGAACATGGAAATGTAATTACTGCCGTGTTCATGAATGTAGCCAGCATGTCATGAAACTATGAGTTAATGGGATTCATAGCTCTATGCAAAAATATAACCGGAACGGGTGACAAATCGCGTTCCATTCCACATATTTTGTAGGTAAGAAAATAATTTGCTAATTTCGAAAAGGCTGTTTTTGTTGGTGTTTAATATAACATTATAATGGTTATCTAGACTTAAGCTTTTAAAAAATTTGCCTAACACAATTAACCACTCCGGACCTTTGTGCAAGTGTTTTTGTCTTATACGAACTGTCAGATTTATAAAAAAAAATGTTATAAATATTTCTGAACGTAGCCAAATAATACAAACTGTTTTAGAAAGGTGATAAACTAAGCTTTTAAATTGTTTTATCAGTATATTAATAATTGAAGCAAAAACTTTGTAGGTACCTCTTTTCACGAAAATTGCGCGGACGGAGAAGAATGAAATTTCGCACACTTATAGTTTATATAGAGAAAGAGTACAGAATGCTAATAACATTTTTTTTAAATTATGCATATAAAATACATTAAATCAATAAAAAAACATTAAACATTAAATTTATTATGGTCGAATTTCGACCATTGGGCTATCACTAGTTTTAAATGAATATTAATATTAATGTTTTTTAATTTCCCTATATGGGATGTGTGGGATTGCACTCCCCTCCCCACATCCTGGAATAAAGACCTTATTATTATTATTATTATTATTAAAATTTGTAAAAATCAAAATTTAGGATTCAAACATAAAAAAAATTGTAAAATTGACTCACGTGATGTTTTATGTAAAAACAGTACTGAAATCATGGTTAGCGTAAAAAAACACTTATTTTATCAGACAAATGTAAAATAAATATTTTTATTACTTCGTTTTTGTATCATTTCGTACAAAGATATTTAATAACTAAGTCTAACGGTGCGTATGCGTTTTGGCGGGTGAAAACTGTTTCTACAAAATTTGTATTTTTTATCTTTTTCTATGGATAACTTTGAATAAAGATGGAAAGCGTGGTTTATTAAAGATATTCTCTTTTTTGTTTTAAGGTTGTCATTAGAACAATAACAGAGTTATTACCATTTCTGTGGGAACACACGCGTTAGCTGCTATTTATTGTCTTGAAAACAAGCTAAAGTAAGAGTGGTTAAGGTATTAAAACACTCTGTGAAATTCTAAAAAGACAAATAAATCGAATTTAGTAAGCAACCGAGATCCAACCCACCACGTCGCATAAAATTTCCGATCAGGCTATCCGCTAGCATATGCACTCCTTATGTAGAAGGGATTAAAGTGAATTAATGAAGAAAGTGTCACGAAAGTGAAACAGTATTACTTGACTTGCTATCCTTTACAAGTTATGAATACACAGTTTCTCGGATTAGGAATAATTTTGAGAACCACTGATCTAGGATATCTTGTAAGGAGAGCATCATTTCATCCACAAAAACCAAATATTTATTCAAGACAAAAATACTTGGCTAATTTCTATAGCGCCATTTTACGTAATAATTACTTCAAGAGCGCTGTAAACACCGAAATAAAACTCATTATTGTTCTTACACCCCTGAAATAGCGCAACTAAAATACGTTTAATTTCCACATTGATGAAGCCAATCTATGTTGAGCATTCTAATTTTAAATTTTTAAAAGGTATCGTTGTGAATAAACAGAATTTTATTGAAAAATCTTATTGGAATAGGTAAATTTAAATGCTCCAGACGAGTTATGACGTTATCACATCCCATGCCACTTGTGAGAATGATTTTCATTTTTTTTTTAGTTTGCTCCACACAGTAGGCTTTGAGGAAAATAATTCCCATCAGGGCCTTCGCCATCTTTGGGGTTGCTGTGTGGAGGATCTTTTTTAGGAAAGGAAGGAGAGGAAGTATAAAAAGTATGTGAGACGGGTAGGAATCTGGGGGTTGGTGTGTCCAGAAGTGACGGATAAATAAATCTATCCTACTGCGATGCAAGGCGATGTCCAGAGGGAGACCTGATGGAGAAACCTCACCCCATGAATCCAGACATCCCTGTAACGTGACCTATGGCAGAAGTGTTGTTTATCCAAAAAATCCACACAATATCACAGATGACTCCTGTGTGGAGTTAATGTAAAAAATAAAAAATAAAATAAAAATAAATTAAAATTAAAAATATGGTTTCCGGGGTGGCAGTACCCATACCCAACTCCCGAATTGTAAGGAAAGCCCCAGATGAATCACTCATTAATAAAATAATTATTTATAAATTATTACGATTTTTTCAGCAATAGAAATAATTTATACTGTATACATCTTTGATTAAAAGAATTATCTGGTGATTTTAAAACATCGTAAAAAAAAAAGTTAGTTGAAATGTTATTATTGATCCATCGGCACTCAATTCTTAAAAATAAATAATCATTTTTTTAATCTAGAGAGGAAAATATGACGGTTTTCCTTGATTCATGGACTTAGTGAACTGTTGGTAGTGTGGGGAGGTTATTGATATTGAGGAAAAAGAGGAACGAAACTGCCTTTCAGCTCTAGTAAGAAAACATAGCTAAAGCTTTTTAAATATTCAGATTCTGAGTGATGAACTCCGGGCTACATTCCTGCATGGCGAAGGTTATCCTGACGATGGCGCACCTCCAATAGGAGAGAGCACCAGAAGAATTAAAAAAACCTACAACCACACTCTGAAAATGTACCACTAAGAAAGAAAAAAAAAATCACTCACTCCATACAAGAGTCTCTAAAGAAAATCGAAATAATATAATCTGGTGATATGATTTTAGATTTTCACTGCAAAAAGGATTTTTTTATTAATTTTTGGGGTGTTATGCCATGTTGCGCTACCTCCTTCTTTAGCCAACGTTTCGGACAGCGTTACAGTGTCCATCATCAGGGAGATATGTCATCTGCCTTGCATCACACATCTGCTCTGACGATGGACACTGTAACGCTGTCCGAAACGTTGGCTAAAGAAGGATGTAGCGCAACATGGCATAACACCCCAAAAATAAACTAGGGATATTTCTCGTTGTGTTTTTAAAAAATAAAAGTTGTGAAATCTATATGTATTACCTTCGACATAAAATAATAATAATACAATATATCTACTGGAACGTTCAGGGTTTCTGCACACAAATTGGTTCCCTTTCATGCCTTATATTCTTCTCGAGAGTCCCTCTTCATTTAAGGCACAGGTTTTATTCAACAGGCCCTTAAGTGCCCAGATGGATGGCTCGACTTTATACTTTCGCTTAAGTTTGTCACTGAAGTACAAAAATGAAAGCAGAATGGTCTGTGTTATTAAAGAAAACGAAACGTGTATTTTTTAAAGAGTTTTTTTATGTTAATGATGTATTAGAAGCTCAATTATTACTCCCAATTGACCGGAGTCAGTGGGTCCACGGCTTCTACAATTGGGATATGTTGGCTATTAAAATCTAGTCACTAAACAACTATCGCCATTTCAAGCGACGTTCTAAAATCTACCACACTGGAATCAGTTTTTAAAATAGAAGTGATGTATTGAAATGATCGTTAATTTCATTGAAATAAAATATTATGTCTGTTTTAAACATTCAAACTTTTTTGTTAATGTTTACGTCACTCCACAATAGATTACGACTAAATGTTTGTAAAAGTATTAGGATTCTAAAGATGAAACGAAGAGTTAATCTTAAAATCGCAAAAAATTGAACATACAGCTGCGCTATCTTGAAATAAAAAAAAGGTTGTCTGTAAAGTCGGTTTACGGACGATAATTTTATGTGATAACGTCATATAATAACGATGGAGTGGAAGGGAGATAGATGCGTCACAAGAACGCTTAGGCCGAGCGCTTGTTCCGCACTCTCGCTTGCCAGCTCGGCTTAGATGGAACATGACAGTGAGCAGTGAGTCATGCTTTTTCGCGAGTGACGCCGGCGTTTATCGATTTATAAGACGTTATCACGTCAAAAATTGGTTGTCTGTAAAGTCGGTTTACGGACGATAATTTTACGTGATAACGTTACGAGAAAACTTTTACATAGAATTTTACAGTCACAAGCTGAAAGCTTAGGCCGATCGTGCCTCTCTTTAGCTTGTTCCGCGCTCTTGCTTGCACGCTCAGCTCAGGCGGAACGTGACAATGAGTCATGCTTTTTCTTGAGTGCAGCCGGCGTTCATCGATTTGTAAGACGTTATCACGTCAAAAAATAAATTATTGATATCGCCTTGGAAATTTCTATTTGTAAAATCGACTCTCCGAGTTAGCCGAGAAATGTAAAAAGCTCGAAGAAAAAGTAAAACGAACGTGTCTATATGTTCTTTTAAGAACACAAACGTGTTTACATTTGTTAAAAACACAAAATAAAAATTTAAAGAAGAAAATCCACAGCAGAATGTTCATTTGCAATAAGGCAGTTACAACAGACTAAAAGTTACGACTTAATAGGGAAAAAATGTTCACCTTTCCCGATACTGTTTAACCTAATTAAAATATCAAACTTTTAATCACCTTTCATAATCAAACTGTTACGTAAATAAGAACTTCGCTTGACTTATTTTTATTTTATTATTTTTCGCTTCTTTATTTTCTCAATATTAATGTGTAGATGTTGCGCTATTCTATATTTATTCAAAAAGAGGTTCAAATAATTGAATTATTTATAATACGCAAGCTGTGTGATTTTTTTTTCTCTAGCATTGGATGTATTTACACTGCACTTACAGAGACTGATGACAAAAAATGTAGATGGTTTATTTAAAAATCCATCTCTTACATGTTATGTAACGTGTGTATTTTGGTTAAGATAAGTTTTTACATTTTCACGGCCATAAGTATTTTCGTTATTTGTTTTTTTGGGGTGTTATACCGTGTTGCGCTACCTCCTTCTTTAGCCAACATTTCGGACAGCGTTACAGAGTCCATCATCAGGGCAGATGTGTAATTGTTATTGGTGAAATGTGTGCTTATGTACTCGGAAGCAATACCGTGTTGCCAGCTCCACTCCACTACGAGCTGGTATTACAGTAAACTTCAAAATAGTTGTAGATTTCACTTGTCTCCGTAATCAAGCATGGACCTGGTTCCAATAAACCTGTTCCTGAATTCGAGAAACAGGGAGAAACAGGACATGCATGGAGAAACAATGTATTTCTTTGAATATGACTTTGCAACGCATGCCGGGAACCAGTTATCAACTAATAATCGACTTACAAACAATTAACAGTTTTAGCTTGAGATAAGCAAAACCCTGTTGGCTGACTTCTAAAATTATTAAAGATTAAAAAAGTGGTGTTTTTTTTCCATGTAAAACAAACTTTAAAATTTTAGATTTAAAAAAAGTCATTAAATCAGTATAAAGGTGCATTTAAGTGTATATTATTATAATATGTAATAAAGAGCAAGAAAGAAAAAAAAACAGTTTTTGAGCTGCAGATAGCATGAAGAATAATAATGATGTGGGTTCATAGTACATAATTTACAAGTGCTTAATACATAGTTCAGTTCAGGATAGACAAAAGAAAAGAGAGGAACAATAAGTTTTTAAATTGTGGATGAACAAAAATAGTACTGTAGCACCTATTTATTTGATGCTAGTATGCGATTCCATATAATCGAAGAGTGACATGACATGGAATCCGACCTAGTCAGGCCACCAAAGCGGGGGAGCCAACAAAAGTTATGCTTTTGAAGTGAAGTGCAGTGAATGTTAAATCAAGGCAGGCTCGCCACTAATTTGCAGTAGGTGGGTGAAATACATTGGTGTCCTGCGGTGGTTCATTGCCCATCTTTTTGTTTCTATTATCATGCCCGTTCTTCACACATGAACTAATTTCTAAAAATATCTCTACAGCTGTCGTTGTCCTTACAAATTATAAATGGCCTTTACCAAAACCAAGTAGACTGCTTGTAATATTTCAGAAATCCAAATGACAGTGATTTTGAATTTTCACCGGGCGACGAAAGAAACAAAGCGGTCGAAAAGAAGCTCGGAGAAAAATGTTTATTTTGGCACCGGTCTGCCTTGTTAACAAGAGGACTGAAAGCAAGAGATATATTACATAACTGGAGTCTGCAGATCGCAGAGAACTAACGAGATGGGCAATGTGGGCATCCATCATTCTTAGTTGACTGATACCATAATTTAACGTGATAGAATTTGATATAGCGAGATACGGCATTTGTTTTTAATGTCTGAGCTGTTTTAGTTTTTATTTATTAGTCTTATTAATTATGTTGTAATTCAAACACTTTTGATTTATTTGTAAGTACAAAGCACAATCAGAAAGTAATAGACAATTAACTCAATATGTTTGTAAAATGGCAAAAAAAAGAGGAAAAAAATAGACATGTAATTTAAAAGAGAGTTGTATAAATGGATGTGAGGCGCTGACACTGACGGTAAAATAGGCTGAAATGTTAGATACTTTTGAAAGAAAAGTGCTGAGAAGTTATGTGGACCCGTGAAAGAGGGGGAACAGTGGCGCATCCGGCACAACAAAGAACTGTATGATATATATCAGGCCCCTAACATCTCAGCCCACATGAGACTCCTCAGGTTGAGATGGGCTGGACATGTACAGAGAATGCCGGATACACGCGTCCCCAAGAGAATTTTGACATGACATCCAGGTGGAAAGAGAAAAGTGGGAAGACCCAGACTGAGGTGGGAAGACGAGGTGCTACAGGATGCAGCATAGCTTCTCCAAATAACAAACTGGAAGTCAGCCGCTGAGGACAGGAGGAGTTGGAGGCGAATGTTGCAGGAGGCCAAGACTCGATATGGGCTGTAGCGCCATCGGAGAGAGAGAGAGAGAGAGTAAAAATGGCTTTACTGCCTGGTTTCACCCGATTTTAACAGATGTTTAACATAAGTTTTCGTTATTGTTTTTTTTTTTTTTTTTTTTTCAACGCTTTGTAGCTCATGATGAAAATTCTTAATGTAGTTGGAAATACAAGTTTTCATCTTTAAAAAATGGGTAGAAAAAGTGCGCGAATTCCAAAAAGTCAGGGTTCGAAAGTTCTGCTGAGCTAAATGAGTAGAGTTCTATGTTTTGAAGTAATATACTATTATATAATATTTAACATTATTTAATATTTATACATTTTGAGTAAATGCATAATTCTTTGCTAATTAATAATAATTGAATTCAAGTAAGTAAATTTATTTGTGTTATTTCACAATATATTATTAAAAAAACATTTATAAACTACGTATTTTGGGCGCGTCCCAGAGCGGAAGACAAGCTAGTTCACCATTCAGAAATGAATCGTTGCTTGAAATGGCTTTTTTTTTACATTAACTCCACACAAGAGGCCCTGAGTAAAATAACTTCCCTCGTGGCCTATGTCATCTGGGATGCTGTGTGGAGGGTCAGATCTGAACAGCCAGGTAATTCCTCCCCTTTATCATACCTATCTCCTTCCCCTCTCGACTATGTTTAGCCTCGAAATATTTAAAAAAATTAAAAATACAACAAAAAACCTTATTTTGGAAATATCTTTTATTTATGTGAATACCGCACAAAACTCACAACCGATCCCAATCATCTGCAGCCAGTGAGACTATGGCTTCCCAATTATAGTGTATTGTGGGGCTGAAGGTGGGGAGGGGAAGGATATGGGGAAGAGGAAAGTGGGGAATTTCAAGCAACATTTAAAAAATAAACCATGGCGATATTGAGAGTAGCTTTCCCTTTGGAACTTGCGCAAATGTACCTTATATTATTTTTTAACGATTAATTTGTGAGATTAAACAAATCAAACAAATAAAATTTACTTGCGCACGTCGGAAACTGAACCTGTTACCTTCGTCAAAATCTACTTCTATTCTATAACAAAATCGGGGAATCCAGTAGTGCGCTATTAAAAGCGCTCTCAAGTTCAGTGATCGTTCTTCTAAATCGAAACCCTAAATGGTATATTATGTTATTAGAAAATTATTTGATGAGAAGGTGTTTTGGAAAAAATAATCAGAGTATGCTATTCACACGCGGCAGAAGAGAAACCTTCAGAAAACTAAAGTAGACAAGAGTGGGGAGACTACGAAGCACTTTTTTAATCAATGTGAAGGATTTTTTAGATTTTCACGCCCAAAAGTATTTTCGTTATTTGTTTTTGGGGTGCTGTGCCATTTCGCGGTACACAATTACACATCTGCCCTGATAACGGACACTGTAACGCTGTCCGAAACGTTGGCTAAAAAAAGAGGTAGCGCAACACGGCAAAACACCCGAAAAACAACAAACGAAAATATGAAGGATGATTTTTTTCCATATTTTTGTCGTCGAATTCCAGTGCACGTTTTCCTGCACATTTGGTCATCTTATTAGTATTTATGGTTTCTTCTTCGGAGTCGCTAGATGTAGCTCTCTTTAGTCTATTCTTTTGCTTGTTCATTTTGGAGTGGATTAAAGATTGGATATTCGATCCCTGGTCGGCTAAATATCTGCAAAGGTTCGTCAGGCGCTTCATACCACTACACTAAAAGAGACTTGCGTGAGACTGTGGATTTATCGTATTATGTCGGAACCTGGTCCCCGTGAAAAAAAAAAAAATTATTGCCTTCTCATTTTTTCGCAGTCTAAATCCTGTAGATGTATGTGTTTCTCTCTTTTTGGTGTCGCTCGTTTCCGTTTCATCGAGTTTCAAATCACAACGGTGCTAAAAAAGTGTACTTAAAAAAAATAATCATGTTGGGATAATATTTAATGGCCTATTTTCATCGAATAGCTTTCAAGTGATCGACTTATCTAGTGCAGTCTATTTCCGTGCATCGAGAGACTAAATCCCGGATCTGACTACTCTTTTTAAATACCTCTAGCGTCGTTAAATTTGTAAATATTTTGATTGGATTATGCGGTAAAACAAACAGTTAGAATAGTTCTTAGTGCTTTTGGTAAAAAATATAGCTAACGGTATCTTTCATCAAAATGTTTTGATTTTCTGAACTTGTGACCTTGAATTAATCTGAACTAAAAATATAACGAATAGGAGATGAAAATTGTTACCGTTGATTAATTATTCTAAATGATCGGCTGTTTCGTTCTGGTGCATGGGATGACATTGCATTTTGACGTAATGATGATCGAATACCATGCACAACACTGTCTTTTGGTTTGTATCCCTTGTTCGTACAAAGCCACATGCTTACTTCTGGACTCCCGCCATGATTTTTTAAATTTATTTATTACACTATTATCTCACTTAAGTGAGAAAAAAAATAAAAAACAATTAGAACAATTGTAAAAAAATAGTTAATATGCAAACCTTAAATGACCAAAACCTACCTAGTCAAACGTGATCGGCTGAAAGTTAAATTTTTCCGTTAAAGTTACAAGTCATAGATAATTCAATTATTGAAATAACTTCCTCCCCATCTTTTCCCTTGAAAGATCCACCACACAGCACCCCCAAAAATGACACAGGCTCTGAGTGAAATTATTTTAGTCAGTGCCATCCGTGCGGCATAAAGGACTGCGCTCACGAAGAAACTGAAATGAAACCAGTTGTCAACGCACCAGCACTTTTGCTTGTGTGGCAGTTGCTTTTCGGTTGCATTGTTAACAGGTTGCCATGGTAGCGCTCACGAATTTCGAATCGCGTTGACAACTGGTTTCATTTCAGTTTCTCCGTGATCGAAGGCCTTAAGTGTAAAAAATAAAATTCACAGAACTTGAAAGTTATTTTGAAATCTGATCAATTGCTGAAATTTGGTGAAACAACTCATCCTTAAAGTAGTTAGGTAAAAGAAAGTCACAAAAACATTTTAAAAATAACCAATTCCCTTAGGTATTAGTGTACCATCGCTATATTTTCTCGATGTTTTGTAAATTGTTTCGTCTTACCAGATAAAGTATTTGTATACAAATTTTTATAAAAGTAGAATGTTTATAATTTACCATTAGTATGTTACTCAGAATACTGAACTGAAATTGTACCTATCGGCTACTACGGCGCACGACGGGTTAATCCTAAAAATAAATATTCTTTTTGTAGAAGTTAATACCTTATACAAATAAACATGAATAATATAAAACAAATAGAATCATATATTGAAAGCCCAAAACAACTTCATCTTCTTTGAAAAAGAGCCGCTGCGTAGGTGTTTGGTCGATAGTTCGACAAATTACATTGGTAAAGAAAACTTCCTTCTAAAAATACACACCTCAGACCCAACCACGACAGGCGTCCAACCGCCCGCCGACCGCGCCCGTTTGAACCAAATTGCTTTTATGTGTTGCAAAAATCAAAAATAACATAACCTCAATACACCGTACTCAAGGAAAATCTATCTGAAATTTTATTTCGTTGATAATTGGGTTCAAAATGAGTGTCATAACAAAATGACCTACGCAGACGAGAATTTCACTTTTAAAAGAATCCTAACTACTCCCGTCAGGAGTCTGTGAGGCTACGGCATCCCTAATCAGGGTATATTATGAGGCTGAAGGTAGAGGAAGTTGGAAAAGTAACTGGCTATTCAGATGTGGTCACCAAACACGGCTGAATCCATTTCAAGCAATGTTTCAATTCTCTACGGTGGTCTTACATCGAGGCGATACTGAGAATATCTTCCAATTTTTTTTTAATGACTTAATTGTGAAGTAACATAAATTAATCAAAAATTTGGTTGTCTAAAAAGTCGGTTTACGGACGATAATTTTACGTGATAACGTCATAAGAAAACTTTAAGATAGAATTTCACAGTAACAAGCCGAACGCTTAGGCCGATCGTGCCTATCGCTTGTTACGCGCTCTCACCGAACGTTTAGGCCGATCGTGCCTCTCTATCGCTTGTTCCGCAATCTCGCTTGCACGCTCGGCTCAGGCGGAACGTGACAACGTGACAATGAGTACTTTTTCGTGAGTGATGCCGGCGTTCATCGATTTATAAGACGTTAGTATAGAGCCTCACCCCTCGACCACGGAGGTCATCAAAAATTTCCATAATTAAACACCGAGGAATCATACAAAATTACACACCGAGAGAATAACACCAGCTTAAATTACAACTATTGAAATTACTCCTTAAAAACTTTACCTAACTTTTCGTTGGTTTTCAATAAGAATTTAGCACACTCAAAAAGCTTTAATTTATTAAAAAGCAAATTTTTTAAAGTGTGTGTAAATATTGTAAATTTTTCTATATTTTTATTATAACATGTCTTTATAAGGTCCCATGTCATGGTATCAAAAGTAAATAGATTAAGTAATCATGTTAATGTTACATTTAGGTTTTTATTGTCTGAAAACAGTGGCCTCGAATGTTTTTGTTATAACGTATATTTCTTACACATTTTCACAATTAGAACCGTGTCAAAGTAGTCCCGCCATCTCACAACAAGCGAGTTTGACATATAAATCGATGAAGCAGGTGGCGCAATGCAAACACGAGAATGATTAAATGGAAATATAATGGACAAACCACAACTTGCCATCGTTCTAAAATACTACGCTGAATTCTGCTTTCAACGATACAAATAATATAACGGCTGGGGCAATTCTTGAATCTCTACCACAAAATAATACTGTGAAACTTTTCGATATTTTAATCATTGTCGTCTTCGTTTTTAATGAATTTTGCAGTTGTAAATAAATAATGTTACCCAAATTCACTGCAATTCAAAAAGTAGACTGTTTTTAAAATTGTTTTGGTAGACTTTAATGCTGATAAAAAATATACTGGATAATAAAATGGAATTGGGCAGGATCTGGCTCACCAAACAAACGTCATTCGGTTGTGATGACAAATCCTTCCTCCTGGTTGATCTCACGGCCTGAGGCACATCTCCAGCGGTTATCACTACAAACACTTGAGAAAACAAGAGAGTTCTTGGTCGATATAATAAATAACTGAGGAAGCAAGGTCGCAGCACAGTAATTGATAATAGACTTATTTAACTTGATATTGAATGCAACGAGAGGTTAATATGGACTATTGCAAGCATAATACAGTAGTAGACTTCTTTAATAGTGGTTGTAATTTTTTTGTACAACTTGAGGTCGTCTTCTTAAAACCGAAAACTCCCAATGTTACAGTAAAAAGATCCGCGGAGTATCCTCCTACAACTACTTGTAGTTTTCTTTCAGTAATTTAACTCTATAATAATGTTTTATTTATAATAATGAAGATTTAACATTTTTTATTCACGCGGCGGAAAGAGCGGTCTATTGGCCCTAGAAATGTAATTTAAAATAAATCACTTTATATGGAACATAAAATATAAAGTTATTTACGACAAATTAATCAATCGTATGTCGATAGCTTATAAATGTATCTAGATATGGCGTCATAAAAACCCTATCATTGCAAAAGAGCTTGTTCGATCATTTAGTGACGAAGCCTTGTCTTTTCCCCGATGAACTTATTCTCATCCAATCATTTTTGTTTGAAGAATACATCTCCGGTGTAAACACACATAACTCTGCGAACGAGAATTGATCACTTTCCGATGGGAATTTTCCCACGCAAAAGTTTCAGTAACCAAATCGATGGAATGGCATTCGTAAAATCACCAAATAAATATGAAGCTTCTCGCAAAATAAGTTTTTCGCCACGAACGTTAAATGTACATTTTATGTAATGTTTTGTTCAAAATTCAATATTATTATGCTGGTAAAAGTGATGAGTGAAAAATTGCAAACGATTTTTTGCAGAGGAAGTAGGAAAAAAATGTGAATGAATAATATTAATATTTCTGTCTAAATCCAAATTTATCAAGCACTAGCGAGTACCCGGTATGCGTTGCAATACCATTAAAATAAAGAAAGCGTTTGTTTTTTATTTCTGATTGTTAAAGTGCTTTTGGATAGAATTTTTTTTTTCCGTTAATAAATCAGAAGGTTTTCCGTCGCGTGAGCAAGTCGTATACTGTCCATGTGAGAAGCTTGAATTATCCAAATTTACTCCTGCTATCCCCTAATGCTTTTATGTCTCCTTTTAAAACCATCCTTCTGCCCCTCTTTCGTCCCCCAACTTGTCCTTTCCATGCTTCCCCGTTTCCCCCCCCCCCCCCCGTTTCCCTCGCGTGTCCTTTTCCCTTCCCCTCACGCGTTCCTTTTCCATCTTCCCTGCTTTCCGCCCTCCCTCGTCTCCCCTCCCGCGAACTTCTCCCCTCCTTCTTTCTGCTCCCCCTCCCATATTCCCGTCCACCTCCCTCCTTCCCTCATTTTCGATAAATTATATAAAATACATTAATTTTTCAAACAACCACAAATGTAAATTTTTTATCCAAATTTCGTAACACCAGAGCTCATCAGCTTAAACATATAAATCTTTGCGCGCATGCGCACAATAAAACGCCAAAGTTTAATCGCAATCGGATGCATGGTTTAGGAACGAATAAGGGACAAACAGAGAAACATTTTTTTTACGCAATCGTATCGAAAAAGGCCTTGGAAATGTTGAGTTTTATTTTATGATTATTTTACAACTTTCATAATTTTAACTATCAAAACATTGTTTGTCACTGGTAAGGAGTTATATCAAGTATAATTCCGTAGTTTGGTCTCCAAATTATGCAGATCATTCACATATGATTGAAAGAATCCAAAATAAATTCTTAAGATACTTAAATTTTAGGGTAGGTATTCCTAGAGAATGCCTAGATCATGGCTACCTACTTTATTCGCATAAATTATTGAAATAAAATATAAAATGATTTCTGTAACTCATCGGGATTGCCCTGGCAAAAAAAAAACATTTTTTTTTAAATGGTTGTCGTTGTAAACCAACCAATTATGTCTTTTCTACAATTAATTGCTTTTGAATTCATATTTATACCAACCATCTTTTAAAGAATACCTCGAAGTCCTTAAAAAGTATATTATCACATAGCTGTTACATCATACAAATTGCCAACAGCACCAGCGCCACCTGCTTCGAGACTGGCAGATTACCTGCCATTACCAAAATAAAAGATTTTTACTATTACATGCTCCGAACAGTAGAACTCTTGTAGAACACATTAATACATACCCTTAAAAAATACCTTTTCAATATAAACATTTATTGTGTTTCTATTTCACATAGCATCAATATTACAGTCAATAATTTCGAAATGGTGCTATACTTCACAAGTTCCTATCTTTCATCAGTCGAGATGTTTCAATCGAACATCAAAGCGTTTGTAAAATT
Organism: Glyphotaelius pellucidus; assembly: GCA_936435175.1. Lineage (NCBI taxonomy): Eukaryota > Metazoa > Arthropoda > Insecta > Trichoptera > Limnephilidae > Glyphotaelius > Glyphotaelius pellucidus. The sequence goes on along the minus strand of OW386558.1, from coordinate 17,394,891 downwards.
TCAATCGCTCAAATAACAACGTTTGGTAACGCCTTGGAGCATCTTTCATCGCGGTAGATGATAAAAATATTTCTTTTTGATTTATTTTCTTCTTTTGACTGAAGCATTGTTGTTATATCTGTCCTGATGACGGACGAGGCTATCTCGGAGTTTTCTGGAGCTCGATCTTACAACGATTTGCTTTATTTTTAAACACATCATCATCAGCTGTTGATTTTACACATTTGTGTGAAGGTCCGATTTTATTTTAACCACCTTGGATTACAAAATATTCAACACATCCAGGTTTAGTGGAATAATAGGTACCCCTCTTCCAATTTTTTTTTTCGCATTGATAAGTTTGTAAACACAAGTGTCTTATTTTTCGACAATATGAAATGGGCTGGCCATTTCAAAGATTCATAGCTCGTCAAAGTTACATATTGAGACTAAAACATCTGCGTTCTAGTAATTTTGAAAAGAAATAACTATGCCGAAGTTTACTGCCAACTCTGCTGTTCAGCGCTTGATTAATGTTGTCAGAAAATATAACGCTTTATAACTGAAAAAAATATTCAGAAAATGTTTAGATGATCATACTGCTTACTAGAGATAAATAAACTCGATAATTTTATCATCTAACTCTTTTAGCTAGACGTGGCTATTAAGATATGTATCAATATTAACAGCCCTTCAACACCTTGCATTAACTTTTACCCTTACATACCCAATTCTTAGATAAACCCAACAGAGTTAAAAATACAAAGAAATCTTTGCTGGCAGTGATCGGTATCTCAGAATTGAGGGCTCATTCTGGAATCAAAACGATTTTTCTCTACAAGTCCTGACATGAAATATGTTGATGTCCCATACGATACTATTCAGCAATGACACACCTCTTTCCACTGACCAAATTAATCGACAGGAAGATAAAACAATCTATTCCGAAGCTATCTCAGATGGACATCTGGGGTACCTGATATATTTGCTTTCGAAAATAGCTTTGAGAAAAATGGCTGGCGTCATGTCCATCCACCCATCGCAATTTGAGTTTTTTGCTTGTAAATGTCAACTGTATTATATAATTACATTAATATTTGATACCTTAAATTCCAGTGGCCCTGTGCACATAAGATAAATGACATATTTTATTTGCAACCATAAATTTCAAATAAAACTTGAATTAATTTATATGCTAGACGTTTTCCCCACGGGTTTGGAAAGCATTTGGTAAAAAAACAGCATTTAAAATATGCATACGTATTTTAATTTTTAAAATTTTCTGTTTAATTTTTTTTTTGCGAAAATTTGTGTATTTGTATCTGTGTTTTGTACATGTACGCTCATTAACTTGAATGTCAAAATTCATGTTGGTATTCCTGAAATTATTTAATTTTATAACATTCCATCGATAATAATGATTGATTAATTTTGAAATTGTAAAAGGTTTTTTTTAATAAATTTATTTTTTAGTTTCAATATATGAAAGGGGAGGAGGGGGGGACATAGGATTAGGATTAAGAGGCAAAGGACAGGAATATATAGGGGTTGAACTTATAGTTTGAGTCATGTTGATTAGTGAGTTTTCGTTTAAAGTCACATAAAGTCGAGTTAAAAATGTTAATATAGTAATAATTTAAGTTGAACGAATATGTGGATCTGTAGATAAATGAGTTCTGTTTGGAGTTTGTCTTGCAAAGAGGGAGATTAAAAGTAAGCGACTGTCTGCTATTGCGATTTGGAACATGGAATGATATGCGTTGAAGAAGATCGGGCTACCGATTAAGTTGTGTGTAATTTTAAATAACATTACCAAATCTGCTGTATTTCTTTGACAACCTAACGTCTGTATATTAAAGAACTTTGCGGAGTCTTCATTACTAACATGAGATCGAAAAGAGCGGAAGTTAAGGTTACTTAAAAATTTATTCTGTACACTTTCAATTCTATTTTTGTGTACTGAAAAGCCTGGGTTCCACACTTGATATGCGTATTCAAGAATACTACAAACGAATTCATTTTCAACTTATGATAATAATTCCTTTCTATGTACGAGTTATTCTCAAGTATGCAGGTATTAAATGATAAGAGAAACTACTACACCGAATAAGAACATAAATTTTAATTAAGTAAATAAAAAAAAAACACCGAAACTTTATACTATCAATTTTGATGGGTCCTTAAGTACAACAGATCCCGCTGTCCTTTTCATTAATCCCCGGGAGATTGCAAACTGATCTTTTTTATTCTCCCCCGTCTCGGAGGGGAAATAATATCTGACAAAATATCAGTTAGGAAATCCCGAAACGTATTTCCTGGCATTTATTGGATTTCCCCGGCTGAATGGGGAATATTGCTAACTCCCGTGAATGTATTCAAAGATTACCTTTCGAATAAAATAATAAAGTACCGGTGGACCACAAAAATATGGAGAAAAAAAGCAAAAACTAAAAAAAACGAAAACTAAAAGTAAACATTAAACATTTAATTAAATGAAGACAATATTAGCGAAACAGAAAAATCAGAATAAGATATTTGCACCTCTGGGACTCGAACCCAGGACCTTTCGCTTTCTGGGCAAATGCGCCAACCACTGCGCCAAGGTGGTTGCGTTAACCTGGCGCCAAGGTCATTTTTAACTTCTCATACTTTGACTAAGAACCACTCACATTATCTTCATTTTCTTAACGCATATTTTATTGACTTCTATCTTAACAATTAACATTAGAAAAAAAAAAAATTTATCGTGAAATTTTAAGTATTTAACTGAAATTTCAGACGTTTCCCCGACTCTGTTTGTGAAATTAGATAAAGGCAGTAAGTTTCTTTTTATTTTGAAGTGTGCGAAATTTCATCAAGAATCTTCGCAAAAGGTGTGGAAAAGAGCTCTCTTTGCCAGGGCGATAATTACTGAGTATGTATTTCACCTGATAACGTTGAAAATGAAACCCACAAAAATGTTAAAATATTTTAATTTTTTCTCTCTTTTGAGTACGAACCCCGCAACCGGTGAGTTCATAACCACGAAAATCACCAACCATCATAGACCAGTGATTTCTGACCGTAAGGTCTAGGTCTAAATAATTAGAATAAAAATGAAATCTTGGTCTCCGTTGATTTTTTTTTTTAATTCGTACAAAATGATGTCACTTGTCACAGAGCCCAGTAATCGTCCAATAATACTCTGCCTCGATACTAACTGTCCAATCCTACTGTTTTCGTCTAATATTTCTTTACTTGTCACCGAAGACCACAACACATTTTTTTTTACTTCTAATAATCTTAGAAATCATTGTTAATCAAGTTTGTCGTATAACGTGCCGACACACCCTGTACGAGTATTAAAAAAATATTAATCGATTCAAAACATACATTATCTAACTGAAACATTGACATTCACTTGACATTAAACTATTCAATATTGTACACAAAGTACGTACAAACAGCCTTTGAATAGATCTATAAATAAATCTAACAAAAGACACGCGAGAAAATAATAGTCAATTCGTTTAAATAGTTTTTTTATCTAAAGTTCATGTCACATTTTTTCGTCTATTTGTTTATGTAGGTATTTAATGTCTGGTCAGGATTTAAGGTCATCATTTAAGGTCTGTCAAAAAACAGTAGACGAAAATGAATGGCGCTGCAAGCGTTTTGTACCAAAATTGTCGAAAATAAAAAAAATGTTATTTTGAACAAGCAGTACAGCCAAACTGATTGTTTTCAATAATATTATCATTCGATTATTATCTAAAATTGCCTCTCTTCGCCTCTTTTAACATCTCATCTCTTCTAAATTTGAACTCGACTTCAATCTTCCGTATTATTACAAAATTTGCCCATGTATATAAAATTGTTCGTTAAAATCAACTTCTCTCTCTCCATTATTTGATAAGATGGCCTAGAATACCCTTAAAGGGTCACCAGAAATATTTGTAAAAAAAACTTGTTTAGTAACAAAAAGGGTCTTTCAAACACTTTTAACGAGATAGTTGCATCCAAATATAACTATTTGGTGTTATATAAAAATTACAATAAAAGTATGCGGTAGAAGTATGCACCTTTAGCCTTTATAAAAACTAATTGTTTTAGTTTTTCATGCTCATAGTCAAATATTTGGATCTGAATTATTTTTTCGAAAATAGGTGTACATTGACTGCGAATCAATGGTAATAAAATACATGGTTTTTCAACGTGACACAACTATAAGAACAGCTTGGTAAACAACGAACGTTGGACAGTAATCTGATTTACTTTAATCCTCATGCAGCACGTTATTGTGAGATTCAAAATTCAGGCACAGAGGGATCACTTCTTTAATCACTGTACAAGTTACCGTAAGTATCGATATTACAGTCACCGAGATATCAGCAGAGTTGATTTTTGCGCGGGCTTCTTTTATAGACCGATTTGTTTCTTGGATTTATTGTTACAAAACGTCACGTGCGGGCAAAATTAGCACATATTATCAGGTAGGATAGTTATATGGTAAATAGGTACAAAGGAGACGTATGTAGATGCATAAACAAGCATTGCCATAAATTTTTAATATTTAGCTAATTTTATAATAGGTCAAATAATGATTAAGTAATAGGTTAAATAATGTATTTGAAGTTCCACTGTGTAAAACTTGGCTTGCGCAAAGACATGCGTATTTTATTACACCAAAAATAAATAATGCTCTCTGTAAGGCTACAGAAATTGTAAAAATTGTAGAAATGTAAAAATGTATCCTCCTACAGCAAGTATAAAAATGTAATAAAGTCTTGGATATACACCATTGATACAAACATTTACTTGCTGTAACATCTGACCTGCTGTAACTTAACAAATTCTTAATCTTTATGAAAATGTCTTTTGAATTTTATTTCAGTAAACGCTGAATTTATTTTGATAATTTAAATTTATTTTTTAATCTTCTACAAAGATTACGTATGTTTATGAGTAAAATTTTAACTGTCTTAAAAACACTCAAGTTTACCCACAAACTGGCGATGCCTATGTGGGATTTTTTTGGTTAATCTGCTAATTGTATTATTCTCTACTTTTTGAACTGTTCATATAAAAAGCTTGTATTATAAAATTACACCAATTGTACCAAAAAATTGTTAACAAAAAAAAATTGTATTTAGTTTGTAGAATTTGTGGACAAACATTCAGGTTTTTCCTAGGGACCCAGTACAATGTTCAAGAAAATGTTTTTATTGCTTGAAGAATTGAAGGTAAAACATTTTTGAAATCCATTGTCTTTTTTTAGGGGTGGATTTTATTCTCCAGTGGCCCCTGTTCGATACACAAAACACTTATGTTTCTTTGGGAGATCTTGATCATTAATCATTGCTTCACTCCTTTTGTATCCATTTTTATTCACTGGAAATGATATTGAATAGAAAGAATATTAAACATGTTCGAACAACATCAGAAAACATTAGTACGTAATTTTAAAAGATTTCCATCGAAATTATTTGAAAAAACTAGTTAATCGCAATTTATTTATTATTACTTTTGTTAAGAAACATTTAAATTACAAGAATTTAAAAAAATAAACCACAAACGTAGTCACGCAATGACAGCTTAATCGTTAATTCTATCATGTTTCTTTCAATTTGGGAGGCGGGTATGGGTACCGCTGCCGCGGGAACCATTTATTGGATAGCCAACTCCCCTGCCGTAGGTCACCCCAAGTAGTTCCCTGCGTTTGGTGACTTGACAGGAGTGCTAGGATATATGGGTTGAGGTTTGACTAGTTCTTTGCGCGAATGCGTTTGCCAAACTACTGCATGGTGGGCCCGATCGAGGGAGACTGGTTGAGGAAGACCTAACCTAGACTTTTCCAGCTGGAGTCTCAACTCAACACAATGGGAAAGTGGATTCGGTGACCGGACAACACGGAATGAAACCAACTCAGAACTATCTCAGATAAGTCATTTAGAGTTATAAAAAATATATTTAAAAAATTGTTAAATGGGTTACGTTGAGTTAGGGTTATCGGTTAATTTAAAATTATTCTTTTCATAGCTTTTAATGACTTTTAAGGAGGTGTTGAGTTGACTTCATTCTCAGTTGGCGCGGAACCTAAATATGTATTGCGCTGCTCAATCTTTAACCTCTCCTTTCAGAATTTGTCAACTATCCATTATCTTGCATGTATTTTTAACTGAAAATAAAAAATGCGTATTGTCATATAATACAGATACTTTATGATATGACATTATAATTTAAAGTAGAGTATTACTATACCGTCCGAAGAAGCTACGATAGTGGTGAAATCTGGTCGGCAATAGGGATAAATGATTTTAACAAAGTGATTTTTCAACTACAAATTTAAACAGAGACAAACTTTTACAAATGTTTTGCGGGCGTGCTCATGGACCCGAAGCTAACTCAATTTGTTATTTCTTCTGGTAAATTTGAACAAAAAAAATTAAAAAATCTTAGACAGGTAATCAATTTTTTGACTTTCCTTTGCGTAGAGGTTAGAAGGTTTTTTGTGACTGTTTTCTTCCAAATCTAATTATACATCACGTATTTCAAGGTAAACGCAACTACTGTTTTCAGATCTTTTAGTAATTAACTTATACTGACACTGATTTGACATGATTTGTCTCAGATTTTTCATTTCTCACAAATTAAATTAATTTAAATATAAGGGAATTTAAATACACTTCACATAATTACTGAAGAATGGGCATTAAAAAAATGTTCACTCAATAACCAATAGACAGGAAGTATTTACAGAATTTTTTTATGAATATACAATTGTTTACATTACAACTTGAAGGACATGAAAACGTTTTTTAGTATTCTCTGGAATATATTTTTTTGTAATAAGCGATGAAGTAATTCCTGTTCGACCTTATTTCGAATCGATTTTCTTAGAACCTTCAGACAGTCAGTCAGTTCAGTGGAATAATTTTTTTATGTGATGTGGTACTGACGGACATGTTCATTAGAAGCAAGAAACCATGCTACTAATGAGCAAATGCTACCTAGGGGCATGTGTGTCAGTGACGTTGCTAGTATTGAGCATGCTAAAATGAACATGCTCATTGGTTCTCGGGTTGAAGGGGACGTGCACTAAGCGTGTGTGAACAAGTTTCTTATGAGCACGTTATTTCGATCCGATCTCAGTTCGCGGCTGCTCATTCTTTGCAAAAATATCAAAAATGATCCTAAAGATTTGGGTTGATTCAAAACCTTGCTTTTCGTGATTTATTATAGTAATCCCGAATGTCTTTGAAACACAGGGTCACTAAAATACCCACAAAAGATATTCGAATTTCCCAAAAATTCTTTCACCTCCAAAATGAAACCAAATTCTACTGAAATTAGCATTTATTTTTTATTATCTAGTCATTTTCGGATTTGTTGGCGTTTGGACCCAAATCAATCATCTTATTTTCTTTCGTAAAAAGATTCTTAAATAACTGCGTTGCAAATAATAAGATAATTTATTTTAGGTCTGGGCGAATGGAACTGACTATTTTTTTATATTTATTATTTGACATGTGTATGCTCATGAAGAGCAAGTGTAGTCAATTGTTGGCTTTGAGCATGCTCAATCATGAGTAAGCTCAAACCAAGCATGCTCATTCATGAGTAAGCTCAAACCAAGCGTGCTCATTTATGAGCAAATGTGTACAGTTGATCAGCATGCTCATTCATGAATAAGCTCAAACCAAGCATGCTCATTTATGAGCAATCGTGTACAATTGATGAGCATGCTCATTTATGAGCATGTGTGTCAGTACCAATAAAAATTGCATTACACGGAGCCAGTGGAATTCTGCCATTCCCTCTGGAAATGTTGTGATGTTGAAGGAAATGATGGAGAAGAGGTAAGAAGCATCCGGCTATTCCGATCTAGTCACGAAATACAGCAAAATAAATTTCAAGTACTTACCAAACGTTTAGTTTTCTTGTCAATCTGTTTAGTGTGATAATTTTTTTTTTTTTGATTGTTGAGTTGCATTACCCGGAGCCAGTGGGATTCTGACCTCTCTGGAAATGTTGTGATGTTGAAAGAAGTGATGGGGAAGAGGTGTTACAAAGCATCTGGCTATTCCGATCTAGTCACGAAATACATCAAAACAAATTTCAAGTACATAACGTTTAGTTTCTTGTCAGTCTTTTCAGTGTGATATTTTTTTATGTGATTGTTGAGTTGCAGCTAGTGGAATTCTGGCATTCCTCTGGGGAAACGTAGTGAAGTTGATGGGAAGGATGCGGAATAGGTAAGTAACAAAGCATCTAGTTATTCAGATCTAATCACGTAATATACCAAAATAAATTTCCAATTCCAAACGTTTAGTTTTTTATTGGTTGTCGCCAAAAGTGAAAATAATATTCAGAGTTTAAAGCTCTGCAAGTTTTGTACGACCATTGAAAGCAAGTCAAAATAAAATAATGGTTTTAAGTTTTGTGCAGTTTATATTATTCAGGTATATACAGCAATAATCATAAACAAAAAATTTATTTTGACAATTTAGTTTAATTTGTACATCATTCAGATAATCTTGACATTTATTCTCACCAATACAAGTGGTTTACATTTATCTATTCATAACCATTAAGTTTCATGGTTACATTATTGATTTTTCACTTGCCCTCTTAGTTCGTAGTTAGTCTTACCGACAGTGACGGTTAAGTTACTACGTTTTAAGTCTCCCTCTATAAAGGTATTTAATATTATTACAGTGTAACAAAATAATCACCCTTATGATAATCTGTAAGTCTAATATGAAATTCGTTGAAGTCGTGATTCTTTGGCATAAATTGCGGTTATTTGCATTTTTTTTTATTTTATTTCCAAGCGAGTGCTTTGACCACTGAGCCAAGGTGTCGATATTCAATTCGGTTACTTTTAACTGTTCCATATTTCGACTAAGAACCACCCATATTATCTTCATTTTTTTAACGCATATTTTTATTATATTTTATTCGCCATTCATTTTTTTAACACATATTTATATTATGACTGTCATCTTTATGTACCTTGCAATCGCAAGGTTCGAACCCGAACTAAATGCAATCTAGATGGTGTCTTGATAAATTTTTATCCATTTTATTTAATGTGCGACATCTATTGACTTTTATGCAAGTCTAGGATGAATATTTTTATGTTTTAGACACCTTAGCTCAGTGGTCAGAGCACTCGCCCGGAAATAGAGAGGTCCTGAGTTCGAGTCCCAGAGGTACAAATATCTTTTTCTGATTTTTCTGTTTCAAGATTTTCGGTTGAGTTTCGCTCATAGTTTCTTCATTTAAGTAAAAATTACAGTTTGAGGTTCTACTCATAAAAGTTAAATAAAAAAATATATATTTATCTTAAAAATTTTATATTATTAAAGTATTACAGATCTTCCATTAAAAGCATTTGCTTGTGGATGGAAGAAGAGTTAACATTTTATACATGTACAATTAGTCACGTGTCACGTGTTTCACTTATTATAAAGGTACAGTTAATATAATCACATCGCAATCAAGACCTTTTATAAAAAAGATAGTAAAAGTATTCCGTAAGAAGAAAAACATGTTTAATTTTTAGAGTGGAAATAGGGGAAGCAGTCTTCCCGTTAAAGATTTCTCTAAAATATTTTATAATAGAGTTCAACAGTTATTGTACTTTGTCATTAATGCTTCTGATTTCTTCTGGTAGGTTATTAAAGAAGTATTTTCCTTTGTGTGAATAATGATGTTGGGCAAAAGAAGTATTTAGTTTGGGTCCTGGGGCTATTTGAATACTTTGAATAAAAAGATTTTATCTTTTTTACATATAAGCTCCACACAGGAGGCCCTGAGGAATAATTAAGTGCAGTTCACACGCGGTAGAAGGAAAACTTTCACAATAAATTACACACAATCTCAACCAATAGGAGCCTTGAAAAGTGAGCACATAATCAAAGCGGCCAATGCGGTAAGGTTTCTTTCTGTCTCATTCTCTCGCAAACTAAATCCTAAAGATGTATGTGTTTCTTTCGAGTTTCAAATCACTACGGTGCTAAAAAAGTTTCAATTAAAAAATCAGAGTGTGCGGTTAACAAGCGGTAAAACCTTCCAAAAACTAAAAGTAGACAAGATTAGGAGTAGACATGAAGCACCGCACAATGAGGAGACCGATTATTCTATCTCATTCTCTTGCAAGCTAAATCCTATATATGTATAGGTTTGCCTCTTTGTAGTGTCGCTTTTTCGTTTCATCGAGTTTCAACTCACAACGGTGCTAAAAAAGTTTTCAGTTCAAAAAAACTCCCAGGGCTTGTGTCATCTTTGAGGATGAGATGTATGTGATGTTTTTAGGGAAAGGGAGTAAAAGAAGCTCTGGGATGGAACAGATATGAGGGGTGGGAAGGAATCTGCGGGTCAATATTTCCAAGTCCTTCTACATCCCGTGTTGTTTATCCCCGCCTCTCTGATTGTTTATCTACATACAAGAATCTTTTACTAGCTAAAAACCATCCCAATTCTAAGGCGCCTTGTTAAAATTTTCATTTCGTCTCATAAATTCTCTTCAGTTATTCTTATCCTTGACGTATGGGATCGTCGGACACCAAAGAATTTTCCACCATTTACTTTCACATATTTTTACATCACATAATATTTTTACAAACTTATTTTTAATTTAATGAAGACACTATGAGCGAAACTCAATCAAAAATCTGGAAATAGAAAAATCAGAAAAAGATATTGGCACCTCTGGGACTCTCTCTTTCCGGGGGAGGGCACTGTCCATTGCGCCAAGGTGTCGATATCAAATTCGGTCAATTTTAACTGTATCATGCTTCGACTAAGAACCACCCATATTATCTTCATTTTCTTAACTCATATTTTATTGGCTGCCATCGTTATGTATGATTGTAAGATTCAAACCCAGTCCCAGATGTTGTCCCAGAGGTGCCAATATCTTTTTTCTGAATTTTCTGTTTCCAGGTTTTCGATTGAGTTTCGCTCATAGTGTTTTCATTTAACCCTAGATTCATAAACTATATTTACTGTTACAATGTTCATAAACATACGTCCGTGATACACCCTACTTTTAAGTGCACCAAATTTTTAAACTATAAGAATAATCATAAATAATACTTCATTATATTGATAATAAGAAGGTTTATTTGAGATCATTCAGAGAATTTTAAGCACAAACTTTGCCGATGCTCTATGCACATGAGACATTTGCAAGAGGTGCAGATAAATCTAGTCATAATTTTTTTTTTTGTAACAACAGAAGTTGCATAGCTTCCTGGTTTGTATTTCAGGATCGGCTGGCACATCAGGCAAAGTATCGCCTAAAATCGAATCGATGTTGCGTATTAGGCATCGCCTCAAAGTTGATGTTTCACGGCGACGCCGATCTTTCACAAAAGCTCTCCTTATCAGTAGTTTGTTTTGAATACAACTATTATTGTGGACATGGATGACAAACGAATTGACTATGGACATATTCAACGTACCGTAAAAGTAGCATAGTAGCATAGTATATCCTAATAAAATTGTTACACTATTCATAAACATACGTACCTCAGACACCTTAGGCGTAGTATTTACGCAACTACACGTTTACGTGCCAAGATCCCTGGTGCCACACTGAACTCTAACCGTGTCGGGAGGGTACTGAGACGCACGTATTGCCATCTCTTTCGCACTGTACTCTATGAGTGTTTTACTACTTCAGGGTGTATGAGAGACGTATGTTTATGAATCTAGGGTTAATTAAATATTACAATTTGAGGTTTTACTCATAAAAGCTGAAATAAAAAAAATAATAATAAACTTCAGCATTTAATCAGCAATTAATCAATTCATTAATAGGGTTTTCTGCATTCAACTTTCTTGCAGTACCCTTACATCCTTTTCATCTCTCGTGAACGTAAAATTTCTGTACTACAACAAATAAATTATAAACTAACAGCTTAACTTACAAATTGACTTTTGGTACTAAGCAACAGATGTAGTAGATGCCTTACTCTTTTGTTCTTCATACTCGTTAGTAATAGGGTATCGTAAGTCTCTTCAAAGACCAACCGTAAGCATTCTATTTCATTTACTGCCTTCAATAAAAGTTTATGTCCACCGATATTACTACCCTTAATGTTAAGGGGTGTGTTCTTCAAGAATTGGAGAGTTAAGGTACGGAGGAAATCCCTTGTATTGAGATTAACCTATGAAATAAACCTATCTGACAAAACACAATGTATCTTAAATATAAATCTGACACTGTTCTGGATTACCAGCCAAAACAGATCCAACATAATTCTTTTATAAGTATGTATTTTTTCAATTGTACGATCATGATTGTCTGTTAATTTAAATTTAATTAATGTGTTAGTGTTTATATTTTTATTACATGTGTAATTATTTTTATTATAAACTGCTCATGTTTTAAAGTAACTGCTAGTTGATATTGCTTCATTCCTTTCCCATAATTGATGGTTCGGTTCGCGGCTCGTTACATGTATGTATACCCAGCCTTATAATTACAAAGTTTGTTGTAAAGAGATGAAAGCGGGGAAGTTTCTTCGACGTGAAAACTTCTTTAGCACCATTGTGATTTGAAACTCGATGAAACGGAAACGAGCGACATTAAAAAGAGACAAACACACACATCTACAGAATTTAGCTTGCTAGAGAATGAGAAAGCAATAAAACATTTATTTTATTTACGGGTACTCGGTTCCAATAAAATACGATAAATCTACGGTCCCACGTAAGTCTTCTTTGATGAAGCGGTATAAAGCACCTGACGAACATCAGCGGCCAGAAATTTAGGGGACCAAAGATCGAATTCTACGAAATCCAAAAAAAAAAACCTATTTTTGTAAAATCAATAACAAATCTTCAAAATGAACAGGCAAAAAACACAAAAAGCGAAATCTAGCGACTCCGAAAAAGAAAACACAAATACTAATAAGATGACCAAATATATAGGAAAAGGTGCACTGGAATGATTTATCAACCGAACGATGACTTTTTTTTCCATATTTCCAAGACAAAAATATGGAAAAAATCATCCTTCACATTGATAAAAAAAGTGCTTCGTAGTCTCTCCACCTTGTCTACTATAGTTTTCTTAACGTTTCACTTCTGCCACTTGTGAATTGCCACACTGTGATTTTTTTTGCTATTCAGATGTAGTCATTTAACGCGTATAAAACCATATCTAGCAATGCTTCGATTCTGAATTGTGGTTTTTCACCAGGGCGACGGTGAAAGTATGTACCACTCTTATTTTGAAAAAAAATAGTTTTGTTCAAATACCTCACATATTTTACAATGTTTCGCCATATAATAACGTAAGCCTATAAATATTTTGAGTTTATGGTTGAAAGCATCCAATATTCTGATTTAATCCTATCCAAGAAGTCACGCACCGTGGATATTCGAATGTAATCCAGGAATATTCTGAAAGAGTTGCTACGTCTTCAGACTGAAAAAAAACTGATTTTATGCTTCAATAAAAATTGAAAAGTTTTAATAAAGAACGATGAATTTGAAATTGGATTATTGATATTGGATTAAATCCAAAAAATACTGTAGACCAAAGAAACTTTGTATAGTTTGAAACATATCTTTGTTTGATGAGAAAATAATTTTGTATTTTGCTACAAAATTAATTAAATAAATTAATAGTTACAACCCAGTTTCGTAATAGTTTCACGACTATTTTCCCGAAATATTTTATTTTTAATTTTTGCATTATAAGGTGTTACACGCTCATGCTGAGAAAATTTAGGGGGGGTAACTATTCATGAAGAACTTAGATAATTTTTTTTTCCACTAGTGTTAAAAGGTTATGAAAAAATACTTGTGTGGTTTACAAAACATTCGCATAAACACAACTTTATAATGGCAAACTTGCGTGGCAATTTTCCCATAACTTTCCCTTATCCGTCTCCTCCCCTTACCCTTCCCAAACCAAATACCTATTTTGCCGTCTATTTCAGTTATAATCACACTTATTTTATTGTTGTGTATTCAATTCATTTCATGAATTGAAACCAATACACAATATCATTTGTTGAATTCAGATTTGTACTATTATTTTTTTTAATTGCTGCTTAGTTCTGTCTTTTTTCCATTTTTCTTTAATATTGTAGTTAACATTCAGTTAGTCCTGTTTCTAAATACCTACTTGTGAACATTAACAATTGGTCTGTTTTTTAATCATCCTCTTATGTTTATTATATTACTAAGACTGTTTATGTTCCTTAAATAAATAAATAAATTATTATTTTTTTTTTTTTTTCTTTTATTTTATTTGGGAGGCCAACAGTTTACGTTAATATCGGAGGAATAGTAATTGAGTCACAATAATTGTACCATTTACAGGCTTCCACATGGGTATTAGATACAAGTGATTCGATAGATGATAAAAATTACATTACAAGAAACATTATTACAAGTAATTTAGGTGGGAATAGGGAGGGGGTAGGATGGGAGGGACGGGACGGTTAAGTTGAGGTATAGTAATAAAAATATGCACAGCAAAAAATTAAAATTAAAAAAAAGTAAGAGGTTCATTGGGTGATGGTTGCATTAGATAGGTATCTATAGTTATCGCTATTGTTGTTGAGACCGTCTGTGTGATTTTAAAGAGTATGGTGCAGAGTTAAAAATGTCAAATTTTGTGTAGTGTGTGTTGAAAGTGTTGGATGCACAATAGACAAAGAAATTCTGCTTAGTTAATTATTATTATAATTATTTCTCCGCGCTCGGTCAGCTGTTCTATTAATTACATTTGTTTTGAATTTTAACTCTTATTTTTAATTTATTTTATATTAAAGAAACATATATTATATTACAGTACACTGGTTATAGTGATAATTTTTTTTTTTACATATATTAAGAAATATTTCATTGTGGGCACCTATGATATGTTTCTTTCTAATGTATTATTTGTGGATGTATAATTATACGTTAGTAATTACCGGATGATGTGCATGTATGTATGTGTATATGTAAGAATATTTGTAGGTTTGAGAAGTGTTGATCTGTGAAAGAATATGTATGCGCATTAACAGGTCATATCATTGACATGTTGTTCCTTTTAAATTTGGGCCGTGAATCCGAGAAAATGACGACGTTAGAGTTCAGGCAAATATTATTGAATGTGTGAAGAGCATTATTTATTTTAAACGTTATCGTTTTGATTATTCATTGGAACACGTTTTCAAATGAGCATTCGCTGTTACTATGCATCTAACGCCTTTCAGGAGTTATCCGATCACGTGCACTACGACTCTCAAAAATAAGTGCCTCCGTACATGGAGCTACTTACAAGCTACTCGAACCTCATGCGCATAGCACGCGCACCGCTCGTGGGCACCTGCCGTACAATTTTGCTGGTGTTCGTACACGACGCTACGCGACGGATGTCGGGTTGAAGTCAGTTGCACGCTACCGACGATCCTGGTAGCGCGCTACGCGTTGCAGCATTCGTGTCTACTACTTTCGTTTGAAGTTTAACAGAAACGGCGTCTGAACATGAAAGTAATGTTAGATTTGTTCAGGAAGTGGAAAAAATGCGTGTTTATATAATTATACATTACCAGACTACGTAAGAAAGGATTTAGTGGAGAAGGCATAGATTGATGTTGGAAAAAAAGTCATTTGACATCGCTTGACATCGTGTTGACTTGACTCCACGGCTGCACGTGAAAAATGATCAAGTTCAATATATTTCGGGTAGCGCCGTGTACGGAAACCAGCATTAAAAAGTAATATATCTGCAGGGTACTTGTGGTTGTATCACAATCACGTAGTTTGTAAGTATCTACATGAACGGAGTGCCTAAGGTTACAATATTTTAAGCATCGAAATCCTTACGGATTACAGCTAAAATTCGACTGTAAATATTTTAAATGAAACGAAATGAAATGATGTTTGCTGGAATTTGGAATTTCACTTACAAGTTAAGTGCACCTCTGATGAACACACGACACAACCACAATATAGTTCCACCCTGAAATCACCACAATAAAAAGAATGAGTGAAAAACGATATTATGTATTTGCAAAATGGTCAAATTCCTTGATTTTATTTAAAAACCTGATTTATGTATATGACAAATACGATTGCGATGAAATGAAGACAGAAAAAATAAAAGAATTTTCAATTTTATTTTAAAAACCAATGTACGGTAAGGTATTTGTAACTTATACAACCAATAATGGGTTTTCAGTTTTCACTGATGTAAGCATAATTTTCACATCACAATCACACATCTGCTTCATATGAAGATATAATATGATGTCATATTAGTTACATAAAGCGTTTCTGTTTTGGTAATCTCCTAAGGTAACAACCGTATGGTAATTGATACCCAACACTATAAGAGATACGCTGATGAAAGTTATTTGATAATATTTTCAGAACCATCCCACGTCCTTGATAATATTTTCATAATCGTCCCACGCTTCGGACATGCCCCACGCTGCTTTTCTTTTCAAATACGATCGGATATGACATATCCTGTAAACCTATTCAAAATTTGTTTATAATTTTTCAAAAATTGTTATATTCCTCGTTGAAGAACTCACTAGTTTTTACGAAAAT
Organism: Glyphotaelius pellucidus; assembly: GCA_936435175.1. Classification (NCBI taxonomy): domain Eukaryota; kingdom Metazoa; phylum Arthropoda; class Insecta; order Trichoptera; family Limnephilidae; genus Glyphotaelius; species Glyphotaelius pellucidus. The sequence continues at coordinate 17,378,361 of OW386558.1, read as the reverse complement.
AATTTAATCAAAACAAAAAAATGTGATAGGTCTACGCTATAATAATCTAGAAGCTCTTGAGACAAATTTAAAAAAAAAATCATTAAAAATAAATAAACCAATTAAATAAACAAACAGATTTGTCAAACAGCCCCATTTTTTACATATTTTCCTTCTTCACGCCTACTTTTACCCCGTTCCTTTAAGGTATCACCCCCTTGCCCCCACCAAAGATGATGTTCTGTCTCCCTTTTTTACTTTTCATTTAAATACTCTGTATTTTATATAATATATTTTATTCATCCTGATGAAGGTTCTAGTTGAACTGAAACTGGTTTGGTTAAAGTATATAAAAAATTGGAATTCAACTTTTTTTTATTGTCACTATTATAATAAGTATACACATAAAGTGTTAGCTACATGTGAAAAAGAAAATAATTGATTTTTTTTATGGAGAATTATAATATCGTGATTAACCTTTTCGTCCCGGAACGAAAAAAATCACACATGACCCGAAGGTGGGTCACTCGGGACCCCAATTTGTTTTGCATATTAAAGTGTGTTAATGACATATTTTTTTGTAATTTGTTATGATAATAATTAGAGGGAAGTCATTTTCAAAATAGTTTGATAAATAAATTCATAATTAATATTCTAATGAATTTAGACCAAAACGTGTATTTTTCCATAGAAAACAGAGAACGCGATCTAGTCGTTTCCACTAACAACTTAGAAATTACTTGCTATCGCTTAGAATTATCCCGATACATTCAGCAGATAGGGACGGGGTACGCCCGAACAGAGGGGAAGGGGGGCGGGTGGCACCGATTATTCGCCGAAATTTGTTATAAACTATTTAATTTAAGATAAGTAGTAATGCGATATTAATTTTTTTAATGCAAATCGATAACCAAATAGTTTTTCTAAGATTACTCAAATTATTGAGTACGTGGTTTAAAAAACACTTAGATACAGCGTAAAACTCTCGTTAGTGTAGGTGCGTTCCCCCGGTCCGGTAAGGAAGTGTTAACGTAGATACATACAATACGTATTGTAAATGCATTATCCAGTGTATTTCATAACGGCAGCGGTCACGATAATAATATAGAAACCATCGCACAACGAATCACCAAATATTCATCGCAATCGGATGAATGGTGTAGAAACGCTTATAAAACATTCAAGATTATATTTGTTCATATGAAGCAGATACTTTGTGATGTGACATTATAATTTAAAATAAAACAATAACTTTGTAAACACCACTTTTTATTTTTTATGTACTTAATGCCGACCGGGTTTCGCTACCACCGTAGCTTCTTCAGGGCAGTACAGAACTCTACTAAAATTAAGTTACATGTGTTATAGATAATATACATATGGGTTAAAAACAAAATCGGCCGGACTACTCAAGTGGAGGAGGAAGTAGGGTTAAGTGTAGATGGAGCATTGGGTAAGGAAAGGGAATGTTTTTTGTCAATAGGGAACAACTTCAGTATTGGACTATTATTTAAATTTATTTGATTGTTAATGACCTTGCTATTAATATTTTTGGCTTTTCTTAATTCTAGGGCTTCTAAATTATCCAATCTGATACCTATCGTGTTTTTATGAATAAGGGTGACGCCTGAGTTTTTATCGAAATTATGGTTGGTTTCTATCAGGTGGTTTGCAAATTCAGAGAAACCATTGCTGTGTAAACACCTAAGATGCTCTTTGACACGGGTGTTTATGTTACGTGCAGTTTTGCCAATGTAATACGCGGGACAATCACTGCATTGGAGTGAATAAATTCCCGAGTGGCTTAGACTGTGTTCCTTGTCCTTAGGGTTCATTAGAAACTTACCTATACTATTATTGGTGTAAAATGCTGGTTTTATTTCTTGTGGGAGATTTTTAACGCTTTTTTGGGAAAAATTATCAATATACAAGATTCTACGCCATTGATAAGGTTGATTATTATTAGTTGCTATATTATTATTATGAGGGAGGCTGTTGAATAAAAATTTGTTTGTGGATAATTTTTTAAATTTTTTATTTAGGATATTGTCGACTATATTTGGATCGTAACCGTTATTTATTGCGATTTGTTTAATCGTAGATAATTCTAATTTGAAGTTAGTATTTGATAAAGGGACCGTAACCAATCTGTGTACCATAGAATGGAAAGCTGAATGTTTGTGGGAGAGGGGGTGGTTAGAGGAATTGTGAATGGTTGTATCAGTGAACGTAGGTTCGCGGTAGATTTTGAATTCAATTTTATTATTTATGATTGATAATGTAAGATCTAAAAAGTTTAAGGTAGAATTGGTTCCTATTTCTATGGTGAATTTTATTTGTTTATGGAAGGAGTTTATTAATAACAGGAAGGAATTGAGTTGCCGTTCGGTTCCTAACCAAACACAGAACACATCATCGACGTACCTCTTCCACAAAAGTACGTTTTTTAGTAATGGAGATTTACAATTAAAAATATTATTCTCTAAATCGTCCATGAATATATCTGCGACGAGGGGCGATGTCGGAGCCCCCATGGCCAGTCCTTCTTTTTGTTGATAAAAGCGTTCATCATATTGAAAATAGTTTTGGTTGAGACACATATTAAACAGGTGAGATAAATCCTTAGAGAAACTATTTGGTGAATTTGAATTATGTAACAATTTAGACAATATATTTTTACTTTCAACTACGGGAATATTCGGGAAAAGATTAACAATATCGAAAGAGACCAATTTTGCACCATTAGGGATATGTAAGTTTTCAAGCTCATTAATCAAGTCAAAGGAATTTCTAAGAGTGTATTTTGGAGCAAAAACTTTAGAGTTATTGAAAACATTCGTTATAAATGATGCTAACTTAAAATTTGTGGAATTGCAACTTGATACGACTGGCCTAATTGGTTTGTCTTTTTTATGGATTTTTAAGAACCCATATAATTTAGGAGCTTTTGGATTTTTTGTTAAGAATTTTACTTGTTGGTATGAGTGGTCTTGGAAGATTGCGGATTTACATGATTTCAGAGCACTTTTAATATTTTCCTGGAATTTGGTTGTAGGGCTAAGATTATATCCTTCGGGTTTAACAAACTTAAAAATTTGACATCAATAAAATCAGGAAAATTTCATATCTGGGTCACGTACTTCGAGGAGAAAGGTATCACTTGCTCCAATTAATATTGAAAGGAAAAATAGAAAGTCGCCGAGGGCCTGGTAGGAGACAAATGTCTTGGCTACGAAATATACGAGAGTGGACCGGCATTAGAAGTGCGGAGGAGCTATTCCGGGCAGCACAAGAGAGACATTTTCCAGAGTGATCGCCAACGTCGCGGGGACCTGTTAGGGCACACGAAGAAGAAGAAGAAAGATTTTACAATTCCAACCTAATGATTCTCATTGTATTGCACATTTTCGAACAGATTTTAAAATCATCATATTTAAGAATGTGGATATTTTAATATATCGCCTTTGTAATCTTAGTTATGTAATATGCGTTTTGTATATGATTTTAAATACTTTCGTGATGTTCCCCTCCCAATTTAATTAATTCATTTCAGAGTACTATCACATACATATTGGACATCCTATATATTCAGGAATCTTTAATTTTTGCGTCGAAATTCCTCAATTGCGAAAATAATTTAAATTAATATATTTTTTTAAAGTTAATTTTTTGAAAATAAATCAATAACTTTGTAAACACAACTTTTATTTTTTGTTCTTTTGGTCGACCGAGTTTTGCTACAACCGTAGCTTCTTCAGGGCAGTATAATACTGTACTGTCGGCAAAAAGTATAAAAAATAAAAATGGTGTTAACAAAGTTATTGTTAAATTTTCAAATTATAATGCACATAACAAAGTATCTATCTGCTTCATATGAACACATATTTTTTTAAGTAAAATTTGACATCTTATAATATGTTATATATTCTTTTCCATAATATTATTTTCTATCTACTTACTAAAACTATGGACTTCACAACATTGAGACATAATCCACAAAAAACTGCAAGACTTTAAGCATCCACAGGAAGTTCAGTGAACATTTTAAACCTTTATGATAAATTTTGTTTTGTAAACCCGATAAATGTTAGAATTCGACTAAAAATAAAATAAGTATTGTGAACAATTTGTGTGAGATTTATTTCACATTTATGATAACTCAAAGTACTATAAATACACATAAGATCGACAAACTGAAGAAATAATACGAATTCAGCTTTTGATTGATAATGATGACACAGGCATTTTTTACATTTTTCCAGAACTGAATATATATCCACAAACACCTTGATTTTAAGTATGTTTGTTTGATGTGAATTATCGAAGCAGATAAAAATGATATATATTTGAAAAACAGAACAAGGGAATATGTGTTACGTGATATCAAAATAGATATCGGATCGAATTTAAAAATAAAAGAAATATAATTTATTGTAGACGACAAAGGTGATGGAATAATAAACAAAAGATCAAAGGTGCAGGAACAACTCGTAATTTGATTTAAAAGACTGTCAATATTAAATTAATTGCCACCCTTTAGTTGCAACGCATGCGCGTTGGACCGCGCTTCTGAAGAAGAGAGCAGTTTCGAAATGAACCGCCATACTGTCTCGAGTGTTGTTTGTAATAACATCGTTCTTCATAAAAAACATCTAACTTATCTCGCTTTTATAAATTTTAATTTGCTACGATAAATGTTAATGTGTTTGAATAATACAGCTCCTTATTTAGGTTCTTCCCAATACAGCTTTCGCATTCTCTGGGGTGTTAGTTAGCTCAAAGATAATTCTTGTGTAAAATTCTGTATCAATCCTTTTCTTAAACTTTGTTTTACCTCCGTAAAGCTAAGATAGTTTGGCCAATTTGGGTATGCTGACAAATTGGCATTTCGTCGCCTTAGTTCATATTTGTCCAAGAGACCATTAGAAAATTTTACAGGAGGAGAAGGTTTTCTTTCATTATTTCAATGAAAAATTATGAAAGGTGATTAAGATAAAGCTATTTCCGTATAAGTAAAGGTCTCATTAGCTTAAATAATTCTAAATTAAGTGATTAACCATACTTTTTTATGCTCTACTTTTAATTTTAAAGTGGAGATTGAACCAAAACTAAAATGTCTGTTGGACAAATAAGAACTGAGGCGACGATTTGCCAAGCGTTTAATTGAAACCAGCCATCAATCACTGTGCATTGGTCCCGAAGTCCTAGAGAGACCAAAACGCAGCGAGCACGCTCAATTACGGAAGCAACTGAAATTCGCCAATCCATTAATATTAAAGATGATGGGGCTAAGCTTAATAGTTATTAGTATTCCGTAATTGAAGGCTACACCAAAATTAAACACCGAAAATCATTTAAAAATTAACTGCTTAATTATATTGAAATACCAGCCCATAGAGCATTGGAGTACGTAAGACGATATTGCAACTACAATGTACATAAGCACACACTTACCATAATCTCCTATTATATATCTGCCTTAATGATGAATATGGAGCGTTGACTAAAGAAGGAGGTAGCGCAACACTGCGTTATATCCCAAAAATATGTCGCGGTAAAAGGTAATTAATTCCTTCGCCTTTTTTCTTTAGTTGTTTTCTTCTATCAATGGCATGAAAACTTGAAAACACTTTTGATACAGGTAGGTAACTGGATCTAGAACTCAAAAGCCGAAAATATTGTCCTACCATGTCAAATAGATTTTTCAAACTTCAGGTTCCATTGAATGGCATTTAGCTTCATACAATAAATACTATCCTGGTTTATAATGCAGTATACGCTGTAAGATTGAAGTAGATATTTTCGTCGATAATTTATACGGATTCAGAAAAAATGTTCTGCTCTTGCTAAAAAATATGTTTTGCTAATTATATTATATATCATTTGAATCTCTAATTATGTTTCTTGTCTCTTGCCTCTCTTTGTATTATTTGTCAATTGAGTGAACTTAGTGTTCCTTTGATTTTTTATTTTTTTATTGTTTTGTTGTTTTATCTTTATCTTGAAACAATTTCAAGATTTACAAATGTATAATTTGTCTGATTAGCTTTGTATTATTGATCGTACATATTTGTGTAGTTAATGATGTTCCAGATATCACAACAGTTAAAATCTTGTTAAGATAAAACTCAAAAAAGATAATTTTATTCAACTTTGAGAAATTATAATTTAATTCAAAATCTTACACTTAAAGAAAATATTATGAAGTTCTGTTTACCAAAGATATCTTTCAGCGCCACACAATTTCGGTTATCTTGAATTTTATCACGCTTTTTCAGTCATGTCATAGCACACGTGGCCATCTGACCTTTTTTTGTAACCCGACAAAAGTGTGGCATGTTTTGAGCGGTTTGGAATATTACTCACGCAAGACCAAACAGCTAACAAAATTTTTCATAAAAATTTCAAATTCTTTAAACCTTTTAACGTTGGTTATTGAATTTACAAGTATTAAAATTGAAATTTTGTAATATTGGTATGTTCGTTAACAACTCGTAACATAGTGTAAACGTTTACAAAACGTGGTTTTATCTCCACGCCGTGTTAATAATTATTTTTCCCATCTGATTGAGGTTAACAAATGATATTTTTACAAGACTGCTGTCATCATCTTTGAATAACTCGATTTTCAAACGAAAATCAGAATCCTGTATTGCGTTAATACTAATTGAAAATTTGCTTTGTCGACAGATTCTGATTTCTTTTAACATGCGATCAAATTCAAAGAATCTTAAAATCTCTTTGAACGGCAGATATGATCTTTATAACAATGGATTTTCAATTTTGGAACCTTCGATTAAGCACTTCTCGTTTTATGTACTTTTGCTGATGTAGTTTGTTCTTTAAAAACCTTTCTGTTCTCCAGAAGTTCAAACAATACCGTCGCTTATCTCGGAAAGTTTTTTAACCTTCACGTAATACACTAATGGCTTGTCGAAGCCGTAATCAAGTCAGACCCTCAGAAGCAGGGCGTACATACTTCAATAGTACACAATTGCGGATTCTGCATAACTCTGGTCTGGAGTCCCAAAATACTTGAAAACCCCTTACTGTGCACAAACGGGCAATCTGTTTGATAGATTTCCCTATCTTAACAAACGGATTGCTATCTTTAAAGCACTGAAGTCAGATGAGAATGCTGTCTTGTTCTAGTGCTGTTTCAGTGGAAAATGCTCTCAGAAACTAGCGTCATTGATTATACCCGTATCACCATGAAAACGGGTTGTTTCTATGATTCATTCAATGAGTAGTGGTTGTAGAACGAATAACTCACGAGCGAAACGATTTACCCGGCTCTGTGTTTCCTCACTCCTACAACTTTAATCTCTTCCTCTACATAATATGTACTGTTGCATATATATGAAACAGGTTATCAAAGTTAATTTGGTCCTAAACGGTATATCACCCGACGCTCATCTACGGCCATCAGATATGGATGCTAAGCAAACGAACGCGCTCTAGAGTCTAAGCTGCCGAAATGAGGTACTTGAGAGGAGTGGCAGGGGTTACAAAATGGGATCGTATAAGAAACTCGACGATCCGAGACGATCTAAACATTGAACCATGTTACTCTTCATAGAAAAATCGCAACTGAGGTGGCTTGGGCATGTACTAAGAATGCCTGATGACCGAATTCCGTGGAAGATACTATGTGCGATTCCAGAGGGTAGACGTCCAGTGGGCCGCCCCAGACACAGCTAGGCGAGGCAACTCCAGAAACTGTGTGAGGAGAGGATGGGACTGCCATGGATGGATGCCGAACAGTCAGCTCAAGACAAGGACGTATGGAGGAGCCTTGTTGATGTAATGGGTCCCGACCCGAATAAGATAAAGGGACGAAGATGATGATGATGATGATGGTGAATTTGGTTCTCATTCAGTGGATGGACACCTTGTTGTATTGGCAACTTTGCAATTTTTCTCTGCTCGGTTGGTTGAGTTGACCGTGCGAACATAGGTTTCACTCTTTGAAGAGCCACGGGTGACCACGGCCACCATTTGTGTGGCTGGTCGACGCATCACTTAGCCAAATTTATTTTATTTCAATATGTTATTGTTAAAATCCGCATCCATCTGTAGCATCAGAGGCTGACGACTTTTATTATCAAAACCCTGGGTTGGTATCGGACTGCCATGGAACCGAGGGGCTGGAGATTTGTCAGCTGCTCCAGTTCACCGTTTCAACATCCATCAGCAGGGGAGGGAGCTGTACGCATATCTCTGAAGGCAACTTGGATCGCCCACACATGACTGTCAACTCACAGGATCAACAAAACTAAATTGTATTGTAATACCGCTCCATTACGAATGCCCAATCAGTAATATTATTCTAACCCTCATTAACATTATAATATCATTTTATTTATCCATCTATTTATTTTAATAAATAGACAATTTTATCCGTGTTGAAGAAACTCATTGTTCAATTAATTAACCCCTGCTCACACCAAATATTCACAGCCGCCTACATAAGGTCCTAACTCGAGATACGATTTTTTATAGTTCAAACCCATATTAGGCTCATGTTCTACATCATCATTCTGTATTTCATTCTTATTATAACAGTACCTTATGTAATATATAAGTAAATAAACCTAAAACACTCATGGTAAACCTAAAACACTCAAACCAAAATATGTATACCTCTATATATGTATAGAAATCAAAATGTGCTCGCTTGGGTGTACATATATGATTTATGAGTTGTTTACGTATTGCTTTATTAAGCAAAGGAAATGTTTGAAACTTTTAAAATACCTTCTTTCTAATCCACGCGAAGGTTTTTAGACTACAACCACATGACAACAAATTTGAAAAGTTTTTTGATCATTTCAAAAACTAACAAAAATGTCACAATTTGAGAATGACATTTTGCAAAATAATGATTGTTCAATCAAAATTCAATTTTCTAAACACTTTAAATTAATGAATTTATTTGGGAAGTACTCACATATGGTACTAACCAAAATCGAATACTTTGAATCTAATCACAAATTAAATACATTTTAAATAGGTAAGTACTTGCGTTAAGTACTAAATTTGATTGATCGTTCTAATAATATTCAAAAATTAATGTTTGCAATAGAAAATTTGTGAAAAAAATTGCAATAGGTGACACGCGAGCTGTTGCTGCGAAAATTTGAATGTACCGGGTATGAATATATTGTATACAGGGATACATACGCGGGAGAGTGGAGAAGGGAGAGGTTCGCGGGAGAGGGAAGGCGGGGAAGGTGGAAGGGGAACGCGTGAGGGGAAGGGGAGGCGGAAGGGGAACGGGACGAATGGGAAAAGACACTCAGGGAAAAACAATTTATTTATTAGTGGCATTGCAACGCATGCCGGGTACTCGCTAGTTCTAAATAAAAGATTTATACCAAATCTCACCACATTGAAATCATTCATCTCCGTAACTGAAAATCTTTTGAAAGCCTTTCCATCTTGGATATCAATTTTTTGGGACTACTGATCATTTTTCAAATTCTATACCGCGACCCTTCTTTTGTGATTTTTTCAAATTTCTTTTCATCGCCAAAAACTTTGCTAATTGTTTCATCTGACCATCCGGCTCTACTTTTTTTAGTCCATTAACCCACCACGAACTTCTTTTGTCACCCTTTTCCAAGTTTTTCTTTTCCATTCGCTCCCTGACAGATTGCCAATTTCAACAAAATTTCCTTGCGGCAGGTAATAATTACCCCGACAGTTCGCCAGTTCTATTTCGGAACAATATGTCACCCATGAAATGACTGATTATCAGTAGATTATTTCGTCTTCCTAAAAATGTTGACTGCTTATGACGCACGAACTGTTTTTTCGTCGGGAAAGAAGTTGATTTCGGTGGGGACAGGACTTGCGAAAGATGCGGATGACACAAGTTAGTATTATATTTAAAGACATTTATGCCAGTTGTTGGAGTAGTAACACTTACGGAGGTGTTACTCCAACAGTTAACAGTTTTACGCTGTATCTAAATTGTTTTTTAAACCACATACTCAACAATTTGGGTAATCCTAGAAAAACTATTTGGTTATTGATCTGCATAAAAAAAAATAATATCGCATTACTACTTTTCTTAATATTAAATAATTTCTATCAAATTTCGGTGGAGAATCTGTCCCGCCCGCCCCACTTCCCCCCTGTTCGGTCGTTACCTCGTCCCTATCCGCTGAACGTATCGGGACAATTCTAAGCGATAGCAAGTAATTTCTAAGTTGTTTGTGGAAAGGACTAGATTCCGTTCGTTTACAGTGCGCATCTCGTTTGCTCTTTTTACAATGCTATAATGTTTGCATGCCGGTCAAAGATCATTCGGTCTAGGTCGTTTCCAGTAAGCGCCAATCGCCAGTTGATATTCGGAAACAAGGAGTTATGTTGGCTATCGGCCCGCCTTCTCTGTTTTCTATGGAAAAACACACTTTATGGTCTGAATTCATTAGAATATTAATTATGACTTTATTTATCAAACGATTTTGAAAATGACTACTGAAATACAATGAATATACTTCCTTCTGATTATTACCAAACCAAATTACAAAAAATTATGTCATTAACACCTTTTAATAAGCAAAACAAATTGGGGTCCCCAAGTGACCCCCTTTCGGATCATGTGTGATTTTTTTCTTTCCGGGACGAAAAGGTTACGAATGCATTATCGGCACTTGCTCTCTTCAACAGTGGAAATATTTAGATATTAGGCTAGGTTTACACTTGTAAGTAAATTTTAAGACTTAACGGAAGTTTTTGACAATTTACTCACAGGAGCGTTTACATGTGCATCCAACTTGTGGTAATTAATGCTCACGGAAGTTGTTCGGAAGTTCGACCTGTATAAATGCACATGCGACCGTTAACATCTGTAAATTTATTGGCAATAAGATGGCTTCCTATCATCAACGATCTGCTAATGACAAATTTACCCGATTTTTTCAATAAAGAGGAAAAGGTCCAAATAAAGTGTTGAAATAGAATTTGGCTTTAATTAAACAATTATCCACGTGCTTTTGTGCCGTCAAAGGCGAAATGAATGGAGTTTTCTCATTTTATGCGAATGACGGCTACCTGACAGCAACCTAATTCGAATTCAAACACGTAATGTTAAAAACAGAAACTTAGAGAATAGACAGGATTAGACTGATAATTGAATAAAAGGAAACTTAAATAAGTGTAAATAAATACTAGTTTTATACGAAAAAAATCCTACGAAAACAACAGTATTTTAATTTTTGACTTCTAGCAGACGGCACATTCTGGTACCATTTCTTGCGAAAGTCTCTCAGCTTATCAAACTGATTTTATAAGCTGTAAGAAGGCTGGAAGTTCGCGCGGAAGCGATTAGACCTGTCAAAAAACTTACGAAAGAACAGCTTCTGTAACTTGCTATAAATTACGTTAAGTTACTTTTGAAGTCGTTTACATTGGTAAATTGGTCATAAATCGCTTACACAAGCGATTTACGGGAAAAAAACTGACGAATGTAAGGCCTGCCATATATTTAAATATATCTGGTGGCCGGTTTTTCGTATCTGTTGCGTGGCCGGGTCAGCTAGTTCATTATAATTTTGTTACAAAGTTAAGAAATTATTTACATTTTATAATACGAAATACCGCACAGAGAAGACACCGATTAGTCTATCTCATTCTTTCGCAGGCTAAATCCAATAGATGTCTCTTTTTAGTGTCGCTTGTTTCCGTTTTATTGCGTTTAAAATCACAACGGCGCTAAAGAAAATTTTACTTCAAAAACTAAAATACTCGCAAACTAAATAATAATGTTATAAAAAAATTTCATCAAATTGAAGACAAAAAATTAATGAAGTTCTGCGAATAAAACACAAAAAAAATAATAACCTATAAGAAGTTAAACTAAAACTTGAAAAATAAATCACAAATCCGTTAATACGTTTCTATGCACACACCATTTAACGCGTAAAAGCCTCACATTCTCTATAGGACAAACCTTTTGAACTCAATGTAGATATGTTTAAGGCATAATTTTACAGAGAGCAATACATCTACTCACATAAGCACCATCCACCGTACAAAAACTCCACCGTTGAAAACTAATGGCGTCATTAGAAATCACCTACTTAGAGGTTGCAGCTTGCAACTCAACCTAGCCGAGTTCCGAACCAACGAGCTTGGAGCACGCTAGAAAAATCGTGTAGAGTGGATTACATCATTATTTTCTCAAAGAATTTTTTGCACCAGCTAATAAATATTATTATGATGAATTTAAATTTCCGCAAACGTTTTTTTTTTTATTTGTAAAAATGGTCGTCGTATTTACTTTATGCAAGCGTGTTGCTTTAAGTTTTTCGTTTAGTTAAAAAAACTATCTTTTTAACGGTGATAAGGGATTGTGATGGGCGTAATGTTCAATTATTTCATATACAGGGTGTTAAGGGACGTTCTTGATTTACTTTAACCAGTGATTTTTAATATTATTTGGAGTAATATAATTAGTCATATGTACACGGTTGACATTTGTCACATGAGAACGGGTCGTTTTTTCGACTCGTTCTTGAGTTCAACAGCTTGGCTATGGAACGATTTGCCGGCTTCTGTGTTTCCTTCTTCCTACAACATGGGTTTCTTCAAGACCAATGTTCATTCTTTCCTCTCCTCAAAAAGTCCCTCGATTCAGCATTCGAGATGATATAGGCCCTGAGGGAAATTATTTTCCTCAGGGTCTCCTGTGTGGAGTTAATGTAAAAAAAAATGTTAATGAAATTTTGATCACCGGTGAACTTTTCGATGACTTCTTTTATATATTTTTTTTTTCTTAAAATTCAAACAAAAAAAAATCTTCCGCATGTCATCACTTGTCACTCAATCTAGTAACCGCCCAACCTCTTAACCCCCCCCCCCCCCTCCCCCACTGTCCAACACCTACTATTTTTTATGTTTTGTAGAAAAAAAAACATCAAAAATTTCACCGAAGACCAAAATTTCATTTACGTTTTTTTCTCAAAATAATATTTAAAATCATTGGTTAGTTAAGTACGTCCCTTAAAACCCTATTTATTAAAACTCGAAAGATTTTTATTAGTAAACACACTTACAATTTATTATTATTGAGAAAAAAACACATCGATGATTTGCAAGAAGCGACTTTCTGATCAACGCGGGTGTATCCTGGATAATAGATTTTCAGCGTGTTGTTCTGTCACACTAGAAAAAGGTAAAAAGGCAGGTACTTTCCAACCTTCCTCTTATTCCTCTTCTTATATCCTTCAAATTCAAAGCGTTACACAAACTTACACATCATAAAACTGCCGAATCCGAGGAATTTTCGTTGGGTATTGACATTAAAAATTAGAAAAATGCCTCAAAAACAGATGACCGTAAGAATGCCGAAAGTTGTGTATATTCGTATACAATATCAAGCGCTGTTATTTAAAATAAAGTATTAGTTTACCATTATTTATTATTTTAACTTTATGAGTAAAACCTCAAACTGTAATATTCAATTAAATGAAGACATTATGAGCGAAACTCAATCGAAAATCTGGACTTTTTCTGATATTTCTGTTTCCAGATTTTCGATTGAGTTTCGCTCATAATGTCTTCATTTAATTGAATATTACAGTTTGAGGTTTTACTCATAAAGTTAAAATAATAAATAATAATATTCATCCCAGACTTGGAGAAGAGTCAATAGATGTCGCACATTAAATAAAATGGATAATAATTTATCCAGACACCATCTAGATTGCATTTAGTTCGAGTTGAATCTTGCAATCATTCATAAAGATGGCAGCCAATAAAAATATGCGTTAAGAAAAATGAAGATAATATGGGTGGTTCTTAGTCGAAGTATGGTACAGTTAAAAGTGACCGAATTGGATATCGACACCTTAGCTCAGTGGATAAGAGCGCCCAACCCGGAAAGTAGGGAGGTCCTGGGTTCGAGTCCCAGAGGTGCCAATATCTTTTTCTGATTTTTCTGTTTCCAGATTTTCGATTGAGTTTCGCTCATAATGTCTTCATTTAATTGAATATTAGTTTACCATTCGGTACTTAAACCTACGAATTATTCGTAGATTCAAGTACTTAATGGTATTTCACCAACCTCTCGATAACTATCCAATAAAATAAACGAATTCTCAAAACATATAGAAAACTCGGCTATATTATCCGATGTATAGTGTACGAGTATGAACAGGGTCTTATTCGACTTATTTAAACTGAATATTATCTTTTATGATTTCTGAAATTATTTGAAGTAAAAATGTAAATAAAATTTTAGTCTCCGGTAACTTTTGGATGATTTTTATTCAAAAAAAAAAAAAAATTTACACGTGTGAACACCGGTCACTCAGGCGAAAAACACCCAACCCCTCAATCTGACCCCACCTGTCTATTATCTACAAATTATTATTTTTTATATTTAAAGTTGAAAACAAAAATCTGTCCACGGATGGTGTTCATCGAAGGAATGATAAAATACCCTCTACATCGGATAAGTTTCGAGTTTTCTACCTATTGTGAAAATTTATTTATTATAATGAGTAGTTTTTGACAGGGTGCCTGTCGAGAGATGAAGTGCCCCTTTAGTCGTGCTAGTAAAACAGATGTTGTTGGAAATAAAATTGGCTTGTTTTGTTTTGAAATTGGCATATTTACATTTCCGTATTATTTCTAAAAAAGACCCAAACAATGATTTTGCAGCTGCCATTGCAACTGATTAAACAAATAACTTTATAATTCATTGGTTTTTATCTTCTTCCGAAGATCTGTTAATTATCGTCTGTCAGTTTCAAAGATAGCAGACTTTAATTATTTAGTTCAGCTGTCAGTGGGTGTTGTGATAATATTTTACTGTGTAATTTGATTATTTTAAAAAGAAAACTTACTCACAGCTGCCGGAGATAGTAAACATGACAATAGACATCTCCGAAAATATCACTTTGCGGCTAGACGAATGAAAAAAGCTTGTGGCTACCGGTTTTTTATAATTTTATATAAATTTTACTCAGCTAAAGATTCACATTGCCCGGTGAGAGACAAACTATTTAATCAAATGTAAGTAGTCTTTAATTTCTGACAAAGTAGCCATTGGTTCAAAAACACGAAGATTTGGATCATTGGAAACAATGGTCAATTTATTCAGATAAAATTAAAGTACAAGTGACTATTTAATAATTTAAAATCTGTACAATTTCGCAAACAATACCTTATTGTGTGGATAGTTTAGTTTTGCGAATCGGGAAATGTTGGAAAGAATAAAAAAATGGGGGAGGATAAGAAAAAGGAATCAGATTTTAAGCGATGATTTGTTTTATATAAGTGGCCACTATTTTCACCTGAGCGTTATTGGTAGTATCTTAAGAATTATTAACAGTCCCAGATTGCCAAAGGTAGTTGGCAGAGGGTGTGGAGGGGTTAGAAAAGAAATAATTTGTAAATGCTGGATCATTCGCGTATCCATAAAACGTGTATTTTTCGGAGATTTGTACGACTCGGTTGTTGAATTTTATCTCACAGCATTTTTGGGGTGATTCTAAATAACGTGGAAAATAGCATAAATTCTTGCCTCAGATAACCATAACCATAGCTTCAGCGTTAAACAGACTTGTCCGCATGGCTCAAATGACCTATATAGGCAAATCCGAATGGCTCAAATGACTTAAAAAGGCATGTCCGCATGATTAGAATGACTTAATGGGCGTGTCCGCATGATTCAGATGACTAAATCAGGCTTATCCGCAAGACTTAAATGACTTATTTGGGCATGTCCGCATAACTCAAATAAGCTTGCCAGATACCATTCTCTAGTGTTTCTGATAAACGATTGTCAAAACGAAAAAACACATCGTTCAGTATTCTTTATGACATGTATTCTCAGATATATTAGAAAAAAATACCACTTAGTGACCCTGATAGTTTTACTAGTGAGAACAGTAAGTTGTTCCGAAATGCCGACCGAGTCTTTTGACAATCGATATATTTTACTTGAATATTGCTAAATTTAAAACGTTTATAGTTACAGGATGACCTAATTTCAAACCTTCTTTCCACGAAAATGAAATAAAAACATCTATTTATATACTACCGAAAAACAAGATTTTATAACATTTGAAAAGGAATTCATAAAGAAATTATTTCTGACCAGAACCCGAAAAAGAAATGTTATCGGAACAGATTTGTAGATATCAACTAAACTTTTGTATATGAAAATGAAATAAAAAATATTTTTAAAATCCTCGCACGTCCTAACCTAGAGCATCCTATTTCCGTGAAAATAAACCTAATCTTTTATATTTTCCAAACACGTCTGTATTCCCTCCGTGACAACACTGAGACAGTTTTATCTCGCGTAAAACGATTTCACAAAGTGCGTGCGAAGGAGACATGTAATTGAAACTTAATACATATATTTATTTTTTTACATTAGCTTTACACAAGAGGCCTTGAGGAAAAAATCTCAAGGCCTATGTCATATTTGGGTGAGGATCTTTTAAGGAAAAAGACGGAGAAGAAGTTACTTGAAGAAAAAAGGTACGAGGGATGGGTCGATGCATCCAGGAGTGGAATGGTATTAATCCATTCCTCTCATTGCGGTGCAAGGCGATGGATCGAAAGAGTCCGAATGGAAAAGTCTAGGTAAAGTCTTCCTCAACCAGTCTCTCCCAATCCTGTAAGGTAGGGAAACGCAATTGCCGCTACGATTGCCGCTAGGCAAACCGCACCCCATGATCCTGGGCATCTCTGATAAGTCACCAAGCGTAACAAACCACTTGGGGTGACCAATGGCAGAGGTTTTGGTTATCCGTTAAATTGTTCCTGGGGCGGCGATACCCATTCCCGCCTCCCAAATTGAATCATTGAAGCATTTTTAGTGTTTTGTCGCATCTACGTAGGTTATTGTACTACTCATTAAGTTATCACAAAAATAAATTAAAAAACGTACATATTTTTTTCTGTAACACATTTTTTTAACGTTTTTTTTAATAGTAAGTTTAGAGACTCCGGATGCAGTGATTGTGGGTGCAAAACTAGTAAGCAATAAATAAAAACTTCCAATAGAATGCTATGAATTGTTTACAGATATGAATAGATATGATTTAGACATGAATAGATATGAATTGTTAAACATTTCATTTGACTACAGTGAGCATGTACACTTTGAAAGTCAATTAAATTTTTTCTTAAGAAACGGTCCAATGCAAAGTTCGGGGCGATCTAGTTGTTCCATTATTTCAGATAAATGCATTGATGGGAAGCATTGTGATCGACAAGGAGTCTATTTACAGAGTTTCAGCGCGATCGGATTTCGGGAACTGGGTTCCGATAGGGTTCTTCTCTTCCGAGATTTGCATTCATTCATTCAGAAAACAAACACGAATCTCAAAAAGATGAATTCAAAAAAATTGTGAATTTAAGAAAATAGTCATTAATTCAACATGGAATTATCGGATGGGGCGGTGATACAACAATATTCTAAGCCCGATCAAAGTGGTCCAAAAGCTAATCATCAAAGTAATCCTAAAAAAACCCTCCACATATCCAACAGAAACGCTTTTTGCAGATTTCGCGGGGCCTTTTTTGCAGATTTCGAGTAGAGGATATCTTCAAGAAAAATACAATTATCCAAATTTACAAAGACAATATCATCAAAAAATTTGAAATCCACCTATCAAAAGCAAATGCAAAACAATTATTTCTATTTCGGAATAAAGTTTTTCAACAACCTTCCGATTGAAATAAAAAAATTAATGATAACAACAAACTGAAACTCAAACTGAAGTTATAATTGTCAGGAATAATTAACTGAATAACTGCCTTTTTTTCCTCTTTCTTTATATTTGTTATCACTCTATTTTCATCTCTATTTTATTTTGATGTTTCTAATTACTCTCTTAAGTGCTCAATATTTTAGTTTGTAACTGAATCCCATATATGTACACCTACACATATAGATGATCCAGATGTTTCAGTTGTTCCTATTATATTACTTACCTATTGCATAATGTTATTCTCTTTCCTTTATAATGAGTATAACTCGCTCACCAAGCACAAGAACTAGTTTCTTCTTTGACATGTAATTTATATAACACCATTGTACCCACTTATCTATATTACATAAAAATTTAATAAATGGTGCCATTGATAGATCATATTTTTTTACCTAATAATCTAAGAATTTCGCCCTGATGGAACACAACGAAACGTTGATTCACAACGCTTTTGTTTTGTTTGCCTACATGATCTTAAAGGCCAGACCAAATTTAGACACAGAAACTGAGATTACCATGGTTCCACAGCTCCTGGCAGCGGTGACATCTGTACGGCATCCAATTAAAATTAAAAGCCATAATTAATTTTAAAACAATAGATCGTTAAGTGCATGATGACTCTCAATTAGGCTCTAAATATGCATGAAAGACTACAGCGTTATCGGTAGGCATTTTCATGTAAAGTTAATCGGTGACATGATCGGATATTAAAGTACGTGGAAATCGTTACATTACTTTTTATCGGGTGAATGAACACGATCTACATTTAATAGGCTACTAATGGTGGGATTATTTAGGGCACGTATTCAATGTGTTTACATGTACTGTTGAAAGGATGAAGAGAAAAGCCTTTGGAGCCTTTCTAAAGGATATAAGTCCAAGTAAGAGTGCGTTCTAACATTTTAAGTAACTGTCAGATTTGTTATCAAAAAATTTGAAATGAAACGGTTTTTCTTTAATTTATTTTTTGAAGTGAAACTTATTTAGCCCCGCCACGTTAGTGTTTTGAAATTCGGATGAAACGAAGAGCGTCACTAAAATTTATTGCAGACGGGTCGTCAGTTCTAATATAATGCGGTTAATTCGCGCCTCGGCGTGAGCCTCCCATAGCGCAGCGGGTAAGGTGCCTGACAAATGTCAGCGACCAGAGAGGCAGACATCCAGCGAACGAAGGTTCGAATCTTATGAAATCCAAAAAAAGTAAACATTTTTATTTTTGTGAAATCAATATCCAATCTTCAAACCACCTTAAAATAAACAGGCAAAAGAAAAGAAAGCGTCATCTAGCAACTTTCTAGTTTCACTTCTACCGCATGTGAATTACACACTCTGATTAAAAAAAAATCATTTGCAGGCGCTAACGTATAACTTGAGAAACTACTAATCATAAACTTACGCAAATATATTAAATTCTTACAATATATTTGGATTTTTTTTTCTCTCATTTCACACGGAGGCTTTGCCTTCTTTGGGGATGCTGTGTGGTGAGTCTTTTTAAGGAAAGTAAGGAGAGGAAGTTCTGGGAAGGAAAAAGGTACGAGGGATGGGTAGGCTCTTACTCGGATCGAATCCCAGCGTTCGCAAATAAATATTATCTGATTTGGGTTATTTCACAATTAACTAATTAAAAATAATATAAACAATATTAATTGCGGCACATTCCAGAGACGAAAATATTATCAGTATCGCCCTGGTGTAACACTACCATTCAAAATTGAAACTTTGCTTGAAATGCCGTTAGCCGTGTTTGGTGATCAGATCTGAATATCCAGATACTTTCCGACTTTCTTCTTCCCTATTTCCTTCCTCTCCCCACTATCTTCAGCCTCACAACATAACCCAATCGGGCATGCCGAAGTCTCACTGGCTCCAGATGGGAGCAGCTGGGACTATTGTTAGGTACTTACTTAAAAAATGAAGTCCGGGGGTGTGCAGGAGTGACGGACAGATGAACCCATCCCTCCCATTCTGAGGCAATACGATGGCGATGAGCCGAGAGAATTCTGCTAGAGAGGTCCGCCATACCCCACCCGGCTCTTTGGCAGGTGCATCTGCCACCAAAACCTGAACAAACTTCACCCTATAAACCCTGGGACTCCTGCTAAGTCACCAAAGGTAGCAAACTATTTGGGGTGACCATGTCAGAGGTGTTAGTTATCTATTAAATGGTTCCCAGAACCCATTAATTGGTGTAGATTTTATGGTATCCGGCAGCACATTAAAATACATATTATTTATCCATTTGTAGAATAAACTGTCGAGAGGCATGCCCAACCTGCAGCCCAATTAAGCAAAATTTGCGGCCCAAAATACCTCAAAAATTTTCTAATCATTTCAGTTGATGAATAAGGTAGGTATGATTACCGCCGCCCCGTTAACCATTTATTGGATAACCAACACCTCTGCCACAGGGGTTTTCTGTATTTTGTGGCTTAGCATGGGTTTTCAGGTACACGGGGTGAGGCTTGTCCGGATCTTGGAAGCGAATGCATCTGCCCACCAACTGTGTGGCAGGCCGGATCGAGAGAGACTGGTTGTTAGTCACTCCAGCAGGAATGGCTAAGAACATCGCCTTGCTTGTATCACAGTGGAAGGGTTGGATTCAAACGTTCGATATTCCCTGACACACTGACCCCCAGATTCTTACCCACGTCTCATACCTTTATCTTTCCCAGAACTTGTTCTCCTCCCTTTTCTTCACGCAGCATCCCCAAAGATGACAAAGGCCCTGAATGGAATAAATTTCCTAAGGGCCTCCTGTTTGGAGCTAATACAAACAAACAGTTATCAAATTTAAAAAAAATAAAAAGCAATTCAACATGATGTCAACAAAAACAAGAATAGATTTTTATCTCCTGCACAATAGAAAAAAAACTCTGTACGATGGTACAAGCAATGTGCTGCTTCACAATCGACATAAATATGATTTCTAATTTACCTGTAATATATGAACAATGCGTAAAAAAGCATTTTTAAATTTGATATAAATAAATTCTCAAAAAACTATTTTTTTAATAAAAGCGACGCAATTCAAAAGAATTTTCAATAAGAGGTTCAGGTTAAAAGGGAATGTATTATAAGTACCGTTTAGCGTAGAATTAGGAGAAAACTAATCCATATAAGATTAAAGCGATTTCCGATAATAATGTATTCCCACTCAGCATTTCCATCAAACAAAGCAGTCGTGGCATTGAAATTCCATAGCCGTAATGACTGTGACATTCTTCGAATGCCTGGGACAAATTATTATTAACCAACCTGTATAAAGCACCCTAGTAAGTGAATATTCACATCGCACCATTTTCAGGGCAAAACAAGGAGGACGAACCGTTAAAGTCTTGGCAAACACTCCTTGCATTGTCACTCAAATATTTAATAAATTAAAACCAAAAATTTTTCTTCTAAAATCATTAGATTTGCAAGATGGTACAAATACCTAACTACTTAATTACATCCAAACCATACATTTTATGTAACATCTTTTTTTTATTGTAACTAAAAATTATATAGTTTATATTAAGCAACGTCATTATTACGCGCTCTTTTTAAGAAAATAGTATATTTCATAATTTGACGGGTATTGCACATTTCGGGTCATACTAGCAATGCCACTGAAATAAAGATATTGTTTCTCCCTGCATGTCCTTTCCAATTCGTCCCCATTCCCCTTCTACCTCCTCTTCCCCTTTCGCGTTCTCCTTCTACCTTTCTCTCCTTTCCCTCCTTTCCCTTTTTCCGATTCCACACGTCCGTGAACCCTCCTGCTTTTCACTTTCCCCGCCTAACTTCTCCCTCGACATTCCTCTCTCGAATCTCGTTCCCTTCCTCCCCTCCCAGATTCCCCTCCTCCTGCCAACTACCCTACCTGCCTCCAAACTACGTAAAATACATTCATTTTTTGAACAACTCAAGCGCCACCTGTTGCAAAATTTTTACACAAATTTTGTGATGACGGAGTTCACCAATATATATACAGAAACCTTCACGGGCCTGCACACAACAACCCACCAAAGTTTCATCGCAATCGGATGAGTTGTATAGTAAATAATTACATAACGCCAGAGCTTAATATTATATAAATAAATAGAAATCATAGCAGCCGTGCGCTCGTGTTCCGTATTTAAACTAGGCGCATAATACCGTAGTCCGCCGACAGTCGGGCGGCCATCGTAGCATATCTCTTGTATTTAAATATCTATATCGCAATCGGATGAATGGTATAGGAACGCTTAAAGGCACAAACAAACAAACAAGAAAGCAAGCAAACATATATTGATTTTTATATTCATAGATTATTTACATATTCGACCAGTCAGCGGTTGAGTGGGCATCGCGTTTGGGTCCCACCCGGGCGTCGCGTGTTCGATTCCTCGGCTGGCTGAGTCCTCCATCACAACACAAGCAACATTTTCGGCTTTCTGTGGTGGTAGTAGGAGATTTTCAAACATTGTTGGGTTATTCGTAACACGGGAATGTTTGTCTTTCTTTAAAAAAAAAAAAATATCAACTACCATAATACGTAATTAAAAAACGTGTAAAAAACTGTGCACAAAAAAAAATTATATTGTGAATAAAGAAAAAAAAATTAAAATAGATATCATCTTTAACTGGAAACGGAACGTAGGAACAAACAAATTTACACATAAATGAAATTCAAAACGGTCAAGTCAAAAACGAATTTCCCAATACTCCGTAAAAACTAAAAAAGAACAATATTTTCTGGGCCATTTTTGCGTGTAAACCTTTTAAATTAGATTCTATTGAATTTTCCAATTATTTTTAATTGATCAACCTACTAGGCTCCTGACGTCCACGTAGCTTTTCATTTAATTGTTCTCCCCAAGAATTTTCAGTTCTTTCTCGTTTGCATGCTGAGGGTGGGTTCTGGGGAAGCCTCAGGCTTCGATTTCATCATTGCTTATTAATAAACCTCCCTTACCCTCAAACAATTCGGCGGATGCTCAATCAATTTGAATAACAAAAGAAAAAAATCTACCATCGTTATTATCACGGCCCCGGTTATTCAGGGACGCACCGGGAATTTATTTCGTGCAAATATTTTTGATCTTTTCTTTATTTCTTCGGAAAATTAAGTGCTCATACGAATATCGCACAAGAATCACAACTGCTCCCGCCTGGAGCCAGTGAGACTATGGAAACCCCAATTGTGGTATGTTGTGGGGCTGAAGGTAGCAGGGAGGGGAACGAGACGGTGAAGAGAAAGGTGGGGGAGGGTGGCTATTCAGATCTGATCACCAAACACGGCTAAAGCGATTTCAAGCAACGTTTCAGTTCTGAATGACTGTTTACACCCGGGCGATACTTTTTTATACACGAGCTCCACACAAGAGGCCCTAAGGTAAATAATTTCCCTCAGGGCGTATGTCATCTTTGGGGATGCTATGTGGAGTTTTTTTTTAAGGAAAGGAAGGAGATGATATTTCTGGGAAGGAAAAAGGGTTTAAGGGGTGGGTTGGTGGGTGGGTGGGAATCTGGGATTCAGTGTGTCCTGATCATCCGCCTCCAAGACCTAGACAAACCTCACCCTAATAACCCGGGCACCCCTGCTAAATCACCAAACGTAGCAAGCCAGTTGGGATGATCTATGACTGAGAGTATCTTCCAAGAGTAAACCAATTAGTCACTTTCATCTTCCCCATCTCCTTCCCCTCCACACTTACATTCAGCCTCAAAACATACCCCAATTGGGGATGCCATAGTCTCACTGGCTCCAGCCGGTAGCAGTTCGGACTTTTGTGAGGTATTCATATAAAAAAAAAATCGAGTACTGTTCACTCGCGGTAGAAATGAAACCTTCACAATAACTTAAACATAATCTCAACCTAGAAGTAGAAGTGAAACCTTCAGAAAATTTAAAAAGACAAGAGTGGGGAGACTACGAAGCCCCGCACAAATAATAATAATAACGTAATATTTGTATAGCGCAGATTGGTGTTATTTCACTTTAAGTGCATTTAACTATAATAAACTTAAAATTATTCCTTATGAATCCTTACAAAATATTGATCAAATAATATGAAACACAGAATATATGGTACAAAGCATTTCCAAGAGAACAACAATAACGATAAGTTCTGTTTTGGCACATGTGGGTGGCACAGATAATGATAAACTAATTTCAACCAATAGGAGCCTTGAAAAGTGAGCTCGTAATCAAAGCGGCCCATGAGGTAAGTTATCATTCTATCTCATTCTCTCAGGCTAAATCCTATGGATGAATGTGTTTGTCTCTTTTTAGTGTCGTTTCCGTTGCATCGAGTTTCAAATCACAACGGTGCTAAAGAAATTTTACTTCATAAAAAAAATTAAACAAAAAATAATATCCGAAAAACAGAGCTTTAAGTACGTCCCTGCCAAAATTCGATTGAATGCTACAATAAAAGTAATTGATTACGATTATATTTCAACATAAATTTCTTTGTTTGGCTTGCCTTAAAACAAAATGGAAACATTTTTCATTTCAATTGAGTTGAATGACTTTTTTAAGGACGGGTTGTTTCACAGAATTTGAGCCATTCATCAAAATTCATGTTCTGAGAAAGTTCTATTCAAGTTCTGTTATTATCCAAGTAAAAGACAGAATTCATTCAAACGTCCCAAGTACACACACAAACACGACATCGCGGTAACACACATTTAATCACCATGCATTTTTTTTGGCGTTGCCAATTGGTTGGCAATGAGGTTGGAGGAAGTGGGGAGGGGAAGTAGATGGTATAGAGGCAGTTGGGAAAGTACCTGGCTATTCTGATCTGGTCACAAAACGGCTAAAGCCGTTTAAAGCAAAGTTTCAATTTTGAATGGTGGTCTTACATCAGGGCGATACTGAGAGTATCTTCCACTATGGAACGTGCCGCAAATATACTTTGTATTAATTTAAATGAATCAATTGTGAATATCACAAATTAATCAAAAAAAATATATATTTGCGCACGCCGCGACTCAATTCCGCGACATTCGGATTGCGAGTCGAGAGCCTTACCCCCTCGACTACGGAGGCCGTCATATACATTCTCTCGGTGACCGGATAACGGATCGAAAAGTCATTAAAAGTGATGAAAACAATTTATTAAAAAACTGGTTACATAGGTTACGTTTATAAATTATTTATTCGTTTATAAGTATTTTTTGCATTGCTTTTAATGTCTTTTCAAAGAGGATTGAATTGAATTGAGTTTATTTTGAATTATCATGGAACCAAATTCGCTATGGTAAGCAATTCATTGGTTACGATAAGGATAATTTATACAATTGCCTTCTAGACAACATTAAAAATAAGAAAAATCTAGTTAAATAAAAAAATAACATTTGTAAGTTTTAAAACATATAATAATAAAAACAAAGATTGATCAACAATATAATGTTTTTAGATTTTCACGGCCAAAAGTATTTTCGTTATTTGTTTTTGGGGTGTTATGCCGTCTTACGCTACCTCCTTATATTACATACTACCCCTCTAATTACATAAGTTGGCTAAAGAATGAGGTAGCGCATGGCATAACATACCAAAAACAAATAACAAAAAAAAATAATGAGTTTAAAAATTGTATCAATGTGAAGAGTAATATGAAATGTTTTTTTTTTGTTATTTCTGGTTAAATAAGTGAAAATGCAATTTTAAAAAAAATTGTGGTCTTTCACCTTTATTAATTCTTTCATACAAGAATCTATTTACTTATTTGCAAATAGGAATGAGAATGCATAAAGCCTGTTTTTTATTGTATTTCGTTTTGTGAACAGTCATGTTTAATCATCAAAGTTTCCATGATTATTTAATAATAACATACGAACACCATCAAGTAGTTACATAGCTTAGGTACAACAACAATATAAGTAGTGTGAATCAACGCTTGCAATGTGTGTACCCAATCTTGTCACATATTATTATCTCAATTGGTCGCCGAGTCCGGGTTAAAAGAACAAGGTCAAACTAAAGGACACTAATAACAATAATATTATTAAACGGCAAACACTGTCGGCGTTTTAAAGTTAACGACATTGTTATAATAATATCCATATGTACAAATATTGATCATCAAAAGAATAATAATATACGGGTGTTAACATTGTGCAATAAAGAATTTCAATCAATTTATACATTCACATATATATATATATATATATATATATATATATATATATATATATATATATATATATATATATATATTTCTTTTTGCGTTAGATCCACACAGGAGACCATGAGAAAAATAAATTCTCTTGGGGAAGCCGTATGAAGGGTCTTTTTAGGAAAAAGAAGGAAAATGTATTTTTTTTACATGAGCTCCACACAGGAGGCCCTGAGGAAAAAAATTCCCTCAGGGCCTATGTCATATTTGGGGATGCTGTGTGGGGGGTTTTGTAAGGAAAAGAAAGGGAGGAGAGTTCTGGGAAGGAAATGGGTTTAAAGGATGGTTAGGAATCTGGAGTTCATATTTTCATTTAGATTATAAGTGTTATCTTCTTCTTCAATAATCATTATATATTTATTTCTATACTCATACGTACAGTTTACAAGTAAATAGATAAAGTTAGTGCAAATAATATAAAATATTCCTAAAATAAACAAATGAAAGTGTAAAATGATCAGTAACTGCGTGCGCATGGGTAAGCACTACCTAAAGTTTTGCAAACACCTACCCTATCTCTAAGAAACTGAATGTGTTCGCATGTTTTCGATTTGTGTTATTGTATGTTAGGTTAGTTGCAGTTACATCATAATAGTATGCAGATACACTAACAATGTAGAGAAAATATATGAAAAGTATACTTAGTTTAGTGAACTTAATGAAGCAATGAAGACAACAAGAGAGAAAAAGAAACACCATTCACTTGATGATAACACAGGCCAACAGTGAAAAAACTTTTTTGATAATTTTTACTGATTCCTGCGTAAATTGGTGTCCTGATTACGAAAAAATATATAAAAAAAGTAGTATCACCCACAAATTTTTCACATTTCACTATTAAATATGCTCGATGAGCCTTAAAGTCCACTTCTTGCACAGCCATTTTGACTTTTTTTTCTGAAAATTTAGGTGATGTGAGTGAAGAGCAAGGGGGACGGTTTCATCAGGACCTAAAAGAGATGGAGAAACAATACCAGGGACGGTGGAATATCAAAATAATGGTTGATTAATGTTGGTCACTTCACAGAGAACAACAAAACGTAACACATCGGCGAAAAAGCTACGCAAGAAACTTTGCAGAAAAAAAAATAAGCATCTAATATTCAAATTTAAGTAATTAAACATGATTGTAAGGAAAATATAACCAATTTTTAAAACTATGAATTTTTTAATTTTTATAGGTCAAAATTTTCCTATTTTTTGAAATATTAAATTGAAATCATATTATGAAAGAATGGTGGGTGATGATATCATATTGTGAAAGAATGGTGGGTGATGATATCATATTGTGAAAGAATGGTGGGTGATGATATCATATTGTGAAAGAATGGTGGGTGATGATATCATATTGTGAAAGAATGGTGGGTGATGATATCATATTGTGAAAGAATGGTGGGTGATGATATCATATTGTGAAAGAATGGTGGGTGATGATATCATATTGTGAAAGAATGGTGGGTGATAAAAAAAGGGCTATGAAATATGGGTTCAGCATCCAATATTACATAACATTTTGGTAAATTTGTTTAAAAAGTTTTCACAAACATTTTTTTCTGTTGGCCTGTGTAATAAATGTAAGTATTCAAATATTTAAATATATATGGGGCGTGTTGATACAATGACAGCAATCTCCAATTATTTTAATTTTGAGTAATGCACAAAAAATTATTTTTAGTTTTTTGCCGCACTAACAATAAAGCATAATTTTGTTTTAATTTTTTTTCATTAGTTACTCTCTGTGTATAGGTTAGTGCAATTAATGGTAAATTATTTATTTATCTTCAATTAACGGATGGAGATTGCCGCTTTTGTTCTGTCTCTTTGATTAGCCGTTAGGGATACTGTCGTTTTTTGTTCCGTACTCTGCAATACCCTAATGGAGATTGCTGTTTTTGTCGGGGAACTAAATACATTTATTTTAAAATGTACGGGACACTGTCATTTATACTCCGAACCTTTGCAGCTGTCGATATAGTATTTTTGTTACTCTATTCATCGCCATATTCAACTTATTATAATTCTACTGTGGAGATTGCCGTCTTTGTTTCAACACGCCTCATAAATAATATATGTATAAACAGATTGTTAAGGAAACACGAAATATAAAATGAAATATTTTATATGCCTTGAAATACTTGCTGTAAATTCGATCCTCTCAAAACTCTCAAGGCTAAGTTCTATCATAAATGAAAATGCACACATGTGAACTAGACTCAGGTGTTTTGAAGCGGAGAAGGCACTTCTTTTTATGCCTAGAACAGTATTAAACTCAAGTACAGAGTAGTGGTTATAAAATGAACTACTTGTAGAATCCATTTTCTTTTTCAGAGATCTTTCGTAAAATGATTATTTGTTGGAAATTTTAGTACGGAATGTATGTAATTTAGTACTGAATTTTTCCAACATAAAGCTGTTTTAAGGGACTTTTTTATTTAAGTTTTCTTGGAAAAATTGTGGGTTTTGTGTGTATTGTAAACTTTATTTTTATCTGAATAGCGCATGAGAGATATTACTGCCCTCAACCGTCCGGAGCCACAGGGACTATGGTATCCCCGTTTAGGGTATGTTTTGTGGCTGAATATGAGGCTTATATCTTCAAAAGCACGCCCTTCAGGTAAAAACGGGAACCTTCTTCATAGATGGAGGATAGAGGGCTACCACATCATATAACTTCCTTGATCCTAACGCAACTCATTTCTGAGTTTTAGCGGCTCGTATATTATTATTTTTTTACATTTACTTCACACAAGAGGCCCCGAGGAAAACAATTTCCTTCAGGGCCTATGTCATCTGAGATGCCATGCGGAGGGTCTTTTTGAGGAGAGGAAGGAATGAACATTGGTCTTGAAGAGACCGATGTTGCAGGAAGGAGAAAACACAGAGGTCGGCAAATCGTTCCACAACCGAGCAGTTAAACACAAGAACGAGTCGAAGAAGCGATCTGTTCTTATATGACAAATTTCAACCGTGTACATATGTTGGGCACGCGTTTGGCGTGTTTCCCGACCACGCACCGTGCCGAAGGGATCAAAGACGCTAGTTCCTCAGAGCATCTTCGATTGAAATACTGGTAGAACAAGGTTAGCATTCCCACCCTACGCCTGTGCTCTAAAGACTGCAATCCGTCTGTTAAGATGGGAGAATTCCTCGCTTTTGTTAGCGACAGAAAACGTATAATAAATATAATATATTAATATTTATAATTTCATAACGCCAGAGCTTACCATTATAGACAGCCTATATTACTCGCATATAATGTAGCTTTATATTGGAGAAATAATTTTTACAATTTGTTAACTAGTTAACGAGTGATAGCGTAACAAACAAACACAGTTTCCCACTTATAATATTAGTATAGATGTTGATTTTGCTCTCTCTCTCTCTCTCTCTCTCTCCCCACCTCAGTCTGGGTCTTCCTACTTTCCTCTTTCCACCTGGGTGTCCAGTCAAAATTCTTTTTGGGACGCGTGTATCCGGCATTCTCTGTACATGTCCAGCCCATCTCAACCTGACGAATCACATGTGGGCTGAGATGTTATATATCGTACAGTTCTTTGTTGTGCCGGATGCGCCACTGTTCCCCCTCTTTCACTGGTCCACATATTCTTCTCAGCACCTTTCTTTCAAAAGTATCGAGCATTTCAGCCATCTTTGCCATCAGTGTCAGCGCCTCACATCCATATGCCAGTACAGTTCTAACAATGGTCTTATATAGTGTTATTTTGGTTTTTCTGTGGACGTTACGTGACTTAACACTGGGAGCAAAGATAATGTTGATTTTGCTACATTCCTGGATTTAGCCTTCAAAATGTATTTTAAAAAGTTTTCCAATAAAATTAAACACACATTTGTTTGCGTTTTCGTAATAATCAGGTCGAATTAGGTTTGTTGATATGTTCATTTATTATTTTAAGATCTGTATGTTTAGAATTGTCTATCTATCTGAAACATCTTTGGCATCAAGCCACCATTGTCTGGGTCCAGCGGGACTTGTTTCTTTTTTTTCTTTTCTTCTCTCACGTCATATTTAATAAAATCGTTAAACGAGTTAAGATTAGCCTAGTAATTATGAATCTGTCTATTGCTCCGTGCCAATTTTTTTAAATATTTTCCTTTCATTGCAAGCATTATTCAAGAAGAAAAAAGCTGGCAGATGAAGACGCCCATTGCAAACAAGTATTTTACCATTTTATTGTTTTAAAACAACAATCAGGATAATTTATTATGTACAGAATAAGACACATCAAAATATTTACTTTCGTTGATTTCACAGTCATCAAAACATTAATTTTGGTTGTCGGTGCGTGAATTCCTGCGTGAAATTATTCACGTTCAATGAACTTAAATTTGTTTTCAATTATTCAAAATTTAACTAATTAAGTCATAGGTTCTCAATGTAGGCGATAACGCCCTCTTGAGGGCGTTTCAGATTTTCAGGTGGGCGGTAGGAGACCCAGAGAAACCCATCTCACCCCATCACATCAGGGGCCATCCACCCACAAAAACATTTTACCTATCCCATTACACCCCCTCCGTTGTGGCAAATTTAACCCAGTCGTGGTAGGTATTCCATTACGCCCCACTTCATTGTGACGAGTTAGAGGGCGCTAGAAATAAAAATGTTCTCAAAGTGGACGGTGGGCAAAATAAGGTTAAGAATCTGTGGATTAAGTGAATTCAGACAAACGATAAACCAGGGACTTACCTACTTATACCCATAAAATTATTTCTTTTTCATTTATTCTTATTTTTCTATCTGTCTGAAATGTGTATTTCTTTTGTTTAAATTTTTTACAGATTTCGATATTTTCAAGTTTATTCGCAGTGTTCATTCGAAAGGTTAATTTCTGACCGAATCTGATGAAAAAATTATGTTATTAATTTTATTCCAATGATCCCCAGGCACGTCTTTTACAGCGCGTGAGTCTCTACATGTGTGTTGCTGATGACTATCTTAGACGATGTTATGATTGATGTTCTATCTTACTGCCAATTTGGGAGGCGGGAATGGGTACCGCCGCCCCGGGAACCTTTATCGGATAACCAACACCTCTGCCATAGGTCACCCCAAGTGGTTCACTACGTTTGGTGATTTAGCAAGGGTGCCCGGGTTCATGGGGTGAGGTATGTCTGGGTCTTGGAGGCAGATGACCAGGACACACTGAACCCCAGATTCCTACCCACCCCTTAAACCCTTTTCCTTCCCAGAACTCTCCTCTCCTTCCTTTCCTTAAAAATCCCTCCACACAGCATCTCCAAAGATGACATAGGCCCTGAGGGAAATTATGTTCCTCAGGGCCTCCTGTGTGGAGCTCAAAAAAAAAACTGCCTGTAGAACCAATCTGCCAATGGTTCTCCCGGTGAGGAGAAGCCCTGAACCAAGGAAATCATCTTTGATATATTCAAACTGATGTAGATATATTTATCGTTGGCGAGGAGAGATTCAGAAGGGTAACCCTGTTGAATTTTAAAAGAACCTTAACTGCCTGAATTTAAAAAAAAATTGAAATTTAAAATTACTTTTTTCTCACGTATAATTTAAAATATTTTTTTGACGCATTATATTGCGTAATTTCTTAAATGTAATAAATAAAATTTTGTAATTGTAAACTGTTATTTAATCTTTTGGGAGGCGAATATGGGTACCAATGGATAACTAACATCCCTGCCGTAGTTTGGTGACTTAACAGGGGGGTCCGAGTTCATGGGGTGAGGTTTGTCTAGTTCTTGGTAGCGATTGCATTTTTCCACAAACTGCATGGCGGGCCGGATCGGTAAAGACTGGTTGAATAAGACCTAGATTTCTCCAGCCGGACTCTCGACCCAGCGTCTTGCATCGCAGTAGTAGGGATGGATTCACACATCTATCGCTTCTGGGCACATTAACCCCCAAAATTCCTACCCATCCCTTACACCCTTTTCCTTTCCTAAACTTTCTCTACCTCCTTTACCTAAAAAGACCTTGAGTGAAAAAAAGTTTGGGTAATCTTCATTACGCCGACAAAAAAATTAACAAATCAATCAATCTGCTGGAAAGCCATTATTTCTGAATGCTTTTACACTTAAAACGAAAAACAAATTTCATTCTGTTATAACATCAAAGTTGTTTTCATAATAAGTGCAAAATCGCAAGCAAATTCATACATGACAAGGATGAATGAATGAAAGCCAATTCATGGAAGTGAAAATTAATCCACCTCCCAATATCTGATCACGCTGAAACTCGGCAAACAGACATGTTGTTGATGACAACGTTTGATAGCACTCACATACACTCACGCATAGGCACACGCATTTCTCTGAAATTGGCTACCAGCCCACAGAAGAGTTGGAGCAACTAGGTCAAAATTGAAAATAGTTGTATTGTTTTAAAAAACTTTTTAAGGGTTGATTTTTTAAAATTCATAAACGAAATTGAAATGCCGCGGAATGCCCCTGCTTACAAATGAATGTTTGCAGAACTCATTTGATCAATTTGTCTCAGAACTGCATTGTGAACAGAATTTTGCAGGTGTTTTATGACTGTTGACTTACTATAAAATACATAATGTTGCATAATTAGAGTGTATTTATAGTAGTGCCATTAAATGAATATATTGATGATACAAATGACAATGCTTTATTAGCATTCCGACATAACAACAGTAGCCTCACGGAATTGGTTGCGTGCGCTTTGAAATAAATGTATTTATATACTGGGTGTTAAGAGACACACTTGACTTACTTCAATTAGTGATTCCTGACAACTTTATAATTAAAAATGTAAATGAAATTTTGTTCACCAGTGACTTTTATTGATATTTTATTTTTTTCAATTTTTTTTTTCTTCAAATCCAAACAAAAAAATTTCCACGTGACGAACAGCCAAAACATTTCTACTGATACGAGTAACCGCCCAACCTCTCACCCCGTTTCTAACTGTCCAATATGGTGACCGGACAACTCGGAAAGAAACCAACTCAGAACCATCTCAGATAAGTCATTTAGAGTGATAAAAAAATACATAAAAAAATGTTAAATAAGTTACGTTAGATTAGGGTTATCGGCTAATTTCAAATTATATTTTTCATAGCTTTTAATGACTTTTCAAGGAGGTGTTGAGTTGACTTTATTCTCAGTTGGCATGGAACCGTCCAATACATACTGATTTTTTATGATTTAAGTTGAAAAAAACATCAAAACTGATTAAAGTAAATCATGAACGTCCCTATTGTATACAATGTACAAATATATACACTATATACACGTACAAATATTTAAACACTTTGTACCAGATAACAACCAGAAGCAACTACTTCAGTCATAGGAAGTTAAAATACTGCGTATTTAAAGTTATTGGGTTAAAATTAA
Source organism: Glyphotaelius pellucidus (assembly GCA_936435175.1). Lineage (NCBI taxonomy): Eukaryota > Metazoa > Arthropoda > Insecta > Trichoptera > Limnephilidae > Glyphotaelius > Glyphotaelius pellucidus. The sequence continues at coordinate 17,345,141 of OW386558.1, read as the reverse complement.
TATTGATTGTTGACTTGACGGTCATAATTTTTGATATTTTACAAAATTTGGTCGATCTTTATATATGTAAGCCGCAACGTAAACAAAAAAAATAAATAAACGATAGAATAATATAAATACCAGTGAAAGTAGATAAAAAATATTATCAAAAAATTTTTCGTCTTGGATCAAATCAGTCAGTTCGATTTTATGTATTTAAGGTGTCATATATGGGACGTGTGGAATTGCATTATCCTCCCCACATCCTAAATTTTTATTTTATTATTATTGTATTGGTACTGGCCCATATTTTTGTAAATTAATGAAGTGCAAAATTTCAAAAAAAAAAATTTCAAAAAAAAACATGCTCTAAGTTCGAAAAATAAACGGAAAAGGTATTTTCCGCCGACGATTCGTGGAATTAGTCCAGAAATTAATTCTTGAAATTTGAATATTGTTAAATTCAACTATTCAAACAGTTACTTCCGGCCTGCCGTATGAGTTTGAAAAAGGTATGAATTAATTATTTCCGGAATAATTTATTCACCGGACGTGCGGAACTTCAATTTAATGTGATTTTATTCGAAATTCAAACACCTGTGAGAATTTAGGGAATTTTAAAAATTTCGCAAATGATTTTAATTGGAAAAATTTTTAACCCGGAACATTTAATTTTTGAAATTCAGCGTGTGATGTGAATTACTGCCTAGTACCCGTGTAACAGGTAATGTAAATAATTTATTGATGGCGTTTTACCAATGTGGTAAAAACATATCGATATCGCAAATTTGAAATACTTTGAAAGACGAAAAGTTAATTATTCAGTTTTTTTTTTCAAAAAATCATATCTCCTGTTTTTGTATAAATAATATAATTATGATTTTTTTTTATAAATAGTACAGAAAACTTAAAAAAATAGAATACTAAAAACTTTTTGTAAATATCTTTGAAAATAAAATTTAATTTTAATTTTTCGTAAAATAATTTCTCAATGAATGCATTTCTTAATAATGCATGTTATAAAGAACACACTTATTTTCCTAGAAATATTTCGATGATGCAGATCGAAAGGAAAACAAAAACGGAGAAAAATGACATCCAGTTGATTTGTAAGACATTTCCAAATACATAATTTTGAAATAATGAACAAATCAATATTCGAATGCTCGCCATAAATCATATATAATTTACGTGTCTGTGTTTTATATTTGTAATTTGATATAAAATAACACCGGGAAGCGTAATGCTCTGATACATTATTATGACATTTTGAAATTTCCTTCTGGTAACCAAGGAAACCTAATTTTTTAATTTTTTAGCATCATTGTGATTTTAAACTCGATGAAACGAAAAATAGCGTCACTAAAAATATACAATTACATCTATAGGATATAGCCTGCCAGAGAATTAAATAGTATTATATGTATCCTCTTTGTGCGGTGCTTTGAAGTCTCTCCACTCTTGTGTCCTTTAGATTCTGATGATTTCACTTCTACCGTATATGAATGGCACACTCTGATTTTTTTGTTTGTTTATTTCACTACAAGCTTTTCTGCATTATAAATGATTGATGAAAAATAGCGATACTAAAAAGATACAAACACATATATCTATAGGATTTAGCCCGTGCAACAATGAGATAATATACTCAGTTTCCTCTTTATGCAGTGCTTCGTAGCCTCCCCATTCCTGTCTGCTTTAGAATCTGAAGGTTTTACTTCTACCGCATGTGAATTGCACACTCTGATTTTTTTGTTTGTTTATTTCACTACAAGTTTTCTGCATTATAATTGATTGATGAAAAATAGCGATACTAAAAAGATACAAACACATATATCTAAAGGATTTAGCCCTTGCGACAATGAGATAATATACTCAGTCTTCTCTTTGTGCAGTGCTTCGTAGCCTCCCCATTCTTGTCTGCTTTAGTTTACAGTGTGCAGTTCACTTCTACCGCGTGTGAACTGCACACTGATTTTTCTTTCATTGTTGTACCACACATACTACTCTTAGATATTCTGCAATATTCAGTTTATTATAATCCTTCCTCTGCCAGTTCTATGCCTCTTTGCCATTCATCGTATAGCCATGTTTTCTCGTTGTGGTTTTATTGTTAGCGAGTGCGGTTTAATTAAATTTATTGGTGTATCAAAATGCGTTTAAATATAATTATCATGATTTTCGGTGCTCGTTTAAATGATGAGATGCAATGAGAGTTAAATTTATAGCAGATTAATACCATTTTATTGGTTTATACCAGATGATGGAGTCATCATGAATAATTTGAATTAATTAATACCGTGAAGAAAACTGTTAAAAATTAACGACGATTTTATACACCTGTAAAAATTGTGAATGAAATGTAATTACTTTAATATACAAGGCTATCATGCTTTTTTAATTACGAAAAACTAAAAAAATGATACGTTAGTCATACAACGTCAATAAAATTAACGTAACAATCACTGAACCGAATATTTATGATTGTGTTTTCTTAAAAGAAATATTTTATGGTAATTTTTATTTTCAATTTCTAGACCCCACACACAGTCAATAGTTTTTTTTTGTCTGTTTCGAACCTTTGTGTAGTCGAGAAATATGTTGGCATTTGTAACATTAGAACGGGTTGTTTCTACGACTCGTTCTTTAGTTAAAAAGCTCGGCTGTGGAACTTTTGTGGGCCTCTGTGTTTTCTTCCTTCTATAACATGCTTCTAAGTTCACTTATTTATCTCATAAAAAGACCCTCCACACATCACGCCTAAGGATGACATAGGTCTCAAAGGAAATTACTTTTCTTGGGGTCTCTTGCGTGAGGTTAATGTTAAAAAATACTTTCTTAAACCATTCATCCGATTGTGATGAAACTTTGGTGATTTGATGTGCGCGTGCCCGCGATGGTTTCTATGTATCATAGTGAGCTCTGGCGTCATGAAATTATTTCCTGTACTATTTATCCGATTGCGATGAAACTTTGGTGGTGTGACGCCCGCGAATGTTTCTGTTATAATTTTTTCTTTTTACAATAGGTGGCGCGCCAGTTTCCTGAATAATGTGTGTAAATCAGATAGTTTAGCGGGAGGGGGAGAAACGCGGGAGAGGGAGGGGGAACGGGTTCTAGCTAGTAAATTTATAAATCTGACTTTAAATTCTTACGAATGGTTAAAATTGGTTTCATTTTTGCAAGAAACGCAAACGGCTTGAAATATCCAGTTGAATAATTTAGAAAATGTTTTTCAAAGTCTTAATTTATCGTTTTTAAAAAATTATGTTTCAATAGTTTTTTCGAGTAGGTGTTGCGATAATTTTGAAAAAAATAAGGTTATCTAAAGAATCAAAGAAGAAGAACTTAACCTTACCTGTCTTTAGGTGACCTTACTTAACCCCAACAAAACCATTAAAGGTTCGAAAGAAACTGTCTAGTCTTTTCAATTGAATATTTAATAGGTACCCAATAATCTCTACACATCATAAATTAAAGTCCTCCAGCGCGTACGTTTGTCTGTCTGTTCGCGATAAACTAAAAATAGAGTGATTCATAAGAAAGGTTTAAGTGTATACTTTGTTTTGTTTGGTTTTGTGTAATTTGGTTGAAAAATATAAGAATTTCTGTGAGCCGGCTGGCAAGCGGGCAGTGTCGATTTGATTTGAATGCAAATTAACAGATGGCATTGTGTTTCGTTAGCCACGGCAACGCGTGTACGGGTCATCTAGTTCTATATATATATTGGAGTTAAATGGTTTAACTAATTACCCTTTAAATTAAGATTCAAACAAATTATAAAAAATTTAAAAGTTCTATAAAAACACTCATTATATAACAATTATTACATATAATAAAACCATTTAATTCAACTCATTAATAATATAAGAAATCCTTTTTCTATATCCATCCTATTTTTCTTTTTTTTTCTTCTCTTCTTTATCTACTCTTTTTTTTCCGTCGTATTTCTGTTTATATTTTTTCTGTTATAAATAGATATAAAATTAAATTAAATAGAATAAAAAATATTTTTTCAATTATAAATAGAAATGAAATAAAATTAAATAGAATAATAAAAGTTACAATGGGATTATAAAAAAGTAGACAAATATTTTGAGGGACGTAATTAAAATATTGTGTCCCCTTGATTTTTCTGTGAATAAGTCCCAGTTCAACTTTTTTAAGTTCCTACGTGTAGGTAAGAATTATAATACATAGATAAACAGCTCTGACAAGAATCCTTATGGATTAAAAAACTTACGTCTATTATTGATGAATAGAGAAGGTGTACCTAGGAAGACGTTCACCAATGAAGTCGCCCGTTTCAACCTCAGGGTGTACAGATGAATATTACAGAACCTTTTAGGGCTAAAAAGACCCCGCTTCCATGAAAAGGGGGCCTTAAAATATAATCACAAAGCCTTACCTCTTATCCTTGTTTTCCTTGAAAATCAGCATAAAGATTATAGGTGTGAAAAATCACAGAAAACCTCTGAAGAAAATCCTTGAATTCTTGTCCACTTGACAGGATAAAAACCAGTTGGAAAGAAAATCTTGCTCTTAAATGTAGTATTATTCAAAATTATTATTTTACGTATACAAGATCACTTGCCACTTCTTTGATATCTCTTTGAATCGTAAACTCACTTAGCACTAAAGTAATTTATTTACTGAATACAAAATTTTGTAAACCTTTAACGTAAATCACTTATAAATCAAAGAGATTAATAATTATTCAGCGTTACTTAAATCACTTTGCTAATTGGAAATTTATTTTTCTTGCTGGTTTTAAAGTTGTCCCGAATGAAGGTAAATTTTAAGAAATATTTAATAATTATGGTAGAACGATTTTAACTTTATTACACCAACTTTATATTAAATTATTATTATATAGAAGATATTGTAGCTTAATATTTTGATTTATTTTAATATTATATGACTATTTTTAATTCACAAGCACTACTAATAAATTTTAAGCCTTAAAAATCAAAAACGATTTTCATAAACGATTAAAAACTTCACTTTTGCATGTTTTTTTAACAGAACTCTGTATAATTTTCTTTGTCACGCCTCTCTTATATATACTTCTATGAATAATAAGCATTTAACGTAACATTAAACATTTCACAATGTCAAATGTATATTCTTTACATTGACGACGTCTGAGTGTCAGTTAGTACCTGGAAAAAGGAAAAAAATTACATTTATTTAAGTGCTCCACTAAGATTTGGTTTTTGGACAGATTCAGAAACAAAAGAAAACATTTTAATATGGTACGAATACAAAGATAGATACAATTTTAATTTCGTAAATTATTATCTACGTAAATTAGAGTATTTTTTTATATCTGAAAGAAAACATTATTGTTGTAAATTTGAACCATAGGCAGCATCTTAATTTTATTAATTACATTAAAATAATATTTTTGTGGTGGTAATGAAATAAAATCCACTGTTATTTTGCGGTCAACACAATTTGTCTTTATTCGGAGAAGGTAAATCAATTAGCAAGTGTGACAGTAAAACAGTACAAAACTTTTTTTTTTACATTAACTCCACACAGGAGGCCCTGAGGAAAATTACTCCCCTCAGGGCCTATGTCATTTGAGATGCTGTGTGGAGGATCTTTTTGAGGAGAGGAAGGAATGAACATTGGTTTTGAAGAGACCCATGTTGTAGGAGGGAGGAAACACAGAAACCGGCAAATCGTTCCATGGCCGAACTGTTGAACTCAAGAACGAGTCGAAACAACGTCACGTTCTCATGTGACAGATGTCAACCGTGTACATATGTTGGGCGCGCGTTTGGCGTGTCTCCCGACTATGTGCCGGTGCCAAAGGGATCAATGCCGCTAGTTCCTCAGAGCATCTTCCATTGAAATACCGGTAGAACATGGATAGCATTCCCACCCGACGCCTGTGCTCTAAAGATTGCAATCCGTTCGTTAAGGTGGGAGAATCTGTCAAACGGACCGCCTGTTTCTCCAAAGTCCAGGGTATTTTTCAAGTATTTTGGAGCTCCAGACCAGAAGTGGCTGCCAAATTCAACAGTGGGGCGTACTTGCGATTTTTACAGGGTTTAAATTATCTGCGGGCCCTGTACAGTACGCCCAGTTAAAACTATAACATTCTATGGGTATTTTAACAATAAATAACCCAAAGGAAACAACTTGTTCCCTAACCGCTCGTTAAACCTTATTACAAAAGGATTACAAGTATTCTTTCTCTCTAGAGACCTGAAGCTGTGCGGATCGACCCGGAGGGCAAATTTCATATCTCGAAGTCTCCATGTCCTTATATCCGTCAGCTGTCCTAGAGGTGGGATGCACAGTCTAACCAATAGCATCCCGCGTATGAAAGGGAAGGTATTCGAGATTGAACACTTATCAATATAAGCCATTCATTATTTTATTATGTTGTTATTGTTCTAATGACAGTATAAAGATACAAAATTGTTTGAAATTTGAATTAAAAAATTATATAAGTTTACGAGTCAACTCGTGTGGTTTCACTGAACTAGGTACAGTGGACATACTCGAGATTTATTGCGTTTAGTTTAAACATAAGTTTGTTTGCCAGACGAGCACGTTGCTTGCTCTAGGCTATTTTTTGTGAAAAAATCTCTTCCCTTGCTTTTGACAGATGCCAGAATCAATTGTAATAAATCTTTAAATCATTAGATCAAAATGAACAATCTGTAGGTAGTGGCGGTTTTACTTTTCTAATTATTTACCCCTCAATTAAAATTGAACGGAAAGATAAAGTAAGAACCAACATTATTTTATTGATTAACTAGCATGTAACCGGCATGCGTTGCAATGCCACAAATAGAAAAAAATGTTTCTTCCTGCATGTCTTCTCCCATGGTTCGTGTATTCCCGCCCCCTCGCTCCCGCCCCCGTTCCTCTGCCGTACATCCTTTACCTCCCACGCCCCCCTTTCAACTTACCCGTCTTCCCCCCTTCCCGTTCCCATTCCCGCAAACTCCCTATTTCATTCCCTTCTCCTATCCCGGATTCCTCTCCCGCTCCATTTTTCCCTCCCTGCCGGTAAACTATATGAAGTACACACATTTAAAAAAAAAACTCGCGCGCCACCTACCGTTTATTTTTTATGCAAATTTCTTAACGCCGAACCTCACCAGTAAATTATATAGAAATTTATTTTTCTGATGAATGGTATAGGAAATAACTTCATTAGACCAGAGCTCACTTTTATATATGGAAACCTTCACAGGCATGCGTACAACAAATCACCAAAATTTTATCGCAATCGGTTGAATGGTTTGACAGATTATGTAATTTTTCAAGTTTACCAACATTTGAAGGTTAATTTCTTCTTTTAAAAGCCAATGATCATGATGCAAATAAACATTTTTTTTATAAATGCTTCCAACTTTTCAAATCAACAATCAATTATAATATTCCTTGATTTTTCACGGGGTTGTGCTGGTAATTTAATATTTTGAAGGTTAAAAATTAACATGAATACTGTTAATGTTACCTAAACGATTGAGCCTTGGGTCTTTAATTTTCCATAGTGATGAAGGTTACATAATGTTTTTCTACGTCCGAAATTCATATCCTCATTCACAAAGTTCACATGATGTGTTTCGGTATTTATAATAGAAGTTCATAAAATCAATGCTAATTTTACACACATACATCAATATGTTTATCAAAAATTGCATTCTCAATTATTTTATAATGACTATAATGGTTGTTGTTTGACTGCGAAAAAGTTTTCGATTCCTCGACTAAGTCATCCATCACGACACAAGCATTATTTTCCGCTTACTGTGGTGGCAGTAGGAGATTTTCAAATTTTGTCAGGTTATCTGTAACCCGGTTTGTCTTTCTTTAAAAAAAAATAAACTCCCGCATACTGAGCTCTGGCGTCTTGAAATTTATTGATACAGCTCTTTCTTTATGAAAATTTTGGGTTTAGGCAACTATTTTATATGTTTATTTATTTAACGCACAGAGGGTTTTTACATGATTTGTAGTGTCATTTTAATTTGACAGATACTTTAAAACTTAAGAAACAATAAACATAAAATCACATTTGATAAAAGTCATTCAAACACATAAACAAAAACAAAAAAATACATATATTTTATAGGTTTACAAGATGTGTTGTAATAGTGTTGAAATAAATGTTTTAGATGATCCACAAAACTTGCCAAGTTGATATTGAAAATGTCAACATCACCCAAATACTTATTTCCCATGGTGTGAAGTCGTTGTATCGGAGAGTGGGCAATGTAGTTACGCTTATGAGTGCTGCTGTAGAATATTGTATTTTGTCATGTTGTTGCTGTGGGTGCCCGTAAGTAAATGAGTTGCAAAGGTTTACAACAGTCGAATTCAGGGTTAAGTATTTTAGTTAGTTTTTTCTATGAGAATCTTTTATTTTATTGGCTGTGGAGTTTAGAAGCCTTCAGCTGATCAATTTGTTTTCTAAAACCTAACTAAAACCACCGTAGAATGAGCTCTGGCATCATAAAATGTATTAGATCTTCATGTTGAAAATTAAATAACTCCATATTGTTTCTGTTTATTTATCCGTCACAAGCCATGGAGCTAAATATAAATTAATAAGTCACGGACGCCATATTCTTCAATTATTCCAAACGATGATATCAAATTTTCGATCAGCGGTATCTTCGTACAGAGCCAAAGAGCTTGTTCGCGCTTTTTCTAAACATAAATTTATTATAACCATATGTTTGTAGACATAAAAACAATTTTGAACACATTCGGAAAAGATGGAATCGTTACTACGAATTATGTGACAAACTTTGACACAAAATGAAGAAGATAGCATAAAGTGGCGAATGTTTCCTGAATTTAACCACTCCGTGTACTGTCAAAGTATCTGCGGGCGTACTGTACATGGCCCGCAGATACGTTAATAGTACACAGCAGCTAACCCTATACGAATCACAAGTGCGCCCCACGTTTGACTTTGGCAGCCACCTCTGGTCTGGAGCCCCAAAATACCTGAAAAATATCCTCGACTCTGTGACAGAAGATTCTCTTAACTTAACAGACGGATTGCAATCTTTAGAGCACAGGCGTTGGGTGGGAATGCTATCCTTGTTCTACCGGAATATCAATAGGGTATTTTCACATTTTTTTTTATTATTGAAAAAAATGAAGTAAAAAATTACGATGATAACGGAATTTTTATTTTATTTTTATGACAACGGATAAATTTTCTACAGCGTTTTAAAATACGCCTTTTTAAACGGCGGCCAAAACGATGTTTTCGCGCCGAATAACTCTGTGACGTCACCCCCGCCGAACATTTTGCGATCGCCGCGGTAAGTAACTGTAGTTAGGTCGTAAGTTGTAGCTGGTGTTATGTATTGACTTCCAGTTTGCTCGAATTAAATCGTTATAATCTTCCCACTTGCTGAGCATATATAATTTGGTACACGTGCGTACAAATACTATAAGAAAAACCTAAAATAAGATGTTTTAGATCCTTTCTAATGCGACAAAAAACCTTTTCTAATTCGACCGTGTACAAATGTTGGGCGTGCGTTTGATATGTTTGAAGTGATCAATGAAGCTAGTTCTTCGGAGCATCTTCTATTGAAATACCGGTAGAATAAGGACACCATTCCCACCTGAAGCCTGTGCTCTAAACATTGCAATCCGTTTGTTAGAGAAGAAAATCTATCGAACAGACCGCCCGTTTCTGATTTCTGAGTAAAGGGTTTTTCAAGTATTTTGGTGTCCTAGACCAGAGGTGGCTGCCAAATTCAACAGTGGGGCGGATTTGTGATTTGTACAGGGTCAGCAGTTGTGTATCTGTGGGCCCTATAGTAAAGTTTTGTGAGAAGCTAACTTGACTGTGGCTTCGATGGAGACCTCCGTGCCTGCTTTTTTGCAGATTTGAATTTTAACATTACAATAAAAAAAAACATTTAGTTATTGACTATTTATAGTTATAATTAAAACAAGGAAACACCTTTGCATACAGTCGTAAGATGGTTATCTACACAATGATGACAGCCTCTGTGGTCGAGGGGTTAGACTCTCGACTAGCGATCCCGGCGTGAACAAGTAAATATATGTAGATATATATATTTTTTCAACATTCCCGGGTTACGAATAATCTGACAATACCTATGAGAAAATCTCCTACTACCACCACAAAATAGGATAATGTTGCTTGTGTCGTGATATAACACGTAGCCAGCCGAGGAATCAAACCCGCAACGCCTGGGTGGGAACCAAACGTGGTGCCAATTCAGCCACTGACCGGTCTTTGAGTAAGTTGTGTCGCATTTTACAATTTATTCGTTTAAAATAATACGTTGTATATTTGCGGCACGTTCCAGAGTGGAAAATATTTTCAGTATCACCCTTGTGTAAGACCACCGTTCAAAATTGAAACGTTGCTTGAAATGGCTTTAGCCGTGTTTGGTGACCAGAATTTTATTAGCCATGTTTTGAATAGCCATGTACTTCCCACCTTCCTCTTTCCCATCTTCTTCCCCTCCCCACTACCTTCAGCCTCACAACATACCCCTATTGGGGATGCCATAGTCTCACTGGCTCCAGACGGGAGCAATTGGGACTCTTGTACGGTATTCATATTTAAAAAAATGGCTTTAGCCGTGATTAGTGACTAGATCTGAATGGCCAGGTACTTCCCCACCTTTCTCTTCAACATCTTCTTTCCTACCCACACTACCTTCAGCTTCACAACATGCTCCAATTGGGGATGCCATAGTCCACTTCTCACTGGCTCCAGGTGGTTGGGAGCAGTTGGGAATTTTGTGCGGTATTTACAAAAAAGGAAATTTACTTGTAGAATAGCCAAGTTTAAAAGATCATCTTATGACAGGGAAGTTAGGTGACGAACTGACACTTTCTATTTTGTTCTAATTTAATTTAAAAGGGCCAGAATTGACTCTATTTTAGGCGTATGCTATTAAAATGTTGAAATATAAACCAGTATATAATATGAGAGTTTGTGTAAAAAAAAGTTTTATTATCATTTCGCCTTAAAACCCCGAAATTCAGGGCTTGTAAAGTACTGTTACTCATTGCAGCGTCTATTTTAGGCAAGTTGTCGGATTACAACCGTAAAAAAAACCACCATCAGTCATTACAGATGGATCATATCATATAAAACTATAGGAACATAACACAAGCATCTTAAAAATGAAATAAAACCGTCAATAACCGCGAACAAGTCGAGAATGTTTAGACATTTGCTAGTAACATAGTGTTAAACCTTTGAACGTTGACGGGCGTGACGTCATGATTCGATCAACCAATCATGGGCCGTTTACCTAATTCAACCGTCAGGCCTATTTTGAAATCGATAATTATGAATGAAAATATTAAAATTAAACATTTTTAATGCGATATTCATAATCAGAAAAATAATCTTTAAATCTTTCACATGTTTTTAGCTGTATCCCTGGTTTGTGAAAATACCCTATTGAAGATGCTCTGAAGAACTAGCGTCATTGGTCCCTTTGGCACCAGTGCACAGTCGGGAAACACGCCAAACGCGTGCCCTACATATGTGCACGATTGACATTCAGTCACATGAGAACGGGTCGCTTCTTCGACTCGTTCTTGTATTCAACAGCTCGGATGTGGAACGATTTGCCGGCCCTTGTGTTTTCCGTTTCCTACAACACGGGCCTTTTCAAGACCATTGTTCATTCCTTCCTCTCCTCAGACCCTCCACACAGCATCCCAGACCACATACACCTTGAGGGAAATTATTTTCCTCATGGCCTTCATGTGTGGAGTAAATTTAAAAAAAAAAAAATTAATACTCATTTTTTACGCTTTTGGGAACGACTCGTATAGGTCTTGTACGTGAGAAAATAATCTAAGAAGTGTTTAAAAGAAGAAACAAAACGGGCTTTATATTCATATCTAAAAGTTAACCATAAATAATACATCTTTACGGATCCAAAGTTTCCGACCGCAATTTAAAATACTGCGAAATTTTCATTAATTATTTCTACATGAAATGACAAAAAAGTGAGCTGATAATAACGTTCACAAAATATTTGTCTAACATTATCTGAGTTAGTTTTTAATTTTTTTTTGTTTTCAGTAATTTTAATTCGAAAAAACGTGAGGTTTGACATTTTAAAAACTATTTCATGTTTGCATTCAAAATTTTCAAATTTTAAAAATTTCACGTTTATTTCTAACTAGCTTTTCCCCGCGGCTTCGCTCGCATGGTATTACGGGAAATTACTGTAGCGGTTTAACTTATCAATTATTCCCCCTCTTTCCCACACCACCCCCTTCCGCATTCCATACATTCATTCCCTTACATTCAGTTTTAAAACATCTAGCCTGCCACCTAAATTTTACAAAGAAAAAAAGAATTATCCAATTTTGTTCATTCGTTCGGAATTTATGCGCTTACAAACATTTCGGATGTTTATTTTTAATTAAATATTTGGAAGTTTGTTAATATAATACAAAATTACACTATTTATTATTCAGTCTTATCTGACATTTATTCCAGCTTGTCCAAAAAAAACAAAACATATTCTAATATTTGAATTTTCTGGGGCAGTAGCTGACCAGGGGGCTGAGAACCTACCAGCTTAGAGCCCACAAATATATCAACATCGTTTCCATGAGAATGATTTTTTTCTGACATTTTCCATTAACTCGCTTTTGTTAGCGACAGAAAACGTATAACAAATATAATATATTAATATTTATAATTTCATAACGCCAGAACTTACCATCATATACAACATATAGTCTGCGCATATAATTTAGCTTTCTATTGGTGAATGAATTTTTAAAGTATTTTTATTGGTTAATGCCTGAAAAGGTCATAAACAAACTCGAGCAGTTTCGCATTTATAATATTAAAGTATGGATAATAAACCTTGAAATCGTTTTTAAACACTTTTTAAAACCAGTTCAGAAATATTCAAATTTTTGGATGTTATTGCAAAGCGAAAATATTTTGACATTCTGGCAGAATATAGCCGAAGCCTGAAGGGTTAAGTTCAAAATTTGCTTCTAGATGCAAATATACTACTCGATTCCACTTATACATTTTTTAAACGTTTGAAAAAAACTTTTCAATGGTATTTATTATCTTATTATTTCCTAATACTATTGTTCAGATCAAGTATCATTTTCAAGTTCAAATTTCACGTGAAGAAGTGTTGTAATAATATTGCAATATAATGCGAATACATTTAAATAAATTATTAACTAAGTACCCATATATGTTCAAAACTTGATTCAATGCAAGGTTTTTTTATACATATTTTTTTGTACCGGAACGTTCTGGGTGACTTTGCCAAACATAACTAATAAAAAAGTAAACGTTCTGCAAAATCATCAGGTAATTAGATGATCATTTTTAATAACATATCACAATCAATAAACATCATTTTAAATCGGTCGTACAAGGTGAAGCACACTACATCATTATGTAGTGGTTGTGTATCTGTTTTTCTAATCGGCTAGCAGTGAGTCAGGTCGAGTTCAATTACGGCAGCAGATTTCTTAAAGAATCGAAAAATTGTTTAAAATATATTTTTTTTACGTTTGCACAGGATGTCCTTTGGAAAAAAAATCCCTCAAGGCCTATTTTATCTTTGGGGACGCTGTGTGAAGGTATGATTCCTTCCATTCTGCGGCGCAAGGCGTTGGTTCGATAGAGTTCAGTTGGAGTTGCTAAATCACCAAACGTAGCGCACCACTTGAGGTGACCTACGGCAGGGGTGTTGGTCATTCATTAAATGATTTCCTGAGCGGCGGTACCTACACCCGCCTCTCAAATTGTAAATTTAATATATTAAAATTTATTAATTAATGAAAATATGAAACAGACAAACGCAGAAAATAAAAATAAAAGGTTACTGTCGCAACTGGGACTCGAACCCAGATCCTCTATTACCGGGGCTGGAAACTGAGCTATTGTCGCCTTATTACATTCATTTTATCAATCTTACACTTCCATTTTTGAATTACTAACAAAGTCACCAACTTTTTCGCTCGCTTTTTGGCCACGTTATTTTTAGTGATTGAAAAGTTCTACCCTTTCTGTAATATAATTTTTTAACCAATTGACTGACTATTGCTTTTTAAGACCGCGGTCGGCGTGGTCTAGCGGTAAGACTCGCAATCCGGAGGTCGTGGGATCGAGTCCCGACGTGGCAAATAAATTTTATTTGATTAATTTGTGATAATTCATAATTAATTCATTTAAAATAATAAATAATATATTTGCGGCATGTTCCTGATTGGAAGATACTCAGTATCACTCTGGTGTAAAACCACCATTCAGATTTGAAACGTTGCTTGAAATGGTTTTAGCCGTGTTTGGTGACCAGATGTGAATAGCCAGGTACTTCCCTACCTTCCTCTCCCGATCTCCTTTCCCTCACCACTAACTTTAGTCTGAGAAAACACCCCGATTGGGGTATTGCCGCCTTATTAAATTCATTTTTATCAATCTTGCACTTCCATTTTTGAAATACTAACATTGTCATCAACTTTATCGCACGCTTTTTGGCCACATCATTTTTAGTTGTGATTTCAAAGTTCTACCCTTTCTGTAATATAATTTTTTAACCAATTGATTAACTATTACTTTTGAAGACCACGGCCGGCTTGGTCCAGCGGTAAGGCTCTTGACTCGTAATCCAAAGGTCGCGGAATCGAATCCCGACGTAGCAAATAAATTTGATGTGATAAATTTGTGTTATTTCACGATAAAATTATTTAAAATAATATAAAGTATATTTGCGGCACGTTCCAGAGTGGAAGATACTCTCAGTATCACCTTGGTGTAAGACCACCATTCAAAATTAAAACGTTGTTTGGAATGGCTTTAGCCGTGTTTGGTGACCAGATGTGAATAGCCAGGTACTTACCTACCTTCCTCTTCCCGATTTCCTTCCCCTCCCCACTAACTTTAGTCTCACAACATACCCCGATTGGGGACGCCATAGTCCCACCCGGATCCTTGTGCGGTATTCATGTTAAAAAAGTAGAATAAAATTGCGTAAAAAATATACTTAATGAAAAATTCATATATTTTCCTTTGTATGAAAATTTTCCGGATAATTTTCGTGAATTTATAATACGCAGTCAATGGTCCTTGACATTTTAAAAATACCTTTTCGTGTATATTAAAGGAATTATGGAAAAAAGCAAATAACCTATCATACCGTTCAGCCTTATTTTTTTCGTGGATTTTTAACGTTTCAGTTACTGTCATACCATGCTTTAGTACTAAAGCTTATTATAGTTCGTGACTAGTTCATCGTTAAGTCACGCTAATGTCATGCCTTTTTGCTATTTTCATGCACCGGTTTTTACTTCAAAGACATTTTATAAAGTAGACCCTAACTACTTAAAATTGTGGGGATAAAATTGGCTGAATTAAAAGTTAATTGTCTTAACCTTTGCGAGTTTATTTTGTACTTGAATGAATAAAGAGGTGCATAGGTGTGCCTGTGAAGTAAGTGCCTGTGAAGTAAGTGATTAATAGGGTGAGCATTATTCAAAGTGTTACGAGAAACTAAGAAAAGTGTTAAATAATGTGTTTAAAATATCTAGACATTCTACAAATTACCGAATGCTTTCAACAAAGTGTTTGATCTGCTGCAGATGGCGGTTCACTGTCAAAGATTTTATCAAAACCAATATACTTCTATAATTGTGCATTTCCAATGGTACCATGCTGATAGTCTTTTATTTTTCTTTATTTATTTGTAAGAGACAAACAGCTTAAACATAAAATATAGAGATACAATATATAAACAAAGGTAAATTAAGTCAAACCAAAAGGTCTCCTATATTAAAATTACTTGGAGATGGAGTTTTATTATATCTTGAAATTGATGTTTGGTCAAGAGGAGAGGAATAAAAAAAATTGGATAAGGATAGGCGATGCTCTCGACACATTATTTTCGATCGTACGCGTACCTTCTATTCGGTATTTCTGAACGGTATAGTTAAAAATGTCCATATTGTAAAATTTTGTATTATATTGCGCACATATACGGGGAATTGGGGATTTTTTTCTAATGTTATTTCTACCTGCGGGCAAATGAAATAAATTCGATTGTCTTGTTGATCTTGACGAAATATGAATTTTTATTAAGTTGGTAAGCTCTGGGCTAGTCCAGGCTATTATTCAGAATTTTAAATAACAAGGTTTGGTCAAAAATTAAACCTCGTGTATAGAGGGAGTTGAAGTTGTGAAAGTTAATAGATTCGGTGTAATTTGAAAATTATAAGTTCAGTATATATTAATTTACGTGTTTTTTTTTAATTATTTCGATTCTTTCGACATGGGCTTGGTACTGGCATTTTAAACTTTACATTGTATTGTTATATGTATTTTTATTATAAGCTGCTTATGTTATAAACCAATCTCCATTTATAAGTACGCATTTTCAATGGTACGATGCTGATTGTTTTTTTTATTATTTTAAACGTAATTTTGTATTGTTTTTTTATATTTTTGTTATAAACTGCTTATGTTACAAACTGAGCCTACACTTATAAGTATGCGTTTCCAAAAGTACGATGCTGATTGTCTTTATTTTAAACGTAACATTGTGTTGTTTGTTTGTATTTTTGTTATAAACTGCTTATGTTACAAACTGAGCTTCTACTTATAAAAACACATTTCCAATGGTATTATGCTGATTTTTTAAAATTTTATTTTAAACTTAGATAGTACTATTATTAGTATTTTTGTTATGAACTGATTGTATTGTGAACTGCGCCTGCTCTAAACACAGGAGTTCCTGGTGAAACAGGAATGAACAGGAACAGGTGAAACAAACTGCAATCACCTATTTTTATAGAATAAATAAAGATGAATAATTAAAATAAAAATATATATTGAAATTAGATAAGGTTTGGTTGGGTTATAGTGGTAGGTCGCCTTGCAGGTGAAAGACCACCATTATTTATCAAAATGTTGTTTGAAATTAGTTTAACCAAATTTGATGGGAAAATCTCAAAAAGCTAAGTCACAACGTTCCACCTGCCCATCTCCACTTCCCTTCCACACTCACTACTCCCTACAGACTCAGAACTCAGAACATGCCCCAATAGGGGATTCCAAAGTCCAAATTGCTTACAAATGTCCGGGGCAAGTTATGATATGCAGTGATCACAATGCTTTTAGGTTAAAACTGTGAAACTATATTAATTACTGAATCTCCTTGGGAATCAGTAAAATAAACTCTTTGGTCATAATCACCTTCTTATAATTTAATTAAGAAATGCAATCTCACGATCGTGCGTTTGATATCAACCAGACCAATACGATTCTAGTTTTAGAAAAGTAGAGACTAGCAGATGTTTAATCAAACCGTTACAATTCACAAATAAAACAGAGGTCTGATTGGTCCAATGGTGGGAGGAGTAATGAGTATTTCTGAATGTTCCTGAGTCACTTTAACATAACATCAGTGTGAGATATAAATACAGGTTACCTGAAGAAATTTCACAGGCGAGAATTTCATGTACCAAACAAAATTATGCACGTCAAAAAAATCCTAACCTAACATTATTTTTTGTCAAAATTATTAATTAATATATTTTAATATTGAATTAAATGAAGACAATATTATCGAAACTCTATCGAAAATTTGGAAACAAAAAAATCAGAAAAAGATATTTGCACCTCTGATTTTTCTGTTTCCAGATTTTCGATTGAGTTTCGCTAATATTGTCTTCATTTAATTAAATATAACAATTTGAGGTTTTACTCATAAAGTAAAAAAAAAAAATGTTAATAATATTTTTTTTTCTATTAAAACGTGTTGTTGTAAATTGAGTGTGGAAAAAATAATCGTAGATAATATTTAATATTGTTTTTTTTTTTTTTTACATGAAATACCGCACAAGAGTCCCAACTGCTCCCGTCTGGAGCCAGTGAGACTATGGCATCCCCAATTGGGGTATGTTGTGAGGCTGAAGGTAGTGGGGGGGGGGGGGGAGGAGATAGGGAAGAGGTAGGTGGGGAAGTACCTGGCTATTCAGATCTGGTCACTAAACACGGCTAAAGCCATTTCAAGCAACGTTTCAATTCTGAATGGTGGTCTTACACCAGGGCGATACTATTAGTATCTTCCACTCTGGAACGTGCCGCAAATATATCATATATTATTTTAAATTGTTAGGTTGATTGTAAGATAATATTGTTTTTTTAATTTGAAATATGAGAGCGAAAAATATGACTTAAAAATAAGACGTCTCAGTGGTATTAGTATAAGCTTTTTTCTTTAAAAATCATTGTAGTATTTAAGTACCTTCAAAAGTTATTATATCAAGAATTATTTAAAAAAAAAATTCTCTCTACGTGTAATTTCGTCCATGCGTTATTTTGTCCGTGTAATTTTTGGTGCGTGAAGTACATGCCTGATTAATTTCAACCACCCTATAAATACCATCTTCATATTCATGCAATGCGCAGTTCTATCTGTTTCATATATTCTTGTTTTTATTTTGTATCTCCCACCATCTTATTTAATAAAATGTGTATTTTTACATCTTGACTTCTTTTTTTATGTATTGACATTAAATTAATGATAAGGTGTAAATACGTTTGTAGATAAATATGTAATCATTAAAATAATAATGTGAATAAAAATTATATTGGAAACAATATAATTTTCTATTTTGATTGATGTGTTGATAGTAGCAGTTTGTTAGTTGTTATAAAATGAGGTTTTTAAATTGTTACTAGGTTTTCAATTATTGTTTCCAGCATATATGGGATATAAAAATAAGATTATTGTTTTTTTTTTAATGGAATACCTCGCAAAAGTCCTGTCCCGTCTGGTCGTCAAATTGGGGTATGATGTGAGACTAAAGGTAGTGGGGAGGAGGAAGGTGGGGAAGTACGTGGCGATTCAGATCTTGTCACAAAATATAGCTAAAGCTATTTCAAGCAACGTTTTGAATTCTAAACGGTGGTCTTACACCAGGGCGATACTGAGAGTATCTTCCACTCGGGAATGCTCCACTAATACGCAATAATACTTTAAAATAAAAATTATTTGCGCACGTCGGGATTTGAATCCGAGACTTTCGAATTGCAGAGCCTTACCCCTCAACCACGGAGGGTGTTTGACTAGATATAGGTGATATAAAAGGTTTCGGTGTAACTAGGGTTTATTTAAATAAATAATTATTAATATTATTTAATGTACTCGTAGATCGTAGAGCGCCTTAAACTTTTTGTTTTACTAAAATGGCCTGAGGGGTTAATGAAAAAAAAAAACAGAAAGATATCCTGGAAAACTTGGTTATTAAAATGAAATTCAAATATTTTCTGATAAAACTGTTGTTGTTTATGCAAATTGATTGTAAGTATACTATTAACTAAATATTGAGTTCTTATTAACATTATTACAATAATTACGAAATTTAATTTACTATTATTATTAAAACATTTCACAAACGTTATAACCATTCCAAGCATAATAATAACGGATAAATATTGCTAGTTATTATGGTAAATATTTACTTGGCAAACATCCTGTAATTTGTAAATCATCTGTAATTTGCTTCCGAAATTCCGTAATTTGGCCGATCGTGGATCGTGGAAATACTCTTACGTTATACACGTGGTCCCAGTGTCCTTGGTTCCGAGCGTTTTCATCCTGAGTTAAAATATCTCCAACAAAATATATCCGACAAAATATCCCCGACAAAATATCCTACGGACAAAACATCCCCCAACAAAATATCTACTTAAACCTTACCTTACTTAACCTAACCCAACCTAATAAAAAAATGGGACAAATATAATAAAAACATCCTACAAAGACAAAAAATTATTGTTCAAAATTGATAAAATGGGACAAATATAATAAAGACAACCCCTAGAGTCAATAAATCGTCACCGTAGACGTCAAGACAAAAATGAGTTAACTATGCAGAACTGTTTTAAAATCTTCAAAGTTGCCGTGGCTAGTGGATTTGAGCCATAAAACATTCAATTAAAATGAGTATTTTGAAAATTGCCGATAGATCTAACACACATAAATGAAAACAGTCAATGACTACAAGACTTGACGGCCTCCGTGGTCCTGAGGCAAGACTCTCGACTCACAATCCGAAGGTTGCGGGTTCGAACCCGGCGTGCGCAAATAAATTTTATTTGATTAATTTATTCATTTAAAATAATGAATAGTATATTTGCGGCACGTTCCAGAGTGGAAGATACTATCAGTATCGCCCTGGTGTAAGACCACCATTCAGAATTGAAACGTTGCTTGAAATGGCTTTAGCCGTGTTTAGTGGCCAGATCTGAATAGCCAGGTACTTCCCCACCTTCCTCTTTCCTATCTCCTTCCCCTCCCCACTAATTTCAGCCTCACAACATACCCTTATTGGGGATGCCACAGTCTCACTGGCTCCAGACGGGAGCAGTTGGGACTCTTGTGCGGTATTAACTGTAAAAAAAAAAGCCGCATAGATCTCTTAATTTCAGAATAATTTAATGCAAGTTAAAACAGTCTATGACAACAAGCCACATAAATAACATCACAAAATATCTATGTCTAAAGTTTCACCCTTCTATTTTTAAAAACAGAAAAGTTATAACAAAAAGATGTGACTTTTTTGTCACCTTAAATCTTTGAGGGCCGTTTCATCAGCTTTGTGGTTTTGTAGCTTGACTCCCTTGACTCCCTTGACTTCTTTGACGTTTACGGCGACGAAATTATTATTCAAAAATAGTAAAATGGGACAAAAATAACACAGACGTCCTATAAAGACAATACATTATTGTTCAAAAATAGTAAAATGGGCCAAAGATAATACAGACATCTTATAAAGACAATAAATTATTGTTCAAAAATAGTAAAACGGGGCTTAAGTAAAATACAGACGTCCTGTAAAGACAATGAATTATTGTTAAAAAATAGTAAAACGGAACAAAAAAAATACAGACGTCCTGTAAATAAAATAAATTATTGTCAAAAATATTAAAATGGGACAAAGATAATACAGAAATACTTTAAAAACAATAAATTATTATTCAAATAGAGTAAAACGGGACAAAAATAATACAGACAAAGACACAAAATTATTTTTCAAAAATGTTAAAATGGGACAAAAATAATACAGACATCCTGTAAAGACAATAAATTTTTGTTAAAAAACAGTAAAATGAGACAAAAAAATACAGATTCCTGTAAAAGTTAGATTTTGTGAGGTTTTAGTAGATATATTTTAGTAGATATATATTTAGTAGATATTTAGTAGATATTTTGTCGGGTATATTTTGTCGCGGGATGAAAACGCGCATGACTTTGTCCATATCTTTCTCTCTGGAGCACTGCAGAGATAATATATTCTCATTTTCAAACATAAATGCCTTTCACGTAGATTTGAAAAGAATTCAATGTCGCCAGCAACTTAGTACCTTACTACCTTTTAACTATTATTTTTATTTTATTTTTTTATTTTTTATTAATCTATAAACATAGGGTTTTACATAGGGTTTAATTGATGCCTGTCTCACTAGGATTTACCTGTGTTGAGACAGGCTTAGAGGTACATATTTAAAATTACAAGAATATTTTAAGTAACATACAAATTCAATTGAATACTATAAAAATGGAAAGGTGATTGGAAGTGTGGGTTCACTTTAAAGAGAGTTATGTAAATGTAGGAAGAGATGATGTACAGTAAATGATGATGTATAGTAAATCCTGTCAAATCTATTTATGGGATTGATTAATTAATTTGACATGATTCTATTTTTAAGTTATTTTACATGGATTAGGTCGTACGCAAATTGTTTACTGTCTATTAATGATTTACTTTACAGATGTTTGCAGTAGTGTGGCGTCCAATACTAACAATCCATTTCTTTACGTCTTGTTTGAATTTAGTCAAGGATTCAGTATGTCTGATTGTAGCTGGTAGTGTATTGTATAGTTTGCAAGCTATGTATTTGAAGTGTCTTTGTCCAAAGGTAGTTTTGGAAAAAGGAGTTTGGAGAAGTTCCTTGTTTTTGGCTCGGGTATTGTGCGTTGTTTGTGTTGTTTTGTATGATGTTTTGTTGTTTTTGTGTAAATTAACTAATATGGATCTTGCGTAGAGTTGTTTAATGTCCATAACGTTGAAAGTATTGAAGATCTTATCAGTGCTGGTAGTAAGAGGCAGTTTAAGAATAATTTTTATGATAAGTTTTTGTGCTTTAATGATGGGGTCGAGGGCACTGGAATAAGCATTACCCCAAGCTAAAATTCCGTATTCGATGTGAGATTGGCATAGTGATAAGTACACTGTTTTTAAAAGTTTTAAGTCAAGGAAGTTGCGTGTTTGTTTGAAAAAGTATATAGATTTGCGGATTTTGTTTGTAGTGTTATGTATATGTTGCTTCCAATTTAGGTGTGTATCAAAGGTTAATCCTAAATATTTGATAATGTTTACTTGTTCTAGGCATGGGCAGTCACAATTCCGGTTTAAAGATGTATTTTTACATTTGTGTATTTTTAATGGAGGGATTAGGTTTGACTTAGGAATATTGGAGAGACTAGACTGTAAGTATTTTGTTTTCTGTACATTTAGCGTTAATGTATTACATCGACACAGCCAATCAATGTTGCATTCTCCGTCTCTCTCGCACTGTGTGACATCGTATATCGCCATTCCATTTGATTCTGAATTTACTTACAATCGGTCCGACTATTGGATGATAAAACACGCTTACTTCGCATTTCTTTGGTCTTCTTTATTATTTGCTCTAGCAACATTTTCGAAGTGCTGTAGTGCCTGTGGAGCTGAATGAGTTAGGGTTTCCGCTCATGGAGAAACTGAAAAGAAACCAGTTCTCAACGCAATTGCAATCAACCTTCTTGACAAAATCGATATTTTTCTGATCTGACATGTCAAAACTTGACAGTTCGTGAGCCGCTACCAGCAGTGCTGGTTTTTCAGTTACATTGTTTTCAGTTGCATTGTTGATAGGTTGCCAGGGTAGCGGCTCACAACTGTCAAGTTTTGACATTTCAGATCAGAAAATATCGATTTTGTTAAGAAGGTTAATTACAATTGCGTTGAGAACTGATTTCTTTTCAGTTTCTCTATGAGCTGAGGCCCTTAGTAACGTGCTTTGTATTTTGCGAAATGTGAATGCGAATAATTGCAAATAATTTTTATCAGTCCCATTAATGGTCATCTACATCGAAAATATTTTTAACTAATATTTTCTGCTTTATTTCATCATAAAAACTTGCCATTACCAACAAACGTGTTTTAAATTTTACACAACCCTTAAACAGCCATTTTTCACTACTTCATCAGTTGTGTAAATTTAAAAAAAAATATCTTTATTAGTAAGACCGAGATCATTAAATTTGGTGTAAATGAAATTATTCTCTGGTAGACAAGTTTGATCTTCTCAAACTGTATTGAAGTAGCTGGAGACGCTGTTCCATAAATAAGCCTTTATTACGTAATACGCACTTTGTTTGTAAAACACAGCCTGTTCTGTGTACAGCCTCCATTATGAAGAATGACACCTATGTTGAGTATTATCAGGTCGATAGTACCTACCTTATTGTACGTTGTATGTAGCATTGACAAGACGCTATAGAAATTATCACGTGTACGGATTATTCATCGCTTGTTATACAAAACAGGAATTCTCGTTGATAATGTCTTATAATTTAACCCTTTATCAGCTGTATAACATAGTTATAGCCTTAGAAAATCCCTGAGGCGTTGGTGTGTTAGCTATATGACTATTAATATAGTTGATGTCGTCGTCGTTTAGGACAGTGGTGGGCAAATTCATAAGTCAAAAGAGCCAAATATCAGCAAGGATTTTCATTTTTTTCGAGAGCCAAATTTCTTTGGAGAACTGTTTTTAGCAGTCACTAAAAACTAGGAATACTGATTAAAATTACGAGTATATAAGTACGTACTTCGTAAAATCTTTTTAATTGATAAAATTAATAATAATAATAATAATAAGCCTTTTTATTCTGAACTTTTTTTAGGCATGAATCTTGACATGATCTTATTTTTTTATAATATATCCCGAAGCTCAGTTTGCCTCTTAGCATAGGCCTCCTCTAACATTTTCCACTGGGACCTGTCACTCGCTACTCTTCTTCAATGATGTCCAGCCGTGAGCTTTAGGTCGCTTTAGGCTATTTTATCAATCCCTGTCTGTTGACAGGGATTGATAAAATTATACAATTATTAATAAAAATGTAATTTGCATCAAAATAATATTTAATTTTCAGTAATATTTGACGGTTTCCGTTGTCGAGGGGTTATCGACTAGCGATCTGTTGGTCATGGGCTTAAATCCCGGCGCGCAAGTAAATTTTGTTTGATTGATTTGTGTTATTTCACAATTTATTCATTTAAAAACAAAATAAGATATATTTGCGAAACGTTCCTGAGTGGAAGACACTCTCAGTATCGCTTTGGTGTGAGACCACATTTCAGAATTGAAACTTTGCTTAAAATGGCTTCAGCTGTATTTTGTGACTAGATCTGAATAGCCAGGTACTTCTCCACCTTCCTTTTCCCCATTTCAGACCCCTGCCACTACCTTCACCCTCAAAACATGTCCCAACTAGTGATTCAATAGTCTCAATAGCTCCAGGCGGTTAGGAAGAGTTGGGACTCTCGTGAGGTATTAAAAAAAATAATATCTTTATAATTTTATAACAGACAGACATTTAACCACAAATCAATGTATCTATGAACACACACATCGCTAATTTGAAAAAAAAATTACCTCAATTTGTCAAAATACAGCATAAAAAAGGAAATACATTTTTTACGTACTCACTAACGTAAAAAATGTAAGACGTCCAAATATTGGACAAATACAATGCCAAACGCCTATACATAGATAAGGATTGATGGGATATTTCGGCGGTAAAAGGATACCAGAGTAACTGCCGAAAACACCTCCTGGCGGACGAGAGCATTAGGTACTGTTTTCACAGAAATTTTATATTAGATAGAATAATGTTTTTGTATAATGCAATACTATTAATAATCAGTAATTAATTAATAAAATAAAACCATATTAATTTCGGGTAACTAAAGAGCCTCGTGTGTCTCGCGAGATGCAGTTTACGACCACTGGTTTTGGAGATTGATCCTACAACGGTGAATACTTGAATATAGTGTTTGAGATTGAGCATTCGGGAAGCATGTTCGCCAGAGATGGAATTGCTGGTAAGGACGTTTGCGAAAGGGTGAACCCAGGAATTTCATTTAATGAAGTAGGTACAGAATGCAATTGTTGTTAATTGATAGAAGCGAGGATGGCAATCCAAACTATACACAGTTGAGGACTGGAGTTACGTAGTAATAATAATGAAATATTGCAATTTTTAGAGCACAGGCGTCGGCTGAGATTGCTGTGCTCGTTCTACCGGTATGTCAATGGAAAACGCTCCGAGGAGGTTTTTTTTTTATATCCATCTGGAGCCAGTGAGACTTTGAAATCCCCAATTGGGGTATGTTGTGAGGCCAAAGGTAGTGGGGAGGTGAAGGAGATGGGGAAGAGGAAGGTGGGAAGTACCTAGCCATTCAGATATGGTCACCAAACACGGCTTACGCCATTTCAAGCAACATTCAATTCTGAATGATGGTCTTACTCCAGGGCGATATTGAGAGTATCTTCCATTCTGAATGCGAGTCAAGAGTCTTACCACTGGACTGCGCCGGTCGTCAGCGTCAATGATTCCTTCGGCACCAGTGCGTAGTCAAGAAACACGCCAAACGCGCGCCCAACATTTGTACACAGTTGACTCGCTCTTGAGTTAAACAGCTCGGTTGTGGAATGATTTGCCGGTCTCTTTAAGGTTTACTCCCTCCTTTCCACGTAAATACCCTCCACACAGCATCAAAGATGACAGAGGCAATGGGGGAAATTATTTTTCGCAGGGCCTACTGTGAGGAAACGATAATTCAGGTGTAAATTATTATTTTTTAGTATATTTTTGAATTTTTTTTTTACAAGACGTTATTTTAGTTTCGAAAACACAGTAAAAATACAAATATTTAATTTGCCTTTCAAATATATAAGGTAACAAGTAGGAAATAAAGGTCTTATATATTTATCTAAGGTTACATGTAGGACAAAATGGTCAAATAAGTGTAAAAGGTTACATGATGGACACAGAGGTATAATAAGTACATAAGGGTAGATGTAAGACAAAAAGGTCTAGTAAATGCATAAGGTTACGCGTAGAACAAAAAGTCTAATAAATATGTAAGGTTACATATTGGACAAAAAGATCTAATAAATATGTAGGTTACATATAGGACAAAGGGGTCTAATAAAAATGTAATTTTACATGTAGGACAAAATGGTCTAATAAATATATAAGTTTACATGTAGTACAGAAATTCTTAATAAACATATAAAGTTACGTGTAGGACAAAAAGGTTTAATAAATTTAATATGTAAAGTTACATTTAAGACAAATGGGTCTAATAAATATATAAGGTAGATAAAGTTAAATGTTAAATGATGCTTTTACCTGTTGAAGGACATGTGCAAAATATCCATATTTCTTGTAACCTTGGTAAGTTAATTCAGAACCCATGAAAAATCTGAATCCTGTGTTGGTGGTCCCACATGAAATTATTCCGGACATAGAATTCTATTTTAGCCAGAATGTCTGGTGTTGGTAAGAAATCGTGCAATTTTATAAGCCATCAGCAGTAATGCGACGTCCCACCTAGAACTAAGGCTGCAGATACCCAGCATTCCAGAGATAAACGTGGAAACAGCCGTGGATAAAAACCGAGCACTTTCATGTGGAGGTATGTATCGTAAAAATTCTTTTGAATTTCTCGAACACATTTTCTAATATACAGACGGTGTCCCCAGGCCCCCATACCTGGGATCCGCTCCTTTGAGACCCATGTTCACTCTTATATCTCTTCAAGAAGACCCTCCACACATTATCCCCCAAGATGATATAGGCCTTGAAGAAAATTATCTTTCTCTGTGGAGTTAATGTAAAAAAATTCCAAAACAAATATACTTAGTGCGTAAATGTCTTCCAACATAGAAACAAATATATAATTAGGATAACTGCAACCAATTCTGTATGAATAAATTCGTAAATTACCATATCCCAGTTGAAATGAGATCACTGAGGTGTATATATGGTAATACTATGAATGACCGTATTAAAAATGACTAGATCCAAAATGAATGCAAGGTCGCGATTTCGATGTCTTCCGCGATATCGGAGGCTTAGAAATCAAATTAACGGATGGAACGCATTGACGGCATGGATACATAGAGTAAGCAGAGAGACGGAGAAAATTTAATATTATCTAGTAAATATTAGAAATGCAATTGGGTGGTAGAAGAAGTGGGAGACGCCATTCAAATACCTGAGTAACATCTCGAGTGGAGTCAGTAAACAAGATGAGTATGATTCAGACAAGGTTAGAATTTAGATAAAGCAATAACAACTATTACGAGCAGTGGCGTAGCTAGGGGGGCGGTGGGGGCGGGCCACCCGGACCGTTGAATAAAAATTACGATGGTAGAATATTGTCACAAGAATATTTTACACATGAACACAGTCATTTATATTTTCGTAGTTCTATGGCTCGGTCGGTCAGGGATTCTTAAAAAAATCTGTTTTATTTTTGTTCCTAGGTCTATTGCTCGGTTAGGGATTCCCTTGAAATATTTCTCGCTCGTCATCTGTGTCATTCTCATTTCTTTTGTAGATTGTGATTGACATGAACTCGTGCAGGGAATTATCTCATATTGGTTTTTGAACAAATTGTTATTATGTTAGTGTTTTTTAAATGTTGAAAGACATCTTTCAAAAAACAAGGTACTTAAGTGTATTGGATTGTAATTTTTTTTTGTAACAAACGTTGACTGATTAATACAAAACCCGCAAATAAATAAAAAAGAATAAATCGATAACTTACTGAAAAAAATTATCAATCATCGGAATGTTTTTTTTTCTGTATTTCATTGTTGTGTAAACTACATTTTTAATTGAGACGAAATTTTCATTTTGAATTTCTCAAAGTCAACTTTAATGGAGGGAGGAGAAGGGTGATACCACATTCTGTTTTGGGGTGACCCTACGTTATCCGCCCCGGGTGCCACCCATTCTAGCTACGCCACTGGTTATGAGTCGTGTAGAGTTCCAACTTGGTACCAACTTATCTGCTTCAATTTAATACGAACTTTTTGATTTTGTTCCCCATAACGTACCATTATAGTCTGGTGTTCTAGAACTTGAGAATCTTCTGTGTGGCATCTGTATGTTTTTGTTGCTAAGTTGCAATCTTTATTCCCGAGACGTGCTGGAAATACGGGGTCGGATCCCGTGTCTGCAGTCTTGCTTGTTCTGGGATCCATTTTTATTTTGGTTTATGCTATACTTACAAAAAAAGTATACACAAATATGCTTTTTGTGGAAACTACTATGGTCTAAAATAGCTACACCGCTGAAAATTTTATGATATTAAAATGACGGGAAAAGTGATTTTCAAATATTTTCAATCCCCGTGAACATTGTGAAAAACTAGTGGATTACCTTACAAGCCAGCAGTTTAATGAACTGCTTCATTAATCCTTAAGAATTTTTCAGATGGTCAAAATATTTCCGCTTTACAATAAAATGCAAAAAAATGGAATATTTCTGTACATATCTCAAAACTAAAATTTGTTTTTGAAAGGTGATGAAATACGCTTACAAATTTTATAATTTAAAATAAACATTTAATTTTAAAATATAAAAATTTCGCAATCAAACATAAAAAAGTTTTAAAAATGGCTCACCTTACGCTTTTTCTAACTAAAATTACTAATAACAAAAAAAAATAAAAACACCTACACAATTTATTAGAAAAATGTATTATAAACGTTATTTTTTTGTCTTTCATATAAAAATAATTGATAAAAAATTCTCAAGTTTTCAATTTTTTTTCAAATTGCGATTCAAAACTTTGGTTTCTTAAATGTGCATTTTACTTTTTACGTCGTTATTTTTTAGATTAGACTACAAAGCATGATGTTTTGCCATTTTAACACTGTTTAGATCATAATTCTCACTATGATATTAATGGAGTTGCAGTGATTTATACGGGACGCATGTGAGCTGGGACAAATATGGTCTCCTGCCATCCAAAGGGTTTAATAACAGATTCATAAAACGTTCAGCCTCTGACCCTCTTGTAATTATGTTTTATATTTTGCCACCACGAAATGAAATTAAAAATAAATGATATAATGTTTATAAAGTATTTTGAGAATGCGCCTTTACACCCACATATCATCTCAGTTTTCCCAGAAAAGTCTAACGATTGACGAATATTCTCAAATTTAAACAAAAAAATATACCACAGAATGTATTTTCAAAAATAAACACAGACAACTCATCGTTTCTTATTTATCTCTAGACGCCTGCTATAATAATAGATGCTTATAATCAACACCGTTAGATGTCACTTGAGTATTTGAATGTCAGATTATTAGACAGCCGGACATTTTGACAGTTAACTTAACCTCCAAAAATATGATTCAAGATAACGGGTTATTTTAAATTATTTGCTGTGAAGAAATATCTGAATTTTCTTGAATGTGCACGAAAATTATGTCTTTCGGTTGAAGGTTGTTTTATTTAGGATGCCGCATTAGTGTCGCATAGTCCATAGCCAGTGGAACCACGTCAAGCCACCATGCATTTCAACCCGCTATGGACTTAGAAATAAATCTTTACAAACCCCTTTTACCATAGCGAGTGCTGGTTATGATAATGATTTTTTGTGTTTTCTCCATATCAATGAAATTTGGTATAGCGAATACAGAAATTGAACGACTCAAATGACCTACTTGCCATCCGACTTGCAGCATCCGACATAACGGAAGGCAGATTGGGAGTAGTGGCTAATGCGGTCGGTGGCTTTGCCAATATCTGATGCTGCAAGTCGGATAGGGTTTAAGGTCTCATAAGCGGGGTTTGAATACCTGCTTCCAATACTAGCATCGTTGAGGTGATTCAATAGTCCAGGAAAAAATCGAAATCGGAATTCACGCCCCTTTTTGGGAGGAGTTTAAAAATACTTTAGAAAAAGCTTTTGGAAAGGTTGGAATTTTAGTATTTTTCTTTACAGGTTTGAACATTTTTTTTACACGTTGATTTCGTAAAGGACTGTAAAAAACATTAACTCCTTTTTTACGCATTGTTTATTGTAATAACAAGGAAATTTAAAATTGATTTCACGGAACCAAGCGTCGCGGAGCCTATTACGTCTACTCCTCGCTCTGGCCGGGGCCAAATTGATACAAAATGGGTGTCGCAACTCAGTTGTCTTTGGGTGGACGGCATAAGGTTCTCTTTGAAAATCAAAATTCGTCTACTGCCGGCCGAATTGTGAAATAACAACGCGAAAACGCATATTTTATTTTGTTTTGTGAAGTACGGGCGTAAATATTATTTTTTGCGATTATTATAAAAGAAACTGAATTTGCTACATTAAGCAATAAAACCATATCCAAAAGGGGTTTATAAGTAGGAGAGTTTGCACTTGAAAGTGTTTTTTATAGAAATAATACTTTTTTTTTCTCGGCTTATTAAAAGATTAATAAATAAAATTACCAATATTTTTAAGAGCCAAGATATGTTTTTTACGCAGTATTTAATTGAAGCATCTATAATACTTCTAAGCGATTCAAAACAAAAATACATGATTTTGGATGATTTTGCATTATTTCGCACGGCTTCATCTTAACAAAAGTTCTTAACCGTACCGCCAAGGAGCGAAAAAAGAATTTTCTTTTATCTTTAGTTAAATTTAAAACAAAAAAGTGTTGCTTACATTATCATTGTGTTGATAATTTTTCAGTTTAACGTTGGTTGTCAAAATCTGAAAACCGACCATCAATAAAATGAATCATTTTAAAGTGGAAAAATATTATTAGCAATTTTATATTTCGTTTGATAAATGTTGTTATCAATGGATTTTAATAGTTAATTGTCAAAAAAACTGTTGAAAAAAGACTCGCCCGACATGAAGAGGAAATATATGAATAGTACTTTGATGGAAGGTAATGATCAACAAAACGCCATTCCAAGTCATTAAATAGTTTTTTCTTTGTGTTTTTATGCACATGCTTATCACGCGATGTAATTTTAAAATTAACGAATGTTTACACAATGCATTATTTATTATTGTAAGCTTAAATTTATTGATAATCAAAAATATTTTTTTTAATGCTTCGTTTGAAATTAGGTATGATCCATAAATATGTGATCATTAAAAAATGCCTTATGCTGAAATTCTGAAAAAAATTGAATTTGTTTGAACTTGAATGCGATTTTTGTGAATGCATTCAAATTTTTATTACGCATAATATTAATACATTTTTCACCTCGCACCAAAGCGGAAAGCACTTTCTGTATCGCAATGGTGAGATTTCGTTTTGGGAGGTTGGTATGGGTACCTCCGCCCGTGTTACACATATTGGCAGATGATATAGAGTTGAAATATACGTAATAAAGTAAACTTTTATATTAGACACAAAAATAAGGCTCTCGATTAGCAATTCGAAGGTCGCGGATTCAAATCCTGGCGTACGCAAAAACATTTTATTATTGAAAATATAATCATTTAATATCTTTAATTTAATTTATTTATTTGTACGCCTCAAAAGGCTTTACATACAAGAGATATGCAAAATCATAAATATACACTGCACATAAGAGATTCTCTGTATTACCAATGTAGGAAATAACAAACATGTACCTAGATGTAATTTTAAAGTAGGAACAAAATATCTACATAAATATATAATACTAGCTTTTACCCGCGGCTTCGCTCGCTAATACCATATTAGGGGGAATTTACTGTAGCGCTTGCACTTATCAATTATCCCCCCCTCCCCCGTCCACCCCACCCGCATTCTATACATTAATTCCCTGTGTATTCAAGTTTTCAACAGCTCGCGTGCCACCTAAATTTCATAATGCCAGAGCTCACCAGTTGTAAAAAAAAAGAATTTTCCAATTTGGTGCAGTCGTTGGGAAGTTATGCTCGTACAAAAATTTCGAATATTCATTTTTATTCATGTAGATAGATAGATAGATAAATATTAACTACGATTTCCGGCAAAAATATCAACATCGTTTCCACGGCAACGATTTGTTTTCTGACGTTAGCATAACAAGCTATTGTTAGCGATAGAAAACGTATAATAAATATAATTTATTAATATTTATTATTTCATCACGCCAGAGCTTATCATTATATACAGCCTATATTACTCGCACATAATGTAATTTTCTATTGATGAATGATTTTTTTAAGCGCTTTATTGGTTTATGCGTGAAAGCGCAACAAACAAAAACATGCAGTTAAGCATTTATAAAATTAGTATATATGCGAAGGCGTCAAAGTTCCTTCATTTACAATGTTATATATGAAAAATTCAATTATTCAAATTTCAAAAGAAAAATATATTGTTAGGTATATTTGCGGCACGTTCCAGAATGGAAGATACTCATAATATCGCTCCGGTGTAACACCGCCATTTAGAATTAAAATGGCTTTAGCCGTGTTTGGTGACCGGATCTCGAGTCTAGAGCCTAACCGCTATACCACGCTGGCTGCCGGTTGAGACTCTTGTGCGGTAATCGCGTATAATAAAGAAATATGTTAAAAGGTAAATGTATTTTTATTAAAGTTAATCCAGGATGATATAAAAATGTGCAAAATAAAAAGAAATGATTTACTTCCCAACTATTAGATAGGTACTAAAAGTTTACGGGAAAATAAACTTTTTTGCAAAACAGTTTTTTTTTAATCTCAATAAATTTTCCTGGGATTATTTTCTTATATCTCAAGAGCTCGAGAGAAATATTTTGTTGTTTGTGGGTAAACGGATATATCGGAATAACTTGGCAAAACTCGTTTTTTAGAATCAATAGGTTAAAATAGTCTGTGAATATAAATTGATTAATGTTGCCCTTGTATGGATAGTTGATTTGTACCACACACGTATAAATACACGTTGTATTTTGTTAATTGATTTAATTTATGTGCATACAGATTCAGGAAACAAACAAGTTGAAATCCCACACTAGTCGACCAAAATTTTATTCATGAAATAGTTTATTTTTTTTGTATTTCATTTATCGGAGTTTTTTGCAAGTTAAATTTAATATTTTGTTAACATATTATATATTTTGAAATCGTTTAATTGAAGGTACTTGCTAGCATTTATATTTATTTTTTAGAAGACACTAACTTATCTATTTATTATGTTTTTTACACCGCAGTAAATACCTTAAGTAATTGGTACTATAATATCCCTATTTGGATTTGTTACAAGGCTGGGGGAGTGGGAAAGGAAAGGATATAGGGAATAGGGAATAGGATGGTAAGTTTTTATTTATTTCTGGTCACCGTTTATTGTTAATACCATTTCAAGTAACATTGTGATTCTTTAGGTTTTTCACATTAACTCCACACAGGAGGCCTTGAGGAAAATAATTCCCCTCAGGGCCTATGTCATCTGGGATAATGTGTGGAGGGTCTTTTTGAGGAGAGGAAGGAGTGTACATTGGTCTTGAAGAGACCCATGTTGTAGGAGGGAGGAAACACAGATGCCGGCAAATCGTTCCATAGCCAAGCTGTTGAACTCAAGAACTAGTCGAAAAAACGACCCGTTCTCATGTGACAAATGTCAACCGTGTACATATGTTGGGCGCACGTTTGGCGTGTCTCCCGACTATGCACCGGTGCCGAAGGGATCAATGACGCTAGTTCCTAAGAGCATCTTCCATTGAAATACCGGTAGAACATGGATAGCATTCCCACCCGACGCCTGTGCTCTAAAGATTGCAACCCGTTCGTTAAGATGGGAGAATCTATCAAACGGACCGCCCGTTTCTGCACAGAGTCGAGGGTATTTTTCAAGTATTTTGGAGCTCCAGACCAGAGGTGGCTGCCAAATTCAACCGTGGGGCGCACTTGCGATTTGTACACGGTAAGCAGTTGTGTACTATTAAAGTTTCTGCGGGCCCTGTACAGTACGCCCAGTTTTTGAGAAGCTAACTTTACTCTGGCCTCGATGGAGCCCCCATACCTGAGCTGGTCACTTATAGTTACACCAAGCATATCAATGGAAGGTCTGTTCGGAAGATTGCTTCCGTTGAAGGAGACTAGATTTAATAGTTGCAATCTTTCACCAGGACGATACTGAGAGTGTCTACCACGCTGGATTAAGGCTGCGCTTCCCGGCTCAAAAAGAAGAAGATGGAGAGATATGTAAAATGAATGTTGGACAGAGCGCACTAATATTTTAAATGATGAAATTGAAGCGAAAATTGTGAAAAAGCTTAATAAAGCATGACTCGTTTAAAATAGAGAAAACATCTCGTGGAAGGCATCTTAATTATCATTTAAAGAAACATTGTGAGTTTTTTCACAAATATAACTTGTAAAATAATAGAAATAAACTTGTTTTTAATAATTTTCGGAGCATACTTTGCGATTTTTTTCTTTCGGGGGAATTTCATATAATTTGCATTTTGGTATGGAACTATCTAGATATTATCTTCAAAAATAGCATTTATTTTTTAGAGCTTAAAAACTTCAAATGTTTAAGGGATACATGTAAGAAATCGGTAAAAATTCGAGTAGCGGCGGCTTAAGTAAAGAAGATGAAAGGGAGATATGTACTCGTAAATACGAATGTACATAAGAGGGAGCGCGCTTATATAAAAAAAAAAACTATTATAATTAAGCGAAAATAGTGAAAATATTTAATAAAACACGACTCGTTTCAAATTGAGCAAAAATCTCAAGACAAATGCTTAAGTCGTTTTTAACAATACACTGCAATTTTTTTCACAGCGAAAACATGTTAAATAACAGTACAAAATGTGTGTTAAAATAATTTTCGGAGCTTACTTCCTTTTTTATCGAGAGTATTTCATGTAATTATTGTTTCGACTTTACAAATGTACAGATATGAGCTTCAAAAATAAAATATATTAAGGAACTTAAAAACTGAAAGTGTTCAAAAGAAATATGTTATAAAATGGTAAAAATGCGGAACGCGGGGGATTAACACATTAACATTGTTTATTATTCCTTCTCTTTTTATACGTCTAGAAAATATTATATTATTTGTTTCAAGGAAATACTAATTGACTTGAAGTTTTCGTAGAATGAATAAAGAAAATTGCACGGAAAATTTCCATGAAGCAGAGATTATGTAAAATTACGTACTTAAGTGTAATTTATTGAAGTTTTTTCATCTTATTTTGAATTTACATAATTATAATACCGTCTTAAAAGCAATAATTTTAAAATAATTAATTCTAAAAGAACGTGCGTAATTATTTTCAATGCTATTTGTAACAAATTAATTTAAAATTTAAGTTCCGACGTTACGGCTTCACGGAGTATGTACCTTACCATTTAATTAAACAAGTTATTTTATCGTCGGTAATAAAAATAGATAAAACTATTCTTTTCAAGTAAAAGAAGTAAATTTGTCAAAAAAATTTGTCCCTTTTAAAGGAAGGACATTTTGTTAGTGCCGTTTGTATGACATAATAATATCTTTTGTGAGAAAATATTCCTCAGAGGAGTCTTTTGTTGAGAATTAATGTGTATCGTGAAGAAGTCTCCGGAGAAATAGGTAATTTCTTTTGGAGAAATATCCACAAAGGATTAAGCCATGATTTTTTCGGAGCAATGATTTAGAACAGGAAAGACGGGCATTTGAAGTTGAATGAAGAATTCATTTAACCTTTAAAGGTTTTAATTTTAACAACGGTGGGGTAATTTCGCAACATTTTCTTAGTTCTGACAACGATTTATCATCTTCAAACAGTATTAATAGGCTTGCGTCTGCGCGGTTGAATTTTAGAACCCGGCTTCGAATGCATGTCTGACGCCACGCAGTACGCGTCGCGCTGCATAAACACCTATGTGTGTGAAGTTTCAAACAAAGCTACCGTTGAAATTCGATTTTGAATTCAAGAATTCGTCAAAGGATGGCTTTACTTACGTTAGCAAGTCCCACGAATTTGCATATTTATTTCGGGGAGATCAAAGGTAATACTTAGAGTGGTGAATAATAGTACAGGCGGCTATATATTACATATGACGTCATTGCCTATCGCGATTACTGTGTCCCGGTGACTAGCTGTCACTGGATCACAGTGGATCCGTTGAACTGGCTATTTTGGAACCGGTTCTTACCGGATTTATAAAACGGTCACCAATACTCAAAATGGGCGAAGCCAAACGAAAAACCGCCCGCAGGGCCTAGCAGCAAAAACCTGCAGAGGGTAATTTGTTATGGTTATTTTGGTGTTCATTAGTGACTACGATGTTTTTATCGCGATACACGATTTTAGGCAATTGTAAGAGAGCCAGGGCGCGTGCTAAATCAAGTCATTGGCGACATTAGCTTCCATTCAAATCTACATGGAAGACATTGTGTGTATAATCCGTTCAATTCAGGAGCCATTTATTGGATAACAAACACCCCTGCCTTAAGTCACCCCAGGTGGTTTGCTACGTTTTGTGACTTAGCAGGGTTGCTTGGGCTCATGGGCTGAGGTTTGTCTAGATCTTAGCAGAGGATGGATTCATACGTCTGTCACTCCTAGACTCATTGACTCACAGATTCCAACCGACCCCACATATTTTTTTCCCTCCCAGAAATCACTTCCTTTCCTTAAAAAGACCTTCCACACAGCATCTCTAAAGATGACACAGGCCCTGAGAGATGTTTTCCTCATGGCCTCTTGAGTGGAGCTAATGTAAAAAAAAATAACTGTAAAAGGACGATACCAACACGAAAGAAAAAGGCAAAATAAAAAAAGTCACTTTTAAAATTGCATTTCCAAATTTCAAATACAATTCATATATTCACTTTTTTAATTCACATCATTTTTTTTAATTCACATAACTTTTTTTTAATTCACATCAATTGCAACTCAATTTGATGTGTAAGGCCACGTCCGCATAGGCAGGTGGCTTGCTTAGCGCCTAGAGCCTAGCGAGTCGCCTAGCGAGTCGCCTAGCAAGTCGCCTAGCGACGTGCCGACAAGCAAATGAGCAAGGCACCTAGCGACCCACCAGGCAAACCACCTACAGTGCGGCCACCGTGTATCCTAGCTAGTAGCCAGGGTGCAAGCCACTAGGCACTAGGCGCTAAGCAAACCACCTGCCTATGCGGACGTGGCCTAAAGGGTGGCCCATCGGGTTATGCGGGATTTATTGAAAATTATAACTTAATTGGAAAAGTTTTATTGAAGTGCAAAATCATGATGAGATTAATAATTACAAAATTAATATGATATCGGCCTGGCATATTTTAATAAAATTTTCGAATAAAAATTCGTTGCAAACAAATTTTTTTTTTCTGTATTCAAATTATGTTCGAGTACAAAGTTTTTTTCAACGTGCTTTCCGATTACCACACTACGCTTACTATGGTAGTAGAACTAATATTCAATTGTCGTGTTAATCTTCAATTGTTGACAATGATGACGTGCTGATGTTCCTAGATTCTTATCGAAACTATACATCACACTGACGATTGCAACGTCTTCGCCGACCGCACAGGACGAAAATACGGTAGAGTTTCCTGGTCTGTAACCAAACCTGTTTCCTAATTACGTACATATATTTAAAAAATATCGATTTTGTTTTCCTGAATGAATGCTTACCTTGAAAATGGAAATTAACTCACTTCCAGACATCTGATTGAGCGGAAACTCAGATTATTTTTTTTTTACATGAGCTCCACACAGGAGGCCCTGAGGAAAATTATTTCCCTCAGGGCCTATGTCATCTTTGGGGATGCTGTGTGGAGGGTTTTTTTCAAGGAAAGGAAGGGGAGGAGAGTTCTGGGAAGGAAAAGGGTTTAGGGGTGGGTAGGAATCTGGGGTTCAGTGTGTCTTGATCATCCGCCTCCAAGACCTAGAC
This sequence comes from Glyphotaelius pellucidus, assembly GCA_936435175.1. Lineage (NCBI taxonomy): Eukaryota > Metazoa > Arthropoda > Insecta > Trichoptera > Limnephilidae > Glyphotaelius > Glyphotaelius pellucidus. Next base: position 17,307,197 of record OW386558.1, on the reverse strand, counting down.
AACCTCATCCCATGAACCCGGGCACCCCTGCTAAATCACCAAACGTAGCGAACCACTTGGGGTGACCTATGGCAGAGGTGTTGGTTATCCAATAAAGGTTCCCGGGGCGGCGGTACCCATTCCCGCCTCCCAAATTGAATGAGATAGACTCGTTGTCGATGACAATGCATTCTACCATTCTTTTGGTGGCACTCACACATACACCTGAATTTGACACTAACTGTAAATAAATTTAGCATTGATAACTTTTGCCAAATTTCGCACAAGATTCCCAACTACTCCCGTCTGGAGCCAGTGAGACTATGGCATCCCCAATTGGAGTATGTTGTGAGGCTGAAGGTAGTGGGGAGGGGAAGGAGAAGGGGAGAGTAAGGTGGGAAGTACTTGGCTATTCAGATCTGGTCACCAAACACGGCCAAAGCCATTTCAAGCAACGTTTCAATTCTGAATGGTGGTCTTACATCAGGGCGGTACTGACAGTATTTGCCACTCTGAAACGTAACGCAAATATACTAAATATTATTTTAAATTAATAATTTGTGAAATAACACAAATTAATCAAATAAAATTCCGGGATTCGATCCCGCGATCTTCGGAATGCGAGTCAAGAGCCTTTTCCGCTGGACTACGCCGGCCGACAAATGTGTATTTTAAAAATAGCAAAATATTGTTATTTATTATAGAGGTCCTTCAGATGACAAATCGTCACCTTAGTTCTAAATTGTCCAAACGACCATTTTAGTTTTTGTTAAATCTTCAATTAAATTTTTTTTTTAAATTATAGTTAATCACTTAACTAAGAATAATTTAAACTAATGAGACCTTTACCTTTTCGGAAATAGCTTTATCTTAAACACCTATCAAAATGATTCATTGAAATAATGAAAGAAAACCTTCTCCTTCTGTAAAATTTTCTAATGGCCTTTTGAACAATTAAGAACTAACGCGACGAAATGTCAAACATTTGGGCTGTCAACTAAAATGATTTAAAAAACGGTGGGAAAATTAAACCAGGCATACCCCAAGGCCACCCTCTATAAACGGCCACTTCTGAGATCAAAACCTAACCGGTTTTCAATCGAAATCTTCAATTGCAAGAATATATCCATTGCCACAAAGCCTTTATTATAATAGAAAAAAATTGTAAACATACAAAAAATAAATAAGTTAAACTGATTTAAGTCGATTTCTTATAAATTAAAGGCTCATCTGATGAGTTATTGTTGTCTTTATCAATGGCTGAATCAATTACTTATCTCTTATAAGTTACAAGCACCGTAATTATACAGATTATCACTGTTGGGAAAACAGGTTTACGGGATTGTGGTTTAAGACAAGGTAAACAGATAAATCAAATAAGTTTGGATCGTAAAATGGACCAATATTGATTTTATAAAATTAATGTAAATTGTCAGGTGTATTTAAATAAGACGTTTTAAAATACAATACTAACATCCAACGCCAGTGTTCAGATGTATTTACATGTATTATTTAAGGCTGTAAATTTTATTTCACCGTGTTGTATAACTATATAGAAAAGTGATTCTCAAAGTGGGGGATACATTAAAGTGCGGTTGTAGTCCCTGGAGCAACAGGGGGGGGGCTGACAGGTAGAAAGGGGTGGTAAGAGTAAAAATAAATATTTTATGAAAAATTTGGCAAAGAAACGAGAGAAAAATACCCGTTTTTAAGTGCCAAAAAAATATCAACCTTGTATACCGTAGGGATCAATGAAGCTAGTTTTTTAGAGCAGCTTTCAACGTAATGCCACAATTTGGGAAGCGGATATAGGTACCGCCACCCCAGAAAACATTTATTGGATAACCAACACCTCTGCCTTAGGTCACCCCAAGTGCTAGATTCATGGGTTGAAGTTTGTCCGGGTCTTGTTGGAGAATGTGTCTGTCTACTAGCTGCGTTCCAGGCAGGATCAGGAAGGACTGATTAAGGTAGACCCTGTAACCTCTCAGACAGAACTTTTTCGGAACATCGCCTTGCACCGCAGTGGGAAGGTTGAATTCATACTCCCAGATTCCTATCCATCCCTTATACCTTATCTTTGCAAAATTCCCTTTCCTTCCTGCACTTTAAAAGTCTCTCCACACAGCGTCCCCAAAGATGACATAGGCCCTGAGGGAAATTATTTTCCTCCGGGTCTTCTGAGAGAAGCTAATGTAAAAAAACAAATGCAGAAGTTTAGGCTTCCTAAAACCAATTTATCGGGAACACAAAATAATATTTATTATTTATTACAAAGATCTTAAAATGTTCAACGAACTCCCGATAAATGTTAAGGTGGCTAAAAGTCTTGCAATTTTTCATAGTTTATGTCTCAATGTTGTGAAGTCCAAGTTTTAATATTATATTAGATTAAGATTAGATTATATTAAATATAAAATGTAAGTTTTATAGCTAAATAAAATATACTTAAAAAAAATAAGAAGAATTTTGGTAACCAAATGTGAATCATCAAATTCTTCCCCACCTTCCTCTTCTTTTCCTCAATATCCTCACAACATACCCCAAAAGGGGATATCTAAGATGCCATCATCATGGCTTCAGGTAGTTGTGGTTGGGAACAGTTGCGACTCTGGGGCGCTTCTCTCTATTTAGAAGTACAATATATTATTTAGGACCGTTAAATTCGTAAAGCAAACAATATTGTATTATTTATGCAATTCATTTTGTTTGTTTGCCCCGATACTTGAGTCTTACTGTGATTTGAAATTTAAAGGATTTTAAATTCAGAACAAGGTAAAAATGATTTTAATTCAGGTTAAAAGTCGAGAATCAATTTGATTGCATAAAATATCAATTGAAACTCTGAAGTTTTTTTAAAGGTTTCTCAAATACTACGTATTGAAAAAAATGATTAACAAACTAAAATGAATACGGTTATCCTTATTTTTCCCTCTTTTATATTTTACTTTTTTCGACTTAGCGTTGTGGTTTAAGCATTTTGCTTTAGGTTAAGAGATTTAATCACAGCCGAAAATCTGTGTGCGGAGTAGCAAGAACTTTGAACTTTTTTAAATCTTTGCTAGCTTGATATTTTAGGTAAATTCAACAATCGCCAAGCAAGCCTGACTTTAAATTTAACCATTAGCTGTAAAGCTTTGAAATAATTTAATAGCTGTAAAAAACGCAAAACGCAACGCTTATCAGCGAAAATCTTTTTTTTTGAAGAATGGTGGTGATATTTGTAAGAGTCCAGAAAGTTAAATAATAGAACTTGACAATTAACTTTTAAAAAAATCTCCATTGTCAGAAACATCATTTCTTTCATGAAAAGTAGGTGGGCACTTGACATATTTTATTATCTTACTAGCTGGGGTACCCGGCTTCGCTCAAAGAGTTGATACGAGATTGAACTGACGTTCACATGGAGCTATAATCTGCGAGCAGATATCTGTTGAACCGCGAGCGCTTATCTTTTGTACTTTCACACGACGCTATCAAATATTTCTTTTGTGGTAGGAGAGGGGATCGGTTGAATTAGAGAGCGGCAATGGAAAGCACATTTTTTGTACTGAAATCTGTCAACTTGTTGACATCTGCCATCCACCGGTCTAGGCAGCTCCGTAATTACAATGACCCCCTCTCCTGTTTTCGTCAGAGAAGGGGAGACTTATCTTTTGACATATCGCCTCTGGAGCGGTTCCGTCGTAAGATGTATATTGTCTATGATTATCTGCGCTTAAAACGCTTAGATGTGAACGATCTGAAGGGATTGTATGGAGAGCGTTATTTGGCGTGCGATGATCTTTTATATTTTATAGCTGTGTGTGAACCAGCTCTCAAACCCACGACGGATCTTGCTTTATGTACTCCTACCAATGGGTAGCCCCACCCATACAAAAAAGGCTTCGAATGGTCCACAATGTTCAGGAACATTCCAAAATATTCGAGAGTATTCTGGATTGTTCCACAATGGGATGTTCCGGGATGTTTTCGAACGTTCCAGACTAGTCCCATACATTCCAGAATGTTCCGGGATGTTTTCAAATTTTGTGGAATGCTCTTGGATGTTCTGGACTATTCTAGAAATGTCTAGATTCTAACTGTGTCCATGGAAATTGTTGCACAGATCACGATCTTCATCAATGAGGACCAAGGAAGAAAATCTGGATGTTTAGAAAAGTCACTAAATACAGCTACAACCATCACGCAACATTTTGATTGTGAATTGAGATCTTTTACCAATGACAGTGATAAGGAGATAGGTTGACGGAGACATTTTAATCTCTCCAGCAGGACTCTCTCGGAGCATCGCCTTACCGCAATGGGAGGGATAGATTCAAATGTTTGTCACTCTTGGCCCCAGATTTCTACCAACTTCTCGTACCTTTCTCGTTCCCAGAACTTCATCTCCCTTCTTTCCTAAAAAGATCCTCCACACAGCATCCCAAAAGATGAAATAGGCCCTTATTTTTTCCTCAAGACCTCTTGTGTGGAACTAATGTTATCAACATTTTATAACACAATAGAACAAAACAAATAAGCACACAACGTCGCCTTAAGTTCTTAATTGCCTAAGTTCTTAACTGTCCAAACGACCATTTTAGTTTTTGTTCAATCTCCATTTAAAAATTAAAAATAAAGTATTAAAATGATAGTTAATCACTAAGAATTATTTAAATAAATGAGACTTTTATCCTAACGGAAATAGCTTTATCTTAAACACCTTTCATAACGTTTCATTGAAATAATAAAAGAAAACTTTCTCCTCCTGTAAAATTTTCTAATGATCGTTTGGACTATTAAGAACTAAGGCGGCAAAAATGCATTAAAAAAACATAACTCAAAACATATGCCGATTTTCTTGTTATTTTATATATTTTTAACTATATTCATTACTTATTTGATGAAAAAATATTATGTACTTACTTCGTCTTATTAATTCTTTTTTGTATTATTAAATGGGGGCCTCAGCACATGTAAGCCACCCAGTGAGGTCAAAATTACTACATATTTGTAAAAAGCATTAACTTTGTGGCTCGCCATAATTTACATTAAAAACACATAAATTTGTTGTAGACCACTTTTATTTTATTACACTCTACCGGTTTCGGAAACGCCCTACCTTCGTCAGGATAATATTGTTACAATATTCTAATATAAATAATAAAATAAAAGTGGTCTACAACAAATTTATTACAATATTCTCCTGACGAAGGAAGTGCGTTTCCGAAACCGGTAGTGTAATAAAATGAAAGTGGTCTACAATAAACTTATGTGTTTTTATTGTCAAAATTATTAAATTATACTCAAAAAATGTAAACTAATCTATCAAAATAAAAATTAAATCAGAGTGTGCAATTCTCACGCCGTAGAAATGAAACCTTCAGAAAACTAAGTAGACAAGAGTGGGGAAGCTACGAAGCACCGTACAAAGAGGAGACCGATTATATTATATCGTTCTCTCTCAGGCTAAATCGTATAGATGTACCTACGTGTTTGTCTCTTTAGTGTCGCTGTTTTTCATTTCATTGAGTTTCAAATCACAATGGTGCTAAAGAAATTTTCACTTTAAAAACCGGGTGTCCAATTCACACGTGGTAGAAGTGAAATTTTCAGAAAACTAAAGTTGACAAAATTGGGGAGGCACGAAGCACCGCACAAAGAGGATACAGATAGGGTACGAAGCACCGTACAAAGAGGAGACCGGATTATACTTTATCGTTCTCTCGCAGGCTAAATCCTATAGATGTACGTGTTAGTCTCTTTTAAGTGTGCCTATTTTTCATTTCATCGAGTTTCAAATCACAACGGTGCTAAAGAAGTTTTCACTTTAAAAAAAAAAATTAAAATGTAAAATAAAAGTGCGATCTGAGAGAATACATCACTCTCAACTTGCAGTTACGACTATTTCGGTACAAGCTTTTTTGTTTTGATTTTTTGATAATACTCTTAACAATTACTACACCTCTGACCGATTCAACGAATATAAATTCACTACCCACGTTCACAATTGATACGGCAATGCTACAAAGGTGTCGAATGAATAATTTGCATAATTAACATTTTCGGACACTTAAACGAACGGATGTATAAATAAACAATCTATTAGGATATACGACTAGGATATTAGCACAGGCCGTGGCAGCCAAACTAATTTGTTGTAATTGTGCTACTGGGTTCAAAATCCAATGCAATCATTGCAAATTATATCAATTGATGTTTCTTGAAATTATAACTACCTAGTCATTAATAGCCCGTTACTAATGACATGTTCTGATAAGAATTTCTATCACACGACTCAACTATTAACCCATTCAGGTCACGGCCATTTTCAGTCAGAAGGTCAGAAAATTTCCGCTGTGCAATAAAATCCAAATAAATGGAATATTTCTGAATGTATCTGAAATTTAAAAACTGTTTTTGAGAGTTGATGAAATATGCTTTCATATTTTGTCTTAAGAAATAAACATTTAATTATGGAAATATGAAAAAAGGCTCACTTAACGTTTTTTCTAACTAAAATTATTGATGAGTAAAACCTCAAACTGTAATATTTAATTAAATGAAGACATTATGAGCGAAACTCAATCGAAAATCTGGAAACAGAAAAATCAGAAAAAGATATTGGCACCTCTGGGACTCGAACCCAGGACCTCCCTACTTTCCGGGTTGGGCGCTCTTATCCACTGAGCTAAGGTGTCGATATCCAATTCGGTCACTTTTAACTGTACCATACTTCGACTAAGAACCACCCATATTATCTTCATTTTTCTTAACGCATATTTTTATTGGCTGCCATCTTTATGAATGATTGCAAGATTCAACTCGAACTAAATGCAATCTAGATGGTGTCTGGATAAATTATTATCCATTTTATTTAATGTGCGACATCTATTGACTCTTCTGCAAGTCTGGGATGAATATTATTATTTATTATTTTAACTTTATGAGTAAAACCTCAAACTGTAATATTTAATTAAATGAAGACATTATGAGCGAAACTTTAATTAAATGAAGACATTATGAGAGAACCATGGGTGGTTCTTAGTCGAAGTATGGTACAGTTAAAAGTGACCGAATTGGATATCGACACCTTAGCTCAGTGGATAAGAGCGCCCAACCCGGAAAGTAGGGAGGTCCTGGGTTCGAGTCCCAGAGGTGCCAATATCTTTTTCTGATTTTTCTGTTTCCAGATTTTCGATTGAGTTTCGCTCATAATGTCTTCATTTAATTAAATATTACAGTTTGAGGTTTTACTCATAAAGTTAAAATAATAAATAATAATATTCATCCCAGACTTGCAGAAGAGTCAATAGATGTCGCACATTAAATAAAATGGATAATAATTTACCCAGACACCATCTAGATTGCATTTAGTTCGAGTTGAATCTTGCAATCATTCATAAAGATGGCAGCCAATAAAAATATGCGTTAAGAAAAATGAAGATAATATGGGTGGTTCTTAGTCGAAGTATGGTACAGTTAAAAGTGACCGAATTGGATATCGACACCTTAGCTCAGTGGATAAGAGCGCCCAACCCGGAAAGTAGGGAGGTCCTGGGTTCGAGTCCCAGAGGTGCCAATATCTTTTTCTGATTTTTCTGTTTCCAGATTTTCGATTGAGTTTCGCTCATAATGTCTTCAATTAATTAAATAAAATTATTGATATCGAAAAAATCCAAGTTTGCAATTCGCACGCCGTAGAAACCTCCAGAAAACTAAAGTAGACAAGAGTGGGGAGATTGCGAAGCACTTTTTTTTATCAATGTGAAGAAAGATTTTTTTCCTTACCTATTTTTATCGTCGAATTTGGTACATATGTACAATCTACACAATAACACTTAAAAAAAAAACACAAATAAACAACAAATACAGTGAAGTAAGAATCAGAGTTTGACGGCCTTCGTTGTTGAGAGGTAAGGCTCTATAAAGTTAAAAAAATTTACAAATAAAGTTAAAAAAATTTTATATTAACTTTACACAAAGGGCCGCGACAAAAAAAAATCCCTCAGGGCCTATATCGTATTTGGAGTGGCTGTGTTGGGGGTCTTTTTGTGGTAAGATAGAAGTGAACGTACGGAAAGAGGTAAGACGGTCTTGAAGAAACTATGTTGTAGGAAAAAGGGAGAGTTGTTTAATTCATACGGATGAATAATTGGTTGACTTATTTTATAAAATCTTATTGAAAGGCATTTATTTTTATTCAGTTAAAGTTTGTTGAGAGAACACCAATGAATTAATCTGTTTTAGTTCTTTTGTAGATAGATACAATCTTCAGCGGTTTTAATTATTTGAAATATTTTTAAATCGTCTGCACAAAGCAATACATTCACTTCTTTATCAAATATATTAACAATATCGTTTATAAACGGTAAAAACAAAATTGGGCCTAAATGAGACACTTGTGGTACACCAATAATAGCATAAATTGATTGGAAAAGAACTTATGAAAGAAGGTACGATGGTCTTGAAGGGATCATGTTGTAGGAGGAAATAAGCGCAGAAGCCGGGAAAACGTACCACAGCCGAGCTTCACATTGAACTGAAAAACGAGTTCTCATGTGAAAAATGTTAACTGCATAAAAAGATTGGGCGCGCGTTTGGCGTGTTTCCCGACTGTGCTCCGATGCCGAGAAAATCAATGACGCTAGTTCCTTGGAGCATCTTGCATTGACATACAGAATACAGATAGAACAGTGATAGCATCCCACACGATGCCTGTGCTCTAAAGATTTGAAGTTAGGAGAATTTATCAAACGGATCGCTCATTTCAGCAAAGAGTCTAGGGTTTTTTCATGTATTTTGGGGCTCCAGGCCAGAAATGGCATTTAAATTCAACCGTGAAGCGCATTTTGATTTGTACAAGGCATGTGTTCGGGTAACACTGTCGGACGTTAGGTACATGCCTAGTAACAGTGGTAATTCATTTGGAAACATATTCCAATTATCGTATAAACGCTAAATACAAGAGTGTAAAAATCAATGTGTTTTTTTTAAAACTGAACAATAGAACAGCTGACCAAACGGCGGAGAAATTTTGGTAAACAAACCAAAAAAAAATTATCTAAACTTTTTTATTTTTTATTTTTCATCGTTAACCACTTTTTGCTAAGTTTGTCGTGAATAATCAATCAACCACCCCAAAGGTTTGCGAAATGAGTGTGGAACACGATCTGTATTCATATTAGTTTAGTTCAAATCATAATAAATTTTTCAAGTATAAAAGTGTGTTCGGTACACATAACCAATTGAATTGTAACATGTCAATATTCTCTGAAGATGTTCCGAGGAACTGGCGTCATTGATTCCTTCGGCACCGGTGCACAGTCGGGAGACACGCCAAACGCGTGCCCAACATTTGTACATAGTTGTCATTTGTTACATAAGAACGGGTCGTTTCTACGACTCGTTCTTGAGTTCAACCGCTCGGCTGTGGAACGATTTGCCGGCCTCTGTTTCCTCCCTCCTTCAAGAAACAGGTCAACTCTTTCCTTTCCACAAAAAAACCTTCACACAGCATCCCCAAAGACGACATAGACCCTGAGGAAAGTTGTTTTTCTAAGGGCCTCCTGTGTGGACATAATTTAATTTTTTTTTTAATTAATCTCCTAACCTAACCTAACAGCATTTCTCTTTTTTTCATGATCCGTTTAGTCGATACCCACATACGCTCTATCTTTTGGGTTATGTTAGGTCAAAAAAGGCCCGAATAATACAATGAGAGCATGTAGATACACTAACACAAAAAATCCATATAAAGGGTATGTAACTACCTAAACCTTTCTTAAAACCAAATAATATAAAAACAGGCTTTTAACTGTGAATAACTTGTTCTGAAAGAGAAGTAACTAAGTCGGTAGCCGCTTTGAAAATTGAACTCGATTCGGTCACTGCTGGCCGAGCGTTTTACCCTTCTAAATGGTTTCTCGGAACCAGTTGAATGTTGTATGTGTACCTACTTCTATATTTAACTGCATTATAATTTGTTATAAGTACAATGCACTTACCTTCAACAACGCCCACGAAAGTTATTGTGCCAATCACTATAAACAATTACTTCAAGGCGAACCGGAACTTTAGTATTTAATTCGATTAAATGGAAATCAATAAATTCTTTCCGTATTTAAGTCAGGTGGTGATAAAACAAAATAATTATTTTTAGCAATAATCACTTTATTACCCGGCTTCTTTGAGTTTCAATACTGAAAACCTTATGTCTATCAAAAAAATGAAACAAAAAACACAAAGTCCCACTGCTGCTTCTTGGCGGTTTATATGATGTTTCGAAGATCTATAGCAGATGATAAAAATGTAACGATTAAATAGAATATTCAATTAAAATACGCTAGGTAAAATGCATGACGGCGGAACTCAACATTCGAGGGTTTCTTGCTGTGTCAGACGACATCGAGCGTAAACACATTTTCTTTTAAATTTTCTAGAAGTATACCTACGGATAATCTACTTTTCTTACTGTCATTAAAAGTAAGACTAAAAGTTAAAGTTCTGCAAATATTTTATTTACAGCTGTTTCGGTTTTCAAGAAGACCATTTTCATATATTTTTACTATATATTATTTTAAATGAATAAATTGTGAAAAAACACAAATAAAATTTATTTGCCACGCCGGGATTCAATCCCGCGACCTTCGGATTGCGAGTCAAGAGCCTTACCGCTGGACTACGCCGGCCGTCAATTAAGGTTTTGAATGGTGATAATTGAACGAAATTGCATAAAATAACTGAAAAGCTGTTGTAAGATTAATTAATTTCCTTGTACTTGAATAATACCAATTTCAAAGTTTCTTGCAAATTCTGAAAGCTTTCTTTAATTGTTATTAGAAAAAAAATATATTGTAGTTAGATAATTATTTGAGGAAAACAAAAACATAATTGAGGTATATTTAGATCTTTTAAGGAAAAATATGGATTTTAGGTATGACGCAAAATAATAAAAATGCATTCCTAATTATTGTGGTAGATAACTGCCGGTTGACAAAATCACCAATTATTTTGAAATGTACTCATTTTGGTTTACATTTTTAGATTCAATTTAATAGTTAAAAAAAAAAAAAAAAATTTATTGGAAAATTATCGAAATACCATTTTTTTACCATACGGTAGAACTTACTTCAAAAGCTTGTTTAAAAAATTGCAAATAAATTATTTGTTCGTGTAAGTGCGGCGTTTAGAAATACAAAATGTATTTTGGTATTGAAACGTAGGTAATACTTGTGTATTTAATAATTTCATGTGTTAATTAAAATTTCAAAAGAAAAAATAAATGATTGTTGCCCATATTTTTTATCATTCTTCTCATATTTTTCAATTAAAAAAAAAAAAAACAGATTGTGCAATTCACACGTGGTAGAAGTGAAAAAGTGGGGAGGCTATCAAGCACCGCAAAAAGAAAAGACTAAAAGGCTACGAAGCAACGCCCAAAGAGGAGTCCAATTATACTCTCTCATTAAAGACTAAATCCTGTAGATGTATTTTTTTGGCTCTTTTTAGTGTCGCAATTTTTCGTTTCATCGAGTTTCAAATCACAAAGGTGCTAAAGAAGTTTTCACTTTAAAAAAAAATCTTTTATCTAGCTAGATTTATATTATTTTTGTCAATTTACAAAAAAAAAACAAAAGTGAGGTAGGTACTATTAAAATACATAAGAAGGTACCTTTAAGTTTATGTAAATTGGCCTTTTAAATTAAATTAGAATTTCACTGCCAAAAATATCACTGTAATTAATTTTGGGTTATTATACCGTGTTGCGCTTTCTCCTTTTTGGGCCAACGTTTCGGACAGCGTAACAGTGTCCCTCATCAGGGCAGATGAAACGTTGTCCGAAACGTTGGCTAAGATGAGAAGAAATACACGGCAAAATAACACAAAATTAATCAAAATAACTAAGTAAAAAACAAATTTTCGGGTTACAAATAACTAAATATTTTAAAATTTTACTACCATCAAATAAGCATAATTATTGATTGTATAATGATGGAGGACTTGCATAGCTAGCAAGGAAATTGAACTCACTGAGTTTGGATGAAACCCGGGGATTTGTTTGTTCAGCTGCTAACCGGTCAATAGGTATATTAATTATATGTTTCAGAAGCTTAGATTCGTTGAGATTCTATAAAATATTTGATTCCATGACAATTGATCCCCCGACAGCTGACCCCCGGCATACTTATATACAATATGCAGTCGGTTTAGGCAAAATATGGTAAACCTACTTGCACAAATATGATTCAGTGTTCCCGAAGGGATGTGCAGAGAGGATGTACCACCGAATAACAAAAGTGTATAACATTTTCCTTCGAATACAACGCGGATAAAACTACTTGTCTACGTACCTACTGTACATTATACACAAAAAATCTATGTAAATAATTTCGTTCGATATCCATACTAAGAGTTAAGTTAGCCTCTCAAAAACTGGGCGTACTGTACAGGGCCCGCAGATACTTAAACAGTACACAACTGCTTACCCACAAGTGCGCCCTGCGGTTGAATTTGGCAGCCACCTCTGGTCTGGAGCCCCAAAATACCTGAAAAACCCTCGGCTCTGTGCAGAAACGGGCGGTCCGTTTGATAGATTCTCCCAACTTAACAAACGCATTGCAATCTTTAGAGCACAGGCGTCGAGTGGAAATGCTATCCTTGTTCTACCGGTATTTCAATAGAAGATGTTCAGAGGATCTAGCGTCATTGATCCCTTCAGCACCGGTGCATAGTCGGGAAAAACGCCAAACGCGTGCCCAACATATGTACACGGTTGACATTTGTCACATGAGAACGGGTCGCTTTTTCGACTCATTCTTATGTTCAACAGCTCGGCTATGGAACGAATTGCCTGCCTCTTTAATTCCTCCTTCCTACAACATGGGTCTCTTCAAGACCAATGTTCATGCCTTCCTTTCCTCAAAAAGACCCTCCACATAGCATCTCAGATGACAAAGGCCTTGAAGGAAATTATTTTCCTCAGGGCCTCCTGTGTGGTAAAAAAAACCTTACGTTTGAAATTCATAAATTTTGCACAAAAAATACAAATTTATAATAAAAATTATTTTGGGGGGCCAACTGCCGTATCCCTTATCACGGAAGATTTTATAAAAGAGAATAAATACTGAATTTTTTTTTACATATTTAAGTTTTTACAATACATTTTAAATATATACATCAAGATCCCTTCTATTTATTACCAAACGAATACCCGATAAAATAATAGTATTTTTAAGCATTAAGTTTTTCTCAATAGTTTCAAAAACAGACATTTAGCAATACAAACTTAGTTTCATGTGTCCCGTCGCAGATCGCTTAGTTTTTGTGGTAGGTATATTATATTTTTAAAGATATTCAGTTATTCAAACAAAATTCAACACAAAAAACAACTTATGTGCTATAATATCAACATTTTTTCACTGGAGGCAATATAACTATTGTAATTTTAAGAATATGTTAGTAAGTTTCTACATAATGTATGTAAATATTTTAATGATTTTTAAAGGTTTCATAAATGCTTGAATCATTAATGTTTTCAACATATATTTTAATAATAAGGGGAAATCAAATTTATACGACTTTGTAATGTGTATAAAGTTTTAATAGCATATTGATAAATTTGATTAAAGAAAGGTTTGAATTTAACCAAATTAGTTTTTGGTATTTTAGTTATTTGTTTTTGGGGTGTTTTGCCGTGTTGCGCTACCTCCTTCTTTAGCTCTAAAGGCCCTTAAGGCTAAAGAAGGAGGTAGCGCAACACGGCATCACACCCCAAAAACAAATAACGAAAATACTTTTGGCCGTTGAAATCTAAAAACGTATCTTGTTTTTGGTAATTTAGAAAAACAAATTTCCGTTTAATATTACAATCTCTAAAGATAATTTAGGAAAAAACGATAAGGAAAACTATTTTATGTTTTCAGTGGCCTATTTTCAAATGAACAAACAATATTTTTTCTAAAAACAATAAAATGTTTTAATAATACATGTTGTTTTTAAATCAAACTAAAATAACATACTTAGATAACTATAGATATCAACACGCATTAACAAGAGTTCAAGAAAATAAGTCAAGAATACTTACAAAAAAACACACTTAATAAATCACGTGAAAAAAAAAATTATCACCTCACTCGTCATAGATTAGACGTCCATAGAAGAAATATAAAGTAAATAATATTCTTGAATGGTTTTATTTCCACTATTAATTATTAACAAACACTTGAATCAGAAGTCCAACAACTGTTGGCGCAACTACGGGAGAGCGACACGCGACGCACGTCCGTCTGTTACGGCAGACGCCGACTGACTGCCTGTGAAAATTCGAATACCCCGACACTGACGTCTTTGCGGCGATAAACGAATGACGCTAGGAAAATCGAGTGAACGAGTAAAAAAGTTCCAAAATGCATACAATTGCTTTTACATTTTCAATTTTGTGATTTGACTTTTTTGTGTGTGGTTTTTAGAATTTTCCAACAGCGAGCTGGGCGCAGGATGAGTGGGAGCGCACATTCTACTAATCGCGAGCGATTCGAAGTTTGAAAATGGAAGTTTTCTTCGTTCCGTTTTCTTCGTTTGAAATTTTGATCGCACGGCATTTGAAAAAGGAATGGAACGAATTTTCGAACAAACGATGTGGATATGTTTCAGGACTAATAGAGCGGAAAATTCCATGCAAAGTTACTGCTAATTTTCATATAAAATGATTTTATGTCGAATTGAAGTTGCAAATGAAAAAATAATACACATTACCGAAAAAATTGTTTCCATCATCGAATGACAGTAATTTATCACTTATTTTTGGGCAAATGGTCAAAGAGTCCAATATTAGTCCATATCTAATGCCAAGATTGGAAGATACATTTGAGACCACCCGCATGAGTGGCATGTTCCTTGGCTGTGAGTCTAGAGGTCGCGGGTTCATAACCTGATGAGGTGCAAATATTATCAATAGAAATACGTTATTTTTTCGTCTTAGAAAAATATTTTAATTTTATAGATATGCATTTCATTTCATAGTGAATACTTTAGTATTAGGGCTCTCTTCGTGTCATTTTTCATTAGAAAACAGCGCTATAAAAATATTTATTTAAGCTTACATTTTTTTCAATTGAGAGGTTGTTTAAAATAGATTTTTTTATTTTTTTTCACCTTCGAATTTAAAAATAGTTAGTATCACGCAATTATCTACAAGGATGTACAAAAAATGTGCGGTTTATGAATTGACGACATCAATAAAATGATAATTTCACACTCAAACTTTTCGTGCTGATTAGTGCATTTTGATATTTTTGAGTTCATTGAGCTCTTTTTTCCCAAAAAACCTAGATAACAAAAATTTTATTGTTAATTATATGAAAACAAATTACTTTGCATACACCACGTGTTTATTCAAAATTATCAACATGTTTCAAAACAAACGGTTTCTTGGTCAGGTTAAAATTAAAATTAAGAAAAAAAAAAATCGAGTGCTATCTACACGTGTTAGAAGTAAGACTTCACCCACACAATCTCAACTAATAGGAGCCTTGAAAAGTGAGTTTATAATCAAAGCGGCCAATGCGGCTAGCGCGACGCTTTGTAGGTTACTGTTCGTAGGTAAGGTTTCATTCTATCTCATTCTCTCGCATACCCAGTAGAATTAAAACCTCCAAAAAACTAACGTAGACAAGAACGGGGAGGCTACGAAGTACCGCACAAAGAGGAGACTCATTATTCTATCTCATTATCTGGCAGGCTAAATTATACAGGTGAACGTGTTTGGTTCTTTTAAGTGTCGCTATTTTTCGTTTCATCGAGTTTCAAATCACAACGGTGCTAATGAAGTTTTCACTTCAAAAATCAGAGTATGCAATTCACACGCGGTAGAAGTGAAACTTTCAGAAAACTAAACTTTGAGAGAATAAGACGAATGCAGAGTAGGATAATTGTTGGGTTTATTTATTAAAAATTGTTTCCAAGACTAAAAATTATTTAACATTCATTCTCTCGCAGGCTTAATTCTATAGATATAAGTATTTGTATATTTTTAATGTCCCACCTTTCCGTTTCATCGAGTTTTAAATCACAACATTGCTAAAGAAGTTTTTACATACAAAAATAATTCAATAATAAAATCTACCAATTTGAATGGAAATGGAAACAAATGTGCCACTGTTTTATGGTTCTAGACTATTTGGCACGCGATCTGTCTCTCTCACACTTGCCTTAAATATTGTACCTCTTTCCTATTTGAATTTTGTAATCTGATTATTCTAATGATGAAACACAGTTTTCTATGCATACACAGGCAGAAATTAGACCTATATTTTGATGACGACACACGCCCACAACACGTCTTGTGTTGTTCTTTATTTTATGACCGTTACCTACCTGTAAAATTTCTAAATTTAGAAAATAGAAAAGCTCGTTCCAAATTGAAAATGTAAGCCAATTTCTTATTTCAGTCTTTCTGTTTGATTTTAGCTGAAAACACCTTCCGAAATATTTTCTTAAACCATCTTTCAGTAAACAGTTATAATATCTAATGTGCTGAAGCCATTCCAAATATCATTCTGTATTTCAGTGAACCTTTGATTGATTTAACATTTAGATACAGATTAATCTTTGATGTGAGCAAACGTAGATTATCCGAACATCGGTTATCCATGCACGGATTATCCAAGCTATTTGCCATGTTTGTTTATTTTGGTAAATAGATAACATTGCGGTTTACTTAATCTTTGGGAAATGGCATGTTTGGCACTTACGTACTTAAGCAATGATAACATTTTATATTATATAAGTGAACAACCGGTCAAATAAAACTAGAATAATAACACACTGACATCAAGCCACTTTACAATCAAAGCATCTACCATCTACAACACAATACGCGAAATAACAATAAAGCACATACTATCTTCTAACACACACAGCTGAGTGTTGTGTTATTCTGTATCTGATATTTAAATTCATTTAGCCCTTAGCATTTCACAATTTATCATTTTGCTTAACTTCGATGTGTAGACTCTTTTGCTCATAACTTTAACGTGTATGTCGCCTTTTGCTAAATATTTCGATGCATTTTTTGTCTACGTACTCATTTCTCTGTGGTCATCCTATCAACTTTCTCTTTCGTGTTATTAAATATATTACAAAAGTTGAACGATACACGAATCGGTTACCATATCTGCGGACAAGGCAGTAATAACATCAATTACGTGGACGACATGGTGCTGCTGGCACCTTCGATTAAAGCAATGAGACGACTTGTGCAAATATGCGAAGAGTACGCAAACACTCACAACTCTAAAAAGTCAGTCATTGTCGCCTTCAAACACAACAAGGAGCCATTAAATATTCCTCCAATTTATCTAGAAGGAAATGAATTGCTTGTCGCCTCACAGGTTAAATATCTCGGACATATCCTAACCGAAGACTTGAAGGATATATAAGATATGGAACGACAAAGAAGAGCAATTAACATGCGGGCCGGAATGCTATCAAGGCCGTTCTATTACTACAGTGACGATGTCAGAAAATTACTCTTCAAGACGTTCTGCACTGCCCTGTACACATCGGAACTGTAGACGCAATATCCAGCAGCGCAAAGGGATAAACTGAGGGTGTGCTACAATAATGCATTCAGGCAACTTATGCAACTACCGAGGTTCTGCAGTGCTTCCACGATGTTCACCGAGGGGAGGGTGCATTCATTCCCAGCCTTACTTCGCCACCGCCTAGCCAGCTTCTGGGGCAGGATACTGAAATCAAACAACATCATTGTCGTGGCTGCATCCGAGTGGCTTAGTTCTCTCCTAAATGAGCGATGGATGCAGACAATGAGGCGACTTCCCTGATGGACGACCCCAAAAATTAAATTTTTTTATTTTTGCTTAATTTAATTTTAATTTTATGCTTAATTTTTATTGCATTATTTTATTTTATCTTTTAATTTACTCTCTTATGTTATAGTATGTATTATTAATTTACTCTCTTATGTATTGTATGTATTATTGTATTATTACTATAGCTATGAAATATGGCAGACTGGGATTGCACACTCCTCCCAGTCCTGCTGGAATAAAACCTTAAATAAAAAAAAATTAAATATATATATTTTTTTTAAATAGCATTTTTTCATTTTTGCAACTCATTCTGCAAATTTAAGCCCTTGTGCTCATATTGGAATCAAATTCCTGCAAGAATACCTCTCAAACCACATAAACTCTTTCTGTACGGAATCTCTTGGTTTGGAAAACCAATCAACAAAGAAGCTCAGATTACAACTGACAGCAGTCTAGAGACCAGACCCTGGAACCCTACACACTACAAAATATGAGATAAATTCTCTGAACTTTATTGCCTGCCAATATTTTTTTTTTCCAGATGTGTATAAAAACAGCTAGCATAATACAAAATTTCAGTGTGATGCTTTAAAAGAATATTTTTTAAATATAGTTCAAATGAAAATATGTTACATTTTTGTCATGGTTTGTTTTGTTTTGTTTCTTTGTGTCTCATTTTCTTTTCCCTGCATTTTTATCATCCATGTTTGTAAATCCTTGTTTTTTTTTTTTTTTTGGTTTTCTGTTGTTGTTTGTTCCACATAACCTTTCTTTTTTGTGTTTGTAATGTATTGTATGTGAAACTTGTACTTTTGATATCAAAATACCTATGAAAAATTGTGTCTATTGCTACCCACTTAGGTATTGAAGGCGGTCGCATCCTAAAATGTCATCCTTTGTTACTCATCGGGATTACCATAGCTAAAAATAAAATATAATAAACTAAGTATTATTTAATAAACTTCCAATTGGTACTTGATTTAAAAACAAATAAATTACGAAAAGATGACTTTTCTAAAACATTGAAAATTATAATGTTTCAAGAACCTATTCGATGAGTGAAAAACTCCTTACTTCAAAGAAAGGAAGAAAAGTGAATTTCTCGAAATTGGTAGGTATATTAATTTTAACAAGCAGTTAAAAAATTAGTTGCTGCTAGGCCCTGCGGGTGGCTTTTGGTTCGGTTTCGCTCAGTTAGTGTTGGTGACCATTTTATAAATCCAATAGGAACTGGTTCTAAAAATAGCCCGTTCCTCGGACCCACTGTCATCCAATGATAGCTAGTCACCGGGATAAAGTTACCGGGACAGGCAATGACTGCATATGTAATATACAGTCGCTTGATACCATTATTCACAACTGAGTATAACCGTCAATCTTTCCATAACCGGAGAGATATTACAAATTCACAAATTCGTAGCACTTACACCTGCCTGAGACACGTCCCCATACGACCTGCTAACGGAATTAGTGACATCTTTTGACAAATTCTTGAAGTCGAAACCGAATTGCAACGGTATCTTTGATTGAAACTTCACATACACAGATGTTTATGTGCCGCGGCGCGTAGGGCGCGGCGGCAGTCATGCACTCGAAGCTGGGTTCCGAAATTCAACAACGCAAACGTTACTCTATTAATACTGTTCGATACTAAGCAACAGTGAGAGTGGAAAAATCTACAAAACCAGGTCTATACATATATAAAGTCAATTTTCTCACCAATATTTTCTTTCACACGAATTATTTTTTACACAAGGACTTTTAAGTGCAAATTGGTTTGTTTTGGATTTCGATTCTGTTAGAAAAAGATTCCGTGTTGATTTTCCAGGCTTGTCACCAACAAAATCTAAGAAATACAAAACAAACCTTCAAAACATCAGTCTTTCAGATCATTTGTAAGATTTAATAATTCGAGGTAGTTTCACATATCAAAACTATTTTATTGATTGTACGAAGGCATAGATGCATTATTTCTGAATCTGAATTTAGGAATCACATAGATGCATTATTTCTGATAGAATTATTTAAAAATAATATTTAATGCCAGGAGTTGCTAAATAAGACCACACGTGATGTACCTGCGCGCTTCGCACGTTCTTTTGACCCATTCCAAGTGGATAGACTCAAAACAAACTGTAAACAAAATTTTTGCTTGAACAAATGTAAAAATTATAATATATTAACTACAAATGTAAAAATTATAGTTACATGATATCAAAGGTGAACAATTGAGTCAAGTGTGTTCAATTGCGAGCCGAACAAACATAAAAAGTTCATAAAATACCGTTTTTTGACAGGAGTAACTTTGCTGTTATTGATATAATAATATAATTATTTTGTTTATTTAGTTAGTGAATCCCGTCTTCTTACAATATAATGGTTTTTGTTTTATATTTTTTTTTTTTATCTATTGCTTTTTCAAAATTAAAATACATTTTTTAGCATGTAATTATTAACGCCACTAGGGTTCGCCTGTATCGGGGTTAATAATTTCACAATTAAACAAAAGTAAAACACATAAATAAAGGTTATAAGTTAAATGTTGTTAGTTAAAATTGCATTTTTCCAACGAACATTTAATTTTGTTTTTTGTTGTATCGTTAAATTAAGCCTTCCGCATTCCAAATTTCTACGGATTCATAACATATTTCTATTGAACACATACATATTTTATAGGGAAATATGTTATTTTTCAATATATTCAAGTCTAGTCGTTTGAGGAGCTGAAACTCTGATTATATGAAACAAGCAGTTAAAAACCCACTCCGCAGGTTTTTGCTGCTAGGCCCTGCGGGCGGCTTATGGTTCGGCTTCGCCCAATCAGTATTGGTGACCATAAATCCAACAGGAACTGGTGCCAAAAATAGCCCGTTCCTCGGATCCACTGTCATCCAGCGATAGCTTGTCACTGGGACTGGCAATGACGTCATATGTAATATATAGTCGCTTGATACTAGTATTCACAACCGTCAATCTTTCCACATTTGGAGAGATACTTCAAATTCACAAATTCGTAGCACTTATACCTGCCTGGAGCACGTCCCCATGCGACCTACTAATGGAAATGGCGACATGTTTTGATGAATTCTTGTATTCGAAACCGAATTACAACCGTAGTTTTGTTTTAAATTTCACGCAAGCAGGTGTTATTTGTGGCGGGGCACGTACGGCGTGGCTTCAGACATACAAAACCACTTGAAGCCGGGTTCTGAAATTTAACCACGCAGACGCAAACGTTTTAATAATATTCGATTACTTCTATAGAAAAAAAAATGCAAAACATTTATTTCTGTTATTCAACATATTATAGGTATTCAAAAAATCACAGTATATAATCGAAGTCGAAAAACTGTACACCTATGATAATTTAAGAATAAAGAATAATAATTAAAAAAAATTATCATTAAATGCTTTTCAGGCATTTGTAGAGAGATTTTTTTCTCTATTATAAACATCGTATTTTATTAAATATTTTCACTTTTTACGCTTAATCTATCGTTTTTTTACATTAGCGCGCTCCCTCCAACATAAGTATTTTCGTATTTTTCTTTCAAACCATCTTTTCTTGATTTAAATACTTCCTAAGGAGTCTTAAGGAGGTCAGCCAGAACATTCAGCCAGCCAGAAAGTACATTCATTTTGTCTAAAGCCTCAACCTTCATATTCTTGATGGCCACGGAAGGCATTGTTGATCATGACCTATCGTATTTTTTTTCATCATTCAGAGGAAACACAATTTCATTCAATGTTTATTATTACATTATCTTTATTACTACCAAAATATTTTTCGATAAGCATCATTGTAATCGTTCAGATATTTTCGATTGGCGGCCTCCGAATACAAACCCGGAGGTCATGAGTTCAAATCTGGGCGTGAGCAAGTAAATTTAATATATATATATATATATATTTTTTTTTTTTTTAAACTTTTATGAGTAAAAACTCAAATTGTAATACTTAATTGAATGAAGACACTACGAGCGAAACTCAAACCCGAACTAAATGCAATCTAGATCTTGCAATCTTACATAAAGATGGCAGCCAATAAAAATATGTGTTACAAAACTGAAGATAATATGGGTGGTTCTTAGTCGAGGTTAAAAGTGACCGAGTTGGATATCGACACCTAAGCTCAGTGGTCAAGAGCACTCGCCCGGAAAGTTTTCGAGTCCCAGAGGTGCAAATATCTTTTTCTGATTTTTCTGTTTGCAGATTTTCGAATGAGTTTTGCTCGTAGTGTCTTCATTTAATTAAATTTAATATAATTATTATTTTTTAAATTTAAATAATAGTCGGTATTTAAATTTGTCGCATGGTCTAAAAATTGCTCTGGTGAATGATCGTCATTCAGAGCTAAAAACTGAAAAGTTGCTTGAAATGACTTTAGTTATGTTTGGTGGTGAGGTCTGAATAGCCAGATAGTTCCAGACATTTCTCTTCTTCATTTTTTTCCTTTCCGCCCTACCACCATCCTCATAAAATAGCTCGAAAGGTTGGTTGGGAGGACATGTGACTCTTGTGCGGCGATGAAACAATAAAAGTGTTCTCTAATTATTTTCAATTTGTTTCGCTTATCTAACAATAATCTATACTTGTAAATAATGATGATAAGTAAGAAATATCATTTTTACATTCACTAAAGCGTCGACGGTACGACCCGATCATGTCTGATTACGTCTAAAAGGGATCTAATCTATTTCGACGGAAGCAATTTTCTGAACAGGCCCTCCATTGATATGCTTGGTGTATCTCTAAGGTTTGGGGGCTCCATCGAAGCCAGAATTAAAATGGTCTCTCAAAAATTGGGCGCACTGTACAGGGCCCGCAGTTACTTTAATACTACACAACTGATGATCCTGTACAAATCGCAAGTGCGTCACACAGTTGAATTTGGCAGCCGCCTCTTGTCTGGATCTCCAAAATACCTGAAAAAAATCTCTCGACTCTGTGCTCAAACAGTCGGCCCGTTTGATAGATTCAACAAGATTAGCGAACGGATTCCAATCTTTAGAGCACAGGCGTCAAGTGCGAATGCTGTACTTGTTCTACCGTTATTTCAATTTAAGATGCTCCGAGGAACTAGCGTCATTGATCCCCTCGGAACCGGTGCACAATCGGAAAACACGCCATACAAGCGCCCAATATATGTAAGTGGTTGACATTTGTCACATGAGAACGGGTCGTTTCTACAACTGGTTCTTGAGTTCAACAGCTCGGCTGCGAAACGATTAGCCGTTCTCTGTGTTTCCTCCCTCCTACAACATCGGTCTCTTTAAGGCCCAAATTCACTCCTTGCTCTCCTCAAAAAGAGAAATTATTTTGCAATGCACCACGAATCAAATACAAATTATGTACGATCCAAAATTTGTAGTGTCAAAGTCGAACTAGGTAGATTAACTTTAACGCTGTAGGCAGTGTCATAATCCGGATATTCATTCAAAATATTATTGATTGATAAAAACATCACATAAACAAGCAGGTTCCAACTTGTTATTAAATAAAAACACCTCTTATGCCTTGCAGGTGTAAAATAATTATATTTCTGCAGAAAAATGTGAATAAATCCTTGAACTCTTTAAATACATAGGCAGGTTCAGAATTTATTGTTTGATTCCTTTCATTGCTGGATTCAATCATACATAAACAATTGATGCAAATAGTTATTGGAAGGTAAGGTAAGGTAGACGTAAACGGTGTTCGTCTTTTTCCTTCTCACGCGTCTTGTTGAAAACGATAAGGACGGAAGACAATAGAACGACGTCACATACCATTTCTCACTGGAACTAGTAAACGCTCCTACCTCGGTGGTAAAATTTACATATCTTTACTGAAAACATTAATTTATTTATTCATTTTCGGGAAATCTACAGTCAACATTTTTCTCAGTTTGTACATGAATAATATAGCCAGAATAAAGCCAATTATGGATTTCCTCTTTGTGACTCTACCTCTAATAAGACAGCATATCGAATAGGAAATAATTGAATTTACAAGAAATAAAAAAATTATCAATGTTGATTTTTTTTAATATAAATACCGCACAAGAGTCCCAACTGCTCCCATATGGAGCCAGTGAGACTATGGCATCCCCAATTGGGGTATGTTGTGAGGCTGAAGGTAGTGGGGAGGGGAAAGATGGTTAACGTCTTATAAATCGATGAACGCCGGCTGCATGCACAAAAAAGCATGACTCATTGTCACGTTCCGCCTGAGACGAGCGTGCAAGCGAGACCGCGGAACAAGCGTTCAGCCTAAGCGTTCGGCTTGTGACACATCTATCTCTCCTCCACTCCATCGTTATTATATGACGTTATCACGTAAAATTATCGTCCGTAAACCGACTTTACAGACAACCAATTTTTGTTTGTATTGTATTTGGGTTTTGCTTCCGTTTTATTCAAAGCCAGTGACTTAGTAAAAATTAATACCAGTTTGGCGTTACGATACCATGCAAAACTTTTTCCGCAGCATAAATATTTACACGTTACTAAAGTCGAGCGTACATAAAACAGCAATTCTCAACAAGTGCCACGTTCTGTAATGTAATAAACCTGCGATCCTCAAACATAATAAACACAATAAATTTAGGTATTTTACCAAGGAGGCCGCTGGCGTTATATATGATTAATGGTATTTGTAATGTATTGAAAAAAACAATAATATTTTTTACTGCTACGCCCGCATTTTCGTGTTGATAAAATAAAGATTTTTTCACTTTGATTTCTATCGCTATTACTCGTAGTTTTTGGATAATTAAGCGTGTGTGCTCTCTCCTACTTTTTAACTAATGTTGAGACATCGTTCAATTCAATTCAATTCATTTTATTCTTTTAAAAGCATTACAAAATTTTACATTTAATTCATTTTTAAAATAAATTTGTAACATTGGTAGATACAAACTATACAAGCATTAATAGAGCTTGCCTTTTAAAGGCAGCTTCACTTACGCTAAATATGTCGATATCCGAATTGATTCTATTTAACAGTGAAATTGCTCTCCCGACCGGCATGACCATTGGCAAGTTAGTCCTGCAGGCCGGAAGATAGAACAGTCTATGCTGTCGGTGGCGAAGATACCCATCGGGAACATAGAAATGAATGCTCTCCATGATAGCTGAGTTTTTAAACCATCCGCGGATCAATCTGAAGAAATGCGTAGCAATGTGTACATCCCTTCTGACCCGTAGATGGTTCATTCCGAGCATACCCAAAAGAAAGTCGGTAGGATAGAGCCACGGATAATAGCCATACTTCCTCATGTATAGAAATCTTAGAAATTTCTTCTGAACCCTCTCCAACATGAGGGAATATTTTACTTGGTGTGGACTCCAGATCACCGTCCCACATTCAAGTCTACTCCTTACTAAGGAATTGAATAAAATTTTGAGAACCCTGGTGTCTCTAAAATTTCTTGCATTACGCAGAACAAAGCCCAGCATTCTCAATGCAGTGCTACAAGTCATCTGAATATGAGTGTAGGGTATCGTAAAGCTTCTGCCTTGTAGAGACAGATGGCGGTGACATCAGCTATCGGTAGAATCCGCTAGATGGCAAGCCGTAGTGCTTGAGTTGTCCGACAGGAGGTCAGGACAGCTCAGAGGCGGTGTTTTTAATGTTCACGTGCCAGTACCATTTTAGCCAGCTCTTAGTTAGGTTGACTAACGTAGTCCCAATTGTATACGCGAAGTATAAATAAAACCAGATAAAGAACCAGACTCTTTTATTGCACGAAGTAATCTCCATCCAAGGGAGTTGGAGAATCTGAGTGTGTCTGCAAATTAACAGAACATTACAATGAGTATGAAATGTCAGCCTACTATCAAACACGATTCCAAGATCTTTCATGGTGGAGACACGTTTTAAACTTCGGGCGTCCATCGTATACCGGTAATACCAGGTATGACACGCCCTAGTGAATGACAAAACTAAACATTTAGATATATTGAACTCTATCCGATTTTTTTTACTCCAGTCAATAATTCTATAATATATATAAATATTATAGAATTATTGACTGGATAATCATAAATTATTATTGATATATAATCGTTATACTGTCCATCATCAGGGCAGATGTGTAGATCGTGGTGAAGTATGTTTTATGGCTCCGTGACAATTGATTCCCTGACAGATGCCACCCGGCATACTTATATGCAATATGCAGTAGCTTAGCAAAAATGATATATCTATACTAAAATTATAAATGCAAAACTGCGTGTGTTTGTTTGTTACGCTTTCACGCATAAACCAATAAACCGATTTTAAAAATTCTTTCATCAATAGAAAGAAATATTATATGCGAGTAATACAGGCTATAAGGTCGGGGAGTGGAGGGGGAAGGGGGGTGGGATAATTGATAAAAGCAAGCGTTACGGTAATTTCCTCCTAATACCATGCGAGCGAAGCCGCGGGTAAAAGCTAGTATAAAATATAACGACGTGTCCAAAGGGGCAGAAAGGATGTACAGCCGATTAACAAAATATAATTTAATATATAAAACATGTTTTTATTCAAATACATCAAGAAAAACTACTTTTTATACCAGTCGATAATGTAAATAAATTCGTTTGATGTCTGTAAAAACTTGTTATTAAAGGTACTCTTGACGATATTTAAACTCGATCCGTAAATCAAACCTGCGTAAAATAAACTGCCGTCATCAACATTTTGAAATATTGTAATTACAAAAGTTATGTTTTGCATAATGTGCTAAATCGCGCTAAGCTCGACATTTCTTCTAACCCGGGCAAAAGCAACTCATGTACCAAGCCTCAGAAAATGATAAAAGCAAGCGCAAAAATGCTAATCTTTATTTTTTTTTCTAATACCAAAGTACTAATCTAGAACAACATTTATCATTTACATTAAAAAAGTTGAATTATTTAAGGCTTCATCCCTCTAACAGGCGGATACGGAATAAGGGCTGTCGTGAACGCCGCAGAGTAATAAACTGTCCAATTTAAACCTTGATTAGGGTTGGTTTCCTTTTTCCTTGACGGGAACTGGAACCATTCAGTATCGGGATATCTCCTTTTATTATCACGCCATGTTTCCGATTCGGTAGGAGAAGAGAGATCAAGATGTATTACGCTAAGTGAAATATTTATTACTATTACGTAATGGAGGTCTTAGTTTTTTGTTCTTCTTTTGACAAAAACTTTATCAAAGCCTAAAATTTCAATTAAAAACATCAATTACAAATGTTTGATGAATCAATTGCATTTAATACTTTTAATAAATGATCAATCCTTGTTTGTATCTCTGAATATCTCACTGTGCCTTTACCTAAGTGCTTTGTTTTTAATAGGTTCACTAAGAAATATTATCTATTATAATATTTAATAATATTTGGCTAATTTATGTAGCGCTGTTTTTGTGAAAAATCGCGTTCTTAATACTATATTCGTATTATTCCTCTATTTGTAATTAAGCAAAATATTACACCTTCTTCTTCGTGTGCCCCCGGTTCAGGTTCAGGTTCCCCCGACACTGGCAATCACAAAAGAAAATTTATCTCTATTTTGTGCTGCACTGAATAGTTCCTCCACACTTCTAATACCGGTTCACTCTCGTACATTTTGCAACCAGGACATTTGTCTCCTACCAGGCCCTCGGGACCCTCTATCTTGGTATTTTAATATTAATTGGACCAAGTAATTTTCTCCCCTCGAAGTATGTAAAATTTTCTTGACTTTTACTAAAATGTGAGCGGTTATCTATCTGCCCTAGCCCGCCTGAGAATTTCTGTGTTGGTGAACATGTCGGTTCATGGGACTTTGAGCATTTTCCGGTGAAGTCAAATTTCAAAAGCCTCTAATTACACCTTATTATTTGATAAATACATTTATCTTCGAAACTGAGAAAAATGGTGTGCTCACCTTTAATTTTAATTGTCATTGTAACCATAGTCAAATTGTAAAGTAATGTAATAATTATATTATGTGATGTTTTCTGTTGGCGAGCCAACAGACAAAATAAACAAATAATGGAATGTTGTACATCGTACATGTACCCATAATTATGAGAAATTTACCCACTTCTTTAATTAAGATAATTTTTCCATAAATACTTAGAAATGTTATTTTATCTATTAATTATTAAGACATATTGATTTGATAGATCTTACATATAAGCTATATTGCGACGGCTTTGTTGGTTTATCTGTTAACTTGTAATAAATTGCGCTGTCTGACAGCAGAATTACTTCAGTCCTGATTGTTTTAGATAGGGTCATTAACCACTTAACTGACAACCCTGCCATTGTCTGCACTATTCACGATCCATGGTCCACGAATTCCATAAACCGACTAGAAACGCAAGATAAAATGTAACATAAATGTATTTTTCTGCAACACGTATACAACCATCAGACACACGCACTTACCTAATGGATTTTCTGGACCATAAGTTTGGAGGCACTATGTACTTACTATTGAAACATTTACTGACTCTAATAGAATTAAGCTTTAGCTTTACCAAAACTTTGCTAGATCCCACAAATTATTCTGGCGTAGGTAATATACTTTTAGCGTTTTTTTTACTTCCAATCGCAGTATTTAAGTTCTATTTTATTTTAACCCTCCGTCGGGCAACTCGGTGAACGAAAATCAGGCGCACCCGGTCTGAGAGGCCACTCCTCCCCCCACCTCCCTCCCTCACCTCCTATATTAATTATAATACAAAATACTTGTCGAGTGGTCCTTACTTGGATCTATAGAAAGGAATTTTACGAAATTTAATACAAAAAAACCACTTTATTAAACATTACTAACCATAAACTAAAATGATCAACCTAAACAATTTTTCACAAACAGTTCAACCAAAGCTGGGTCTTCAAAAGCATCATCGTCGAGGAAAAGCTTCAACATATCATCAACATCATTCGGTTGATAGAGAGCATATTTTAAAGCTATTTAAAAAAAAATTCTGAAAAATCTGCGTATAAAATGCCTGAAAAGACCAAAACTGAAACGAGTGGAGGCGGCCTGTGAAGCCAGGGAGGTTGTACGTGAGCTGTGTAAAGGCCAACGACTGACTGATGCCCGCCACCATGTGAGATCCCTAAAGTTAGGCTAGTAAAAGGAGGGAAGGGGCGGTGGGCCGCCTTTAAGAAGTGGGGAGGGAAACAATGTCTTTTGACGGCCTCTGAGGCCGGCTGCGCTCGACAGAGGATTAAGTAAATTTTTAATAATATTGTTTCGTGTTTATTTTTTCAGTTTCATATTACTACACGCTACAGACAAACTTTTTTGTTTAATTTTCTACCGCTCTTATAATCCATGTGATAGCTCAGCTGGGCGTAAAACCAAAAAAAAATTAATTATCAACATCAAATTTAGTGGCGTTTTACGCGCTTCTATCATTTGAATCCGGAGCAAGAATTTCAACTCCTACCATTTGTCTGAGGTCAGTGGAACTGTAGCATCCGTAGCTTAAGATGAAGTTATACGTGAAATCCTATTTAGATACTTTAGATTCATCTTTACGACGAATCGGTTGACATTATGAAAATCAAAAAATATGCTACGGATAAATTGAAGCTTTTACTAGCTTTTCTATGTATTGGAATTACAATAAAATTATTAATTACACAAGAAAAAATATAAGCGTAAACACTAAAAATGTTTTTGCATGACTTAACTATGAAGTAATATAAAAAAAAAACATTAAAAAAAAATGTCCCTTCATATCTTAGACTATTTTTGAGGTTTTGTATGTTCTAACTTTTTCATTCTTATAAAGTTATGCGCAAAATAAAAAAAAACACTTTTTCGCTTACTTGCCTCGTGCAAATAAGACGCCAGATTTGAAATTTTGAAGGCATGATAATCGAAATATTTCTAGCGTTTATATTCCTCTTAAGTGTATTGTCAGGCTGAAGGGAGTAGAGTGAGGGAGTGAGGAAAATAGAATGAGGTAGAGGAAGATTGCGAAGCATCTGGAAATTCGGAATAGGGGATAAATTAACAATATTGGATCGATAGGCTTAACTGACTGATTTTCCGAGCACAGTTGCACTGGTTAGGCGTGTCGACAGCCAAGCCAAAATAATTAAGAAATTCCCGTACGATGGCAACATAGGCGTGTACAGTCTATGAATCGTCATTCCTCAAATAAACGTCAAACTGCTACGTACGTATGAATAAATTAACAATACCGAATTGAAATGGACTAACTTTAATATACATATGCAGTTCGCATATATCCTTTAACACAAAAGATGGGAACTTATCCATACTTGTGATATTCTGACCAACGTTCTGAATTCTGCTATTTCAAAGTCGAACGGATTCAATTGAACATTCAATTCAACTCAATTCAGTTGTTTCAAAAACTAATTCAATTGTTAAAAAATGCAAAGTCATTCATTTGAGTGCTTTTTTAATCACATATCTGTGAAATAATATTACGTAAATATGAAGAGTGGATGTGTCAACTACACTAGTAGTAACAGAGCTTGCTCTTTAAAGGTGGCTTCAATTGGAAAATGTCAATATCCGAATTGAGTTCTGTTCCACTGCAAGATTGCCCTCTCTGCCGGCATGACCATTGAAAAGTAAGTCCTGTAGGCTGGGATATAGAGTATTATTTGCTGTCGGTGACGGAGATGACCATCGGGAAAATAAAAATAATTGCTTTCCATGATAGCCGAGTTTTTAAGCCATCCACGAATCAGTCTGAAGAAATGTGTACATTCCTTCTGACTAGCAGATTCATTCCGAGCGTATCCAAAAAGGATAGTGGCCAGACTCCCTCACGTAGAGAAATATCAGTTTTTTTTTGGAACTTTCTCCAACACGTAAGAATACTTTACTTGGTGCGGACTCCAAATTACCGACCTACTTTCAAATCTACTCCTTACTTACGAACTGAATAAAATTGTGAGAATTCGGGTATCTCTAAAATTTCTTGCAGTACGTAGAACAGCGTTCTCAATGAAGCCACCAAGATTCTCAAGGTGGAGACACGTTTTAAACTTTGGGCGTCTATTGTATACCAGTAATACCAGTTATGAAACGTCGTATGCACGACAAAATTAAATTTATAGATACTTAATACTTAATCCAATTCCTTTTTCTCAAGTCGAAAATTCGATCAATGTCTGACTTGAGTTGAATGCAGTCTTCTAAAGTTAGTATTTTTAAGAATAATTTTAAGTCGTCAGTAAAGAGAAGAAAACTGGAGTTCCGAATTACTTCTGAAATATCATTAATAAATATGGAAAAGAGGAGTAGGCACAAATTGGAGCCTTAGGGTACTCCTGATCGTACAAACAATAGGTAGTATGGAAAAGCCCACGAGACCAAAAATGTTAACTGTCTGCAAGATGCTAGCAGAAAAATTGAGAGAATCCTAGTACAGCCAGTTTATTGAGTAGGATGACGCGCTTCGTGATTAACAGTATCAAAGATCTTCGAAAACTCAGTATACGAAAAATTTACCTGTTGACCTTGTTGACTTGTTCCTTTTTGATACGTTGTCGTTGTAATCAGTAAACACCAATAATTTAGTTTCTGTAGATTGACTTTTTATAAATGCAAGCTGTTCCGAAATTAAGAACGGCTCCACTTGTGGCGGTAACGTGTATCTACGAAGAATCAATTCGAACAATTTAACCGGTGTACGTAGTATTGCTACCGGTCTAAAATTTTCCACAGAAGTCTTTATACCGCTTTTATAAATCGGAAAAATATCTGGTATCTTGGAATAAGACGGCCTCCGTGGTCTCAAGGCAAGACTCTCGACTCACAATCCGAAGGTCGCGGGTTCGAACCCGGCGTGCGCAAATAAATTTTATTTGATTAATTTGTGTTATTTCACAATTTATTCATTTAAAATAATATATAGTATATTTGCGGCACGTTCCAGAGTGGAAGATACTATCAGTATCGCCCTGGTGTAAGACCACCATTCAGAATTGGAACGTTGCTTGAAATGGCTTTAGCCGTGTTTAGTGATCAGATCTGAATAGCCAGGTACTTCCCAACCTTCCTCTTCCCTATTTCCTTCCCCTCCCCACTACCTTCAGCCTCACAACATACCCCGATTGGGGATGCCATAGTCTCACTGGCTCCAGACGGGAGCAGTTGGGACTCTTGTGCGGTATTAACTGTAAGAAAAAAAAAAAAAAACAGGAAATACACCAGTTTCTAAGGAGGGAACGCCAATAAGTTTCTTATTTTATTTTTTAAATTTTCCGCAAACTGGAAGAAAATCTGGACCAAGTGAACGTGAATTTTTCATTTTTCTAATGAAAGATCTTTATCTGATTAAAAAAATTGACATTTTGATTTCAAACATCTTTCAATTGCACGAGCTTACTTCGGAGTTGTTTCAAAGTTAATCATCAAGTTTTCAGAAAGTTCTATTCAAGTTCTGTTATTATATTTTTTTGGGTCAGTTGTTTCACAGAACTGTAATGAAAACAGAACTTTAATAGAAACTTAAATAACTCTAAAGTTAATTTGACTTAGAATTATCCCTTACTCTACCTCTCATTAATAAGCCAGTAATTTGCATAACGAACAACTTTATGAAAAGAGTTGTGTACTCGACAGTTAGCCGAAGCTCACTAACAGCCAAGACGCGTTGGCTGTAGGAATATTTTATGTCAGTTACTTACCGTGCTTGTTACTCTTACCGTTACTCCTAAAAAAAGTAGGAAACTGTTTTTAATGTATAGTGGTTGCAAGATATCAACAAAAAAAGTTAGAAAAATATATATTTTTAACTTAATTATAATGAGCACAGAATGTTTATAATTTCACAAAGTAAGAAGCCACCAACATTTTAAGTTTAATTTATAATATTATCATCTTTTTTAATGATTAAACACTTTAAGTTTAGAAAGAAACTTCTCAAATATTTGATTAAACCCTAAACTTTCACAGCTGTAGTAGCAACCCTCAAAACCAGGGGGCCCCATAGATAAATATTTTGTGTAATTTTGTACATTTTTAAGCAACCATTCGGTACGTTTAAATAATTTGTTAATGAAACCTGTCTTAAAATAAAGGGCTTTGTCACCTTATCAGTTTGATATAAATGCCAGAATAATAATAGAATATAACGCTAGAACTTTATTTTAAAGCGTTTGATTGGGCCATTAGAATGTCTACTTTATTATTAGAGCAGTGAAGAGTGTTGTGATTTCAAGCAAGATATAAATACACCATAAACAATAATTGCACGTCACAGTTAAATACAAGCATAAGCAAATAGTACAGAAAATTTAAAAAAAATAGGTGTGGCATTTGATCGTAAAATGACAACAGAACAATAAAATGAATTCAACCTCCAAAAGGAAAAAGTAGGAGATACAAACAAAATTTAATATATGTAAAAGTAGTCTACCTACTTTCCATGCAGTTAAATAGATCCTCCATATTTGAATATTTATTACTAACGTTACCAGTGACGGTCGGTGGCTTTTTGTATAAAGGATGCTGGAGTGTATACCTAATATCAAATATAAAAGTCTATGTACTAGCCCACGAACAAGATGCAATTATCAACAAAAATAGTCCGTCAAATTAGATCTATACAATCTTTATGCTTCACATTAAATATTACAGTTCCCTAATTAAATTCATCAAATTAGTATTCCGAAATACATTAAATATATCAATCGCAATCGGCTAATCAAGACAACAAATAACTGTCGAAAGGTGGTCAGGCAAACAAATCTCTAATGGTTCTAAGTCCGCTCGTTTTGGATGAGCTATTTTGTGCACTTTGCCTATAAACATTAAAGTCGTATTCTGTGCGTTGGATGCATGCGCGAATATCAAAAATATCACACTTGTTTCTGCTCCCTGGACGCGGAATGAACGGAGCATCCACTGTTTTGCTAGTGTTGGTGAGCATTGACAATGTGTACATAATATTACGTATGTATTTCGACCTGCTCCGTGTGTCGTGTTAGTGTTGGTTACTGAGGTTGGGACGGTGGCGCGGTGGCGATGTCGTTATTGCAGTATCTAGTGCGGTAAACCGCATTTCGTCTCGTCTCGCATAAAAAAATAAATCCAAGTCTTTTTAATTCGGAATACATAAAATAAATATATTTATTTATATGCATTAAATGAATAAATATATAATAATATATTTTACTTATTTTAATCCTAGAAAAGAAGGGAAGCGCAGCATCCACAGTCTGTATGAACGGACCGCGCCTGAACGTCACGCAATCCAGGTAAAGGCGAGAGTTTGAAATGCTCAGTACTGGAATTGTTACATTTAAACAGGATTTTGGAACGAGAGAACGAGGCGGTAAACCAATTATTGGATAACCAACACCTCTGTCATAGGTCACCCTAAATGATTCGCTACATTTACCGTGCGGCAGACCAGATCGGGAGGGACTGGTTGATAGAGACCATTTGGCCTCTTCTGCAGTATTCTTTGCTTTGACTTGCACGGCAGTGGGATGAATTGATTCATATGAACGTCAC
Source organism: Glyphotaelius pellucidus (assembly GCA_936435175.1). NCBI lineage: Eukaryota > Metazoa > Arthropoda > Insecta > Trichoptera > Limnephilidae > Glyphotaelius > Glyphotaelius pellucidus. The sequence goes on along the minus strand of OW386558.1, from coordinate 17,272,948 downwards.
ACCTCAACCCACTAACCCACAGATTCCTACCCACACCTCATACCTTTTCCTTCCCGGAACATTCTCACCTTCCTTTTCCATCCCCAAATTTGACGTAGGGTCTGAGACGTCCTGTGTGGAGCTAATTAAAAAAAAGTGTATGGTGTTATTATTTCATATTGGCGGTAAAGGAAAGATTTTCTGTAATGGTGTGGTATATAAGCCTTAATATAATTTGCAGAAAAAAATATTAATTCAATAATGCACGTAACTTTTGGAATTTCGACATTATATTTGTGTAAAAGCATGGTCGAATCCAGTACTTTGCAGGAAATAGAGTAAGTGTGCCTGTTAGTACCTTCCGGCTGCCCTGGGGTTCGCCGGGGCAGGCCTAACAACCCGCAAATAATTCCTCAATGGTTGCAATTGGAATGTCATGATACTGTATCCTGTACCTAGGCTGGACGCAAGGGAAGATTGTACAACCCTGCATTGTATTAGATAAATAAATAATAACAATTTTTATTTTTAAAATAATTTACTAATTTGACTTGCCCGTCATCGCGATTTTCTTGAATTGAAGTCAAATTACATTGCTTTCCCCCCTATTTTACGTTAGGTCTACGTAGAACGCCTTGAGGGGAAAAAATCTTTCAGACGAAGTGGGTATTTTTAGGGAAAGGTAGGAAAGGAGGAGCTGGGAAGGAATAAGGTATAAGAGGTGGGTAGGAATCTGGTGGTCAATGTGTTCAGGAGTGACGAAAGAATGAATCCATCCCTCCCATTGCAAGGCAATGGGTCGAGAGGGTCCGGCTGGAAACATCAAAAGTTCTCTTTCAACCAGTCTTTCCCGATCCAACTCGCCACGCAATAGATAGGCAGACACGCATACACCGCCAAAACCTAGACAAACCTTACCTCATGAACCCGGGCACCCCTGCTAAGTCAACAAACGTAACTTGGCACCTATGGCAGAAGTGTTGCATTCAATAAATGGTTCAACAATTGTATTGAAAACAAATTGACAAAAAAGTGAGGTGACGATAAAGTTTTTTTTTTTTTAATATGAGTACTGCACAAGAGTCCCAACTGCTCCCGTCTGAAGCCAGTGAGATTATGGCATCCCCAATTGGGGTATGTTGTGAGGCTGAAGGTAATGGAAGGAGATTTTTTTATTTTTTATTTTTTTTATATGAAATACCGCACAAGAGTCCCAACTGCTCCCGTCTGGAGCCAGTGAGACTATGGCATCCCCCCCAATCGGGGTATGATGTTGTGAGGCTGAAGGTACTGGGGAGGGGAAGGAGGTAGGGAAGAGGAAGGTGGGGAAGTACCTGGCTATTCAGATCTGGTCACTAAACACGGCTAAAGCCATTTCAAGCAACGTTTCAATTCTGAATGGTGGTCTTACAACAGGGCGATACTGAGAGTATCTTTCCCTCTGGAACGTGCCGTATATATACTATATATTATTTTAAATGATTTAATTGTGAAATAACACAAAGTAATCAAATTAAATTCAGTTTTGAGTTTAGGGGTTTGTTAAATTTGTCTTACAAGACTTCGAAAGTCTATAATATCGGCCCATGTCTTTTATTTTGTTTGTTATATGCATTTATATGTTATTTGGTTTCTTTTTATCGTGTTTTTGTTGGATTTTTATTATTCTCGGGTTTGTCTGTAGATTGCACCACCTTTTACGTTCATTTTATTCTGCATGAACAACTGTTTTAAGTCGTTCAATTTTGTGCCTCAATCTTTTCTCATATAAGCTGGGGCCTGTGCTCAATAATATTTAGCGCTTTCTATTTAACGTTTTCTATTTAACGTTTTCTATTGAACGTTTTCTATTTAACGTTTTCTATTTAACGTTTTCTATTTAACGTTTTCTATTGAACGTTTTTGTTTGAGAGTGGTTAATATTGGTCTTCAATTAATACAAATTACATTTTGTGGTTTTACTCGAAGAGTTCTACTATAAAAATGTTTATAATAACAATTCCAACATAAAATTAACATAGACCAGTGAAAATATTAATAAAAATTTATGCAAATTGTTATTTATGGAAGATATTTGAACATGTCCCGTCTCCTGTCGGGCCATCAGGGGGGACTCCATCCAGTTAGCCATGGAAATTATGAAATATGAATTCTGGGTGCTCTAAGTGCATTCGCCCGTCCAGGAACGTTTCCGTTACGCTGCACTATCTCGGTAGGCGGAATAGTTTAATTCAAATCATCATTATTCTAGAAGATTCACAATAACATTGCTTACGTGTTTTGAAGAACTCAAGTGCTCTATCAAATATTTACAACCTTGTTAAATACTTTTGAATCAATTCAACAAAGATAAGTATTAAACATAATTACACATCTGCCCTGATGATGGACACTGCAACGCTGTCTGAAACGATGGCTAAAGAAGGATGTAGCGCAACACGGCATAACACCCCAAAAACAAATAACAAACAAACGTTATTTTTTTACATCTTTGATACATTTTGATTCCTGAAAGCGTCCAATGATTTGATTTGTGTTTGCTTATCGTAGACACAATCGAAACTACTTATACAAACCACAGTAACCAGATACGAATAGCCAGGTACTTCCCCACTTTATTCTTCCCATCTCCTTCACCTCCCCACTACCTTTAGTCTCACAACATACCCCGATGGGGGGTGTCATAGTCTCACTGGCTCCAGACGAGAGCAGCTGGGACTTTTGTGAGGTATTCACGTAAAAAAATCTTTACCTGAACCCTTTAATGAATTCCTCAAACCTACATCATTTTAAATTGCAGGAAAAATCAAAATTTATCTGAAAAGCCAACGTCGTATCTCAGTGTTAAGCTGTGGCTAAAAAAAACGTTTATGAAAATTATCACAATAGGCAAATTGCTAAACAAAACGTTGAATTCAGACACCAACAAAAAAAGAGATTTTATATATAAAAAAAACCGGCACTTATGTTCCTGCTAATAATGTCATTAATAAATTATCTATATGATACTTTTAATGCTAGGTGTTGATTTTTTTACATAACAGGTAAAAGACTACCAAAAAAATGTTTTTGTCATACACTAGTTACAGTTTTTGTTTAGAATAAAATTTTAAGCCTGCGTGTAGTGGTGCACAGTTCAAGGATCGGTAAAAAATATGATTTAACGATCAAGTGTTGCAAAAATATCACACATCTAATCAGATATTTCTGGCACGTGAAATATATTTTGAGCCCAGAATTTCTTTTTCTAAATTTTATTTATTGAGTTATGTTGTTTACATTACATTTTGTGTACATGGTTACATTTCATTACACTGTATTTGATTATAACATAATTATACGTTTTTACTTTAAGCATAACAATTTTTTTTAAATAATCTCTTTTTCTGTCTCATCATTTTTTTAATTTAAATTATATTTAATAATAATTTAAGGAATCGATGGTTTCGAAACTTGTGACAACTTTGATTGAATAAGTGGTGTGTATAAAGTGTTTTTTTTTTCATTTATCATTTATTTTCGATTTTGTCTTCTTGAATGAATGTATGAATGAAGTGAAATCTTGAAATTAGAAATTAACCTACTTTTCGATATCCGATCGATTTGAAACTCGGCAGATAAACTTGTTGCCAATGACAATGCGTTAATTCATTGGTATATTCATGGCAATCACACATGCACAAGCGGACATACACCCATTTCTATTAAGTTGGATGACATTACAGCAGTTAATATTCGAAATATATGTCCGTCCCGTCCAATTGGGATTTGATTCTGTTGTCAGTGTTGTTGACCCCAGTCCCTGGGAAGTAACTTCAGTCAAAAAAAAATTCTCTTTTATTTTTCTTTTTAAAAAGGAAATGAAAATAGATGTAGGTGGGTGTTAGAAACTTTCTTTGGTAGGAAGGAAAATAGGAATGGCGTAAAAAACTCACTGCATTTAATGTAGCAGGCTGGGTTGGTGTCCACATAAGAATTCACATAGAATTTTCCAAACTGTACAGATTGTATGTTCACCATAAATTATTTGAAATCTTTGCATACACATGTAATTACACTTCGAAAATATGAACTTCACAATAATACATTGCTTATCCGCCGAAGGTTATCTTTGCACTTTGAAAATATGAACTTGATAATACACTGCGGATTGTTCGAAGGTTAAAACTGCACTGTAGGTAGTGTAGGAAGGGAGGTGGGTAGGAATTTCAAGAAGGGACAATTATAATTCCAAACAGTAGGTACCACAGTAAAAAACTACAGTTTTGAAAACAAGCTTTGTCTTCCAAGAGTATATATATTTTTTTTTAATACCCTTTTTAAGTTTATTTTCAAATTTTGTTGTAAAAGTTGGTAAATTCAACATTACACCATTAGTATTTAATTTCATTCACCTTTTCAATTGTTATATTATGCGTCCTATTAACCCTGCGTTTTTTGGTCCATTTTCAAACCCTTTATTTTGTTCCCGTCCAGTTTCATCTTTTTCATTTAATGCCATTTTGCTTTATTTTGAAACCTGAATTAACGTTTCGTCTGTGAAATAATTTTGCAAATGTTTCATGGTTTCATTTGTATCATTTATGTAAATTATGAATAAAATTAGGCCTGATCCCATCCCTTGAAGTACTCCTTTTCAGGTTGTTTTTTATCGGTTGTGATACAGAGCTTTCAACTTTTGTTACCTATTTTCTTCCTTTAGAGCTACCTCATATATCTTCTAATTTTCTAAGAGCTTTTATGCTTTTCTTTCGTTTCAAAGGTTCTTTTGAAATCTAAAAATGCTACAATGGTGAAATTTTACGCTTTTAACAAAATTTCTTTCATGATCTATAAAAATTTACAATATCCATTATTTTTTTGAGTATAACATCAAATTTTTTGTGTCAGGAGACAAAAATTGTAAAATCATTTCTAAAAAAATGTGCTAAAACATTGGCAAAGATCCAATTGCTACCGACTATCAGGAGTGGGGCTGCGACATGCTTTATCGGGATATGATCTGAGGCTAAAGGGAATGGAAAAGAGAAAGAAACGGGGTAAAGGAAAGTTGGAAATTACCTAACCATTCACGTCTCGTCACCAAACTCAGCTAACGCCATTTCAAGTGGTGTTTGCTAGGGTGATAAGGATACCACCTTGGAACATGCCGCAAAATACTTTAACTTTATAAAATTTAGCACACAATACATAAATAAAATTTATTTATACACGCTGGGATTTGATCCGCAATCTCTGGGTTTGAAATCGAAGATTTGAACCGCTTAACCACGGAGTACATTGAACAATTCAAAGGTTCACAAAAATATGTCTTACTTGAGAAAAAAAGATGTGTTGGTTTTTTTTTTAATTTGAAGAAGGGTGGAGGAAGAAGAACGATTTCCACATTTCTTCAAATTTTCGTTAGTCGACAAGTAATGTTAACAATCCCTAATAAAATTTTCTCAAAATACCTAAATGAAAATTCTACAGAAACATGAATAATGAAACCAACCATCTGAAAATTATACCGAAAGTTACAACAAGAAATGGAACAAAACAAAACCTACAAAGATCCACAAAATCTTCACTGCAGGAAATTCTCATTCTCTTGGGGACTTGGGAGGATTCTAGTTTCGCCTCATCGGAATTTCCGATGAAGGAATTCCAGCAATACAACTGGTGGAATACTGTGGAACTCCTTGGACGTTGGTAGTAGGTACATTTTATACGTGTGCTGTGGAACTCGCGAAGCAAATATTATAAATTTATAGTGTGGACCTGTAGAGGTGGAAATATAGGGCGATATTATTTTATAATTCGAAAGGTTATTATTCCAGGAATCGATTGCGAACTACTTTGGTTAGATGGAAGAATATGGGTTTCACAAATGATTCGTTAGCATAAATATGTATATATTTAAACGCTGAAAATGGTAGCCGATAGTATTTCGTAAAAACCATTATTTTGTATATGATATATTATAAAACACGCCATGATTAAGGGTTAGTTAATTATTTTTTAATGTCCAATTTCCAATTTTTTTTAGTTCTCCACAGGAAACTATCTCGAAGAATCATCTTTGTGGATGCTGTGTGGAGAATCTTTTAGGAGACGAAATTCTGGAAAAGTAAAAGGTATGAGAGATGTGCAGGAATCTGGGGGTCAGCATGTCCAGGAGTGACGGACATTTGAATCCATTCCTGCCACTGCGGTAAGGGGGTGTTGCGAGGGAGCCTCGAGAGAAAATGTCTCCTTCAACCAGTCTCTCCCAATTCGGACGTCCGCTTTAGTGCTTTTGAATGAAGTTATTTAAAAAAAGAAATATGTTTTACTCTATAAATAACCTTAAAACTTTGTCGTTTACCTACTTATCTTTCCAAATTTTATGAATGCTAAAATAAGTAATCTGCATCAACGTCTCGTGTTACATTTGCGATCGTTATATTTAAAGTTTCCTGTGACTGGTTCATTTTCATGTTTTGATATAGATTATTTGTGTAATCATCAATGATATATTTTTAAAGTTCATCACCCTGTATAATAGCTCAGAACCATAAAGGTAAAAATGTAGGTGCTCGAGTTTCCCACTGCAAGGAATCTATTCCACTGAGAAATTCCATCAATTCATTCCCGTTCGATCTTTTCCTTGGGCTCTCGAATCAGACAAATCGATAGTAAAAGTTAACTGAATACTGCTAAGGGTTAGCACCCCGTAAATAGGAATTACTCAATGACAATATTGTGCCAATGTTAGTGTTAAGAAAGGTATTCAGAAACATTCAAATATTTCGTTGCTGATGAGTCATAATTTAGTAGGTAGTGATGTTGCCTGAGATTCAAAGAAAGGAAATCGAGATAAGTCAGCCCCGGATCTATAACTTTTTTAAATTAGGGCAGAAACTAGATAGTGGAGCCCCCTTTCGCCAGCGTTTCCAGGGGGAGTGAGGAGGGTTCAATTGCTTGTATTCATGATGTGGTATCAATTCTTAATAATAATAATACACGTCATCCTATTTTCATATCATAAAATTTAATGTAAATCTGAATGTAATGGAGTCTTTCAGTTCAATTTTCATCCACTTCCCGAAATCAAAATATGTAAAATTTTGCAAATGTGATAAGCGCATTTCTTTTGTCTTATTTAGACCATATTTCTTTACCTGCGCACGCCCTCACTGTGCCATCTCAACGCCCCCTAATTTTCTCTGACAGAGATGCAACTTAGTTTATCATCTCAAAAGTGCAATTTGCAATTTTACTTTCTCGCTGAGTTTCAATTCTTTCCCAAGCGTCCCAAGACACTGGAGCAAATTGGATCCTCTTTGAACATTGGAATAAGATGCACTTGAGGATCCCATTTAAATGCAATAATTATCCATGAATACAATTCGTTGAGAAGCCAATGATTCCAGAATGTTCGATGGTTGTAATATTTTCTTTAATTTTTTTTTAACCGACCGGTCGGTTCTTGAAAACACATTGATTGTATTATTTTGGAACTTAGTTTTGATGGAACACATTACCATGATTTAAGCAATACGAAAAGTTTTTTCTAATAGGTCAGCCTTGATGAATATCAGGCTGTGTCCATTATTCTCAAAGGTTCTACGACTTTTTATCCCGCAACAAAACATCCTCCAACAACATATCTACTAAAACCTAACCTAACCTAACCTAGTAATTCAAAAATTGTAATTTGTGACAAAAATAATACAGATAACAATAATTTATTGTCTTTACAGGATGTCTGTATTATTTTTGTCCCATTTTTTGTAAGGTTAGGTTAGGGTAAGTTTTAGTAGATATTTTGTTGGGGATATTTTGTAAGTAGGATATTTTGTCTGAGGATATTTTGTCGGGATATTTTGTCGGGATATTTTGTCGGGATATTTTGTCGAGATATTTTGTCTGAGGATATTTTGCCGGGATATTTTGTCGGGATATTTTGTCTGAGGATATTTTGACAGGATATTTTGTCGGGATATATTGTCTGAGGATATTTTGTCGGGATATTTTGTCTGAGGATATTTTGTCGGGATATTTAGTCGGGATGTTTTGTCTGAAGATATTTTGTCGGAATATTTAGTCTGGATATTTTGTCTGAGAATATTTTGTCAGGATATTTTGTCTGAGGATATTTTGTCGGGATATTTTGTCTGAGGATATTTTGTCGGGATATTTTATCTGAGGATATTTTGTCGGGATATTTCGTCGGGATATTTTGTCTGAGGATATTTGGTCGGGATATTTTGTCGGGATATTTTGTCGCGGGATGTAAACGCGAATTACCATTCTCAAAAGCATTTATAAAATATTTATCTTTGTAATTTTTCAATCCAAAACGACAATTTTCCCAAATCGTGCACAATGCGTTTAATTTATTTTAATAAATAATAATGTTTTATTCTAGGATGTGAGGAGAAGAGTGCAGTTCGATATGTTCCGTACAGTAATACATATTTACACAGTACAATTTTGAGTACAGAAACAATTGCATAGAATAGAAAATTTTTTAATCAAATTTAAATTGAAAATAATTAGTATATTATTTTTCACGGAGTGTGCTCGGGTCCGGCGCTCACTCAGGAGTGAAGCCTGCGGTCACCACCGTGTTGTTAGAAGCCACTAACCGCATCCTGGCTCCAGTGACCCTGTGTCTCATCAGGCTGGTGAATCCATGCACTTCGAGTTCCGTAAACATTGTTGATGCGCTGCTATACCTTCTGTACAGAAATATAATTCTGCATGCATTTATATTGGATCCGGGGTCGTTCGTAATGTGTTAAAAATGTTATGTCTTGTCAGGTCGATATACTTCCTGGTTAATAGTGTACGCATAATTTCAAAGGACATTATTTAACAAATTTTCAGACCCATGCAGAATGTTTATTATTGGACCGATGCAGAACGTTTTGCATGTTTTAATACTTAATTCTGGGGAGATTTTATTATGTTGCAGTTTGGTTCAATGACGTTACAATATACTGTAAAAGCGGGGTAGAAATCTCAAAGTGGGAAGTCAAAAGTAAGGTAATTGTACTAGTCTCGATTTCTAGTACTTTAGTACTAAACTGTCACTCGTCGAGTAAAGTCGTGTCTTACCAATAGGTAAATTGCATTTAAAAAGCACCAAAATGCCCTCCTGTGGGATGAGAAAATATTTCCATTACACGACAAACAGTAGTAAAAGTGAAGAAATAACATTTCATTGAAGAAGAAGATAACACTTATAATCTAAATGAAAATATGAAAGAAAACAAGACACAGAAAAATAGAAAAAGACAATGGTCGCAACTGCGACACGAACCCAGACCTCACGTCTCGGTTAGACGAGAGGTCTGGGTTCGTGTCCCAGTTGCGACCATTGTCTTTTTCTATTTTTTTTTCTTTCTATTTTTCTGTTGTTCTTGTTTTCTTTCATATTTACATTTAGATTATAAGTGTTATCTTCTTCTTTAATGATATATTACGTTGATGGGAATAACCTTCAAAAGTTATAAAAAGAGAGTTTTTCTTATAAAAAATTAAATAACATTTCATTTATAAGTACACGCAAATTACTTATTATTATCGATTATTATAAACAATTAATTTTCATGTTTCCTGCCAGACGATTTTATACGTCATTAGAAAAAATACAAACACATTTTTTGATTGCCTTATGGTACGGCCACACTGAGGCTAACTTCCATCTACGCTTTGGTGTAGAAGTAGCATATCTTTTTTATGCATGAATAACTTTTGAATTAAGAAATTACTGAAAACCGATAAAAACAAAAGAGTGTTGTTTACTTGCCACTTTATATTGGGAGTATGTGAGACTATGGCGAGTCTATTTATATAACGTCATTGGTTTGGTTCGCAGATGTACATGTCTTTTAATGAAGCTATTGCAAAGTCTCTTATATCCTCTCCAGAGACATTGTTATATGTTATAATGGGACCAGTAATACAAGATGCTTATTGAAAGACTTGGGTTTTTTGAATCACAGTGACTGTTTTTTGACGTATTTTAATTTATACTTCAAAATTAAAAAAATAATAATGTACTTAGTTATTACATTATTAATTTATAATTAAAATGGTACCACAAAATACGTTTGCTGTGTTTGAAGAAGTTTAATTTATAATTACAGTTCGAAAGACCAACGTCCTTTTTAACTGTAAGCTAGTTTTTGCCTGAGGAGCTCTCGGATTATAATGACTCTGCACATCTACCTTCTTTTGCCTTCAGCGTATCTCGGAAACGAGACCTTGTGACACGAAGAGCCCATAGACAACTAAAGCAATGTGAGAAATAAACATTGACTTATTATGATACGTAACAGTTATTTAGTTACTTATCGGTGAAGTACAAGGCAGTATGACTTTTGTATACAGAGGAAATAATGAAATTTCGAAAAAAGTTGTTCATCTTTTTTTCTTAGTATCATGGAGAATCACCTACCGAAGTTATTGCACCTTCAGACACTTCGTATAGTTTTGTGGTTGTATCGTAAGTTTGCTCTAGGCCCCTCTCTTAAATTCTACATCAATGTCTTCAAATGTAAATTATTACGCCATTGAATTTATAAGTATTCTGAAACGATGACAATGGCGTACCATACAATTTTGTATTCTTAGAATGTATAGACGCCATTTTGTTCTGCACTCCGCGAAAACGAAACCCAATGGGATGTTAAAGATGTATTCATTTATTAGAGTGGGAGTTACTTTCAGTATCGTCATAATCCATATTTGTTTTTCCTTCAACAGAATTTAATTTACGTTTTTTTATGAATCATACCTGATTACCATACCTACTTACGTAAATATTATATTCCATAAAATAATTACTTGAACAGTTTAAATAAACCTGCACCACGGGAGGCGGGCGCCATGGCAGTACCTATGTCACAAACTTCACGTCCACATCATCCATATCCAGACTGGAGAGATTCATGTAAAGCAAATCACAGAGCTAACTGTTAACAAAAGTGACGCCATCCTTTGGCATTATTAGCTACTTGCCGATTCGGTCCTATTACGATAGTAGCTCAGTCACAAACTTCACGTTCACAGATGAGTTCCATATTACGAGGAATTGCTTGGAGATTAGGACTTGAAAGAAGCGAGTACTCGTATGATGAAATTGAACAAACTTAAAACATTTCTTCTTTAAAAAAACGTAGAAAGGACACTGATCTAATTTGCATATTCAAAATTATCAACAGTATAACTGACACACCTGCTTTGTTACAACTCATCCAGTTTAACATCCCTTCCCGTAGACTACGAAATAATGAATTACTGTTCCTCAATCAACATTCTACTAATTATGGATATCATTCTCCTTTATCCAGAATGTCGAGACTTGTTAACCCATTTAAATTTTCGGTGATAGCCTAACGTTTACTCATTGTTCGGTGATAGCCTAACGTTAACTCATTGTTAATGTATTGAAATTTTCGGTGATAGCCTAACGTTTACTCATTGTTCGGTGATAGCCTAACGTTAACTCATTGTTAATGCATTGAAATTTTCGGTGATAGCCTAACGTTTACTCATTGTTCGGTGATAGCCTAACGTTAACTCATTGTTAACGCATTGAAATTTTTGGTGATAGCCTAAATGACTTTCGGCAGTCGAAACGAAATGTGTAATTTTTAAATCCATCTTCAAGCTTTGACTTATAGTTGTCTTCTATAATTTTTTTATATTATAATTTGTCAATGCTCTTCATTTATATGTACTTTCCTTTCATTGTCATCTCTTTTTTTTAATGCGTGTTATTTTTATATTATTAATGGACTATTTGTCCGTTCAAAAATAAATATGTCTCTGCGTCGGTTGTACTCGGAGTTGGATTCTTAAATTTCAAGTTCGCTTAGGAATAGTTCGCTAGGGTATTAGGGTATACTGTCAGATATCTCAGTTTCCAAACAACCTTAGTATTACTTGGATGCATTAATTGAACCAATACCTTGGAAATTTGAGGGGTTTACAAAAACATCAATATTAACACAAGCACACGGTACACAAATAATATCACGGGCAGTTTATTTTTTTTTACATTTTGGCATATATTCAAAATTTAAGCAAAACCGTTCAATATAAGTTTTGTAACGAACCGTCTATTTGTTGTGCAGATTTATATAGATTTGTTCTTCGATCACAAATACTTTCGCATATCACTTTGTCTCTTACCAATTAGGATGAGGAATGCTGTTGGTTAGATTTTTCACCCCGCCGCGCCGCTCAGGCCTAAACATGTGATCCCTTAAAGGATGTCACAACTGTGATGAGGTCATCTTTAAGCTATAGAGGGCAAGTTGCTTCCCCATGCCCACCACGCGGGTCTTTTGGCGGGACTGACCCAAAAGACGCTTCGCAACACGTCAGCATCGGAGTTCAGCTAACCCAGAGAGAGAAAATACTCGTTGAAACCCTTTTAAGGGAACAAATACTTTTCCTTCATTTGAGAGGGCCGACACAGGTGTAATCTATTTCTTAGGAAAATCATAAAGTTACTTTTATAGTTTACTGTTTTACTATATATATCGGACGGGTGTCCTTTATATTGACTAAAATACGGGTGCTGGGTTTCTAGTCGGCGAGCTGTTGTGCTGGTGCGAGCTGGTGAGCTCAGGGCCTGATCTGTTTTTTTTTTTTTTTAATTTACTCTACACAGGAGGCCCTGAGGAAAATAACTTCCCTCGGGGTCTATGCCATCTGGGATGCTGTGTGGAGGGTCTTTTTGAGGATAGGAAGGAATGAACATTGGTCTTGAAGAGACCCATGTTGTAGGAGGGAGGAATCACAGAAGCCGGCAAATCGTTCCGTAGCCGAGCTGTTAAATTCAAGAACTTGTCGAAAAAAGGACCCGTTCTCATGTGACAAATGTCAACCGTGTACACGTGTTGGGCGCACGTTTGGCGTATTTCCCGACTATGCACCGGCGCCGAAGAGATCATTGACGCTAGTTCCTCAGAGCATATTCCATTGAAATACCGGTAGAACATGGATAGCATTCCCACCCGACGCCTGTGCTCTAAAGATTGCAATCCGTTCCTTAAGGTGCGAGAATCTATCAAACGGACCGCCCGCTTCTGCACAGAGTCGTGGGTATTTTTCAAGTATTTTGGAGCTCCAGACCAGAGGTGGCTGCCAAATTCAACCATGAGGCGCACTTGCGATTTGTTCAGGGTTAGCAGTTGTGGACTATTAAAATATCTGCGGGCCCTGTACAGTACGCCCAGTATTTGAGAGGCTAACTTTACTCTGGCTTCGATGGAGCCCCCATACCTGAGCTGTTGATATCCAAGGAGAGAGAATTCGGTAGTCCAAGGAAAGTGTAAGGTCGGAATTCAAAGGTGATTGTAGAGTTCAAGCGGCGCGGCGGGAAGAAGCGGTCCAAGAAGAAGAAGCGGTCAGATAGATGTTGCGATGATTAAAGTTCGGATTTTGGAAGAGACTGACTCGAACAGAATTTGGCGCTCCATAAATACTTTGCCACACGGCCGTGCGTAATATTGGTTCGAACTCGACAGCACTACCCCTTGTTATGTTGTGCATTTCTTTGCAGCTTTTTGTGTTCTCGGGTGAGAATTAAATAATAAAATTGATTTATGTACGCAACATTACTCTCTTTGACACTCTTTCTCATATAAACCACTTCTTCACAGCCTTTTTTATTAAATTTACAAAAAATTTTACAATGTTAACCAGTGGGTCTGTAGCCCGACAACAGTATGAAAAATCCTTACATCTATTTATTCAAAAATTCACATACTTAATTTTAACCTAACAGTATGGACGCGAGTCCAGCATTTTAATCTACATATTTTTTATTTATTTTTTTACATGAGCTCCATACAGGAGGCCCTGAGAAAAATAATCTCCTTCAGGGCCTATGTCAAATTTGGGTATGCTGTGTGGAGGGTTTTTTTAGATAAAGGAAATGGAGGAGAATTCTGGGAAGGAAAAGGGTTTAACGGGAGGGTAGGAATCTGGGGTTCAGTGTGTCCTGGTCATCCAAGACAAACCTCACCCCATGAACCCGGGCACCCCTGCTAAGTCACCAAACGTAGCGAACCACTTGGAGTGACTTATGGCAGAGGTGCTGGTTATCCAATAAAGGTTCCCTGGGCGACGGTACCCATTTCCGCCTCCCAAATTAAATTTGAGTTAACTTTGGCAGGACTCGCTTAAATTTAATATTAATTACACAAATAAATGTTCATTTAACTCATTTACGCCCAAGAATAAAGTAGTCGTAAAAAAAAGAAATAACCGGTATTATTTAGGAGAGAATAGAGTGTTTAAACAAAAGAGTTGAAACGAGCGCGTTGATTGGCTGGCAGTTTTTGCTTCGACGGACAGCTGAAGGGGTGAAGGGAGGGGATGGGACGTAAATAGAGCTTTTTTTATTCCGCAGCGATCAGAAATCTTTTAGCGCTTTTTGACTGCATACACGTTCGATACACTATTATTAAACTCCTCTAAATACGTGTCATACTTGCCAATTCATTTTACTCAAAATAAAGACTAATTGTGTTCCCAGATAAAATTGTACATTTATTTAAGGCGGCGCTCTTCGGCTGAAAAAGAAGAAGATGTAGAGATGTAATTACGAATGTTGGTCAGGGCGCGCTAATATTTTAAGAGATAAAATAGCAGCGAAAATTGCGAAAAAGCTTAATAAAACATGACTCGTTTTATGTAGAGCAAAAATCTCGTGGAACGTATCTTAAGTGTCATTTAAAGAAACATTGTGAATTTTTTCACAAATATAACTTGTAAAATAATAGAAATAGACTTGTTTTAAATAATTTTCGGAGCATACTTTGCGATTTTTTTCTATCGAGGGAATTTCATATACGTACCTAGATATTATTTCGTTGACTTATTGGTTTGAGGATGTTAATATATAAACACTTTACGAATATAGAAGATAGACTTTATTGACTAATGTTAACTCCATTGACATTACTTAGAGACTGTTTGAGACTGACTGACGACAATTACATTAGTAGCTCACTAGTGATGTGCGATACTACATAGTGATGTGACATCCCCTTTCTTTATTTATACAATAAAATTAACGTACTAATTTATATAAAACAATTGACATTAATTTATACAATACAATAAAATTTTAAATATTTTGACTTTAGACATTATACCTTTCCGGTTTTTTGACAACTCTACCATATCTGGTAATGTAAGGGTTGTTAACCTTTTCGTCCCGGAACGAAAAAAATCACACATGACCCGAAGGGGGGTCACTCGGGGACCCCAATTTGTTTTGCATATTAAAGGGTATTAATGACATATTTTTTTATAATTTGTTATGATAATAATTAGAGGGAAGTATAATCATCGTATTTCAGTAGTCATTTTCAAAATCGTTCCATAAATAAAGTCATAATTAATATTCTAATGAATTTAGACCATAACGTGTATTTTTCCATAGAAAACAGAGAAGGCGGGCCGATAGCCAACGTAACACCTTGTTTCCGAATCTCGACTGGCGATTGGCGTTCACCGGAAACGACTCAGACCGAATGATCTTTGACCGGCAAGCGAACATTATAGCATTGTAAAAAGAGCAAACGAGATGCGTAGTGTAAACGAACGCGAATTAGTCCTTTCCACTAACAACTTAGAAATTACTTGCTATCGCCTAGAATTATCCCGATACATTCAGCAGATAGGAACGGGGTACGCCCGAACAGAGGGAAAGGGGGGCGGGTGGCACAGATTATTCGCCGGAATTTGTTATAAACTATTTAATTTTAAGAAAAGTAGTAATGCGATATTAATTTTTTTAATGCAAATCGATAACCAAATAGTTTTTCTAAGATTACTCAAATTATTGAGTACGTGGTTTAAAAAACAACATAGATACAGCGTAAAACTCTCGTTAGTGTAGGTGCGTTCCCCCGGTCCGGTAAGGAAGTGTTAATATTATTTCCTTCCACCTGTCCCTCATCTCCAGCTTCTGCCTCTTCAAGTGCTGGATTAGATCGCATGGACAGATGGTCATTATGTGTGTCAGTATGTATGTTAGTATATCTATATTTTAAATATATCCTATTTCTTCTATACGTATTACCATAATTATCTTCAATAATATAGGACCTATTACATTTTAATATTTCTTTGACTACAGCTGGTAACCAATGACTTTTGGGGTTTTTCTTAAAATAAAAATTATCACCTTTTTTTAATAAAGACATAGGTTTGGCTTTTACATTATAATATTTGGAATTTTTTGCCTTAATCTCAATACACTTTTTGTAATCGGAAAATCTTACAACCTTCGGTTTTAGTTTAACTTGAGTTAAAGGAATGTGGTGTCGCGAAACTGCGACTCCACTGTTACTTGGCGGTAAATGCTGCAAACCAAAGCCTATGCAGCCCTCGAAGGACCAGTCCCGAAACTACGTGAAATCGCTAAGTTATACGGGACGATTAGATAGCATACACTCGCTAAACCCGATGGATAGTCAGTCGATAGTTCAGATCTGGGCTTTTGGAAAATTAGATAAGCCCAGATTGGAATAAGGAAAATAGGACTCACCGTTGCAGATGGGGCCTCGCTGAACTCCAGTTTTGGTGTACACTTCTCACTGTTTAAAATTAGCAATATTCTTATAACAATACATGCGCCCTGTCTGAGATGTTATTTTGTACTGAGCAGCAAATCACACTGTCACCTCTCCAAAGTTTAGTACTTTTTGCAACAATTTTTATGGTGACATTTAGGAGGGAAAGATTAGGTATGTGGGATAAATTCAGGATTTTGACATATCTACCCATCAAGTCCGCGAATGCAATACCCAACCAATCCCATATAAAATTGCGCGAACAGATATTTTCCGTTGAAATATCGGTTTTGCGTATAAAACGATTTTCGTCGTAAATGACCTCATCGTGCAAAAAAAAAAAATTATGAAACAAAAAATTCCGTTGAAAAATGAGCGATTCCGCGTTTAATTCGATTTTGCAAAAAAAAGATTTTTCGTGGTAAACTACCTCGCCGTGCCAAAAAAGTTTTTATGAAAATAAGTTTTCTGTTGAAAAAAGGTAGTATCCGTGTTAATGTCGTTGATGCATAAAAAAAAAATTTCGTGGTAAATGACCCCGCCGTGCAAAAATTTTCCTCAAGAAAAAACCTTTCCGTTGAAAATTACAGATTCAGATGAAAAATTCGGTTTTGCAATAAAAAAGGATTTTCGTAGTAAATGACCGCGGCATCCAAATACAGTTTTTGTGAAAATAACCTTTGAGTTGGAAAAAGATATTTTCCGTTGAAATATCGGTTTTGCGTATAAAACGATTTTCGTGGTAAATGACCTCATCGTACAAAAAAAAAATTTATGAAACAAAAAATTCCTTTTAAAAAATAAGCGATTCCGCGTTTAATAAGGTTTTGCAAAAAAAAGGATTTTCGTGGTAAACTACCTCGCCGTGCCAAAAAAGTTTTTATGAAAATAAGTTTTCTGTTGAAAAAATGTAGTATCCGTGTTAATGTCGTTGATGTATAAAAAACAAATTTTCGTGGATAATGACCCCGCCGTGCAAAAATCGTCCTTATGAAAAATCTTTTCGGTGAAAAATTCGGTTTTGCAATAAAAAAAAAGAATTTTCGTGGCAAATGACCACGGCGTCAAAAACTGTTTTTGTGAAAATAACCTTTTAGTTGGAAAAAGATATTTTCCGTGGAAATGACGGTTTTGCATATAAAACGATTTCCGTGGAAAATGACCTAGGCGTCAAAATGGTTTTTTGTGAAAATAACCTTTTAGTTGGAAAAAGATATTTTCCGTGGATATATCGGTTTTGCATATAAAACGATTTTCGTGGTAAATGACCTCACCATGCAAACAAAAGTTTATGTGAACAAAACCCTTCCGTTGAAAAATAAGAAATTCCGCGTAAAATTCGGTTTTGCAAAAATAAAAGGATTTTCGTGGTAAACGACCTCGCTGTGCAAAATAAGTTTTTATGAAAATAAGCTTTCTGTTGAAAAAAGATAAGTTTCCGTGTAAATGTCGTTTATGCATAATAAACAAATTTTCGTGGATAATGAATGACCCCGCCGTGCAAAAATCGTCCTTATGAAAAAAACCTTTCCGTTGAAAAATAACAGATTCCGCGTAAAATTCGGTTTTGCAAAAAAAAAAAAACGATTTTCGAGGTAAGCGACCTCGCCGTTCAAAAATCGTTTTTATGAAAAAAAAAATTGCCCTAAATTAGGTTTTGAAAAAAAAGGATTTTCGTGCTAATCGACCTCGCCGTGCAAAAAAGTTTTTATGAAAATAAGCTTTCCGTTGAAAAATTACATATTCGCTAAATGTCAAAGAGTGGCAATGTGATTTTTATAGCGCCTTTTGGGATTTTATAACCATTTTGACCTTTTTGTCGCTTAATGTTAGATAGTCGATTTGATTTTATGAAGGCCAAATTGCAATTTATAAACATTTTGACGATTTGGGCACAAAATGACAGATTTAAGCGTTTTGAGTTTTATAATGCCTAATGGCACTTTTTGCCCATGTTTTTTCGGCGCTAGAAAGCTGCGTTCAGCGTGTTCATTTTAATAGCGCCTAATTAGATTTTATTACCATTTTGTCGTTTTCGGCGCTAAATGTCGAAGAAAGGCCATTTTAATTTTAGAGGGCCAAACGGCACTTTTTAACGGTTTAAACGATTTTCGCACTAAGTGGCAGATTTTAGCGTTTTGAGTTTGAAAACGCCTAATGGCTCTTATTAACCATTTTGACGATTGTGGCACTAAATGGAACATTTCAGCAATTTGGGTTTCATAGTGCCAATTGGCTTTTTTAAGTCATTTTCTTGGCTTGGCGGTAAATGTCATATTTAAGCGATTTGGTTTTATTTTGCCTAATGGCACTTTTTAACCATTTTGAAAATTTAGGCTCTTAATGTCAAAGATTGGCGATTCGGTTTTTCTAGCGCCTAATGCGATTTTATTACCATTTTGTCGTTTTTGGCGCTTAATGTCTTAGATCGGCGTTTTGCTTTTAGAGGGCAAATGTCACTTCAAAACCATTACGACGTTTTTGGCACTAAATGGCAGTTTTAAGCGTTTTAAATTTTATATAACCTAACGGCTCTTTTTGACAATTTTCTGGTTTTGGGAAAAAATGTAAGATTTCGGCAATTTAGTGCCTAAACCGTCAAAATGGTTGATAAGTGCCTTAAGGCGCTATAAGACACAAAACGATTTAATTTGCCATTTAGCGCCAAAAACGTCACAATAGTTAAAAAGTGCCATTAGTCGTTATAAAACACAAAACGATGAAATCTGCTATTAAGCGCCAAAAACGTCACAATGATACAAAAGTGCCATGAGCTGCCAAGAACGTCAAAATTGTTATAAGTGCCATTATGCGCTATAAAACAAAAAACGGTGAAATCTGCCATTATGCGAAAAAAACTTTACAATGGTACAAAAGTGCCATTAGGTGCCAAAAACGTCAAAATGGTATTTAAATGCCATTAGGCCCTAAAAATTTCAAAACGCCCATCTTTGACATTAAGCGCTTAAAACGTCAATTCGGTTTATAAGTGCCATTAGTCGTTATGAAACACAAACGATGAAATCTGCCAATGAGCGCCAAAAACGTCACAATGGTACAAATGTTCCATTAGGTGCCAAAAGCGTCAAAATGGTTAAAAGTGCCATTATGCGCTATAAAACAAAAAACGGTGAAATCTGCCATTATGCGAAAAAAACGTCAGAATGGTACAAAAGTGCCATTAGGTGCCAAAAACATCAAAATGGTATTTTAATGCCATGAGGCCCTAAAAATTTCAAAACGCCCACCTTTGACATTAAGCGCTTAAAACTTCAATTCCGTTTATAAGTGCCATTAGGCGCTTTAAGACACAAAACGATTAATTCTGCAATTTAGCACCAAAAACGTCAAAATTGTCAAAAAGTTGCATTATGTGCTATAAAACACAAGACGCTGAAATCTGCCATTTAGCGCCAAAAATATCAAAATGGTTATTTGATGCCATAAGGGACTAAAAATTACAAAACGCCTATCTTTGACATTTAGCGCTTATAACGTCAGTTTCGTTTATAAATGCCATTAGGCGCTTTAAGACACAAAACGATTAAATCTGCCATTTATCGCCAAAAACGTCACAATGGTACAAAAGTGCCATTAGTTGCCAAAAACGTCAAAATGTTAATTTAATGCCATTAGGCCCTAAAAATTTCAAAACGCCCAACTTTGACATTTAGCGCCAAAAACGTCAAAATTGTCTAAAGTGCCATTATGCGCTATAAAACAAAAAACGGTGAAATCTGCCATTATGCGCCAAAAACGTCACAATGGTACAGAAATGCCATTAGGTGCCAAAAACGTCAAAATGGTAATTTAATGCCATTAGGCCCTAAAAATTTCAAAACGCCCATCTTTGACATTAAGCGCTTAAAACGTCAATTCGGTTTATAAATGCCATTAGTCGTTATAAAACACAAACGATGAAATCTGCCAATAAGCGCCAAAACGTCACAATGGTACAAAAGTTCCATTAGGTGCCAAAAGCGTCAAAATGGTTAAAAGTGTCATTATGCGCTATAAAACAAAAAACGGTGAAATTCGCCATTATGCGCCAAAAACGTCACACTGGTAAAAAAGTGCCATTAGGTGCCAAAAACGTCAAAATGGTAATTTAATGCCATTAGGCCCTAAAAATTTCAAAACGCCCATCTTTGACATTAAGCGCTTAAAACGTCAATTCGGTTTATAAGTGCCATTAGCACTTTAAGACACAAAACGATTAATTCTGCCATTTAGCACCAAAAACGTCAAAATTGTCAAAAAATTGCATTATGTGCTATAAAACACAAAACGCTGAAATCTGCCTTTTAGCGCCATAAATATCAAAATTGTTTTTTGTTGCCATAAGAGACTAAAAATTACAAAACGCCTTTTTCTGACATTAAGCGCTTGTAAGCGCTAAATGTTTTATAAAAAAAACATTAATAAACCGAACTGACGTTTTAACGTCAGTTCGGTTTTTAAATGCCATTAGGCGCTTTAAGAAACAAAACGATTAAATCTGCCATTTAGCGCCAAAAACGTCACAATGGTTAAAAAGTGCCATTAGTAGTTATAAAACACAAAACCATGAAATCTGCCATTTAGCGCCAAAAACGTCACAATGGTACAAAAGTGCCATTAGGTGCCAAAAACGTCAAAATGGTAATTTAATGCCATTAGGCCCTAAAAATTTCAAAACGCCCATCTTTGACATTAAGCGCTTAAAACGTCAATTCGGTTTATTAGTGCCATTAGTCGTTATAAAACACAAACGATGAAATCTGCCAATTAGCGCCAAAACGTCACAATGGTACAAAAGTTCCATTAGGTGCCAAAAGCGTCAAAATGGTTAAAAGTGCCATTATGCGCTATAAAACAAAAAACGGTGAAATCCGCCATTATGCGCCAAAAACGTCACACTGGTAAAAAAGTGCCATTAGGTGCCAAAAACGTCAAAATGGTAATTTAATGCTATTAGGCCCAAAAATTTTCAAAACGCCTATCTTTGACATTAAGCGCTTAAAACGTCAATTCGGTTTGTAAGTGCCATTGGGCGCTTAAATACAAAACGATTAATTCTGCCATTTAGCACCAAAAACGTCAAAATTGTCAAAAAGTTGCATTATATGCTATAAAACACAAAACGCTGAAATTCGCCTTTAAGCGCCAAAAATATCAAAATGGTTATTTGATGCCATAAGGGACTAAAAATAACAAAACGCCTTTTTCTGACATTAAGCGCTTATAAGCGCTAAATGTTTTATAAATGCCTTTAGGCGCTTTAAGAAACAAAACGATTAAATCTGCCATTTAGCGCCAAAAACGTCACAATGGTTAAAAAGTGCCATTAGTAGTTATAAAACACAAAACGATGAAATCTGCCTTTTAGCGCCAAAAATATCAAAATTGTTTTTTGTTGCCATGAGGGACTAAAAATTACAAAACGCCTTTCTTTGACATTTAGTGCTTATAACGTCAGTTCGGTTGAGAAATGCCATTAGGCGCTTTAAGACACAAAACGATTAAATCTGCCATTTAGCGCCAAAAACGTCACAATGGTTAAAAAGTGCCATTACTCGTTATAAAACACAAATCGATGAAATCTGCTATTAAGCGCCAAAAACGTCACAATGGTACAAAAGTGCCATTAGGTGCCAAAAACGTCAAAATGGTATTTTAATGCCATAAGGCCCTTAAAATTTCAAAACGCCCATCTTTGACATTAAGCGCTTAAAACGTCAATTCGGTTTATGAGTGCCATTAGTCGTTATGAAACACAAACGATGAAATCTTCCAATTAGCGCCAAAAACGTCACAATGGTACAAATGTTCCATTAGGTGCCAAAAGCGTCAAAATGGTTAAAAGTGCCATTATGCGCTTTAAAACAAAAAACCGTGAAATCTGCCATTATGCGCCAAAAACGTCACAATGGTACAAAAGTGTCATCAGGTGCCAAAAACGACAAAATGGTAATTTAATGCTATTAGGCCCTAAAATTTTCAATACGCCTATCTTTGACATTAAGCGCTTAAAACGTCAATTCGGTTTGTAAGTGCCATTGGGCGCTTAAATACAAAACGATTAATTCTGCCATTTAGCACCAAAAACGTCAAAATTGTCAAAAAGTTGCATTAAATGCTATAAAACAAAAAACGGTGAAATCTGCCATTATGCGCCAAAAACGTCACAATGGTACAAAAGTGCCATTAGGTGCCAAAAACGTCAAAATATTAATTTAATGCCATTAGGCCCTAACAATTTCCAAACGCCTATCTTTGACATTTAGCGCAAGAACATCTTTAAATCAATTACTTGCAATTAGGCACCAAAAATTTCAAAACGTATATCTGACATTTAGCGCCAAAAACGTTAAAATGGTCAAAAAGTTGCATTATGTGCTATACAACACAAAAGGCTGAAATCTGCCATTTAGCGCAAAAGCGTCAAAAAAGTAATTACTTGCAATTAAGCACCAAAACTTTCAAAACGTATATCTTTGACATTAAGCGCCAAAAACGTCACAATGGTTAAAAGGTGCCATTATGCGCTAGAAAACACAAAACGCTGAAATCTATATAGTATATTAATGCCATTAAGCACCAAAAATTTCAAAACGCCTATCTGACATTTAGCGCCAAAAACGTTAAAATGGTTAAAAGTGCCATTTTGCGCTATAAAACACAAAACGCTGAATCCACCATTTAACGCCAAAACCGTCAAAATGGTAATTTAATGCCTAAGCACCGATTATTTCAAAACGCCTATCTTTGACATTTAGCGCTTTGAAATTTCTGGTGCTTATTGGCATTAAATAACCATTTTGACGTTTTTGCCGCTTAATGGCGGATTTCACCGATTTGTTTTTTATAACGCATAATGGCACTTCTTAACCATTTCGACAATCTTGGCGCTAAATGGCAGATTAAATCGTTTTGTGTCTTATAGCGCCTAATGGCACTTATAAACCGAATTGACGTATTAAGCGCTTAATGTCAAAGATAGGCGTTTTTCAATTGTAGTTGCTTTATTGCATTTAATTAGAATTTCGACGATTTTGGCACTTAATGGCAGATGCCAGTGTTTTGTTTTTAATAGCGCATAAGGGCCCTTAGGCGTTTTGAAATTTTTAGTTCTTAATGGTATCAAATTACAATTTTGACGTTTTTGGCGCTTTATGGCATATTTCAGCGTTTTGTGGTTTATAGCGCAAAAACGTCGTCAAGGTTTTTAAGTGACATTTGGCAATCTAAAATCAAAAAGCAAATCTTAGACATTTAGCGCCTAAAACATTGGTTTAAATATCCACTACGAAATATAAACCAAAACGCTAAAATCTGCAACTTTATTCGAAAAACGACAAAATTGTTAACTAGAGCTATTAGGCGTTTATAAATAATAAAAAGCCATAAAACACTGAAATCTGCTATTTGGCCCTTTATTAATCAAAACGACCCAATTTGACATTAATTGCCAAATACAGTACCATAAGGCTTTATATAACTCAAAACGTAAAATTCGGTTTTGCAAAAAAAAGGATTTTCGTTGTAAACGACCTCGCAGTGCAAAAAAAGTTTTTATGAAAATAAGTTTTCTGTTGGAAAAAGGTAGTCTCCGTGTAAAATGTGTAAAAAAAAAGGTAGTCTCCGTGTAAAATAAAAAGGTAGTCTCCGTGTCGTTGATGCATAAAAAACAAATTTTTGTGGTTAATGACCCCGCCGTGCAAAAATCGTCATTATGAAAAAAACCTTTCCGTTGAAAATTACAGATTCCGTGAAAAATTCGGTTTTGCAATAAAAAAGGATTTTCGTGGTAAATAACCACGGCGTCCAAGTACAGTTATTGTGAAAATAACCTTTTAGTTGGAAAAAGATATTTTCAGTGGAAATATCGGTTTTGCGTATAAAACGATTTTCGTGGTAAATGACCTCACCGTGCAAAAAAAGTTTTTATGAAACAAATAATTCCGTTGAAAAATAAGCGATTCCGCGTATAATTCGGTTTTGCAAAAAAAAAGGATTTTCGTGTTAAGCTACCTCGCCGTGCCAAAAAAGTTTTTATGATAATAAGTGTTCTGTTGAAAAAAGGTAGTCTCCGTGTTAATGTCGTTGATGCATAAAAAACAAATTTTCGTGGTAAATGACCCCGCCGTGCAAAAATTTTCCTAAAGAAAAAACCTTTCGGTTGAAAATAACAGATTCAGACGAAAAATTCGGTTTTGCAATAAAAAAGGATTTTCGTTGTAAATGACCACGGCGTCCAAATACAGTTTTTGTGAAAATAACCTTTTAGTTGGAAAAAGATATTTTCCGTGGAAATGTCGGTTTTGCATATAAAACGATTTCCGTGGAAAATGACAAGGCGTCAAAATGGTTTTTTGTGAAAATAACCTTTGATTTGGAAAAAGATATTTTCCTTGGAAATATCGGTTTTGCGTATAAAACGATTTTCGTGGTAAATAACCTCACCGTGCAAAAAAAGTTTTTATGAAACAAAAAATTCCGTTGAAAAATAAGCGATTCCGCGTTTAATTCGGTTTTGCAAAAAAAAAGGATTCTCGTGGTAAACTACCTCGCCGTGCCAAAAAAGTTTTTATGATAATAAGTGTTCTGTTGAAAAAAGGTAGTCTCCGTGTTAATGTCGTTGATGCATAAAAAACAAATTTTCGTGGTAAATGACCCCGCCGTGCAAAAATTTTCCTAAAGAAAAAACCTTTCGGTTGAAAATAACAGATTCAGACGAAAAATTCGGTTTTGCAATAAAAAAGGATTTTCGTTGTAAATGACCACGGCGTCCAAATACAGTTTTTGTGAAAATAACCTTTTAGTTGGAAAAAGATATTTTCCGTGGAAATGTCGGTTTTGCATATAAAACGATTTCCGTCGAAAATGACAAGGCGTCAAAATGGTTTTTTGTGAAAATAACCTTTGATTTGGAAAAAGATATTTTCCTTGGAAATATCGGTTTTGCGTATAAAACGATTTTCGTGGTAAATAACCTCACCGTGCAAAAAAAGTTTTTATGAAACAAAAAATTCCGTTGAAAAATAAGCGATTCCGCGTTTAATTCGGTTTTGCAAAAAAAAAGGATTCTCGTGGTAAACTACCTCGCCGTGCCAAAAAAGTTTTTATGATAATAAGTGTTCTGTTGAAAAAAGGTAGTCTCCGTGTTAATGTCGTTGATGCACAAAAAACAAATTTTCGTGGTAAATGACCCCGCCGTGCAAAAATTTTCCTAAAAAAAAACCTTTCGGTTGAAAATAACAGATTCAGATGAAAAATTCGGTTTTGCAATAAAAAAGGATTTTCGTTGTAAATGACCACGGCGTCCAAATACAGTTTTTGTGAAAATAACCTTTTAGTTGGAAAAAGATATTTTCCGTGGAAATGTCGGTTTTGCATATAAAACGATTTCCGTCGAAAATGACAAGGCGTCAAAATGGTTTTTTGTGAAAATAACCTTTGATTTGGAAAAAGATATTTTCCTTGGAAATATCGGTTTTGCGTATAAAACGATTTTCGTGGTAAATAACCTCACCGTGCAAAAAAAGTTTGTATGAAACAAAAAATTCCGTTGAAAAATAAGCGATTCCGCGTTTAATTCGGTTTTGCAAAAAAAAAGGATTCTCGTGGTAAACTACCTCGCCGTGCCAAAAAAGTTTTTATGAAAATAAGTTTTCTGTTGAAAAAAGGTAGTATCCGTGTTTATGTCGTTGATGTATAAAAAACAAATTTTCGTGGATAATGACCCCGCCGTGCAAAAATCGTCCTTATGAAAAAACCTTTCCGTTGAAAAATAACAGTTTCCGTGAAAAATTCGGTTTTGCAAAAAAAAAAAAGGATTTTCGTGGTAAATGACCACGGCGTCAAAAACAGTTTTTGTGAAAATAACCTTTTAGTTGGAAAAAGATATTTTCCGTGGAAATGACGGTGTTGCATATAAAACGATTTCCGTCGAAAATGACAAGGCGTCGAAATGGTTTTTTGTGAAAATAACCTTTGATTTGGAAAAAGATATTTTCCTTGGAAATATCGGTTTTGCGTATAAAACGATTTTCGTGGTAAATAACCTCACCGTGCAAAAAAAGTTTGTATGAAACAAAAAATTCCGTTGAAAAATAAGCGATTCCGCGTTTAATTCGGTTTTGCAAAAAAAAGGATTCTCGTGGTAAACTACCTCGCCGTGCCAAAAAAGTTTTTATGAAAATAAGTTTTCTGTTGAAAAAAGGTAGTCTCCGTGTTAATGTCGTTGATGCATAAAAAACAAATTTTCGTGGTAAATGACCCCGCCGTGCAAAAATTTTCCTAAAGAAAAAACCTTTCGGTTGAAAATAACAGATTCAGACGAAAAATTCGGTTTTGCAATAAAAAAGGATTTTCGTTGTAAATGACCACGGCGTCCAAATACAGTTTTTGTGAAAATAACCTTTTAGTTGGAAAAAGATATTTTCCGTGGAAATGTCGGTTTTGCATATAAAACGATTTCCGTCGAAAATGACAAGGCGTCAAAATGGTTTTTTGTGAAAATAACCTTTGATTTGGAAAAAGATATTTTCCTTGGAAATATCGGTTTTGCGTATAAAACGATTTTCGTGGTAAATAACCTCACCGTGCAAAAAAAGTTTGTATGAAACAAAAAATTCCGTTGAAAAATAAGCGATTCCGCGTTTAATTCGGTTTTGCAAAAAAAAAGGATTCTCGTGGTAAACTACCTCGCCGTGCCAAAAAAGTTTTTATGAAAATAAGTTTTCTGTTGAAAAAAGGTAGTATCCGTGTTTATGTCGTTGATGTATAAAAAACAAATTTTCGTGGATAATGACCCCGCCGTGCAAAAATCGTCCTTATGAAAAAACCTTTCCGTTGAAAAATAACAGTTTCCGTGAAAAATTCGGTTTTGCAAAAAAAAAAAGGATTTTCGTGGTAAATGACCACGGCGTCAAAAACAGTTTTTGTGAAAATAACCTTTTAGTTGGAAAAAGATATTTTCCGTGGAAATGACGGTGTTGCATATAAATCGATTTCCGTTGAAAATGACCAAGGTGTCAAAATGGTTTTTTGTGAAAATAACCTTTGATTTGGAAGAAGATATTTTCCTTGGAAATATCGGTTTTGCGTATAAAACGATTTTCGTGGTAAATAACCTCACCGTGCATAAAAAGTTTTTATGAAACATAAAATTCCGTTGAAAAATAAACGATTCCGCGTTTAATTCGGTTTTGCAAAAAAAAGGATTTTCGTGGTAAACTACCTCGCAGTGCCAAAAAAGTTTTTATGATAATAAGTTTTCTGTTGAAAAAAGGTAGTCTGCGTGTTAATGTCGTTGATGCATAAAAAAACTAATTTTCGTGGTAAATGACCCCGCCGTGCAAAAATTTTCATCAAGAAAAAAACCTTTCCGTTGAAAATTACAGATTCAGATGAAAAATTCGGTTTTGCAATAAAAAAGGATTTTAGTGGTAAATGACCACGGCGTCCAAATACAGTTTTTGTGAAAATAACCTTTGAGTTGGAAAAAGAAATTTTCCGTTGAAATATCGGTTTTGCGTATAAAACGATTTTCGTGGTAAATGACCTCATCGTGCAAAAAAAAAATTTAAGAAAGAAAAAATTCCGTTGAAACATAAGCGATTCCGCGTTTAATTAGGTTTTGCAAAAAAAAAGGATTTTCGTGGTAAACTACCTCGCCGTGCCAAAAAAGTTTTTATGAAAATAAGTTTTCTGTTGAAAAAAGCTAGTATCCGTGTAAATGTCGTTTATACGTAATAAACAAATTTTCGTGGATAATGAATGACCCCGCCGTGCAAAAATCGTCCTTTTGAAAAAACTTTTCCGTGAAAAATTCGGTTTTGCAATAAAAAAAGAGAATTTTTGTGGTAAATGACCACGGCGTCAAAAACTGTTTTTGTGAAAATAACCTTTTAGTTGGAAAAAGATATTTTCCGTGGATATATCGGTTTTGCATATAAAACGATTTTCGTGGTAAATGACCTCACCATGCAAACAAAAGTTTATATGAAGAAAACCTTTCCGTTGAAAAATAAGAAATTCCGCGTAAAATTCGGTTTTGCAAAAATAAAAGGATTTTCGTGGTAAACGACCTCGCTGTGCAAAATAAGTTTTTATGAAAATAAGCTTTCTGTTGAAAAAAGATAAGTTTCCGTGTAAATGTCGTTTATGCATAATAAACAAATTTTCGTGGATAATGAATGACCCCGCCGTGCAAAAATCGTCATTATGAAAAAACTTTTCCATTAAAAATTCGGTTTTGCAATAAAAAAAAAGAATTTTCGTGGTAAATGACCACGGCGTCAAAAACTGTTTTTGTGAAAATAACCTTTTAGTTGGAAAAATAAATTTTCCGTGGAAATGACGGTTTTGCAATAAAAAAGGATTTTCGTGGTAAATGACCACGGCGTCAAAATGTTTTTTTTGTGAAAATAACCTTTGATTTGGAAAAAGATATTTTCAGTGGAAATATCGGTTTTGCGTATAAAACGATTTTCGTGGTAAATGACCTCACCGTGCAAAAAAAGTTTTTATGAAACAAATAATTCCGTTGAAAAATAAGCGATTCCGCGTTTAATTCGGTTTTGCAAAAAAAAAAGGATTTTCGTGGTAAGCTACCTCGCAGTGCCAAAAAAGTTTTTATGATAATAAGTTTTCTGTTGAAAAAATGTAGTCTGCGTGTTAATGTCGTTGATGCATAAAAAAACTAATTTTCGTGGTAAATGACCCCGCCGTGCAAAAATTTTCATCAAGAAAAAACTTTTTTGGCACGGCGAGGTAGTTTACCACGAAAATCCTTTTTTTTTGCAAAACCGAATTAAACGCGGAATCGCTTATTTTTCAACGGAATTTTTTGTTTCATACAAACTTTTTTTGCACGGTGAGGTTATTTACCACGAAAATCGTTTTATACGCAAAACCGATATTTCCAAGGAAAATATCTTTTTCCAAATCAAAGGTTATTTTCACAAAAAACCATTTTGACGCCTTGTCATTTTCGACGGAAATCGTTTTATATGCAAAACCGACATTTCCACGGAAAATATCTTTTTCCAACTAAAAGGTTATTTTCACAAAAACTGTATTTGGACGCCGTGGTCATTTACAACGAAAATCCTTTTTTATTGCAAAACCGAATTTTTCATCTGAATCTGTTATTTTCAACCGAAAGGTTTTTTTTTAGGAAAATTTTTGCACGGCGGGGTCATTTACCACGAAAATTTGTTTTTTGTGCATCAACGACATTAACACGGAGACTACCTTTTTTCAACAGAACACTTATTATCATAAAAACTTTTTTGGCACGGCGAGGTAGTTTACCACGAGAATCCTTTTTTTTTGCAAAACCGAATTAAACGCGGAATCGCTTATTTTTCAACGGAATTTTTTGTTTCATAAAAACTTTTTTTGCACGGTGAGGTTATTTACCACGAAAATCGTTTTATACGCAAAACCGATATTTCCAAGGAAAATATCTTTTTCCAAATCAAAGGTTATTTTCACAAAAAACCATTTTGACGCCTTGTCATTTTCGACGGAAATCGTTTTATATGCAAAACCGACATTTCCACGGAAAATATCTTTTTCCAACTAAAAGGTTATTTTCACAAAAACTGTATTTGGACGCCGTGGTCATTTACAACGAAAATCCTTTTTTATTGCAAAACCGAATTTTTCGTCTGAATCTGTTATTTTCAACCGAAAGGTTTTTTCTTTAGGAAAATTTTTGCACGGCGGGGTCATTTACCACGAAAATTTGTTTTTTATGCATCAACGACATTAACACGGAGACTACCTTTTTTCAACAGAACACTTATTATCATAAAAACTTTTTTGGCACGGCGAGGTAGTTTACCACGAGAATCCTTTTTTTTTGCAAAACCGAATTAAACGCGGAATCGCTTATTTTTCAACGGAATTTTTTGTTTCATAAAAACTTTTTTTGCACGGTGAGGTTATTTACCACGAAAATCGTTTTATACGCAAAACCGATATTTCCAAGGAAAATATCTTTTTCCAAATCAAAGGTTATTTTCACAAAAAACCATTTTGACGCCTTGTCATTTTCCACGGAAATCGTTTTATATGCAAAACCGACATTTCCACGGAAAATATCTTTTTCCAACTAAAAGGTTATTTTCACAAAAACTGTATTTGGACGCCGTGGTCATTTACAACGAAAATCCTTTTTTATTGCAAAACCGAATTTTTCGTCTGAATCTGTTATTTTCAACCGAAAGGTTTTTTCTTTAGGAAAATTTTTGCACGGCGGGGTCATTTACCACGAAAATTTGTTTTTTATGCATCAACGACATTAACACGGAGACTACCTTTTTTCAACAGAACACTTATTATCATAAAAACTTTTTTGGCACGGCGAGGTAGCTTAACACGAAAATCCTTTTTTTTTGCAAAACCGAATTATACGCGGAATCGCTTATTTTTCAACGGAATTATTTGTTTCATAAAAACTTTTTTTGCACGGTGAGGTCATTTACCACGAAAATCGTTTTATACGCAAAACCGATATTTCCACTGAAAATATCTTTTTCCAACTAAAAGGTTATTTTCACAATAACTGTACTTGGACGCCGTGGTTATTTACCACGAAAATCCTTTTTTATTGCAAAACCGAATTTTTCACGGAATCTGTAATTTTCAACGGAAAGGTTTTTTTCATAATGACGATTTTTGCACGGCGGGGTCATTAACCACAAAAATTTGTTTTTTATGCATCAACGACACGGAGACTACCTTTTTATTTTACACGGAGACTACCTTTTTTTTTACACATTTTACACGGAGACTACCTTTTTCCAACAGAAAACTTATTTTCATAAAAACTTTTTTTGCACTGCGAGGTCGTTTACAACGAAAATCCTTTTTTTTGCAAAACCGAATTTTACGTTTTGAGTTATATAAAGCCTTATGGTACTGTATTTGGCAATTAATGTCAAATTGGGTCGTTTTGATTAATAAAGGGCCAAATAGCAGATTTCAGTGTTTTATGGCTTTTTATTATTTATAAACGCCTAATAGCTCTAGTTAACAATTTTGTCGTTTTTCGAATAAAGTTGCAGATTTTAGCGTTTTAATTTATATTTCGTAGTGGATATTTAAACCAATGTTTTAGGCGCTAAATGTCTAAGATTTGCTTTTTGATTTTAGATTGCCAAATGTCACTTAAAAACCTTGACGACGTTTTTGCGCTATAAACCACAAAACGCTGAAATATGCCATAAAGCGCCAAAAACGTCAAAATTGTAATTTGATACCATTAAGAACTAAAAATTTCAAAACGCCTAAGGGCCCTTATGCGCTATTAAAAACAAAACACTGGCATCTGCCATTAAGTGCCAAAATCGTCGAAATTCTAATTAAATGCAATAAAGCAACTACAATTGAAAAACGCCTATCTTTGACATTAAGCGCTTAATACGTCAATTCGGTTTATAAGTGCCATTAGGCGCTATAAGACACAAAACGATTTAATCTGCCATTTAGCGCCAAGATTGTCGAAATGGTTAAGAAGTGCCATTATGCGTTATAAAAAACAAATCGGTGAAATCCGCCATTAAGCGGCAAAAACGTCAAAATGGTTATTTAATGCCAATAAGCACCAGAAATTTCAAAACGCCTCTCTTTCAAAGCGCTAAATGTCAAAGATAGGCGTTTTGAAATAATCGGTGCTCAGGCATTAAATTACCATTTTGACGGTTTTGGCGTTAAATGGTGGATTCAGCGTTTTGTGTTTTATAGCGCAAAATGGCACTTTTAACCATTTTAACGTTTTTGGCGCTAAATGTCAGATAGGCGTTTTGAAATTTTTGGTGCTTAATGGCATTAATATACTATATAGATTTCAGCGTTTTGTGTTTTCTAGCGCATAATGGCACCTTTTAACCATTGTGACGTTTTTGGCGCTTAATGTCAAAGATATACGTTTTGAAAGTTTTGGTGCTTAATTGCAAGTAATTACTTTTTTGACGCTTTTGCGCTAAATGGCAGATTTCAGCCTTTTGTGTTGTATAGCACATAATGCAACTTTTTGACCATTTTAACGTTTTTGGCGCTAAATGTCAGATATACGTTTTGAAATTTTTGGTGCCTAATTGCAAGTAATTGATTTAAAGATGTTCTTGCGCTAAATGTCAAAGATAGGCGTTTGGAAATTGTTAGGGCCTAATGGCATTAAATTAATATTTTGACGTTTTTGGCACCTAATGGCACTTTTGTACCATTGTGACGTTTTTGGCGCATAATGGCAGATTTCACCGTTTTTTGTTTTATAGCATATAATGCAACTTTTTGACAATTTTGACGTTTTTGGTGCTAAATGGCAGAATTAATCGTTTTGTATTTAAGCGCCCAATGGCACTTACAAACCGAATTGACGTTTTAAGCGCTTAATGTCAAAGATAGGCGTATTGAAAATTTTAGGGCCTAATAGCATTAAATTACCATTTTGTCGTTTTTGGCGCATAATGGCAGATTTCACGGTTTTTTGTTTTATAGCGCATAATGGCACTTTTAACCATTTTGACGCTTTTGGCACCTAATGGAACATTTGTACCATTGTGACGTTTTTGGCGCTAATTGGCAGATTTCATCGTTTGTGTTTCATAACGACTAATGGCACTCATAAACCGAATTGACGTTTTAAGCGCTTAATGTCAAAGATGGGCGTTTTGAAATTTTTAGGGCCTTATGGCATTAAAATACCATTTTGACGTTTTTGGCACCTAATGGCACTTTTGTACCATTGTGACGTATTTTTCTGCCATTTAGCGCCAAAAACTTCAAAATGGTTAATAAGTGCTATAAGGCGCTGTAAAACACAAAACGCTGAAATCTGCCATTTAGCGGCAAAAACGTCAAAATGGTTATTTAATGCCAATAAGCACCAGAAATTTCAAAACGCCTCTCTTTCAAAGCGCTAAATGTCAAAGATTGGCGTTTTGAAATAATTGGTGCTCAGTGGCATTAAATTACCATTTTGACGGTTTTGGCGTTAAACGGTAGATTTCAGCGTTTTGTGTTTTATAGCGCATAATGGCACCTTTTAACCATTGTGACGTTTTTGGCGCTTAATGTCAAAGATATACGTTTTGAAAGTTTTGGTGCTTAATTGCAAGTAATTACTTTTTTGACTTTTTTGCGCTAAATGGCAGATTTCAGCCTTTTGTGTTATAGCACATAATGCAACTTTTTGACCATTTTGACGTTTTTGGCGCAAAATTTCAAAGATATACGTTTTGAAATTTTTGGTGCTTAATTGCAAGTAATTGATTTAAAGACGTTCTTGCGCTAAATGTCAAAGATAGGCGTTTGGAAATGTATAGGGCCTAATGGCATTAAATTACTATTTTGACGTTTTTGGAACCTAATGGCACTTTTGTACCATTGTGACGTTTTTGGCGCATAATGGCGGATTTCACCGTTTTTTGTTTTATAGCGCATAATGGCACTTTTAACCATTTTGACGCTTTTGGCACCTAATGGAACTTTTGTACCATTGTGACGTTTTTGGCGCATAATGGCCAGATTTCATCGTTTTGTGTTTTATAACGACTAATGGCATTTTTAACCATTGTGACGTTTTTGGCGCTAAAAGGCAGATTAAATCGTTGTGTCTTAAAGCGCCTAATGGCATTTATGAACCGAATTGACGTTATAAGCGCTTAATGTCAAAGATGGGCGTTTGGAAATTTTTAGGGCCCAATGGCATTAAAATACCATTTTGACGTTTTTGGCACCTAATGGCACTTTTGTTCCATTGTGACGTTTTTGGCGCTTAATGGCAGATTTCACCGTTTTGTGTTTTATAGCGCAAAATGGCGCTTTTTACCATTTTGACGTTTTTGGCGCTAAATGTCAGATATACGTTTTGAAATTGTTGGTGCTTAATTGCAAGTAATTACTTTTTTGACGTTTTTGTGCTAAATAGGAGATTTTAGCCTTTTTTGTTTTATTTAGCGCATTATTACATTTTCTAACCATTTTGACTTTTTTGGCGCTAAATGTCAAAGATCCGCCGTTAATGTCGTTTATGCATAATAAACAAATTTTTGTGGTAAATGACCCCGCCGTGCAAAAATCGTCCTTATGAAAAAACTTTTCCGTGAAAAATTCGGTTTTGCAATAAAAAAAAAAGAATTTTCGTGGTAAATGACCACGGCGTCAAAAACTGTTTTTGTGAAAATAACCTTTTAGTTGGAAAAAGATATTTTCCGTGGATATATCATATCGGTTTTGCATATAAAACGATTTTCGTGGTAAATGACCTCACCATGCAAACAAAAGTTTATATGAAGAAAACCTTTCCGTTGAAAAATCAGAAATTCCGCGTAAAATTCGGTTTTGCAAAAATAAAAGGATTTTCGTGGTAAACGACCTTGCCGTGCAAAATAAGTCTTTATGAAAATAAGCTTTCTGTTGAAAAAAGATAAGTTTCCGTGTAAAGTCGTTTATGCATAATAAACAAATTTTTGTGGTAAATGACCCCGCCGTGCAAAAATCGTCCTTATGAAAAAAACCTTTCCGTTGAAAAATAACAGATTCCGCGTAAAATTCGGTTTTGCAAAAAAAAAACGATTTTCGAGGTAAGTGACCCCGCCGTTCAAAAATCGTTTTTATGAAAAAAAAATTTGCCTTAAATTAGGTTTTGAAAAAAAACGATTTTCATGCTAATCGACCTCGCCGTGCAAAAAAAGTTTTTATGAAAATAAGCTTTCCGTTGAAAAATTACATATTCGCTAAATGTCAAAGAGTGGCAATGTGATTTTTATAGCGCCTTTTGGGATTTTATAACCATTTTGACCTTTTTGTCGCTTAATGTTAGATAGTCGATTTGATTTTATGAAGGCCAAATTGCAATTTATAAACATTTTGACGATTTGGGCACAAAATGACAGATTTAAGCGTTTTGAGTTTTATAATGCCTAATGGCACTTTTTGCCCATGTTTTTTCGGCGCTAAAAAGCTGCGTTCAGCGTTTTCATTTTAATAGCGCCTAATTAGATTTTATTACCATTTTGTCGTTTTCGGCGCTAAATGTCGAAGAAAGGCCATTTTAATTTTAGGAGGCCAAACGGCACTTTTTAACGGTTTAAACGATTTTCGCACTAAGTGGCAGATTTTAGCGTTTTGAGTTTGAAAACGCCTAATGGCTCTTATTAACCATTTTGACGATTGTGGCACTAAATGGCACATTTCAGCAATTTGGGTTTCATATTGCCAACTGGCTTTTTTTAGTCATTTTCTTGGCTTGGCGGTAAATGTCATATTTCAGCGATTTGGTTTTATTTTGCCTAATGGCACTTTTTAACCATTTTGAAGTTTTAGGCTCTAAATGTCAAAGATTGGCGATTCGGTTTTTCTAGCGCCTAATGCAATTTTATTACCATTTTGTCGTTTTTGGCGCTTAATGTCTTAGATCGGCGTTTTGCTTTTAGAGGGCAAATGTCACTTTAAAACCATTACGACGTTTTTGACACTAAATGGCAGTTTTAAGCGTTTTGAATTTTATATAACCTAACGGCTCTTTTTGACAATTTTCTGGTCTTGGGGAAAAATGTAAGATTTCGGCAATTTAGCGCCTAAACCGTCAAAATGGTTGATAAGTGCCTTAAGGCGCTATAAGACACAAAACGATTTAATCTGCATTTAGCGCCAAAAACGTCAAAATGGTTAAAAACTGCCATTATGCGCTATAAAACACAAAACGCTGAAATCTGCAATTTAGCGCCCAAATCAAGAAAACGGTTTCAAAGTAACATTAGGCGCTATAGGACACAAAAGGATTTAATCTGCCATTAACAGCCAAAAACGTCAAAATGGTTAAAAAGTGAAATTATGCGCTGTAAAACAACAAACGCTGAAATCTGCCATTTAACGCTAAAAACGTTAAAATGAAAAATTAATGCCATTAAGCACCAGAAATTTCAAAACGCGGATCTTTGACATTTAGCGCCAAAAAAGTCAAAATGGTAAAAAGCGCCATTATGCGCTATAAAACACAAAACGGTGAAATCTGCCATTAAGCGCCAAAAACGTCAAAATGGTACAAAAGAGCCATTAAGTGCTATAAAACACAAAACGATGAAATCTGCTATAAAGCGCCAAAAACGTCACAATGATACAAAAGTGCCATTAGGTGCCAAAAACGTCAAAATGGTATTTTAATGCCATTAGGCCCTTAAAATTTCAAAACGCTCATCTTTGACATTAAGCGCCAAAAACGTCAAAATGGTTTAAAGTGCAATTATGCGCTATAAAACAAAAAACGATGAAATCTGCCATTTAGCGCCAAAAACGTCACAATGGTTAAAAAATGCCATTAGGTGCCAAAAAACGTCAAATTGGTTATTTAATGCCATTAGGCCCAAAAAATTTCAAAACGCCAATCTTTGACATTTAGCGCCAAAAACGTCAATTCGGTTTATAAGTGCCATTCGGCGCTTTAAAACACAAAACGATTTATTCTGCCATATAGCACCAAAAACGTCAAAATTGTCAAAAAGTTGCATTATGTGCTATAAAACACAAAACGATGAAATCTGCCATTTAGCGCCAAAAACGTCACAATGGTTAAAAAATGCCATTAGGTGCCAAAAACGTCAAATTGGTTATTTAATGCCATTAGGCCCAAAAAATTTCAAAACGCCAATCTTTGACATTTAGCGCCAAAAACGTCAATTCGGTTTATAAGTGCCATTCGGCGCTTTAAAACACAAAACGATTTATTCTGCCATATAGCACCAAAAACGTCAAAATTGTCAAAAAGTTGCATTATGTGCTATAATACACAAAACGCTGAAATCTGCCATTTAGCGCTAAAAATATCAAAATGGTTATTTGATGCCAAAAGGGACTAAAAATTACAAAACGCCTATCTTTGACATTTAGCGCTTATAAAGTCAATTCGGTTTATAAATGCCATTAGGCGCTATAAGACACAAAACGATTTAATCTGCCATTTAGCGTCAAAAACGTCAAAATGGTTATTTGATTCCATTAGGCCCTAAAAATTTTATAACGCCTATCTTTGACATTTTGCGCTTATATCGTCAGTTCGGTTTATAAGTGTCATTAGGCACTGTAAGACACAAAACGATTATATCTGCTGTTTAGCGCCAAAACCATCAAAATGGTTAAATAGTGCGATAATGCGATATAAAACACAAAAGGCTGAAATCTGCCATCTAGTGCCAAAAACGTCAAAATGGTAATTTAATGCCATTTGGCCCTTAAAATTTCAAAACGCCAATCTTTGACATTTAGCGCCAAAAACGTCAATTCGGTTTATAAGTGCCATTCGGCGCTTTCAAACACAAAACGATTTAATCTGCCATTTAGCGACAAAAACGTCACAATGGTTAAAAAATGCCATTAGTCGTTATAAAAGACAAAACGATGAAATCTGCCATTTAGCGCCAAAAACGTCACAATGGTACAAAAGTGCCATTAGGTACCAAAAACGTCAAAATGGTAATTTAATGCCATTAGGCCCTAACAATTTCCAAACGCCTAACTTTGACATTTAGCGCAAGAACGTCTAAAAATCAATTACTTGCAATTAAGCACCAAAAATTTCAAAACGTATATCTTTGAAATTTTGCGCCAAAAACGTCAAATGGTCAAAAAGTTGCATAATGTGCTATAAAACACAAAAGGCTGAAATCTGCCATTTAGCGCAAAAACGTCAAAAAAGTAATTACTTGCAATTAAGCACCAAAACTTTCAAAATGTATATCTTTGACATTTAGCGCCAAAAACGTCACAATGGTTAAAAGGTGCCATTTTGCGCTATAAAACACAAAACGCTGAAATCTACCATTTAACGCCTAAACCGTCAATATGGTAATTTAATGCCACTGAGCACCAATTATTTTAAAACGCCTATCTTTGACATTTAGCGCTTTGAAAGAGAGGCGTTTTGAAATTTCTGGTTCTTATTGGCATTAAATAACCATTTTGACGTTTATGCCGCTAAATGGCAGATTTCAGCGTTTCGTGTTTTATAGCGCCTTATAGCACTTATTAACCGTTTTGAAGTTTTGGGCGCTAAATGGCAGATTTGAACGTTTTTTGTTTTATAGCACATAATGCAACTTTTCGACCATTTTGACGTTTTTGGCGCTTAATGGCAGATTTCATCGTTTTGTTTTTTATAGCGCATTATGGCACTTTTTAACCATTTCGACAATGTTGGCGCTAAATGGCAGATTAAATCGTTTTGTGTCTTATAGCGCCTAATGGCACTTATTAACCGAATTGACGTATTAAGCGCTTAATGTCAAAGATAGGCGTTTTTAAATTGTTGTTGCTTTATTGCATTTAATTAGAATTTCGACGATTTTGGCACTTAATGGCAGATGCCAGTGTTTTGTTTTTAATATCGCATAAGGGCCCTTAGGCGTTTTGAAATTTTTAGTTCTTAATGGTATCAAATTACAATTTTGACGTTTTTGGCGCTTTATGGCATATTTCAGCGTTTTGTGTTTTATAGCGCAAAAACGTCGTCAAGGTTTTTAAGTGTCATTTGGCAATCTAAAGTCAAAACGCAAATCTAAGACATTTAGCGCCTAAAACATTGGTTTAAATTTCCACTAAGCAATATAAACCAAAACGCTGAAATCTGCAACTTTGCTCGAAAAACGACAAAATTGTTAAAAGAGCTATTAGGCGTTTATAAATAATAAAAAGCCATAAAACGCTGAAATCTGCTATTTGGCCCTTTATTAATCAAAACCACCCAATTTGACATTAATTGCCAAATACAGTGCCATAAGGCTTTATATAACTCGAAACGTAAAATTCGGTTTTGCCAAAAAAAGGATTTTCGTTGTAAACGACCTCGCCGTGTAAAAAAAGTTTTTATGAAAATAAGTTTTCTGTTGAAAAAAGGTAGTCTTCGTGTTAATGTCGTTGATGCATAAAAAACAAATTTTTGTGGTTAATGACCCCGCCGTGCAAAAATCGTCATTATGAAAAAAACCTTTCCGTTGAAAATTACAGATTCCGTTAAAAATTCGGTTTTGCAATAAAAAAGGATTTTCGTGGTAAATAACCACGGCGTCCAACTACAGTTTTTGTGAAAATAACCTTTTAGTTGGAAAAAGATATTTCCCGTGGAAATGACGGTTTTGCAATAAAAAAGGATTTTCGTGGTAAATGACCACGGCGTCAAAATGGTTTTTTGTGAAAATAACCTTTGATTTGGAAAAAGATATTTTCCGTTGAAATATCGGTTTTGCGTATAAAACGATTTTCGTGGTCAATGACCTCATTGTGCAAAAAAAAAATTATGAAACAAAAAATTTCGTTGAAAAATAAGTGATTCCGCGTTTAATTAGGTTTAGCAAAAAAAAAGGATTTTCGTGGTAAACTTCCTCGCCGTGCCAAAAAAGTTTTTATGATAATAAGTTTTCTGTTGAAAAAAGGTAGTATCCGTGTTAATGTCGTTGATGCATAAAAAACAAATTTTCGTGGTAAATGACCCCGCCGTGCAAAAAATTTCCTCAAGAAAAAACCTTTCCGTTGAAAATTACAGATTCAGATGAAAAATTCGGTTTTGCAATAAAAAAGGATTTTCGTGGGAAATGACCACGGCGTCCAAATACAGTTTTAGGGAAAATAACCTTTGAGTTGGAAAAAGATATTGGTGTCGCGAAACTGCGACTCCACTGTTAATTGGCGGTAGATGCTGCAAAGCAAAGCCTACGGCACTGGTGCATAGTCGAGAGACACGCCAAACGCGCGCCCAACATATGTACACGGTTGACATTTGTCACATGAGAACGGGTCGTTTTTTCGACTCTTGAATTTCTCTTGGAATTCTTGAGTTCAACAGATCGGCTATGGAACGATTTGCCGGCATCTGTGTTTCCTCCCTCCTACAACATGGGTCTCATCAAGACCAATGTTCATTCCTTCCTCTCCTCAAAAAGACCCTCCACACAGCATCCCAGATGACATAGGCCCTTAGGGGAATTATTTTCCTCAAAACCTCCTGTCTGGAGTTAATGTAAAAAAAAAAAAAAAATGCAGCCCTCGAAGGACCAGTCCCGAAACTACGTGAAATCGCTAAGTTATACGGGACGATTAGATAGCATACACTCGCAAAACCCGATGGATAGTCATTGGAGGTTATCCACCACTTACCCGCCTTGGTATAAGTAACTGATGGTTACTCCTTCAAGGCTCTCGCAAGGACTCTAATTTTTTTCGAAAGAATGAAGCTACATTTAGTTTTGAACGAATCTAGACCTCCAATGTCCCTGCATACAGTGTTAGTAAGCAGTATGCAAGTGCTTACATGATAAACTTGATACAATGGTGTTAGTAAAACATATATAAAGGCATGGAAAGATGATAAAAAACAAGATGAAGGACGCTCGCGGGGGATTGTATCTTGCGTATGCTGCAAGCACCTGCAGCATGCGTATGCTGCAAGCACCTGCACATGGATAGTCAGTCGATAGTTCAGATCTGGGCTTTTGGAAAATTAGATAAGCCCAGATTGGAATAAGGAAAATAGGACTCACCGTTGCAGATGGGGCCTCGCTGATCTCCAGTTTTGGTGTACACTTCTCACTGTTTAAAATTCGCAATATTCTTATAACAATACATGCGCCCTGTCTGAGATGTTATTTTGTACTGAGCAGCAAATCACACTGTCACCTCTCCAAAGTTTAGTACTTTTTGCAACAATTTTTATGGTGACATTTAGGAGGGAAAGATTAGGTATGTGGGATAAATTCAGGATTTTGACATATCTACCCATCAAGTCCGCGAATGCAATACCCAACCAATCCCATATAAAATTGCGCGAACAGAATGTTCATTCTCAAAGTTCTAGACATTAATAATTGAGCAGGTGACGGTAAATTAGCTTTATCTGTATTTGTTTCTTTAGACTTTTTTAGAATATTTTTTATAATTTTAACAGAACTCTCCGCCTGACCATTAGACTGTGAATATATGGACTTGTAACTACATGTTCTATGTCCCAATCATATAAAAATGATTTAAATTCAATAGATTGAAAAGGCGGACCACCATCAGACACTAAAGACATTGGTATTCCATGACGTGCAAAAATAGATTGTAAATGAATTATCACATTTTTTGCAGTGGAATTATTATTTAGAAAAGCAGTTTCTATAAATTTTGAATAATAATCTGTTACAATAAGGTACGTTTGATTATCATAATTCATTAAATCAATACCTACTTGTTGCCATGGTAACTTATTTATTTCATAATTTATTAGTGGTTCCTTCTGATTAGAGACTTTAAATTTATTACATATTTGACATTGGTCGATTAAATTTTTTATATCTACAGAAATATTAGGCCAAAATAAAGTATCTCTAGCTAGTCTGACATTTGTTTATTCCTTGATGTCCTTCGTGTATTTTATTTAACATTTCTTTTCTCATAGACTGAGGTACTATTTATTTATTACCCTTAAATATTAACTCATTAATAACATGAATTTCGTCTTGAATATTATAATAACATTTTAAAGCACAGTGAACTTTATCTTTACTAATTGGCCATCCTTCAAAATAATATTTTTTTAATGTTTGCATAGTTTCATCCAATAAAGTAGCTTTACTCAATTTTGCACGATATTCTTCATTAATAGCTAAGTTCATATAGATTGAATTTACATGACAATGTAGATCTGACTCATAATCGGGTATATAATGATCTTTCAAAGCAGCTTTAGACAAAGTATCCGATATATACATTTTTTTACCTGGGACATGTATGACATTTAAATCATAAGACTGAAGTGCTAACATCATACGTTGCAATCTAGCAGGTACATCATGCAAAGGTTTTTTAAAAAGATACACGAGGGGTTTGTGATCAGTCTGTACTGTCACTTTGTTACCATAAACATATTGATGAAATTTATTACAACCGAATTGTATGGCAAATAACTCTTTTTCAATTTGAGCATAATTTTCTTGCGACTGAGTCATTGTTTTGGAACTATATGCAATTGGACGATTATTTTGCATAATGACTGCACCTATAGCTGATTTTGATGCATCTACTGACAAGGTTAACGGTATTTCTGGATCATAATGACTTAAAACTGTTGCATTTGAAATAGCTTTCTTCAAAATATTAAAACATTTTTCACAATTCTCGTCCCATGACCATACTACATTATTTTTTAATAAATTTCTCAAAATTTGTGATTTATCAGACAAGTTTTCAATAAACGGACCTAAATAATTTACCATTCCCAAAAATCTTTGTAAATCTTTGACATTTTTCGGAGACGGCATTTCTAAAATAGCTTTGACTTTCTCTTTGTCAACTTTTACACCTTCTTTACTAAAAATATAACCTAAAAAACATACTTCCTTGACTAAAAATTTACATTTTGACTTATTTAATTTTAAATTGACTTCTCTAGCTCTTTCCAAGACTTTTCTTAATCTAATATTATGAATTTCTTCAGTTTCTCCATAAATCAAGAAATCATCGACAAAAATTAAAATTCCTTCTAGATCCCCAAATAAATCTACCATTATTCTATAGAAAATTTCTGTTGCTGCATTTATTCCAAACGGTAATCTTAAATACCTGTACCTTCCAAATGGATTTTGAAAAGCACATAAATTACTACTTTCTTCATCTAATTTTAATGACCAGAAACCAGAATAAGCATCTAAATGTGAAAAATAAGCTGCACCTATAAGTTTTGATCTGATTTCGTCTATATTTTTTAATGGAAAATATTCTCTCATTATGCACTTGTTTAATCTTCAAGGATCTAGACAAATTCTCAATTTACCTGACTCTTTGACAGTTATGACGACAGAATTTACCCATGAAGTAGGTTTGGTAACTTTTTCAATGACCTTCATCTTGTCCATGCGATCCAATTCTTCACGAAGACTTTTTTGTAAAGCAAACGGAACCTTTCTAGGAGGATCGACGCACGGAACAGCATCTTGGCGAAGCTTGAGATGAACGACAGGTGGTAGACATCCGAGACCCTGAAATATGTCATTATATTCAGTTAATATAGTGTTACGATTACATTGGACATTAAATATTCTTTTTATAATTCCAAGTTTTTTTATGGTCGGTAGACCCAAGACTGATTGACATTCTATATTCGTAACAAAAAATATTATACTATTTATGACATTTCCATTAATTTCACATTCAAGATCACAATGACCAATAATAGGTATTTTATCACCTCCAAAACCTGACACTTTTGTATAACCTTTTTGGAAAATTTTATTACGTAAATTTAATTTTTTAAAGTTTGACAATGACATGACATTAATATCAGCCCCTGTATCCAAAATACAGTTTAATATTTCATTATTAATTATTATATCTATATGCCATGCTTGACTTGAATAATGGTTATTATTTAAATTTCTTATTATTGAAATAAAATAATCCTCAGAGCAATTAGCACTGTCATCATTGGGTTTTGGTGACTTTAAATTTCTGACTTTGTTGTGACAATAATTATTTTTGAAATGACTATGACAATATTTAGCAAAATGACCAAAATAATTACATGACCTGCATTTGACATTGACTGCTGGGCACTTGTAGCGATGATGCTGACCACATCTTCCACATGGAGAGATATGACCGCTTGACCTTGACTGTGATGACGACGCTGACGGTGACCCATGACGACTTGAAGATCTGTATTGATTTGATCTTGACTGTGATGACGACGCTGACGGTGACCCATGACGACTTGAAGATCTGTATTGATTTGATCTTGACTGTGATGACGACGATGACGGTGAACTATGACGACTTGAAGATCCTTTTGGAGTTGACCCTCTTGGACTTAACTTGACTTGCATTTGACTTCTTGACGTGTTTTTATGATGACTTATCTGAAGAATGTTTTCTGGATGTGCTCGTTGATTAATTTTCTCAGCATCGCATTGTGACATTAAGATAGTTTTTGTGATTTCTATCGTTTTTTGCAATGACAATGTGGAATCTTGTAATAGACGTTGACGGATGTGATTCAAATTTGCACACATATTCGCAATAAATATATCTCTTACGAGAGATTCTCGCAGATTGCCGAATTCACAATCTAGACTTAAATTTTCGAGGTCCAGTAGAAAGTTGTTGATATCTTCAGAATCCTTTTGTTTCCGAGTAAAAAATTAATTTCTCAGCATTGTTACATTTTTGTGAGGTGCAAAGTAATCATCAAACTTTTTCTTGAGTTCTTTTAAAGTAATGGTTTCAATATCCATGTTGAATAATTTGAAAATTTCCATACCTTTCGATCCAATGCTGTGAAGAAGTATGGCAATTTTCCTTTTTTCTGTCGCATCTTCTAGATCTGATGCCATCAAATATATCTCATAGTTTTGCCACCAACTTTTCCATATTCCCACATTATTTGGGTTGTTT
Organism: Glyphotaelius pellucidus; assembly: GCA_936435175.1. Classification (NCBI taxonomy): domain Eukaryota; kingdom Metazoa; phylum Arthropoda; class Insecta; order Trichoptera; family Limnephilidae; genus Glyphotaelius; species Glyphotaelius pellucidus. Next base: position 17,227,979 of record OW386558.1, on the reverse strand, counting down.
GACAATAAATTTAGATTTGTCAAGGCACTGAAATCGTGTTGCACATATGACTTTGTAGTTTCCTTCGACATCTTGATTTTGACTTGTAATTTTTATTATTTTATTTTATGACTCTTAACATTCGACTTCTGACACCATATTTCGTTGACTTATTGGTTTGAGGATGTTAATATATAAACACTTTACGAATATAGAAGATAGACTTTATTGACTAATGTTAACTCCATTGACATTACTTAGAGACTGTTTGAGACTGACTGACGACAATTACATTAGTAGCTCACTAGTGATGTGCGATACTACATAGTGATGTGACAGATATTATCTTAAAAAATAACATATATTTTTTTTAAAGCTTAAAAACTTTAAATGTTTAAGGGAGATATGTAAGAAATCGGTCGAATTCGAACAGCGGCGGCTTAATAACTCTGTTAGAGTTTTACAGAGACGTTACCCGAACCTTCTCATAAATCATAACCTTCTTCACAATTCCTTAGAGATCATCAATAATTCAATGATGCCAGAAAGTTATTCAAATTCACTAAGTGTCTACAAGTGTTCGTTGTTTTACTCATTTGCACATTATACATAATAGGCGTTTCAAATCCTTATCTGGCCGCTGTAGAAACTTGAATAATATTATTACATTTTATAACGTAAATATTTTTTCTTCAAGTCAAATCGAAACTTATGCAAGATATGAAAAGCCTACCTCAAACTCTTTGATTTCCATTCCACTGCTGTGGTCAGCTGTAACCGAAATTATAATTTTTTTTTTCCTTTATTTTCCGAAATTTTACATTTGATGTATACAATATTATAATATAATAAGAATAATGGGAACCCACTAAGGCGCAGCCTGTGCGTGGGTAATAAAGTTTAATATATTTTATTATTGTACCTAGAAAGAACAAACAATTGGCATATAAAGCAAAAACATGATTAAAATTTGTCTAAACAGCTGTGCACAAAATGAGCATACAACAGTGCAACAGTAAGTGTATAGTGTGATAGTAATTGTATATTAAGTGTAGTAGTGTAATAATAATGGTATAGCGTAACAATAAGTGCATAGTGTAATAATAAGTTAATGAAAACAAATAACTTTGTGTACACCACTATTTAATTAACAATATCGACATTTTTCGAAACCATGTTTTCTTCGTCAGGATAATAAGAATAAAAAATAACAAAAGACAAACAAGTATAGACAAATTATAACATAGACAAAATATTTGAAAGGAGAGATGATTAATTACTTATAATATCATTAAAACAATTATATAATATAAAATATAAAAATTATTTTAGGATGGGTAAAAAATTACATTAACATAATAAAAAATCTTTTGAAATAAAACAGAAAGTCTAAATAACAAAATAAATTATTATAAATATAAGTATCAATACGAAAATAAATTTAAAAGATGGCTATTTTTAAAAAACGTTTGGTTATTTATAATATTTAATTTACTATTAATAATAAGTGTACTGTTTGTGAAAAAACATAGAGTGATACAAATTAAACAAACAACGTTTCAATATCTACATTGTCAAGCCACGACTTCAATACCTTTATGTTTTGAAGAAGTTTAGTTTTCACTTGAATATTTTTCGGTAAAAGATTGAATGTACGAGGTCCAATGAAATTGCTGTGAGTTTGCATTTGTTTTGATTTTGAATTTTATTTATAATTTTATGATGGTAGATATAGACAACTCTGATTTTTTAAGCCTTACTTTCCATACATATTGAGACTCTCAGATCGAAGAAATATATCCGAATTAATATTTATGTTCAAAATTGTTAATGGTAGAATGGCAGTCCGGATTTAACTAAGCTTACTGAATTTCATATACCCACGAGAGCCAATCGTTCTAAAATCCTGTTTAAATGCTACAATAACCGGACTGAGAATACGAAACACTCGCTTATACCTAGATTACATGAAGTTAGTAATAGATATGCAGATGTGGCAGATCTATTTAACTGAACGGAAGGTAGGTACAAGAAGGCTATACTATCAAATCTTTTCAATCAATATTAATTTTATTTGTACTAATTATCTGTTATAATCTTTATTTATTGTTTCTAATATGTATCCCAATTATCTGGAGCCAGTGAGAATACGGCATCCCCAATCGAGGTATGATGTGAGGCTGAAGGTAGTGCGGAGAGGAAGAAAACGGGAAAGAAGGAGGTGAGGAAGGAAATACCTGGCTATCTTGTCACTAAACATTTAAAGCAATCCCTATCACTGAGCCAATATAATAAATACAGTGATGTTCATATATCTAATAATTTCATTTTATTTTTGAGAACCCAATGCAATGGTTTTGGTTTGTCTAGGTCTTAGAAGCGCATGACCAGGACACACTGAACCCCAGATTCCTACCCACCCCTTAAACCCTTTTCCTTCCCAGAATTCTCCTCCATATCCTTTCATTAAAAAATCCCTCCACACAGCATCCACAAAGATGACATAGGCCCTAAGGAGATTATTTTCCTCAGGGCCAGTCAAGCGATGCTTCGTTCGCCTCGCCCGATCACACTTTTTGTAACGCTCTCGTCACGCATTCACCAGCTAACTCCCCAAGTAGCATGCGTAAAGAAGTTTTGCTTGAAAAAAAATTAAATTCATTTTTTTTTTCTTTATTTATTGCATATGACATAATTGGTGGAATTTTCGACCACCGTGCTAGACACGTACCCGTTTTGTGGTGGTCGATTGTTAGTATGTGTCCGAATTTGAACTGATAACTCTTGGGTTCAAAGTCAAAGAACTAACCGTTCTTCTGGAAGTCATCTCTCTCTCTTTCTCTCTCCGATGGCGCTACAGCCCATATCGAGCCTTGGCCTCCCGCAACATTCGCCTCCAACTCCCCCTGTCCTCAGCGGCTGACTTCCAGTCTCTGGAAGTAATCAACAAACAATAATAAAAGGAATTATAAATTAATCACGCAGTTACTGAATTGCAAGTTAATCACATCAGCATTTGACTACACATATTTTATAACGATAAAGGTCAGTTTTGTTTATTTAACATCGATAATATATGCGCATACTTAGAACGATTTGTTGCATTACCGGTCAGGATCTTGACCCTTGGTTATCAAAGATTTGAAAAAAGTACGCTTAAGTTATTTGCAACATTGATGAGCATGTGGTATGCAATGTCATGATTATGATGTAATGGGATTTCTTGATAAAAGACTAATATAATGTAATGCTTAATGTTAATCAAAATATATTGAAGTGAAAACTTCTTTAGCACGGTTATGATTTGAAACTCGATAAAACGAAAGCAAACCACACAAAAAGACAAACTTATTAATTTATTTTATCAGGTTCTCCATAAAACAGTTGCACACCAGAATATTATGGAGAAGATTACAAAATTTAAAGATAAAAGTGTATGGGGGTAGTTTCACTATCTTGTGACAAATGTTATTGAATTCTCTGTAGGTGACATTGAAGATGTCGATGCTCAATACAGATTCATTTAGCAGTTGAAATACTCTGTTTAATGGCGCATTTTGAGAGGAAGAGTAATCACTTTCGGAGCATAAAAAAGTGCGTGGGATCTCCCATGAGTGTACGCGCTAGGTACATATAAGTTAATCTCCTTATACAAATATAGGATTTAGTCTACGAGAGAATAAGATAACAATAACATTTTTTATTTTATTCACGGTTATTCGGTTCCAATTTTTTTTTTTACATGAGCTCCACACAGGAGGCCCTGAGGAAAATAATTTCCCTCGCCGTTGGATGCCGTATGGAGTTTTTTTAAGGAAAAGGGGGAAGGAGTGGGAAGGAAAAGGGTTTAAGGGGTGGGTAGGAATCTAGGGTTCAGTGAGTCCTGGTCATCCGCCTCCAAGACCTAGACAAACCTCACCCCTGCACCCCTGCTAAATCACCAAACGTAGCGAACCTCTTGGGGTGACCTAAGGCAGAGGTGTTGGTTATCCAATAAAGGTTCCCGGGGCGGCGGTACCCATTCCCGCCTCCCAAATTGAAATAAAATTGAGTACAATACGATAAATCCACGGTCCCAAGTGTAGTGGTATAAAGCGCCTTACGAATCTTTACGCAGACATTCAACCGCCCAGGTGCCAAATCCTACGAAATCCAAAAACAATAAATATTTTTATTTTTTTAAAATCAATATCCAATCTTCAAACCACTCCAAAATGAATAGGAAAAAGAAAAACGACATCTAGCGACTCCGAAGAAGAAACCACAAATATTAATAAGATGACCAAGTGTTGTATACCATTCCAAAATTCCAGGGCATCCAGTGCAGGTATTACATAAAAATCTGTATTGTTTATGGTAAGTGTGTGCACGAGTGTATATGAACATGTGTACCTATGTGCCTGAATGGTTTTATGTAGTGCAGAGTTGATAGTGCGTATTGATTAAGTTACTATTAGTCGGACAGATACCAAGTGCACTCCCAAAATTTCAAACGGGGAAGAACGTACTCGAACAGTAAAAACTCAGAAAAACCCAACCTCGAGTGTCACTCCACCATTATATTATTAATGTTTATATTTTTCATTTCTTATTATTTATTCGACCCTTGAAAATTCCAATATTCGGAAATACATTAGAATGGATTCTAAAAATAATATTTCAGACGATACTTAATAATGATGAGTGCTACGAATACGAATAAATAATGGAGTGCTGGTACCTTCCCTGATGTATGGCAGTGAGGCATGGAACTGTCAGAGAAAGGATGAAAGTAGACTGAATGCTGTAGAAATGAGATCCCTGAGACGTATGTGTGGTAAAACCATGTATGATGATGTAAAGACCTTAGGTACACCATTACAAATAAAATACCAAAAGTTCCTATCGATTCCATGTCCGCTAAAAAAGTTATTCAAGATCAAACGTCAACTTTTTCAGTTTTTTTTAATTTTTCTCGTAAATGGTAAGTTGAATCAAAAAGTATTTGAAACAAAAATTGTTGATCATAAAATTATCTTAAAAAATTGTATTTTTTACTTTTTTTCTAAGAATCACCATTTCTGAGATAATGCGATTCTAAAAGTTGAAGGAGTTACATTCTATATAATATGTACACATTTCCACACCACCTGTGAGGTAGTGTACTTGGCGCATTTTTTTAACGTGGTTTCCCCGGTAGGAATAATCTACGATCGGCTATGATGAAGTTTCATGGGATACTATTCTATTTACTGCATATTGATAATTGATTTTGATTGGTGTTATTGATGTTGATTGTTTATCGTAATATTTATTATTGATTTCTATTGATATCTTTATCCGATTCATACTCTTCAAATTTGACTTCTACAGTCATGTTTTCTTCGATTTCTTTTTCTTCTTCTTCTCCTTCTTCAACATTAAGACAGTAAATTACACCTCTTGATGATATGCCTAGTGCCACTAGCTGAGAAAACTACCTTAACAATAATAATTCACTCCAGTACCCAAAATGTAATTTGCCGGACTTGAAACATGAATTCTAACATTTATTTGTACAATAATTGGTGTAAAATAATGTACCTATCAATATAACTACACAAATATAGATTTTCTTCATGAGGGAAATTGTTTTCCTCAGGGCCTTCTGTGTGGAGTTAATGTAAAAATAAAAAATAAAAAACTAGTATGCTTTAGACCACACGACTGAAATGAAACTTCTTTATGGATCGTTTGCCTCGCCCGATCACACTTTTCGTAACGCTCTCATCACGCATTCACCAGCTTACTCCCCAAGTCAAGCGTGCGTAAATAAATTTTACTTCAAAAAAATTTTTTTTTATATGTTTTCGCACATTCTTTATATAGCTTGTGATATCTTAATGTACTGTAAAGAAAATCGACCACCACAACACGACCATGTGCCTAGCATGGTGGTCGAAAAATCCTCAATTATTCATGAAGAAACAATTCAGAATAATGAAAACTTTAAAAAAAAAAAATTCGAAATGAGAAACCAGACTTCTTGGAAATAATAGTCGTTGGTAAAGATAGGTTTGAAATCTTGCTATTTTATAAAGGAATTTTAAACAGCTCCCCAAGTAGCAGCACAAACTATCCTATCCTGAAGAATATTTGTACATTTTCCCCTTTGTTAGTCTTTGAAGAAGACAATCTTCTATCCGCCAAAGGAATTTATCAACTCTAATATGCAACTCGCCTTATTTGAAACTCTAGAATTTTTCGTCGAATTGTTGAAGAATAAATTCATAGAATCAAGTAGTTTTATTTCAATATTTGTCCTGTGGATAATGACGAGATTTTTTAATGCAAAGGGTTTTGCGTTGTTGAAGAAACATAAATAGGTGCAAGTAGGTTTGTGAGGAAACTTATGTCAAAATTCCGGTTAGTAAATGAGTGGAAAAGCGTCGGGTTCCCATCCAGGCGTTGTGGGTTACACATTCTTCCACCTAAGTCCTCTATCAGTAAATTAAGGATATTTTCAGATTTTAAAGAAAGTGGTTTGCGATTTTGATATATTATCAGGTTATCCGCAACTCGGACATGTTTGAAGTTCTTAAAAAATAAGAAAAATCTAACATTTGTTGTAGAAGATCATTTGTGTGGGTACAACACAATAAAATAGGTTGTTCCCGCTACAAAAACTACAGAGGACTGGAGACTTGACGACTCAGACGATTGCTTTGTACTAAGCTGTTGCAGAAACCTCTAGCCACACTTTCTTTCTCCCTTTCGTTTGTGTTTGAAAGTTTGAACCTCCAAATTTTATTGGTTAGAGTTATTATGTGGCGGCCACTGTCGTCCACAATTAATATGTGCCCGTTCTGCAAAAATAATTACGCTGCAACCGGAGATGCAACGAATTCACTAAAAGCAGGTACCTCGAGCCCACGGTGAATACATCATTTCGGCCGGCCGATAAGTGCAAGGCGTTTCCGGAAAGCTTCCGACACTTTCAAACGCCTTGCAGCGCGACGCCCGAAGTTTTGGGTATGTTCAAAATGAGCCCACATCTTACCCGTTGTTCTCAAAATTACCGGCACCGTCGGCAATACTATAAAAGATGACATTGGGCAGCGCACAACTCAGTCAGCTTAGCAGTCAGTCAGTAACACAGTTGGTCTACACAGTACCATCAGTTGTAAAAGTGATAAATCTTCAGTGTAGTCACGAGGTGGGCCTACGGCGACCCACTGCCGGAACCCACGCTCCTTGCGCTTTCAACCTTAGAGGACTTCACATCTTGCAGCTTACAAGGTCTTTCGCATCTTCAGCAATAGAGATAAGCTCTATCTCGCAGCTTACAAGGTCCACCGCACCTTCAGCTTTAGGTATCAGCTCCATCTCCAAGCTCCCGAGGTCCACCGCATCTCGCAGCCACTGATCTCATAATCTTGTATAGCGGAGACGATCTCGTCTCCGCTTTACAAGGTTACCCGCACCGAAGATGACTTCAGCACAATCGAGTCACCACCTTTCATCTCCACCGCCACGGGGTCTAGCAATGGCCTGAAGGAACAGGAACATCCATCATCTTCACCAACCACGATATCGAGCTACTCACTAGCGTATTGGAAGACCCGTGATATTCACCGTCAGCGCAGCATGACTTACATCATCATTACGTTTCCGCCTCACTGTTTTACATCTCATCGTAGTCTACTGTCCACGCTATGTAGCATCAATAAAGACCCTGACTCAACCAATTGCTCCGTCTTTCTCTGATCCGTCGACGCGTTACCTTTACCGCAGCATAATCTCAATTATAAGAAAATATAAATGACTGCTTAAATTGATTTTTAACCGTAACAAAGAAAATACATTCGTAATACGTGATTATCTACTTATTACAACTTCATTTAACAACGTAACAAAAAAATCTAAAAAACCTTCCAAGAAAAGATTTTGTCTTCCGTTTGTTTCAAATATAACGCAGGGAGAAAAAACTGGGATAAAATTTTTCATTATTTCAGTTGTATTTGTCAGATAAATTTTCCAATCGAGCCTTGAAAAGAAGGCTTTGGACAGTGGATTTCCTGTTAATCCGATCTGAATTGATTGATTTTCTTGGAATTTATTGTTAAGTGATAATCACATTTCCAACTCAATCTGAGGACATAGTAAAAAAGGTTAATTTCGTTAGTAGGTATTTTTCGCTTTATCTGTTTTCTTTGTGTTTGAAAATTGTATGCCCTTAAGTATAGCCTTAAAACATTATTATCCTTGAGGATATTTTCCAAAGAAATGGTGCTTCAATGTACCGTTACATTTTCCCCAAAAAACTTATTCCCAACATTTGGTTTTTTAAACGTCTTCGTAACCCAAACAATTTGTAAACGATTAAATTACCTATCAAAACCGATTTAAAGGTCAATTTAGCTCAAAAATATTTTAAAATATTAGGAAATCAAACTAGCTTTAGGCATTTTTTGCAAATTCAATGATTTTTACTTGATTATTGTGTAAAACGAAAATTCTGACAGTAAAGCGGTTAGAGTTTTGTAATTATAAAATAGGTTTATTAAAACTTTGTTCTTGGTCACGAACCACCATTTGGAAAACCTTGCTGTAGACAAATGTTTTTAAGCTTAAATAGTACTTTATGCTTTATTTTTTATGTAGATTTTTTTGACTATTTCGAATTTTTCTTCTTCAATTTTGAGAAGATACGAGACAAAAGATTTTTTACAAATTAATATCTTGTTTTAAGCTTTTTTAAGAACAACGTTCATATTAAAAAGGCCGAGAAATTTAAGAAAACAAAATTTTTTAAAATTATTTATTTTTGATTCATAGTTAGCAAAAAATAAATAACAAAATCATATTATATAATATGATAGTGAACAGATAATATTTTTATCGACAAAAAATTTTATTAACTACAAATAATGTTTTCGTAATTATTACATTATTTTGATTTGACTTGATTTTCGATTGGATTCATTCAAAGTTAACAAGGGCTTAGGTGTTTTTACATTCACATAAAAAACCACTTACTAAATATATTTTCCATACCTTGTATTTCTTCGCCAAAACGTTTCAAACAAATGATAACAGAATGAAAGATTGTTGTTACATGGAGTCTGTTGATATAACTTATGCCGTGTATTTTATAATTATTTTTAAGCGTCAAGGTTTTGTCGAAAAGTGTAAGAAATACAAAGATAATTCTGTGCAAAGCGTTTTTGTTTTCCAGCGAGTTAATTGAATAAACGGGTTACAGGAATTTTAATGGATGGAAAGCAAACTTTAAAAATGCTGCGTGTGTTTTATTTGCATTTCGTTGGAAGATACTTTCACCAGTGAATTGTCGTCTTAACGTCCATTGTTGGTACTTGTGATCAGCCGGGAGACACGCCAATTGCTTTACCATAAATTTGTATACGATTTTCACATTTTGTACGAGAATAGGTCGTTTTTGCTATGTGTTCTTGTGCTCAACATCTCGCTCGTGGATTCAACCACGACGTGCTTTTGTGTTTCTTTCTTTCTTCATAATCTCAGGTCTGAAATTATTTTTAAAAATTGGTTGTCTGTAAAGTTGTCTGTAAACGTACGATAATTTTACGTGATAACGTCATATAATAACGATGGAGTGGAAGAGAGATGGATGCGTCATAAGCCAAACGCTTGGGCCGAACGCTTGTTCCGCATTCTCGCTTGTACGCTCAGCTCGGGCGGAACGTGACAATGAGTCATGATTTTTCGTGCATGCAGCCGGCGTTCATCCATTTATACGTTGTTATCACGTCAAAAAATAAAATAAAATATTTCATATTTGATGCAAAAAATGTCCAGAATCAGTGAATCTATGTCATCTTCAATTGGAGAATGTTGTGAGGCTGAAGGTAGTGGGGAGGGGAAAATGATGGGGCAGAGGAAGATTGGAAAGATTGTTGGTCGCTAAATACGGCTTTTGTCATTTCAAATATATTTCGATGCTAAACAATGGTCTTAAATTAGGGCGATGCAAGTATCAATTGATATATTTTTTTTGTATTTCTTCGGCATTAACTATGTTACAATGACTAGAAATTTGTTTTGAAGATTTTTAATTTTCAGTGTACATTTGTTACTTTATATTTTAAATTTTCTGCTACCGGTTTCGACATTCGTCATTCACTAGCAAATTTAAAACTATTTTAAAATTCTATGCAAGTACAAAATGATTGGATTTTATTAGGTGAGGGTAGTGGGAGGGGTAATCTTGGGGGAGGGGAAGAAAGGTGGAAGGAGTTGACATTGAATGGAAACATTGTTAATAAGGGCAATTGTAATATTTCCTTATCAAAATATACCGTGCGATAGGGCCTTTCCAGACTTAAAACCTCGTCATCCCAGAGAGAGGTTGTACGTGAAGTCATCGTTCTGGTATTTTCTGACTTGATCGTTTTCATACAACGTTTTTTTTTCAAATGTCTCACTACATCTCTCAGGCAACAATATATAAGTTTGTCGATCTTTCTTTTAATGGTCCCAACTGCTCCCAACCGCCTGGATACAATGAGAGTATGGCATCTCCAATTGGAGTGTGTTGTAAGACCGCAGATAAGTAGAGAGGGGAAAGAGATGGAGAAAAGGTAGGTACCTGACTATTCAGATCTAATCACCAAACATGTCTAAAGCATTTTCAAATGTCGTTTCAATTCTGAATGGCGGTCTTACATCAAAGCGATACTGAGAGTATCTTCCGCTCTGGAACGTGCCGCATTTATACCAAATATTATTTTAAATTACTATTTTGAGGAAACAAATCAAACAAATAAAATTTACTAACACGTGACCTCCGGATCGCTAGTCGAGAGCCTAGCCCCTCAACCACGGAGGCCATAAAATCCACCGGTCTGTTCACATTCTCACGACAAATTTCTTATCTAGTAATAAAATGTACAGTGCAAATAGTCCCAAATATTTGTTTCACTTTATTTTTTAAATTGTCATAATTCTACAATCAATCTGGTTATAACTGACCTACCTCTTGCGCGTAAACACTTAATATATGGAAATCCTATTCAAATTCGATGCAATGCGTAATAATTCATGTCTTTCACGACTGGGTAGAGCTCTAAACGTAGAAATATTTAAATATGCTTGATAACGTAAATTACTAGGCTTTGAAGGTCGTTTAGTAAAATAATGACTGTCATTTCTCTGTTTTTTGTACCATGCTCGAGTTTTATCATCGGCTTTGCTTGCTTTTTGTGATGCCTGATTTCTCTTTGATTTCGAATAATATTAAAGGTTTTATAATGTCTGGGGTATATTCGTATTAACAGAAAGCCGATTTCAGTTGTAAGACGTTTATTGACACTGTTATCAAGTTCAAGGTTGTACATCAAGTAAAACGACAGACCTACCAATTATCAGCATTTGATAGCCGTAGTATCAACATGACAGATACATAAGATCTTTTCCTAATTCCTTTTTTTTTTTATTTCAAACCAAATAATAATAAAAAAAAAAACTTATTTAATACTAGGTTCAAAGAACACATGCGATCATTTAAAAATATAACAAGTAAGTTCAGCACTAAGCTTTTTTGTGTTATCTCATTACTAAATCTTTCCTTTAGGCCTATTTATTACAAATAATTTTTATTGCAATAAATATTACAATTTATTATTACAAATAATTTTTGCACAGTAATTAATTACAAAATATATATATATATTTGATGTACCCACATTAATAAGCAGGGCTTGTGTGTATGGGAGTTATTATTATATTGTTTTTATTTGACATAATTCAGTTCAAGATTTCAGGATAATTTTTTAAGGTGAGTTTTAAATTCTTTTAAATTAGTATTCATGTTTCTTATTTTTCTGATAATGAATAAAACAATTTTACTCCGAGATATTTATGATTTAACTGTCCTTTTGTTTTTTTTTTTACATTCTGGAATTGGAAGTGTTTACGTTTGTCTAAGATTTCTGTTATTTTTAAAGAGTATAACTTTATTTTTAATATTATCTTTATAAATTTGAAATGTTTCGTGGTAGAAGCACAATGCACTTAATATTATTTTTATTATTAGTTTTTACGATATGTTAATTGTTTGTTTTGTTTTGTATACGTACCACCCCATCCTATAATGTCGTATTGTATAATTGATTGACAGAGAGCATAGTATGTGGTTCTAAGTAATTTTTCGTTTAAAATATCTCTTGGGCTACGTCCGCATAGGCAGGCGGCTTGCTTAGAGCCTAGATCCTAGCGAGTCACCTAGCGAGTAGCTTAGTAAAACGAAGTTCTAGAATGTTACCGACCGCCCGCACTGCGAGTCACCTAGCGACTAGCTAGGCGCCGAGCGCGCACATTGGAGGACCCACCACTTACCCGCCCTGGTATAGGTAACATATGGTTACCCCTTCAAGGCTCTTGCAAGGACTCTAATTTTTTTTTATAAAAACGAATCTACATTTAATAAACGAAACTAGACCTCCATTGTGCCCGCATACGTTGTTAGGCAGCAGTATGCAAGTGCTTGCTATGAACAATGTTAGTATCAAAGAAAAGTATAAAATATTACCTGAACCTCTTTTGGGTAAGGAAAAAGGAGAAGCTATGCTGCCGCACCCTGCACAATGTCTACGTCTAGGTCCTTTTTAAGGTTCCATACAATCTCAATTCAAAGGTCATGTCTGTTTCCTATCACGTTCTTTTCTTATTACTCTCGTCCGATTAATGCAGATGGAGCTGGAATCAATACAGAATAATACTTTTATAATCAACATAAGACTACTTTTATTGTCATCTGCCCTTTGTTAGAAATACTGTAATGGTGTATGCTATCTTTTAAAGAGAAAACTTCATGCATTTATATTATACGTTTAAATGTTGTATTGGGAATAGTTATTTTACTAGACGACTTCTCAAGTGATTTAGTTTTTTTTTGTAATATTTTGTTGTAAAATGCAATGTTTCATTCAATTGTTTAAAAGTTGCATAATATCAAAATATGTTCACGTTATATTTCACCGAAAAACAATTTGTTGCGTTCAAGGAAAAAAATTATTTTTAAAAAGTAACCAAGTTGCCAAAAATAACGGAATTTAAAATTTTTATGTATAAAGGGATTAACGTGAAAATAAATTTGATAGTTTGCTATTTAAAAAAAAAAGATTATTAATAATTAATTGAAAAATATTTTTTTTTTCAAATTTGTAAATTATTGAAATTATAACAAATATTCATTAAATTTGGGAGACTGTTGTCGGTACCGCCGTCCCTGGATCACCAACACCTCTGCGATAGGTCACGGTCATCCCAAGTGGTTCGCTACGTTTGGTGACTAAGCAGAGGTGAGTTCATGTGGTGAGGCTTATCCAGAACTTGGAGGAGGATGCGTATGCCCACCAACTGTGTAATATTCTGGCTTTTCCCCTTTTCATGCTTGATAGCTAAGGAGCTTTCCTAAACCCTTCTTCTGACTGTGATCAAATAATTTACTCTTTTAAGGCTTTCTATATGCGGAGTATGGGGATGGAAAATTTCTCCCCTAATCCACATAAGCCTTCGTGAAATTTTCTCCCGACCCCTCCGATAACTATAGGATGCTCCTTTTAATCCCCCAGTACTTTACATTTGAATAAAATGTGTACTTAACTTTGTATACGTCTTTTATGACATGAACATAAAATTACACGTATAAATTTTTATAAGTAGACTTCATCATACGTTGTGATTGATTTTTGTTTCATGATATAGAAATCTAATTATTTTTATTGTTTGTGGTAACCCTGGTTCTAGTGAAGCGTTGAATCGAGAGAGACTGAATTGATTATTTAATTACGAAACTAATTTATTTTTATTTTCCTTTTCCAAACGCGATTGAATGACCTAAACCCCAATATGGAGTCCCTACCCATTTTGTATGGCCTACATATTACCTGCCAGTACCCCAAATTACAAGCAATTTCAAAACACTTATACAAGACAATGAATCAGTTAGTGATGGTTAGGACAATGCTTACTCCGATCATTTAGTCCACATCCTTCGGCTCCAAGTTTATAAGCTGTAAGGTTATAAAATACAATCATGATTTAGTTGGTTAGTATCCTTGTTATTGTACAGTGGACGAAACAGGAACAAACCCTTTTCTGGCATAATCTGGCTCCGTATCCTCCAACAAGTACACCAGGTGATCCCAGTTCAACAAGAATATCCCACATGTCACAGATGCTATCACTGAATGATACCTAAGTTATCGCGTTTCAGTGACTCCTCACCCTCGTGCGGTACTTTCAAGTCTCCCCAAGAGCCCGGTGACCCCCAGATTCCGTCTCCTCCTTGGATTTAATTTTTACTAAAGGCAAACCGGTTTCGTCCTCGGTACAATCATATACTCACGGTCTTTTTGTGATAACGAGGTTTCCTGGGCCTTTTATCACGTCCAGAAAAGGTGCAACACGACCTCCCAGGCCTTAGGCGTTTAGCTTTAAAACGAATTTGCACTATTCCATGGACAGTACATAGAAAGATATATATGTAAACATACTTTGGGTGAGGTTTATAATCCACAATGCGACATTATGTACACCGCATTGGGGACCTGAATTTCGTGAAGGAAGTTGTGAGTTTCCAGCCAATGATCAGATATATACTTAATAATATTGGAGTATAACAATAAATAACCAATAAATTAAGATCTTATACTGGTAGTTTGATTTTGGAGAGCTACCGAACTCCAGGATTGATTTGTTTTGTTTTAATGATTTTATTTTAGAGTTCATTAACTCTGTTTCATTTTTCTTTTGAGACCCTTATCATGAAAGGTCAACTCCCATGTTTGACTCGACTTGCAATTACCCCAAAGATTTAAAATTTTCTTCGACAAAGTTGCTTACCCGTGATTTTTCAACCGTCTAATAGTAAAGTATAGAATATGCTTGAAAACTTACAACTTGATTTTTTTTTTTTTTCATATAAAGTTTTGAATGTAATTTAATTGGGTACATAAAAGAATTAATCAATCATTCAATTGATTGACTTCATTAATCGACCGACCCTACATTTGGTCGTCCCTGACACTTGTCACATCCATTGTCTAATATAATGAATAACCGCCCTTCTTTAAATAATCCAAAACATATACAATGTTAAAATATCATTGGTAAAACGTCACCACCTATGACACCACTAACCCACTAAGCAACGGGTACTTCCCAGTTATGTAACACGACCTTGTATTTATAGTTGACCCAGTGACATAGTTAATTGTTTGTTTATATAATACTTCGACCTACTAACCTGGTGAATGAGCATCGGTATGCACTTTTATTTCAACAAGTATGTACTCTCAGTTAAGTAAACACGACCTTGTATTTATAGCTGACCCAGTGACACAGTTAATTGTTTGTTTATATAACCTTTGACCTACCAACATAGTGGATAGGCATCGGTAGGCATTTTTATCCCAACAGGTACATACTCCCAGTTATGTAAACACGACCCTGTAATTAGAGTTAACCCAGTGACATAGTTAATCGTTTGTTTTTATCCCCATTCAACATATGATTGCTATAGTTAGGTATTTTATATACCTTCAAAAAAATACCTAAGTTACTTGATTTTGGTTCAACTTACGAACATTATAGAAAAGTAGTTTAATTATCTGTTCGGTGGTTCCCGAGCGACCTGATTTCATTTATTTATTCCCCCAAACACGCTAAAATATACACGAGCACGGCTTTCTATACGCCACCTAAGTTGATAGTAAACTACATCTTGATTATCCTATTTCCTCCTGTAAAATTAAGTGTAATAATATTAGATATACATAGATATAAGTTCATAAATACGGTCACATATACACACAAACAAGTAGTCTGTTTTATCCAGAGACGAGCTCTGAAAATCGAGTTGGCACCACCCTGCTCTCCGTCTCTCGCTGAACATGCTCCTGGAAAATCTTAAAAGAAAACTGACTCACATTTTTTTTTCGACTTGCTATTCAAAGCTCCACAGGGTATAACACTGCTCTTTGAAAAATCGGAATCCAACCTGAAATCTTCATTACTAAAACAACAATTTCTCATTACTTCGGACGATACAAGGTTTTACCTATCTCAAAACGTGATTAATTTGGTCATTCAATCTTTACATTTATTTATTATTATTAAATTATTTAACTGAATTTATTATATCCGACGATGTTATTATTTTAAGCTATATTAAACGTGATTAATTTGATCGTCCAATTTTTATTATTTATTATTACTTTAAACACTTCAAAGTTTTTAATAACTTATATAAACACTTCACGCCACAATTTATTTTATGTTATTATTTCTGACGACGTTATTATTTTTTAAACTATATCAAACGTGATTAACTTGATCATTCGATTTTTTATTTTTTTATTATTACTTAAAACATTTCAAAATTTTTAATAACTTTTTATAAACACCTCTGATGTATAATATTTATAACCCGATAAAAGTATAGTTGATTACGTTATCTAAGGTGCCGCATATTAACTTAGTAATATATAAATTATTCCAATAACGGTTAACTTGATAAATTGAATTTAACGATGTTGTTATTTAGCACTGGATTTAACACGGATAAGTTACTACAATAAACCACCATTGTTTTAACCGGATTGATAAAGAAAGTAAATTTTTATTTTAAATTTTTACGCTAAGTTTTAGCTCTAAACTTATTTATTCACTGAATTTAAATTTAATTTTTTATAGAATTTCACTGCTTTAAGATAGAGATATTTCAAAGTAAATGAAGCACTTCTTTGAAAATTTTCTAAGTCCTGAAGACACTGAATTTATTATTATCTTTTCAGAAATTTTCTAAGTCCTGAAGACACTGAAGTTATTAGTAAGTATCTTTTCAGATATTTTCTAAGTCCTGGAAAATTAACTGATAAAATCAAAAATACTAACGAAGACAATTCTCGCGACACACTAGGACACTTCAGGATCCTTACCGCACTCGAAAACCGACTGACTAAACAGCTCCTGCAAGGCTTTAAATAGGTCCCTCAGCTCCAAAAGAGCTTAATCGTAATTTCAATGATCTGAGATAATAAGCTATATCAACTCGAGAATCGGAACATTCAATTCACTACAATGCTAAATCAATAATTAGCCACTACCCATCGGACGCACTCTTTCTAAGATAGTTACCAGATCCGAACTTAGAGATTGTATTATAGTTCGCCCACTTCTTCCCTTTGTTTCAGAATACAAAATTATTATTCATATGAGACAGTTTTTTTTTCCGTTTTCCTTCAATTTGGAAAGTGTCCGTCCGTGACGTACTGAATCTAGATCTCGAATTTGAACAGGCGTTTGCAAAACGCAGATACCGCTACTTTTCCGACTTGATCATGGGATTTCTATAATTATCTCTTTCTCTGGGCACCTACGTTCTCCTTGAATGTATATCCATTACATTTCTAGACCGTATTTACGCTTTTTTTGTCGTTTACACCCACTTCTTTTACTTTTCCACCCAATCTTCACAATTTTCTGTTCCCCAAAGTTTCCTTATTACTATCTTTGTCTGCTCTCTCCTTCCCAGAGTATTCCTCTTTCCTTTATAACTTTATGATTAGTCAAAGCCTGATCCGAGATGGTATCTTCCTCGCAACGCTCTGATGACACCCCTGATTGCGCAATTTCGCTTTTAACACTCGCAATTTTTGTTTTCTCTACACATGTTTTCCCACCACGCCTTTCAACATAAAATCTATCTTACCAGCTACTCGAATTTTATATATAATCTCCGTTTTTCTTTTGCTCACTACCAAAGTCCGACCCTCGAATATCCGTCAATTTTATTGCATCCTCGGGGCCCCGCCTAAAATGCATCTCATTCTTGCAGGAAAAGCCATCAATTTCGTCTAATCGTTATTTACATTTCGAAAATTAAATAAGTCCAAGCAATTAATCATGTTTTATATCTCGGTCGTTAGTTTTAATTGTTTTTTCTTAAAGTAAATAATCCATAAGCCACATGTATTTCTTGATCACCCTTTAAAGCAATAAAATCTCTTAATCGCCTAAAAACCATGTCAGAAAAATTGTTATTATAACACGATAAAGTGCAAGAGCTCGACAACCATTTATCTAAGCTCATTTCAACGTGATCGTTCCTCTGTCCCACTGTATTTTCCTAGTCTAATGTTGCGCAAAATACCCTTTTTTTTCTCTCGCTAATAAGTTGCTACGTGACATATGATCCCTTGGCCCCAGACGTGGCTGTTAATCCCCTTTTTTTTTGTCTCTAAATGTTTCCGAGATGCTAGATCCTAGACCCTCCTCTCCGAGCAACGATATATTAATTTTAATACAATTTTATTTTGAAATTCGCCCCTTTTTCTTTTTCTTCTTTTCACTTTAATAATTATGGTCAACTTGCACCCACGCCCCTTCTCGTTCAATTTGTTCATTTCCTTCAGATCAGCGACTGTTAGTCACCACGCACAATATGCTTTGTCTGAAGTCCCTACGGTATAAAGTCATTTTGTTACTAAACGCCCCCTTCCTGGGCTTTTACAAATAGTGCATGGTTATTATTTCGTATTTATTGCACATAACCGAACTGCCTTAATAAAATAATCTATATTTATTCAAAGATAAATTGAAGATATCCACCGACTTGGTATAATCGTTTCCATCCATTAGTATTCTGGGCAATGAGGAATACATATGGTAGTTAGTCCCAAGACTCCTGCACTAATATAAATCCTGACTTCTAGTATTACGAAGTGGAATTCGGAAGCTTATCAATCCAAATAATACCGGACTATCAATTTAATCATTTGTAATTTTATATAAACACTAATTCAGTGAAATTCTTCCGTCATAACTTTTTTTTGTGTTCCCTACCCTCATTTCTAATTATATAATTCTTTTATTTACGTAAGTTTGCATTTTTTCATATTTAAAGTTAACATTTCCACTCGTTTTCAATGGTTGTCAACTCCGTAATGCACTCAGTGTTTACATAAAAATTCGAGTCACTGGCCGCAATGTATCGGTTGTTTATCTAAAGTTCATTGCTCCCCATACTTCGTGAGAACATCAGGATCATCAATTACACGTTTTATTGCCCAGTCCAAAGTCCGAAATTCCTTTGTCCCGGTCCTCGAGTCTGTTATTGGCGTTACTCCCTCCCTAATGGGCGTACCTTTATATTCTATCTCTATCGTCTAATAACTCTTCTTTTGTTTTAAGCAGTCTACATTGCAAGCTTCAAATTTAAACGACAGGTGTCAATATCATACTGATTCCCACTCGAAACGTTCCAAAGTTTTTCTCTTCGTCTGTTAGGACGACACCTATGAATATTCAAATATAACGCAATCACGTCTTTGACCCCTTAAAAGAAAACATAGAACCCACGTGACCAACGCAGCACTGATGATTTCTTCATTACATCACAACTGAGAGACTAGTTCAGGGAGTCTTTTTGACCTCTCAAGTGGGACTCTCTTGGAACATCGCCGATAAATTCATTCATCCGTCACTTTTGGATAAATTCATCATTCATTTCCTACCAACACCTCATACCTTTTTTCCTTTCCAGAGCTTCCTTTCCTTCTTTTCCTAAAAAGGCCCTCCACACAATATCCCCAAAGATAGTGTTAAAGTGTAACCATGTTGCCAACTCCAATTCTCTACGAGCCGGTATCACAGTATAATTCAAAAGGTTTTCTGCGTTTAGTTTTGTGTAACCGTCGGTTAACGGATACCAAGAACTCTTAAGCTAAGCTAATCCTATGATCTTATCATCATCTTATCTACATACATAAACAAAAACTTTACCACTATCGGTTACACATCTGACCTCATACAACAATATCATTGCTTGAAATTACTGTAAAATGTTGGTCATCCATTTTGTTTTCATTAAGATAATAATAAATATAACAATGACCACGTGTTTCGCCAGTAACCTTAATCCGGAACTTCTAGAAATTCTAGATAAAAAGTTCGACAAATGTAAAATTCAGTTTCTAAATAAATCATTTGCAAACTTCAAAAACACCATCTTGAAGTTAAAAAAAAATGAGTACAAGGAGAAAATTGAAGAGCTTAAAAAGAAAACAAAGCATTGAGAAAGACAAATAGAAGACAACGATGAATATAATCGTTCAAATATCATTATAATAAGTGGTTAGCAAAAACGAAAACGTTTATTACACTCTTTTCAAAATAGGTGCCGGATGCAAAATTACCCGAAAAGAAGTAGACTTTGCCTGCAGAATCTCCCCCAGAATCAATTTTAATGTGACATACGGAAAACCGAGTAACATTGTCATAAAATTTATACGCAAATACCTTAAAGATGACCTGTTAGCCGCAATAAGGAAGAGGAAAGGAATGTTCGCTTCAGAATTGCAGCTTCCTGGAGTAAGAAGAAATTATACTAACCATCATAACTATTATACTTGGTCCAAGATCATAACCCCTAAAAACGACATCTGCTGAAACAATATCGGGGCATAAAAGTGGAAAATAAATCTCTACTGCTGGGTAAAAAGTGGTAAAATATTCATTCGTGTAAGTGGTTCAACCCACCATAACTATTGCTGGTGAAGATGATGCTAACAGACTCTCAACATTTAAGACATTACAAGACACTTTTACAACTTCTTTCCTTGTAATTTACAAAATAATGTCAAACATATAACTATTCACATCAAATGTAATCTCTCGCAGTACCTTTATATTACACACAATTTTTCCTTGTTGTTACACACGAATCGTCTTAACTCTTTTAAAATAATGTCACAACATATTTTTATCATTTGTTTGGTTTGTTAACAATCTATTAATAATCTGTCCGTAGATATAGATACTACTCAAGCTGTCAAAACTAAACCTCTTGAAACCATGGACAATATAATTTACCACAAACCAACAAAAAATTCTGATCAAAGCATTTTTTTTTATTTTTTATTAGTATCTATCGCAAAATTTGTACATAATGTATTTATAAATTGTATTATATTAAAGTATTATAAAGTTTTTTTTTTTCACAGTCCTCCTCACTAGAGTTCCCTGTTCTGAGGCGGCCTGTAGTTTTTCCACATTTGTATTTAGTATCCAGTAGTCTTCAGTATGTTTGATAGTTCATTTTCACTTTGTTCTCTCAACCATATTTTTACTTTTGTTTTAAATTTATTTATTTCTGTTATTTTTTTTGTTTGAGTTGGTAGAGCGTTGTATAGTTTTGTCGCATTGAATTTCATATTTCTTTGTCCAAAAGATGTTTTCAAACTGGCTGTAGCTAGAATATTTTGGTTTATTGCCCTGGTTGTGTATCTATGTTGGACAGTGGAGTATTCTGATATGCTTTTTTTTTAATTTTAAATAAAATATTTTTTGCATAAAGTTTTTGTATGTTGTAGACTTGAATGCTTTAAAACAATTCTTCTGTCGGAGTTCTAACCGGTAATTTCAAAATTGTCTTTGGTACTCCTTTTTGGGCTATATTGAGCCGGTCCATGTGAGTGCTCAAGGCAGATCCCCATCCAGTTATCCCGTACTCTATTTGTGATTGATATAAAGCGTAGTACACTTTCTTAATGCCGTTTATGTTGAGGATGTTACGGATGGCTCTAAAGAAGTAAATGTACCTGGTGAGTTTTTTTGTGATTGCTTCAATGTGTCCGTTCCATCGGAGATTATCATCAATTTTAATACCAAGATATTTGATACTTTTGGAGTGTGCTATGGTAGGACAGTGGCATGATAAGCCTTGATTTTGAAAGTTTTCTTGGCATGTATGTAATTTGAGATTAAAGTCATCTTTTGGCTGTCCTCTCATTATTATTTTATATTTATAAAATATTTTCCAAACAATTTTATGGACATGATTTTTAAATATGCTTGGCATATGTTTTCAAAATGTGCGAGTTGTTTGCTCAAAAACTCATAATTTCTTAAATCAGGTTCTTTTGAACAATTATGATATTTGGTATGTTTTAGGTTTTCACGGCCAAAAAGTATTTTTGTTATTGTTTTTGGGGTGTTATGCCGCGTTTCGCTACCTCCTTCTTTAGCCAACGTTTCGGACAGCGTTACAGTGTCCATCATCAGGGCAGATGATTCACTCATCTGCCCTGATGATGGACACTGTAACGCTGTCCGAAACGTTGGCTAAAGAAGGAGGTAGCGAAACACGGCATAACACCCCAAAAACAGTAACAAAAATTATGATATTTTCCTGATACGCGAAACTTGACTAAATGAATCAATCCATGAAAGTGAATTCTTTGACAATAGTTATGATGTATTTAGAAAGGATCGTAATTACTTTGTATTTGGTCAGCAGCGGGGAGGGGGGGATTCTAATTGCAACCTCCAAATCTCTTAAAGCTCAGAGATAACCCTGATCTACGTGTACTGAGGAGATCTGAATATGGGTGCCAATACTAGGTTACAATAATTAACTCAAAATTTTATGTATCTGCTGCACACATCACCCAAAAAACACAAACTAATTCCATAATCTAACTAATCACTTCAATAATACACCAGACTTGTACACAAATCAGCCGGAAGAATTGTTTTTTATTAGCTGGAGACTACAATATACTCAAAATAAATTGAAAGTTAACCGAAGGGCAAAACCAGTAAGAATCAATTTTTTTAGAAGACACTGCTAGCTGTGCTTTGGTAGACTTCTTTTATTCACTCAACTACACCAATTTAACTCTTTAATCAATACAAACGAATGAATTCTTGATTTGATCATGACAAATATTTCATAATGACGTGCCCACTGTGTCAAACCTCTGGCGCCCGAAGGTTCTCTTCACAGATCATTAGAGTTATCCCCTGTCACTGTATCGTCTCCCTTGGGTTTATCTAGGACAGTTAAAATATTTCACAGAGGTGATTACGGTCAAATCACTGACAAATTAACCAAAATATATAATATACTAGAATTTGAAAATAAGGATATTGAAAGAGATGTTTTAGATTTTAACAATAACATAAATGACATAATTCACATAAATATTCCCGAAAAACAATTAACGGTTATTTAAAAAGGTTTCCTCCCTAGTACACTTGATCATTTAGTAAAATTTTAAAGCAATGGAAAAAGTATAAGAACCTGGCTGACTACCAATCATTTTCAGTTCTGAGAAATCGTCAAAAAAAGATCTCGCTTATATTATGAAAACTTCATAATGAAGATTCAACAAAAAAAGTGCGTCAAGTGCTCCTCCGATCTACCAAAGCAAATGTATCTCGGTGATATTACCTGCACTGATGGACAATCCGTGAGCGACCATTTTAGTAATTATTTTAGATAAGTTTTTGTGGAAAATTCCAACCCTTGCCTTAATCCTATAAACTCTGGGAATGATGACGACAACTTTAATCTCCATAAACACATTATTAAATTCAATCAATCATGTGTTCTGAATTACTTAAAAAGAAACTTGATCCGAATAAAACCGCGCGATCTGATTTAATTCCATCATTTTATGTTAAATGCCGAGACCAATTGACTTATCCTCTCTCCTTGCTATTCAAAATGTCATTTCCCCAACGTCTGGAAACAATCACTCATTACACCCATTCACAAAAATAACATCACTCATTACGGGAACAAAAATAACATCACCAACTGCAAGCCAATCTCGAAACTCCCAATTGTCAGCTAGATTATAGAAAACGTAATTCTTGATCAACTTTTTCCAGAAAGAAAGAATTCAAAAAAGGGTTTTGAAACACTTAGACCTTAAATCTTTCGAATATCAGAACACCTTAAAGACTCATTAACATTCCATGAATTATCGAGCAGAAATTTTTATCCAAAATCAAGTTGACAACAACTGTTTTCTAGAAAATATTGATTTCCACTGTCCAATACCAACTATTCCACATCCCGCAATCAAAAACAAATTACACACAACATTCATTTCTCAGAAGGACGTGCACAAAATACAATTTTATCTTTTCAGACGCTAATATTTTCCATTTGTCCTGGTCTGGTCAATTTACTAAGTGGAAGATAGAAAAAAATATAACAAAATATTAATTACAAACCTACTCCTGCAGTGTATTATTTTCTTATTTTCATTATGTTGTTTTTCTTTTCTTTTAATCATGTTTATCGTTGAACATTACTTACGATGTGAAAATGTATTATTTTTATATAGGTTCATAGTTTAATTTCGTATATCTATCCTACATACTTAAATTTATGGTTTTTTTGGTTCTTTTTTGTACATTTTTTTCTTATTGTTCTACCATAATATGTTGTATTTAATATTTTAATCTATGTTTTTATATATATATACTAAATTTTTTTGCGGAAACTTTGCTGATTCATGAAACCATGTAATATTTAATTGCCTTAATAAAATATGTTTAATTGTTTCTTTCCCTCATAAACAAAAAGAAAAAATTAACAAAGACCTGATGACGGACACTGTAACGCTGTTCGAAACGTTGGCTAAGGTAGGAGGTAGCGCAACACGACAAAATACCTTCAAAACAAATCGATACAATGCTTTTGGTCGTGAAAATCAAAAATCATAAGCAATTTGTATTTTATATCAAAATCAAATTATGGCATGCATATTTCAAATAGCTACAGCTATGTTATGTACATAACTGGCCTTGATAGGTTAACGCTTGATCAGTTCTTTGTTCGTTAATTAAACAGCATTCAATGAAATTACGGAGAAGACTTGAGTCTCAAGACGAAACAGAGTTCTCGTTAACCAACAATGACTTGTAATTGCATAGTAAATTATGGCGATTACTCCAATATAGTCAATTGGCCTGCCGTTATTATGCTCGACTTGTGGATACAGGAAGTTCAGAATAATAAAGAGGTGAAACAATGTTAATAAACAACAAAATTTTACGTGACTTTCAGATTAAAAAAAAAGTAATTTATTTTAAGGGTTAAGTTCCAGCCATCTCTATGTATAAAAATCAAAATATGTTTGCTTCTGTCTATATATGTGAGATGTTATGCGTTGCTAAACCAATCATCCGATTGTGATGAAACTTTGGAGATTTGATGTGCACATGCCCGCGATGGTTTCTTTATACAATAGTGAGTTCTGGCATCATGACATTATGCGTTGCTAAGCGTTAATCCGATTGCGATGAAACTTTGGGGATTTGATGTGCGCATGCCCGCGATGGTTTCTTTATACAATAGTGAGTTTTGGCTTAATGACATTATGCGTTGCTAACCGTTAATCCGATTACGATGAAACTTTAGGGATTTGATGTGCGCATGCCTGCGATGGTTTTTATATATAATTGCGAGTTTTAGCGTCATGAAATTGCGTTACTAAACCGTTCATCCAATCACGAGGAAACTTTGGTTAGTTGTTATGAGCACTCACGCGAAGGCTTATATATACAATAGTGAGTTCTGGCATCATGACATTTATGCGATGCTAAGCATTAATCCGATTGCGATGAAACTTTGGGGATTTGATGTGTGCGTGCCCACAATGGTTTTTATATATAATTGCGAGTTTTGGCGTCATGAAATTGCGTTACTTAACCGTTCTTCCAATTACGAGGAAACTTTGGTGAGTTGTTAAAGCACGCATGCGAAGGTTTATATATATATGCTGGTTAGCTCATGAAATTTGTACAAAAAAATTGCAATAGGTGGCACGCGAGCTGTTTGAAAAATGAATGTACCGGGACTGAATGTATGGAATGCGGGAGGAGGGTTGGGTACTCGGAAGGGGGGAGGGGAACTCGAAGGCAGGATGGGAACTCAGGAAGGGGGTTCTCGGGAAGGGGGAAGCGGGTGAGGGGAGTGCGGAGAAGGAAGGCGGAATGGGAAAGCGATAGGGGAAGGGTACGCGGGAGAGGAAGGGGAGGCGGAAAAGGAACGGGACGAATGAGAAAGGATACGCAGGGAGAAACAATTTTTTTATTCGTAAGCGTAGCAACGCACCTTGGGAACTTGCTAGTTTTTATAAATATGGTAAAAACTCACACTTATGTAAATAAATCTTATAATAATATTACGTTAATGTACATACTCAGATAAGATTTGCGATTTTTACTTCCAAATGTATCATCGCGATTTATTTATAGAGAACAGACCATCTCCAAAAAGATCTCAGAACACGTTCGAGTTCGCAAACCCGGCCGCGTATTTCCAAATCCTAAACCGGTTCAGTCGCGGTATATTTTCAATACCAAAATTTTAATATTAAGAAATAAAATTATTAATTTCTAAAATACATGTTAGTAAGATTATTTTATCTAGATTGTAGAACAATTTTTGTTTTTGCAAAGTGATAAAAAATAACCAATATAAAGGTGTATTTACAAGAAATGGGAATAATATCAAAATTTAAATATTTAAAAATAAAATTATTAAATTTTAATACACACATTGGAAAGATTATTTTATTTACATTTTAAAACATTTTTTTTTTGCAAAGTGATCAAAAATAACCAATATAGAGGTGTATTTAAAATTAAAAATGTCGCTACCGCAACCGGTATAGGGTTTGGAAATACGCAACCCGGCCATCGTGACAAATCGATTTCAAACCACTTAATTGAATGCGGCCATTACTCTGGATTAGTTCCTGAAGTCCTGGGAAGACACAAAACGCATCGATCAAGCTGAATTACTTAATTAAACGTGATTGAAATCATCAATATTGAAACGTACACAAACCCCATTACGTATTAACTTGACAAACGGGCTAGGCTTAATAGTTTTAAGTATCCGGTACCTGATAGCTACAGCAAAACTAAACGCCGAAAACAATATCCATTTCCACTGATCATACTGAAATTCTTGTCCTAAAAGGTTCGGAGCGCGCATCACGATATCGCTTCCACATACATAAACACACACTTCATCACAATCTACACATCTGCCACAATGATGGACACTGTAACGCTCTCCGAAAAGTTGGTTAAGGAAGGAGGAAGCCCAACACGAATTAATAACCCAAAAATTAATCACGATAATATGATTGTAAATATAGTGTTTCCTGCATTATTTTAACATTAATTTTTCATTTCCTGATAACTAACTAACCAAGACAGAGTTTTCCTTGTGTATAAATAGATATGATAAACCATATACATAACCCTCTCTTCTAGCTTTATTTACGCCTACTTTATTTTATGCCTACTCTTCTTTTTTTCTGACTCTACACGTGGCCGACTCCAACATTTGATTCACTTGATCGTGGAAGGTCATCCTTGGGCGTCCCCGACTTCTTCTACCATTCACTTTCACTTGACGTTGACTTATCATAAAAACGATAAGTTAATTAAGTCAACCATTTCATACCGATGTTGCCTTTTCCTTTCCTAAATGACATCATTTAAAAGGCAACAAAATTATTTCATTGTATCAAAAAGTGCTTAAAAAGATTCAAAGCTAGGTTAAAACAAGGATAACAAATAGGTACTAAACAAAGTTAAAACACTTTTTCAATAATCGCAAATATACTTTGTGGGGTATTTATTTATTTTCTATTATTTGTTGAGTTAATTTATACTACATTCCTATATAAACTAATGTGCAAAAGTTAACATGACATTCCATAAAATTGTATTTTTGTATTATGCATAACATCCCTTTTTAATTACATTCATTCTTCGGAATTTCAGGCATTTCACGATTTTTTATTCTATTTAAAATGCACATTCACTTTTTGATGGCCTCCATATTAATTAATTCTGAAGTACGCGTAACAAGTATTTAGGATGTTTCTTAATGAATACCTCCCAAAGTTATTAATTCATCGTCTAGAAAAATAAAATCTGGTGCTTACCGCTAACTTTATCCTTGAAAAACTGGATAAAGAGTTTTAAAATAGTTGTACGTAAAATATATTAATGGTAAGGTATTGTTTTTATTCACTTTAAATATAAAGAACTTACATCCCCAGGGGTCTGTCGGAGTAAAAAAGTTATCTTAGTTAAAAATTCGCAGGAAATGATTAAAATGTGAGTTTTGAGCAAACAAAAATTATTAGGATTGTGTACCGCATTAATACCTAGCATGCCGGTCAAAAAGGCTATAACTATATTTTTAGTCCTTCATACGTTAGGGTGTTTTGTGACCCTGTTTTCTCATACGCGGCAATTTGATTATATTTATGTTTAATTTTGGTTACACGTAAGTATCTCTCTATAAAAAAAATCACCCTTAAAGTAATTTGGCATTTAATTTTTCATAATTTTAAACAGCCCAATAATAATATTAAAGAACAGTGTCTTTTTTATTGTAATCCAACTTAGCTCCTCTCTCATTATTAGACTTCTCTGTAGACCCATATAAAAAAGTGACAA
Organism: Glyphotaelius pellucidus; assembly: GCA_936435175.1. Lineage (NCBI taxonomy): Eukaryota > Metazoa > Arthropoda > Insecta > Trichoptera > Limnephilidae > Glyphotaelius > Glyphotaelius pellucidus. Next base: position 17,199,710 of record OW386558.1, on the reverse strand, counting down.
TCGTTACAAATTAATTTATAGACCACAGATTTGTTTAAAATATCATATTAATCCTTGTTGTCGCGGCCGAATACCACGACACGAGAGTGTGGACTTTAAATCCTTTTTGTAAACGTAATAGACCATATATCGTGTTTTGAAGGCAGATCAAAGGAGAATCGGTTTGATAGGAAGTCCCCTACCTTTGACGGCTTCTGAAGGCTGCTCAGGGTCGTTTCTGGTATCACACTATACTGCACAACACAGGTTTTATGCACGACACTATTATTTTATAAAAAAGCGAAACTTTGCGATTATTTGCGATATTTTGACGAGAGCTACTTGTGACCCATATCACTTTCGAAATGCAACTATTAACAAGTGGGTAATGCACACTTGGGTGGCAATATTGTTTATCATGTAGGTAAGCACATCTTCTTCTTTTCCTGGTGGAGACTTTGAGGAAAGGAAGAAGAGAATGGATTACATGATGGAAGGAATAGAGGAATATGGATTAAGTTTTTTTTTTTAAAAACTGCTTCAGAACCAAACATTCCGCCGACCTTGAGGAAATATGATATTTTCTCAACAACTATATACGAAAGAAAGCAACGAAAAACGAAAGCAAATAACTAATTAACCTAGGAATTGAACAAGACAAAAAAAATTAAAACTATTTAATCGATGGGTAGCCTATACAATTTGACCACGGGCCGCTTAAAAATGCCCTGAGGGGTTCTTACAGTAGCGACACGAACCACTCCATCGGCGCCGGGGAATAATTCAACCACCCTCCCGACAGGCTATCGCATTGGGGTTGCTTGCGAATCATCTATCATGACTAGATCGTCAACTTTCAAATTAGGAGTTGACGTTGCCCACTTGTTTCGTTGTTGAAGAGTATGTAGATATTCTTTCCGCCAGCGATTCCAAAAATGTTGGGACATCTGTTTCAATAATTGCCAACGCGATAAACGATTCATTGGTACATCCACAAAATTTTCTTCAACAACATAAACAAGAGAAGCCCTAATTAAAAAATGTGCAGTAGTTAACGGGTTCAATTCGGATGGATCCGACGACAGCGCTCCAATTGGTCGCGAATTTAAAATGGCTTCGATACGAGTCAGAACAGTAGTTAATTCTTCGAAGGTGAGGATTTGATCTCCCACAACCCTCTTCAAATGGTGTTTAGTTGACTTAATACCAGCCTCCGACACTCCATTGAAATGGGGTGCGGAGGGCGGAGAAAAATGCCAAGTAATTAAACGAGCGACAGTTGCATCAACAAGTTTGTCAGTGTTTTCAGATTCACGTATGAATTTAGAAAGGCCAGTATGATATCTGTTAGTTCCAGTAAAATTGGTGGCGCAATCGCTATAGATATTTTGGCATATACCGCGTCTAGAGATGAATCTATCTAATGCTGCCACAAACGCTTCAGTAGATAGATCTGAAACTAATTCAAGATGAACGGCTTTGGTCGATAAACAAACGTAAAGACATAAATAGGCCTTATAAGTTTTTGCGCCGCGACGTCTACTTTCACGCACCAAAAAAGGACCTCCGTAATCTGTTCCGACATTTAAAAATGGACGACCTTCTCGAAAACGGGAAGCGGGTAAGTTCCCCATCAACGGGAAACTACCACACGGGTGATTTTTAAAACAAGAAATGCATTTACTCAATCGATGTCGAATTACGTTCCTAGCCGAAATTATCCAATATTTTAATGATATTATGGATTGGAGTGCACGAGGACCTGGATGAAAGTACATGCTATGGTAATAATCAATTATTAAAGTTGTCAAATGACATTGTTTCGGTGAAATAATAGGATGTCGAGCATTTTCTGAAATCTGTGCAAGGCGAATTCGACCACCGACTCTCAAAACACCATTTGCGTCAATAAATGGAGCGAGTTTTTGAAGCTGCGTTGAGCACATACGATGGGAAGAGATATTGTTTATATCTTGTTGAAAATAAATTGCTTGAACAAGCTTAATGCAACATTGCAAGGCTAAATTATTTTCTTTTAACGAAAGTGGGGATAAACCATTGAAATTGATAATCGATTCCGAACGTAATCTATTGATAAATCGACGGCACCAACATATAACCCGCAGTAATTTCGATAATGATGAAAATTTCAATAAAAACTCTTCATCAGACGTTGACACATTCGTCGATAGAGAAATTAAATTTTTCGACTTATACTCTGGTAACTGGTCCACGGAGATATTTGGAGGCCTAACAAATAACCATTCCTCCAAAGGTGTTGATATAAAGTTAGGTCCTTTCCACCATAACAAAGCGCCAGCGATTTCACTGGGAAAAACTCCTCGCGAACCCAAGTCAGCAGGATTTTCTTGCGATGAAATGTGATACCAATGTTCATAAGGTATATTTTGTATTATTGTTTCAACACGATTTGCGATAAAAGTTTGCAATAGAAAAGAAGGTGTCTTCAACCATGCCAATACAATAGTTGAATCGGTGAACGCGACAGTCTTTTCAATTTGAAGTCTATCTTTATATACTTCTTGACAATAAGTCAACAAATTTGCCAAAAAAACTGCTCCCAACAATTCCAGTCTCGGGATCGATGTTATCTTTACGGGGGCAACACGGGATTTTGCTAATAAAATATGGCTGGATATTTCTGTGTTATTAATCACAACCAAATAAACAATTCCACAATATCCTCTTTCCGAGGCGTCCGCAAACCCAACAAGTATGCACCAACTGGTTGGAGAAGTTGCGACATATCGATCAATTTTCAAATTGGCAAGTGATGGAAGCTCTTTTATATATTTCTTCCATTTCAAATTCATGTCCGAAGGGATTTCTTCGTCCCATCCAATTTGAATTTTCCATAAGTTTTGCAGGTAGCATTTAGCAATAAAAACGACAGGATTAATAAAACCGAATGGATCATATAGACGTGCAATTGTCAATAAAATCATACGTTTGGTACAGTGGTCACTAAAAACATTATGAATTTTATATGTAAATTGATCAAGCGACGGTATCCATTGAATACCTAAAATATTAAGGTTTTTCTTGTCAGTATCCGACTCAAAACTTAAGGGTACTTCCCGATAGCTGACAGGAATGTCTTCCAGTATTTCAGGATGGTTACTAGACCATTTTCTCAATTCAAAACAACCTTTTTGAAGTAATGCAATTAATTCCACTATGCAATGTCGAGCGCTTTCCAAAGTTTGCGCACCACTGATAATATCATCTACATAAGTATCTTCAATCAATGTCCTAGCAGCCGTTGGAAAATTCAATTTTCCATCATTTGATAATTTATGAAGTGTGCGAATTGATAAGTATGGTGCGCATGACGTGCCATATGTTACTGTTTGTAATTCAAATTCCTTTACAGGATGATCCGATGATTCCCTCCACAAAATATGTTGATAACGGCGAGATTTCTCATCCACAAGTATTTGCCTATACATTTGACGGATGTCAGCTGTAAAAACAACTTTGTGTATTCGAAAATTACACATTAATTCGACAATGTCTCTTTGTAATTTGGGACCGACCAAAAGTATGTCGTTCAATGACGTACCCGAAGACGATTTGGTACTGGCATCAAAAACGACCCTTAAACGAGTTGTAGAACTGGTTTCTTTGATTATTCCATGATGAGGTATGAAATAATTACCAATAATTGGCGATTGAGGTGGCACTTCCATCATGTGCCCTAATATTGAGTATTCTCTCATGAACGAAATGTATTGGGATTTGAGATCAGAATCTCTATTCAGTCTCCTTTCTAAATGCTTGAAGCGTGACAACGCTATGTTATATGAATTTCCCAATTTTTCCGGGCTTTGCTTAAATGGCAACGATACGACGTATCTCCCGTCTTGGTTACGGTAGGTACTTTCAGTGTATAATTTTTCACAACGAATTTCATCAGGCGATTGAATTTTCTTCAAAAGTGGAACATTTTCAATTTCCCAAAAACATTTAAGCTTTTCATCAATATTTTCCTCCATTGACGTGAAGAATGAATTTATACAATGATTTGATGGTCCAACATTTCCCATCAAAATCCAACCCAATTTAGTTTCTATGGCTATGGGCTCATTTTCTTTGCCCATCACTTTTCCTGAGCATAATAATGACGCAAAAATATCACTTCCAAGCAGTACCAGTATGTCAATGGCTGATGGTATGTAAAATGTTGGATCTCCCAATTTGAGACCTACTATGTGTTTCCAATGATGATCGACGATACGATTTGATGGCATATTCGAACAAATGTTATTTAAAACAACGAAATCTGTCAAAATACCAGATTCCTTCGAATCGACAGGACGAAATTGTGTTTTTATTAATCCGTTAGAATTAACTGTAGGAGTATTTCCAATACCTATCACGGTAAGTGGTTTTTTCTTAAAACGAGTAAAACCCAATTTTTTGACACAATTTTCCGATATGAAGTTTCCCTGACTGGCGCTATCTAGCATAACACGCATTTTCTAGAACACTCCATTTTTATCTAAAACTTCCACATAGGCTGTAGACAAAAGAACCGTTTTGTTGGTTTTATTGTAGAATGTTGTCAACGCCAAAGGCTCCGACGAATTTTCTTGCTGGTCTGAATTTTCCACGATTTTTTTTGGAAAATGTAATAATGTGTGATGTCTTGATTGACATTCTCTACAGGTGAAACGCGACTGACAATTTTTTGCGTTATGTTTTCCTTGCACTAAACAATTGAGACATAAATTATTTTCCTTTGCACACAAGTACCTATCCTTTGGAGTAAGGCGTAAGAATTTTTCACACTTGTGCAGTGAGTGTGGCGATTTACAAAGAATACACTTGATTTCAATGTTTGATACAAACGCATTAATATTATTGCTTGATCGATGTTTCGCATTATACGATTTAGATTGACCTTTATGAGCCTGTAACTGGTTTTCAGGAAAAACTCCAAGTGCCATTTCTTTTGCTAAGCACTGTCTATCTAAGTACTTCAACAAGTGATCAAACGTTGGGATATTCTCCGAACTGTGTTGAATTTCAAAATCAATACGTAATTCTTTTGTTAATTTACGCAATACAGTATGTAACAAAAGAAAGCTCCATTGTCGAACTGGGAAATTTAAGGCTTCTAACGCAGCAATATTTTCTTTCAAAATTGAAATAAATTGCCGAAAATTATCCTGAGCTTTTACAGGTTGAATCGATAGAATTAATTCAACATGTCTATCAGCGATCAAGCGTATGTTTTCATATCTTTCCTTTAAAATTTTATATGCTACAAAATAATTTTCTTCAGAAATCGGTAAATGTTTAACGTGTGTCAATGCCTCACCTGATAGACTGTTTATTAAATAATGCATTTTTTGAACAGAATTTAAAGCATTATTAGAATCGATCAACGAATTAAAGGTATTTATGTAATTTGTCCAATCTGTTGATATTCCAGAAAAAATAATCAATTTTAATTTTGGCAACGAAACATTATTATTGGCCATTAAATGATCCGATTCATTTTTCGAAACTTCCGGAAATAATTGAGAATAATATGATTGAATCTCGTAAAACATGTTTTGGATTTCAGTATACTTTTCCTGTAATACTTGAATTTCCGCTTCATCCTTCTTATTTGATTCAATTGAAATATGTGAAGCGACGAAATTTTCTCTAATGTTAGATATATCGGCAAAACGAGCTCTGAAAATATTTTTGTCAATAGAATTTGAAGATGTGACGGCTTTGATAGCCGACGAACGAACACTTTCCATATCTAATAGCGCCAATTTGTATTTAATATTAATTGCCGCCATTATGAATATTTTAAACCAAACAGAATAATAACACTAACTAAAATGTCAACGCAACTTGTAAACAAAATGTTTGCTGTGATAACAGCTGTCAAATGCGACAACCGTCACGATCTTCTTTACCGACACGACACGACACCACAATGCTTGCAAATACACCAACTACCGACACGTAGCGGCACGTAGCGGCGATACATAAAGTACCCCACTATCTACGATTTCAAAAATGTTAAGCCGCCCAAGGACTCAAAATAACACCAATTTAAATTTAATCAATATTCACGATTGAATGTGTAATTCTGAAACAGCTCTATAAAAACCGGAAAAGGGTCAACGAATGGAATGATCTGTACTTCAAAACACAATTTCTAACAACCAACATTTATCCGGGTAGAAGGATCAAAAAATATCGCGGCCGAATACCACGACACGAAAGTGTGGACTTTAAATCCTTTTTGTAAACGTAATAGACCATATATCGTATTTTGAAGGCAGTTCAAAGGAGAATCGGTTTGATAGAAAGTCCCCTACCTTTGACGGCTTCTGAAGGCTGCTCAGGGTCGTTTCTGGTATCACACTATACTGCACAACACAGGTTTTATGCACGACACTATTATTTTATAAAAAAGCGAAACTTTGCGATTATTTGCGATATTTTGACGAGAGCTACTTGTGACCCATATCACTTTCGAAATGCAACTATTAACAAGTGGGTAATGCATACTTGGGTGGCAATATTGTTCATCATGTAGGTAAGCACATCTTCTTCTTTTCCTGGTGGAGACTTTGAGGAAAGGAAGAAGAGAATGGATTACATGATGGAAGGAATAGAGGAATATGGATTAAGTTTTTTTTTTTTTAAACTGCTTCAGAACCAAACACTTGTTATTTAATTAAAATATTTATTAGAATAAAAAGCTGGTTGGATAGGAATGAAATGTTTTTATTTACCAAATTTCAAGCATTATTATTTAAAGACTGCTATTTTTCTGCAATTCTTTACACTGTTAACCATGTATGGATAAACACTAGATCTTATAAACTTTTTCGTTTATTTTTTGTTTAACATGTTATCTACAGATAGTTTGAATATAAACTTTATTGATTGCAATTTAAAAATCGTGATGAATACAAAATTATTTATTTTCATATAAAGTATCAAATATAAATAAAAGAAGATGAACGACGTTCTCAATAATCCTTTATAAAGCTAACTGGTGGAAAAATACTTACCTTGTAGATTTTAAGACCCTTGGAAGATCAGTAAAAGTACACGTGGATGTAACACGTTTGCTCTAAAAACCTAACCTCATGTCTAAGTAACGTGACGTGGTCTGTTGGCTACCATAAAACATTTCATTGGATACTTTAGATTTGTGCAACGTTTACATCCATTTAATTTAATTTATTCACGAGATACATTTATTCACGAGAAAATAGTTTCCAAAAGCGATGGCCGCCATTTCGTATCAGATGTTTACAAGATGGCCGTTGATTATTGACGTCATGGTTGATATTGTGTAGGTATGTAATAATAAATAATCATTAAGAGCCATTAATCAGAGGCCGAGAATTTAAATTTCGTCAAAGGATGATCTTGCGATTGTACCCTTACAACAGTAGAGGGCGGTTCCGATGAGAAGGATCAATTATTCTCCATACCAGCATTTTAACATAATGACTCAATATCGAATTATTTCATTCCAAATTTGCTTTGACAAGTACCTACATTCAAAAATGCCCAAACTCGTGATGATAAAACAATTAAAATTATGTAGGTACTTTATGTAATTATTGTTTGATCATGTGTATTTATAATATTTCAACAATGTCTAAGCAAAATAAGAATGTTTTTTTTTTTTCAAATATATTAGTTTGTAGGACCGTAAATAAATAAACAATCTGAAGTATCTTATAAAAAGATTATATGATTTGAAATGTTTGTTGTATAATACAAAACTTTGTTTGAAAATTTAACAAATCTGCCAACGACCCACGGTAAAACCTTATTGTACTAAAAAAAAACATATTTTCTCAAAATTAAAAAAAAGGTTCACCAGATAAAAGAAGAGTCTTTCGAAATCAGTTTATAATTTTTGTGGAAAACGGTCAATACGTCTAAAAGTTGATTTCAAAATTACATATTTCCGGTTTTGTCTGGTTTTTCCCTCTTAAAAAATTGAACTCTTTCAATATGGATAATAAAAAAGAAACATTCGACATTCCGATATTTTTCGTCTGTTCGTTTTCATGCAAGATGTGTTAGAAGGGTGACCGGACAACTCAGAATGAAATCAACTCAACACCTCCTTTGAAAAGTCATTTCATTTTTTTTATAACCTAAATCGACCATGCTGAAGAAGCGTATGTGCAATAATTCTCTCAGTATGTGTAATTGCTGTCTGTTGGAATAACCAGTGCAATGATCACAATGGATACTTGTGTATTGATCAGCCAAGTGATTCATCGTTAGCACGATGTGGGATGTCAAGGTAAGTCAGATTGACTCTCAGTGTCCACTGCTCACATATTCCCATAGTTGTGTCATTTTTTCAACCCACATATTTTGTGATTATGGTCCATTGATTTTCGAAGTTAATGTATCTGCGGTGTTTTTAATTTGTCATCGCATGGGAAAAACTGCGACTTTTAAATTATTGGCCTTACAAAGAGCATGGCCTTCCATGGTCTTCCCACCTTATTAGATATATCTATTCCGTATTCATGCATAATGAACGAGAAAGACCGTATATAGGGAAGAATTTAGTATTATTTTTGTTGAAAAAGCTACAGATATTTATTTTGCGTTTGCAAAAACCTGATAATCTAACCAAAGAATTTTTAAAATTCAATGTTTTTTATACCTGCGTAAGTATCTTTAAAATCTATACGGATGACGCCACCGACTCTTTAAAGTTAAATGCATCGATCTGTATGACTCTCCGCTCGATAGAATTCACCTCACTTTACAGTTCACTAAATTTCTGCAGCGAAGGTATTCATCCATTTAATTCAAAACCAAAAGCATTTTGGCGGGAAGTTTATTCGTGGGAAACAGCTCCCAGAAGTGATGGCGGCCATTTTGAAGCAGGTCTTTACAAGATGGCGGTCGATCCATCACTCTGCCGAATGCACTGCGAAGCACGTCGCTTCGGGGGGAAGGGCGGAGTGGAAGGAATTAATGGAGGTTACCTATAGAGGTCAGTTAAATACAGTTCCGGATTGTTATGGCTTAGGAATTAATTTAAACCCAATCAGCCTTATTAATTAAAAAAATATTTCATAACCGTTAAAAATTGTTTTAGTTACACAATGAAAAAAGATCGTGGAAACTCCATTTTGAATTCCTACTAATTAAAAATGTATTTAACAAAGCTGCGAAAGAGCTGACAATTTCGCATTTTGGTAGTAAAAGATTCACATCTTGAAAAAGTAAAATTCTTCAATTAATTTGTCTTATCTCCAAGAATCATTCATGTTTCAACGCCTTTCACCTTCTGAAATTTAAAACAACTTTTATCAGAAGTTGGCAACGTAATTTTCACCATGAAATAAAGAACCGTAAAACGTGAGTATTTTAATTATTTTTTTTTAAACTTGTGTTTATAGTTTCTTCTGGTATTACCGTTTCCATTTTAACCTCACTAGGTCTATCTAGCCTGTGTTGATGTCAATCAATATTTATTGTAAAATAAAGTGTACTGCAATGCGTGCAGCTAAAACTCAGAAACGAATCCCGGTACGATCAAGGGAGTTATATGGCGTGATAGCCCTCTATCCTCCATCCATGAAAAAGGTTCCCGTTTTTACCTGAAGTGCTTTTGAAGAAATAAGGGCTGGAAGTTTTGTCAACTAAAAATTAAGAACAGTCCAAAATATTTGAGAGTATACGAGAGCTTCCCACATTCTAGAACATTCCGCAACACCCGAATATGGTAGAATTCTGGAACATAGTGGACCATTCGAAGCCTTTTTTGTAAAGGTGGGGCTTCCCATTAGTAAATGTATATAAAACAAGATCCGTCGTGATTCAAGCGTTAGTTCAATCTCATTTCCACTCTCTGAGCAAATTTTGTAAAATAATAAAAATAACACATAATAATCTTACGTTGAAAGAACAATATTGTGTATCTACTGAGCTGAAGGAAGCTATTTCATACAATGTAGTAAATAAACACGAAGCGTGACAATGCGTGTTGATATTTGATTAATTTCATATCTTATTATTATCATATCATATCATATAGTATTAGGAACAACTAAAAACTTTAATTCCTTACAAACCATTAAACTATTATACGTATCTCTAGTTAGAAGCCTCGTCGAATATAACTCAGTAGTTTGGTCCCCATCTAACAAAATTCACATTAATAACATTGAGCGAATTCAAAAAAATTTCTGCGTTTAATCAATTTTAAATTAAATATCCCAGTAGAAGACTTAAAATTCGATTACTTACTAAATACTCTAAAAATACATACATTAGAAGACAGACGTAAAGTAAACGACTTAACATTTTTATTCAAAATACTTATACAATAACTATTCTACAGCAGCACTCATAAGCGTAACTAAATTGCCCACTCTCCGATACAACGACCTCACACCATGGGAAATAAGTCCTTGGGTGACATTTTCAATATCAACTTAGCGAGTTTTGTGGATGGTCTAAAACATTTATTTCAACACTATTACTAAACACCTCACAATTTGGGAGGTTACCGCCTCACAATTTGGGAGGCGGGAATGGGTACCGCCGCCCCGGGAACCTTTATTGGATAACCAACACCTCTGCCATAGGTCACCCCAAGTGTTTTGCTACGTTTTGTGATTTAGCAGGGGTGCCCGGGATCATGGGGGTGAGGTTTGTTTAGGTCTTGGGAGGCGGATGACCAGAACATACTAAACCCAGATTCCTACCCACTCCTTAAACCCTTTTCCCTCCCAGATCTCTCATCTTTTCCTTTTCCTTAAAAAAACCCTCCACACAGCATCCCCAAAGATGAAATAGGCCTCCTCAGGGCCTCCTGTGTGGAGCTCATGTAAAAACAACAAAATACACATCTTGTAAACCTATAAAATAGCTGCATTTTTCTGTTTTTGTTTATGTGTTTGTATGACTTGTTGTACGACTTTTATCTAATGTTATTTTATTTTAATTATTTCCCAAGTTTCAAAGTATCTGTCAAATTAAAATTACACTACAAATCATGTAAAAGCCCACTGGGCGTAAAATAAATGAATAAAAAATATATTTATAAATCTTTCTCAATTCAGTCCTACTCCGAAGACGTAGTATGGACGTCGCGAACAACTGATCAATCGTGAAAGTTTTCCTACAAAATGCACCCCATAGACCGGACTTGACTGCCGACTGCCGTGAGCTACATACTAATTCTTCTGACCTAGTCTGCCTGCCAAACTATGATATATTGGTTGTTTTCATTCACTGCTGTCGAAATTTACTTACTAAGGGGAAAATGGGGAATGGTAAAGTAACATAATGTAGGTTTACGTGTGTTAGTATATAATGTGTAACGTGGGGTAACCGTACCTAGGCGGCGGGCAAAATGAGGTACTTGAGAGGAGTGGCAGGGGTTACGAAATGGGATCATATAAGAAACTCGACGATCCGAGACGATCTAAACATTGAACCACTGCTACTCTTCATAGAAAAATCGCAACTGAGGTGGCTTGGGCATGTGTAAGAATGCCTGATGACTGAATTCTGAGGAAGATACTAAGTGCGATTCCAAAGAGTAGACGTCCAGTGGGCCGCCCCAGACACAGCTTGTCGAGGCAACTCCAGAAACTGTGTGAGGAGAGGATGGGACTGCCATGGACGGAGGCCGAACAGTCAGTACAAGACAGGGATAGACGTATGGAGAAGCCTTTTCGATGCAATGGGTCCCCGACCCGAATAGGATAAGGGGATGAATATGATGATGATGATGTGTTATTTCACAATCAATTTATTTAATATAATATATAGTATATTTGCGGTGCGTTCTAAAGTGGAAGATACTCTCGGTATCGCCCTGTTGTAAGACCAAAATTCAGAATTGAAACGTTGCTTGAAATGACTTTAGTCGTATTTGGTGACCAGATCTGAAAGCCAGGTACTTCTCAGCTTCCTCTGCCCCATCGCCTTCCCCTCCCCACTACCTTCAGCTTCACAACATACCTCAATTAGACATGCCGTAGTCTTGCTGGCTCCAGACGGGAGCAATGGAGCAATGGGGTGTTCACATTAAATAAAAGGACCATAAATGTTCATGAACAGAAAAAAAAAATTACAAATGAGCAGATCGCACGATAGAAGTGAAACCTTCAGAAAACTAAATTAGACAAGAGTGGGGAAGCTACGAAGCACCGTACAAAGAGGAGATTATTATTCTTTCTCATTCTAAAATAAATAAATAAAATTATTATTATTATTTATAAATTTACAGGCTAAATCCTACAGATGTATGTGTTTGTCCGTTTTTAGTGTTGCTTTTTCGTTTCATCGAGTTTCAAATCACAACGGTGCTAAACAAGAAACTAGCCTTAAAAGTGCTTATTTGAGAATGTTATGTTTATTTTGCGAAAGGAATTTTGTGAACTTTAAAACTTAATTGAAAGAACTGAATAACAAAAATTCTGGTTGTGTTTTGTATGAAGTTTTTTTTTCTTAGAACTTGGTACAGACAAAGACTCTTAGCGTGATAAATGTCCTTAATTTATCCTTAACTTAGCGTCAGTGTGGTTGACAGTTGCATCCCTTGCATTTTCCACAGATATCTCAAAGCCCGAACCAAAGGAGTCGTTATACACGAAGTTAATAGATTCTGTATGCTTTCATGCGCGAATTACTTGTGAGTGGTTTTGATATATATGATATTAACCTATATCTGCATTCGGGAGGTCAATAATCCTATTATTATACGCAAAAACACCGAAATTGAGTTACAACGCCACGAATAACTTATTTCAACAACCTTCCTTTAGATCCATTAATTTTCTAAAATATTATTGCACAAATTGAAAAGTTAATTAAAACTGTTGTAAGAGCAACATATATTATTTATCATCTGTTATTTTTGAAGTGAAAACTTCTTGCACCGTTGTGATTTGAAACTCGAAGAAATGAAAAAGCGACACTAAACGAGACAAACACATACATCTATAGAACTTAGCCTGCTAGAGAATGAGATAGAATAATCGGTCTCCTCTTTGTGCGGTGCTTCGTAGCCTCCCCACTTTTGGTTTGGCCTCCACCAAACCTGCGAGACTGACTCACCGAAGCCCTGGGGTTCGATCGAACCCAGGTTAAGAATCACTGTCATAGAGCGTTGAATGTTTTACAGATCCGCCACATAAATGAATTTTTTTGCTGGCTTATTTTAATTTGCAAACATTTATTTATTTATTATTTATTAACGGACTAACGTCCAATTTACAACCAACTAACACCAAATTTTGGAAAATGTACATTACAAGAATAAAGGATGGTATATGAAAGCAAAGACAAACGGATAAAACATAAGAAAATAGAAGTGTCAAGTCAAGTCAAGACTTTGCAAAAAAAAAAAAATTTATAATATAATATCTTCCATTGTTTAGTGAGCGACAAAAATCATTTAGGCTTATGCCAAAAAAATTGACGTGAGTTGACCATTCTACACATTCTGGATAGTGGTGAATCATAACCATAATTAGTCGAGTGTTGATTGAGGAAGAGCAGTTCTTTATTTCTGAGTCTACGAGAAGGTAAATTGAATGAGACGAGTTGTAATAATGTAGGTGAGTCAATAATATAGTTGATAATTTTGAAGAAACAAATGAGATCAGATTTTTCTCGACGGTCTTCTAAAGGAGCAAGTTTTAGAGTTTGTTCGATATAACACACATAATCATTAAAGTCATCTCCAACATCATTAAATCACTAATCCGTACATTTTTACCCAAAAAAATCTTGTGATCATCACATTAACATCTCAACAACTGTTATTGATATTTTTCTATACGATTCCCAGAAATTACTTCACGTAATAAAGCTTGTAGTAATTACATTAAACTTTCAACATTCACGTATGAAGAAAAAACACTGCACTGGACATTCACTCAACCGAATTTCTTAATAGTTATGTTGAAAAATGGGTTGTCTTTACGTCAAATTTATTCATTTATCAATGTCGGCAATATCATTTGGGTGGCTGCCAGTATTTAATGGAGAGTTTACTACTGAGTCTTGCTAGGTTATTATTTATTTCTCTATATTTATATCGAATAAAACATCATGTCGGTACAGAGGTATTTCAATACGACGATATTTTTAACATTTTATTTTCGGCGCACGCAATATTACAACACGGATATTTTGGGCACAAATTACTTGCTACACGTGCCAGGTTGATAGAATATATTATTTGTTCAAGATTTGTTTTACTGATATCTACTTCTGAGAACAGTACACTTAGCGTTTTAAAAAAGTATTTTTTTTTTTTTTTTACATGAGCTCCACACAGGAGGCCCTGAGAAAAATAATTTCCCTCAGGGCCTATGTCATCTTTGAGGATGCTATGTGGAGGCTTTTTTTGAGGAAAGAAAGGGGAAGGAGAGTTCTGGGAAGGTAAAGGGATTAAGGGATGGGTAGGAATCTGGGGTTCAGTATGTCCTGGTCATCCGCCTGGACAAACCTCCCCCCATGAACCCGGGCACCCCTGCTAAATCACCAAACGTAGCGAACCACTTGGGGTGACCTATGGCATGAGTATGTTTCTTATTGTCTATTATTTAATAAATCAATATATATATATTTAAAAACTCGCTGGGCGGCTTTTGGTTCGGCTTCGCCCAGGTAGTATTTTGACCATTTTATAAATCCAATAGGAACTGGTTCCAAAAATAGCTAGTCACTGAGACAGGCAATTAGGTCATATGTAATATACAGCCGCTTGATACAACTATGTATTACTGTCAATTTTTCCATTTCCGGAGACATGCAACATATTAACAAATTCGTAGCAGTTATACCTAGGGGGGACAGGTCCCCATCCGCCCTGCTGACGAAAACGGCGACATCTTGTGACGAATTCTTGAATTCGAAACCGAATTACCAAAATTTTATTTGCGGCGCGGCGCGTACGGCGTGGTGTCAGACATGCACTTGAAGCCGGGTAATGAAATTCAACAACGCAGACGCAAGCCTATTAATACTATTCGATATACATATTTTAGGCAACATTTTTTTTAAATTTTAATTTTCATCCAAAGAAACGTCACTATCTCAATTCTAATTCTTTTGGTAGTTTGAAACCAAAATATTGAAAAATACGAATAAAGAAAGACCTTCTAGACAAGCTTTTTTGATGAGTTATTATGATAGTCTTAGCAGCCTGTTTCTCGTAATCAGATAGAGGCGTATATATTGAAGTGAAAACTTCTTCAGCACCGATGTGATTTGAAACTCGATGAAACGGAAACGAGCGACACTAAAAAGAGACAAACTCATACATCTACACGATTTAGCCTGGGAGTCTGAATGAGACAGTTAAACCTGTGTCTTCTCTGTGCGGTGTTTCGTAGAAAAAAGTATTAAATTATTTTTAAACTTGGTAACTCCAGTGAAAATATTATGGCTTTAAAAAAATATGTTCATATAGACCAATATACGCTGATTCTGAATATATAAGTTTTATTACATAATATTTAACGTAGAGTTTTTAAAAAAATATTAAAAAGTCAATTTTAAAACGTGTCATTAAAACACCCTATTACTGGATTTTGGCGGCGTGACGACACCGCGCCGCGTCACCTGGGTCAAAGTTGTACAGAAATCAATAGAAATGAAGACGCAAGCCGTTCGGCATTCTGTGTTATGGTTTATAGAGAACTGGACATATAATAGTTTTTGTTTTTATTGAAACATAATTTAGGCCTAAATAATTCAGTATTAAAAATAAAGTATCTCTATTAGTTTATCTATATTATTTAAAATATTCAAAAACTTTAACTGTACAAAAAACGATCGTCTTGCCCAGTAATGTCTATGAAAACGCTCCAATGCTGAAATTCAAAATGGCGGAGTCGAACAGCTGATTCCAGTTCCCTACAAGATTCATACTTCGGTTAGTCATGATGACGTCACATTCGGTGGTTTTCGGGGGATCTTGAAAAATTAAAACTTTGACATTTATTTTAACTATTAAAACGAACTATAAAAATAAAAATAAATATGCAGTTATTTAAGTTAGAAGGTCATTATTCATAAAAAAAATAAAAAAAAATGGACTGGAATTCTTTATTATGCAGTTTCAACATGCCTCCAAAAAGTCAGTAACAGGAATAATTGTAGCCCTTGACAGATCTTCAAACAGTTATTAATATTGATTAAGCTCAAGTTTTTATCTTAACCATACAATTTTATTTTATGTCTCCAAAGATTCTTCTAAGAGTCTTCCTATGTTCCTATCGAAAATGTCCAATACTCCATTGCTGTTGTTAGTAGTAGCTTACTAATAACAGCATCACTAAGCTAATGTGTAATCGCGATTAACGGCTTAACATTATTCGAGACAATTGGTAGTTACGGCCCTCTGGACTAATCTCACATCATGGCCAAACAGCCACACTCGGTGGGATTACCGGTAGCCACTAAAGGGAATGGGAATGCACTATGTACTAATAATCGCGATTCCCCACTAATCTGAGTAGGTCAATCCCACACAAGGAAGTAAGAGTGTTCATTTCAACATGTGATTATATCCATCATGGCTTAAGTGCAGGCACTTAAGCCATGATGGACGAAAGAACTTCAAGAATGTTTTTTTTTTATTTTATTGGAAAACTAACAGTTGTTACAATGAAAGATAAAATCTGTATAAATTACTTAACCAATAACAGGTTTTCATTTAAGTGTATTAAATTATTTAGTGAATATAAAGAAAAGAAAGAAAAATATGATGGTGGGAGGAAGGGGAGAGGGATGGATCTAATCTGTGTAAGTAGTAGTTTGTATGTGTAAATGTTATTTATTAATTTTAGGTTTGAAAATGTTAGGTGCTGTGTTAAATAAGTCGAATTCACTGTATAAATTGTTAAAGATATATGACGCGCGGTGAATGAATTTATTTTGTTTAAAGTTAGTGTTGCATTGAGGAATGTTTAATGCGTGGTTTTGTTTGATTTGTCTGATGGGCACTCTTAATTGAATTCTTTCTAGTAATTCCGGGCAATCTATCATAGAAGTAGCTATTTTTTGTAGGAATAGTACGACTGCGTTTAGTGTTTCAATTTTTTAAAACGACGTATTGAAATATATTTTGTGTTACTAATTATCCGGAGCCAATGGAACAACGGCATACCAAATTAGGGCACTGTTAGGTTAAAGGGAAGGAGATGTTGGTAAAGAAGTGAGAGTATAACTAGCTTTTCAGACCCAACTACCAAGCCATTATAGCATTTACAGCCGTATGGTCATTTCAACCAACGCAACGTTTGGATCCAAAATTCTGATCTTTCACCGTAGTAACAAATTTATAAGCTTCCACGGAAAGTACTTGCAAAACATAAAATAATAAGAATGTCACATTGAAAGTCCTCACTAAGATTTCCTGGTCTGAGGCTACCCGTCCTTTTTTTATATTTTTGTATTAAGTCTCTAGTTGTCTTTACATTGTCTTTATAATGTCTTTATAATCGTAATTTATAATATAATTTATGTCTTTATAATAGATACACAACCAGGGCAATAAACCAAAATATTCTAGCTACAGCCAGTTTGAAAACATCTTTTGTACAAAGAAATATGAAATTCAATGCGACAAAACTATACAACGCTCTACCAACTCAAACAAAAAAATAACAGAAACAAATAAATTTAAAACAAAAGTAAAAATATGGTTGAGAGAATAAAGTGAAAATGAACTATCAAACATACTGAAGACCATGTAAAGACAACTGGATACTAAATACAAATGTGGAAAAACTACAGGCCGCCTCAGAACAGGAAACCCTAGTGAGGAGGACTGTGAAAAAAAAACTTTATAATACCTTAATATAATACAATTTATAAATACATTATAAACAAATTTTGCTATAGATACTAATAAAAAAATGTTTGCAACTTGATTATATATCTTTCCTCAAAGCCATATTCTTAATTTCCGTTTGGAATTGGCATTTAAGTTTATATTCTTTTTTGTTTAAATTGGTGGGGCGTTATAATGTTCACATTTCATGGTTTTTGTGTTGGACCGTCAATTTTTCAGATAATTTTTTTTTGTTTTAGTTTAAATAAAAGGTTTTTTGAATAAAGATTTCGAATATTGAAAACTTAAAGTTTTTGAATACATGTTACAGCCTGTGAGTGTGATCAAACTTTCAGAATTGTTAAATATTTCTTTTAGGGCTACGTTGAGCCGCTCTGTGTGAGTGCTCCAGAGATCCCCATCCGGTTATCCCGTACTCTATTTGTGATTGACCCAAAGCATAGCACACTTTTTTAATGTCGTTTATGTTGAGAATATCATGGATGTTTCTAAAGAAGAACGTGATTGATAGGAGTATTAGCTACACAAGTGCGCAGTTAGAGTGCATTGCATGTTCTATGGATTTCGACACTATGTGCATCGCACTAATGGCCAGAGACGATAAATATTATTCAAGTGGAAAATACATTCCGAGGGTTTGGACCAGCTCCAAAAACATGGAATCAAGCCTTGGGTTTATATTGAGGCGATGCACCACGTCGTGTAAAATTCTGGACCAGACCACTAACAACAACACCCCTTATGAAGTTGGCCCTTATAATGTTTAAATTCCCATTTAAATTTAACACCTTCCACCTTTTTTGATTTATTCAAGAAAAAAGACATCTCAAAAAAGGGCGTTTTGTTTTGTTTTGCTAAGCTCAGGCAAAATGTTTAAATGTTTTACAATCATTTTTAATCTAAAGAAATTAATTTTTCACAATATACAATAAAACCAAAACCGAAAAGAGGTACGTAAGTAGGAGATATTGAACTTAATAGCAGTTTTTATATGCCGGATACTTTATTTTATTCTGGGCTTTTACTCCAATTTACTCCAATAATTTACTCAAATAATCCAACTCCAATCAAAATGAATTTATAAACAGGACATGTAACTATTACAACAATAAACTTGTGAATATAGATAAAAAACATACTGATGACTTTTAGAAATGGTCAATAGATGTTCCATTTAAATAAATCGGACATACAAACATTGTTTGTTTATCCAAGATACCACTTAGTTTACAAACCAATTCTGTAGCACTTCATTAGCACTTAGCACTTATTTTAATTTTAATTAGCACTTATTTTAAAAGAATTAGCACTTTTTTAGAAGGCAAGAATATGGGAAAAATTAGTCAAAGATAATATTATTAATTAATTTTGAGAGAGAGACAAAAGATCCTGGGTTCGAGTCCCAGTGGCTGTTCAATTATTGATCCATATATGGACCAAAAATAGGGAGATATCGCCTCCCACTATTTTGCAATGTTCCGAGATAGTACGGCTGGAGAAGTCGAAGGGACTCCATCGAACATTCTCTCTCGGTCCGGCCTGCCAAGCAGCTGGTGGCTCACGCATCCGCCGCCAGCACCCGGCAAAACCTCATCCCATGAGCCCGGGTACCACTGTTTAGTCACCAAACGTAGCGAACCACTAGGAGTGACCTATAGCAGAGGTGTTGGTTATCCAACAAATGGTTCTTGGGGCGGCGGGACCCAAACACGCTTCCTAAATTGAAAGTTCAGAAAGAAAAACCGTTCAAGAAAGAATGTAGACATAATTTGATCAATTTCACCGACAGAAATGATTGTTAGGCCTATTTGTTTGACTTGAGTAAGCTTAATTTTACCTTACGATATCGAAATTCTTTCTTCATCAAATAATTTGGTAATATTTAATTAAATGAAGACATTATGAGCGAAACTCAATCGAATTCTTAGCTTCGATTAAGTTTCGCTCATAATGTCTTCATTTAATTAAATATTACAGTTTGCGGTTTTACTCATAAAAAGTTAAAATAATAAATAATTTGGTCTTAGCACTTATTCAAATGTTACAATTTTTAGATATTAAATTACTACCGCTCCAATTAGCTGAAATTAAAAACAAATAACAACAATTAACAGCAAAAAATATCTTTTTTTTACAGAATTCCCTGCGGTACTCAAATGTCAACAGTCGCTAAATTTCATCAAAATGAAAACATTACACATTGTAATAACATAAAACGTCCACAGTACGTTAATTCGTGGAAGGTTATAATTAGCTTATATTAAATTTAATTTTTATTTCATTCACGAGGGCTGGTGTATAAAATTTAAAAATAACTTTTTTCAGTATAATCGGTCTAGAGAATTTTTGTAGGGTCCCACTGGGGTATTCAATCACGATTTTACCCCATAATGCTGAGGAAATTATGTTGTCAGAAAGAAAACGGTAGGGGATAAAAAATAAATAGATTTACCTACTCGTTCTATTTTTGAAATTTTTATTTGCAAGTCCATTGTTGGTGGTAGAGAGCTTTTTTTGGTGCGGTATTAATGTTCAAAACAATTGATGGGGTGAACCAAGTAGCTACTTTGATACCACTGGTAGATTTCTAGACAACTTAATAAATTAAGATTGGGCACTCGGGCTCACAAACTTGTTTTCGCGATAATATAACAATACCAAATATATGTGTGACGTATGAAGCGTACCTGACTTATTGAAATTTGTAAAAACTAGCAGTTTAAACCTCGCTCCGTAGGTTTTTACTGCTAGGTCCTGCAGGCGGCTTTTGGTTCGGCTTCGCCCAGTTAGTATTGGTGACCTTTTTATAAATCCAATAGGAACTGGTTCCAAAATTAGCCCATTTCTCGTATCCACTGTCAACCAGTGATGGCTAGTCACCGGAACAAAGTAACCGGGAGGGGCAATGACGTCATGTGTAATATGACGATACAACTGAGTATTGCCGTCAATCTTTCCATATCCGGAGAGATACTCCAGATTCACAAATTCGTAGAACTTAGGTATGTCTAGAGAGGGGACGTCCCTATGCATCGTGCCGACGGAAGTGGCGACATCTTGTGACGAATTCTTGAATTACCCGATAGATGTTATTTGGGGGGCGGCGCGTATGGCGTGGCGTCGGACAAGCACTCAAAGCTGGGTTCTTAAATTCAACCACGCAGACCCAAGACTAATAATACTATTCAATTCGATATCCAAAGAAACGAAGCTAGCTAGAAGTCCGCACCGGAAAGCCGATACCAACCCTGATGAATGGCAGTGAGACATGGAACTGGTGAGGAATGATGAAAAACGACTGAATACTATAGAAATGAGATCTCTGCGGCTTATGTGTGGTAAATTTTAGTGTGAGAGTTTTGGAATTTAGAAGATTCGGAAAGAACGCAAGGTTGATGTAAGCGTAATGAATAAGATTTTGAAAGTTACGCTTAGATAATATGGGCATGTAGAGCAGGTTAATTAAGAAAGGAGTATATAAGGGGAGGTTTATGTTAGAATACCGGTCAGTGGCTGACATCGGCGTTTCAGCCACTGACATCGGGCATCGCGTTTGGGTCCCACCCCGGCGTAACGTATTCGATTCCTCAGCTGGCTAAGTCCCCCATCACGCCACAAGCAACATTTTTCGCTTTCTGGTATTAGGAGATTTTCAAATATTTTATTTATTTTTATTTTATTTATTTACAATATATTATTTATTTACAAGAATTGTTTTTTAACATTACTACATTATGCAGTTATACAATAATTTAGTATTATTCTACTACTCCACAAGTTGAGCTCTAGGAGCTAGTGTTTATGGGAGGAGTATTTACAAGCAAAAAAAATAATGTTCTAATGAAATATGTAAACATTGATCAAAGACTTATGAAATAAATACAAAATTATTTGACGTAGGTAAACAATTTAGAAAAAAAATAGTTATTGAAAGATATGTTATAATAACAATAATAATATATTGATATTTCAATCATATTGTCAGGTTATTTGTAACCAGGGAGTGAAGTTTTTCTTCAAAAAAAAGAAGTCGTGGACGCCTGAGAAAGACATGACATGATCAATTTAATCAAATACTTGAGTCAGGTTGTGTCAGGAGTGGGCAAAACAGAAAAGTGTATATGAGACGATATACTTGAAAGTAAATGAAGCAAGGAATGTGTGCCGAGACAGACTTGTGTGGCGGTCTATCCTATACGCCTAAACCTGCCGAGAAGTGCTGTGAAATTTATTTAATTAATTAGTTTTCCATAAAAAAATTATTTTAAGAATAATTGTAAATTTTTTTTGAAAATATTGCTGAAACCTAACTTTTATTTACATAGATATTTCAAAGATGAAATATTCATTTTTCTCCTACACTCGATATTTCGATACTTGTATTCAATTTCAGCTAACAAGAAATTCTAAAATCAGCATGGAAACAGGCGGAAATGAGTCGCTCTTTCAGCCGAGATGATATGCATTCCAGATATTCATTTCAAACTCAGCATCATTCAAATCATTCATGTTATTCATGGCGGTGAATTTTGCTCATACTCAATGATGTTTTCGTGCCTGGAATTCACCAATTACAAAGATGCTTTTAGTAAATATGATATTATCCTAGATATCAGTTTAAGAACTTACTCATAAATGAAGGTTTATAGCTTTCCTAGATATTATTAAGCCGGTGGCGGATACAGAAAAAAAACTCAAGGGGGGACGCTAAAGATATCTTGAGCTACCTTTACTTTTATCGTAATAAAAAAATAATCAAGTCACATGCAAAGCTTAAAAAAGTTTTATAAAACACTGATTTTACACATATACAAGACAATGCCATCTTATGATATAGAAAAGGAGTGTGAACAAATACAAACAATAGAATGTTCACGACTTTTCTCGAACAAATCTCGAACGATGACGCGGACGCGCGCTCGTGCTACAAAAGAAAGTATAACTACTCGATAACTCGATCCGGAATCAAATGACGAAAGAAACGAACAAATAGCGTGCGGGCTGGTGGCCTCACAAGGGGCCGATATATGGGCGGGTATATGTATCCGCCACTGTATTAACCTGACTCAGTGGTTTGGCCAGTTTACTGTAGAGCTGTTCCGGGTCGCAGTAAACAAAGTCTGCATAACCAACTTGATCGCCAACGTCCGTTGAACGGACAAAACGCAAGAAGAAGAAGATATTAGTAAGGCGTCACTCATGGGTGACAACTAGCTGTCGATAATGCGGAAATCAAGACTAAGGTTCCTACTTATGATTCCTAAACCGTCTGCTAAATAAGCCATGACAAGTCATTGTCATTTATCACAAAATAAAGTCCAACATATATTTTCGACCCCGGAGTTTTACTTAAAAATTTGTGAGCCGAACCAGGAATTACAACAGTAAATTCTAGGACTACTACTCTAAAAGCGGATTTGATTTTTAGTGGAGAAGCAACAGTCAAATTTATCATTCGTAACATGGGAAAATTAAATAAAAAATAAATTGACGGCCGGCGTAGTCCAGCGGTAAGGCTCTTGACTCGCATTCCGAAGGTCGCGGGATCAAATCCCGGCGTGGCAAATAAATTTTATTTGATTTATTTGTGTTATTTCACAATTTATTCATTTCAAAAAATATATAGTATAATTGCGGCACGTTTCAGAGTAGAAGATACTCTCAGTACCGCCCTGGTGTAAGACCACCATTCAGAATCGAAACGTTGCTTGAAATGGCTTTAGCCGTGTTTGATGACCAGATCTGAATAGTCAGGTACTTCCCACCTTCCTCTTGCCCCCTCCTTCCCCTCCCCACTACCTTCAGCCTCACAACATACCCCAATTGGGGATGCCATAGTTTCACTGACTTCAGACGGGAGCAGTTGGGACTCTTGTACTGTATTCATATAAAAAAATAGTACTTATAAATAACGGTGGCGGACAACTCAACAACATACAATTTCAACACCTCCTATGAAAAGAGATTAAAAATGTTACAAAAAGGTTAAATTTACTACATTAGGTTAGGTTGTGGGCTATTTTTCATAAATTTAAATGACTTCAAAGGGGTGTTGAGAGGCGATTGTCGTTGAACCATAAATAAAATTATAAATTTGAGTCGGGTTATCTTAAAAGTTGTCAAAAACATAACAGCTTTCGCAAGATGATTTTAGTAGGTATGAGCTTGAAGCAAGGATTGTGAAAGGAAGCATTTGAGTGGTGTTACTCAACCATTTTGCCTTTCTTCAAAGGGAAATTAATTGCCAAATGGTTTGATGTTTTAGTCAGTTTGGTGCAACTATGGTATTTGAGTTGACCTACGTTGGCACTTTGTCCACGCACACTCACCGGTTCAAAACCAAGCAAACAATAACGAACTAAATTTAAATTAAATATTTGTTTCATCATTTGAGTTTCGTTTCAAAGGAGAAAATGCTTTAAATATCGCCTCAGTGAAAGACCACAGATCGGTCTAACTGCAATGTATTATTTAACTAAATTTAATTAACATGTCGCTACTTTTAGAATTTTTCACCGCTTGCCCATTATTTTTCTTTTAACCCTGGAAAGCCACCATCCTGGTACTTACTGTACTCCTACTACTAGAGGTCCAGCACGGTCGATCAATAAAACTCTGTATCAAAACGATATTGACGAAATTCATCACCTACGGTCCAGTTATCAATATTTTCCACCAAGGTCAACAATTGAGAAGAGATATTCCCACCAAAGATTGATAAATTTTAGATCGGCTTCCATAATAATATATAAGTTTCGGTTACTACCAATACACTCACACATATTTTTGAATGATGTCGTTCGTTCGCTAAAATAACTGGCTTTTGAATGAACGGAGTTAAACTAATGAAGTTCTTAGAATTGAAAGAAGTCATATTCGCGATCCATAGAATTAAGTAATTTATCTAAAATGCGATAAATTTATTCCGTTCGATCTTTGAGAAACGAAAATGGTTGAAATATGACTAAGGACCTCATTAACTAATTCATTTACGTGTACTGTCAAAAAATAAATGCGGACTGCCAATTAATAATAAGGCAAGAATTTAATTTCTTAATATTGAAAATTTATGAATATTTTTTTAATATTTTTGACGTTTGACGTTCGACGTTTCGGAATGTCAATTCGTAGAAAATATCTCCAGTATTGAAAGCGTACATCGATTTCTTATTTGTTTTCTGTCAATATCGGTTCGGATGTCAACAGCAAAACCGTGCTCGGTCTATGGATTTAAAATCGTCGAAAGTTACGCCTGTCGACCCGATATTGTAATGTTACTGATTTCTCGGTGCTTTACCCCCAGGGGTAAAACACACCGTACGCCGGCTCACACTATTTTCGTAATATCTTACATGTTGTTTACAAAATGACGTTTAATGTAAACTTTACCGTCTTACCAGTAACGCGTTTAAAAGTTTATAAACATTGAATGCACCTATCTTTTATAGTTTTCCCAGGAGAGCTACCCATATTCAGAGAAATGTTTTTTTCTAAGCGTTATTCACAATAAAAATAAGTCATACGAGGCTTTCTTGTAAATAAATACAATACTATGAATTTTGAACACATGAATTGAAATATTTGACACGATATTTTGTCACGCGCTTTTCACATATACAAATAAATATATTTGCAAGTGACAAGCAAAAATATGCGTCATTTCATTACCAAGCGAATAAAATAAATTATAGTTCAAAATACCATAAAATCGAAGCAAATGGGGTGAACCTCTAGAAAATCCATGATGAATTTGCCGACACACTTAGGGCACACTTAGACCAAAAATCCACTGTGGATTTCTTGGCATATTAGAGATTAAAGCGGAACTAGCTAGGCCTTTGTTGTGGTCATACTAATAAAAAAATAGTTTTTGTGCTTTTGTGGTTACGAACACTCCGGACAAATTCACATGTCTGTACGTTAAACAGAGCTAAGCTAAATGCATTTCGGTCTACAAATGAAGGGCACAGGGGAATAACATGCTATGTCACATTTTAATGATTTTTAAGAAGTGGCAATGCCAATAGTACAAATGTGGTAGAACAAAACACCTTTGCACACATTGCAGTAGTCACTGAGTAATCTTAATAGAAAAATATTGAAACAGTGTAATAACAAGCAATGTCCAAGTCGTGCAGGAAAAATATAAGCATTGTCCATGGTTGCCGCCTTGCATAAACCAGAAATCACACTGTGAAACGCCTGATGACTGGGTAAAAGTGATTCGTGATGCTGGACAGAAGCCATTCCCCTTTCATGTGATTGAAGTTGATCAACCACTTGTCAGAAAATGGATAATTTTTCTGTCACCCATGTATAAGAAGGCATGTCCTTATGGCGGAACAGCCTTACATTTATCAAAAACAAAATTTTATCGACTGGTATCACCACGAGTCGCCGACAGGCTGGGTGAATGAGATTGCAAATTCATTCCATTGCTTACGTCCTTTGGCTTCGGCCATTATAAATTTGCTCCAGTGTACTTTAGCCACGACAATTTCGATTTAGTACGAAGTTTATTGTTAATAAATCTGACCGCATAAACGGGAATTATTATTTAAAAAATATCTCCTTAAACACGATTGCAGCTACAATAATTGGAAAGGCTGCCAGCTGTCATTCCACGGCAAGGTTAATAAACAATTCACCACTTTTCCTAAAGTGTTTGTATTGGTCAATTTTCTTTTTCTATCTCGACTCATAAGAGAAATCAGGGTTGAAAAGGATCATCCAAGATTAATTTTTCATAGAGAACATTACCATTCCGCTTAAACGTTATCTGTTCTTATGGGACCTAAAAAATGTTGAAATCCTGTAATGACTCTCATACCGTTGGTGTCTCAGAGTTTTCACTGCCAGAAGAGTCGTACAATGAGAGTTTTCCAGTTTCAAAAGCAAAATTTATGGATATTCAGGCCCTGTTAAAGTTTTCTGGACCAAGAGCTGGGCGAATATCACGGAATATAATGATGCATAAAAAATAACAATTTCGTGAACATTGAATTTTTTTTTCCTGTATTTTCTGATTTCGTTCACTTTTATTCAACTAATTCAATAAATACAAGCAAGAAAGTTTTTTTGTTTACAATATATTTGCTGGTTAAGTTTTTAGATTTTCACGGCCAAAATTTTTTCTTTATTTGTTTTTGGGGTGTTATGCCGTGTTGCGCTATCTCCTTCTTTAGCCAACGTTTCGGACAGCGTTACAGTGTCCATCATCAGGCAGATGTGTAATTTCGCCCTGATGATGGACACTGTAACGCTGTCCGAAACGTTGGCTAAAGAAGGAGGTAGCGCAACACGGCATAACACCCCAAAAACAAATATCGAAAATATATTTGTTTTATAAATTAAATTTAATGATGCATAAACAATAACAATTTCATGGAAATTGCATATTTTTTCCCGTATTTTCTGATTTCGTTCACTTTTTTCAACTTATTCAATAAATACAAGCAAGAAGGTATTTTTAACAATAAATTTGCTTTATAAATTACATATTTTTGTTTTATTTCAAGATTCAATGTACCTTTTTTCACAGTTCAAAGCATTAATTTAACATTTTCTCAGTTCATTGCCTTAGTGACATTGCAAGTTTTTCCTCTGAGCCCTTCAAATGTAATTTAGGAGCTTCCCACTCGGCGTCAAAGCTTTGTTCCTATAACTACGTCAATCCTAGCTAGTAACTAACTCTCTAGTGCCTAGATATTGTGCTTATCATGGAACCTGCAACGTGAAATGCATGAGCCTCTGCTGGGAAAATAGAATAATTTAAAGAAAGAAAGTAAACAATTTTTTAATTGAAACTTCTTTAGCAGCATTGTGATTTGAAACACAATGAAACGGAAACGACACTAAAAAGAGACAAACACATACATCTGTACGATTCAGCCTGCGAGGCTGAGAATAAGATGGAGTGAAATCTTACCGCATTGGCCGCTTTGATTATGAGCTCACTCCTATTGGTTGAAATTTTGTTTTTCATTATTCATTTTCTGTGCCACCCACCTATGCTGAAACAGCATTATTGTTATTGTTTATTTTGTTCTCTTGGCGTTTTTTTTTTTTTTAATATTTATTTTTCCTATTATATCTATAAACGTATCAAAATTAATTTTTACATAATTTCAAATAATGTTAAAGTTAGGAATAAGTAAATCTGTATAAGATAAAATTAGGTAATGGCAACCCACTAAAGAACTTCATGTGCGTGGGTAATATAAACAAAAATGCTATATTACAATTGAAAAAGGTAAGTTTTAAAATGAAGATTTATAAATATAGGTATCTGTGAAAAATATTCTAGTAATAAAGAGAAACTAAGATTCGGTTGATTTTTTGTTATGGTTTCAAGAAAGTAAATAATGTTAGTCTTGAAGTTACCGTAGAATTGTAATGAAAAGTGATTACATAGAATTTATAGCAAAAGTGTTTTAACATCTGCATCATAATATCATAAAGCCATTGCTTTGCATTTACTGTATTATTCTTTATTTCATATTATTTGATCAATATTTTGTAAGGACTCGTAAGGAACACTGTAGAAATACTTTTAAGTTTATTGTAGTACAGCGCACTTGAAGTGAAATAACACAAAACTGCGCTATACAAATATTACGTTTTTATTATTAGTATATTTTTTTAAGTTTTCTTTATTTATTGTTTGTTACAAGAATTTTAGGATTTTTTGACCACCATGCTAGGCACATGCCCGTGTTGTGTATTATTATTTGTCATGTGTTATTCTTGTGCAGTATTATTTGTGCGGTGTACCGTAGCCTCCCCATTCTTGTTTACTTTAGTTTTCCGAAGGTTTCACTTCTACCACGTGTGAATTGCATTGAATTGCATGCGCTCTGATTATTTTTCCTTTTTTTAATTTTTTTTTTTCATCTAAGAGATATTTTACAAATTGTGATTATATTTTGTTTTATTTTTAAACGACCGCATTTATTCTTTGAATACAGTATTCAAAAACCGACCAGTTTGTCCAACGGTTCCACAACTCAACATCGTGGCTTTTGAACAGCCCTTTGAAAAGTCATTGAAAGTTATGAATTTTTTTTTAAAATAGCCCATAACCTAAACATACGTACACTGTTTACAAATTTTTTTCATCATGTTGAGTTGTCTGGTCACCTTATCCAACGTAGTACACCGGTGCTAAAAAACTATCCATGATCGGTCAATAAATATGGTTCTCTCTGGCAGAGCTGATATGATTTGTAACCCTCATTTCAAGCACTAACTCAGAAACTGCAAAAAGTGAGTTGGTTCACTATGGTTTATGACGATCCATATAAAGCGTTGGGTTCGTCACCCAAAGTTTATAAATGCCGCTATTTCTTAGTACTTTACTTTTTAAATCATTATAAGTACGTCACACGCAAGATAAATGTAATTGAAAATTTAAATGACGTTAATAACTTTAGTCTACATACACTCTAGTACATTTCTAATCACCTAACCTAACCTAAAATACACATTTAACGGGCCCTCCATTGAAATGCTTGGTGTTACTCTAAGTGACAAGCCCAGATATGGGGGCTCCATCGAAGCCTTAAGCCTTAGCCAGAGTTAAGTTAGCCTCCCAAAAACTGGGCGTACTGTACAGGGCCCGCAGATACTTTAAGAGTACACAACTTCTAACACTACAAATCACAAGTGCGCCCCATGGTTGAATTTGGCAGCCACCTCTGATCTGGAGCCCCAAAATACCTGAAAAAACCCTCGACTCTGTGCAGAAACGGACGATCCGTTTGAAAGATTCTCCTAACTTAACAAACGGATTGCAATCTTTAGAGCACAGGCATCGGTTGGGAATGCTGTCCTTGTTCTACCGGTATTTCAATGGAAGATGCTCTGAGAAACTAGCGTCATTGATCCCTTCGACACACGCACCAGAAACACGCCAAACGCGTGCCCAACATATGTACACGGTTGACATTTGTCACATGAGAACGGGTCGCTTTTTTGACTCCAAAGTAAATCAGCTCCACAAAAAGGACAAAATGCACCTAGAAAATATATTTCTACAACGTAATGACGAGTGTAGGAATTTGTGTAAAAGAATAATCAAAAAATCGACAGAGAATTTAAAAAATATATACATATAATATAACGATTAACTCCAAAACTTATGGGAAGTTTTTCTAAAATTTCAAAAACCAGTATTAATAAATCAACTAGAATTTGAACATGCACATCTGATACAAAAAAGATGGCAAACACGCAAATAAATATCTCACTTCAGTAAAAGCCTCATTTTCAAATAATATTCCTAAAAAAGTTTTAAAAAATTGAAACTGATTGAGCAAACACAACCACACCTGTGCCAGGATAAAATGGGTGAGATTAAAAAAGTACTAAAGAAGTCACGAAAATGATAGATGACCTCTATCGATGCTCGTGGGCCAAGAAAAGTCTTGTCAAATCTGCTAAAAGTATTGAAATCCGCTATAGCAAATTAGATTGCATTCATTTGTTATCTAAGGTTAAAATCAGGAATATTCCCGAACCGCTAAAAACAATTAACATTGATCCATAAAAATGGAGACAAATCAAATATTCAAAATTACCGGCATATTTCGCTTCTTAACTCTATCAAAAAAATTATTATGAAAATCGTTTAAAACTGTCCCAAAATATACTTTGATAATAATATCTATCCTACAGTCAATTAAAATTCCGACCAGGTGCAGGAACGGAATATTCTGTTGATAAATTGACAAAAATTATTTCCGACAATATCGACCGCGGAAATAAAACCATCGCTCTCTTCTTGGATCTGACCAAATACCAAATTGTAATACCATTTCACATTAAATACTTCTAAAAAGATCATGTGTGTTAAGGGATTACTATTTAAATGGATGTCTAGTTTTTTTTTTTTATTTGTTTTTGGGGTGTTATGCCGTGTTGCGCTACCTCCTTCTTTAGCCTAGGTAGCGCAACACGGCATAACACCCCAAAAACAAATAACGAAAATACTTTTGGCCGTGAAAACCTAAAAACTTATTGGATGTCTAGTTATTTCGATAACAGAAACTAAAAAGTTAAAATTAACGATGCCCTAAGTTGTTACGCTACCGTCAAATTCGGTGTACCCCAAGGAAGCACGCTCGTACGCAGTAATTTTTCCAATCACATTATAACATTTGCCAATGATACTGTTAGAATAGTTGAAAATTGAAACTTGATATATAATAAAGTAGAAGATGGTTTGAACAGTTTTCGCAATAATCTATTGACTCCTGATTCGGACTGAAAAAAATTTATACGAATTAGTGCAATGGAAGTAGCGCCTCAACATTGCCTCTAGGATAAAAATATTTTATCAGCATTTCGAACTCTAATCAAGCGATTATTGTCGCAACATATTATACGTACCTAGTCTTACAATATTATCAGCTATTCTATTCCAACTGTTAGATACATATGTACTTACCACTTACCACCTACCTATTAGTGGAAATGTAATAATATTATTCCTAACTTAATACATCTATGTTTTTACTTTTATTTATCTAATATAACTGTACACTAGAGTGGGCCGATTTTTTTTTCTTCCGAATTTCTTTTGACGCTAGTAATAAAAAGTTGTCTTTGCATCTAAAACATCAAAAAAATTTAGTTTTAAGAAAATCAAAAAATATCCCAAAGTTCCGCAAGACCTCTGAAGTTTGAGAAAATATCGAAATATTTCAATTTTTTCAGCCATTGCACAAAATATTCTGAAATAGTTTAAAGATATTCATTTATGAGCTCTTGTTAAATAAAGCCTACAGGTTCTATGTATAAAATCACCATTTATTATTTTTGTAGTAGTATGGCACTAAACCACGTCCGCCCGCAGTCCCCAAACCCGCCCTCGCTTGAGCAGCGCGCCATATTGACCGTTCCTTAGTCGACCGAGGACCCTCCGTTTCGTGATATTGTTGTGTAGGTAACTAAAAGTATTATTAAAAAAAGCTTCTTTGTAAATGGAACTGACTTCTGGAGTTAGGTTAAATTCTTCTAATTCTTCTTCCGTTATATTTTCCAAAATGGGAGGATTCATGATTATTATTACTTCAAAAAAATATATCTTTTCTCTTTATCTTGTAATGTAATGGCACGACTCCCCAATTTAAACACGAGAAATATTTTTCTCCATTAAATTGGGTAGTCTCATTTACAAAAAAATACTTTACTGTAATTAGTTTTGAACCACATATTTTATTTTTTATGTAAATCTGTATGTATTTCAAATAATAAAAAAAATAATCAATCAAATATAATTTATTTGCCACGCCGGAATTCGATCCTTAAATTGAATTCAAAGAAAGTTTCGTGAAAACCTTAGTTTAAAAAAAAAACAGTGTGTGCAATTATTTAAACAGTGTGTAAGCCTATTATTTTGTAATGCAAACGCCATTTATAAGTAAACTTATTTTATTATTATTTTGATAACTATGCAAAGCATACAACAGTAATAATCATACCTTAATTGTTTATTTTATTTTATTGTTTCTGTTCTCTTTATAGTTCTCATTAATAGGACTACATTATGAAATGCAAACACCAGTTCCCTTTATGTTTAAGTGTAAAAATATTTTTATTCCTTTTATTTATTATTATTATCATTTTAATAACGGTTGTATGCCATGCATACACAAGTGAACTATATGTTTAAGCTCATTTTTTTTCAAGAACCTATACATATAAACCTTTTTTTTAAAGTAATATGTTAATACGCTTTTAACTTTCCAATTTTATGTTTTATTCTTTCTCCTTTTCATTTCCTCAATTTTCCCTCTTTTTATATAAATCATGGTCCATATATATTCACACTTATCCTAATATATTCACACGTATCCTAATTTGACTGTCCTAAAACGGGAATCATCCTAGTTGGACAGTCAAAACATTTTATAAATAATGTACATAAATGTGTAAATATTTTACTAAATAAAAATGAAAATAAATAAAAAAATAAAAAAATTCTCACGCGGTAAGCGAAACCTACAGAAAACTAAAGTAGAAAAGAGTATGGAGACTGCGGAGCACTTTTTTTATCAATGTGAAGGATGATTTTTTTCTATATTTTTGTCGTCGAATTCCAGTGCACGCTTTTTACTTTTTCACCACAAATTCGTCTCCCATCTCCCAAATCCTTCACAAAATAATATGAAAGTCTGTCGATTCTGTTCGCATTGTCACCGAGCGGAGTGTTGTCACCCCATGGCTAAGGGTAGGGGCGAGTCTCGGTTAATATCTGCGGATGGGTGTCTGAGTTGTTGAGTGGGGGGTGAGGTGGTGAGACGGTAGGTCTGATTGGGAACAATCTGGTTTTATATCCGCGCCAATAAGGCTCGACATCAAGAGTGGCGACGTGTGACAAGGGAGGTGGATTGGATTAGAGTTGGAGCACTGTGAAAAACCGTGGCTTTCAAAAACAAATAATATTCTGTTACGTTACAAGAATAAGGAATCGAGTCTTAAGTACCGTCATGTTTCGACAGTCAGCGAATCGAGCCCTAAAATACTGTTGCACCGCGGGACGGTAATGCGCAGGCGCATCACCCCTCCCGCGACCCACGGATCAAGAGACGCGCCGCACACCGCCATTCAAACCAGTCTTCAGCAAGCGAGCTTCCCGGGCCCACGTCCCGCGCGAACATGTGCGACACAAGTTCAGTTTCGCCGGTTGTGCACTTCCGGTGTCCGCATGGACGCTGCTGAGACCGGGAGAACAAGCGCGTAAAGCCGCTGTTGGCCCATAAACCAAACGTGAGTCAATTACCATGTTACCCTTTGTGTGCAAATAATGTTTTAGCCCTAACCACGCGTGTAGAGAGCAGAGACTGACGTTCAAACTAACTTTCAGCTAGGATCGTTCCTCTTATGTATTATTGTGTCTCCTAGAATTGAATAAACTATTTATGTGATAACCTACCGTGTTTTGCTTGTCGAGAGAGGCCCTGGGGGGATGGAGAAGCGTGAAGTTCCGAACCACAAGCACTAGCCTTGAGGTTAAGAGAAAACCCTGCTTGCACCGAACCTGAGCTAGTTTTTATTTGGGGCAGATACAGCAACTAATTTGTATTAAATATGTGGGAGCTTTCTCCAACCCTGCCGATAGCATCAGCACGCACGCTGACGCTAACACTGGCGCTAAACGTGGGGCCATTTAAATTTTTTTCTGTTCCACCACGGCCTCGTTCCCAAGCAACAATTGTAAACTCTGAAATGTTATTATGATGTATTGTTTATTCCCAATTGTCTAGCACTTCCAACAGGAATCTCGGCGCGAACGTAATTTCGAATCACAATTTAAATTATTACGGGCGCGATTTTATCATTTGTGACTCGTCACTCGACAAAATATTACCGGTATTCCAACGCAAGGTGCCCAACCTAGGAAGTTGTCGCTGCGAATAATACAGTGATTACAAAGTGTCGGCCGATTAAAATTGCTATTTTCAATACAAGTGAATAGTGGAAATAAACTCAAATTAAAGAAGAATTTATTCAACAATTAAAATCATGTACATGATAAACAAATCATCCGCTTGGTCTCGAAAGTGCTAAATATTTTTAATAATATACTATATTGCAGCACGCTGGTACGTCTCTTAAACGGACACTTGCTGACACCTAGGGAACAAGTGGATTTAAATTCTTTCTGTCATTTGACAATTAAGTATTTTTGACTCTGTCGTCTGCTGAAACCGGGTCATGCCGAATCACATTCGAATAATGCAAAAAATACTAAATTCGCGTTGACGTGGATTCCTTGACATCTGACACTATAATACCTTGTCAATTGACAAAGAAGGTAATATCTTGTCGAAAAGACGAAGGGAATTCGCGTGTAAATACCAAAAATTGGTGCTGTATAAAATCAGGCTATAGGAAGCCGCGTAATGAAACCATGCCCCCAAGATATTGTTGAATTCTCAAACAAATTACTTCCACGAAAACTTGTGAAAATTTTTTCGATTTTTCCTTTTTTCGATTTTTTTTAATTTTCGAAATTTTTTTTTTCCAAAACGCTTGGAGTTTTTCTTAAAAACGCATGGCCAGAGGAAAATCGCTGCTCAAATTTTCTCCAGTTTCGGACTCTGAAAATTTTTTCGATTTTTTCCTTTTTTCGATTTTTTTTTTAATTTTCGAAATTTTTTTTTTCCAAAACGCTTGGAGTTTTTCTTAAAAACGCATGGCCAGAGGAAAATCGCTGCTCAAATTTTCTCCAGTTTCGGACTCTGAAAATTTTTTTCGATTTTTTCCTTTTTTCGATTTTTTTTAATTTTCGAAATTTTTTTCCAAAACGCTTGGATTTTTTCTTAAAAACGCATGGCCAGAGGAAAATCGCTGCTCAAATTTTCTCCAGTTTCGGACTCTGAAAATTTTTTCGATTTTTTCCTTTTTTCGATTTTTTTTTTAATTTTCGAAATTTTTTTTTTCCAAAACGCTTGGAGTTTTTCTTAAAAACGCATGGCCAGAGGAAAATCGCTGCTCAAATTTTCTCCAGTTTCGGACTCTGAAAATTTTTTTCGATTTTTTCCTTTTTTCGATTTTTTTTTAATTTTCGAAATTTTTTTCCAAAACGCTTGGATTTTTTCTTAAAAACGCATGGCCAGAGGAAAATCGCTGCTCAAATTTTCTCCAGTTTCGGACTCTGAAAATTTTTTTCGATTTTTTCCTTTTTTCGATTTTTTTTTTAATTTTCGAAATTTTTTTTCCAAAACGCTTGGATTTTTTCTTAAAAACGCATGGCCAGAGGAAAATCGCTGCCCAAATTTTCTCCAGTTTCGGACTCTGAAAATTTTTTTTTCGATTTTTCCTTTTTTCGATTTTTTAAATTTTCGAAATTTTTTTCCAAAAACGCTTGGATTTTTCCTAAAAAGCACGTGGCCAGAGGCAAACCTCTGCCCAAATTTTCAAATAACCCAAACACTTACAAATACGCGTTTTTTCGCAGAAGCATTTTGTAAAAAAAAAAATATATATACGTCCCCAGTGGTCAATCCCTGGCAAAAATTTCTTTCCAATTACGGATAAAGAGTCGAGTTCTCGTTTTTCTCCCAACGTAAGGTCACCCTGACACGACCCTATACACTATGGAAGTCCCTCAAGTCACGCTGGGTATAATCCCCCACATTTCCACGTCAAAAAAGGAAGAACTACTACAGGCCCTGAGAAGTAGAAAGATTTCTCCCAGGAATAAATCCAAAAAATGCCTTATTCAATATGCTTCTTTCTACAACAAAAAAGTACATCAGGAAGCACGTCACATTCAAGGAAGAAGACATCGTCTGGAGGAGAAACAACACTCTGTCACAAGGTGCGCTGTACTTCTCTGCCAAATTGGCACCCCGTTTTGTAAAGACGAAAGTCCTAAAGAAAATCTCAGACCTGGTTTACCGATTGTCCGACATCTCTGGTAAACACATAGGTAACTACCACATAAAGGACATTGTAAAAAGTGGGAACATGGAAACAAACTCCATTGCCACGCCCGTATAACCCCAACGGTTATTCCGTGACTCCTAGCAACCATTCGTCTACACCGTGACATGGATCACTATGGAAGTCAACCCTTTTGTTTCGTCACTAATGAGCGGCCTCTCGTAAACGATTGTCACTCATTGGGACACTCAAACGAAACCTTTCTAGCTCTGGCACAGTGGTGTCAACTGTAGCCAAAGTCATGGAAGAAATTATAATTCTCCCTTGTGGTTTCGTTTCATTTTATTTTATTTTATTTTTGTTTGTATAAATATCTCGTCATCATCAGTCATTCGCCTCTAATTGCTGCCCCAGGTGTCAAACCTTGGAAACATCGTTTTTTCTAAGCATGCACACCTCTACCTGAAATTGATCACTTCGGAGAAAGGAATTCCCTGTGGCTTACTGCAAGTAGTCAGAGACTACGTGCCCAAGGTTTTGTGCATCGTCACAACTCGCAGCATCATATTTTCACATCATCATGTCATACCTCGTCACCCCTTTCTAAATGTTAGAAAAATCTTTTTTGTACATTAAATATCGGGTCCTCGCCAAAGTGCATCTAACCCTTATGTCATATGTAGTTAAATTAGGTAAGCAAACCTGTGTAAACCCACGGCGGTATCAGATGTTTGCTACCCGTTCTAAGTTTTTTTTCTGTTTTTTAAGAAAATAGAATGGCGCTCAATAAATAACCCAAATTGCTCTAGCTCTCCCCAGAACTGGATGTGGAGTCTGGAAAGTATCGTTATAAAAGGGACAACTTTCAACGTGCCTCTTCATTAACGATAAATTTTTTTACAACATTTCAGCAACATTGAGTCACCCTGGGTCTCAACTGCTCAAACTGAAATTTTGGGGTTGCCTTGTTGTGACTTATCACGTGCAAAGTACGAGGTCACAACAAGAAGCCAGGTCTCCAAGTGAACCACCCTGTGAACAACCCATCCCATTATTATAATTTTCATAACACCAAGGTGTGTCCATCGCAGTCTGTTTAAGTAAGTAAAACCTAGAAGGTCTTAAACACTCAAATCGGACCAATGTAAATAATTTTCCTTGTCAAACAACGATAAGCGCATGTCTTGTATTGTTGCTACCATCGTACGTGTAAGTACAACAAAAGTTGTACCATCACGATACGATACTCTGTGCGTAACCAAAAGGGTTGTACCACAAAGGATCTCTTTTGCGGTAAGCTTAGATGAAATTCACATTCCATCAGCACGCCAAAATTTTTTGTCCCTTAATTGTTGAAGTATAAAATCTTGGCCAGATCTTCAAATATGTTTTTGCCTTTGTGCAAGTCTTTAACGTACGCTAATATGGATTTATTATGCTACGGTATTGTTGTACTAAGTACATCAGTATGTCTCGCCGTCTGTATTGAATAGGTACCTTTATATGAACGTTAACCTTTGTTGCCATCATAGGTGGGAACCTTATAAAATCTGCCGTCATAGATGGGAATCTCAGAATATCTACTAAATGCGATACGGGGAGCCCGTTATAATTACTCTGTGGGTTTTTGTCAGAAATGTCATAAATACCTAGTCTTTTGCACCTCCCTTCAATACTGGGCAACCCAGTTGTAATTCGTTCATTGTTATCCGTGAAGACGTTATAAAACTTACTTGCAAATCTTTTGATTTTGCAATCTTGTACGCTATACGTGAAGACGTTATAATACTCACCATGAATCGTGCGAACGAAATAATATCAAACCTTTATGTGTGAACTACTCAATGTAGTCCACACCCCTTTTTTGTAACCATTAATATGCCCGCGGACTTCCTGTCACAAGAACCCAGGAACTATCTACTATCTCAAAAGGACTAATCATACGCTTCACTCATGATTATGGGGCATCGTGTCGTGGGAGTTAAGTTGATGGACACAAAAATACCTAACTCGTTGTCTGGGAGACGAACAAAGAAAATCCCCAGGTTTGTGAGATTTGAGCAAGGGTCTGTCATTTCTCGCAAACAAGTAGGAGAATAAAACGACCCCTAATCTTCTGCCCAATACACGTAGAGGATTAGACTTTTATGTCAGTGTATTCTTTTGTCCAACACTACCAAACATTATTGTAATGTGCCAGGATGACTGCTGTAGACCTTGTTTCACCTCCACCCAGAGGTCGAATTTCGGAAATAGCCGAGTCCCCAGCAGTTTTCTTCGTTCAAATGTTCCCAACTATCACCCCTCCCCTTCCTCGAAATTATCCGTGAATGGGGATATATGCGTTACGCACTTGGCGTTTCGTTTGTCAAATGGGACAATCTTCATACGCGGATCCTTTCAACTTCCTACTCCTTTCCCAGTTGTCATTATTGTAATGTGCCAGGATGACTGCTGTAGACCTTGTTTCACCTCCACCCAGAGGTCGAATTTCGGAAATAGCCGAGTCCCCAGCAGTTTTCTTCGTTCAAATGTTCCCAATTATCACCCTCCCCCTTCCTCGAAATTATCCGTGAATGGGGATATATGCGTTACGCACTTGGCGTTTCGTTTGTCAAATGGGACAATCTTCATACGCGGATCCTTTCAACTTCCTACTCCTTTCCCACTTTGTTATAACTAATCTTGTACGCAATGTTTTGTTTTTCGAAAGTAGAAAAAATGCTACCGTATAGACGTGAGCATAGGTCATGGAAGACCAACTTCTTTCGAATGGGGAATTTTGTTATACGTACAATCCCTCAACCACGTATTCTTGGAAATGTATTTGGTAAAGAAAAAAACCAAAAGGGGTTACACAGAACCTGTCCTTGAATACGTACCTTTGTAACATGTATTAGGAATTAGCCACATTTAGTTAGCTCTCTCTCCGTCTCTCTCTCTACACGCCAAACAAATCCAACTTTTTCTCAACATGCACACTTGTTTCTCTCCAAACTTTTTTCATCATTGGTCTACTAGGCAGGTAAACTTCAAGAATTTTGTTCTAATAATAATTTTTGCCGGATTTTAAAAAAAAAAAAAACCAGCAGCTCTGCACCCTATCTACATCTGCGCCTCTTCATGCTGCCCTCGCTACCGTCACGGAGGTCCCTTGCCTTCAATCCCTGCGTACCAAAAGCACCCGACCGCATCTAACATAACCTAGTGTGAGTCGTGCGTGTAGTTGCGAATTGTATCACCACAAAGAACCGACACTCAAAACAAACCCGAGCACGCCAGCTCTAGGTTGGTTCCTGTTCCTGTTGCCCTTGTGCAAATGTTCCTGCTGCCATTATGCAAATGTTCCTGCTGCATAATACAAATGTTCCTGTTGCCCTTGTGCAAATGCTCTGCTGCCATTATGCAAATGTTCCTGCTGCATAATGCAAATGCTCTGCTGCCATTATGCAAATATTCCTGCTGCATAATACAAATGTTCCTGTTGCCCTTGTGCAAATGTTCCTGCTGCCATTATGCAAATGTTCCTGCTGCAT
This sequence comes from Glyphotaelius pellucidus, assembly GCA_936435175.1. NCBI lineage: Eukaryota > Metazoa > Arthropoda > Insecta > Trichoptera > Limnephilidae > Glyphotaelius > Glyphotaelius pellucidus. The sequence goes on along the minus strand of OW386558.1, from coordinate 17,159,951 downwards.
AATGCAAATGCTCTGCTGCCATTATGCAAATATTCCTGCTGCATAATACAAATGTTCCTGTTGCCCTTGTGCAAATGTTTCTGCTGCCATTATGCAAATGTTCCTGCTGCATAATGCAAATGCCCTACTGCCATTGTGCTGATGCTCCTGTGCCCTTGCGCAAATAACAATACCAACGATTGTTCACAAAACAATCCCACTACTTACAAAAACCAGTGTACCAACCACCAATTACGATTCCACTCTCCAGTACTTCAATGGTTTCGTACTGGCTCACCCACAGGATCCGGAAGCAGTTACCCTTTCGACCTCTGTGACAGGTAGAACTCTCCACACCACCTAGAAGCCTCATCATGTGTTCTCTTCCTCGTATTTTCTTAAAGGCCCTAGTGTCCCTTGAGTGTAATCTCAAATGGGCCAGGTTACTGTGACAAAGTAACCTTGTAACTTCAGTGAAACGTTCAACCACCCCAGACATCCTACGCAAACCACGTTCGCAAACATTAGCTCACAGACCAATGATACAATTTTAGAGTTTTTTTTTTCTATCACTGCATAACCCTTGTACCTTTCTTCAACAGATCCTTGTTCTTTGCAACTGTATTTATGTATGCCACTGCCTTTATATACATTTATTGACAATTCCTTGTTACACCATGTATCATCTCTTTTGTGTTCTGTTCATAACTATTCTCCAGCTAGGAATTTCTCTCTCTCTCTCTCTCTCTCTCTCCTCGTTTCTCTTAAATGTTTTTGGCACAAGTGCTGAAAGGGTAAGAGGATTTATTAGCCCTACAGCTCCATTGCCACGTCGCTTTTATTGCGGCGAGGGGGGAAGTGTTACGTTACAAGAATAAGGAATCGAGTCTTAAGTACCGTCATGTTTCGACAGTCAGCGAATCGAGCCCTAAAATACTGTTGCACCGCGGGACGGTAATGCGCAGGCGCATCACCCCTCCCGCGACCCACGGATCAAGAGACGCGCCGCACACCGCCATTCAAACCAGTCTTCAGCAAGCGAGCTTCCCGGGCCCACGTCCCGCGCGAACATGTGCGACACAAGTTCAGTTTCGCCGGTTGTGCACTTCCGGTGTCCGCATGGACGCTGCTGAGACCGGGAGAACAAGCGCGTAAAGCCGCTGTTGGCCCATAAACCAAACGTGAGTCAATTACCATGTTACCCTTTGTGTGCAAATAATGTTTTAGCCCTAACCACGCGTGTAGAGAGCAGAGACTGACGTTCAAACTAACTTTCAGCTAGGATCGTTCCTCTTATGTATTATTGTGTCTCCTAGAATTGAATAAACTATTTATGTGATAACCTACCGTGTTTTGCTTGTCGAGAGAGGCCCTGGGGGGATGGAGAAGCGTGAAGTTCCGAACCACAAGCACTAGCCTTGAGGTTAAGAGAAAACCCTGCTTGCACCGAACCTGAGCTAGTTTTTATTTGGGGCAGATACAGCAACTAATTTGTATTAAATATGTGGGAGCTTTCTCCAACCCTGCCGATAGCATCAGCACGCACGCTGACGCTAACACTTCCTACAAGAGGGTGGTTATTTTTTTGGAAATCATAAAATTCAAAGAGACTAGCGTAGGTAGTTGTGGTAAAATGGGGAGGTGAAATTTAAAGCTTAATTTTCATATTTCAACAATGAAATGACGCATTATACGAGTACAATATTTGATTATTATTATTTATTTTAACTTTTATGAGTAAAACCTCAAATTGTAACATTTAATTAAATGAAGACATTATGAGCGAAACTCAATCGAAAATCTGTAAACAGAAAAATCGGAAAAAGATATTTGCACCCCTGGGACTCGAACCCAGGACCTCCCTACTTTCCGGGTGGGTGCTCTTATCCACTGAGCTAGTGAGTGAGTCGATCCCGCGACCTTCTGATTGTTGCGAGTCAAAAGCCTTACCGTTCGACCACGCCGGCCGTCATAGTTTTGTTGAATAAGACATTATTCCGGGTAAAGATTCTATTGTATGTGAAAATTGTTAGACAATTAGGAGGTGGGTATATCATTATATACTTCTTGTAACTATATTCCGTGCAGTTGAACACATTTGGGTAGTTCTTCTTTTAACCTACATAAACTTGTCTCCACCAGCTAGTGGAAAAAAATTCAACAGAATTACCAAAATTATTAATTTATAATCACTTTAAAATCTACTGTACTAAAGACGTAAAGACTGTGTGCATTTAAAAAAAAATGTATTTATATTTTTGTAGTAAAAATTACGTGACAGAGGTGTAACTCCTCGTAATAGAATTGTACTTCATACAAATCGCAGCAATCTTCTGCCGCCTCGACTTGCGTGTATTCTTTAATGTTACAAAAAAATGATATGACGACATAAAATATAAAACCATTTTTAAACTCCAAAAGATATATAACCTATCAAGTTAAAGCGATTATTATTTTTAATTACGTTTAATAAAATATTTTTAAAAATCTCAAAAACTTGTCTCCTACAATTTTTACGTCGTGCGACACCTCCGTCACGTGGGTTTTCATTCAAAATAGGTATACAAGCAGCTCGTGTTTGTCACGTCCAATAAGCATTTTAGGCCTCCTTCCCCCCTTGCTATAATTTTCCTCTGAGATCCAGAGAGATTCATTTATAGTAAAAATAAAATGTGACGAAGTGGTAGAAATGTGACAGAGTGGTAAAAGTTATGTCGGTTAAAAAGAAGAACAATCCATTTACTATTTCTATGAAAGTAATGCCAACTGCAATCAATCATTCAATTTAGGCAGAAGTTTTAACGTTTTCTCTGCTAATTTGGGATATTTTCCGCATTATATATTTCCAGTGCACATTTATTAAATAATGCGAATCGCAAATCCACCAATCAATCAAAAAACCACTCGTAGGGGGTAATAAATCATAATTTTTTTATGGATTGATTAATCAGAAAATTGTTTTTGAAGTGGAATCGTCATCCTCATATCCTTAATATATGCAAATTAATTTATATATGCAATAAAACATTATTGGTTTTCCAATATTCTAGAGTGCAACCATTTTGCGTTGCGTTGCATTCATGCAAAGCTTTGCTTGAGCGAAGAAACAACCCGGTTGCAAAAAATACAAATACAATTTACAACAAAAAAATTAAAATAAGGTTTGTGTAAGGCTTTTTAAACTATCTAACTATTCTCCGTGTAGCAGTCAGGATGGACGTCCACACAGCACTGTTTCGGCACACGTTATTTGCTTCTTTCACGATTATATATCGCCTCATGCATTATTTTCTGTGGTTCTGTCTCTTGACATTCACTTGATATTTTTGTCTCACTCGGGCATCCCCGACTTCTTCTAACATTTTTTTTTATTATTATAATTTATTACTAGCGAGTTATCCCGGCTGCGTGTCCTTTCCCATTCGTCCCGTTCCCCTTCCGCCTCCCGCATCCCCTTCCCCTCTAGCGTTCCTACACCGCCTTCTCCACCTTCTCCACTTTCCCTCTCCCCACTCCTCTCGCCCTCTTCCTCCGTCCCGCAAACACCTCCCGAGCCCCCCCCCCAAGTTCCCCCTCCCAAGTTCCGCTTCCCCCTCTCGAGTTTCCTCCCCCTCCTAGGTTTCCCTTCCCCGTCCCGCATTCCAACGTTCATTCCTGGTACATTCAGTTTTCAACCAGCTCGCATGTCACCTTTTGCAATTTTTTTATACAAATTTCATAATGCCAGAGCTCACCAGTATTTATAGAAACCATCGCTGGTAGGCACACATCAAATCTCCAAAGTTTCATCGCAATCGGATGAATGGTTTAGCAACGCATAGCGTACATACATATATACATACATAGAAGCAAACATATTTATATAGAATAACTACATTCAAGAAGCCCACGTTAAAGGCGGGAGGAAACACACAATCCGGCAAATCATCACCTTTAAGAATCGTAGAAGCGACCCGTTCTCATGTGACAAATGTCAACCGTGTTCACATGATTGATGAGCGCGCGTTTAGTGCGTCTCCCGGTTATGCGCCAGTGCCGAGCACCTTCCATAGTAATACCAGTAGAACAAGAACAGCATACTTACCTGACGCTTTTGCTCTAAATATTGCAATCAGCTTGTTAAGATAGTGGAATCTATCAAACGGACCGCCTCAGCTCACTTACGCTTCTATTAATTATATTTTAAATTGTTATTCCTTTTTAATATTCAACAAAATTGAAGCTTACATTATAACCATATCATGCAAAATATGGCCTTAGAAAAGGGTACCCTAGTAAGTTCACATTTTTCTCTTGTTGAGTTGTGTAAACTAAACTACCTAATTATAATTTTTTTTATTATTATAGAGCGGATATGGTTTTACGTGGATTTACAGTGAGCACTTGGGCCATAGATCGATTGTGATATCTACTATTTTACCTCATTTCTTTAACAGTAACCCGGTCCCTTTTATAAAGTTCACGGTTGTTTTTGAACTTCATCTTTGCAGTGCCGAATCCTTAAGTTCCCATTTGAGGTGTGTAAACGCAAAGGCAGCAATCTCCAAAATATCGGAAAAAAAGTTGTAAATGCAGTTTCATAGTGATTCGAATTGAGAACCTTAATTCAATTTGCAAATCTAGTTATTTACAAACTCAGCTTTCTCCCATCAAAATCAGAGTTTGAAAATATGTATCAAAGGCAAAGATATCGATGTGTTTTTTGTCTTCTTTTCAAAAAAAACGAAAGTGGAGATTGCTGCCTTTGCTTCTGCACACCTCATTTGTGCATTGTGCATGGATAACGGCTATGACTGCTTCGGGTGCTGTTTAATATCGCCAACGGTTTCCGGGAGAGAAACTTGCATAATTTTTTTGTTTTTTTTTGTTTTAGGCAATTCACCCTGGAGAGCATAATTTAATACCCCTAAAGGATATATTTACCACACATTCCACGTGTGACCCAATTGGGTGATATAAGCGCAATGGTTAAAAAGGAATGCTTAGGCCACGTCCGCATAGGCAGGTGGCTTGCTTAGCGCCTAGAGCCTAGCGAGTCGCCTAGCGACGTGCCGACAAGCAGATGAGCAAGGCACCTAGCGACCCACCAGGCAAACCACCTACAGTGCGGCCACCGTGTATCCTAGCGAGTAGCCAGGGTGCAAGCCGCTAGGCACTAGGCACTAGGCACCTATGCGGACGTGGCCTTAGTTTTGGCGTATAGAGCGGATGACCAAAAAAGAGTGTTAGGAGAATATACCATGAGGTGCAAAATTTGGTATTAGAGATTTGGACAATCGGATTATTGAAAAGCAATTTTTTACTTACGCTACAGATGTGACAGTTTTATGCGGTTTTCTCCAAATCAACGAAAGTTGATATAGCGGATATAGAAATTGAACGACTCATTTATCAATCGATGAATGAGTGAAATATCTCAGCTTACCTGAGTAGGCACCATTAACTTTCCAACCATAGGAAGAAGGAAGCTAGTATATCGAGACTGACATTTATTAAAACTCATCTAAAATGGTTATATTGAAATTACCATTCATTAAAACTCATCTAAAATAGTTATATCGAGACTGGCATTTATTAAAACTCATCTTAAATGGTTATATCGAGACTGGCATTCATTAAAACTCAATTTAAATGGTTATATCGAAACTGGCATTCATTAAAACTCATCTTTAATGGTTAAATCGAGACTGGCGTTCATTAAAACTCACCTAAAATGGTTATATTGGTGGCATTCATTAAAACTCATCTAAAATGGTTTTATTGAGACTGGCATTCATTAAAACTCTCATTTTATCGAGACTGGCATTCATTAAAACTCATCTAAAATCGTGTACACTGTGTGCAAAGATATTCTTTTGAGAAAGGCGCAGCTATTAGAAATGTAAAACATCAATAGACGCAGGAAATTACGATGAAGATGAAGACCAATTTACACATTACCAATTTACACAGCACCAATGTCCCGCCTAAGAAGGATGGACTCGGATACTGGCTACACTGGCACAATTTGAAACTAAGTGATGTAGCTATACCCAATGATAACTAAATAACAATTGAGCTACTCTTAAAGGAATAAGGAAAAAATGCGAGGTAATCACATTGCATTTGACCCGACTGCGAACGAAGAAAGCTAACCAGACTTTTTCTTTATCAATAAATCATAATTCAAATAAGTTTAACTTCGCTTTTCAAACCATTAAATAATATTATTATTAATTATTTTATCCTACGATCGTGGCACAAAACACTTGACGAATAAGCTCCTGGCTAATCAGTCAACTTATCAATAAAAATGTAACAATCACAGCTGGTCGATTTCCGTTGTTTAATCAGGACCTCGTGGATTCGGATATTAATGAGCTATTCTTTTATCGCTTCTGGCAAATATGGCAGTTATTTACTTAGAATTAGGGAAGAGCCTGATTTTGCCGGTTTTGACAGGAAAACCGGTATCGTTTTTCTGAAAATCGCGATGGCGGAATCATTTATTTTTTCAGTTCGAAAATTGAAAAAATAAATTTTCTTATTTTATTAAGGTTTTCTGAAATTTATTATTACGTCCTGTCTCGGTAGGGGCGCTCGTAACTTTTATATTTGGGAAAATTGCAGAGAAATGTGAAATTGTTATGAAATATTTGCGAATCTTTTTTTACTTTAATTAGAGTGATTATGGTAAGGACATCATTAAATAAATCTCATTGTCAGGGTGTAACAGATTGTTTTCATTCAGATCATCCAACCCCGAATGCGAGATAAAATACATTTAGCGGAGTTTACGATATGACATCCACAGTAGCAACCACGGGTGGAAAGAATCTTTTCATTCCCAAAGTCAGTACGGAAAAGCTAGACCTCAAGGAAGGAAGGACGCTGCTGGACTCCCAGAATCAACATCACGATGGCGCTTCGTGACGGAATGTGACAGTGTCTTTCATTCTAGTTTACTTAGGTTACCGATTTAACTTCCAGATTTTCATTAGTTTTTGTATTTAACTATAAAATACTCTGGCGCCCTAGTTCTTGTTTTAATCATGCAATACACGCGTATAACCTAACTTCAATTTCCATGTAACATTATTTGTGTGTCGGAATTTCATCTTAGAGAATTCCATTAACGCCCGAAATTGAATCAAACTTTAAGAGTCTTCATCATCCTTTATTATTGTCAATTTTGTATTTGATAGTAAAGTCAATAAACCCTTTTTGTATTAAAATAATTATTCGTCTTTTATTGAGATTTATAATGTCATTTTCATGCTCTACAGTTCATTTGGCTAGCAATAATTAATTAATAATACACGAATCACATTTTATATAGACATTTAGCAAATACACATTTAATTATGTTACAAGGGGCTGGGAAGATGGAAACTATTAATGAAAACGTACATATACACGCATACGAACACACATAAACGCACATAGATAAACGCAATCACACAGCCGTACAAATAAACAGCAACATAAACAAGCAAACATTGCGTGGTGCAATCTGCCTTGTATTTCAGTAAATTTGTAACACTAAAAAATAACAAATATCCAAATTAACACACTTACCGGTATATTGACAATGCAGTACCGTATGCCCTGCTGAAATCAAATATTCTGATAACAAAAGCAGATGGCAAAATAAACTATATTGACTGAAGCACGGTAGTTTTTCTTATTTGATTTTCGCCTTAGCAGATTTATGATATTTTTTCTAGATTAATAATGCATGATTTATGATAGTCATAACATGCAGTAAGTTTTGATTTGATAAAGCATTAATATCATTCTTGAATAAATAACACGACACGACAATAATGTGACCTCCATAGAAGTGAAAACATTACTTTAGAGGCAGAATAAGTCTGAATTTGATTCCTTTTGCTTTGCAAATAAATATGTTATTATAATAACATTTTGAACTGATTTTTATTTTTCAATCAGGAATTTATTTGTCTGAAAGCCAAAGGGTTAAAGGGATGACTTCACTTCTGTTGTATAATGAATAATTTCTTTGGAGAAAAGACGTATACACCAATTTCTCGAATATAATCAAAAAACCTTTGAGTATTTTCTGACTTGAATAACTTATTAAACGTAATGGAGGCAAAGGCAGATAAATTACTTCAAGAATTTATTTTAAAAACAAAAATTACTGAGTAGTATTGTCATATTGTCGGAACGTTTTCGCAACAATAATACCAAAGAAATATTTTTGTTCAGGTGTTCCACAGGGATCAATTTTACGTCCAATTTGTTATATTATTTTAGATTTTTTAACAGAAGAACAATGTTTTCACGGAACTATTACATACTATTAAAGCACTGAAAAAATCATCAATTTTAAAAGTTAATATTCAAGTTCTGACAAAGTTATAGTCAAGTTTTATTATTATTCAGAATTTCGTATTAACTTCATAATTTTATGAATTGTTCAAGTTTTATGAAGCAACTGGCTCTTAAAGTATCATTTACTTTAGAAAAAAAGGAAATACTCTTTTCAATACACAAATTTTAGGAATAATATTTTCTTCTTGAATTATGTGTTGGAACTATCGCATACAAGCTCCATACGTGAAACAAACACCGATCAAAATCAGCTGAGCACAAGCATTTTCCATGGCACACACCACAGACATCTTAATCCTTCAATCACCTTCAATAAACCTCTGTAAAGGGGTTCCTCGAATCTCAGGCTGTTTTTGTAAAGTACGTAAAATCTTTTTTTGTTATTTTCGTTATTTATTTTTGGGGTGTTATGCCGTTTGCGCTATCTCCAAATGCGCGCTCAACATTTGTACACGGTTGACATTAGTCACATGAGAACGGGTCGTTTTTGCGACTCGTTCTTGAGTTCAACAGCTCGGCTGTGGAACGAATTGCCGGCCTCTGTGTCTCCTCCCTCCTACAACATGGGTCTCTTCAAGACCCGTGTTCACTCCTTCCTCTCCTCAAAAACACCCTCCACACAGCATCTTCAAAGATGACATTGTGACACTGTGTGGAGTAAATGTTAAAAAAAAATCTCCTTCTTTAGCCAACGTTTCGAACAGCGTTACAGTGTCCATTAGCTCCTCTGCACTAATGATGGCTGTTCGAAACGTTGGCTAAAGATGGAGATAGCGCAACACGGCGTAACACCCCAAAAATAAAAAAAACCAAAAATACTTTTGGTCGTGAAAACCTAAAATCATACCTGACCGTAAAATTTATTCCATATTTAACACTCTAACATTATCTTTTTTTGACATCTTCAGACTGAAACATTTAAAAAATAAATCAGTTCCACTCATACATTTATACTGAAGACTACCGCACAAAGATCAAAATTGACCGATCTAAAATAAATAAGTAGAACAACGTAATAAAAAGCTATAATTCATGATATTACTCGTACAATAGAGTTCTACCTAGAATTGGTATCACACACGTAAATATCATAAATGTTTATGGTCTATAGAAAATAAATTCCGATAAGACAGGGTTGAGCCTCTTTTATCTTCTCTAGTCTTGATATATTACATCTAAATCATGTATTATTACAAAAACATCGTTTCCTTATAAGATGTTCTTAATAAACAGTAGGGTTTTTTTGCCCTTTTTTGTCGGTAAAAGGGGAATTTCGTATGTTTTCTTATAAATTAATTTCTCTGGAGGGTTCGAATTAGGATCCTAATTGATACGAAAGATAGAAAGACGGCGGCATCATCTTACGTGGAACGTACAGGATGTTCTTATGTATAGGCGAAAACTGATGCAATGTAGATAGATTGAGTGAATCTTATACATACTTAATTTTAATGAAATTAGTTCGAAGATTGTGTAATGGAAAAGCAGAGCATGTAAGAAATGTAAATAATTATATATGAGAGTCTGTTATGTTTTAATCGGCATACCAGTTTGTTTATAATATATTTTTCTTTTTTTAAAGAAAGGCAACGATTTCTGGGTAACAAATAACTTAAATGATAATTTAAAATCTACGTTTACCACAGAAAGCGGAAAATGTTGTTTATATTGTCAGGACAGAGGACTAAGCTTTAACTCAAGACGCCTGGGTGGGGCTTACGCCCGATCCCAACTCAGCCACTGACCAGTCGAAATATACATACGGCGTCACTTGCATGGTAATAGGGGGAAATTACTGTAGCGCTTGCACTTATAGCTGGTCCCGCAATGCCATCCAAAGAAATAAATTGATTCTCCCTGCATGTCCTTTTCCGTGCGTCCCCTTTCCCTTCTACCTTCCCCGCCTTCCCCTTCCCTCGTCTCTACCCTCTCCGCGAACCCAACCAACCCCCTGCCTTTCCTCCCTGCCCCTAATACAACACCCCTAATATAATACAAACATTTTCAGTTACACACATTTCATTACGCCAAAGCTTACCATTATATACAGCTTTTGTTACTCGCTGATAATGTAGCTTTCAATTGATTAAAAAATTTAAAAAATCGGTTTCGTGGCTTAGGCGTGAAAGCGTAATAAACGAACACACTCACTTTCGCATTTATAATATTAGTATAAATTAAATAATAATAAATATTAAATTTTAAGATATTTTGATAAATACATACAATGTTTCTTCGCCTGTGAAGTGTACAGGAAGCAAATTTTGCAAGTAAGACTTCCATCGGAAGACTAATTAGAGGAGTTCCTCAGAATTAATTAAATGCAAATATTAGATAATATTGGGAGCTAGAATATTTTATTTTATAGCTTCGTAGGGAGGGAGGTATATACGTACAAATATTGAGTTCAGTAGTGGGAGTTACATTATCGTAATTTTAATTCACCATTGTACCTACAATTTTTTTTTTCATTTGACTCCATTTTTTAATCCCAACCACCCAGATCCAAGGGTCTGAGAGTGCAAAGACGGGGAAGAGAGACAGAAAGATTGGGAAGGTTTCATCCAGGTAAAATATCAACATTCAGAATCGAAACCTTGACTTTGGTTCAAATGGCATTAGTAATAACTGCTTTATTGACAAGATCTTAATATTCACGTACTCACTTCCCAATATTATTTTTTCTCATCTCCCTCCCCTATAGCCCAAATTCGTGATTCCAATGTGAAATAAAAACATTGAAAAAAATCGAGTGCAGTTCACATGCGTCAGAAGCGAAACTTTACCAAAACGATCTCAACCAAAAGGAGCCTTGAAAAGTGAGGTCATAATCAAAGCGGCCAATGAGCGCCTACCTAATGTCAATTCCGTTTCATATCTCAACCAATAGTTTCCTTGTAAAGTGACATCATAATTAAAGCTGCCAATGAGCGCAGTTTGATGCTTCGCAGGTGCTGTAATACGTCATTTTTGTTTCATCCTAATTTCAAATCACAACGGGGCTAAAGAAGTTTCACTTCAAAATTTTCGTACCTAGAAGCATATTTACAATTTGAGAGGCGAGTATAAGTACCGCCACCCTAAGAACCATTTATTGGATAACCAACACCTCTGCCATAAGTCACCCCAAGTGGTTCATTACGTTTGGTGACTTAGCAGGGGTGTCGGGGTTCATTGGATGAGGCTTGTCTAGGTCTCTACTACTCGTCTCACCTTTTGCATGGCGTTCCGGAACGGGATAGACTAGTTGAGGGAGACCTAACCTAGACCTCTCCAGCCGGACTCTCTCGACCGATCCATCGCCTTTTAGCGCAGTGGAAGTGATGGATTCATACATCCATCGGTCTTAAAATCACTGACGCTCAAGATTCCTGACCATCTCTCATACCTTCTTCCTTCCCAGAACTTTAACTTCTTCTTTTCCCTAAAAATATTCTCCTTACAACGTCCCCAGACGTCATAGACCCTGAAGGAAATCTTTAAAAAAAAAAACCAAATCATACAGTTATCAGAAAGGCAAAACCAGGATGTAGATAGAACTCCAAAAAAATATCAGTAATGTTATGTAAATTAATAGAAAAATGTTAAAACAATTTACTCTCGGACGTGAGACACCCTTCCAATGAAAGAATCATGAAATCGATAGGCTGGTGGAAGAGGCACAAATAACACCCGTATCGTTTTCTAATGGCAAATGTGAGGCATACATTTTAAGTATAATGGAAAGCCTTAAAGGTTGTTTTGCGGGTTATTCGATATCTGCAAACAATGATTTAATTAGTGCACTACCTAGCACTGGATTGATTTTGTATATTATCTATTTTGTATACTCAATTACGTATTAATTTTCGATTAAGAAAAATCTGACTATATTTTTTTTTTAAATAACCTGCTTCCACGTTTAATTTGAAATATAAAAAAAAAATAGGAAACAGAAAGTCAAAAAAAAAATATGTGTATTCTTAGCATGCCTTATATCACTACAAAAATAGGTAATAGGCTTAAAAGTTGCTCGACAAACGGAGTCTAGAGGTCATGATTTCATGTGCAATAGAGGTTTTTGTTTATTTTTGGATAATTTTATAAGAAAGAAAAAATAAAATTCACAAAACTTTCACAGATAGTTTTAGCCTAAAAATTGCATTTTTAAAAAGATATTTTCTGGTGTTTCTGAGTTTGACGGCCTCCATGGTCGAGGGGTAAGGCTCTTGACTCGCGATTCGAAGGTCGCGGGATCAAATCCCGGAGTGCGCAAATAAATTTTATTTTATTAATTTCTGTTATTTCACAATTAATTCATTTACAATAATGTTAAGTATATTTGCGGTCCGTTCCAGAATGGAAGATACTCTCAGTATCGCCCTGGTATAAGACCGCCATTCAGAATTGAAACGTTGCTTGGAATGGCTTTAGCTGTCAGATCTGTTTAGCCAGGTACTTCCCCACCTTCCCCTTCCTCATCTCGTTCCCCTCTACACTACCTTTAGCCTCACAACATACCCCAATTTGCCATAGTCTCATTGGCCCCAGAGGGGAGTAGCTGGGACTCTTGTGAGGTATTCACATAAATGTAAATTGAACTATTTTCTGCTCATAATAACAATTCTATCCACAGATTCAGTTTTTATAAAAAAATGTGTTTTTTTTATTTCAATGGTTCATTAATAGCAGTATGTAATTATTGGTAACGTTTGAAACATTTGGTTTAAGAAAACCTTAAAAGAGAGAAAAATTAAAACAAGGACAAGTTGAGAATTCTAAACTTTTCAAATCTTCAATAAAAAGCCATTTCGTTTAATATTTTAATTTTGAATCTTGGTTACCGTTGTTGGTAATACTAGGAGAATCTTAATCTCTGTATTTCTAAAAAATAAATACTAAATAGGAAAGGCTGTAGAAAATCTTGTCTTTACTGAAATGAGCTCGGTTTTTTTTTTCCTGCAATTTATTCTAAATACCAATCCGTTTTCCGCCGGCAGACACTATACCAATTTGGATTCGCATTTAAAGCCCCAGTTTTTTTTACAAACCGCTGTTGTTCGTTCAGTCTACCGTCGATATAAAAGAGTCTAGTTTGCGACTCTCAAAATAAACCTCGCAATTGGACCTATAGTAGAGACTAATTAGCATGAATATACTTCAAATACTAATAAGCCATCATTTTTTTGAAGAAGAAGATAACACTTATAATCTAAATGAAAATATGAAAGAAAACAAGACACAGAAAAACAGAAAAAAAAAAAAAAAAAAAATATTTTCATTTAGATTATAAGTGTTATCTTCTTCTTCAATGATATATTACGTTGATGGGAATAACCTTCAAAAGTTATTAAAAGAGAGTTTTTCTCATAAAAAATTGAATCATCATTTTTTTGTTTAAAAAGTCTAGCAGTAAAATCAGAATCATAGACTGGTACACAATCATACTCAACAGGATCATAGAATAGAGAAAAGAATCAAAGACTCTTAAAATTATATACAGGGCTAGAATCACAGTCCCAGTAGCTTAAGTTACATACAAAAATCATCCAATGTAATCCAATCCAATCCAAATACATCCAGTACAAATAATCATCCAATCATCCAGATTTTTAAAAACCTATGACTTCATGAATGGTGCACACTAAATGATTTATATTTTAATGAAAACAAATACGCTGTTTTTTTCTTCAAAAAGAACAGAAACAAATTTTTTACCACATATCACATTAACAATGTCGCTTTATTAAACATAACTTCAATTAAATACTTGGGCGTGACATTTGACTCGTTACTTAGATTCGATAAATATGCATAAACAATTTCAAATAGTTATTCAAATTTCATTCACTGACCGGTCAGTGGTTTTTTGCGTCCCACCCGAGCGTCCCGTGTTCGATTCCTTGGTTGGCTAATTCCTCCATCACAACACAAGCAATATTTTCGGCTTTCTGTGGTGGTAATTATTCATTCCTGGGTTATTCGTAACCAAGGAATGTTTGTCTTTCTTTTAAAAAAATTTAATTAAATTAAATAAATATTAAGATTAACGCTAAGAATCGCAAATTATTTTAAAAGTGCAGAATTAACTTTAACGTTATATAAATCCATTGTGTGTATTATCGAATACGCATCCACTATTTGGTCTCCCGATTATGAGAATCATAATTATTATCGAATCCGTACAAAGAAAATGAATCGCGAAGGTTTATCTGGTCAATTTGGAACGTATAATGATCGAATTTTTCACTATAAACTATACTCTCTGACAGCCAGAAGTAAACATCCTGATTTATTGCTTCTACACAAAATTACACACGCATCAGTTGATACACCAAACATTTTATTCCAAATTAACATCAACACATCATCGCAAAATTCAACAAGGAGGATGCAAGACATCTTCTGTATTAAAACCTACCACACAAATACAGAATAATTCTCTTCTTTACCACAAACATTAAAAAATCATATCACTGCTCTAATATTGAAATAGACATTTTTAATGACACGTTAAAACACTTTATTTTTTTTAAATCATAAATGACATCACGCTGATAAGGTGATGAAGCCCTTTATTTAAAGATAGGCAATATTTTACCTACTAAATCAATGTCCTATCTGCACATGTACCTTTAATACTGTTTTTAAACCTTTTTGAATTCCATCTTTTATTTAGCTTATTATTTTTGTTACCATTTTTATGATAATTTTTGTTATTACAATGTATATATATACATTGTAATAACAAAAATGGGTTTCAAAAATGGCCCTGGTTTTCTCAACACCTATCCTAGCCCAGTATATACTATCCTCTTTTATACAGTTACAGTTCTATTATACATACAGTTAGTATAGATTAGAAGCGCCCACACTTCCATAGTCACGTTCAGCCCTTAATGCCACAATGCGAACCATCAGCGGAGATTTAAAATCTACTCCTCTCCCTTGGCTCCCTGTACTAACATAACCCCGTACAAACATAACCCCGCCAAACATCAGGCGAGAGATTGCACCACTAAGGGAATACAAGAAGGCAGTACAAAAAATCGTAATACCTTTGCACGACGTTGTTGTGTCTCATCGAAGGAGAGATACTCCTCCGATCACCTCTCCCAGAAGATAGGTGGAAACTTGAGTAGCAATCGACCAACATGGAAAATACCCATCTTGTACATACACCCCACTGAGAGACAGCCTTGGTTCTAATGGCCTCGCTTACTCTGGTCCGCCTTCATAAGGATAAGGTGCTCCCATAGCCGTTGTGCCCATATGATGTATAGATGAGGCCTTAAAGAGTCGGCGATGTGTGGATGAGGTGTGGTGCAGCCATTCACTCCCCGGCAAGATTGATGAGGTCAACAGGGCGATGCCTGAGGCCTAGACTGGCTCGCAACCCTGGATTTCCCCCTCTTAACCCCCACTAAACGAAATAAGAAGAAGAAGACTCCCTTAATAATAAAAGGTGATAGTTAAACTGCAATTACAATGTTTAAATTAGTAACATTAAAACTAACATTTTATTTATTTATTCATAAAATTAAAGCCATTCGGCTTTTACATAATAACATAGATAAGGTTTAGCAACAATATGAAAAAAAAGCTCAATGAGCTTGTATATTTAAATATTACAATGTTGCAACAATGAAAAAATATATTTAAATATGATTCCCTTTGACGTGTGCACCGATTCATTGCTACGCGGATGACAGTACAGTCCATGACAGCTTTTTGTTTGACAAGCCTCCAAAGGGCTCACAAACCCCAATGGCTCGGAGGGCTTTGAAACAAAGAATAGACGGTTACCTCGAGAGTGTTTCCTCTTGGGGTAAGAATAACCTCGTCGAATTTAATGTTTCAAAGACCCAATCATGTCTGATTACGTCTAAAAGGGATCAAAATGATAATCTAGTCTCCTTCAACGGAAGCATTCTCCCGAACAGGCCTTCCATTGATATGCTTGGTGTAACTCTAAGTGACCAGCTCAGGTACGGGGGCTCCATCGAGGCCAGAGTTAAGTTAGCCTCTCAGAAACTGGGCATACTGTACAGGGCACGCAGATAATTTGATAGTACACAACTGCTAACCCTGTACAAATCGCAAGTGCGCCCCACGGTTGAATTTGGCAGCCACCTCTGGTCTGGAGCCCCAAAATACCTGAAAAAAACCCTTGACTCTGTGCAGAAACGGGCAGTCCGTTTGATAGACTCTCCTAATCTAACAAACGGATTGCAATCTTTAGAGCACAGGCGCCAGGTGGGAATGCTGTCCTTGTTCTACCGGTATTACAATGGAAGATGCTCCGAGGAACTGGCGTCATTGATCCCCTCAGCACCGGTGCGTAGTCGGGAAACACGCCAAACGCGCGCTCAACATTTGTACACGGTTGACATTAGTCACATGAGAACGGGTCGTTTCTACGACTCGTTCTTGAGTTCAACAGCTCGGCTGTGGAACGATTTGCCGGCCTCTGTGTTTCCTCCCTCCTACAACATGGGTCTCTTCAAGACCCATGTTCGCTCTTTCCTCTCCTCAAAAACACCCTTCACATAGCATCTTCAAAGATGACATAGGCCCTGAGGGAAATTATTTTCCTCAGAGCCTCCTGTGTGGAGTTAATGTAAAAAAAATAAAAAATAATTTGCAAATAACATAAGAGCTACTTTGAAAATGTTTAATGGAACAAAAAAATTAAGAAAATCTGCGAACAAAATAATAAGAATAGCCACTACTTTTCATCATTGTTACCAATATTTGTAAATTGGTAACAATGATGAAAAGAAAAAAGTTTAAATTTTTTTATTAATTGTGATGGTTTATAAAATTACTTTAAACCATACAATTAATTACTAAGATATATTAATACGATAAGATACGTAGAGATATTTTTTATAAATATATTAGGAAAATTTATTTCACAAATTTAGTAAAGAACTTCCTTAGCGAGTACTTGAATTATGGATACGATTATGTGCGAATACATATTACCTAAATGTTGAATTCTATGTAGTGGTATATTAAAATGGGCCATGGTCGCAGTATTGCCGCAATAAAACGATAGTACTGACCTTGTGTTTCTGGCTGGCACAATAAAATTTATGAGCGCCAATAATTCAGGGCTTTTAGTTGTAATATACAAGATTTTAAATAAAAATACTAGATCGAAAACAGTTCTTCTGTCACTCAAATTTAATAGATTCGATTATCGCAGTAGATAAGTGTAGTTTATTTGTTCTTTCGGTATTTTAAGTTTAAAATTTACAGAGCTTAGGAATTTTTTTTCTTTTGTTTGAGAATGCACGTTGAAGTGAGGAGACCAGACAGTTGAATTATATTCAACCTGAATCATTTTACTATATTTTGGATGAATGCGGATGATATCGGTATTTTTTATCCTTTTCGTCTTTTCATCGTTATTTTTGGAGGAGGCACAGCCTCTCGAGCCTCAAAATACTAATCGCAGTGGAAAGAAGTTTCCATAATAAAATCTCTTATTTAGCAAGTAAAATTTTTGACATGAATGGACGAATTCTTCAGTTTAATTTCACCACTCAATTAGAAGCAATCGAATAAAAAACCTATATTTTACCTCTGATTTTATTTGATTTTATTTTATTTTATCTCATGCTTTCTTTAAACTTATTTTTAATTTGCTAAATAACCTTTTTAATCAGAGAAATCATTGGAAAAAATGTAACAAATTCTGCTCAGGTCCTCTTTAGAGTAAACGAATTCATTGGCCCTCCGTAATTTTTTAATCAAATCCAAACGCTGTCGAAGCAGTTTTTTAATACAACTATACTGCCAATATCCGGCCTAACTGATGGGAACAGACTTTTGGGTCTAGAAATGTAGGTAACAAAAAAAACAAGCTTTCAGTTTGTCTAGGAAAGTTACCGTTCGTGAGATAGCTTAATAAGCAAAAGCAACAGGTCTGCTCCGTAGATTTTTCTGCATAAAATACCATTTTTAAAATAATGAAATAAAAATATTTTCGTTACGGTATTCACATTATGAAAACGGTTAACAGTAAGTAATTAAAATCCGTAGGACGGGTACTAAAGATGGTGTTACTAAATTTAAAAAAAAATGTAACAAAATTTTTGGAAAACGCTGTTAAGTTTAAATGTCCAAAAGAGGAGCTTTTACGAACACATCAAACGAATTACGCCGTAGACGGAATATTTGCTTCGTATAAATATTATAAGTCTAAATCTTTACAAGGCAACCCAATTTGTAATTCTAAGGAAATTGACACTTTAGTCCAATTAACTTTTGACAATTTTCTTTCAAAAATGTCAACAGAGAAAAACAATTTTTGTAAGAAGGACAATTTGACAGATCGTCATTTTATAATTTGTCGACAATAAATTGTGCGAAGTCTTGAATCAATGGGAACGCACGACGTTTGTTTGTAAACGCTTTTTTATATACATTAGCTCCACACAGGAGGCCCTGAGAAAAATAACTTTCCTCAGCGTCTACGTCATCTTTGGGGATTCTGTGTGGAGGGTCTTTTTAAGGAAAGGAAGGAGAGGAAGTTCTGGGAAGGAAAAATGTTAGAGGGGTGGGTGGAAATCTAGGGTTCAGTGTGTCCAGGTCATCCGCTGCCGGATCCAGACAAACCTCACCTCTTGAGCCCGGGCACCCCTGCTAAGTTACCAAACGTAGCAAACCACTCATACACGATTGATTAATATTTCAATACCAAAGACGGCAAATGGACAGTATGATTAACGTTTTTTTTTACATTAACTGTACATAGGAAAATAATTCTCTCAGAGCCTTTGTCACCTTTGGGGATGCTGTGTTGAGGGTCTTTTTCAGGAAATGAAGGAGTGAACTTGTACCTTGTCTTGATGCCGGCAAACCGTTCCACAACGAGTCGTGGTAACGACCAGTTCTCATGTGACAAAAGTCAACTGTGTACAAATGTTGGGCGCACGTTTGGCGTGTTTCCCGACTGTGCACCGGCGCCGAAGGTATCAATAACGCTAGCTCATCGTGTTAGGAACTTTCTTAGAAGGTGGGAAATTAGGAAGGCGAAAAACTCACTGAATTGATGTAGCAGGCTGGTTGATTCGATGATGTCCATATAAGATTCGCATTTCACAATAATGTTCAAAACTGTTCACAGATTGTAATAGGTATTAAACCAACATTATAATTTTGATGTTAGTAAACTGGTAATTATTACTAGCATTTGAGAATACAACTTAGAAACAACTTAGAAACTTAATCATAGAAGTACACTGCTTGCTTGTTTAAAGTTATCACTGCACTGGTTTGCAATTTCACCGAGTAGGTAGAAGGGAGTATAAAGGTGGGTAGGTGGGTATGTAGGAAGTTGTAGGAAAGGACAAGATATATTCCAAACACATCAGAGCATCTTCCATTGAAACACCATTCGTAAGGGAATTATTGTAATATTTTTACTTTGAACAATCATAGCTAGATATATTTTATTGGGTATAAATTATTACGAGTGCATTCATATCAAGACAAGTTCGAGCAATAAAACAAACATCCTCTTACGATGGTCAAGGTTTGATCGGTTGAGTGCAATCCACAAAAGCTTATAAAAAGAGCCATAAAAATAAAATTTTAATGTGATAATTAAAAGTATTGTTTCCATGAATTTGATAAGGAACTTGACGCTTCATCAATTTTTAATTTCGATTCTGTCCCATATTTGCTCTCATTTATAAATACCAGTGTTTTCAATGTATGTACTTATACTCTATATGGGATGTGTAGGATTGCACTCACCTCCCCACATCCTGGAATAAAAACATTATTTTTACATTGTTCTTTAGACTTTATGTCCGGGTTAAATCTTCCTCACAGGAAAAACTTACCCCTTCCACACACTTTTCCACAAATGATCATCTAGTCAGTCAACGCTATGCAATAAATTGCACTGTATAAGTATAATAAATACAAAACAATACAAGAACAACATGTTAACCTACCAGAGACCAGATGGGAAAATAATTCACGGACTCCAGATATTTTCATATCAGAGGGTTCGGCTCGATAGAACTCCTAACTTGACTCATAAATCCTACTGATCTCTCAATATAAATATTTAAAAAATCTTTCGTAATCCTACATGTATTTAATATGACTGATTTTTGCATATTTATGTAAAGATTCTTTGACAAATCTAATAAGCCTAAATTTTGAATGAGAGAGCTAGGTATAATGGCCAGTAGCCGAAATAACAATTATTATTATTATTATTGGCTGCAATCTGCTGGAAGTGGAAGATGATGATAAATGTCTTTTTACAGCCTATAATTGGACATATAGTGATGTACGTCACTACATTGAAATCAAAATTCCACAAAATAAGTATTAATTTCGACGGCCTCCGTGGTCTCGAGGCAAGACTCTCGACTCACAATCCGAAGGTCGCGGGTTCGAACCCGGCGTGCGCAAATAAATTTTATTTGATTAATTTGTGTTATTTCACAATTTATTCATTTAAAATAATATATAGTATATTTGCGGCACGTTCCAGAGTGGAAGATACTATCAGTATCGCCCTGGTGTAAGACCACCATTCAGAATTGAAACGTTGCTTAAAATGGCTTTAGCCGTGTTTAGTGACCAGATCTGAATAGCCAGGTACTTCCCAACCTTCCTCTTCCCTATCTCCTTTCCCTCCCCACTACCTTCAGCCTCACAACATACCCCGATTGGGGATGCCATAGTCTCACTGGCTCCAGACGGGAGCAGTTGGGACTCTTGTGCGGTATTAACTGTAAAAAAAAAAAAAAAATTAAACGCTGGTTTTGGCCAATTAAATGAAGATCTACTTGTATTTTTCAAAATTGTCTTGACTTTCTCTTAAAAAATTAGTATTTTTATTTTTTTAAGTAATGAAGCCAATATCAGCGAAACTCAATCGAAGATCTGAAACAGAAAAATCATAAATAGATTCGGCCACATCTGGGACCATCTGTTCTGTTGGAATCTGGTCCCAGATGTGACCGAAACTTTTTCTGATTTTTCTGTTTCAGATTTTTGATTGAGTTTCGTTAATATTGTCTTCATTATCTAAACATTACAATTTGAGGTTTTACTCATTCAGTTAAAAATAAAAATAAATTTTCATCCTAGACTTACAAAAAGAGATGTCGCGTATTAAATTAAAAATGGATAAATTTATCCAAGATACTTTCAGATGAGACACTACGAGGTGTATACTGTGGAAAGGCAAATCTTCAAGGGATAGTCAAATAAGAGAGGTGCTAAATTGGTTTCCCATAAAAAAGAGACTGCTGTTTAATGTATTAATTTTTGTGCATAAAGTAATGAAAAACCAAATGCCAAAATACTTTAAACTAAAAAATAAAAATTTAAAAAAATCAAGAAAGCATTTAGTTCTGGTTTAATCTTGCAATCACACATAAATATTGCAGCCAATAAAAATGTACGTTAAGAAATTGAAGACAATGTTTGTAATTCTTGGTCGAAGAATGATATCGACAGTTAAATATGACCAAATCGGAAAGGGACCCATTGGCTCAGTTGGTAGAGAACTGACCCTGCAAGTCATGAGTCCTGGGTTCTTGTCCCAGATGTAACCGAATCTCTTTCTAATTTTTCTGTTTCCGATTTTCGAGTGAGTTTCGCTAAAATTGTCTTCATTAATTAAATATTACAATTTGAGATTCTACTCAAATTAAAAAAAAGAGCGAACGGTTTTCTTAAAAGTTTTCCAGTTCAGTTTCTAGCGTCTCTTTAAAAAAATATTAAGTTCGACTTACAAAATATATAAATAAGTTGCTTCGCCAAGGGTTCAATATAAAATCGTTTGCATAATCTTATCGGAAAGAGGACTAGACACAAATTTTAAGCATGTTTTAGAATTCACTTGGAATTTAGCCTCTGAGGCGTCGCTAAGTGACGCCGTATTCAACAAGTGGCGTCGGAAAGCTAAAGACGGCGACGTCGTTCCACATCCGTTGTAGAGGGGTAGATTTGCCTATATTATGAGAATTTCCTGCGAGTCAGGGAATTTAGGGAGATAGTTAAGTATATATTTATTAGATTGCTACATCAGCTTTTGCAAAATGGTTTACACAAAGCGTCAAGTAATTAACGTAGAATATTACCTCAAAAGAATCATTTTTAGAAGAAGAGTTAGGTGTATGAATATTGATGATATATTTTTAAGGAACAATTTATTTGTGACAAGTAATTTATTAGAATAATGACTGTAAGTAAGCTAGTCCCAGGTAGAAATCGTACGCACGTCATCGACGATCGGCCCAAAAGCCATTTATAAAAATCTTCACATGTCTTGTTAGAAAACGAAAGAGACAGAGGATAGCGGAATGTCGAATGTCCTTGATCATACCTATTCCTGTTGACATTTTACGAACGTACGTTTCTTTTGATTTCATGCCAACTCAGAATCAACTCAACTCGATACATCTTTGAAAAGTCATTAAAAGCTATGAAAAAAAAATATTTGAAAATTGCCCATAACGTAATCATTTTTTTATATATTTTTCACATCACTTTTAATAATAATATTATTAATAAAATTTTATTCCAGGATGTGGGGAGGATAGTGCAATCCCACACGTCCCGTTTATATAATTATATACCTGTACATATTTATATAATTATACATATTTTAATACAACAGATTTTTTTTTAGAACAAAAAATAGGAAAAAACAAAATAAAAAAATAAATAATCAATTCTATGTAGAGCGTGGTCTGGGGTGAGCTCGGGCCCAGCGCTCACTTAGGAGTGGGGTTTGGTGCTGGAACGCTGCGGTCACCACTGCATTGACGGAAGCCATTAGCAGCATCCTGGCTCCAGTGAACCGATGTCTCATTAGATCGGCGAATCCGTGCAATCCTAGTTCAGTGAACATTTTCGATGCACTGCTATATCTTCTGAATCCAAATATAATTCTACATGCATCATTATATTGGATCCGAAGTCGTTCCATCGAGGTGGTTCGGTAGTTACACCATGTTTAATAACTTTTCAAAGGAGGTACTGAGTTGATTTCATTCTGAGATGTCCGGTCACCGTTTCTTTTATAATGTTGCCAAGTTAGATAAAGACATAGTTCCACCCACATCGTTTTCTGGTAATGGAACCTCAGTGTCAACCTATTTCAGGTATCAACCATCTCTAGTTACCAGCGGCGTTTTTTTCTTAGAATAGTGCTGTAACCTTATTACTTGTTAAGTTTATTTTTTCTAAAAGCCTTGCTCCACGATTACGTGCGTACGAGCTCTGCCTCCCTGGGAATACTTAAAGAGATACAAGATGACATTGGAGGGCGGCATAATGTGATGAAGTTCTTATAATTCTCCTTTCGTGCTGAACCCGAGTTAGCGTGTTCCGCACGAAATTGTCTCGAAGCTAAAGTATAACTCTTGACGACACTCTAGAAAATTCGTTGTGAATGATATCGTGTGTAGGTGGAGTCAATGTGTATACAGTTTTTACAGACTCTCACAAAGTAGGCTTTTAACTGATATTGAAGGGTCAACGTCAATTTTTAATGCGTGTTGAATGTTACCACATGGCGTCTAATGAATATCTCACCTATAATAATCTCAATCAAGTTACCACATGTGGATAAAGGTCAATAACTGACTGGATCGAACGAGTAAGTACATTTTTTATATTTAAAAAGACGCCAATATTCAAGCAGCTGTTTCTGGCTCCATTTCGTGACTTTGGCTGGACAGGGTTCTAACCTCACTTAACCCTTTTTTTTAAATTCCTTCAGTATTTATTCACATTTTTGAACATTTTTTTTGTATTAAGTCCCGTTAAAATGAATGATATCAGTTTGTCAACGGGATGTTTTAACATTTCCTTTTTTTAAATTGAGACAGGTTCATTTATTTATTTATACTGAGTTTATAGATATTTGCACTTACGTGAGAACAATCCAGTTATAAAAACTCAGTTATTAGACAATAACAAAAATCTACAATTAAATACAGATACATACAATTAGAAAAACAAACACATTAAAAAAATACAGAATTATATACAAGCTCACTCAAGTTACACTTTAAAATGAGTGGCAAGAGACAAAAGAAATACGTGAGGTATGCGTGGAGAGACAATTGACACAAAAGTTAGTGTTTTTTAACAGCGCCAGAACTTTTTCTTTTTTTGTCATAATTTTTTTTTCGTAAAATAAAAACATTATTACGTTATGTACATAAACATAAAAACATATATTTTTGGATAAAATATTGTTAATAAAATTTAAAAGAAGTAAAGTACAAAGAAAATGAAAAAAAATGGAGAAAACTTAGAGTGATACAAAAAAGTTCAACCATTTTTTTAGCATACATTTTCTTCTGAAAGTCAATTCACAGCTTTTTATTGAGTTGGGTAACATGGTGCAAATTATTGGAACAAGGTATTTTAGTTCTTTGCAGTGCAGTGTTTGCAGTTAGTCTTGTATTACGAACATGTACCACTTGTTTATTATATTCAGATTGAGATGTTTGCTGACTCGCAATTTTAAACCACAATATAGCACAAACATATGATAAATTTAGATTTTTATAATAATAATAATCTTTGTTCGTATTCAGCTTTGTTTAGTAATAATTTTACCAGAGAATATTGTCCATTTCGCACTGAAAGAAGATTTTTTTTTGTTGAATTTCCCCATATGGTTATTCCATATCTCACAAAAATTCGTCTTTGCAAACTTTGACATCTCAGCATTTAAAAGAATTTACTCTTTTAAGATGTTAGAACCCTATCTAATCAAAGTTACGAACTTACGGTGCCTCTTAACACCGATCAGCTGTCGGATACAAACAAAATGGAGATTGCAAAAGTTTCAAAGTGATGTAGAGCCTTGTAAAAATGGAGCTAAATTTTAGAGCTTCTTCTTAAATACAACACAGATGGTTTTCAAAATTATGTTGATTATAAAAATGAGCAATAGAATTGGTTTTGCATTCAAAAGTAATTTTTGAAAAAAAAAATTTTAGTTAGAACCTTGAAGTGAACCGAACTAAGGTGACGATTTGGCTCTGGGCCGGTGCTCTGAGCAAAAAGCCCTAAGTAACAACTCAAACAAAATGATTGATTAACCCCTCGTTTCTCTAAAATACAAAGAATTTACAGACACATTGCGACAGCTCTTCTAACAATGGAAATCCTTTAATCAGTGTTTGAAAACCGAGTTTGATATTAAACAATCCAACTTTTGAAGTGATGCTAAACACGTGGAAGGAATTAACGGAAACCGTGATGTATCTGAACTTTGAACATTGAACATTTGTATCTGAACTTTGAACCTTAATGCTAATATTTTACTGGTTTTTCTGCGAAAAACGTAAGTTTTCTGCTACTTGTGTTCCGGGAATCGATGCAGGAAATCTATTCGGTTAAAATTCCTTTCAAAGTTTGGTTCATAGGGGCCGCAGGGTGCTTTAGTGATTTAAAAACCACCCCACAAAAAAACATTTTGTTTACTATAAAACGTCTCTTTTCAAGTATTTTAAAAACTTTTTTTTTGGTTTGACTCAGGTTTTAAACTTCTTACTCAATGATCGGAATCAACCGTCAGACCGACATTTATATTGCAGTGCTTTAATTTCTTCTTGATCACCACCAAGAGTGAAGATAGAATGTACCTATTATCTACTGAGTTTGATCTCGATCGGTCGTCGGGAGGTGACTTAATTTCAACTTTCATGATTCCACGTCATTCATTTCTACAATCTATACTTCTATACTATGCACTAATCCAGTCATTAATTCAATATGGAATTATTGGATGGGGGGGTTCATACAACAATATTCTTACCCCGATCAAAGTGATCCAGAAGCTAATCATTAAAGTAATCCTAAAGAAACCCTCCACATATCCAACAGAAACACTTTTCGCAGATTTCACGGTGCCTCGAGTAGAGAATATCTTCAAGAAAAATGCAATTATCCAAATTTACAAAGATAATATCGTCAAAAAATTTGAAACCCACCAATCAAAAAGATATCAAGACAACATCAAAATACCAAACTAATGCAAAACAATTACATTTATTTAGGAATAAAGTATTTCAACAATCTTCCGATTGAAATAAAAAAAATCAAAGATATCAATAAACTGAAACTCAAACTGAAGCAACACTTCATCAGGAATAATTAATTAAATAATTACCTGTTTTTCTCTTTCTTTCTAATTATTATCAATCTATATTTATTTCTATATCATTTAGATTTTTCGAATTTCTCTAAAGTGCACAATATTTTAGTATGTAACCATATCCCATTGTATGTACATCTTCACATATAGATGTTCCAGAAGTTTCAATTGTTGCCATTACATAATTTTATATAACCTATTGCATAATGTTATTCTATTTCTGTCATAATTAGTGTAACTCGCTCATCAAGCACAAGAACTAGCTTCTTCTTTGGTGAGACTGCAATTTTAAAGAATTTCTGAACCAATATGTAATTTATATTAACCCACTGTAAACTTATATATCTATATTAAATAAAAAAAATAAAAAAAATACTAATATTATAAATGCGAAACTGTGTGTGTTTGTTTGTTACGCTTTCACGCATAAAGCAATAAAACAATTTTAAAAATTCTCTCACCAATAGAAAGCTAAATTATATGCGAGTACTTAAGGCTTTATGTAATTGTAAGCTCTGGCGTAATGAAATTATAATATTAATATATTATATTTATTAAACGTTTTCTAACGTCAAAAAACAAATCGTTTTTGAAACAATCGTTTAGGAATAGAAGATACCGATACGATGCAGAGCATCTTCTATTGTATAACCAATAATGTGCTCTAAAGATTGCAGTCCGCTTAATTGTAAAGAAATGAGAATCTATCAAAAGGACCGCCAATTTCTGCACAGAGTCAAGGGTTTTTTCAGGAATTTTGGAGCTCCAGAGTTGCATGCCAAGTTTAACACCGGGGCGCCCAGGGTCAGCAGTTGTGTACTTGAATTTGGCTTTGATGGAGATGAGAATGATCATCGCTTGGGACTAAATGGCATCGAGAGTTTACAAATATTTCTTTGGTCTATAAATTTGCGGTGGAAAAACAAAACAAAAATAACACGGAAGAAAATTTGCTATCCCATTACAAAGGAAACAAATAGTATAAACGAGATAAACATCGATCATCAATATCCTCAAAAGAGACAATACATAGTGGGATGAAACTGGGTCAGGTAAAAGAAAGAGATTTTATAAAAAAAAAAAAACTGAAAAATAAAAATAACATGTAAGTACACCAATCATGAACACAACAAAACTAACAGAAGCAGCACACTAAGATGTACTCTTTGTATATTTTTTGTACTAGCTGGGTCACCCGGTTTCGCCCAGGACAACGTTCGAGAGTGTTCTGGAACTTTCACGTTGATGTTTCCGATACTCTATTTCCGATCATTCCACAATTTTCCAGAATGTTCCGGGATGATCTGAAATGTGGAATGCTCTCATAAACTTTGGCTGGGGTGCCCGGCTTTGCTCAGGGAGTTGTTGTGAGATTGAACTGACGTTCGAACCCACGACGGATCTTGATTTATATATCCCTACCAATGGGTAGCCTTACCCATGCAAAAAAGGCTTCAAATGTTCCAGAACATTTCACAACATTCGAGAGTGGTCTGGAATGTTCCACAATGATTTGGATGTTCTCAAACGTTTCAGCCTATTCCCACAACATTTCAGAATGTTCCTGGATCTTCTGGAATGTGGTAGAATGCTCAAGAATATTCTCGAATGCTCTGGACTATTCTAGAAATTTCAAGGGGGTGATACACCTAGCCCTTATATTTTCAAAAGCACGCCCTTCATGGATGGGGGATAGAGGTCTACCACGCCATATAACTCCCTTGATTGTACCGGGACTCGTTTGTAAGTTTTTGCGGTCCCCACGTTTTTTGGACTTTCTTTTATAATATAGATTGATTATGGGTTCAAATCACCGTAGAATAATGTAAGACCATAATTTAACCATTGAAGACAATGTAATCGACAATTCGAAACAGAAAAATCAGAAAAAGATACGATTACATCTATAAATTGAACCCATGACCTTAGCCTTGCCGGGGCTCTGCTCTAATCACTGAGCTAATTTAACCCTATCCCCTTCGGACATATTTAACAGAATCAAACTTCGACTAACAACTACCAACATTATCTTCGTTTTCTTAACGCACATTTTTAATGGCTGCTATCTTTATGTATGATTGCAATATTCTACCCGAACTAAATGCAATCCAGATAGCGTCTGGATAAATCATCGTTTTTTTTTTCAAATTAAAATTATAATTATCCGTGATTTTTGACGACTTGACATGTTATAAAATATTATGAGAAGGTAAAATTTTCGTACTTTTTTGTGTTTTTAAGTGGCGAATTAAGATAAGATACGTGTAGATTAATTCACTTACCTGAATATATAATGTACACCAATGACATTATAGACATGCTTTTTTTATTTTGTTTTTAAACACCAAAGGCTTTAGCTAGATCTTGTATAAAATATATAGACTCGTGGTAGAAATCTCAATGTAGTAAGTGAAAGACAATGCAACTGTTTTGTCTTCGATTTGGTAGTTTTAGTAGGTATATTTTTATCATACATGGATAGCTTTTGAATTAAAAACTTACTGAAAACATCAGTATCTTTCTTACTTGCCACATTCTATCTTGAGTTCGTGAGACAATGGGGAGTCAAAATGTAATTTGTAACGTCATTGGTGTACACCAAAGACATTGAAATATAAGAGATGTGCTCTCCGCAGTTTTTACTGGGTGATACTGTGTTTCCTGGCGTCGCCGGTATTGTTAACCAATACTTCAAAAAACATCCAATTGAACGAATTATTTCCGTATTCAAACTATATTGTTTATCAAAAGGTTCTACTGCACACCTGTTCTCATTATCGCCCAGCAATCAGATCGTTGCTTAAAATGATTTTAGCCATTTTTGCTGATTATATCTAATTAGTCGGGTACTTCAAAATTCTTACTGTTAGAAGAAAGAATACACGAGTAAAATACGGAAGGCTGTAAAAGACGCTCTGTTTATTTATTGGTGCTGATTGAGAGAGATGCTGGAAAGGAAGCTGCCAACGCTGCATTACCGCCGCCTACCGGAAAAAGAATAATACTTTTGAGAATTCCCTTGATAATTCTTTTCACATCAATCGATAGCACAACTCAGTAAGAATCCACATTATGTATCAGAGCCAGACCGCTGCGTTCGCCACTGGCAAAAAATAAAACTATCAATATTATAAATTTTAACTAACTTAGGTATTAATTATCTCGGTGTTTCTCTTCGAGATACATACACTACTACTACTTGCTTCATTAATATTCATACATCATTTTACTCCTATCAACTTGCAGTGGGGTTTTAAACAGTTTACAGAGTAAAACAAAATCTTATAAATTTTTACTGTATTAGCAAACACTTCAAATATTTGGGAAGATATCTGTTAAAAACAAACGTGTTTTATTATTAAACAGCATTGACGGAAATAAATGTTTTGTGTATCCAATAATAAAATTAATTGAAATTAAATGAGTTTCTGTTTCTGTACACCACTATTTTATCAAAATAATTAAAAAATTAATGTCCAGTACATGTGTAGGATTTTGGGACGAGTCTGACAAGCGACAAACGACTACTCTGCCATTTACGTTTGACGCAACTTAAGGTTCACTTTCGCTTGAGGTTCACTTTAAGATGGGGTCTGGCAGGCGAAAACGATCACTCTGCTTCTCGTGTTTCACACACTTCAAGGTACTAGGTTTCAAATAGTCTACAATGTTCCAGAACATTCCACAACTTTTGAGAATGTCCTGGAATGTTGTGAAATGTTCTGGAACATTGTAGACCATTCGAAACCTTTTTTGTGTGGGTGGTACTATCCATTGGTAGGGGTATATAAAAAAGATCCATCATGTGTTCAAACGCCAGTTCATCTCATATCAAATTAACATTCGAGAATGTTCTGGAATGTTCCACAATCATCTGGGATGTCAATTATGTTCCCTATCGTTTTAGACTATTTTCGAATATTCCACAATATTCCAGAATGTTCCGGGATGTTCTGGAATGTTGTGGAACGCTCTCGAATACTCTCGAATATTCTGGACTGTTGTAGAATTTTAAGGTGGCGATATTTTAGAGGGCGAAACTTCCAACCCTAATATCCTCAAAGGCACGCCCTTCAGATAAAAACGGGAACCTTCTTCAAGAGTAAAGTATAGAGGGCTACCACACATATAACTCCCTCGGTCGTACCGGGACTATTTTCTGAGTTTTAGCTGCAAGCAAACTTTCTTTTATAATATATTATATTGATTTATCTCTCTATTTTACTTATAAGTTTTTTGTTTCTTACAAATAAATCAATAAATAAAAAAGACCCTCCACACAGACGACAAAGGTACTCAAGTTTGGAGTTAATTTACAAAATATTTTAGGAAAGAAATATTACCCTCCGTCGAGGACAAACAGCAGATATAATCGCGTACACGTCATTCACCTTTCTACCTTTTTCTTAGACGATTTGTTATCTTCCTTTCCTTTGATAAGAGACTGACGCTGACAGATATTACAACCGTCGCTCTAAGCGAGTTCAAATTGCTACCCTTTTTTAGAACTTTTTTGAGTTGGCGTCGTCACTTTAGGGCTGTAGTAATGAAACTGTCTGAATCTGAAGAAACTGACAATATTGTTAATTAACGTCGCGAACGCCGAGCAGACAGTTCATCGTCCTTTTTATAGAACCCACTCACTTGTATTCAATAAACTCAACAAATTCACATTTGAAAAAAAATATTTGCTGAAACTTACGTCGTGTACTGCAACATTCCATTTTTCGGAAAAGTTGCTTGTTTTTTGCAAGATAATATATATGTAAATTGCACAGTCATAACAAATAATCGGCCTTACTTAAAACAAAAATACTTCACGACCGTTAGACGGTGTTTTGGTTACACATTGTACAAAGACCGTGCAATTGTTACTAAAAAAAATCTTCAAATGTAATTATTCGAACTGGCAACACCGATGGTACTTTTGCGCTTATTTTAGCACGCGCCGCCCAGCGCCGCATCTGCGCAAGGTGTCCAGCGGACGATTGCTTTTAGATATTTATGTTTTTAATATCTACATGAATTGTGTTTTTGTTACATAAAACGGTCAATTTCGTCAGCGTTAGTCAAGTTATCATTTAGTTGTTGTCAGTAAATGGTTTTATAGATAATATCAATATTTAAAATGCATTTCAGATTGTTCATTTTACAATAATTTCTTGAAAGTGATGTTTTTTATAACATAAATGTCTGCCTGAATTCAAATACGTAATGTTAAAACAGAAACATTGATTTTAGAAAGGATTGGACCTATAGTTGAATAAAAGGATGCTCATCGTCAAAAAAAAATAAATAAGTGGAAATAAATACTTGTTTGATAAGAAAAAAAATTACGAAAACAGCTGTCTTTTAATTTCTGGCATTTCGCAAATCAAAAAAATATATAAGAGAAAATATATAAAATACGTTGGAAAAATTCTTAAATTCGATTATCAATTATTTTTATTAATGGTAAAATGTATACAATAGATAAATAACCCCCTTTGGCTGGAAACGGTTTTTTATGGTGCCTATCGGCTAATGCGGCACACATCATGTTAAAACGGCCACCATTTTGAAACGGAACTGGAACGTGACTAAAAATTAAAGACAGGTGATATTTTCAACGGTCAAGTCAAAACACAACTTCGCTACTCTTCTTCCATTTACATCATGAAAGTGTTTTTTCTAAGTATAACATTAATAGTTTGGCGCAGATACCAAATTGCAATCACCATCTATTCCAAAATTTCCCGTGGTCAACTTATTATGGTGAGATTATATTACTTCCCTTTATTTCGATGGGATTCCCAAAGCTAATGTATTTTGTACAGGCAGACCGTTGCCAGTGTATGTTATCGAATCAGCTTTTGGTTCGAAAAAGGTTGTATTAACTGCGAACTTCGGTTATTGTTATCGTCTGCCTCCAGAGAGTTGGTTACGTTAATTACTGTTTTCGAGATGATTACAAAGATACAGAAATACGATTCGTTTCTAAAAGTGAGTTAATTTACACATGTTGATACATTTTGAATTTCACCCCTCTGGCATATTTTTTCAAGTGAAAAAAGGTGGTAATATTTCCAGTTTGCAATTAAATCCAAATAAACGGGATATTTCTGAACGTGTCTGAAAACTAAAAACTTTCTTAGAAAGATGATGAATACGCTTTCAAATTTAATAATTTAAAAAAAAAACATATAATTTTTGTAATTTAAAATTTTAAAGACAAACATACTAAAGTTTGAAAAATTGGAAAACTAAAATTACAAAAAACCAAAAAAAAAGTTATTAGGAAACTGTTTTATAAACGAAATCGTCACTTTATTTTTTTTGTCTTTTCATGTGAAAATAATTAATTAAAAATTTTCTAGATTTCACTTTTTTTTCAAATTGTGGTCGAAAATTTTGATAACATAGAGGTGTACTTTTGAATTATTATGTGGTTAACTTTTACATTTGAATATAAGCGTAGTATTTTCTCTTTCTAATACCGTTTAGATCACATTTCTCACCACGATATTAAGGGAAACAACGATTTCCATCCCCGACGGCACCCGGCCTTTTCGCAGAGTTTTTCGTGTTAACAGTGACCTTCCTCTTGTTTTGAAGGTGAAGTTTACAAAATTTCATCAATCTCTGAATGAAACTGCAGATTTGTATAGAAATAATATCTATGCCACCCGCCACAGCCAGTCGCTTTTACCAATTTAATGTTTTTGGGTAGTTATGCCGAGTTGCACTAAACTTCCTTCTTTTGGAGACATCTTTTCGGACAACATAACAATGTCCATTACTAGGGCAAAAGTGTAGATTGTATTTTTTATTTTTTTATTTCTATTCTTGAACATACACTTTACAAATTATTACATTGGTTTTCATAGATAATAAGTTTAGAACTAAGAAAAAAAATAATTTAATGATCCGTAGCTGTATGTAAATAGGTTGGTAGTAGTTTTTTGTGAACACCTCACTAGGCGAACCTGTGCTGAAGTGTTGCCATGTTTGGGATTAAGTGCTATTCTGTCGACATAAGTAGAAACACCGTATCCTCCTTGATATTGTCAAAAAGGACACTGTGTGTCGACCCATGGCGGCAGGATCTTATACATATATTAAAGGATAGTTGAAGTTAGAATCTATATATAGTAAGTTACAATAAGTACAATAAATAATTGTCTTGATAAACAGGTAGGTAAATTTTTCTACAGAATCCACGCCAGTAGTAAAAATAATATAGTGGTAATATTTTGATTTGGTATTGAAGTGAATGTTTGATGTAGAAGTAATAACGTATTGCGCGAGTTATTCCTCATCGGTCCGGTATTTCAGTATAATAATTATTGTGGTTTTTAAGCGTTTACCAGACACGAAGAACTTTTAAGCTTCATCGTACTTAATAATATAAATGGGGTTCTTGTGAATTTCAATTGCCTCCATAATGGGCCTACTCGATGCGTTTTGCTTCTTTCCTGCTCTGGAGTACATCCAAAGAAATTGCCTTTTCATTGAAACTGACCATCACTAGAGTGCTTGGTAATAGATAATAAAAATAAAAATGATAAAACTGTGACATATCCCTCCTGTATGAGTAGAAGATACCACCTTGGCAGATATTAAGAGGTGTTGCACATATTAGACATATTTTTCGTAAATAATTGAGGACGTTTTAAATAAATTCGTTTGATATCCACACCAATTTTTTATTAAAGGTATTTTTAAGTCGATTTTTGGTTTGAAATTGGTAGATAATGCATAAAAAATATAACTTTATCTTAAATATAACATATAAAAAAGGATGTTTCTTTGTTTGTTCCTTATGCGGTACCTAAACCATTCATCCGATTGCGATTAAGCTTTGATGAGTTGTTGTGCGCACGCCCGCGATGGTTTCTATTTTCTAAACATAGTGGTGAGCTCTGGCGTTAAGAAATTATTTCCTGTACTTTCATCCGATTGCGATGAATCTTTGGTGAGTTGTTGTGCGCATTCCCGTAAAGGTCTCTATATATATATATTGGTGAGTTCTGAAAAAATTGCAAAAGTAGGCAGGCGACCTTTTTGAAAATTGAATGTACCGGGACTGAATGCATAGAATGCGGGAGGGGCGGGGATGGTGAAGGGGGAACGCGTGAGGGGAAGGAGACGTTGAAGGGGAAGAGGAGGCGGAAAGGGAACGGGACGATTGGGAAAGGACACGCAGACAGAAACAATTTCTTTATTAAGTGGAATTGCGTCGCCTCGGAGCTGCCTTTGTCTAGTGAGACGGATAAAGAAACGAAGTAAATAAATATTACAATAAAATAACGTTAAAATTTTATCATTGAAGAAGAAAACATTAATTATCTAAACAAAAATATGAAAGAGAACAAGACACAGAAAAGTAAAAAGATTAACTAATATTTGTTTAAATCTAACAGCTTCCCACGTGAGTATAACAAATACCTATTAAAGTACAAAGTTTACTTATTGAAAGCTCGGGTAATATTTACTTTTACTCCTGAATTGCTACATCGGTCTTTCTCCCGACTTGCTACTGCAGTTTGCACTTTAAAATTCTCACTGTAATGCGAGCAGGGGAGTATGTTTCCGATGGGAATGGTCGCATCGTAAATGAGCGCAGTTCTACTGAACAAATGTATCTAACGGATTCAACACAAAACTCAAACTAAAAATAATATTGAGTCATGTAGTTAGTTATACTGTTAAAATGACGTTGCTTTAATTTATTTTTGTTTTATATATTATTAATCAATTTATAAATACAGATTATTTATCAGTTATTTCATTTTTAAAACGCGTGAAAATTGTTTAGTCTTCTGAAGATATTATCAAACGATATATTTATATTATTTCTAGATAAGTTTTCATGATGAAAACCTAATAATTGCTTTAATTTTTGTTACCAATACCTTTATTGATTTTCAAGCAAAATTTTTGAAATTATTAATGGTTGTTACCCTTTTAAAGTTTTCCCAAATACTGCATAATTTTTTAAAATTTGGCCAAATATTGTTAAGTAAGTAATTTCCAAACGTTGACTATTTCTCTAGCATAATTAAGTATTTTTATGGTCTCTTTTATTTTACAGGATTACAAATCTAATAATGGCGAGTGAATTATATTTGTTTGTTCATTTATCAAATCAGTTTTCGGATTATTAGTAAGTAAATAAGTACTTATTTTTGTTAATTTTCAACTTGATTGAGTGATGACAAATTGAGTTTATGGCCTTTATTTTGTGTGTGTAATGGATTTGGATTAATATTTTCAATGTTAATTCTCATTAAACGATTAGTAAAACACGTGCTCACACGTTAGATTTTTTTGGCGTGCTTTATTTCTATGGGTTGTAATTGGCACTAAGATCACAAAATGATTTTACTTTTTTTTAAGTCCCATCTGTATAAATGCTCAGAGAGTATCTTCCAATCTTGAACGTACCCCAAATCTGACAGTGCGCTAACGTCTGTGCGGTTGAAATTTAAGAATCCGACTACGAGTACAACGCCGCGGCTTACGCAAAACCGTTTTCGGGCGTGAAGTTTGTTACAAATGTAATTTCGTAATAGAACCGAATTAAAGCAATGCCAGAAGATGGCGCCACTTACGTTACTGGCTGGCAGGCGTAAGTACTATAGGATTCGTGCTTGCGTAAATTTCTCCGTGTATGGATGGTATGATTAAATTTGTATCTGACAGTTGAGAATAATTTTCTACCACGCGTATGTACATGTCACGGCTTCTTTGTCCCGGTAACTAGCTGTCACTATATCAAAGAAACCGGTTATTTTTAAACCAGTTCCTATCGGTTTTATGAAATGGTCACCGACACTTAAACTGGGCGAAGCCAAACCAAAAGCCGCCCGCAGGGCATAGCAGCAAAATACTGCAGGGCAGGTTTTCACCTGCTAGTGTAATATATATTATTTTAAAGTTATTGTATCAAATAAACAAATAAAAAATAATAGTGTGATTAAATCATTAAATCCGTTGAATATCCCGATACTGCGATTCAAATATGCGTTGCGTGCATTGAACAAGTGTGCACGTCGCCGGCTTGGGAACATAGTATTACGTATGAGCCAAGTGTATTCTTCCCTTTGCTAATATTTTTAATATTGCATGCTATTTTCTCATTGCATAACGATGTTCAATTAACGGTGTTAAAAATTAATGTTACTCGTAGAAGCAGAATGCTTTTTCACCGGAGCTCTATGTTTAATAATTAAATTTGTTAATGGTTTTTGCTTAATTCATCCGCGCTTCGTGGAACTCGGGGTAAGCAAATGAAATTTGGAACTCCACAAATACCAACGGTTTTTATGTTGGCATTTTGGTACAGTGGAAGTCCTTAGATTCTGAATTTACCTGAGGTAAAGCTTCAGTAAAATAACAGATATAAAAAATATTTTTATAACAACTTATTAACCACAGTTATTGATTTAAATGATTCACTTTCCTCCTATTTTTTAAATTTTGCTGTCCTACAATATCAAGGGAAATATTATTTTTAATTTTTTTTTTATTTATGAGAAGAGAGATTATACCTTCCAATTTTCGTCGAATATCTGTCGGAGAAACCAACATCAAGATCATACACTAAGATTAATGGCGTATTATTGGAACAGATAATATAAATTATAATCTAGATTTAGACTTTTTGCTTGAAAGTCAAATAAATAGGACTCTTAGCACCGGTTTTTTTTTCACCTAAGACAACTCACGTCAGTCCGAGGAAATCTTCCTACAGAGGCAACAAAACTACCAATCAACTCTTTCATAGTCTCACGACTCGATTACTGTTACGGCATCTATGGCTAACCTTCCAAAATATCAAACTGACAAACTTCAATCCGTGTTTAATGCAGCGACACGGCTCATAACCGGAGTCTCTGAATATTCACACATTTCAGAACACCTTCGTAACCTTCACTGACTCAAGTGGCTAAAATAATCCCGTACAAATTAAGGATGGTGTTTAAATCAATCAATGAAATGGCCCCACCGTACGTCTCTGAACTCTGTGTCCCGTGTGTGAGTTAAAAAGGTCACCTTCAACCAGTCTTTCCAAAACCGACCCACCACACAGTAGTTGGGCAGATTCTTTCGCCAGCAAAGCAAATTTTAACCCCTATGAACCCATGCACCCTTGTTGCCTAAGTAAACATAGTGAACCACTTGAGGTGACCTATCCTGTTGGTTATCCAATAAACGATACCGGCCTCCCAAATTAAACGTGTTAAAACTAACGGCCGCTGTTTCCAATCCTAAAAATTAACTGTCAAGCCAAAATTTTGGCTCAACACTCCTCAAATACACAAATACGCTCTTTCCAACGCTACACTCCGACCAACAAATGAACGTTACTAAACACATCACTTAGCGATTGAAGACTCAAATTGATCGATCGAAAAGTTAGGAACAACGGCCGTAAGTTTCTCATAATATTTTAACAAACCAAGAATACATGCTTATATATTTCCACAAACACTACTCATTCAACAAATTTTGTGAAATATTTATTCTAAAACACTTTCCATCAAAACTTCGTATTTCACTTTGAGCGTATTATAGACAAAGAGATTCCATCTTGCAACATACAACCTGTAATCACAGTGAGCAGAATTCTCACCATTCCGTGCAGTAACCCAATCGTTTGTAGAATAACTCCAACACTTCCTGAATGGCTGCAATGTAACGCTAAATGCCACCTGAACAATGTTTTCAGGAAACTCGTGCAATTCAGTTTGCGCACGAGTTTGTATAATGTAACTGGAAATGGAAGAATTCTTGCAGTGAAATCAGAATCTACAGCTTATTTGTTAGTAATAATATTGAAAATCTATTTTGAAATGCGTAATTCGTAAGAATAAAATACCTATATAAGTGTGAATCTCCCACAATCCAGAGGAATTGTTTAATTCTGAAGCAAATAGCTCTCCAACTGTATAATTTCTAGAGTCATGCATTAACCATAACATTTCTATTTTAAACAATTATGTCAAAGTAACTTTTTCAGCTCATGGTGTCATTTTTACCATAACATCGTGCTGTGAAATATCCGTTCTAAAATATTTGTATGACTTTGATACTCCAGGTTTTAAGCAAGATTGCGTCATGGATAAATTGTATGCAAGAAATGAAAGAGGTGGGATTGGGCGCGATATTGAGTAATCTGAAAGTATAATGGCCGTTGTATGTCGATGACGCGGTGCCGATTTCTGACAGTCTGGAAGATCTACAATCTGTCGTGTCCAGAACGAACGAAGTATGTATTAAGAATGGGTTAACAATTAAGAGGGTATTCTTATCTAGAAGCATGAATTGTAGGTATTTTTTCCAAAACCATAATATTTTTCCAAGCCATTATTTTTCCAAATATTGATTAAACATTAAAGAATACATTAAAAAAATCAAACGAAAAAATTCAAAAAATTGCAGGGTGTTTAAGTGGGAGGTCTAAAAAAATGGCGTGCCCTGATTGACACGATTGCAACCCTCCTAGTAATCTTAAAAAAAACTCTTTATTCAAACAAATGCGGCTTTAGCCCGAACTAAGGAAAAGGCAAAAAAAAAATTCGCGAAATGGCGGCTGCATGAAATAAAAAAAGACATTTTTTTAGCAGTTTTTTGACCTTTAAAATTTTTTTAAAATAGTAAAAATTTTAATTTTGTTATAGTTTTAGTTCCTGCTATAGAGTCATGTAAAAAAAAGGCTCATCAAATTTTGAGCAAATTGGTTTCGTTGAACTTGAGATATCGTGTCAACCGTCTCGAAAGAAGTAGTTTTGAGAAAAATGCGTTTAAAATTTTGTTCTATTAAGATTCTGGTTAGATTCCGTCTAAGCCACGACATTAAAATGGTTATAACTTTAAAAATAATGCCAATTTCTAAAAATCCTTTTAAGGAGATATTTTTGAATACTTAAACTTTGGAAATATGAAGAAGAAAAAATGTTTTATTTTTAGACTTGAATACTGCTTTAATGTAAATAAGTCTAATGGTATAGTTGTGAATGATGAATATTTGGAGTTAAGTGGTAGAGTTAATAGAGGACTGAACGAGGTTGGTATGTATGGATTATTTATGAATGTGAATGAGGCAAGGAATGTGTGACAGAACGAGTTATTTTAAGGTCCAACTTCTCTCCCGTGATGGAAACCTCAAATAAGAAAGATTATGAAAGGTTATTTCACATTTTTTGTCAATAGGCAAAATGGCAGAAATACTACATCGACTTAAGGGTGTATTTTGAAAGTAAAAAAGCTTCTCAAATTTACCCAAGAATACAATAAATATTTTTCGGATGCAATCTACAAAAAGGCGAGATCTAAAAATACCAAATGAAAAATATTGTGTATTTACAAATGCCGAAAAAGTCTTTTTTGTTGGATCTCTGTTTGCCAACACTTTAATCAGGGAAGAAAAACAAAAGGGACATTTATTTCTAGGCTACCTCTCCTAACACTCAAGACTCTGTACCGACCCCGCATTTATCAAATGTTAGTTGAAAGTGCAGGAAAATTCGCAGGGTCGCACAAGGTAAGGGTACGAATTTTAAAGTCCGTTTACCTACATTTTGGATTCGCTAAACAGAAAAAAATTGCTCTCACGATTTAAACAGGTAACTAGAGCATTATCCCTTTAATTAAAAATATTCATCCCCTCTCCAATCCTTTCTGCCTCACAAAGTACCCGGTTTAGGGATACTATAGTTTTACTGGCTCCGAACAGTAAAGAGCAGTTGATCTCCGAAGCAGAATGGTTAATAAGATGTCGTGACTTAAGGGGGTATTCTAGTCTAGAAGCATGAATTGAAGGTGTTTTTTCAGGTGCAACAAAAAAAAAACTAATAATATTTTTACCAACTTCTATTTTGTGAAATATTTATTAAACATTAAAAAATCCATAAACAAGTCAACCTAAAAAATTAAAAATTCAGAAAGTCACAGGGTGTTGAAGTGGGGGTCTCAAAAAATGGCGCACCCTGGTTGACACGATTGCAACCCTCCCAATAATCTAAAAAAAAAAAAAAAATTCTTAATTCAAACTAATGCGGCTATGGCCCGAACTAAGGAAAAGTAAAAAAAAATAATTTTTCGCAAATGGCGGCTGTCTGAAATAAAAAAAGACGTTTTTGTACCAGTTTTTTTGACTTTCCAAATTTTTTTAAAAATAATAAAAATTGTTTTTTTATAGTTCCCGCCATAGAAGAATGTATAGAGAAGGCTCACACCAATTTTTTAAGTAAATTGGTTTAGTAGAACTTGAGATATCGTGTCAAACGCCCAAAAAAGTGGTTTGAAGAAAAATGGGTTTAAAAGTTTCTTCTACTTAGATTTTGGTTAGATTTCGTCAGAACCGCGATGTTAAAATGGTTATAACTTTTAAAATAATGCGTTGGAAAAATCCTTTTAAGGAGATATTTTTCGAATATTTAAACTTTGAAAATATGAAGAAGAAAAAATGATTTTTTTTTCTAGACTAGAATACTGCCTTAACCGTGTTCGAGACCGTTAAATAAAATAATATAACTTGTACAATTGTAGAATATATTAAAGTAACGTTTATTGCGTGGTGGTCAATGGTGAAGAGAGGGCTCTCGTACAAGACATGCCTTTTATAGCTTAATTCATATCCAAACAAAGAATCCCAAACATTATTCTTTTGTTCCTATTTAAACTTGGATCCACATTCATTACAGTTAATTTCACTGCTTTCAGATATAAAGGGTCACGAGTTTGATACCCGGCATAAGCAAACACACTTGTTTGGTTCTGAAACAGTTTTTAAAACAAAAACTTATTCCATATTCCCCAAGTCCTTCAATCATGTATTCCTTTATCTTCCTCCTTTCCTCAAAGTCTCTACCAGGAAAAGAAGAAGATGTTCCTACCTACATGTGGAAGATTTGAACAATATTGCAACCCAAGTTTGCATTACCTACTTGTACAGTTGCAATTTGATAGTGACATGGCTCACAACTCGCTCTTTCGAAATATCGCAAATAATAGAAAATTTCATTTTTATTAAATAAAAGTGTCGTTGCTTGAAACGTGGTGTCGTGCCAATCTATTTGGGAAGCCAGGATCGATCCTGAATCGCCATAGGAAGCCGTCAAAAGGTAAGAGACTTCCTTTCAAAACCTATTCTCCTTCGATCATACTTCAGAACACAATACATGCTTTATACATCATCAAAAAGGATTAACAGTTTACATTCTCGTGTTGCGGTATCGGCCGCGACAATACTTGTATTTAATTTACACGGGTTGTTTCTCATCTCGATAGGAGTTGAAACACAAGTGTTGTCCAGGGGAAAGGTAACCATTCTGAATCGAAACGTTGTATATAAATTGAATTTACGCCTCACAGCATCTTTTAAATGTGTAATGCCATTGATCCAGGAAATTGAAATTCTTCTGCGACAAATAGTAAGAAAAACGAATGGGCCGGTTATGAATAAGTTTTTTTTTCAGCTACTCTAAAATAAAAAAAAAATAAATAATAATGATACGCCCCTGACAAAGCTGGTATCTTGATACCAGGGGCGGAGAAAGCAATCATTTCGTACACGTCACGACTTTGTATGTCCCATTCTTCTCTTTTTATAGAACGCAAGGTAGAGGTTAGAGTGAAAGTCAACAGTCATTACGAGAACTGAAATGGTTTGAAATTTCTGATATCAAAGTTTTATCAAACAATTTTTTGACATTTGATTTGTACCTTTAATATGTATCACGCGGTGACGGGACAACTCAACAAAGTGTCACTTCATCACTCCATTGAAAATTAACTTTTTAATCAACACTATAATGAGTTTAATTTTTTTGACTCTAAGGCGGTGCTATTCGGCTGAAAAAGAAGAAGATGGAGAGATGTGTAATTACGAATGTTGGATAGAGCGCGCTAATATTTTAAGTGATGAAATCGCAGCGAAAATGGCGAAAAAGCTTAATAAAACATGACTCGTTTAAAATAGAGCAAAAATCTCGTGGAACGTATCTTAAGTATCTTTTAAAGAAACATCGTGAAATTTTTCACAAATATAACTTGTAAAATAATAGAAATATACTTGTTTTAATTAATTTTCGGAGCATACTTTGTGATTTTTTTCTATCTAAGGAATTTCATATAATTTGCGTTTCGGCATGGAATGTGTCTAAATATTATCTTCAAAAATAACATATATTTTTTTAAGAGCCTAAAAACTTCAAATGTTTATGGTAGATATGTAAGAAATCGGTCGAAATTCGAATAGTGGAACCTTTATATATATATAAGTATTCTCTTTGTTTCTTATTGGCTTACTTATTTTTTTAAAATTGAATATACAAAATATATTATTTTAGGTAGGTACTAACCAAAATTTTGCTTTTATTTTAAATTGATTTAATATCTATGGCTGGCGAACGCAACCTTAGTAATGAAAGTAAAATTCACAGTACAGAAAATGTATTATTTAATAGAAATACACTTGATTGTTTAAAAAAAACGGAAATTTTTTAAAACTATATACAAAACGTGTATTTTTTTAATACCACCACTTAACTTAAAAGAGAAATTGGGTTTTTATTTGGGTTAATCCGGTGGAAGGTAAATAAATTATATTATTTGAAATATCTCAAAAATGAACTAAAATAGCACACCTAAAGTAAAGTACCTGAAGAATAAACTTAAATTACTTACTAGTAAAAGTTAAAACAGAATTAAAATGATATTTGAACACTGAAAGATCACAGGGTTGATCACTGCACAAGCTCTCGTATGAATCAATATTATGACGTCGAGAGACTACAAGGTTGATCACTGCACAAGCTTTCGTAAGAATCGATATTATGGCATCGAGGAATCACAAGGTTGAGCACTACACAATCTTTTGTGAGAATCGATATTATGAAACCGAGGGATCACAGGGTTGATTATTGCACAAGCTTTCGTAAGAATCGATATTATGGCACCGAGGGATCACAGGTTGATCACTACACAAGCTTTTGTAAGAATCGATACTATGACACCAAAGGATCACAATGTTAATTATTGCACAAGCTTTCGTAAGAATCGATATTACGGCAACGAAGGATCACAGGTTGATCACTACACAATCTTTCGTGAGAATCGATATTATGACACCGAGGGATCACAAGGTTGATTATTGCACAAGCTTTCGTAAGAATCGATATTATGGTACCGAGGGATCACAGGTTGATCACTACACAAGCTTTTGTAAGAATCGATATTATGGCACCGAGGGATCACAGGTTGATCACTACACAATCTTTCGTGAGAAT
This sequence comes from Glyphotaelius pellucidus, assembly GCA_936435175.1. Classification (NCBI taxonomy): domain Eukaryota; kingdom Metazoa; phylum Arthropoda; class Insecta; order Trichoptera; family Limnephilidae; genus Glyphotaelius; species Glyphotaelius pellucidus. Next base: position 17,116,217 of record OW386558.1, on the reverse strand, counting down.
CGATATTATGACACCAAGGGATCACAAGGTTGATTATTGCACAAGCTTTCGTAAGAATCGATATTATGGCACCGAGGTTGATCACTGCTGATCACTGCACAGGTTGATCACTGCACAATCTTTCGTGAGAATCGATATTATGACACCGAGGGATCACAAGGTTGATCACTGCACTTTTCTAAGGATCGATATTATGGCATCGAGGGATCACAAGGTTGATCACTACACAATCTTTCGTGAGAATCGATATTATGACACCGAGGGATCACAAGTTGATCACTACACAAGCTTTCGTAAGAATCGATATTATGGCACCGAAGGATTACCGGATCGACCACTGCACAGGTTTTAATGAAGATCGATTTTAAAGTCACCGAGATATCAGCACTGGAGTTGGTAATTGCATGGGTTACTTCAACAGACTCCAATTTAACAATGAGAGAGGATTCTTTAACAAATAATCCATCTTTAATTTGCATTTCTGATCAGAATAATATTTTTGGCATCGTAAATTGAAAATTTGCCCTTGTAAGCGCCGGTAAGCAAAACGAATGCGTTTATTTACTCTTTCCCATTCCGGGTTAGGTTAGGTTACTTATAAAATATCTAAAAGGCGAATGCCGTTCATAACATGCAGTCGCATATGGCTTAAATTACCGGCGTTTGAGTTACGAACATCCTGCAAAAATCCTTATATTCCGTCTGTGAATAATATCAAGTTACTGGTACGAATTCGGTACTTGAAAACTTTTCATGGTTAATATTCGAATGAGAAATATAATTTTGTGGTGTGGATTATATATGTAGTTTCAATAATTTTCAACAGATTTCGTTACGTAGTTACATGTAGTTTTAATGTGTCTTAATAGATGGCAGTTAATTCGTATCTTAGAAGAGTGGCGACTGTCGCCGTTCGTGTCTAATTCAAGAATGGTTACGGAAATAGCCGATGATTTACGATCGACAGCTGGGTTCCCTCAGTGATGCATTCACTGGCTTCAGAATTACTTAGAGCATCCAATAAAACTGAAGCTTGGTTTGGTTAAATATTCATTGTAATCTCACAATAATATACATAAAATAACTTACAATCTCGACGAATCACATATCCAGTAATCTCAATATTTGAAATTGAAGAACATTACAATATCTTAATTGAAATCCAACAAAAATAAACTGTTGGACACTCTGCAGGATGGTATCAAGCTTACGCAAAGAGAAAAAGCACTAAACTGCGTAAAAAATAATAACAAACGAAAATGTTAAATCATGTCCTGGAATGGAATTATTTCTCAAAAAAGTGTTAAAAACTAAAAATTATTCATTATACAGCCGTTTTGATTTTCTACCAGGATTTTTTTCCTGCCAGATATTTAACTGAAAACGTAATATTTCTGATACAGATTAAATATAATAGATAACTTTGTAGGTTGATAGAAACCGAGGTTACCCACAAATGTAGGAATATATGTGATACACCAACCACTAACAAAAATAATTAACTAATTCTTCGCCAAATATGCGTGTTGCCAATTGTCATAAAGAGAATTTTCAATCATAATTAAGAATTGAGAATCAAAAAGAACGACAAAACTGAACACATTTGAGAAAGGCCAGTAAAAGGAAGTAATTTTTGTATTTATGAACACTGCACAAGAGTCCCAACTCCTCCCAAACGTCTGCAGCTTGTAAAACTATGATATTTCCACTAGGGGTGTGTTGTGAGGCTGAAGACAATGTGAGAAAGGAGATGGGGAGGAGAAAAGTGGGGAAGTATCTGCCTTTTAGATCTGGTCACTAAACACGGCCAAAGCCATTGCAAGCGACGTTTCAATTCTGAATGGTGGTCTTGCACCAAGGCGATACCGAGAGCATCTTCCTCTCCAAAAAAATAATAAATTGGACGGTATAAAAAATAAATCAAATAAAATTTACTTGTTCACGCCTGAATTTGAATCCGCTTCCTCCGAATTGCTAATCTAGAGCCTTACTCCTCAAACACAGAGGCCATCAAACCCGTCAAGTTATTAAGACCATTAAGCCAGCCATTTTAGAGGTTTTAATCATTGTTTTAACCTTTAAAGTTTTTCACTCAATCACTCTCATAACGACTTGAATAAGTAATCATAACAAAAACTCTCCATCTTTCATATTAAAATTTATATTTTCTGACTAATCACCCGGTATAATAAAATATAAATCTTTTTAATTGCCTACATTTATCTGTCCATTCAGCCCCCGGAAAATTTTATAATATAATATTACCCGCAAAGAAGCTGCGAGCGGGAGGTGAAAAATTAGACGAGAATTCTCGTCCTCTTATTTGAGGGGTTTTAACGAAGCTTGTTAATTAAAAATTTAATCAGATAACAAGTAGTGGATAAAGGAAGATTGCAGCGGCAGCCTTCTTTGTCAGCCTTCGTGTACCGCCTGTTTCATGAGATTAGACTAAATTAAAGGCGCTTAGTTTGTTAAATAATAATTATAACTGGGTTTTGCTGGACACAAGAAATTTCGTAATATTTTTTTTTTATGTTGGCCATATCACGTTTTTAATGCTTAAAAACATTATTATTAAATTTTAAAATCAGAATGTGTAATTCACACGCGGTAGAAATGAATCCTAGTATAATAAGAACTGTACTGGCATATGGATGTGAGGCGCTGAAACTGACGGTACTTATGGCTGAAATGGATGCTTTTGAAAGAAAAGTGCTGAGAAGAATATGTGGACCCGTGAAAGAGGGGGAACGGTGGCGCATCCGGCACAACAAAGAACTGTACGATATATATCAGGCCCCTAACATTTCAGCCCAAATGAGACTTCTGAGGTTGAGATGGGCTGGACATGTACAGAGAATGCCGGATACACACGTCCTAAAAAGAATTTTGACTGGACAGTGGGCACCCAGGTGGAAAGAGAAAAGTCGGAAGACCCAGACTTAGGTGGGAAGATGAGGTAAGAGGGAGTGCAGCACAGCTTCTCCAGATAACAAACTGGAAATCTGCCGCCGAGGACAAGAGAAGTTGGAGGCGAATGTTTGGGAGGCCAAGGCTCGATATATGCTGTAGCGCCATCGGAGAGAGAGAGAGAGAGAGAAATGAATCCCTCAGAAAACTAAAGTAGATAAGTGAAGGAGACTACGGGGTACTTTTTTATCAATGTGAAGGAAGATTTTTTCCATATTTATGTCGTCGAATTCCAGTGCACCTTCTCCTATACATTTGGTCATCTTATTAGTGTTTTTGGTTTCTTCTTCGCTTCTAGGTGGCGCTTTCTTTGTGTTTTCTTTTGCTTGTTCATTTTGGAATGGTTTAAGGATTCAAAATTGATTTTACAAAAAAAATTTTTTTTGATCTCGTAGGATCGATCCATGGTCGGCTGAATGTTTGCAAAGGTTCGTCAGGTGCTTTGTACCACTACATTGAATGGGACTTGCGTGGGACCGTGGATTTGTCGTATTATATTGGAAACGAGTACCCGTGAATGCGATAAATATTTTATTGCTATCTTATTCTCTCGCTGGCTAAATACAGATACGCTGAAGACGTATGTGTTTGTCTATTTTTAGTATCGCTCGTTTCCGTTTCATCGAGTTTCTAATCACAATGGTGGTGAAAAAGTTTTTACTTCAAAATTACACAGGCGATTAGCATATTGTTCAATGTTTGTTTTAATAACATCGAGCTAACTGTTACCCATCTTGTTTGTAATTTAGCTAATTTAAATGCAGCTTAATAAAAGATGAACGGTTAGATACCAATCTTCACTCGAGCGACAGCGCAATTTAAAACTTTTTCCTCCGATTGCTCGTGATTTTTTGGAGATTATTTTGAATATTTTCCGCCCATATTAAAAACGTCATACTTCCGAATTTTAAACAAAAACATAAAAACTGATTATTGTTCTGTAAAGCCTATGAATTCACCTATTTTTTTTCGATTATCGCATATTTGTAGAATTTATAGAAAAAAATATTATAAAATCTTTTAAAACCGTGAAAATCGTTAAAAAAATGTGGTCCAATTTTGGATCGCTGTCAATCGCAAATAAATAAAAGTTGTCCATATTGTGACCTCGGTCGTTCAAGGGGTTCTTGTTTTTTTAAAACACGTTAAATTTAGTTGTTCTTCCCGGATTACGAATAACTTGACAATATTTGAAAAATTCTTTCTACCGTGTAGAAGCTATTATGTGAAATATGTTGCTTGTGTCTTGTGTGCATGTGGTGGAGAACTTGGTTAGCCGAGGAATTGAACTCAAGAGGCCTGGGAGGGAATGGGTTGTTTTCATTTCCCATTTTACCTATTTATAACTGAGATTCATTAAGTTCAACCAACTTTCAATTTGGGATACGGGTATGGGTACCGCCGCCCTGGGAACCATTTATTGGAAACACTTCTTACATAGGCCACCCCAAGTAGTTCGCCTCGCTTGAGCAGGAATGCCCGGTTTCATGGGGTGAGGTTAGTCTAGGTCTTGGCGGTGGATGCGCCTTCCTACTACGTGGTGGGTCGGATCGGGAGAGACTGGTTGAGGGAAACCTTTTTACCTCTCCAAACGGCCTCGGTTCGACTCATCGCCTTGCACCGCAGTGGGAGGGTGGATTCATATGTCTGTCACTACTGGACACACTAATCCTTACATTCCTACCCACCCATCATACCTTTTTACTTTCCTTAAAAAAGCTTTCACACAGCATCCCCGAAGATGACAAAGGCCCTGGGGGATATTTTTTCCTCGAGGTCTTCTGTGTGGAGCTAATGTAAAATAAAAATAAAATCTTATTTAAAATCATAATTTACCATTTGCAAATGTATGCTGTACATAATTTAATTAATATTACAATTTTTATGTTGAGAGGCTGAAGGTAGTGGGTAGGGGAAGGAAATGGGGAGAGGAAGGTGAGGAAGTACCTGGTTATTTAGATTAGATCACCAAACACGGCTTAATCCATTTCTAGCAACGTTTGAATTCTGAATGGTGGTCTTACACCAGGGCGATACTGAGAGTATCTTCCACTCTGGAACGTGCCGCAAAAATACGATACATTATTTTAAATGAATTAATTGTGAAAAAACACAAATAAATCAAATAAAATTTATTTGCCACGCCGGGATTCGATACCGCAACCTTAGGATTGCGAGTCAAGAGCCTTACCGCTAGACTACGCAGGCCATCTGATTGATTAATGTATGGCATTCCTTTATTATATTATACTTTTTTCATTAATATTTTTGTACAATATGAGAGATGAGCCTTAAAATGTTTGTAGTAACTAGGTAATTACAAAAATCAAGCAATAATTATGAAATAACAATCACATTTCCAAATTAACACCAAAAACAGATTTTAGTACAAACACCGCTGACCTTTTGGTACGTGAAATTAAAAGAAAAAAATATTTATTCTTCCTTCAATTTTTTGTATAATTGTTCTCGATGTAATTGGTCGACTGCGCTTCATTTTTAAACCATACACAGAACTCGTTCAGAAGTAAAAAATCAAAAGAGATGGGATTAGAGCGACCAACGCCGTGGAGAGAAGTCATTAAGGGGTATTTTCCCTAGCAAACTCTATTTTCATTCAAATTTTACGCCTGTTTCGGATTTTTACAGAAGGTATTTGTATATTCAAATTTTGATATCTGGATTTGAGGTTTTGATTTTTCGATTTTTATTTACCAAGATAAAATTGGTACGTGATTTTTTCACCGCAGATTCTAAAATTGTTATCCGTGTTTGAGCCATTTATTATTCTTTAACGAATCGTAAACCGGGGCTACTTTGCAACTTACGGGGAAAATTTCTAAATAGGAAAGAGTCCTATGGTTGCTCAAATATATTTTTTTATGGCCTTCGATCATTTTGCGGAACTAATCATAAAGAAAATACAAAAGTGATTTAAAGTCACCCCCTCAAAAAAACAAATTCTTAGATCTACAAAAAAGACTTACAAAAAAAAAAAGGTATTGTTCATATGTCATATAATCTTACCTTAATTATAATTAATGTATATAACCTTCTCATATTATTAAAAAATACAAAAATACAGTCCAAAAAAAAAAATAAGTGTACAAGTGTGCACGCGGCAGAAGTGAAACCTTCAGAAAACTAAAGTAGACAAGAGTGGGGAGGCTACAAAGCACCGCACAAAGACGAGATCAATTTTTTTTCTTTATTTTTTCCCAATTTTTACATTTGGTGTATACAATATTAGACAAATCATAAGTATAATGGGAACCCACTAAGGCGCAGTCTGTGCGTGAGTAATATTGTTAAAATACATTTTTTTTTTTTTTTGTTTTCTTTATTCATTAAAATGTTTGTTACATGAATTTTATGATTTTTCGACCACCATGCTAGGCACATGCCCGTGTTGTGGTGGTCGTTATTATTATATCAATCTATCATATACATTATATCAATCTATCATATCTTTCTCTCGTTTATCTCTCTATGGGCTTGTCTGGGCGTACTGTACAGGGCCCGCAGATAGTTTAACAGTACACAACTGCTAACCCTGTACAAATCACAAGTGCGCCCCACGGTTGAATATGGCAGCCACCTCAGGTCTGGATCCCCAAAATACCTGAAAAAACCCTTGACTCTGTACAGAAACGGGCGGTCTGTTTGATAGACTCTCCTAACTAAACAAACTGGTTGCAATCTTTAGAGCACAGGTATCGGGTGGGAATGCTATCCTTGTTCTACCGGTATTTCAATGGAAGATGCTCCGAGGAACTAGCGTCATTGATCCCTTCGGCACCGGTGCATAGTCGGAAAACACGCCAAACGCGTGCCCAACAAATGTACACGGTTGACATTTGTCACATGAGAACGGGTCGCTTCTTCGACTCGTTCAACAGCTCGGCTGTGGAACGGCCGAGTGCCGGCCTCTGTGTTTCCTCCTTCCTACGACATGGGTCTCTTCAAGACCAAGGTTCATTCCTTCCTATCCTCAAAAAGACTCTCCTCACAGCATCCCGGATGACATAGGCTCTGAGGGAAATTATTGTCCTCAGGGCCTCTTGTGTGAAGTTATTGTAGAAAATTGTCGCTTTTTCGTTTCATAGTTTCAAATCACAACGGTGCTCAAAAAGTTTTCACTTAAAAAAAAACATTTTTGTGAATAATTCTATAAAAATGATTCAAAGTAACCTCGGTTTACGAAGCCATTGTAATTCTCAACATGTTTCGATCTTAGGTACTTCCTTACTGTTTCAAAAAATTAAAAAAAAAAACACAGTGCGTTTCAGTTTAAAATTTACAATCAAGTTGATTCGATGTATGGTGCATTATCTGCGCCCTATGTAAATGATTGATTATCATATCTACATAATTAATTAACCATCTAAAAATATATTATCATAAAAAATCTTAGTGCTTACTGCCCGATTGGCAGTTATGTCGACTGTGAAACACAAAGAGCATTCGATTCCGTTTTTATCGCTGAGAAATAAGAGAGACGGGATAAAACCTTACCTTCAAATGTTTGATGATTTTCTTCCTTCATCCACTGGTCATATAACAGTTTAGCCGATTGATTAACATTAAAAATATTATATTTAAAAAAAAACGTGTGTGTAAGCGAGGTTTTAAAACGATGCAAGAGTTTCAATAACTGATGTGATCATGACAACGACAATACTTTAACTAAAACTGTTTACTTTCACATGTTTGTACAAATAATATTTTAGAACTGGCGTCAGTGGGTAGTATCTAGTCATCTACTTTTTCTTTCGCTTCCCAGGTAAGGCTTTGTAAGGAAAGGAGGGAAAAAAGGAGGAGACAATATTTTGAACAGGACCTCGGGATTATGAGGTAGTCCCAAAGCTGTTTAAATATTAAACCTAGGTTAAGTTTTTCATTGAAATTCTAATGTTAATTGTACCACAACAAATGGTGGCTATCAACATGGTTTTGCTTTTTTGTCATCTGAAAGTTTCCCGAACTGCAATTCCATGACGGTTTCAGCGTATGAATGAATTGAGATCAGCTGACAAGATAAAAAAAATGTTCAGCGAATTACACTTTTCTGTTAATCACAATTTTTACATCCAATCACCCTCCAACGGCGACCTTTCAAATGTCAAAAAAATCAAAATTGCTTCTACCAATTGAACCTACTCAAATCTTTCATACTTATTTATATGCACCTTGTGTCTTGTATTTATATGCACTGTACTGTAAAGCACCCAATCGGGCGTAAAAGGTTTGCTAATTACAAACACACAAAATGCAACAAAATTACCACACTTTGAGATGTAACTACTTTCATAATGCCTACTAACGTCTTCTGTACACACTTATTGAATTTCTTTGTACAATTTTATGTACTGTGAAACTACGTACTTTTGTTGTACCTACTTATATCTTTCATTCTCAGTTTATTATTTAATTTTATTTCATTATTCATACATATTTATTAATTAGATTAATTACATAACATTAGTGATGTGCCGTGGAACTCACCTGGAACTCACCCTCACCTGGAACTACTGTGTTGAGAGCAGGCATAGTTGATTTTTTATTTATTTAGTTTATTTTTATTTATTCATTTTCGGGAAATCGACAGTTTACATTTTTCAGTTCAGTTTGCGATATAGCCAAAATAAAACCAATTATGGATTTTCTCCTTTGACTTTACCTCAGATTAGACAGCATCATAAAAAATAAGAAATATTTAAATTTATAATATAGAAATATGAAGCCAAAAATTTTATAAAACAGAAAAATTACATAAACAAAAATTATCAATACATTGGTAACCATAAAAAGACAGATTGAACATACAAATCAAATCATAACAGAATCCATGCTAATATTATAAATGCGAAACTGCTAGAGTTCGTTTGTGACGCTTTCACGCGTAAAACGATAAAACGATTTGAAAAATTCTTTCACCAATAGAAAGCTAAATTATATGCGAGGACTATAGGCAGTATATAATGGTAAGCTTTGGCGTTAAGAAATTACAGTTATTAACATATTATATTTGTTATACGTTTTCTGTCGCTAACAAAAGCGAGTTATTGCAAATGTCAGAAAATAAATCTTTGCCATAGAAACGATGTTGATATATTTGTGGGCTCTACGCTGGTAGGAACTCAGCCTTCTACTTACTGGTCGGATACTGCTCCAGAAAATTCAAAAGTTAGAATATGATTTGTTTTTTTTGGACAAGCTTATTTTTTGGAATAAATGTCAAATAAGAGTTCCTGCATTCAAAGTATAATTCGTAACGATTATAAAGACATATAATAAAAAGTGTAATTTTTTATTATATTTACAAACTTCCACATACTCAAATAAAAATAAATCTCCGAAATGTTTATAAGCGGATAAGCGCATACATTACGAACGACTGCACCAAATTGGATAATTCTTTTTTCTTTGAGCTCTAGCATAATGAAATTTAGGTGGCACACGAGCTGTTTGAAAACTGATTGTACCGGGAATTAATGTGTAGAATGTGGGAGGGGTTAGGGGGGAGGGGGGGATAATTGTTAAATGCAAGCGCTACAGTAATTTTCCCTAATACCATGCAAGCGAAGCCGCGGGGAAAAGCTAGTTATAATTATAAACGATAGAAACATAAGAAACATGATAAAAAAAAGTAAAAATAACAACACAACATTACATTTAAAATCAAAGACAATCAGCATCGTTCCATTGGAAATACATAGTTATAAATAGAATTCATAAAAACGTTTGATCTGCCGACATAGAAAAATAAAAAGCCAAGGTCGCAACTGGGACTCGAACTCGATCTTTTGTCTTTTCGGGACACAGCGCTTTAACCCTTCAAAATTTTGCCGTATTTTTCAGATGGTCAAAATATTAACGCTTTTCAATAAAATGCAAATAAATGGAGTATTTCTGAACATATCACAAAAATAAAAACTGTTTTTGAAAGGTGATAAAATACGCTTTCAAATAATATAATTCAAAATAAACATTTCATTTATTAAATATAAAAATTTTGCATGCAAACATAAAAAAGTTTTAAAAGTGGCTCACCTCACACTTTTTCTACCTAAAATTACTAATAACGAAAAAAATAAAAACACACCTATATTTTATTAGACCAATATATTATAAACGTAACTGTCACCTCGCTTTTTTGACTTTTTATATTAAAATAATTAATAAAAAATTCTCAAAGTTTCAATTTTTTTTTCAGATTGCGATTCAAAACTTTGGTTTCATAAAAGTATACATTTTACTTTTTTTTTGTCGTAATTCTTTAGATTAGACTAGAAAGCGTGATGTTTTGCCTATTTAACACTGCTTAGAATATAATTCTAACTCTGATAGTAAGGGAGTTTTTTTATTTTTTATTTTTATTTTATTAATCTATAAACATTGGGTTTTACATAGGGTTTAATTGATGCCTGTCTCACTAGGATATACCTGTGTTGAGACAGGCTTCGAGGTACATATTTAAAATTACAGGAATATTTTAAGTTACATACAAATTCAATTGAATACTATAAAAATGGAAAGGTGATTTGGAAGTGTGGGTAAATACTTTAAAGAGAGTTATGTAAATGCAGGAAGAGATGATGTACAGTGAATAGTAAATCCTGTCAAATCTTTTTATGTGATTGATTAATTATTTTGCCATGATTCTATTTTTAAAATTATTTTACATGGATTAGGTCGTATGCAAATTATTTACTGTCTATTTATGATTTATTTTACAGATGTTTGCAGTAGTGTGGCGTCCAATACTTACAATCCATTTCTTTACGTCTTGTTTGAATTTTGTCAAGGATTCAGTTTTTCTGATTGTAGCTGGTAGTGTATTGTATAGTTTGCAAGCTATGTATTTGAAATGTCTTTGTCCAAAGGTAGTTTTGGAAAAAGGAGTTTGGAGAAGTTCTTTGTTTTTGGCTCGGGTATTGTGCATTGTTTGTGTTGTTTTGTATGATGTTTTGTTGTTTTTGTGTAAATTAACTTAGCGATTTATACGAGACGCATGTGAGCTGGGACAAATCTGCCACCTGCCATTCAAGGGGTTAACCAACTCGGCCATTGGGACTGTTGGTACCTAGCATTCATCTTTGTACCCTTTTCCAAAATTGTAATTCCTACCCATAAGTTACTTTGCCCCTAGCTAAAAAGAAATAATCGTCCTGTCAACACACATTGTGGTTGTTGATCACGGAGCCGTGTTTATGTGATTACGTTCGATCGTGTCGAAAAAGATAAGAACTATCGTGAACTCGCGAGTTTAGTGGCGAATTTTCGACAATCGAAGAAAAAACAGGGTAAGTCTGCACTCCTGATTATCCCCATTCTTTCTTTGTGGGTACCTTGTTAGGTCCCCAACAGGTACCTATATTATTATGTTTTTTAATCTCATCAAGTCCAGAATTAACAATATTATCCTCAACTTTTTCTTTTTTTACATTAACTCCACACAGGAGGCCCTGAGGAAAATAATTTCCCTCAGGGCCTATGTCATCTTTGAAGATGCTGTGTGGAGGGTGTTTTCGAGGAGAGGAAGGAGTGAACATGGGTCTTGAAGAGACCCATGTTGTAGGAGGGAGGAGACACAGAAGCCGGCAAATCGTTCCGCAGCCGAGCTGTTGAACTCAAGAACGAGTCGTAGAAACGACCCGTTCTCATGTGACTAATGTCAACCGTGTACAAATATTGAGCGCGTGTTTGGCGAATTTCCCGACTATACACCGGTGCCGAGGGGATCAATGACGCTAGTTCCTCGGAGCATATTCCATTGTAATACCGGTAGAACAAGGACAGCATTCCCACCTGACGCCTGTGCTCTAAAGATTGCAATCCGTTTGTTAAGTTAGGAGAATCTATCAAACGGACCGCCCGTTTCTGCACAGAGTCAAGGGTTTTTTCATGTATTTTGGGGCTCCAGACTAGAGATGGCTGCCAAATATATTCGAATATAAAATTAAAATATGTTTGCTTCTGTGTATATATGTATGTATGCTATGCGTTGCTTAACCATTGATCCGATTGCGATGAAATTTTGGGGATTTGATGATGAGCGTGCCCTCGATTCTTACTTAAATAACGAGTTCTGGCGTCATGAAATTATGCGTTGTTAACAGTTCATTCGATTGCGATGAAACTTTAAGGATTTGATGTTTTCCTGCCAGTGATGGTTTTTATATATACTGGTGAGCTCTGGCATTACGAAATTTGTTCGAAAAAAATTGCAATAGGTGGCACGCGAGCTTTTTGAAAATTAAATGTCCCGGGAATGTATGGAATGCGGGAGGGGGAGGCGTATCCGGGAGGGAAGAGGGGAACTTAGGAGGGGGAGGAGAACTCGGGAGACGGGGAAGAGGGCGAGGGGAGTGGGGAGAGGTAAGGCGGAGGCGGAATGGGAACGTGAAGAATGGGAAAGGACAAGCAGGGAGAAACAATTTCTTCATTAAGTGGCATAGAAACGCATGCCGTGAACTCGCTAGCAAGTGATATTTTCTTCTTCGATGATATATTACATTGTTGAGTACAATCATCAAAAGATATTCCAATAAAAATGGAACTTGTGATCTGTCTAATGGCCAATGGAAGTGCAGTGTACTATACACTTATACTGTTTTGTACAACCTACCCTTAATGTGGCTTACCTACATTCATACAAATGCTTTCAAGGAATAATTGAACGAAATAACGCTGATCGTCCATTATTTAATGGCAATGTTAAATTTCTGCGAAACAGCCTGATCTTCAACTTTTCATACATTATTTTAAAACTTGGAGTTTTTATCTGCCTTCCCAGTTAGCCGTAGATTCCCGTTGGTAAATCCTTCCATTTCAAGACATCGAAGGCAATAATTTGCAACCTATTCCGATAATCCGATACAGAACGAGTTCTGTGGAAAAAGGACAGAGTGGTCCGAACAAACAATATAAACAAAAATATTTTCTTACTAACTTTAACATTAATATGTTATAAAATGTGCGACATGCGTTTAGGGATAAAAAAATAATATTAAAAAATACTAAATTCAGTTGTCTGTGCGTTTTGCGTAACTCTATTTCAATGAACTCAAATTTCCTTTAATTTAACCGTCATTTTCGAAATTGGAACTGATTGTGTGAATAATGCGATAATGTACCTATAACACGTGTTTTAATGGATGTTTAATATTTTAAAAATTGTGGAAGTGATTTGTTACGATTTCAAAACAAACCGTAATTTTTCACGCGTCTATGCTAGTCAGAAATTCTGATTTCGGTTATATGTACGTTCTGCGTAACTCTGGTTCAATGAACTTATATTTGCAATGACGTCATTTTCAAAATTTGAACTGAGTGTGCGAAAATTCAGAAAAGCTACAAAAAACTTACGTAACGTTATCATTATCGTTAAATTATTACGAGATATATATATATTTTTTAATGAGTACCGATTTTTTAAGAATTCGGACTATCCCGTGATATTTCATGGGTCTGCGCAAGTAAATTTCTGTTGGAATTGACGTCTTACATAAAGTGCTGCTTGTAATGTTAATGTTTTTTCTAAAAAGAAAGATAAATATTTTTCAAAATAAAAAAAAAAAAACAATATATTGGACGAAGTAGAAGATTAAATTACAAGGTGCATTGGAATAATTTTAAAGAGATTCCATCTTGTTTAGTAGAGCAATAAGCTTGTGATAGTTTTGTGATTTTGACATGCCATTTACTAAACGAAATTTGAAACAGATGTCTTTATGTTGTTACATAAAAGTATTTGTTACAAGGTGTGTGCACTCTCTTAAAAACACTTTATTTATGGTTTCGGTGTGTGGCAACACTAGTGTTTGCCCGTTGACATTTGGGCATTGGTTATATTGCAAGCCCTGCAAGATTTTGAGCCTTGCAACAGTTGTTGATCCTGTAGAGATTCAAAAGAGAGATTTGAAAAGAAAGCGGGCCATTCTTTTATGAAGCAGCCGAGAGCTTTGGGCGGTCCTCTTGGTAGCTGACTGGAAATCATTCTGGAGAGATAATTGGCATCTAGAATCATCTGCCTCTCCTGCTTCTGGAGGGTCCTCTGGAGGGAGCCAATCTTCTGGAGTCCTGTCCTTTGCACGATGTGAGATTTGTTCCACAAAAAGAGATTTCATCATTCATCATTTCAATTACCACGGTATCAAAATGAACTTTTTAAACCTAAGCAAGCCCTTGCCAGACAGCCTTAGTTTTCAGGTTGTCATTTTAGTTTAATATATTTTTGTATTTCTAATACCTTATTTGCTTTCAAAATCTATAAGCTTATGTGTGCAAACAGCTGAATGCATTGCACTGCTAGTTAGTGTGGGCCGATTTTTTTTTTCTTCCGAATTTCTTTTGGCGCTAGTATCAAAAAGTTGTCTTTGCATCTAAAACATAAAAAAATTAAGTTTTGAAAAAATCAAAAAATATCCTATTGCTCCGCAAGTTCTTTGAAGTTTGATAAAATATCGAAATATTTCAATTTTTTCAGCCTTTGCACGAAATATTCTGAAATAGTTTAAAGATATTCATTTATGAGCTCTTGTTAAATAAAGTCTATAGCTTCGAGGTGTACAACCACCATTTATTATACTTTACTGTTGATATGCCTTAATAATTTTTATAATTCTTTCTTTCAAAATGGTTGGCAAAGAAGCTTTATCCCAAATTTTCGAAATACTTTTAGTTACCTACTAAACGATTGAAACACGAAACGGAGGGTTCTTGGTCGACTAAGGAACGGCCAATATGGCGCGCTGCTAAAACGAGGGCGGGTTTGGGGACTGCGGGTGGACGTGGTTTAGTGCCATACTACTACAAAAATAATAAATGGTGGTTGTACATATCGAAGCTACAGACTTTATTTAACAAGAGCTCATAAATGAATATCTTAAAACTATTTCAGAATATTTTGTGCAAAGGCTGAAAAAATGGAAATATTTCGATATTTTCTCAAACTTTAAAGGACTTGCGGAACTTTAGGATATTTTTTGATTTTTTGTAAATTAAATTATTATTATTATGTTTTAGATGCAAAGACAACTTTTTATCACTAGCGCTTAAAGAAATAAGATCTTTTTTTTCGCCATACAGTTACGGCCCACACTACTGCTAGTGTTGACGCAAGATTAACACTTCCGTACCTGACCGGGGGAACGCACGTACACTAACGAGAGTTTTACGCTGTATCTTAGTTGTTTTTTACACCATATACTCAATAATTTGGGTAATCCTAGAAAAACTATTTGGTTATCGATCTGCATTTAAAAAATGTATATCGCATTACAACTTTTTTTTATATTCAATATTATCTAACAAATTCCGGTTTAGAATCTGTTCCGCCCCTCCCCACTTCGTCTGCGTTATTATCGCCTGGCGATTCCCCGTGCCTACAAGCTAGATGTACCGTCCCTACGAAGATTCCGGGGTGTGGTAGCCGATCGGTAAAAGCTGTTTTTTAGTAGAAAGGTCTGTGTCGTAATAACTGAGTCACGCTGACTTTCAAACTATCGCTTTTACCATTTTGCTTTACTTAATGATTGACGAACGCGAAAAATGGGCGTTGGGATAACTGGACGTTTCTAAGCGATAGCACATAATTACTAAATTTTGAATGAAAAGGACCACTTCCCGTTAGCTTATACTATGCATCTAGTAGGGTCTTTTTTCAAGGCTAAAAATGTTCGCTTGTCGGCCCTAGATCATTCCGTCTGGATCACATCCGGTCATATTTAGAACAAAATTTAAAATACTTCCGTCTCTGTTTGTCATATGAAATACAAATAGATAAGAAAGGGACGATTGTTTTGTTTTCTTTGTTGAATGAATAATGAACTTCAACAAAATACAGTATGATTAAGTTCTACAGAAGATAAATAGTGTTAAATTGTGTTGCGGGTTTTAATTACTAACTTGTTTAATTTTTTGTGAAAAATAATTCTATGTAAGATCCGACCAGTTTCACCAGGCATCTTCAGATTGGTAAGTACATTTTATCTTTGCAATGGCATTAAAATTTTGCAATTTAATTGTTTGCTCTTATTAATGGAATCAATGTTGAATTTATCGGTGCCTTACTGCGTGTTTATTATGGCATATTTACACAGGTTGTTAATTTGATTCACAAATTTTTATATTTTGTTAAATATATTTTTTTAATATTAAATCATAATATTTTTTCCCCATAAACATTATGTATTTATT
This sequence comes from Glyphotaelius pellucidus, assembly GCA_936435175.1. Classification (NCBI taxonomy): domain Eukaryota; kingdom Metazoa; phylum Arthropoda; class Insecta; order Trichoptera; family Limnephilidae; genus Glyphotaelius; species Glyphotaelius pellucidus. The sequence goes on along the minus strand of OW386558.1, from coordinate 17,100,044 downwards.
TCTCAAACCAGACAATGGTTTAAAGTATAATCGCATCTATGTAGGTAGTGTAGGGCGGGGCTAGTTGAGCAATGAGGCAAGGAGCAATTGAATAATTAAAAAAACTCACTTGCACGACAATTCTCGCGTGGCGATCGACTGAGACACAAAGGCACTCTGTTTTTTTTCGAACGAAAAGTAAAAATTACTTACAATTCAAATTTTTCATGGATTTTTTTGGAACTTGGAACTTTTTTTGGTTATGCAAGTGATTATTTTTTACATATTTATCATCCTTTAGATTTATACGTATTTTTTTCATAAACTAGCTTCAATTCCAAAATGTTAGGTTGGGGCTAGTTGGGCAGTCATTTCTCTAGGGAGACTTTTTTTAGCTCCACGCAGGAGGTCCAGAGGAAAATAATTTAAGGAATGTAATTTTAAGGAATGTAATTTTAAGGGATGTAATTTTAAAGGATGTAATTTTAAGGGAATAATTTCAAGGGGTTGCCGTGTGGACGGTCTTTTTAAGGAAATGGAGGGGATGAAGTTTTGCAAAGGAAAAAGGTTTGAGGGATGGGTAGGATCCTGGGAATCAATGTATCCAGGTATGATGGACGTATGAATCCATCCCTCCAACTATGGTGCGGGGAGATGAGTCGAAAGAGTCCGACTGGAGAGGTCAAATGGCCTCCCTAAACCAGTCTCTCTCGATCCGGCCTGCCACGCAGAAAGTGGGCAGACGCATCCGCCGCCAAGATCTAGACAAACCTCACCTCAAACCTCACCTCATGAACCCTGCTAAGTCACCAAAGGTAGAGAATCACTTGGGGTGAGCTAAGGCAGAGGTATTGGTTATCCAATACATGGTTACGAACCATGGGGCGGCAGTACCCATACCGGCAACCCAACTTATAAAATAAATAACCCAATTTTTTTTTAAATTATTCTAATCTGCTGGTTAATTATTGAAAGTGTGTGCAGCTTTCGAAACAATATTGGGTTTATTCTTTCTCTTGCTCAACATACTCTATACTCTTGTTCAACTTACCCCACCCATGGGGCAGGTTGAGCACCTCTGAACTTTCTTACACGACATTTACTTGTTATGGTAACAAGTTATGCTAATAATTGTATTTATGTCTGGAGGCGCTTAGAGCATTAAAAATAGCCTGTTCAACAGTAAAGGCACTAAGTCAGTCTGATGTACCGTTTTGGTACCAGATATGACTAAGTGAAAACTTGCTAAACTAGCCCCACTCTACCCTACTCTTTTATCACGCCTTAGAATATGACCACTATAATAATAACATTATTTGGATGATTTGCATAGCGCCGTTTTTGTGAAAAATCACCTCAAGGACGCTGGTACAATTTCGAGTCGTGGTACCATTCTCACGCTATTGGACATTCCAAATGTCCATTCATATCCAAAATGTAAATATAATAAAAACAATCATAAACTAGTTAATTGATTCAAATTTAATACCTTTATTAAATATCTAGATATACTATAAGATTCAAAAGATTTAACATCCTAGTTTAGTAGGAGGTAGTAGTTTTCAAAATCTGAAAAATTTGAATAAATATATATCCATCATTTACGGATCACCCTGTGCAACAAACTTGCCATGGACGCGGACGCTGCAATCGCCAATCGCCAGTCGAGCTTCGGAAACAAGGCGTTATGGTGGCTATCGGCCCGCCTTCTCTGTTTTCTATGGAGAAATACGCGTTATGGTCTAAATTCGTTAGAATATTAATTATGACTTTATTTATGAAACGATTTAGATAATGACTATTGAAATAAGATGAATATGCTTCTTTCTAATTATTACCAAAACAAATTTCCAAAAATTGTGTCATTAACACCCTTTAATAAGCAAAACAAATTGGGGTCCCCGAGTGACCCCCCTTCGGATGAAGTGTGATTTTTTTCTTTCCGGGACGAAAAGGTTAAGGTCACGAACAAAATATGATGGCCGCCAATACAAAAGATGTTCAACCGAGGTTGTCACGAAATACATATTAATAAATGTAATCCATTAAGCTACGCGCATTATTTCATTAAACAGTATTAATGTTCTTGCGTCTGCATGGTTTAAATTTAAGAACCCGGCTTCAAGTGCCACGCAATATAAACATCTATGTACGTGAAATTAAAAAAAAAAACTACCGTTGTAATTCGGTTTCGAATTCGAGAATTCGTCAAAGGATGGCGCCACTTCCACTAGCAGACCACATGAGAACGTGCCCCCCACCTAGGTATAAGTACTACTATTTTGTAAATTTGAGTGTCTCTCCCGATACGGAAAGATTGACGGTAATACATAGTTGTATCACGCGGCTATAAAACATACGAGTTTATTGCCTGTCCCGGTGACTAGCTATCACTGGATCATAGTGGATCCGAGTAACGGGCTATTTTTAAAACCAGTTCCTATCGTTTATAAAATGGTCACTGCTAGTCTCAATTATTCTGAAATGCAAGTATAACAACCACCATTCTTGAGTCACCGAGTACTATTTCGCAGAATGTTCAATTTGTTCCCGGCTAACGATAAGAAGTTTCCTTTTACAGCGGAATAGGGCTTATTCCTATATTTATGAAAATAAGTCGCCAATTTGAATAACGTGATAGCAAATCAATTCCGTCATAAATCAAAATAAATAACATTAAGACTTTAAAACGAGAAATTTGAGAATAAATTAGAAGCGAAATAATAAGCTTATCAAAATAAACACAGGTTACAAGGAAAAATAAACGCAGAAGGAGAATTAGAAAAGTTTAGTAAATACAATCGCGAAACCCATTAAAACTCACGAAAATAGCAAGCTAGCAAAGAGAAGGCAAAAATGGCAAAAAGGGCTAAAAAGAAGGCTAACGAAAATGTCTAGGTCAGCACCTGTACCTGTAATCAAAAGGCTGTACATTAATTAATTAGCTTCATTTGCATGGTCTTTGTAGATCTTTTGAGACCTGTTGAAAGAGTTTAAAATATTACGAAAAATTGAAATCAACTCAAAATACATCTACAAATAAGTAGTACATAATATATTTCATGTATTTTTTATGTTTTTCGTGTTTTTAATCCTTTGATTGATGTTTCGGTTGAGCAAATTAAATATTATTGTTAAATTTTTTAATTGCGTAATAATATCATTGTAAGAATAATTGGATACCTTTGAAGATTCTTTTTGACAAACGTCAAAGAGATTTTTTACGGTTTTTTGACGTGTTTTGATTAAAAAACCTGAGTTTATAATTTTAAGGGGTATTAAAAAATTTGAGGGATATAATTTTTTTTGGTGAAGTCATATTATTACACGATGGCCTCCGTAGTCGAAGAGCAAGGCTGTCGAATGAATGGTATAGGAAATAATAAAGGACAAACAAAGAAACATTCATTTTTATGAATGGGTGAATTTACAAAAGTTTTCCAACTCGGTGTCATCAGTCAATAAATATGACAATTTTTATGCATTTTATTTTGTGATTATAAATTTTGAAATTCCTCTTTATGTTTCCACTCAAATTAATTTCATAATACAAAAGCGAATATTTTCATTAAAACCTCAAAACATCAGTTTCTTGGCATGTCACAATCATAAAAGCCTTAATGAAATGATTGTTTAATAAAATACTCCGTATTAATTGTTAATCTTATTAATTGTACATAATCTGCAATAAATTTAATAACATATTTCAGAAATATTATTAACAGAATCTGTAAAAATCTATTATGAAAAAATTAACAAACTTTGTCATCATTTTTACACATCAGTCCTTTGTCTCAAGTTAAAATTTGAAATTCTCGCAAAATGTTGCCGAACTACGTTGAATGTTAGTAGTTTTGAATGTTGGTAGTGTAGTTAGATGGAGAGGGAGCCATATTGACAGCAGTCATTACGAGGCCCGTACTAGCGTCGCTGTTACCGCGTGTTTGTGTGCTGATCCAGTCATTTTTTCAGTACTTTTTTTTTTTTTTTTTTTTTTCAACAAAAACATACTTAACAAATACAGATAGAATTGGCAATTTAAATAGGTAATCCCGCGAAGCTGCCACATGGCTGCTTGTCTGCAGGTTCTACCTCAATATACATCCATTACCATTTGAAATAAACAAAAAACATATTTATAAAATTTAAAATTGTAAAGAAGTAAGCAAATAGAGACAATCAAATCCTAATGAACAGGTTGGTGAGTCTTTATTTCGTCTATTCCCTTTGTTTTGTTTTAATGTATGCATGATTGCATGGGAGTTGTAAAAATAAATATTTTTAATAATTAAAACTAAGATATAAATATTAATTTCAAGTGTAACCAAAAATTAACGTCCTATTTCAGCAATACTCGTCAGTCCGTTGTCTTAAATTGCAATTGTCTTGATATTTAAAAAAATTACTGGCGTGGCGTAAGATATTATATTAATGGGATAAAATAAGTACTCACAACTAAAAATATATAAATTATGGTTAAAAACTATATTAACAAATTTGACCAATATGTACACCCTTTTGTTGATTTGGCACCATCGAACAGTACTTTTTAAAATAATGAAAGCTTTTACACTGTTGGAATACTCACTTAATACTTATTTTTATCTACGGCACACGAGTATTCATAATATTGACAGATTAAATGTATGAAAATCATTAATCAACAAATTTAGACAATAAGCCTTACTACGGCAAAATTCTTCCAAATCAAACATCGGAGATATTCCACCGAATGTTATTAATTGCTGACGACAAGTTTTTGTTCATTTTAGTTCGCCTTATGTTTGAATACACGAATATTCTATTCTCGCGGGCTTGGCTATCCATCAATGTTTGCAAAGGTGGAACGAAAGGCACCTTGGCCGAAGGGGAGAGTTGTTGGCTCGACGCTTGAAGGTCCCAGGTTCAAAATCCGCATTGCGCATCAGTAGGCATGATTCTAGTTATTCTATTTTCAGGTCTTGAATGTTGTATGTAGATTATAAATTTATATAAATTTATATAAATTTATTGAAGAAGAAGAAGATAATACTTTTATTTATTCTCTTTTATTTTTTTCCTTTGTTTCTTTGTTTTTGTTTTTATTTTTGACTTGACTTGTTTTGATCTGACTTGATTCCTTGTATCTAACTGTAAACTATGAGATATGTGGGATTGCACTTACATCCCTGTATTCTGGAATAAATAACATTATTATAATTATTAATGATAATAAATCTAAACAAAACATTAAATAAATCAAGACACACACAGAAAAATAAAAAAAGGTAACGGTTGGAACTGGAAATCTTACTGTTTGGTGTTAGTCTTACTAACCTGGTCAGGTCACATTAAACTTACATGGTGTCGGTTGTGACATGTGCCGAACGTAGCCGATCAGAGAGTTGTAAGTCATATTTCTTTTACGAGAGCACGCCAGACAAAATCTAGCTAGCGAGTTATAAGGATTCTTAAACCATATTTATATTATGCGTAATAACAAAAAACAGTTACTGAGATTTCAAAGAACCAGAGCGCTTAAGTTAAACAGCGTAGTACTGATATACGGTCCATTACTAATAATAAAGGCATTTCTGTAAATGATTACTGAGAAAGAGACTTACCAATACTTACACTTACGAAGGATCTTTATCTTACCGGGACACTGCGTCAACTAACGCGGTCATTGAGCCTAAAAGTCCTATTAAAATTTTAAATATAGTTCGTTTAGACGTTTAGAAAAAGTCAATAGGTGTCTTATATATCACTAAAATACCCCAGAAAGTGTTCGACAGGACATTAACCCTAGACTACTACTCTTGTTGCGACGTACAAAGAAACTACTCATACGCCCGCGAGGCGCATCATATTGACTAATGATTTTATTCAAAAACTATAAGTATTTATTTTTTTATTTATTTATTTCTATGTTTTACAGTATTTACCTATTAATTAACATTTTTACATAATACATCAATTTTGAAAACATTTTTACATAATATATTTTGCATATTTATTATGTTGTGTGTAAGGTAGGTTTGTGAAGGTGAAACTGTGGATAGGTATTGTTGTATGTTTCGTGAACCCCTCACTAGGAGAACCTGTGCTGAGGTGTTTACGTGTTTATTTATGTTTATGTGTGACAAGTATTTATGTGTTGTAATAGAAAGTTTTATATGTATATTATTTTTTTTAAATTTTAATAGTTATTGTACATTGGTTAGTATGATTGATATGTTTTGAATGTTTCTATAATTTTGTATATTACTAAAAAAAAACACAATTTTATATTACATTTAAATATTTTATATTATAAAATCTTTAATCGCAAATGAAACTTGGGAAATTAAGCAGTCTTCTCTTTAAAAAATAAACCACTTAAAATTTACATTTTTAAAAAAACTTCTACTACTACACAACAAAAATTGATAAAAATAAATCAATTATGAAGTAATTAACTAAAAAAAAGTAACAAAGTAACAACAAAATATTTTGCTTAACAATTTGATTAAGAGCGCAAAACTTACATACAAGCTACTCAAACGTCTTTGGAGCGCCATTTGGCCCTTTCGAGGGCCATATAAAAAAAAAACTAGCAAACTTACCGTAACGCAACAACCGTCCTGCGACACGTGCTGCCGATGACTGGGATGTCCTTGAATTTCAATGCAATACGCGCAAAGGATAAAAAGAGAGAGCAATATATAAAAAAACACGGGCGCCTCTGCCACGTAGAGTAGTAATCTAGGGTTAATAGCAAGTTTAAAAACAAATTTCCTTTTCTTATTGTAATTTATCTTACCAGCTGTTGTGTTCGTACAATCAGGTTTTCCAACTCGTTTTGGAAGGAGATTACTTCTTGGGAAAGAATAGAATTCTTTTTAGTTAATCTGGGATTCATTAATTCTTCGCGTATTATAAGTTGTGACTGCGAGCAGTCGTCCTTACTAGGAGCTAGTTGCTTGCTTGATTGATCTGGTTCCCGATGTTTACAGTGGGAACTACCCACCTCAGCCCTCGGCCCTCTGGTGAACTACTGAGAACTAATCCTGCCGCCATCTTGCGTACTTTTGGGAAAACTCTTATAACTGCCATCTATGTGAGGAGCTCTGAAGCTTTTCGATATCTCAAAGTTATTATGCAGCGTTGTGTTACATCCATCTTTAGGCAATGTTTCGGACAGCATTACAGTAACCATCATCAGGTCAAACGCTTAAACGAAGTTTGTTATGAAGTGTGTGCTGGATGCAATAAAGGAGGTGCTAACCATTTTTTTAAAGGACAAACTTTTCCGGGTTACGAATAAACCTGTGAATTTTTTAATATCTCCAACTGCCATCGCACTAAACAGAAACATTGCTTGCGTCATGATGGAGGACTAAGCGAGCCGAAGAATTGAACCCGTCACGTTGCCAGTTGAAACTATATAAAAGCCAAAAGTATATTTTATTTTTAGCTTCGTTTCCATTTTTTGCTACTCGTACCAGACAGATTCAATATGATAAAAATACCATTAAATTTTACTTTATCATTATTTTTGACATTTGATTTCAATCGTGCGTTTAATTTCGGCGTAGACTTTTATAACTTATAACTGATTGAAAGCATTTATGAGCAGATATGATTCAACGGTCGTTCTCTGGCCACATCAATAATATTGTATTTCCTAAAAGTCACACAAATGTCAAGTTGTCAGGAATTGATTATAAAACTGCGGAATAGAGCTCACAGCACAAACACGATTTATTTTACCTGAATTTAACATTTAAACACATAATCACCAATCAAAAACGATTATTTCGTAAAACAGACATGTCTCACCGAGTCACTGAGGAAGCAGCCAACTGGCTGCCGCTGACAACAATCTACAATTGTATCGATATAAATAAAATGAGCTATTTTTATTAGTAACATTACGACAAATGATATGAATAATACGTTTTTTTATTGCTATTATATTAGATTATTATATAAATAGAAGTGCGACCCACTGTTGCATTTGGGAGCCACTCCAGGTCTGGAGCCCCAAAATTTCTGAAGTCCAGAAACAGGTGGTCCGTTTAAAAGACAAGTGGATTCTAATCTTTAGAGCAAAGACGTCAGATAGGTATGTTATATTATTTTTTTTTTATTTAAGTTTAATAGGGAAACTAACAGTTATAGAAATTTTAATTATATATTACATGTGAACCAGTGAAGTTTCCGCAAAAATTCATAGTATTTGTTTATATAGATAAACATAGATTGAAACATTAAAGAAAACGTGGAACGTGGAAGTGGAAGAAAAAGAAAATAATATAAAAAAATAAATATGAAAAACACAAATTAAATATGGAGGATAGATAATATGAAATTAAACTATAAACCTTTACAAAAATATTAAATTTTCACATCATAAAATAATATCAAGGATAAATAAGATTAAAAAAGAAAAACACCGTAATGAGAATGAGAAAATAACAATCAGCAAGGGTAGAGGGTTCGTATTTAGCAATTTGTTTTAATTTTTTCTTTTATGCATTTAGTAATAATAATTATTACCACTTTTATTGTTTACAAAACCTACATGTTTCGTGAGCTTCACTTTTTCAGGGTTGACTAACTAATTATAAATAATAGATAAAAACAATGGTTTAAGTATATTATTAATTTTGAATTAAAGTAGTGCCACAAAACAAGCTTGCTGCATTTGAAGAAATAATAATATATTGTATGCATTGGACTTGAGGACAATTAGAAAATATCAGCGTATGAAAACATATTATGTATATAATATGGCCACCTTCACATTTACAATCTTAAGAACGGGTCTTGTTGACCTAGGAAGAAATATTAATAGCAAAGGTATCTTTATACGAACGCTTTGTCCACACAAAAATTAAAAAAATTTATTTTCATAACTTTTTCATCGGGGCACAGATAAAAAAAGTCTACATTTCCTGCCAAACCTCCCAAAGTGTTGCGATGTGTAACAATTTTAGAGACTCTTTTATAAAGAATTAAAAAAAATCAACGCAAATAAAATGCTTTTGCTGTAATATTTTGAAAAACTTAAAAAAAAATTATTGAGGTTTGAACCTTCCTACCTAGTGATCAGAATCAACCGCGCTACCAACTCGGGATATTTATTTCGGTTCCACGACAACTCAGAATTATACAATTTTTACACCCCTTTGAAAAGTATTTTTTTAAATAGGCAATTCACTAAAAAAGTCATTAAAAGTTATTAAAATATATATACAGCCTAAAACCTAACCCTTTGTATCCTGTGAATGTTTTATATATTTTTTTAACACTTTTAATGACTTTTTAAAGGAGTTGTTGGTTGCATGATTCTGATTTGTCCGGTCACCATTTATATTAGAAAAATGCGTACTTTCATATCCGCGTGCGTGCATGATTTCTTCCAAAAGTTGATATAATACATTGTCGTTGACAACGAGTCTATCTGCCGGGTTTCAGTTTGATCGGATTTCGAGAAGCCGGTTAATTCCAAGATTCCGATTCACTGAAAAATCAAAAGTATATTTCAATAGATGTACTTAAAAAATACAGAAAGCTTAAAGAAATCTAGCGAGTCATTTCAAGTAAACCATTTTTATTTGGATATCAAATAAGTTGGGTTTATAGTACGCCTTGTTGACATTGACATTGTTGTCGTGGTCCCGATATGTTGGTCACAAATAAACCTTTTGCTGGTATCCCAACAATGCTATTTATTTCTTCTGGAGTTGTTATGGCTTTGGGTAGGAACTGGAAAAGTACGCCAAATTAAGTTCTCACAAAGTTAATTTGTCTACTTTTACACACGACTAACCCTTTTTTAAACTCAAAGTAACAAAGTTACCATTCTTTAACAGAATTTGTTCAAATATATCCAGACATTATTGCTAAAAACTCTTTCAGATTAAAATTTTCTTTCTTAAGAGTCTTTTGAATAATAGAAATACAACGTGTTTTTAATACTCTAAAAGTGAAAGACATTTTTAGAATTTTATTCTTATAAATAAATCGATAATTGTGTATTTATACTGTCAAGTATGGTTAGAATGTAGGTTAGTGTGCTAAGAATTGAGGTGTGTAGAAGCAAAGGAAGCAATCTCCAAAATATTGGAAAAAAGTTGTAAATGTAGTTTCATAGTGATTCGAATTGAGAACCTAAATTCAATTTGCAAATCTGGTTAGTTACAAACTCAGCTTTCTCCCATCAAAATCAGAATTTGAAAATATGTATTAAAAGCAAAGATATCAATGAGTTTTTGGTCTTTTTTTCAAAAAAACAAAAGTGGAGATTGTTGCCTTTGCTTCTTCACACCTCAATTGTAATACTTATTATTTGCAAATATGAATGACGTACCTAGTTGTTAAGTACAAAAATGCAACGAAATTAACAGCAATTCCACAAATTTTAGTGCTACAACTAGCTAAGTGTAGTTGCCTAATGAAACATGGAAAAAGACTTTTGATAACTAGAGTTACCTAATAATAGAATTAAAGATACAGTTTTGGAGACACCCACAAAAATATATTCAAATAATTTGATGAGTCCAATGTGTTAGGACTTTTATTTTTGTAGCATTCATAGACGAAGAAACAGAATTATGCTTTTAGTGTGTAACCTAAAAACGTTGATTTCAAAATTACCTAGTTGTAGTAATTACCCCACGATATAATTGAGACATTTTTTTCTGTACGATGATGAGTACGAAATTTTAAGGTTAACCGCAAAAATGGCGACTTTTCTCGTCACTCCTTCAAGGTCAAAAACTTACTCAAGATTATGGAATGAATTATGTTGTCAGCTGAAAAGATGGAAGAATGTCACGTTGCCCGAGCGCACTAAGTCAGAGCTTTTACTGCTTTTCAACTAAATTTTGTCTTAATGTTGAGATTAATATTATTATTTAACAGATTCTGAAGTCGCGTACGCTTTTTCATTACTAAATTTTGAGATATAACGCAGCCTTGTGCTTCGTATTTTTGCCAATGTTTCAGTGTCCGACAGTTTTACAGTGTCCACCATCTCATTTTTATGTATGTAGAAGTGATACTGTCTTGCACACGTTAATCTTTTTAGGGCTTTGTTGGGTTTTATGGAAGGTACTTCTTTGACTTAAGCACTTCGTGATTTTTTACCGAGTTATTTATTTGCAAGACTTCTTTTGAGGTTAAAAAACATGATCAAAGACACTTGAAAACATGTATCAATGTATTTCCCGGTCCCCTACCCTAGCTTAACAAAGACTAGGAAAGGTAAAAAAGAAAACAAAAACAACATTTGTTTTGCATGATGACGTACTGTTATCGGTAAATGAGAGTCCAACAAAACAGATAAACACCATTACCACACGTAATAGTAGAACGTACTCTACTCGTATTTAAAAATACGTGTCTGAAAATAGTTCCTATCCGTCCCGTATTTAAAAAGCACTTCGTCTATCAGATCATTTTCCCAGAGGTTTGCAACATTTATTTTTTGCTGGTATCTTTTATAGTTATACAAAAAGAATATCCTTACAGCCTTACTAATAAAAAAACACTTAACGACCGTTGAACGGTATATTTGTTTCACACCGTGTAATCATTGTACATTTTATTTGTTAAAAGATTGCTAATAACGAAATGGAATTTTTCTGTTGACCACCCTGGATTTCGGTGGATCGGTCATTTTTAAAATAGAAAATAGCTATTTTGTGGCTTGACATAATGTTTCCCATTCACAAACCTAATGTTTTTGTACCCTATTTTGCATTATAATGAGCAATTCACTTTAACGTTATTTTTTGTTTTTATTTAATTGTGTTATTTTTTCAGTTTTAGTCCTTTATATAATATTTAGTTGATAATTTAGTTTTGCTAACGGTAGGTTTTATGTTAATTCTGAACAATAAATGACTTTTCCGCGTATTTTTAACAAAACTTCCATAAAATTATTATTATTTAATAACAATAATGCCTTATACGTGTAAAAATTTATACAAATTCAAGAAATCAACGTTTAAATTGTGTAAGAATGAATTCAAAGTTTCATATTTTGTATTCACTCTCGGAGAATATTTGAAATTTATTTTATAATTTTTAATTGTATGAATAAGAAAAAGTGAAATGACCGGGAACTCGTAATTATAAGATAAATAAATAAATAACGCCATGTACGAAAGGTGAGAAATGGTGGTAAAATAAAACACTTCTTCAGAACTAGCCTCACATAATTTATGTTATAAGTAAATCGGTTTTTATATTAAAATAATAATAAATCACTTTAAACATCGTACTAATAAAAATGGGGAAGAGTAAGAAAAATCATATAATAAGTAAATAAGTTGTTTCAATGTGACATAATCACAGTTAAATAATGCCATTGAACGCCGAAACAGCTGTCACAATGATAAAAACCAAAAATATTTGCAGACTTTGATAATCACATTTTCGAAAAAATAAATTGCAGACTTTGATAATCACATTTTCGAAAAAATAAATTGCAGACTTTGATAATCACATTTTCGAAAAAATAAATTGCAGACTTTGATAATCACATTTTCGAAAAAATAAATTGAGTAAGATAAGTTCTTAGATTTTCACGGCCAAAAACATTTTCGTTATTTGTTGCCGTAACACGGCATAATCATAACGGCGGGTCATGGGGTGAGGTTTGTTTAGGTCTTGGAGGCGGATGACCAGGACTCACTGAACCCCAGATTCCTACCCACCCCTTAAACCCTTTTCCTTCCCACTCCTTTCCCCCTTTTCCTTAAAAAAACTCCACACAGCATCCCCAAGGATGAGATAGACCCTGAGGGAAATTATTTTCCTCAGGGCCTCCTGTGTGGAGATCATGTAAAAAAAAAAAAAAAAATAACACCCAAAAAAATAACGAAAATATATTTAGTTGAGTTGAGTGAATCACATTTAGAAGGTGAAATCCTTGTACTACTGTACCGCCCACTATAAAATATTGCTTTTGATTTCCAAAATACACTCATTAAAGAATGTATTTTATACTAATATTAAAATATATTTCAGAATTAAATACACGTAACAAGTGTTCACAATAATGTCCTCTGCGTGCAAACTTTATCTAAGTTTCTTAATAGACAATAAACAAGTGTTAATTTCTAAGCGACCTCCCAGGTAAGTATGGTCCTGTATGCATTTTTAAAAATCATCGCGTTCATTGGTCGAGACATTGTACATATATTTGAGTATGAATCGGTGAATGCAATTTTTAGTAATAAGTTGTTTTTAATTGTTTGTCTAGTTTGTAGTTTTCTAGATTTAAGAAATATATTGTAAGTTTGTACAGCGCCCTTGGGGTGATTTTTCACAAAAACGGAGCTATATAAATCATCCAAATATTTTTATTATTATTATTTGAGTTCTTAAAATTAAACACAATAATTTAATTATAGGTACGGTTTCAGTACAAAAGTAGTTTATTTTATGTAAAATAAAATGAAACTGATTTTCCGCCTCTGATTTGCTAAATAGATTGCAAAACCAAATTCGCAAAACACGATTAATATTAATATAAAATCAAGACTGACTCGTAAAAAATGTCATTACACATTATGTCCACGTCCAACCGCCTGGAAATTGGAGAATTAATTACATTTTAACATGTCATAAATAATTTTGTTTGCTCCGCAGAGAATTTTTCCTGAGACCCATTTGTTCCTGTCAATAAGAGGACTGGGTTCTGAACACAACATTAATCAGCCGGAATTTAAACAGGGTCTGAGAGACGTTGAGACCTCACACATGTCGTGTAAAAATATCTTCTACGTTGTATATTTACTGGGAAAATTCGTTGAAAGTTGTTGGGATACAAAGTTCGGTGATTTATAGTAAATATGGTCACACGGTCACATTGATCAAAAATATGGCGTTAATTGAAGCTTAAATGTAAAATAAAATATGTTCTTCCGTCGATTCTCATTGAATATTTTAAATTGATTTAAAAAAAATTAAAAGTAACTAACTATAGCTGGATTTATGTTAATCTTACCAAATTATCACTTCTATATGTGTCACGGGAGTTAAATGAGAAGATGAATAAACTATTAACAGAGATTCACTTTATTTTATGATATTGAAAACACAATGACTTGACACAAATTGTATTCAGAAATTGCGGAAGGGATTAGCAAAGCAACTGACAGCCAGGAAGTTCAAATGGAATAATTTGTAGCTCTGATCCAAACCAAAGTTTGGCTGTGCTTAGTATTGCCAACCGCCACATTGTCAGTGTATAAAAACATTAAATAAATCGCTAAATGGCTTGCCAGTACCTTACACCGTATCCCCGCAGGGGTAGGCACTGTAGGCAGAGAGGACGGACCGCCAAACAACTATTGGCACAACTCTTGGTCTTGGCACACACGCCTTGCCTCGTTCACATTCATACATCCCGATTATGACCCGAATCAAGAATCTGATTCACTTGGTTGTGTCATGTCTTCTTTGGGCGTCCCCGACTTATTCTACCATTCACATTTGCGTCATATATTATCCGTAATCTTCTTTCCTCGTTCATTCGCTCTACGTATCAAACCATCTGAGTGTCCCTTTCTTAATCTTACTCATTACACTTACATCAGTCTTGCATTCTTCGCGAATCTCCACGTTTCTCTCATGATCACACATGGTTTTATCACACATATGCCTCAGGGATCTCATTTGTACAGCATTCAGTCTACTTTCATCCTTCCTCTGATAACCTCAGAATAGCTATAATAATACCTAGGTACACATAACAAAAATTAATTGTAATTTTATAATACGTACCATTTTTAAGATAAATAATAAATCAATAAATAAACAAAAATAATGTGTAACTCTTTTTCAAAGGATAAAAGAAAATAATAATAAAATGCATAAATTTTTGCGAATTTAAATCAGTGATTTATTAAATAAAAATATCAACTTTTATTTACATCATTATTTCGTTTGCACAAACCTTGTTTTCGTTTTTGAAGCAGGTTGATAATTTTTAAATAATGTGTAAAAAAAGTTTGTAGTTTTCATTTAATTAAAATGAAGCCACAAAGGGAACTGGCAAATATTGAAGAAAAGAATAACTTGTAAATTATTCTTGGATTAGGCACTTATTTCTTAAAACTTACTTGAAAGTAATTATCTATATGCCTTTGAAATTATAATTGACACAATAAATTGAATTACATAGAGTAAAACAGACAAGAATGATAATTTTTATCAAAAACTAATAAAAATTTGTAGTCATATTTTCAGAAAGCAGTAAAGCTGGTTCAAACAGAGCTATAAATTTGCGAGCAGATATCTGTTAAATCGCGAGCGCTTATCTTTTGTGCTTTCACACGAGGCTATCAAATATTTCTTCCTGTGGTAGGAGAGGGGGTCAGTTGAATTAGGGAGCGGCAACGGAATGCACATTTTTGTACTGAAGTCTGTCAACTTAACATCTGTCATCCACGGGCCTAGGCAGCTCCGTAATTACAATGCCCCCTCTCCTGTTTAAGTCGGAGAGGGGGAGACTTTTCTTCTGGACATAATATCGCCTCTGGAGCGGTTACGTCTAAGATGTGTATTGTCCGTGATTGATCTGCGCTTAAAAACGCTTAGGTGTGAACGGTTTGAAGGGATTGTATGGAGAGCGTTATTTGGCGTGCTATGATATTTTATATGATAGCTGTGTGTGAATCAGCTTTTAAACAGAATGCAGGCGTTCTTTCTAATAAAATATTTTTAAAAATATGTTATCACTTCTTTCACAAATATTCAAAATTTATCTTTAGACATTCTCTCCTTTGCTATCTGAACAACTAAAAAGATAACGTCAGGGTCAAATACAGACGCAATACAATAATAGCTAAGAATTCAGTCTCGCCAACTCAAAGGGACCAGAGTTT
Organism: Glyphotaelius pellucidus; assembly: GCA_936435175.1. Lineage (NCBI taxonomy): Eukaryota > Metazoa > Arthropoda > Insecta > Trichoptera > Limnephilidae > Glyphotaelius > Glyphotaelius pellucidus. The sequence continues at coordinate 17,084,199 of OW386558.1, read as the reverse complement.
CTCAGAGACATCTTTTTCCAATTTCACCCGCTGCGCCATTCTGTTTTTGGTTGTTTTATATGACTTTTAATAGACTACGTATCTTATAAGATCGTTTCTACGACAAACGCCTTTGACAAAAATAAGGAAGAAGAACTACTGACTATCAAAGATTGCCACCGATAATGATGTCTGTGCTAGCGACGTCGAATCTAGACGACGAGATCCATTTTTACATTTTAAAATATGTGTCAAGTATTTCAATACTGCACATCTTGGTGACTATCTTCTGCCGGTGACATGGATAAATAGCATACATAAGTGGTTGCCTATTTAAGGCCGTCAATTAACCTGGTAGTCGATATTTTCTGTTCTCGACCTCTCGCCGTCTGACCTATTTAAAATTTTATTTACAGATCTTTGTTCGAATAATTATTTTTTTAGCGTTGTCCGTGAACTTTCCAGCATCATGATAAAACCTTACTTAGATGTAATATAAAAACAGGTAAATAATTCCTCTATTCGATATAATGAGATATTGTTGATTGAGTACCTAGGTTAGAATCAATCCCAAAAAGATTCGATCGTATAGTATTTGATGAACTTTTACACAAAAAGAAATACCACAAAACTTTTTTGGCGTGACAATTTTAAGTGAATAATCATTCGACATCAATATTTAATGATAATCTTTAAGAGCGAATAACCAGACACAACCGGAAATATGTAATTTTTTAATCAAATTCTAGACCTTTCGACTCTTTTCAAAACAAAAAACTTCGGTTTTTCTTTATTTATGGTCTTACAAACTGATTTATTTATTTCAGATTTTTTTGCACTCTTATTTTGCTAAGATATTATTGAAAAATTGTAAATACCAATGATAAAAAAATAGTAACAAAAACATAATTTTAATAGTTTTTACATTATGCGTTTGAGCATTTTTGTTGCTATCTTGAAGCTATATGTTAAAGCAAATTTATAATCAAATAAAATAAATATTGAGTTATAGAATAAATGAGAATAATCAATATTTTTCATTGGAACCGCCCAATCGAAATTAGATTCAGACGAAATTAGATTTCTCGGCCTTATCTACTTTAGATACACAATCAATTAACTATTGGACAGTACGAAAGATAAAAAAAACACTCAATTAATTTGTAAAAAGCCATCTTCATTAAAAATTTGGTTGTCGGTAAAGTCGGTTTACGGACGATAATTTTACGTGATAACGTCATAAAATAACGATGGATTGGAAGAGAAATAGATGCGTCACAACCCGAAAACTTAGGCCGAACGCTTTTTCCACACTCTCGCTTGCACGCTCGGCTCAGGCGGAACGTGATAATGAGTCATACTTTTTCGTGAGTGCAGCCGGCGTTCATCGATTTATAAGACGTTATCACGTCAAAAAATATGGCTTATATTTGACCAAAGAGAAGTTACGTATTGAAAACAAGAATATCTTTTTTGTTTAAAATTTTGTTGAAATGAAATAAAAATACCTACCCACAAACGAAAAAATATTGTTATTATTCTCTAATAATTTTTTAAAATTAAGTGCAAGCGAGGGCGCGGAACAAGCGTTCGGCCTAAGCTTTCGGCTTGTGACGCATCTATCTCTCTTCCACTCCATCGTTATTACATGATGTTATCACGTAAAGTTATCGTCCGTAAACCGACTATACGGACAACCAATATTTTTTTTGAAATATTATGTACTTTTCTAGTTATTTCACTTTTATATTGATGTACGATATAGATATTTCACTTTGAGAACAAAATATAATTTTCTATTTCACATGGAGTAGGTGAATATATTGGTTTTTGAAAATCTGAACATTTCGTAAATGCCTACTAGAAAATGTTTATTAAAAAAAACCGTTCGAGGTAGATATTATTTCAACTCAATGATTTCTGGTGTGACATCAGTTACCAAATAAGACATTTTTGAATCCTCCGTATTTTCTATCATCGAAGGTAGGCTGTCATTGGAACTATATTTGAATAGCAGACTAGTCTCAAACAACAAAAATGAACAACGCTTACAAATCGTAGATTGGTGGGTACAATTCACGTGGATTCTGCCTCGACTAATTCTTCCATCAAACCTTGAAAAAAACATCCTTCAAAAACATTCCAAACTCCTAAAAAGTCAATTTACTTTTCCCCGTCAATAGTCAAGCATTTAAATCGCCGTAACCTGAAAAAATAAACACCTTTCAGGCGGCCTAAAATACTTTTCAAGCTGGTTCTAACCGCCACCATTTTTCCTGAAACAGTTTCAGCAACTAATTAACCCGCATTCCGATTTACCGCTGCCTTCTCTCGTGTTTTATGTACCCCTGGTATACTCACTCTCACAAGTTGCGACCAGGGAGCGAATGTTCCACCGTTTTCACAATTTCCGAGAACTGAACGCTAGATTTTTGCCGCAATTGAGATGTACTAACGGCGTATTTTACGAATTACGGAAACAAGGGCTGAAAGGGGAAAACCTGCGGTTTCAGTTTGTGGAATGTACTGAAAACATTTTTAACACTTTCAAACCGTACTTCATGGATCTTGTAATATCTTCAAAATGTAATTCTAAGTAAACATTTACAATGAAAAAGAACGTAACCTGTATTCTATGTACATGGGTAGGCATGTAATTGTTTAGCCTCCTGTAGTTATACTTCAACCGATTTATTTATTGTCCTTATATTTCTTTTCTGTTTAGCTTGCTTGTTCAAAATTCTTCGCTTTTTCTAATAGAATAGAAAAGAAAAGATTTTCTTTCAGTAGATTTCAGCAACCATAAATGAAAGTAGAAAAAACTAATTATGAAATAGAAATATTGAGTACATACCACGTTAAGATTCTATATAATATATTTACATATATATATTTTTTTTACTGATTGTTAAAGGATTTAATTGACTAAGAGATTTCTGACATTTCTCGGAGTAAAATGTATAAATTAAATTTTTGTCTCAATTTTTGTTTTTTTTTTTTTTAACTTATAACATGAAAATATTGGACAGTTTTTTATCTGTAAAAAAAATTTGCTGTGTTTTACTCCAAATAATTGCTTAAAGTAAATCCTTTAACACCCTTTATATCACCAACGCCCTTGAAGTGATGTTTAAGTTAAATACCCTATGAGTATTTGTGTTTCAATATTTTAAAAAATGCGATTGTTTTAATATTGTAAAAGGTAATAAAATTTTTTTTTTTCGTAAGATGCAATTACTTTGTGGTTATACATTATCTTTACATATTATAAAATGAAGTCGCTCCCGCTGTCTGTACGCTTAGATCTTTTAAACAACGCAACGGATTTTCGTGCGGTTTTTACCAATGATTCAAGAGAAAGATTTATTTGCACAATACATGCATATTATCGTAGAAAAAAACTGAGAAATTCAAACATTCAACTCAAATGCAAATCAACAGATGGCGTTGGATATAAAGGTTGGGTAATGGCTGGTTATAAAGATTGGTTATAAAGGTTGTGTTTCGTTAGCCACAGCAACCTGTGGCCGGGTCTACTAGTATTTATTAAAATTAAAATAAAGGCTTTGTATTTAACCACGAATTTATTATATAAAAATATTCTTATCTCTTTCTGATCAGACACACGTTGTCGTCTTCCTCCCACGAATTGGTTATCCGTTGTACCACTTTCAAATTACTTTGTCTCTGTTTAATTGTTCTTCTTTGATATTATTTCTCCCTCTGACTCTCAATTTATGTGTAACCGATAACCCTATCTTAATATTTAGTTATTACTAAATTATGGCTGAACAACCTTAAAAAATTACGAAAGCTAAATTTTACCAACTGGTATCCCCGAGAGTCGCTCTCCGGCCAGTGCATGATATTGCAAATTTATTCCGATTCTCGCGTCCGCTCAGTCTGGCTGTTTTTCATTCCCTCTCGTCTCACTCTAGTTGTAACGAATTTAATCTTGTACCAAATTTTATTATAAAATATAACGTTTCTTGTAAATAAATTTAATCGTATAATCAAGAATTCAAATTGGCAAATTTCCCTACACACGCATCTAGTTTACAGTGCTTTGGAAAGGCTGCTGCAAATCCAAGTCGGAATAAAATACATAATTCAACACTATTCCAAAACATCCTGAAGAAGCTTGGTCGAAGCGAGACCGGTCAATTAGTAAAATAATAAATTCTTGGTAAAATACAAAGTGATTGTTTTCATTTAATAAAACATAAGCTTTTTAATTAAGGTAACTACCCTTGGTTGCACTAGTAGTCACAATAAATAAGCTTACATACATTGTCCATGAATTTACAAGCAAGCGGCGAGAAGCTTTGCATAATCTGTATGCATTACCATACGAGTAGATTGAATATAAGAGATTATCATTTACAAGATTTACAACTTCCAGTTTGTACATGAACTTTTCACTATGTAAACAACATTTTTAAACAAAACCTCAGTGGAATAGTTATTTCTTACGCGGATGACACTATTATCATAGTGATAATGACTGGAAAATTGTAAATGAAAATGCAAATAATGACATCCAAACCCTAAAAAACTGGTTTGATACAAACCTACTAACAATTAATGCAAAAAAAAAAAGTTTATATTCCTTTCTCAATAAATAAGTTCAAAATTTACCGTAACATTAATATATAATATTAATATACGTAACAAAATTGTAACAAAGATGTCTGTAATAATTCATGTACCATATTAAACCATACAACTGAAATAAAGTACCTCGGTGTAATTATGGACCAACATATAAAATGAAACAGACACATATGTGAACTTGTTTATCTATATATTTATTAGATTAAGAAATATTCTCAAGCTAAATAACCTAAAAAAAATTGGTTGTCTGTAAAATCGGTTCACGGACGATCATTTAACGTGATAATGTCATATAATAACGAAGGAGTGGAAGAGAGATAGATGCGTCACAAGCCGAACGCTTAGGCCGAACGCTTGTTTCCGCACTCTCGCTTGCACGCTCGGGTCAGGCGGAACGTGACAATGAGTCATGCTTTTTCGTGAGTGAGTAAATATTATTACGTCAAAAAATCTATTACGCACTAGTCCAATCATTATACATACAGTATGGAATCATTGGATGGGGAGGTGCATATGAAAAAATTAAGTCCTTTAATAGTGGTACAAAAACTAATTATTAAAGTAATTTTGAAAAACAACCAACATTCCCTTTAGAAAAACTGTTCAAAATTTTCGAAGTACCAAAAATGGAAGTGCTCTTTAAAAAAGATTCAATAATACAAATATTCAAAGAAAATGCAATAAATGATTTTAAACTCATCTCGTCATTACGGCAAAAATTTAACATCTAAATTCCTCTATTTTCAACACAGCAAATGCACAATAAATATATTTACAAATGCATTCAATATTTCAAAAGTCTTTCCGAAGAAGTAAAAAAAATAAAAGATTTCTTATCATTCAAGAAAAGGCTCAAATTAATTTAAAAACAAAATAAACATCATCACTTATCACCAATCAAAATGCTACAACTTCATTTCAAGCCAAATAATCAATAAATAAACAGCTAGCTCTGTTAATTGGCATAGAAATCCATTAAAATATGTATTTAACTAATTTGTTTTTGCCACAATATTATGTTTTAATACTGTTACAATGTCATTAATTAAATAATAAAAAATAAAAAAAGACTTAAAGTTGGATATTATTATTTTTTTTATTATTATTTTATGGTTTTAGAAGGCAGAATGGTTAATCGGTGTGGATTTTTAAAATAAATAATTATTGTCCTTCTGCTCCTTCACAATGATAAAATAACAATAAAGATTGTTGACTTTCCTTTTTCTCATCCTCACCCATAAGAGTTCCAACTGCTCCCAAACGTTTGCAGCCAGTGGAACTACGGCATTCCCAATTGGGGTATTTTGTGATGCTGGGGGCAGTTGGAAGGGGAAAGTACCTTTACTAAATTATTGAAATGTCTGCAGTAGACTGATCCTTCCGATGGATTTGTTTATGTTTTGCTTGTAGAACTGGGAATTAAGTTTAATTTTGTTTATTAAAGGCCATTGAAACGAAAATCTACACCAACCTTATTTATGATATGTAAAACCTAAACTAACTAACTAACTAACCATCACGCCATTTCCCCGCAGGGGTAGCCATAGAGGACGGACTGCCAAACAACTCGACCTTAGCACACACCCCTTGCCTCGTTCAAATTCATACATCGTCTCAACATGCTCTTCTATTATTCTGACTCTTGACATCGCCCGACACAAGTGTCTGATTCACTTGGTCATGCCATGTCTTCCTCGGGCATCCCTGATTTCGTCTACCATTCACATTTGCGTCATATATTCTCCTTACACTCCTTTCCTCATTCATTCGCTCTACATGCCCAAACCATCGGAGCGTCCCTTTCTTAACCTTAGTCATTACGCTTACATAAGCCTTGCATTCTTTGCGGATTTCCACATTTCTCACACGATCATACATGGCTTTACCACACATACGTCTCAGAGATCTCATTTCTACAGTATTCAGTCTACTTTCATCCTTTCTCTGCCAGTTCCATGCCTCACTGCCATACATCAGAGTAGGTACCAACACTCCATTATGGACGGCTAGCTTCGCTTGTTTTGACAGTTTTTTTGTTGGCGTCAACGGCGTTCAGTCCTCCATTAATTGATTTACCGGCATTTACCCTACTTTCGATATCCTCTATCAGTCTTCCCATCTCTCGTAAACATACTTCTCAAATACGCAAACTCATCCACCTGCTCCAAGTATTCATCATTCACAACCATGTTGCTGTAAAGTTGTTGTGTAAAACCTACAAAGGTTAAAGCAAGTATTGTGTTTTCTTCTGTATACATTTTGGTTTATAATTTTCCTCTCGTAATATTTTAACGTATAATTCATACACACATAATTCGTACACAAAACCACATTACTGCTACTAGCCGAATAGCTAAAAATCCAATCTTCACAGACCACATTCATAGAATTTGAATAAAATCCTTGTAGACTATCCCCCTCCCTCTCACCCATATATTATGTATATTAACTGTGGGTTAAGAATTACTTACCAGTCTGAAGATGGCTTTAACAGGCTGAAACGGTTACGATCAAAAATAAATTCAGTGGAAATAAGTGTTATGTGTTTTATTATATTAATAAAAACACAGAGGCTACGTTGAAAGAACAACGTTTATATTTTATATTTACCATCTCGGAATACATTCTCCCGCCACACTATATTTCGCTCTATGGCGGAGTCTCGCGAAAACCCAGCGTGCGTAAATAAATTTTATTTTATTTGTGAGTTGTGTTATTTGCATACCTAATTTATACAAAATTATATGCACTATAATTGCTCCACTTTCCAGAGTGGTAGATACTTGAAGTATTGCCCTTGCGAAAGACTTTCATTCTTCAAGATAATATCTTTATAAGACTTTATTTAAATACCTCAAAATGTCAAATAGTTAGATTTTCTCGAATAAAAAAATCAGTGATCTTTAATTACTACATTGATAACAATGCTCTTGAAACATTAACACAAATTAAAGCCTTAGGCATCACTTTCCAATCAAATCTTTCATTTGTCAACCATAAAACAGAAATTTCTAATAAGGGCTTAAAAATGTTGGGATTTATAACTAGGCTAACTAAAAATTTTAAAAATATAAAGTGTATTAAATTGTTATATTTTGCGTATGTTAGAAGTCAACTGGAGTACAATTCTCCCGTCTGGAATTCACATTATAATATACATGTACATTGTACATATATACAAGCTGTTGAAAGAATACAAAACAAATTTTAACAACATAAAGTGTATTAAACTGTTATATCTGGAATCGACACTATAATATACATGTACAAGCTGTTAAAAGAATACAAAACACATTCTTACGTTTTCTAAATTATAAATGGGGATTTCAGCAATTATGTTGAACTATAACACTCTGTAAATAAAATGAATATTCTCAAATTGTCGGACTGAAGAATTTTCACTGACTTCGTATTTCTATATAAAATTCTACATGATTTAGTTTATAGTCCGGTATTGCTTGAATTGATAAGCTTCCGCATACCACAACGTAATACAAGAAGTCAGGATTTATTTCAGTGCAGAAATTCTGGGACTAACTACCATATGTATTCCTCTTTACCCAGAATACCAATGGAGGGAAACAATTACACCAAGTCAGTGGACATCTTCAGTTTATCTTTAAACAAAAATAAAATATTGTTACTGAGGCAGTTCAGGTATGTACAATAAATATTGTATTTCTTACAATTCATATGTAAAAGCCTTGAAAAAGTGTGTTAATCTAAAAAAAAAATACTTAAATTGAACAATAAAGAATCGAAGTGAATTATTTTTGGGTTTTTATACCATGCTGCGCTACCTCCTTCTTAAGCTAACGTTTCGGATGGCCTTACAGTGTTCTTCATCAGGTCAAATGTGTCACACGATAAAAGGTGTAATAACTCAAAAATAAATCACGGAAATTGGCTGTGAAAATCTAAAATCATATCAGTAGAAAACTTGCCTGAAATAACAGTCTTTTCATTTCGGAATTTTTCGGGCATACAACATTTACCGTGTGGACACTGCACTCAAAAACGGAATGCTGCAATCACCTACACGAGATGTGGAAAAATATTTTGCTTTCTCTTTAAATTCTTTCCAGGTGCTTTCAGCAGCGACAGTTTTGCAAATATTGTATTTTCTAACAGAAGCGGACTAAAGAAAATAAATAAATGTTTAAACTGTTTATTGTTTGAAAAAAGAATGGTGATTGAGATGGTGATGTTTCCGTGACAATTTGTATACCTAACTCCTTATTCGTAAATAAAAATGTTATGTAAAATTTTAATAGCTTATAATGAAGGAGACAAGTATTTAAGTACTTAACGAAAAAAAATATTTCAGAGAAAATTTTGATTAAGGTTGATTCGATTTAAAATAAAGGATTTTGATTAGATTAAAAAAAAAACAATAAAAACAAACTTTTTTGTACTCGCGGTCCAATGTTCACAGAGTTACTAGTTAGGAGCAGTGGCGGCTCGTGATTGTTGGGTGTTGATGAGCATTGATGATTTTTTTTATATTAGCCCTCTAACACACCCAAGAGCCGCCACTGGTTAAAATGATTTAACCTGACACAACAGAAAATATGTTTAAATATTTTTAAATCAATTCGTAGACGTATACACTATTTTCGACAATTTTATTTTTGATGATTTCAATAAAAAGATTGTTATTTAATCTTGTAAAGCTTTGTTTTAAAATTTAAGGTTAAATAAATAATAAGGTTAAACGTTTGGTAAATGGCAGATTTGTTGAATTTTCATACGAGATGCATTATATAATCACCCATTTCATATCACATAATCATCAGTTAAATAAATCAAAGAAAATCAAATCAAATCTAGGAAATCTACTTTTCAGAATTTTATTTTAAATTTTTTTAATGAGAAAAACTCTATTCTTATAACTTTTGAAGGTTATTCCTATCAATATTATACATAATTGAAGAAGAAGATAACAATAATAATCTTAACGAAAATATGCAAGGAACGAGACACAGAAAAAGATTATTTTCGCAACTGGGACTCGAACCCAGAACTTCTCGTCTAACCGGAACGTGCGCATTTACCACTTCCGCCAATGCCGCCGTCTGCTAAACCGTTGTAGTTCTCAATCTCATATTTCAAATTTTAGAAATAACAATATTATCTCCAACTAATTTCAAATAGTTCAAATAAAATCGATGAAAAAGTATTTATTTACAAAAAAACGACAGTTTAATTTTTTATTTGCGGTGTTACAAACAATATAATTGTTAAAATTAAGCTCTTCATAATTTAAACTATGATTAATCAGAATTAAATTTTCGAAACTCTTTAAATTTGAATTTATTTGAAGTAGGTACTTTCTTACACTCTGAATCCAATCAAGAATTACAGATATTTTAAATAGGTAGATATACCTATGTTAGGTACTAAATTTGATTGATTTTTCTAATAATATACAAAAATGAATGTTTGTGATTTATGAAAATGGAACGCGGGAGGGGGGTTGGCGGGACGTGGGAGCGGGAGAAGGGCGAGGGAAGGCGGGGAAAGTGGAAGGGGAACGCGTGAAGGAAAGAGAACATGGGAGGGGATAGGGCAGCGGCAGGGGAACGGGACGAATGGGAAAAGACACGCAGAGAGAAACAATTTCTTAATTTAGTGTCATTGCAAAGCATGCCGGAAAATTGCTAGTCCTGCATAATATTGTTAAACTAAGCTACTGCTGACAAATTTCTTGCAGTAGCTTAACAAGTACAAATTTTCACTCTATAAAATAATAATGTTAAGTATAATATTAGTAACTTACTTACCTTAGTAGTTACTTACCACACAGGTAAGTAAAAAAAAATCATAGTATTCATGCTGTGTGGAGGGTCTTTTGGTAAAAGGAAGAAGATGAAGTTCCGGGAAGGAATAGGGTATGAAGAACCTACTCCCCTTTTCTAAAAAGACTCTGCACACAGCATCCACAAAGATGACAAAGGCCCTGAAGGGAATTGTTTTCTTCAAGGCCTTCAATAATCTTCACACGTACTGCTTGAATAATAATTGGATATTTTATTGAGCGCCATTTTGGTGAAAAATCATTTTGAAGGGCAAACTTTCCGAAATTTTTGAACGCTTATCGAAGTATGAAGTCTGCCCATATGACATGTGAGCGACCTATGTTTTATTTTAACAGAATAACGTGCTCAATGTAGGCAGGTATACCTATGTTACTTTTAATATAATTTTCCAAATATTTTAAAAACCTACATTAAAATACGATTTCACAGAAGAATAAATTTGCATGTGTTCGGCTTTCTAGTGTATAATGCCATACAAAATTTTCACGGTTCAATAGAGTCATTTTTTCAGAAAATGAAATGAATTACGGAGTCATTGAATCAAAAAAATTACTTCAATTGACAAGGTGAATCAGACTGAATTGATTCGCTGAATAAATCCGCTCATGCTCACATAACATCAGCTACTGATACATTCCATTATAATCGGGGAAAAAACGAGTTATTGAAAAATAAACGTACGTATTTTTTTACGTTTATTTACCTTTTATTCTGTCTATTCGCAAAGCATTTCGAGGCTTGGAATAAAATAAATCACTATCCAGTCCCCGTGAGCAGAGTAACTTATACAACCATATTTTATTTTATATTCTCATGGCTGTATAAAGCAGTGATGATCAACCTTTTTAGTCGAAGGGCCAATTTATCCCATTTCAATTTGTTCGCGGGCTGCAGGGGGTAGGGTAGAGTTGTTTCACCATTATACGATCCTCGGTTGTAGGATGGTTCATATTGATTTCATGTGATTCTCAAAAATATTGTACATTAAAAACTAGTTCATGATCTTCTATGCTATCTCAAATGATAAAAATTGATGATAACAATGCAATTATAACAATTAATGAAAACACACCTTCAAAGATAACAATTAATGTTAACAATGCAATGATATCAATTAATGATAATAAAGCAATAATAGCAATTAATGAAAACACATCTTCAATGATAACAATTATTTATAACAATGCAATGATAACTATTAATGATAACAATGCAATTATAACAATTAATGATAATAATGCAATGATAACATTTAATGAAAACACATCTTCAATGATAACAATTAATGATAAAAATGCAATGATAACTATTAATGATAACAATGCTATGATAACAATTAATGAAAACATATCGTCAATGATAACAATTAATGAACAAAATTTGTCATAACAGACCCGATATAGTTTTACACGACAAAATTTAAAAAAAAATAGCTTATATCATTATTATTTATTATTTTAACTTTATGAGTAAAACCTCAAACTGTAATATTTAATTAAATGAAGACATTATGAGCGAAACTCAATCGAAAATCTGGAAACAGAAAAATCAGAAAAAGATATTGGCACCTCTGGGACTCGAACCCAGGACCTCCCTACTTTCCGGGTTGGGAACCAACCCAACCCGGAAAGTAGGTTGGGGTTCGAGTCCCAGAGGTGCCAATATCTTTTTCTGATTTTTCTGTTTCCAGATTTTCGATTGAGTTTCGCTCATAATGTCTTCATTTAATTAAAACTTATATCATTGATGTCGCTATTCCAAATTCCTGTAATATTCAAAAATCTGTTTCTGAAAAAATCAGAAAATATAGAGACTTAGGAAATGAGATTAAAAGAATTTGGCATTCTCGGACTATAAAAATATTACCATTTGTTATTTCGGCTACTGGAATTATACCTAGCTCTAATTTAGGCTTATAAGATTTATCAAAGAATTTATAAATAAAAAGTTTATAAAAATTAATAAAAATATAAAGCAAAAGTCAGTCATATTAAATACATGTAGGATTACGAAAGATTTTTTAAATATTTATATTGAGGGATCAGTAGGATTTATCGGTCCAGTTAGGAGTTCTATCGAGCCGAACTCTCTGATATGAAAATATCTGGAGTAGGTGAATTATTTTACCATTTAGTCTCTGGTAGGTTGACATAATATTGTTCTTGTATTGTTTTGTGTTTATTATACTCATATAATGCAACTGCAGGACGTGGATTGACTATATGATCATTTGTGGAAAATTGTGTGGAAGGGTTAAGTTTTTCCCGTGGGGAAGATTTAACCCGGACAGAGAGTCAAAAGAACAATAATTTCAATGCAATGCAATGATAACAAATATTGATAAAAAATGCAATGGTAACAATGAATGAAAACATATCATCAAGAACTTCCTGTAGATTTAGTCAAAATGTGGCAGTTGGACAGCTACACTGCCTCAACACTACTAATCGTCCAGCCAATTATTCATCTTGAACGGACACTGACCCACGTCAAGTGCGTAAAAGTATTAGTAAGGGATGAAGCTTGATATTGTTAAATTTGCAGTCGGAAAATCTATATCTTCGAGGCCAAAGCGAGTCATCTCCAAAGCCTAAATCAGTCGATTTGTATCATTCTGAAATATTAAAGAACGCATATACAAAAAATTCCTACATACAATTTTGGAAAACTTTTGATTTTTGTCATTTCGCAAGTTAGACAAAAGTAAGTAAGGAAGTCGCTTTTGGTTTTTTTATGAAACGGAAACCTTTAAAATGCCTCAAACATAGATCTCAACAAGAAAAGCGCTGCGCTGCAAAGAAGTTTTTTTCTACACGAAATTTTGTCTTCGTAAGAAAATGACAAAATCTTGATTTTTTGAGAGACTGATTCAAAAATTTGAAGAAATACTCAAGTTTCCCGCTGAACTCAATTTCAAAACAACAGAAAACTTTGAATTTTCTTTACCGCAAATTTTTTGACATTTTACTTAGCTATGTAAGAATTATGAAAAGGCTCGCGGGGGTTGCTCATCGCTGGTTTTTACAAAGGCTTCTATGTAATATTTAGATAGTATTGAATGAATTGCTAAAATATATTTCATTCTTAGATAATCCTTGTAAGATACAGGCTTGTTTGAAAGTACTTGGTTTAATTCGATTTTTTTTTTTTGCTGAAGCGATTGTCATTTTTATTCAAGTTAATTTTCTTTGTTTTTCTTACCCAGGCAAATCTACGTACCTCACTAGAGGTCACATATTTATGGAGGAATATCTTATTATTATTAGGGCTGTTATGCCTGTCAGATCAGGGGCGTCCGACGGAGGAAAAATGGGGGATCGTATGCATTCATAGAATAAAGAATACTTCGTTTCGATATTTCTGAAGGTTATTTGTTAAGAAGGTCGATATTATTACATTGGGCGTTAAAATGCCCACACATACGCAGAATTTTTCCTAAAATTGGTTCTGTGTGAGCTCAAACCGAGTTTTAAACCTGAAGAACTGTTCACTTACAGAGATCGTTCGATTTTAGAATTTGACGGCCGGTGTAGTAATAAATTTTATTTGATTAATTTGTGTTATTTCACAATTCATTCATTTAAAATAATATAAATTATATTTGCGGCACGTTCCAGAGTGGAAGATACACTCAGTATCGCCCTGGTGTAAGACCACCGTTCAGAATTGAAACGTTGCTTGAAATCGTTTTAGCCGTGTTTGGTGACCAGATTTGAATAGCCAGGTACATCCCACCTTCCTCTTCCCCATCTCCTCACCCTCCCTACTACCTTCAGCCTCACAACATACCCCAGTTGGGGATGCCATAGTCTCACTGGCTCCAGACGGGAGCGGTTGGGACTCTTGTGCGGTATTCATATAAAAAAAAACCGTCAGGTTATTTGTTCGGTTTTCAAAACAACTCATACAGATCTTGTATAAATCCTTGTTTCTCCCATGGTTAAAAATATAATCTAAATGGTGTTTCAAAGATAAAATACCACGCTTTGTATTAAAATCTAAAAATAAACCGAAAAATAATTAGAATGTACACCTTTACGAAATCAAAGTTTCCGACGCAATTTGAAAAAAAATGAAAATTTGTGATTTTTTATTAATTATTTTTAAACGAATTGACAAAAAAGTGAGTTGATGAGATATATAATGTACATTTGTAGAAAAAACGTAAGGTTTACAATTTTTATCTTTGCATTCAAAATTTTTCACCATTTCAAAAATTATATTTGTTTCAAATTATAAAATTTGATATTTTTTGATATTTTCATCACTTTAAAATATTTTTTTTTTGTTTCCGGATGCATTTAAAATATTTAATTTATATGAATTTCATTGCAAAGCGGAAATATTTTTTCTTTTATTTTAAAGGGGTTATTCGATAAACTAGATCTAAATCGCAATCCAAATTACATTCTTCAAATGCCTTGAAATACATAATACCGTATTCATTGTAACCTACAATGATTGATGTAAGCTCCAACATCTCATCGGACACAGAGGCTGTGAAAGGAGGGTGGACCAGTGAAAGGGGATGAGAATGAAGGGCGAACGGCTCAGCTAACAATGGGATGGAGAGAAAGATGTGATTGGGAGTAGCTATTCCACCTCTAGTATTCTTCATTTTTCTATGCGACTTGGAATCTTGAACCTGACGGTAAAAAGATAGGAAACAAATCTTTTGATTGTGTACAGTATGGATTTGGAGGTAAGATTGCTGTACGCCACACGATAATCACATAATTAATTTTTGAAAACGGAGAGAAACTTGTCTATACTAGCTACAATCACAACCAAAAATTCAACAAAATGTGGTTTCAAAAGGAACCCAATATTCACCTAAGCCGAAGATCCCGGGCACAGCATATGTAGCAGCAATTGGTAGGCGGGAATGTGTATCGTCATCCCGGAAACCATTTATCGGATAACCAAAACTTCCGCCATAGGTCTCCTCAAATGGTTCGCTACGTTTGGTGAGGTTTGTCTAGGTCAGGGGTCGGAATTTGCGGTTTGGTTCTTCAGACATCAATTGCAATTTCACCTCTACTCAACCAGCTTTATTTTTTTTTTACATGAGCTCCACACGGGAGGCCTTGAGGAAAAAAATTCCCTCAGGGCCTTTGTCATCTTTGGGGATGCTGCGTGGAGGGTTTTTATTTAAGGAAAGGGAGTAAAGGAGAGTTCTGGGAAGGAAAAGGATATAAGGAGTGGGTAGGAATCTGGGGTTCTGTGTGTCCTGGTCATCCACCTTCAAAACCTAGACAACCTAGACCCCGTGAACCCGGGCACCCCTGCTAAATCACCAAACGTAGCGAACGTAACGTCACCACTTGGACTTATGAGATGGAGCCGCCGAACGATTATTTGTTTGCATTCCGAACACAAAACTGGTTTTTATTTAATAATGAATCTATGCGCGAGTCTGTTTATAGAAACATTTAAACGACCAGTAGTGCGATATTACTCCCCCCGTTATAATATTGCTCTGATGTATTTGTTATACTGTTTCATTAACAAATTGTCTCTTTTCACTTTACAAACTGCCGATTCCTGATCTAGGTCTTCGCGGCGGATGCGTTTGACTACGTACTGCGAGGCTGGCCGGATCGGAAGAGTATTATTGAGGGAAGTCTTTTGACCTCTCCATCGGAATCTATCGATGCATTGCCTTGCACCGCGCAAGGATGGATTCATACGTCCGTCTCTCCAGATTCCTAGCCACCCCTCATACCCTTTTTCTTCCCAGAACTTCCTCTCCATAAAAAGTGCCTCCACACAGCATCCCTTAAGATGGTCTTCTGTGTGGACCTTTTTTTTACATTAACTCCGCACAGGAGGCCCTGAGGAAAATAATTTCCCTTAGGGCCTATGTCATCTTTGAAGATGCTGTGTGGAGGGTGTTTTTGAGGAGAGGAAGGAGTAAACACAGAGGCCAGCAAATCGTTCTACAGCCGAGCTGTTGAACAAGAACGAATCGTAGAAACGACCCGTTCTCATGTGACTAATATCAACCGTGTACAAATGCTGGGCGCGTATTTGGCGTGTTTCCCGACTATGCACCGGTGGCGAGGGGATCAATGACGCTAGTTCCTCGGAGCATCTTCCTTTGTAATACCGGTAGAACAAGGACAGCATTCCCACTTGACGCCTGTGCTCTAAAGATTGCAATCCGTTTGTTAAGTTAGGAATCTATCAAACGAAGCCTGTTTCTGCATAGAGTCGAGGGTTTTTTTGGGGCTCCAGACCAGAGGTGGCTGCCAAATTCAACCTATTGTAAAACAAATATAACAGAAAAATATGAAAAATTAACGTTATCTTATATAAGTGACAATCAAATGTCTTTATAATATTTTCTGATACATATTTTAAATTCCATGCCTTAGTACTGTTATCGGAATTAGGATTTTCTTTTTTTTATTGTTCCTTACTTTTGGTCGGACCATGACATTTCAGTATGAGACAAAGATATAATACATTACTGTAATTTAATGGTTTTGCTTTTATTGCACTGCTTTTAACCAAAACAACATATTTTTCTGTTTTTCACATCTTAAACGACTCGATAAATAAATCGCCTTCAGAACTTTTACGCCAGCGCCGATTATTAATCGCCGGAATAGATTTTTTTCGGATTGTAGATTTTCCCCTAACATGTTCCTTCTACAGCCCTGTCAAATGGTATTATGGTATTCACAACCACAGATAAGTTGTGAAAGATTTATTTATTGGGGAATAAAGAATGTGATATTTGTCGGCTGATCGAAGAAATTCTTTACAGTGATATGTCAAAATGTTTTTTTATCACTGCAGTGAGTTAGTTTAGGAAACACGAAACAAAATAAACATTTGAAAATGAACATTTTGTTAAGCGTATGTAGAACGTTTTGTAAGATATTGTGGAGAAAATCAGTATACTTGACGCCTTCGAGACCTACATGACTAGCATTAGTGCGGTTACGTTGAATTTATCATCATCATCATCTTCATCACCTTAACCTATTCGGGTCGGGGACCCATTGAATCGACAAGACTCCTCCATACGTCCCTGTCTTGAGCTGACTGTTCGGACTCCGTCCATGGCAGTCCCATCCTCTCCTCACACAGTTTCTGGAGTTGCCTCACCCAGTTGTGTCTGGGGCGGCCCACTGGTCGTCTACCCTCTGGAATCGCACTTAGTATCTTCCTCGGAATTCGGTCATCAGGCATTCTTAGTACATGCCCAAGCCACCTCAGTTGCGATTTTTCTAAGAAGAGTAGCAGTGGTTGAATGTCGAATTTCTTATATGATCCCATTTCGTAACCCCTGCCACTCCTCTGAATTTAACGAAATATAATTCTGTATTATTATTATTTTTACATTATTCTTTCATATCCTAAGTCGTTTTTGGGGATGCTGTGTAGAGGGTTTTTTTACGGAAAGGAAGGAGAGGAACTTCTAGGAAGGATAAGAGTTTGAAGCGTGGAAATCTGGAGGTCAGTGAGTCCAGGAATGACGGATGAATGAATCCATCTATGTGCAAGGCAATGGCTGGAGAGAGTCTGGCCCGAGGGGTCGAAAGGTTTCCCTTTTCATTCTCTTTTGATCCGGCTTGCCACGCGGTAGATGGGCCTACACATTCGCCAAGACCCGATGATCTCGGGCACCCCTGCTAAGTCTCTAAAAGTAGCGAACCGCTTGGAATGACCTACGGAAAGGGTGTTGGTTATCCAATAAATGGTACCCATAACCATCTCCCAAATTCATTGCATTGTTAATTACAAGTTGAGGAACTTTCGACTACCATCATTCGACACATGCTCGTGTTGTATTCTTTGAAAAATAGGAGCTTTATTTTGCAAGGTTGAATCTTGCCCTAATGATAGCCAACCTCCGATACGAGAGAACGTTGAGAAGAAGGAGAAGAAGAAGTAAATTAAATAATAATTACTTTAGTTTATAACTAATAGGAAAACATATTGATTCTTCATCCAGCTTTTATCTACCCGAAAACTGAGGTTCTGTTTAGGTTGAGAGTTTTCCTGTTTCAGATAAACAGATCTGCCTTATTTCTTCTGCCTTCATGTAAAGTTAGCCAATACTTAATAATGCAATTGGCAAGTATGGTACTATACAGTACAGTATTTTGTCTTGGGGGGCCGATTTAAAATAATACGCTTATGCCATGCATAATTATTATTTAAAACATTTAATTAAATTAAAAGCCAATAACGTAAGACAAAGGTTTTATAGAGGTTTTACGTACGTGTACACAAACCAATTTCAGCCAAGTTAGGACACATAATTAAGGACCTGAAAATTTCGTCATTTTTTTCACCCAATATTTTTCAGTTTGGGTCCATTGTTTTCAATTTCAGAGTAAGTACCCAAGCCATTAAAATTTTTAAGCCGTGTAAAATATGATTTGCTTCACAGGTTACAAGAAAGTTCAAAGGAAGGAAGAACTGTTAATTTAAAATTATAATTAATCACATCATCGTTAGTTTTTATTTGCGTCAATATTGCCACTAAAATCTTTTGTTTTGATTGGAATCATCTTTTTCGGTTCTTTAACAAAAAATCACGATACATCGCTTTTCGCACGTTTTTCAGACACATGTACTTGATTTGAAAAACAAACATAACTTTTTGGATCCGGCAGAGAAAGGATGAAAGTAAACTGAATGCTGTTGAAATGAGATCCCTGAGGCGTATTTATGGTAAAATCATGCATGATCGTGTGAGAAATATGGAGGTCCGCAAATAATGTAAGGCTGATGTAAGCATAATGAATGAGTAAGATTAAGAGAAGTACCATCAAATGGTTGGGACATGTATAGCGAATGAACGAAGAAAATATTTTAAGAAGAATATATAACGCAAATGTGAATGGTAGAAGAAGTCGGGGACGCCCAAGGAAGACATGGCACGATGAATCAGTCGGGCCATGTCAAAAGTCAGAATAATAGAAGAGTATATATGAGACGATGTATGAATGTGGGTGAAGCAAAGAGTGTGTGCCAGGACCGAGTTATTTGGCGGTCCGTCCTTTCTGCCTACCCCTGCGGGGAAACGGCGTGATGGTTAGTTAGTTAGTTATTTAACATGACTTTTTGAAATACAATAATTTGAAAAACATTAATATTTTTCCTTGCACTGTATCAACTCATTGCCTAGGTAGGCTGTTGGGGTCGGCTCTTCTCTTGCTCAGGCTATAACTTCTTCGGTTCTGGTTTGCTTTCATCTAGGCCGTTTCTCTGTAATATTTTGGAGCATGAAGCTCCATAGACATCGCTTGTGGTCTGGTGGTCTCCGTCTTATGTGCCCAGCTATCGTTCCTCCAGCTTACTGTTTACATCCATGACACCCAGGCTACCACGAATGCGTGAACTTTTAATCCTATCTTTAAGCGATACTTCTGCCGACCATCTAAGCATTCGCATTTCTGTTGTTTCGAGTTGCCTAGAGTACGAGTTGTACATATTCTAGCATTCGGAGCGATACATTATTGCGGGCCTAACAATAGTCTGATATATCTTTCATTTAAGTTTTATAGGCATTTTTGGGTTACACAAGATTCCTGTTAGGGATCTGAATTTCATCCATCCCACACCTATTCTACGGTCGACATCCGCTACACATTCTCCGTCTCTGTGAACGAGTGAGTCCAGATACAAATGAGTCTCAGTTGGCTTAAGTTACTCCATCCAGTTGAATCGAAGGAGTTAAAAAGAAAAATATTATTATTTTTAAGAAAAATCTTTTTATATTTTTAAGCAACGGTTTTTAGATCGTGAGGTGCAGTCCAATAACTGGTGATACACATAAACAAAGACAAAATTGTTGGATCCTCACAAGGCACAGACCGTTGCTGTAATTTTCTGCCGTACGTAATATTTGTGAGAATAAGATAACCCATGAACAATTACACAATAACACTAATAATGCTTAGTGTAAGATCCAGTTTATTCAAAATTAAAATTGTCTTCTTGGAAAAACTAATGTACACTTATAGTTTTAAAAAAAAGAAAAAGTGTGGAATAAGGTGGGTCATTCAACAAAAATTGTTATTTTTAAATTATGAGAACGATAAAAGGATGCCAAGTGGGTTCAAAACGGCATGTTTAAAATTTTGTTAAGTTCTGATACGATCCTTTTCCCCCGGATTCACTTCAAGGTTTTGAAAATTTTTAATTTTTTTTTTTTACCAAACAATATTTTTTTGTAATCTTCCATAGCAAATGTTATATATTTTGACGAAATCATTTACAAAAAGTCCCAACATTGAATCTCGCAAAATAATGCCGAAATTTGAGAGTAAGAAGGATATTAGCGGTATTTGAATACACTGCCTTGAAATAATTTAAAATATATTCAAATATATATTTTCTTAAATAAATCAAAATATTCCCTCTATTTCGTTTTTATTAGAAATAGTTCATTTTTAATGGTTTATCTGAAAAAAATTAAGATTTTATAAGGGGGTTTTCTCTATTATGTGGAATTTCAAAATCAATACTAAGGAAGAAGATGATATCCAAATATTATTAAAAAAATTATGTGATTTTATATCTCCATTTGACACCCTTTTATCACTATTAAGGGTGAGTAAGGTTTTACAACTCATATTTCAAATTATTTTTTTCTAAATGTACAATATGTCGAGAGTATTGTGCCATAATTTCAAGTAAATCGGAGCAAAACTAACGAAGATACAGCTCTTGCTCTATTCAAGTATATTTTGAGTTTAACAAAATTTTAAATTGATTTTCTGGCAAACAATATTTTTTAGTCCGTGAATATCATAACTCAAAATCTACTAGACCGATCTTTTTGAAATTTTGCACACTATTTTTACACATAAATCAACAGGTTAGCGACGGAGAGTTTTTTTTTACCATTTTTTTTCCATTTTATAATAACAAATTCACCGAAAATTTTAGCAAAACGCTTCGTCACTACCTGGAAAAACATTTGACCTTTTAAACCCATTTCAATTTCTTTGTTTCAAATGATTTATTAATGTTATGATGTACACCGCGAAACATCTTTTTTTCGAAGCGCCTCTTGAGATTCGCTCTCACGGACTTATTTATTATTATTTTTAATAAAATAAAAAAAATCAAAGGTAGATATAAGGTAGATTTAAAAAAAATAAGCCAATATTATTCATATCTCCAAAAAAAAATCATGAAAATATTCCTTTTTTTCGCCCTCAAAACCTTACAACCCCCCCTCCCCCCCCCCCCCTTAAACAAATCAAAACAAGATTTTTTTCCCATACTGTCGAGACCCACCCTGGTGTAGATATATATTTTTTCCCAATACACGTGTCCCCTGGGTGCGCCACTGCTGGTTAGTGTAGGGTTTGTTAATTTCTGAAAGTGGATGCAATCACTTGTATTTATTTTGGGCGGAAATGAAGTCAGCATAAATGAAACTCTCCCAAAATCACGGCAATATGTGTGCGCAGTGTTCATTGTTTGAATAAATTCATTTGCACAGGAGCATTTCATGGTAAAACGTCATATCTTGCATAACAAGTTTTGATAATGATATATATATGATATATGAATATTCTACGCGCAAGGCAATTTTAAACAGTTGTTTTAGTGGTAGTTAATTTCTGCTCTGTTTAAACCACGAGTATCTAAATCCCTAGGCACACAACAACCAACTAACAAAATTACTACCACTTATATAACAAAATATTACGAGAAACTTTATTTTTCAAGTTTGGCCTCTATGAATTGTTATAGTAATTATCGTGTCGTACGTTCATCACTTCTTGGCCGATTGGTCCTCGATGTAATGATAAACAGAGGGGTGATACTCGAAGACCCTGAGGAAAAAGTGAGCAACAGTCACCATTGTCGGGGCGAAAGGGCACCAAATCCGAACAGCCATTTTATTAGCCAGCTTATTTTACGAATCAGATTAAAATGTATTGTCAATAAAACCAAATAAACGCCAATCCAAACCGTTGAAATTTTGAAAGAGACGAGGCCATGATAATTATGTTTGCTCGCAGCACTACGCATACATGTTCACAGAGCAAAGTCAATCGCCACACTGCAAGTCGGATCGTGTGTAGGCAACCTTCAACTTTCCCCGTGTATCAGAGTTCTGCAAAAAATATACAGGGCGTCTTAGGGGAACCAGTAGGTACTTAAAAAGTTAACTCAGGAAACCGTAGTAGTTAGTTTTCTTTCATTAGCTTACACGGGTAGCCTAATTAGTTTAGGTCGGGTAATAATTTTCCTACGCCTTCTTTGGGGATGCTGCTTGGAGTGGATTTTTTAAAAGAAGTAAAGGAAAGGAAGTTCTGGAAATAAAACAGGCATGAGGGGCGGGTAGATCTCTGTGGGCAGTATGTCCAGGAATGACGGACTTCTGAACCCATTCCCCCCACTGCGGTGCAAGGCAACAGATCGAGAAAGTACTGCTAGAAAGGACAAAAGGTCTCCCACAACCAGGGTCTCCCAATCCGACCTGCCACGCGGTAGGTGGGCAGACGCAACCACCGCCAATACCTAGACAAACCTCACTCAATGAACCCGGGCAAATCCTCAAACGTAGTGAATTAAATTGAATGCCCTGTGGCAGAGGTGTTGGTTATCCAATTAATAGTTCCTGGACGCGGCGTTACCCACACCCGCCACACTTGCCTCCCAAATTGTATGATACCTTTTGGTTATCTGAAACATTATTATCGCTGGGTCGTTTGATGAATCATGATGTCAATTAATTAACTGTGATTAATTATATATAATCAACATAAGATGTATATAGTGTAGAACCCATTCATTGATTATCTTAGTAAATTTCAGTATTTATTGTTTGAACTATTAGGGTAACGGTCGAACCTGAAAATCTCCATACACTGTGATTTGGAAATATATTACAGGGGTTCAGCTGGA
Organism: Glyphotaelius pellucidus; assembly: GCA_936435175.1. Classification (NCBI taxonomy): domain Eukaryota; kingdom Metazoa; phylum Arthropoda; class Insecta; order Trichoptera; family Limnephilidae; genus Glyphotaelius; species Glyphotaelius pellucidus. The sequence goes on along the minus strand of OW386558.1, from coordinate 17,060,896 downwards.
GCCAAACACACTGTCCTAACACAACTCTAATCTCCATTCAACCCGGCCCTAATAAATTATTCGGTGGCGAATAGTAATTGCAAGCTTTATTATTTAAGCTCATTACAGCGGTAGTAACTCGCTAGTGACAGTCAAGGATGTTTCAAAGTCAGGTGTGATGTCTTTATCCACCACGATCAAGGTTTCTATGGTCAATTTATAGAACGATAGTATCCCATTCAATTCAATGGTTTTCATTTTCGATTGATCGGAACATCAATAATTTTAATCTTTAATACAATTATCACAATGAAAGTTATATTCTGAACATGAGACTCTAATATTATAAAATATTAATGACAGGGGTGGCCATTACGAATATACTGATTCTAAAATGATGTTTAACAATCTGCTGCGTCATTGAAAAGTAAAGCACGTTATGCGACATGATCAAATGTATGTTCGTTTAAATATTATAAAAAGGCGCCAGTCTCAAATCATGTTTGAAACAAAAATAATAATAAATTCAAGGTTATCCTCTAACTAAGAATAAAAACTCGATCGACAATCTCAAAATATTCTCACATGATGAACCCGATAACCGCCATCTGCAAGGCTCAAACACACGTCAGTTCCACACGGGAAGTCAGCTGTCACTGCCAGAGAAAAATGCTTGTCTGCGTTCAATGTGTAAGCTCTCCCCTCCACAAGCGATAGTTTGTCAGCATCAATACTCATAGCGGGTAGCTACCGAAATCCAAACCGCTGCATGTTGAGGATCTTTTTAGGGAAAGGAAAGAGACAAAGTTCCGCCAAGGAAAAATCTTTGAGGCTTGGATCGGAATCTGGGGTCAACGCGTTCAATAAATTATCTTTATCCAATAAAGGAGTGTGGTAAATCCGAGGTGTGATGCTGGCATTAGAGATTCTTGTATTTGTCAAACTTCTTATCACAGATTTAGTAGATAATGGAAAAGTTTTAATGAAGCTAAGATTTTAATCTGAAAACAAACATTTTTTAAATTTCACAATCTTATTCAGGATTGCTAGCAATCCAAGAAAGCTAGCAAGAAAGCTAGCAAGACTCATTAAATTTTTTCCTATCAATTGATACACTTAAAATAATTTATATGTCACTAGCAGAATCAATAATAAGATATGGGTTAACAATATGGGGAAATACTACTGTAACCAACCTGAAACAAGTACAAGTTGCACAAAACGCAATTGTAAAATTATTAGTTGTCCCTAACATTTTCAAACAAAGACACAATACTCCGTTGCTGTTTCAGAGTGCAAAAATTTTACCTGTGAAGGCAATACTATGGTATAAAATTATAATTCAGCATATATTTACCCCGCAGCATAAAGAGAAACTAGATCATAAATATAGCACTAGATTCACGCGTAACGACGGGTTAATAGTTCCGAAATTTAATAATAAGTACGGACAGAGAACGTTTGAATACAATATACCGAAGATATTTAATTTATTACCTGACAATATAAAGCAACATAATTCTATGAATAAGGTTAAATATATGGTGAAAAATTGGTTATTGGAAAAAGAATATTTATTTTGATACTTGATACTTGATAAAATTTATGAAAAAATGTTTAAACTGTAGATAAAAGATGTAAATTATAACTTTAAATATATTTGTAAGTAATTATAAGCACCTGCTGTCAAGCCAATTGCAATTGGCTTAGCGGGACTGGATTGATGATTGAAAAATAAAAACTGTGTTTTTTTTTAAACTTGAGAAGTGAATTTAAAACAACTAAAATAAAGATTTCAATTAATTGATAACTATTATTAATAACTTTATAACCTGTAAAATCTCGGCTGTTGACACCTAGGAATTGGTCTAGCGGTTAGCGTAACTCACTCGCTTTTCGAAGCCAGCAGCTAAGGAGAGGGGTTCAATCCTCAGTCCGGAAACTCTTTTTTCGCATTTATTTTTATAATTATTACAGCGAAGGCGATAACTTTTAAAAACAAAAAATGAATCCACATCAATTTATGGATTCTGCGAAGGAGGCAATTGATGATTTATTGAATTGTGTACAAGATAAAGTTAATAAATTTAACAAAGAACAAATTCACTTAATTACAACGAAAACAAGTGCTATATTAAACTGGATGGGACATTTAACTATTCAATTATCTGAAGCAAAAGAAAAAATAATTGAACCTACATTCGGATACGGAAAAGTAGCTGAAAACCAAAATAAAACATTGAAAAGTGATTACAAATTAATAGTTTCATCGAACAATGCTGAGGAATCGTCAGAAAATATACAAAATAAAATCAGGAAGAAAATTAACTTAAGTAAAATTGGTGCCAAAGTGATCGGTATTAATGCGATATCTAAAAATAGAATACTTATAAAATGTTCGACAAAGTACGATGCGGAAAAAATGAGTAAAGCTATTGGGGACGAGTTCAAGGACATCAGTGCTACAGAAATTAAAAAGAAGAGACCAACTATAATTCTTAAGGGCATTACTAATGACTACAATAAGGATGATATTATACAAGATATTATCCAACAGAATGAAGATATCAAGGCTGTGATCATAGATAAACCAGAAACTGAGATGACGTTAAAAAAGATCTTGAAAAACAAATATAATAACACTTCTTATTACATATTAGAAGTTAGTACTCAAATAAGAAGAAGGCTAGTCTATACCGGTAAAATCTATGTGGGGTACCAAAGAATACAAGTAGAAGATGCCCTTCCTGTGGTGCAGTGCTACCATTGTTTGGGTTTTGGACATACTTCTGTCAGGTGTCTTCATAAAGAAAAGGACAAACCATTGTGTACACACTGTGCTGGTGATCATTCCTACAAAGATTGTGCTAACAAAGATAAAGAACCTAAATGTAAAAACTGTGATAACAAAAATAAAAAAATGAACTGGAATATTGATATTAGGCATTCTGCAAACGATAAAACGAAATGCATTGTGTATAAAAAAATGAGCAATTTAGCAAAGGAAAAAATAGAATATTGACTAGTAATAACATTAAACATGTCTCAAAGTAGATGTAGTGATATTATAATACATTTGATTTTTTCTCGTAGAATTTGCTACATTTCAATAAATACAATTTACGTTGCCAAACATTACACATTTATATTTCTATATTATATTAAAGAAAAAAAACATTGTAATAAGATTCTAAATTTCCAAACGTCGTCATTTTCTATTATTGAATATTCATTTTATTGCATAAATATTGTTATAAACATTATAAAAGATCACAAAATAATTAACAAAAACAACATTATTATATTACATTATGTTTTTAACAATAATTTCATAACCACACCTTCAATAACATTTTTTTGTTTACTTAAACATGCATATTACTGTGTACTATATCTCACATTCATAAATATAAAAACAGTTTTTAAAAAAATCTTAAAATATGATAAATATTCTGAAATAACACTAGATGTGAACATACAGTTTATTTTATATTTATTAAGTCTTTATAAAAAAGTATTTGTAGCAATTAGCTCTAGATTCAATCACTTTTATATTGTTAAATATTTAAAATTAAACTCTTTAATCTATAATCACAATACTTCTGTTGTTAAACAAAACCAGAAAATAATCTATTCTCACGGGCTGAAAACTGCAAAAGATATTAATTATTGTTCAGGTTTCTCAAATGGAGTCATTTTATATTGCTCTCTTTTCATGTTTACTGGACAGATAATAAGAATACGTGTTAATTGTATTATTTATGTACGGGATTTAATGAACCTAATAAAAATATTAAATTTTATTGTTTTACACAAAAATGAAATATATGTAATATTATTTAATGCTAAATGCATGGAAAACCATTTTGTATCAATATATTATACCATCTGCTATTACATTAAGAAAAATAATTGTGGTATCTTTGATAAAAACAAGTATGTAATTATATCAAGTACAAATTTGAACCTCACACTGCATTATATAGATATATTTATTATAGAAATATTTCAATGTGTAAAATCAACCAAACCCGTATTAGAAACTTATTGTATTGCATCAAATTTAAATACGAATTAAATGGCGCAGAATAATTTTTCGTATATTGATAATGATAACGAAATAGAATGTAGTACAGTAAATAATTTAGAAGTTTGGATAAAAAAACAAAGCATAAATGCTTCTGATAATCTTGTTTGTATTCAATTAAATATAAGATCTATACAAAAATATTGGGATGTATTGCATGTATATTTATTAAATAGTTTGAAGCATATTGACATTCTAATGCTATGTGAAACATCTGTTCAAACTGAAAGTACGAGTATGTACAATATTCCCGGATATAATGCATATAACTACTGCAGGACTGATAAGTCAGGAGGAGGTATTATATTGTATATAAGAAACAAATTTGAATTTAGACCAAAATCGTTCCAATCACAACATTTTGAAAATATAACAGGAAAGCTCATACTCCAGGACGAAACTAAAGTTAATATAATAGCCATCTATAGACCTCCTAATCTCAGTAAATCTTCATTTCTAACGGAATTATCAGCACATCTTGATACAATTAATAGTAAGGAAAATATTATCTTACTCGGAGATCTAAATCTAAATTTACTAAATGACCAAGATTATATCATAACTTCGTATGAAAACTTACTTACTAACCATTATTTAACTAAATGCATCAATATAGTAACCAGAGAAGCTGTATTAAATGGACAAATAACTCGCACTTGTATTGACCATATATTTGCTAAATTTAGAGGCAAAAAAATAACTGCTTGCGTCTGCGAAAATAATATTGCTGATCATTTTATCACTGCTATTAATATAAAATCTCATAAACGTCCGATAGACTTTGCAAATAAGTATGTTCAAATCATCTCACAAAAGGCTATTGATAGATATATCAGAGATTATAACTGGAGTAAACTTATAGAGGAGAAGGATTGTATTCTATTATATGAAAAAATAAAATCTTTATTTAAAAATTTTTACAATAGTAGTTCAAAAACGATAGTGCAAAAACCGAAAACACGACCTTATGCAATAAATGAATGGGTAAGCAGTGAATTATTATGTAATATAAATAAAAGGGATAAACTATATAAAAAATGGAAAAGTACACCAACAAACAAAACATATGAAACAGAATACAAAAAAACACGAAACCTTGTCAATAAACTTATAAATAAAGATAAAACTAAATACTATAATAATAAATTTAAAACCTGTTTTAATGATACAAAAAAAACCTGGGATGAGATAAATAATATTTTAGGACGTAAACCCAAAAACGATTGTGATGAAACTATAATACGATACATGTTAAAAGATAGAACTGAGGATTCTGTGTCAAATGATTTTGTGAATTACTTCTCGGATAGCATCAGCAACATGTTACATAAATGCAATCACAAAGCTTCTAATATAGTACTGGAAGAACTACCTCATAGTTTATATATACCAAGAGCAACTATAACTGATATTGAAAATATCGTTAAAAAAATGAAAAACTCTAAAAGCACAGGTATTGACAATATAAGAATGTTTGATTTAAAAAGAAATATAAAAACTCTTGGGCCAATAATAACTCATTTAATCAATATGATAATAAAGCAAGCAAAAATTCCACAAGAATTTAAATGTAGTATCACTAGACCAATATTTAAAGGTGGAAAACACATTGAACTGGGAAATTATAGGCCAATTAGTATTCTACCAGCATTAGAAAAAATTCTTGAAAAATTTTTATCAAATAAATTAAATAATTACATTGAAAAATTCGCTTTCATAGATCCAAATCAATATGGCTTCCAAAGAAAAAAAAACACTGAAAAACTACTGCAAGATTTTTCCAATTATATAAATAATCAGTTAAATAATAAATTACATGTTATTGTTTTATTTATCGACAACTCTAAAGCTTTTGACACAATAAACTCTTTAAAAATGCTAAAAACTCTAGAAAAAATTGGAATAAGAGGAAATTTGTTAAATTTATTTAAAGATTATCTTACAGATAGAAAAATATGTACCAAAATAAATAATACATTTAGTAAAACAAAAAATATATCTGCAGGAGTTCCACAAGGTTCCATATTGGGACCTACACTATATATAATCTATGTAACTATAATGAAAAAACTTTTCTCTTTTGTAAAACATTTTGTATTCGCAGATGATACGGCATTGGTCATATCACACAAAGATCTAAAAATTGCAATTGAACTCTTACAAATTGACTTTAATCAACTCTGTAAATGGTCACATGATGCAGGGCTATTAATAAATGCTAAAAAAACTAAAGTAATGCATATAAGATCACCAAATGCCAAATTTCAATTTAATCCTAATATTATTTCTCATAACTTTAATTGCATCCACAAAAATATTCAAATTAACTGTAATTGTGAAAGCTTAGAATTAGTTACTGAATATGTGTATCTTGGTGTTACAGTAGATTGTTTTTTTAAATGGGACAAACATATTAAAAAAACCTGTAAAAGACTCAGATCAATTGCTAGCAGAATGTACACATTAAATTTTTTCCTATCAATTGATACACTTAAAATAATTTATATGTCACTAGCAGAATCAATAATAAGATATGGGTTAACAATATGGGGAAATACTACTGTAACCAACCTGAAACAGGTACAAGTTGCACAAAACGCAATTGTAAAATTATTAGTTGTCCCTAACATTTTCAAACAAAGACACAATACTCCGTTGCTGTTTCAGAGTGCAAAAATTTTACCTGTGAAGGCAATACTATGGTATAAAATTATAATTCAGCATATATTTACCCCGCAGCATAAAGAGAAACTAGATCATAAATATAGCACTAGATTCACGCGTAACGACGGGTTAATAGTTCCGAAATTCAATAATAAGTACGGACAGAGAACGTTTGAATACAACATACCGAAGATATTTAATTTATTACCTGACAATATAAAGCAACATAATTCTATGAATAAGGTTAAATATATGGTGAAAAATTGGTTATTGGAAAAAGAATATTTATTTTGATACTTGATACTTGATAAAATTTATGAAAAAATGTTTAACTGTAGATAAAAGATGTAAATTATAACTTTAAATATATTTGTAAGGAATTATAAGCACCTGCTGTCAAGCCAATTGCAATTGGCTTAGCGGGACTGGATTGTTGATTTATAAAATAAATAAATAAATTTAAAAAAAAAAAAAATAAATAAATAAATAAAAAAAAAAAAAAAAAAATAAATAAATAAATAAATAAATTTAAAAAAAAAAAAAAAAAAAAAAAATCAACTTTTCTGTTGTTATTATGAACCGTAATATATCTTCAGACCCGGAAACATTCTGTATATATTATTGTGTCAAGCACTTAGTTTACGTCTGGAGATGTCACGGACGGAATAAAGTTGTTATTTATTTTTTCATTTGTAAGGTAAGAAATCTATTCTACAAGGCTGCAGATAAATCATTTGTTATTGATACTCCTGTCATTCAGTTTAGTAGATGGGAAATTCTTCGAAGGTTTTTCTTTTGTAGGTTAAAATATTATTTGATATTGATTTGAAAGTCTGCTTCAGAAAATATTGACATTAATAATTGTTTGAATAAGTTTCATTTGATCATCTTGAGTTGTCTTTCTAATGAACACTGTTTTCAAAGACATAATTGATTCTCTGATAACGCTTGAAGAAATTTTAAGTTTTTAATTTTTCATTTAATTATACGTAAAAATTTATAAAAAAACATTTGTGAAAACTTTATGAATTACACCAAATAAAGTATATTATTTTAAAACAAACCAATAATAAATACAAAAACGTGAAAATGTGCGTCTGTTGCATGGAAAAAGAGAGATGTAAATGGAGAGAGAGCACACGTTTTGGTGGTTAATATCTTCTCCTCCCAGTTTGGGATGCGGGTAAGGGTACCGTCGCCCCGGGAGACATTTATTGGATAACCAACACCTCTGCCAAAGGTCACCCCGAGCGATGAGCTACGTTTGGTGACTTAACAGGGATGCCCTTGTTCTAGGGTGTAGCTTTATCTAGGTCTAGACGACAGATGCGTTTTTTTAAGCAACATATGAGAATGGTTGAGCGAGACCTTTTGACCTCTCCAGCCGGACTCTCTCGACTCATCGCCTTTCATCTCAGCGGGAGGAATCGATTCATACGTCCATTACAAATAAAAAACAAATAAAAACACACACATTCTATTAGACAGATGGACTGTAACGTTACACTGCTTTGTCATGTAAAAATAATTCTTAAAAAATTCACAAAATTCAAAAGTTTTTTTTTTCAAATTGTCGTCGGATTTTAAATGTGCAAATTTAAATTATTTTATGATTATCTATTAGATTTGAATACGTAGCGTGTAATTGTTTCTTTCCAGCACCATTTTTATCAGTGTTTCTTAACCGTATTGAAAGAATCGCCCCCTTTACCATCTTTACCATAGTACAATTATCCAGCCCCCCTCACCCTAAATTTTGGTTCGTGAAAGTGTAATTTATTTTTAACAAAACTTGTCGAATCGTTGCACCTAAACAAATTGTGTCAATGTATCAGTCTGCAAAGCTCGCGAATAAGCTTATTTTCTATATTGACACAATAGAGAATTCCAGTCCAATTTTTTAATTTTTTTTTTATGAATTATTCATAAAAAATAAATATAATTATGAATAATTAACCTTCTAACTTAAATAACTGCATTTTTATTTTTATAGTTTTAATAGTTAAAATAAATGTCAAAGTTTTAATTTTTCAAGATCCCCGAAAACCACCGAATCTAGTGTGACATCATCATGACTAACCGAAGTATGAATTTTGTAATTTTGTAGGGAACTGGAATCAGCTGTTCGACTCCCGCCATTTTGAATTTCAGCATTGGAGCGTTTTCATAGACATTACTGGGCAATACGATCGTTTTTTGTGCAGTTAAAGTTTTTGAATATTTTAAATAATATAGATAAACTAATAGAGATACTTTATTTTTGATACTGAATTATTTAGGCCTAAATAATGTTTCAATAAAAACAAAACTTATTGTATGTCCAATTCTCTATAAACCAATAACACGGAATGCCGAACGGCTTGCGTCTTCGTTTCTGTTGATTTCTATACAACTTTGACCCAGGTGACGCGGCGCGGTGACGTCACGCCGCCAAAATCCAGCAATACCAACTTGACAGGGTGTTTAAATGACACGTTTTAAAATGGACTTTTTAATGTTTTTTAAAAAACTCTACGTTAAATATTATGTAATAAATCTTATATATTCAGAATCAGCGTATATTGGTCTATATGAACATATTCTTTTAAAGCTATAACATTTTTCACTGGAGTTCCTTATTCTCTCACACTAAAAGCTAATAATTTAAAAACGCCCCTTTAGACCTCCAAAACGCCCACAAGGAGGCGCTGGCAACACCGTTAAGAATCACTGATTTAATTCATATTTCTCATTACGATAGTAAATGAAACACCAATTTCTACGAGACCTTTGTGAGCTGGGACAAATATGGTCTTCTGTGATTAAACGGGTTAATATGTAAAACACGTATAAATAATATTTGATTTACGGTGAGCATTTGAATATTGTGTGGGTGAACTACCTTAAAACATTACTAGAGTTAAATTTTACCGACCGGTATCCCTAAGTGTCGCTCTCCGGTCCAGTGCTTGATATTGCAAATTCATTCCGGTTCCCGCGTCCGCTCAGTTCGGCTGTTTTACGTTCCCTCTCGTGTTACCCTCTAGTTGTTACGATTTTAATTTTGTATCAAGTTCATCATAAAATATTAAGTTACTTGTAAATATATTTGACCCGCACAATCAAAAGAGTTCTTATTGGAAAATTTCCCCTACACACGCATCTCAGTTTACAGTGCTCGGAAATGCTGCAAATCCAAATCAGGATAAAAATACATAATTCAACTAAATTAACTAACTAACCATCGCATCACATCGCAGGGGTAGGCAGAGAGGACGGACCGCCAAACAACTCGGTCCTGTCACACACTCTTTGCTTCACTCACATTCATACATCGTCTCATACATAATCTTCTATTATTCTGACTTTTGACATGGCCCGACTTAAGTATCTGATTCACTTGATCTTGCCAAGTCTTCCTCGGCGTCCCCGACTTCTTCTACCATTCACATTTGCGTCATATATTCTTCTTACACTACTTTTTTCGTTCATTCGCTCTACATGCCCAAACCATCTGAGGGTCCCTTTCTTAATCTTACTCATTATGCTTACATCAGCCTTACATTCTTTGCGGATCCCCACATTTCTCACATGATCATACATGGTTTTACCATTCATACGCCTCAGGGATCTCATTTCAACAGCATTCAGTTTACTTTGGTCACTCCTCTGCCAGTTCCATGCCTCACTGCCTGTTAGCGCCAATTATGATTTGGCTGCGCTCGGCTAATATTTCTGTGTTATTTTGGAACGAGAATATTGTTGTTCCATGGCGATTATTGTTCACCCCGCTCTCCCGTTCCCGCCTGCGAGTGATTCCGCATTAAACATTTCGAGTGTACACGCCGCAGTGCATTTATCGCATGATTTTTGTTATTATTTCGCAAATAACGGGACAAGCTCCTCGTGAATTATACCAATCGCATTAAATAAAACGCGTCGCATTTTGATGAAATAATCCGAAGTGAAAACTATAAAAAAAAACAATTCTTAGTGAAATGCGGAGAGGGAGCACACCTTCCTTTATTCCCAGTTTATTCATGTGAGTAAATAATTGTCATAATAAGTGCATAGAAATTATTTGCTGTAGATTATCATAATCCTAGCTGAAACAGTTTTGGTCCAATCTAGCCTGGATGTTTAATTTAAGGAACCAGCGCGCATTTTTACATTACCATTTACGCACGCGTTTCATTGCTCAAGTTATCGTGCGTAGTTTGAGAGAAATTGTAGGTAGCTCGTACGTGGGTCATCTACGAAAATTAAAAATATTCTTCGTTTCATCATAATTAACAAACACACTGTCAACATGCCGGATGAATCAACCGAAATTGAACGCGAGATTAAATTATTAGAAGCGAGGCAGAATTCACATTTTGCAAGGATTCAGAGAATATATGATAGTATAAAAGGTTTGAAATCATCTAATTCAAAAAACATATTTTGTGCTAATGCAGCGTTACTATTGGAAACCAGAAAGGAGTTTATTGAATTAGTAAATAAAATTAATGATTTGAAACTTCAAAGAAATTCAGAATTTGTTCCAAACTTTCAAATGGAGCAATCCTTTGACGATTTATATTCTATAATCCAGTTGACTGCAAAACAAACAGGTGACAATACAATTGAGTTAGCTGACACGCATTCAAAACTAGATAAACCGAATCGCAATATGAAGTTACCGAAATTAACTTTGCCTTCATTTGATGGAGATATAATGGGATGGAGAATTTTTTATGATACCTTTCAGAAGGTTATTCACGCAAACAAAGAACTTTCTGATGCGGAAAAAATTCAGTATTTAATAAGTACTTTGTCGGGAAGGGCGTTAAATATTTGTGCTGGAATTCCAACGACAGCAGAAAATTACCAAGTTATATGGGATGCCTTAATAGAAAAATACGAAGATACCCGGGCGAACGCGATTTATTATTTTGATAAAATTTTGAACATAAAACCAATAACAGTACCGACTGCATTTAATTTAGAAGATTTCATAGATCAATTCCATTCCTCGATTTCAGCATTGCAACAATTACAAATTCCAAATTTATTACAATGTTTCTTCCTTCATATAGGGACCCAAAAACTAGACAAAGAAACAGCTGTAGCATTCGAATCGTCGGTCAGAAAATCGGAGACACCTACATACCACGAATTCATAACATTCTTGCGGGAACAAACCAAGATACTACATAGAACTTCTACATTACCAGATTGGAAATCGCAAGAACACCCGAAGAAAAAATTACACCAAAAACAATATAGCCACGCATTTCTCAGTTTAACGAGTAACAAAATAAAACAGTCTAACTGCGCTGTATGTCACCTTTCGGACCACACATTGATTTATAAATGCCCAACATTTTTAAAAGCATCTCCTAAAGGTAGGTTTGAAATATCGAAAAAACAAAAACTCTGTCGAAATTGTCTAAGTACAATACACTCTACCAACACATGTAAATCGGAAAATCGGTGCAGACATTGTAATCAAAACCATAACTCTTTATTGCATTTTGATGACACTTCACCCAATTTTTCTCATAATGTTGAGCGTGATTTAAATCCCGAACGCAAACCTGAAAATCAGTCAGATAATGTAACATTAAGTATTTTCAATAATGTCGATGCAAACGCTTTTTCTCCAAATCAAAACGTATTATTAGGTACTGCATCTATTAATGTTCTTGATTCCAGGAATAATTATCAGAAAATACGCGTTTTAGTCGATAGTGCATCACAAAATGATTTTATGACAACCGAGTGTTGCAAACGCCTTGGCTTGCCTTTATTCACAGATCGCAATCGTACAACCATTAAGGGTATTGGGGATATTTCTCAACGCATTAAAGGAATGACTAATTTAAAGTTTGAGTCTCGTTATAATAATAAAACATCTTTCTCCATTCGACCTTTGGTCGTGGATCGCATCGCAACCCAATTTCCGGCATCTTCTATAGATATGAATGCATTGTCTTACATAAAGGAATTGCCACTCGCCGATGACAAATTTCACATCCCAGCGGTCGTCGATGCAATCCTTGGTGCCAATATTTTTGGCCAAATCCTACTACCTGGCAAGGTAAAGGGCACTCAGTCATTACCGAGTGCAATCGAGACCAGTTTAGGGTACGTACTAGTAGAAAACGCACCTACTCTCAAGAAAAAAAAATGTAACTCATAATAGCTTCTCAGTCAAAGTAATGCAGCTCGCAACTAAAACAAGGTTTTTCGTAAACTGAGTTTACACACGCATTTTTAATATCATTTTTCCTGCAACTTAAGTTTATTCTTATAGTACTTAATGATTATTTAGTTAAGTTTAATTAAAAATACAACTACCTATTATTGCTATCGTTCTTATCGATTTTAATTTATTATTTTCTTTTCATAATACTTGCAATAGTGATACGCATTAACGTAATGAGCAATGAACCCCGATGACGTAAATGTTCTTAACGCATCTATTTTTATTTTTATTATTATTATTTACTATTTTTACTTTCTTTGTTCCTTCCGTTGCTATTCGCATTGTTGGTTTGTTTTGACCATTCTGTCAAGGGCGGGGGTATGTTAGCGCCAATTATGATTTGGCTGCGCTCGGCTAATATTTCTGTGTTATTTTGGAACGAGAATATTGTTGTTCCATGGCGATTATTGTTCACCCCGCTCTCCCGTTCCCGCCTGCGAGTGATTCCGCATTAAACATTTCGAGTGTACACGCCGCAGTGCATTTATCGCATGATTTTTGTTATTATTTCGCAAATAACGGGACAAGCTCCTCGTGAATTATACCAATCGCATTAAATAAAACGCGTCGCATTTTGATGAAATAATCCGAAGTGAAAACTATAAAAAAAAACAATTCTTAGTGAAATGCGGAGAGGGAGCACACCTTCCTTTATTCCCAGTTTATTCATGTGAGTAAATAATTGTCATAATAAGTGCATAGAAATTATTTGCTGTAGATTATCATAATCCTAGCTGAAACACTGCCATACATCAGAGTAGGTACCAGGACTCCATAGTCATACCTCCGGGGCATTCATTAATATGGCATTATTAGGCTCTAATCCAGGTCTGATCTGGCATGTATGTGTGTTGACATCTAGTCCAGTGGCGTGTATATGTTGACATCTTGTCCAATTTAATTGGCCATAACCTCGCACTGTGCGTCATTTATTTCCCAGCGATTTACGGTCACTCTTCTGTCACTTGTCGGCCCGAAACAATATGACCGAAGAAAAGCCAGAAAAATAAGAGCTAAAAATATCTACGACAGTTTTAATTATTACAAAACTTATCACTTCATACAAATTTTAGAAAATTATTATCCGGGTTTTACTTTGTGATTTTCTATAAAAAAAATTCTCGGCGGCTGTGACTACACTGCCTGTTAAATGCTACAACCCAATGTCTCGAAATATAAAGAAAACATATATATTATTTTATATCTCCATATCGCACCATGAGTACTTTAGTGTATTAAATCAAAAGGTATAGTTTTCCGATATCAGCGTTTGAAGTTACGATTTTATTTATCAAATTGATTTTCAATTTACCATTTAAACTTTTTTTAAAACTCCTATAACAGAATATAAAATAAATGGTTTTTGCATTATTTCCCGTTTGTTTTCTGTTTTGACTTATTACAACACTTGGTTTTTTTGTATTTTGTCTTATTTGTTTATTAAGACATACACAGTATCTAATTATACAAGTTATAAGGAATATTAAATAACATTATTACCTATTGAATAAGTCAGTTGAATATCATTAGGTTATTTCGTCTGAGATTTACTTGAACGGTTCTTAAAACTTAACTAATGAATGAATGAGTAAAGGAATACATAGGAAGATTATTTATGAAGATAAAGAGACATATTTTTAGAACAAGAATTACTGGCTCACAAATAGTAATATAAAGTTGAAAAAAGATAAAGTGTAGAAGTTTTAAAATAAATTATAAATTATATCATGCCAAAAAATTTAGTTAGTTATTTTTTTTTGTTTGTAAAGAATCGTGAAAAATGTTTAAGTGTAGTAATTTTGCATATTGTATATAAGATGTGATTGGTGAGATTTTTGCTGCATTAGTATTTTTGGCTTCTATATAAAAAAGCGACGTATGTCTGGTACGCCTCACCGGAACATTTAAACCAATGACGGATAGCAATTCGGAACTTTCTATTTTATTACTAACTACGTTGTAGAAACATCATATCTGACAACGTGGGTCTTTTTTGTAAAGATAACATATTATTTGTAGTTGTAATTCTTGATTAAATGTTTAGAAAATTTTTTCTGTTTACTTTTTACTGAGTGTATGTAGACCTTATATTGAGGAATCCATACGGTGGAAGCATATTCCAATGAACTTCTGACCAATGAAAAAAATTATATTTCTAGAGTTTAGGCATTTTTGAAAACTTTACATATTATTATTAGGAAACCTAGCATCTTGTAGGATTTTGATATAATATGTTCGATGTGCTTATCAAAAATTAGTTTGCTATTTAAGTAAACACCTAGATCTTTAAATGTAGATATATATTCTTCATCACCATCTTTTTCCCCTTACCCTATTCGGGTCGGGGACCCATTGCATCGACAAGGCTCCTCCATACATCCCTGTCTTGTGCTGATCGTTCGGTCTTCGTCCATGGCAGTCCCATCCTCTCCTCACACAGTTTCTGGAGTTGCCTCGCCCAACTGTGTCTGGGGCGGCCCACTGGACGTCTACCCTCTGGAATCGCACTTAGTATTTGTCTATATAGATATATAAATTGTAAAGGTTTATTATTCAAATTTTAAGAAGAGATAATTTTATTTTTATATCTAGTAAACGTAATCGAATTACACTTAGATATATTTAAGGACAATAAGTTTGATTCACAGTATGTCCACAAATGATCAAGATCGCTTTACTATTCGCTACAATCGGATAAAAATACCGGTTTAAAAATGTTCATGTCATCCGCATACAACACAAAGTAACTCTTGTATTGTATTAAAATAATAATGCTGGGTACTGCATTAAAAAATATTAAATTTTATTGTATTTATTCCAAAATCTAAGTTTACCATTATTTGATAATGTCCAGCTTGTATCTACTACAATGCTATGAGACATCACTAAATCAACAAAACAAACTACACATTAAAAATACATTGGCTTTATAATGAATAATTCCATACCTGTCTTCCAAATTAACCACTACATTAAAGCAATAAAAATATTAAAAAATGCTGCATTATTAACTAAAAACGATATTTTTTTTACTTATATTACTAGAAGACTTATGGAGCAATATGATCAAATAAAAAATATTATATTCCATCAGGGAGCATTTTTATTCCTTCCTTTTTATGCTTATCCTCACCTTTTCCATTTGCCATTCGCCTGCAAGCGATTTAATTTTCTTCAGTGAAAAAGAAGATAAAAGTAGTAATTCAAAGAGATTAAATATGATTGCGAAATCTCTTAAGTCCCGTACTAAGCAAGCAAAAATGCAATCTGTTCGATTCACGAATGAATCTTGCAATGAAGAAGTAAAATGGTTTTGTACATTGAGTGGATTTTAACGGTTTTGGATTGCAGTTTTTCGACTGATTAATTATTAATTTTATGTATTAAATAACTCTTCTTGTTGGGAATCTATTATGATCCCAATAACATATTTATCAGATTTTCATTAGATTGGTATTTAAGTAAGATTAAAGATCAATATTTTTTATTGTTGTTATGGACTATATGTTAGAAATACTTTTCACAAAATGAAAATCAGAAAAAAACATTTTTCAAAAACGTTAAAATATGAATGCTAGTTGGGAGCTGCTCATTGCTTTGTACGGGAGTCGTGTGGACTGAACCAAACTCCAAAACTTAAAACCTGGGCGTACTGTACTGTACAGAACCCGCAGACACTTTGCAGAAACGGGCGGTCCGTTTGATAGATTCTCCTATCTAAACAAACGGATTGCAATCTTTAAAGCACATGCGCTAGGTGGGAATGATCATTGATCCCTTCGGCACCGGTGCGTAGTCGGGAAGCACGCCAAACGCGTGCCCAACATATGTACACAGTTGGCATTTGTCACGTGTCGCTTCTTCGACTCCTTCTTGTGTTCAACAGCTCGATTGTAGAACGATTTGCCAGACTTTGTGTTTCCTTCATCCTAAAACATGGGTCTCTTCAAGACCAATGTTCATTCCTTCCTCTCTTCAAATAGACTCTCCACACAGCATTTCAGATGACGTAGGCCCTGAGGGAAATTATTTTCCTAATGCCTCCTGTGTGGAGTTAATATGAAAATAAAATTTTAAAAATCACTTTGAAGTGTGGACATTGGTGGTTTAATTCTAGTTTTAAATTATTTTTACTTCTCGAAAAGTTAGTTTTTTCTTGGAAATATTAAGTCATTGCAGCGACATTACTCTGAGTTAATGACGAACCACCATTCGCAAGAATTTCGCAAAAGTTTTCTGCCAACTCCTTCGGTTAAACTACGTTAAAAAAATGGACAGATTCAATCTCCGTGATTCAAAGATTGATGAAAAAACTTCTTACTGTTCCCTTGCCTAGAAGCAAAAATAATAATTTTCAAATTAACAGCAGATTTCAAACGGGTGCTTCAAACGGAAAATACGTTGGAGTTAATCTCTTTGAAACACTCCAACCGAAAAAACAGCACTGCTGGTCGCTGCAACAGTGGCGTTTCAGTTGCATTGTTGACAGGTTGCCATGTTAGCGGCTCACGAACTGTCAAGTTTTGACATTTCAGATTAGAAAAATATAGATTTCGTTAAGGAGGTTGATTGCAATTGCATTGAGAACGGGTTTTTTTCAGTTTCTCCATGAGCTGAGGCCCTAACCATGTAATTATTTCGACCATACAACCTGTTTCGACAGCTTAAAACAAACATAACAATTATTCAAGTACACGAATAATTAGATAAAATTAGATGAGGGTATTGAAAGTGGTGTTCTAAGGGGGGGGAAACGATGAGAGGAGTTTGCTTATCATTTAATAGAGGCAGGCAGGCAGGCTTTTCAATAAAGAAAAAAGAAAGTTTAAACGTTCAAATATAAAAACAAATTTATTTTGTGAGCTCTAGAAACATTGGAAATAAACAAAATTTAAATCAAAAATTCATAAAAACACCCCTTAAGTCACCTTTGTTGACAATGTTTCTTTGCTATTTTAACTTCTCCTACCGTTAACACCCCCTTTCAAAAACACAACCCGCATCTAATATTATCTAATCATTTCTGTACTTGTACAAATAAGATAATTTTAAGTACACTAGAGAATGACATGAATGTGTCAAAACCGGTAGCAAATAAATAAAAGCAAACAAGTATACATTGTAAATAAAACCCATCAAATCGAAAACTTCTCCTCCTTTCTTTACCTGTTCTGTTATTTTACAAATTCAAGAATTTTTAATTTCCCAGAATCAGAATTATCAGAATATTTCAACTCTCGTGGCTGTTTTTTAGAGTACTGAGATTTTCTGTAACCATTGGTGACATCCATTGAATAATAACTCTATGGCTAAAGGCACTAATGGAAAATTTCTTCAAGAAATTTAATTACTCGAGGATTGATTTTTTCTTCGGATGGTGAACGCGATGCAAAAAAACTGAAATCTCATCAATTTGCGTTCGAAGGATATTAAGTAACTTTCGAACTTTTAAGTAATCTAGATTTTCATAGCACGTTGAAGGATGGTCATATTTATAGTTTAATTAATTCATCGAATTATGTAATTTGTAGTTTAGCCTAGTTTACTTTGACTCCATATATAGGTACATTAACTAGCATTTAAAAAGTTAAATATTAAAATTGAATTATTTTAAAACAGAGTAGCAAATTGATTCAAACCAAATTAAAATTAAGTTATTATATTTAATCTTTGAAGACAAGACTATCCATAATGTGAGAGACAGTATGTTAAATGATGAGGAAAAATACTTCAAAAAACAATAAACAAAATTGGTAATAATCATTATTCAATAGTAAATGTACTTATCTATCCCTTTTGATCTGCAATTAGCATTGTGCCGTAATTTTGGAGGCGGTTTGAGAACTATTGGACAACGAACACCCTGCTTTAGGTCACCCCAAGTGGTTTGCTACGTTTGGTGACTTAGCAGGGGTTTTTACAGTTAATACCTCACAAGAGTCCCAACTGCTCCCGTCTGGAGCCAGTGAGACTATGGCATCTCCAATCGGGGTATTTTGTGGGGCGGAAAGTAGTGGGGAGGGGAAGGAGATAGGGAAGAGGAAGGAGGGGAAGTACCTGGCTATTCAGATCTGGTCACTAAACACGGCTAAAGCCATTTCAAGCAACGTTTCAATTCTAATGGTGGTCTGACACCAGGGCGATACTGATAGTATCTTCCACTCTGGAACGTGCCGCAAATATACTATTTATTATCTCAAATGAATAAATTGTGAAATAACACAAATTAATCAAATAAAATTTATTTGCGCACGCCGGGTTCGAACCCGCGACCTTCGGATTGCGAGTCGAGAGTCTTGCCTCGGGACCACGGAGGCCGGCCGGAGGGGTGGCCGGAGGGGTGGCCGGGTTCATGGGTTTGTGCAGATATTGGCGGCGAATGCTTTTCCTCGTCTACTATGTGGCGAGTCGGATCGGGAGAGATTGGTTGAGGGAGACTTAATCTAGACCTCTCCGGCCGGTTTCTCACGACCAATCGCCTTGCACCCAAGTGAAAGGGATGGATTCAAACGTCCGTCCACCCACCCTTCATACCTTTTTTTCCTAGAACTTCCTCTCCTTCCTTTCCCTAAAAATAATATCTATAACTCTTGATTCGATTCAAATCAAATTCAATTCAAAGTACTCCACACACATTCTTCTCCTCTTTCGTCCCCTTTTTCTCCCACGTTCCCCCACCTTCCCCGCCTTCCCTCTTCCCTCTCCCGCAGTCCCAGTACATTCAGTTTTCAAAAACCTCGCGAACCACCTATTACAATGTTTTAATTCAAATTTTTTATTTTTCATAAATAACAAATATTCCTTTTTGTATATTAGGTATATAAGAACAGTCAATCAAATTTGGAACCTAACATAGGTGCCTATTTAAAACATGACAGAAGCATGCCCAACTACACGGTTTATCTACGTTATTTTAACCCACAAGCGATCGGGTCGTTTTTTGCAGTAACTGCAACTTACTAGGTCTTAAATCGAGCTACCCCCAATTACGATCCCGTAAGCCTTAAAAAAATTCACCTTTCAATAACCTATTCTACCCTTGAAAGTCATCCAGAGAAAAAAATATCAATAAAATATTAACCATGTTTGTAGAAATATGTGGAGGTCGCTAGTAATGATGGTCGTTATAAATTGCTTTTGTAAATATTTAAAAAATCAGATTTCATATATTTTTAAAGAAATACTAATGCAGATTGCAACTTGCAGGTGGAAGTAGCAAATATATGTGTTTTTTTCCGTTTTAATTTCTTTGCATATCTTGTCCTTTGTTCTAGCTACCAAAGACCTTTTTTTTACATTCCACACACGCCAGGAGAATATTGTTACCAGTTAGAATATTCTCCTGACAAAGGAAGGGCGCTTCCGAAACCGGTAGAGTGTAATAAAATAAAAATGGTCTACAAAAAAAATATGTGTTTTTATTTTAAATTATGGCGAGCCACAAAGTATATTAAATTATTTGATTGAAATCTGGGGAAAAACGTGTGAAACATATATAAATGAACTACAAGTAATACAAAACAAGTTAATCAAAAAACTATTTCACTACAAGCCTAGAACATCCACAAAAAAAGTATTTATAGAAACAAAACTATTAACATTAAAAAAACTGTATATACAATATATATACAATACATGTCTCCTTATATACAAAATAAACAATAAACTCATACATACAAACACAGAATTCATTAAAACATCCCAAGTACATAAACACTTTACACGACAACACGATAACACACATTTAAACACCATCCACACTAACTATGGTAAACAATCCATTGGTTACGAGGGGGCAACTTATATAATTGCCTCCCAAACGACATTAAAAAAGAAAAAAAGGTGGGTAAATTAAAAAAAAAAATGTTAATGTATATTCTTGATAAACAGAGTAATGAAATGGAGTAGCGTTGTATTATGGTGTTTAGTTTAATTTAATGTATTTAATTATTTCTGGTTAATATGAGTGAAAATGTAATTTTCTTTTTTACTAGAATAAAAAAAATGCATTTTACAAGTATGTCAGATAGATGTATTTTAAAAGATACGGAAAAATGTCGGTACTATTGAGGTTGGGTTATTATCAAGCTATTTATTATCGATAATTTACAAAGTTTGCAATTCTTTTGGTCATTGGTAGTGGAAGGTCTGTTAACATGAAAACAAATAAATGTTAATGCTGAAAACAAATACTCGTAATTCTAATAATTGTCCACCATAACGAAACATGTTAAATTTGCGAATATATCTAGACTTTGTTGTAAATTTCTTGTTTTTATAATGCCGGCGCCAGACAGAAGTTCAAAGTAGTGATCACTTGTTTGAAGACTTTGCTCACACATATGATCACTTATCGTTGTACCTGCCAGATATGTGTTCAAAGATTTGATCACTCCTTTGAGCTCACAGTTTTCAAATAGACTTCAACTGGGCCCCGCGCAGTGTGGCAGGCACACAAACATTATTTGTACACTGATCCCTTTGATGTGCGCTAAAAGACCGACACGGAACTGCAAAGCGCACTTAAGTGTTCAAATGTGTGACAATAGTATAAAAGTTATTATTTCTATACATTAGCGTTACTTGCATTGTTATTTGAAATCAGTTATTATTCTTATAACTTGATTAACTCCCGTCCATTTTGATAATAAAATTAATGATTAAAAGCTTTCTTGAAGGATTGTTCCTTTGCGGCTTTTAAAAAGACAATCACAACTCATTGATAAAAAAACTACAAAGGATATTGTTAGTTTTTTACTTGACGGTTTCAATAAATGTATTGTTTTACATGATTTTGTGTACTATAAGTTTACAGATTAAACTAATATAGATTTTATTATTTTTTTCGGCTTGCTTTTTTTTTAAACTTTTCCGCAGTTGTAAGCAGGTAAGATTAAACACGATTTGTATTACAGAAAATTTAAGACAACTGCACTGCTTATACAAATCTGAGCTGTGGACACAATACCCAGTAGCGCAATGTGACAAGCTAAGGGTTTGCTGCTAATAATGCATATATGCAACATTCGCAACTACCAACGTTCTGCAATGCCTCCACGATGATCACAGAAGGGAGGGTGCATTCATTTCCCACAGTACTTCGCCATCGACTAGCCAACTTTTGGGGCAGGACATGTCAACTAACGACATTTGTATCGGACAAGATGAGGCACACAAGAACTATAATAGGTTGGAGGTCCCAATCCACGGTGGTGCCAAATGCCGGGAGAACGTCGTCTCGGTTGCCCGCTTGTTCTGAGGTGACCCAGTGGCTCCTTCCTTATGACGTAGCCGGGTCTGGTTCAGAGAGTGTAGGATATCCGTGGTCTAGGATGAAGAAAACGAGGTGAAAAGATACAGGGTCAAAGCGAGGTCAGGCGGGTAAGCAGAGAAAGTTGTTGAAAAGATGAGAGGTAGTGAATAACTGAATTAATTCGGGCTTTTTCGCCCTATTTATGGGTGTGTGTAAAAGCGCCCAATGGTGGTGAAAAACTCTCTTTCTGCCTGCTCGCTTACGCCTACTCCGACGATTTATTTATTTAGAAATATAACAATTGCAAAGCATTTTACAGATATAATACAAAACAATATGTGGTTGCATTCAGCCGCGCCTTGGGCTCGAACCTTTTCATGTTATGGTCAAATAGAAATTCTCAAAACGTCTGTTACAATATTGTCTTAGCTTTTTTTATAATAGCTCCACAAAGGAGGCCCTGAGGAAAACACCGAGGGGATCAATATGACCAGGAGTAACGAATGAGCGATAAATCCATTCCTCCCAATACAGTGAAAGGCGATGGGTTGCGGGAGTCCAGCTGGAGAGGTCAAAAGGTCTCCCTCAAACAGTCTCTTCCGTCCCGCCACCGTGGGCAAACTCATCCGCTGCTAAGACCTATACAAACTTTACCCGAAGAACCCGGGCGTCTCTGCTAAGTCACCAAACGTAGCGAACACTCGGGGTGACTTAAGGTAGGGGTGATGGTTGTACATACAATAAATGGTTCCTGGGGGCGGCGGTACCCGCGCCCGCCTGCCAAATTGGCGAGTGGCTCAGCTATAAAACTCTATTCTTTTGATGTTACCATTAGGTGCCTAGGTACCAAATGATATGACTATCATGAATATAAATATGATCTAAACAGTATTAGATATAAAACACCACGTTTTATATTCAAACTTAAAGAATTAAGTTTTGGTATGAAATTAACATATATTATACATTTGTCTTATAAACTGTACGTGTGCTTAAATTTTTTCTCCATCAGTAATTTTAGCTAGAAATAACGTAAGGTGAGCCAATTTTTCATGTTTGCGTTTAAAAAATTGATATTTCAAAAAGTGTGTGTTGGTTTCTAATTTCAAAGACAGATTTTAGTTTTCGGATACCGTCATAAATATTCCATTTATTTGTATTTTATTGCAAAGTGGACGTGTTCTTTCCTTCTGACAGAATATGCTATAACAGAACATGTGAGGCTAGGTTCAAGCCAGTACTTGAAATGCAAAACTGATGGCCTTCCAATAACATGATAATCAATACAATTTTTTTTATTAGACGGTCCTTCGTGGTTTGGTCTCCAGACAGTCTGCCGTCAGCTGTAAATTGAGCAGCTGTAATATGAATTCTTTGTTTTCCAAGCCAAGAGATGCATGTACAGAGATTTAGATGGTAAGGGGGGTTAAATTTTTTGTATTAAAAAAACACTTGTGTTTGATGAATTGCAAATTACAGAGATTTGATACAAGTTCTAAGCTCTGGGGCTCTGAAATAGAGAATGAGTTGCGAGAAATGACTTCAAAATCTTATAATAACATGACAGGAAAAGCTGACAGAATGACCAAAGATAAACAATAACATGGACAAAGTTGCATGGAAAATTCAGAAAAAAGGTGACACAGACGTAGAGTTTAGGGTAAAAGAGTACTCATCGAAGTTAGGAAAAAATGAATGAAATTAGAAATGGTAAGTAATAAATGAGATTAAATATTAAGCATAGTACAACACAACACTTAACAGTTATTGCATAACTTATCTGCGTCCTTGTACAAGTCTTAAAGCTCAGTCACCACCTTCCTCTCTTATTGTGTTTCGGGGAAGCTTTTGCTATAGAAAATATTTGAACAACCTCTGCTGTTTGCAGAACTTAATGTTCTCTGCTCTTTCAATACTATTTTTCTAAGAATGCTTCTCTGTAGATATTTTTCACGGATGTTAAAAGGAGAGTGGATTACACAAAAAAATTAAGAAAATATATTTTTTTGCAAACCACATCTATTTAATCAAAATTATCAACATGTTTCGAAACCAAAGGTTTCTTCTACAGGATAAGATTAACATGAATAAAAAAAATTAAAATGAATGTGCTTTTCCATAAGTATTCAGGGCAAAGAAAAAAACATATATATTCGTCAGTCCCAGAATTTCTGCACTGAAACGTATTCGGACGTTTTGTATTACATAGTGGAATCTGAAAGCTTATCAATACAAGCCATACCGGACTATCAACTACATCATTTAAAATTTTATATATTCAATAAAAAATTCTTCTGTCTGATAATTTAAGCACATTCAAAGCATTTAAAATAGTATCATAGTTCAACATAATTGCTGGGACACCCATTTTAAAATTCAGGAAAATTTGCTTTGAATTCTTTCAACAGCTTGTAGGAACGTGAATATAATAATGTGGGTTCCAGACGGTAGAATTGTACTCTACGTGACTTCTAACAAAGATAATATACGAGTACAACAATTTAATACTCTGTGTTTTGTTAAAATTTCTAGTAAGCCTAGTTATAAATCCCAAAATTTTTAAGCCCTTATTAGAGATTTCGCCCATGTGGTTAACAAATGGAAGATTTGATTTAAAAGTGATGCGAAGCGTGTTAATCGGGCAGGTGGTACATTAAATTGAATCTTATTTACCAACTCTGGGACTTGCATATTATTGTTAACTAATTTATATAGGAATAGTGCATCTGAATGATGCCTTTGTACATGGATGCCTTTGTACAATGGATGCATTTCAATGTATGAAGCTGCCTCTGCATAATTTTATTAAATCATACAAATGACCTTTAACAAAGATATTTAAGAAATTGTTAATGTTGTTATTAAAGATCGCTCATTTTTTTATTTGAAAAAAATCAATTTTTTGACATTTTGGGATATGTAAGTCTATTTTCATTGCACATTTGTTGATATTCTCTGAAAGAATATTGCAATCGTAAATATTAAGAAAAATTTTATTTAAGAAAATCTTTATTTATACACAAATATTTTTTATACGTTAGCTCCTCACAGGAGGAATAGGAAAATCATTTCTCACGGGGCCTATGTCATCTTTGGGGATGCTGTGTTTAGGTTCTTTTAAGGGAAACGAAGGAGAGAAAGTCCTAGGAAGGAAAAGGGCGTGAATTGTGGGTAGGGATCTGGTGGTCAGTGTGTCTACGAGTGACGGACGTATGCATCTATTCTTCCGAATGCCCCGCAAGGGTCTACCTCAACCAGGCCCTGCCGATCGGGCCCGCCAGTAGGTGAGCAAACGCATGCGCTGCCAAGATCTAGGCAAACCTCACCCCATGAGCCCGGACACCAACCACTTATCAAACTACCACTTATCAAATTGGGATGAAGCCACTTACATACAATCTATTAAATAAATATGCAAGACGGAGAAATTGACCGAAGAATTAGTGCGGTAAGCGGTGTATTGCGTCCTCTCTACAGCTCAGTGATAAGGAAAGCCGAGCTCAGTATCAACACAAAGATGGCAGTGTTCAAAACGGTATATCGCCCAACGCTCACCTACGGCTACCAGATATATATGCTAAGCAAACGAACGCGCTCTAGAGTCAAGCTGCCCAAATGAAGTACTTGAAAGGAGTGGCAGGGATTACGAAATGGGATCATATAAGAAACACGACGATCCGATCGACAGTTGGCCGCCCCAGAAACAATTGGGCGAGGCAACTCCAAAAACTGTGTGAGGAGAGGATGGACCATGGAAGGAGGCCGAACAGTCAGCTCAAGACAGGGACGTATGGAGGAGTCTTGTCGATGCAATGGGTAAGGGGAATTTATATTAATAAACTTTAAACTTTATTATTAATAAACTTCCCGACCCGAATAGGCTAAGGGGACGAAAATGATGATGATGCAAAAAACTTAAATTAGTATTTAAACACCTGCATAAAAAAAACTTTTGGAATTAAAATGGAATTCTGGAAATTCACGTTGATATCAATAAATAACTATATAAACATATTTTACATACCTTCCTTTAAATTCTCTCTCGGTTGTAGTATTCAATAAGTCATTCATTATTCTAATGTATTATCATTTTTGCTTACCGCAATAAACATTGAAAATATTCAGCATAATATAACTTTTCTTCCTCAATAAAACTAGACAAAAATTTAAATGCCTACCTAAGAATTTTTTGCGCACACAAAAACATGTAGATATGATAATAATGTGAAAATGTAAAAACTTACAAACAATTTCCATCGGAAAAGATTTATTGGCTAGACTCTTCATTCGGAATAATATTTATAAGAATATTGTAGTTTATTGTAATTGCATATGTATGGAAATCTCCGACAAACCGTTGGCACATTGCCAGCCCTGTCAGAAATTTACACGTTAATGTTATATGATAAAATCGATAATATTTATTACCACGTAACTCGCCAAAGGGCAAATTTAAAAAAAATCATCATTATCTGAG
Source organism: Glyphotaelius pellucidus (assembly GCA_936435175.1). NCBI lineage: Eukaryota > Metazoa > Arthropoda > Insecta > Trichoptera > Limnephilidae > Glyphotaelius > Glyphotaelius pellucidus. The sequence continues at coordinate 17,034,207 of OW386558.1, read as the reverse complement.
AAGTAAATATCAAATGCTCTCAAACGGCCTGTCCCCTTGTCATTCATCTTCAGTCCTCAGATTGTATGATGAGAACCACCTTTTCAGTCAGTCCACCTCTTCAGTAAACCCGCCTCTTCAGTCAGTCCACCTATTCAGTCAGTCCATTTCCTCAGACAGTCCGCCACTTCAGTCAGTTCACCACACCTGTCAGTCCGCTTTTTCAGACATTCTACCTCTTTAGACAGTCACAAACTTCATCAGACGTCAGTCCATTATGTCAGTCAGTGCGCCTCTGCAGTAAGTCTACCATAATTGTTTGTCCACTTCTTCAGTCAGTCCATCTCTTCAAACTGTCCACTTTTTCAGTTAGTCCAATTATTCAATCATTTCAATCATTCTTCCACTTCAGACTCCATCCCTTCAGTCAGCCCAACACTTCAGTCAGTCCACCTTTTTAAGGTCCACCTATTTGGACAATCCACCACTTCATTCAGTCCATATCTTCAGTAATTTAACCACTTCAGTCAGTCCATCTCTTCAGATAGTCTATCACCTCAGTCAGATAGTATATCACGTCAGTCAGTCCACCTCTTCAGTCTGTCCACCTTTTCAGTTGGTCCACTACTTTAATCATTCTTCCACTTCAGACTCCATTTTGACAGTCAGGCCAACACTTCAGTCAGTTCACTTTTTCAGTAAGTCCACCTCTTTGGACAGTCCACCACTTCAGTCAGTCCACCTCTTCAGTCAGTTAACCACTTCAGTCAGTCCACCTCTTCAGTCTGTCCTCAGTGAGTCAACCACTTCAGTCAGTTCACCTTTTATCAGCATTTATATATTACCCATAGATAGCACGTAAAATTCTTTCAAGATGAAATCACGCCACGCTGTGAATAGAATTCCTATTCATATACACCCTCCCAGAGTCCCTCTGCCAACACCCTTCATTTCTCCGGCGAACTGAATTTGTTGAATATCCAGCGGCTTCGACAATTTCTCCAGAGTAGAAATTTTTCAATATCCGTTCTAGAAAATCGGATGTTCATTGCAGCGAGGCTGCAGGAAGGAACGTGTTAGAAATGAGATGAAAAGAGCTTGTTAAATAAATACAGGAAATTTAAAATGTGTTTTTTTTAGTGTTACGTGTTAGTTGTACGTTTTGCATTTGTAATATTAGTATAATATCTATATATATATATATATAATTTCAGAACGCCAGAGCTTACCATTATGTACAGCCTATAGTACTCGCACAAAATTTAGCTTTATATTAGTGGAATCATCATTAAAATCGGTTTATTGTTTTATGCGTGAAAGTGTAACAAACAAACACACGCAGTTTCGCATTAATAATATTATATAGTATATAAATGTTATAAGATGAGGCTTTTCCAAAAAAATTTGAAAATCAGGAGTTATTAAAAAAAATGATTTAGCATATCCAGAAGGTTCTCGTGCCTAATATTGGTTCATTCTAACAAAAAAAATAATTTGGAGTTCGGTTAATCCTTTTATATTCTGACGCGAGTTTTTTGACACTCATGTACGTTTTTCACACTGAATCTGAAATTCAAATTTGCAGGGATTTTCACAGGCTTGCTTTATGTAAAATGATGCAAAGTCTAAGCTTGTTTTTAAAACAAAATGTTGTTTTAAGTAATGTTGAAAAGAGTTAGCAAAAAAGGGTCGCCCTCCATATTTAGGTTTTGCGTTTCAGATTCAGTCTGCTAACCCTGTACAAATCGCAAGTGCGCCCCACGGCTGAATTTGGCAGCCACCTCTGGTCTGGAGCTCCAAAATATTTGAAAAATACCCTCGACTCTGTGCAGAAACGGGCGGTCCGTTTGATAGATTCTCCCATCTTAACGAACAGATTGCAATCTTTAGAGCACAGGCGTTGGGTGGGAATGCTATCCATGTTCTACCAGTATTTCAATGGAAGATGCTCTGAGGAACTATCGTCATTGATCCCTTCGGCACCGGTGCATAGTCGGGAAATACTCCAAACGCGTGCCCAACATATGTACACGGTTGACAGTATTCACATGAGAACGGATCGTTTCTACAACTCGTTTTTGAGTTCAATAGCTCGGCTGTGGAACAATTTGCCGGCCTCTGTGTTTCCTCCCTCCTACAACATGGGTATCTTCAAGACCCATGTTCACTCTTTCCTCTCCTCAAAAACGCTCTCCACACAGCATTTTCAAAGATGAGGGAAATTATTTTCCTCAGGGCCTCCTGTGTCTAATTAAAAAAAAAAAATGACGTGTTTGACATGAATAATGGAAATACATTTTAGGGGACGACATTTAGAGAAAAATAATTACGTATTCCGTTTTTTTTGTTTAATTTATTCCATACTGAAAGCCAAGACAAAAATAATTTCTCTCTTGACCAATGTAATTTAGAGGATTCTGGGTGTTTGAGAAGAGAAACGAGTGAACATGGCTTTATAGAAATTCATTTTGTAGGAGGAAGGAAACACAGAGGCAGATTTCAAGAACGTGTCATAAAAACGACCCGTTCCTGTGCGACAATGTTAACCTTGTATAAATGTTGGGCCCGTGCTTGGCGTGTTTCCTGATCATGCACCAGGGTCGAGGGGATCATTGATACTAGAAATACCAGAAATATCTGCAGAACAAAGATACCATTTCCACCTGACTGGCGCCTGTGCTTAAACATTGCAATACAATTGTTAACTCAAAATGTATAGTTATATTTTTGTTTGCCAAAGTTGCTCCTAAAAGCATAAAAAATCAAAAATTTTATGTCCCGTACTTTCATCTATATATATAAAAATCAAAATATGTTTGTTTCTAGGTTTGTATGTGAGATCTGATGCATTGCTAACCGTTCATCCGATTGTGATGAAACTTTGGGGATTTGATATGCGCATGCCCGCGATGGTTTCTATATACAATAGTGAGATCTGGCAAGACGAAATTATGCGTTGCTAACCGTTCATCCGATTGCGATGAAACTTTGGGGATTTGATGTGTGCGTGCCCGCGATGGTTTATATATAATTGCGAGCTCTGGCACCATGAAAGAGGGCTGGGAAATGAAATAGGCTATGTTTTATCAAGGAAAAAAATAATTTCCGTTGGAAAATTCTTACAGAAATTTCCGTCTAATATCATGCGAGTGAAACCGCGGGAAAAGGCTAGTTTAAGTTAAGGCTAGTTTAAAATAAATCAAAAATCAGATATTTTGCTACAACTTCTGATATTTACCAAGATAGCCTTGAAACATTTTTTTTATGTAACGCATATAATGCACAATATGCATGAATATTTCTGTCGCGGCCGAATACCACGACACGAGAGTGTGGACTTTAAATCCTTTTTGTAAACGTATTAGACCATATATCGTGTTTTGAAGGCAGATCAAAGGAGAATCGGTTTGATAGGAAATCTCCTACCTTTTGACGGCTTCTGAAGGCTGCTCAGGGTCGTGTCTGGTATCACACTATATTGCACAACATAGGTTTTTAAACACGACACTATTATTTTATAAAAAAGCGAAACTTTGCGATTATTTGCGATATTTTGACGAGAGCTACTTGTGACCCATATCACTTTCGAAATGCAACTATTATCAAGTGGGTAATGCACACTTGGGTGGCAATATTGTTCATCATGTAGGTAAGCACACCCCCTTCTTTTCCGGGTGGAGACATTGAGGAAAGGAGGAAGAGAATGGATTACATAATAGAAGGACTAGGGGAATATGGATTAAGTCTTTTAAAAAATGTTTCAGAACCAAACAATTTCTTTAACAGACAACCCACTACAGTCATCCAGTCTCCCAAAGGAAAATGAATATTAGATTTTTGGTATAAAAATATCAGTTTCCCTTCCCATCGCAAATTCTTCTGCATAGTTTCATGTCATAAAAAAGCTTAAAAATTTCCCTGCAAAACATCATTAAACCGGAGCTTACAACTCCCAGCAGGCATTCCGGATCGAAGCAGAGAGCGGTGGCACTGCAAATAATAGCGAGAACTGCCCCACTATGGGGTAAGCATTAGCGCAGTATTAGAAACTTTTCCAATATAAAATGAAAAAAGTTTGGTGGATTAGGACTGCGGCCGTTGGGACCGGGACCGGGGCCGATGATATTGCAAGTATGAGATTGGAAAATTCGCAGCAGTGTGTCAGCAAGTCTAGCAAAATCAAAATCAAAGATCATGTCCGTTTTAAATCGTTGAGGCTAAGACTGCAAACTTAAAAAAGTTGTGATCGGCACTCGTCACCCCGACTTGTTCACGATAGAACAAAGATGTTCTTGTTCAGCTCAATTATTGAATAAAACTGCTAAAAGAATGGATAAATATTTAAATTCTCTCACAACCTTCAAATATTTTTCTGCTCTAAGTGTTTTAAAATATGAGATCTTGTACTGTTTAATCGATGATTTTATCTGTTCTACATTAATTTAAATTTGAAAAATGACGTTTTAAGTGAAACCGCACAAGAGTTTCCTAAAGAAATAAAACTAAAATTGTAATTTTTCTTTTTTGTATTTCTTCGGCATTAACTAAGTAACAATTTCTGTGTTTTGTTTTCCCTATCCCTATTAGACCTATTGTTTCTGCTTATTCTAGCCGCAATGATAATATATATTTTAAATTTGTATCCAAATCAAATCCAATAATTTGTTTACATCACATCGCCCAATAAAAAAACAGTATTGAGTTAATCAATAAAATGATTTTAAATATATATTCCACAGGCTCGAGTATTAAAAAAGCCTGAATTAATTTTTATACAAAGAAAGCTACTTTTAATTTAGTTTTTTTTCACACAGTTTTTCGTGGAACGTATTCACCGTGAAAATTGGGAGTCCAGTATATATCTGATTTCAAAACCTTTTTTGTAAGTTAAGTAATTGGCATATTAATGATTAAACTATGTAATTACGCTACCCGCGAAAAATCAGGAAACGTTATTTGACTTGCCCAAATGAAAACTGAGAAATTTTTTACCATAGATTGAAAACATTTTATAAATTATCTTCAAATCTTTTATGTATAAATATGCGTTCAACCAACTGCGATGGAACTTTGGTGATTTGTTGTGCACAATTGGGGTATGTTGTGAGGCTGAAGTTTGTGGGGAGGAGAAGTAGATGGGGTATAGGAAGGTGGAAAAGTACCTGGCCATTCAAATCTGGTCATCAAACGCGCCCAAGCGATTTAAAACGACATTTCAAATCTGAATGGTGGTCTTCCACCAAGGCAACACTGAAAGCATCTTCCACTCTAAAACGTACACAGATATACTACATATCATGTTTCATGGTAGATTGCAAAACAACACCAATTGATCAAATAAAATTTACTTGCCACTACACGCCGGGATTGGAACCTGCAACCTCCAGATCGCTAGTCGAGAAGCGTAATAATATTTTTCATAATAAATAAGTAAAAAAAAAATATGTAAAATAATAATTTAACTGTGTTTATATTACAAATACAAGAAAAAATAAAATAAAACATCGTTAAAATGCATTTTTTTGGATAGTAATTTTAATGTATAATCATCAAAATTTTGTTCTGCCGTAAATTGTAATTTGTATTTTAAATTTACACATATCGAAATGATTTTTTTTCTTACTTTTTATTTTTTATTTTATATTTATACTAGCTTTTCCCCGCGGCTTCGCTCGCATGGTATTACGGGAAAATTACTGTAGCGCCTGCACTTATCAATTATCTCCCTATGCTTATGCTTTTATATCGGTACCAGATATTCTGGCTGAAATATGATTTTATGTCCTGGATAATTTCACGCGAGGTCTTCCCAGGTGCTGAACTAACTTACCAATGGTGATGCTTCTGGGAAGACTCACTAGGTTAATTAACTGCCTTGCAGGAAATGTGGATATTTTCCACTTAATAAAGTGAATTAATACTTATGTTTTAACTAAATGTATTAATTTAACTTATTTTTTTCTTACCGCTTTTGCAATGTATTGCTGTTTTTGTTGTTTTTGCAAATAAATGAAATAAATAACCTAGTATAATACAATAAAAAATAGGTCACACATAACTGGTACCAACTGCCCGCCAAATTTCGTTTTAACAACTGGCACCAGATTAGTGGCGCTCTGTAGTCGATAATTGTTTTTTTTGGATTTCCTCATTCCTGACCGGGAGACGACAGTTACGGGCGGCGTTGACATCTTACTGCCGACTAATTATGTTGATTTAAGAGGCGTTGTGGTAACGAGACGTTCATATGATTAAAATACTATGTTTTCGAGCGATCAAACTCTCTGTTTACAAGCTGTGATAAAAGAATAATAATAATAATGGTTTTTATTCCAGAATGTGGGGAGGTGAGTGCAATCCCACACATCCCATATAGAGTACAAGTACATGTACACAGGTATTTATAAATGAAAGTAAATTCGGGACAGAATCGAAATTGAATCGAAAGTAAAGAAACACAGGAAAGAAAGAAAAATAATAATAAAATAAAATTCAGAGAGCTACAAATAAATAATTTAAAAAAAATTAAAAATAAGAAGAGAGAAGTATCATTAGATAATAAGTATTCATAAAAAATATGATAAAATCTTTAATTGGGTTCTTGTTGGTCCATCGGATCTGAGATTGTGGGAGCCAGTGTCTTTCTCCAATATTCTTCTACGCTCGATCCTGGAGTCAAACGGGCTTCTATGATGAGAATATTTCTGGAGTGGTTTATCCTTCCCCTCAGTCCTGCAATCCTTGTTCTTAATAGAGTTTGAATCCTGGAACTCTCCCTTCTGTAAACATTGAAGAGGCACTACAGTACCTGAGAAGTCCAAACATTACAAGGTATGCATTTTAATATGCATCATAATGTATCTATTCTCTTACGATTGATCCCTTTGATCAAACTCTCTGTTTACAAGCTGTGATAAAAGAATAATAATAATAATGGTTTTTATTCCAGAATGTGGGGAGGTGAGTGCAATCCCACACATCCCATATAGAGTACAAGTACATACATTGATAACACAGGTATTTATAAATGAAAGTAAATTCGGGACAGAATCGAAATTGAATCGAAAGTAAAGAAACACAGGAAAGAAAGAAAAATAATAATAAAATAAAATTCAGAGAGCTACAAATAAATAATTTAAAAAAAATTAAAAATAAGAAGAGAGAAGTATCATTAGATAATAAGTATTCATAAAAAATATGATAAAATCTTTAATTGGGTTCTTGTTGGTCCATCGGATCTGAGATTGTGGGAGCCAGTGTCTTTCTCCAATATTCTTCTACGCTCGATCCTGGAGTCAAACGGGCTTCTATGATGAGAATATTTCTGGAGTGGTTTATCCTTCCCCTCAGTCCTGCAATCCTTGTTCTTAATAGAGTTTGAATCCTGGAACTCTCCCTTCTGTAAACATTGAAGAGGCACTAAAGTACCTGAGAAGTCCAAACATTACAAGGTATGCATTTTAATATGCATCATAATGTATCTATTTTCTTACGATTGATCCCTCGAAAATTTGTTCCCGTCAATTGAATCCTCAGACAGTTGATCCCTGTACCCGTGAAATCTAAAAGTGAAATCGAGAGACTTGTTGAGGAAATCCTCACCTCGATCTCTCCAGCCGTGCTCTCTCGACTCATCGCCTTTCAATTCACCATTACAGATGTGTAATTGTACACAATTACACATCTGCCCGGATTATGGACACTGTAACACTGTCCGAAACATTGGTTAAGACGAATATTAACGCTAGAAATGTTTTGATTCCCATGCCATACAAAATTTTAAATCGCGCGTTGTATTTGCACAAGACAAGTAAACGAAAAAGTGGTTTTTATTTATTTTGTGCATAATTTTACAAAAATGAAAAAAAGTTAACCAAGTTTGCCAAGAACATACAAAACCTCAAATATAGTCTTAGCCATTTAGGAGTATTTTTCAAAAATTGTTTCTTATATTACTTTATAGTTTAGTCATGCAAAAACATTTTCGTCTCTCCCGATCTGGCCCGCAGTATGTGGGCAAACGCATCCGCCACCAAGACCTACACAAAGCTCACTCCATGAACCCATACGTCTTAAACTGATTTCTTAAATTGCATAATTATTTTTTTTTTTATTTTTTTTTATTAATCTATAAACATAGGGTTATACATAGGGTTTAATTGATGCCTGTCTCACTAGGATTTACCTGTGTTGAGACAGGCTTTGACGTACATATTTAAAATTACAAGAATATTTTAAGTAACATACAAATTCAATTGAATACTATAAAAATGGAAAGGTGATTGGAAGTGTGGGTTCACTTTAAAGAGAGTTATGTAAATGTAGGAAGAGATGATGTACAGTAAATGATGATGTATAGTAAATTCTGTCAAATCTATTTATGGGATTGATTAATTAATTTGACATGATTCTATTTTTAAGTTATTTTACATGGATTAGGTCGTATGCAAATTGTTCACTGTCTATTAATGATTTACTTTACAGATGTTTGCAGTAGTGTGGCGTCCAATACTAACAATCCATTTCTTTACGTCTTGTTTGAATTTTGTCAAGGATTCAGTATGTCTGATTGTAGCTGGTAGTGTATTGTATAGTTTGCAAGCTATGTATTTGAAGTGTCTTTGTCCAAAGGTAGTTTTGGAAAAAGGAGTTTGGAGAAGTTCTTTGTTTTTGGCTCGGGTATTGTGCGTTGTTTGTGTTGTTTTGTATGATGTTTTGTTGTTTTTGTGTAAATTAACTAATATGGATCTTGCGTAGAGTTGTTTAATGTCCATAACGTTGAAAGTATTGAAGATCGTATCAGTGCTGGTAGTAAGAGGCAGTTTAAGAATAATTTTTATGATAAGTTTTTGTGCTTTAATGATGGGATCGAGGGCACTGGAATAAGCATTACCCCAAGCTAAAATTCCGTATTCGATGTGAGATTGGCATAGTGAGAAGTACACTGTTTTTAAAAGTTTTAAGTCAAGGAAGTTGCGTGTTTGTTTGAAAAAGTATATAGATTTGCGGATTTTGTTTGTAGTGTTATGTATATGTTGCTTCCAATTTAGGTGTGTATCAAAGGTTAATCCTAAATATTTGATAATGTTTACTTGTTCTAGGCATGGGCAGTCACAATTCCGGTTTAAAGATGTATTTTTACATTTGTATATTTTTAATGGAGGGATTAGGTTTGACTTAGGAATATTGGAGAGACTAGACAGTAAGTATTTTGTTTTCTGTACATTTAGTGTTAATGTGTTCGAGTCAAGCCAAAATTTTACCTTTTGAATTCCTTCCTCTGCTTTGGAATATGCGGTAGGCCAGTCTTTCGCCTGGAAGAGGAGGACAGTGTCATCGGCGAAACTGACAATAGTGGCATCGATGTCTAGGTTACACAACTCGTTAATGTATATAAGGAAGAGCGTTGGACCTATGACACTGCCTTGAGGGACCCCGTAACTAATAGGCAAAAATTGACTCTTTGTTGATCTGAGTTTAACGCATTGGGATCTGTTAGATAAAAAGCTGGAGAGGAGGCCTAATTCATTATTCCTAATACCTATATTGAACATTTTGCGTTCTAATTTGATGTGTGAAATTGTATCAAATGCTTTGCATAGGTCGAGAAATACCGATAAACATTTCAAACCATTGTCCAGGTGGCCAGAGATATGGTCAATGACCGTGGCTATGGCATCGTTGGTGCTTTTATGGTTTCTGAATCCAAATTGCCGCGGCGATAGTAGGTTGTTGGTTTCCAGGTATTCCATCAGATTATTATTGACGATCTTTTCAAATACTTTGGACAGGGAATTAAGCAACGTAATAGGACGATAATTACTAATATCAAGTTTGGAGCCTGTTTTGAAAATAGGGATAATGAGACCTTGTTTTAGAATGGTGGGAAATATGCCTTGGCGGATGCTAGTATTAAGCAAATGAGTTAATGGTTTAATTATACCAGGGGCAATTTTTTTAAGAACACTGTTAGGTATTTCATCAATACCGGTGGAAGAAGAGTTTTTGAGCGAGTTTATTACTAAAGAAACTTCTTTCTCTGTAATCGTTTTAAGAATAAAGCGGGTTGGGAAATCATCATTGATTGTGCGGTCACTAGGGCCACGCGTATCGTTATTTACTTGAATTTTTTTTGCTAGTTCTGGACCTATATTTGCAAAGTAATTGTTTATATAATTGACTATTGTATTGGGGTTTGATGTGAAGTCTACGGTGGTATCATTGATATTGAGAGAGTTTAAGGTGTCAGTGGCTGTATTTGAATTGGTAGCTTCCTTGAGAACTTTCCATATTTTTTTAGGATCATTGCTACATTCGGAAATTTTTTTGTTGTAGTATAGATTTTTGGCTTTCCTAATGACTTGTGTGCAAATATTTCGGTATCTTTTATAGAAATTATGGAGTGTGATATCATATGGATTTGTGGCACATTTTTTATGTATGGAGTTGCGTTTCCGAATGCAGTTGATAATAGTGTGGTTTATCCATGGTATGTTTATACATGCAGTTAAAGTTATCATATTGAAAGAAAAAATATTACGCTTTCAAGCTAACTTCTAGTACATAATAGCTCATCATTTAAAAAAAATCCAATTTAAGCTAAATTTCAATTTTGTTTACTTCTCAGTTAAACAGTCTTAATTTATTTATTTATTTATTCGATTCTTCGTTAACAGGCTATCGTGAACTAGATTGTAAATGTGTATACCCTCTTAGCCTATGCTTCTCTTAACATTTTCAGTATTCACTGTATAAGTGTACAATTTATTATGTTGTCTTGTATAATATACGTGTACTTATAGCGTACAAAAATAAATAATTAAAATAAATTATGCGGCGTAAGTAAAGCATTACGAGTAAAATCTATTTTTCACTGGGATAAAACATGGAAAAGTTTTGAAAAGACCAATTACTTTTTGGCCTTTTAAACCCTACTTTAAAACCAATTGAAATACATCATAAATATAATGCGATAAGTGTTATTATTATTGATAAGTTGTTATTTTCATTTTTACTTTTAAATAAATCATCTTTATAATCGCTGTTACAAAGACAGCCAATTTTTTTTATTGATATTAAAAAATTGAAAAGATACTTTAGGTGTCTAATGCTTTGTGGCAGGATTAAGACCTTTAATTTACCCTAAGCTCTTTGGCTAACACCGCGGGGCTCACCCAGTGAATTCTATGCCAATGAGCTTAAGTTCTTTGAAAGCCCCCTCCGGTGATTAAATTTGTTTGCAATTTAGGCCCGATACAAAGGTTATTGCTTTCAATATTATCCTTTAAAGAAGTAATGAAAAGGTAATACTTACTTAAGACAATTATGATTTGAACAATTTTTTTCTCTCAAAGAGTTGTGTCATATTTAGAGATGTTTTGTGGAAGGTATTTTTAAAAAAAGAAAGGAGATAAAGTTTCAGGAAGGTAAAAGATGTTAGGGTTGGGTAGGGATTTGGAAGTCAGTGTGTTCAGGAGCGACGCCTCTTCACGCCCCTTTTCTAACGTACACAAGAAACTTGTCGCTTTCTATGCGTACTCGTCCTGAGAGCTTTTACGATTAGCAATACGTACAATTGAAGACGATTAAGGATGGCAACAATACCAAATCGCTATGTCAACATTTTAATGAAAAAATTATTTAAGTTAAAACTTTCATTTGATGAAAAATTCATATTCTCAGAACAGACAAATCGGAATAAGTGCGATTCGTAAGAATCCATATAAATTTTTTTCGATCTAATCTATAATTAGATAACAAAATTTTGTCCGTACTGTTTTTTGGTTTTGTTCTATAATGTTATCACAATAATACGCACAATGTGTTTTTGTTGTTGTGAAAATCCATAAAATAAGATTCTCAGTGTTAACTAAAGTAAACTTTATTTGTATTTGAGTACAGTAAATTGGTCTCAACCGACCGTTTTCTGAAAAACTTAACTTATTCTAGAGCCGAGCTTTTGAGCTTGAGAACGGGTGTTTTTTTTTATTTTTTATTCGTTTGATGTACTTTCTGATTGTACGCCGGACAAGAGTTCAATACATCAACGAAATTTTATAGCGTCAGATTGCCTTTAATTAAAATACCGGATGAACAAATACAGCGTTCCCATTTAAAATTTTAATAAAAGTTGCGATCCCTTTGCAAAATCTCGACCTGTTGCACTACCAGCACCATTCTTAGCCGCCTTCTTATAAAAAATGCACGAGTCTTGTTCGGGTACTTTGTCGTTACTAGTTACCAACTGTGTTTACTACGTAAAAGCCTAACTCTAGAAGGTATATTTGTAAGAGAAAGGTTGAAGTCACATTTTCACCAGGATCTCTGGGAAGAAAAATCCTTGTTAGCTTTTTTGTGCCTGTCAGAAAGCAATCAAGAAAAGTCTGACCCTCACTCACATTACTTCACTTTCTCGGAGAAGCCAGAGTATGATCAACAGTTGAAAAACTCGCATCGCATTGCTAAGGCCTGCCACGTGTTGAGAATTCAGGGAATGTGATCCAATGACGTGATAGGTTTTTCACTGTTAACTAGATTATAAACTTATATCACTACCCCTCCCGCTTTTCTACCCTCAACTCCTGCGGTGATCTGTCTTTTTATTATTACCTTCTGGTTTTTTTTTATCTACTTTAACGGTTGTGTTTTTATATTAAGTGCTCCTAGGGAAAATATCAATAAAATATTTAAAAAAAACTGAAGCAATGAAAGAGAAATAAATAGATTCGGGTATCAACCATTTTCGAAATTATGATATGAATTAAAAATTGTGAATTTGACTGGCCTAAAACAGGATCCATTCCTAGTTGGCTAGTCAAAGTGTACGTATATGTTGTATTGCATATTTTATGTGAAATAAATATTATTATTATTATTAATAGCCAATAAATTTTTTACTATTACGATTTAAAATTTGCCATTTTCGACTTGCCGAAAAACAACATCTTGGCGTATGGACGTCGACTTCACGTCATTTGGTTCGTGCAATTGATTTTAAATTTCCATTTTAAATAATAAACAACGCGTAAAAAAGGAGATAATGTTTTTTACAGGCGTTTATGAAATCAACCTGTAAAATACTACTCTCAAATACCTTCTCTAACCTTCCCAAGAAAGTCTCTCCCAAAAAGAGGCGTGGATACCGATGTCGAATTTTTCAAGGACTAGGGGATCACCTTCAGATATATTTAATGTATTGTTTTGGTTTACTTACTCTGGTTAATTTTACTATTTCACACGTGTACACAAAATATTTTACAAGTAAATTCAACTCTCTATTCCATTTATTCCAACTCGTAAATCAACTCTTTTTCAACGAAATATTTTTATACATTTTTTGAAAGGGTATGTTTGAAGAAGAAGATAATACTAACAAATTTAAACAAAATATGAAAAAAAACAAGACGGTCGCAACTACTGGAAGTCAAACCCAAGATCTCTCGTCTTACCAGGACGAGTATCCTTAACTACTTCAGCCATTGACTCAGAGGGCTTTGAAGCAAGTGAGTGTTTTCTCTTGGGGTAAGAATAACCTCTTCGAATTTAATGTTTCAAAGACCCAATCATGACTGATAACGTCTAAAAGGGATCGAAATGAAAGTCTAGTCCACTTCAACGGAAGCAATCTTCCGAACAGGACCTCCATCGATGTGCTTGGTGTAACTCTAATCACTTAGCTCATGTACGGGGGCTCCATCGAAGCCAGAGTTAAGTTAGCCTCTCAGAAACTGGTCGTATGAAGAACATCATACTAAGGACGGGTTGTTTCAAAAAATTTGATGGATTCATCAAATATTTGAAGTTGATTTTCACGTTCTGTGTAAGTTCTATTCAAGTTCTGTGATTACATTGTTATAGGACAGTTGCTTCACAAAACTGAAATAATCACAGAACTTGAATAGAACTTACACGTGAAAATCAACTTCAAATATTTGATGAATCCATCAAATTTTTTGAAACAACCCATCCTAAGTAATGTAAACAAAATAAGAAAATTTAAAAAAAACCTTCGAAAGTTTTTAAAAAGAGAATTATTATAAAAATTGTAAATAATATCTGCCAAGGAATTAATTTTTAAACATAAAGTTTAAATTATTGTTACTTCATTGCAACAATCAATGTACGTAATTATAAACAATGAGATAATAGAGGATACAGAGGAGGAACAAAGCAATTAGCGACGCTATTTAAGTCTTCTTACTAACTCACTAATTTAGCCAGTCGATTTACCGCAGCAACGAAGGAAGCGGTGACCAAACTGTACCTTTTTAGGATTGCAGCGAATTTATAATATTACATATTAATGTAAACATATATATAAGACTGGAGCTTTTAAATAGCACCAAAACAGAGCGGGCAATATACCCTTAAAGATAATAGAATCTAATTCTCGGACAGTAATTTTCGCAATAAACTCAAAAACTACTTAACGGATTTGTATGCATTTTTCACCGATAGATAAAATAACTCATGAGGAAGGTTTAAAGAATATAATTTTTCAACGTTTTGTGTAAATTGGTTGAAATGTATAATATATCAAGGATAATGTTTGTATGTGAGCGAACTGGCAAGCGGGTGGTATGGATTTGATTTGTATGCAAATCCACATTTTCATGCCGCGGTTGATGAAATTTTGCACATGTTGTCTTCAAAACAAACTCCTTTTTTTTGTGCATTACAGATTGATGTAATCCTATTACAATACACATAAGAAATACATAACTTGCATTAAATGACTTTTGAAATCTTCAAGGTCCATGTTGAAAATGTCAAGAGACCTAGAGGACCATTTAGCAGCACCAAACCACTTGTCATGCTGTGCTGGGCCAGAACGTCCGTTCGGCGATGAGGCAAACAGAACAAGTCGTGGAATAGAGAGCAAGACCCTGGCGGTAATTTATAAACTAAACAATAATTTATAACATTCCAAGAGGTTTGGGCTGTTAATGTAATTGTTTATGATTTTAAAAGCTGTTACTGTAAGGGTCCCTTGTGTAACCTTCAAAACAAGAGAAAGGTCACTGTCTACATTTAATTTAGAAAACTGTATAGAGCCCGGGCATCTCTGGGGACTTCAGCTAGTATATATAATAAATGGTTATCTAAAATAGCATAAATATATAAAAATGACACCAACCTATAAAGCGTATGTCTTTCTGCAAACGCGGCTGTTCAAACTTCCAGATAGTATTCACAAACAAAAACACCTCATACAATACCAACATTTCATGAGAAACACATTAGGATTCCCAAGTTGACCCAATGAGGGCAAAATTCACAATGATTGAATTTTAGTTCTGTTCTAATTTGAGCTCTTCTTGTCACAATAACAAATTATTTAATAAATCAAATTATTGTTCAATCGGACAATTGCACGCCATCTGTGATGCCCTTCAACGGGCACAGTACAATGAGGGTGGGTTTTTTCATTAGCTGAAAATGCTAAAAGCAATGCTAATTTTAAAAATTAACAGTCAA
This sequence comes from Glyphotaelius pellucidus, assembly GCA_936435175.1. Taxonomy (NCBI): domain Eukaryota; kingdom Metazoa; phylum Arthropoda; class Insecta; order Trichoptera; family Limnephilidae; genus Glyphotaelius; species Glyphotaelius pellucidus. The sequence goes on along the minus strand of OW386558.1, from coordinate 17,018,751 downwards.
AGTCATAGTGTTTTCATTTAACATTTACCGTTTACATTTATCTTAAATCTGACAGGCCAAAATCATGCTGGTAATGCTAAGTAAAAGATAATCAAAATGGCTGCCGTTGTCTAATGTCACTGTAGAGATAGATTTTGTATGCTAATTTTGCATTAGTACAGAAACTGCTCGACTTTTGACTACATTCATTGCAGATATGATATGTACTCTCAGTGATATGTAAATAATGGTTGATAAAGTTTAATTACAAATATTTCAATGACATGACGTAAATAAAGTGAAGCTTCTATAATTTGTTTCTCTCCTCTGCTAGGAATAATGCTGTCAAACCATCTGAGCAGTTGTTATTGGCTTTGCGGTTTAATGCGACTGGGTCAATGCAAAGAGTTCTTGGAGTACACAAGGCTGAGTGCTCCAAATGATGGGTGTAATCTTCTGCTATCTGAAACCTTCCTTGTTAATAATAATAATCGTCATCATCACTCTTGGCTCTACAACCCCTGGTGGGTCTTGGCCTCCTCAAGAGTTTTCCTCCACTCATCTCGGCTTTGGGCCAGTTCTCTCCAGTTTAGAAGCTCCAAGATAGATTTTCGCTCCTTCTTAATCTTGGCCCTCCCAGGCTCCTTAGCCCTATCGTTCTTGAGTTCCGAAAAAGAAACCGTACTCAAATCTTTAGTCATTTGTCCACTATTTTCGATCCAGCATTGTTTGAGTATATTCGAGTACAGTTGCGAATATCGTAGTATTGTTATTTTTGTAAGGTTTGTACATATTAAGAACTTATAACTTAATTTTTGTTTTTATCCGGTTAAAACAGGCAATTAAAATACAGCCGAAGAAAACCATGCCTTGAATTCAGAACCATCAAATTTCAAGAATCTAGAAATACAAATTTAGAAAAATTTCATTTCAAACATCTTTATGGTTAACATCTAATAAATTATTCAGTCAGGTTGTTTCTTGAAATTACAAGCCGCAGTCACCGCCACGGCGATGCACTAGGAAGATTAGTGTAGTCATATTAATTCCGCCAGAATGTGCTCAGTTAGTTAAGCAATAATTGCCCAAGATTAAACTCAGCGGAGGCAGCGACGGCGATGCATGAAGGCGAGGGAAGATAATTAAACTGTTATAAATTAGTTATCAGAAGCGCTAGCCTTGGGTTGGGCAAGATACGAGGAAGGTTATTATGTGACCCCCTTGACATACTTGATTTCTTAAATACACTAGAGTTGAAATAATGATCATATCTACACAAGAAAATCATAAATGTTTTAATGATTTACAATTGATCTTATTAAATTGACCTGTGCCGGCGTACCACAAGGGCGGTGTGTGGGCCGATTGATATTTCGTTACTCATCAATCTTACTTAATTTCTCTGAAATTAACTGTGTAGAATTCATGGATAGAATGTAATAACAAAAATAACATTGACATATCGAATCCGTACTTTGTACTAGAGCAGTGATGAGCAACCCACGGCAAGCGGAAGACTAAAATTTTGAATCGGCCGCTCAAAATAATAAGATTTTTTTATACCTCAATAGGAAATCGGCCGGCGTTTTGTCCATACAGAAGACACATTCCTCAATTTCCTCTGGGTTTTGGTACTAGTGTAAATATTTTTTAATGTTATAGAGATATCGACCACTAGCGTGTCGGTATTTTTTGACAAGTTACTTCTTATGGGAGTTAGAACCCACCGAAAATTATTCAAATTGCCTGTTTTGAACGCTTTCAACAGACGTTCAATTTACAAACTAGACAACGATTTTTTTATATCCAAACGTGACATAATATATATTTTCTTCTTATATTCTTGGTATTGAGGCTGAAAAATGTGGAATACGATACCTCGCTTTTGATTACTTTATTTAGGTATTATCAGCTTGAGGCGTTTTTGCTCAGTATTCGGGGGAAGAGCGACAGTGATAGCAACAGTTTGGTAAAATACCTTTTGTTCAAATTTCTCGGCGACCGGGCCTCCTATCAAGTGTAGAATAAATTTTCCTCCTCAGCGCAGCGCATTTCTTGTTGAGATTTTTGATTGATCAATTTTAAAGGTTTCCATTCCATAAAATACCATTTGATTAAATTTTGTTTAACCTTCCAAAATCAACGATTGCCTAAAATTACGTGTAGGTATTTATTTATATTATGTTCTTCAATATTTCAGAATGATAAAACGATAGCATTTATAAGTTTTTCCTTGGAGAGATGGAATTTTCGCCTACGGCGCTTTGTTTTTTGCGTCGTGTAATTGTTTGTTTTGAAATATTACAATTTTTGAAAATACTTACAGGTTTGCGACACCACCGATTGCAAATTTAAGAAATTGAGTAAATTGGCCCTCCTGCTAAAGGGTCGATTATCGCTGTACTAGAGGAAAAAACTAGTCTCGATGAAGATTAAATACTTTTAACATTTGCGTACGCGCTTCTGACTAAAAAGCAATGTAAACATCTCTGGTAGCCCCAAAAATTATAAAAATGTTCCAACTTCGTAGAGTTTTAGAAGATTTCTTCTTAAATAAGTACTTCCAAAGTCTCACATAGTTAAAAAAATTGTATATTTTCGGAATTTTCTTCTTTCGAACGGCGATTGTTGATCTTTATTTTAAGCCATAATATTTTCATAAAATTAGTGGTGAAATATTAAGCAACGTAAGTTTCTGTTTAATAATACGTATATTATGTCAAACTTAATGTTTGTTTTCTACGAAATCGTAATTTGTATTGTAATTTTATGAGCATCTGTTTAACCTTCGGCATGCCAAGATGCAAAATGAAACTGGATGTCATGAGGGGTGGCTTTGGTACTTGCTGGCAGTCAGCCCGGGGCACGTAATTTTCTTATCTCCTCACGGAGCTTTGGTAATAGTGCGAGCGAGTGAGATGGCACACCTTACCTAGAACTGTGCGAACAGCCAACATACGAGCGCGGGTGAGATGTCGAATTTTTTGACCGCATATTCTGCCATGAGTACTGTTCCAGCAAACAAGTAGTGTTATTTGCGGCAAGGCATTGACAAAACATTTTTTCAGTTTTTATAAAGTACCTTTCTTCATTTTTTATTGGTTGATTACGTATTTACAGGTTTAGCAGGAATCAAAAAAATACCGAAACATTACGGTCTTTATTTAAAATTATACATGGAGGACAGTTTATACATAGAGGTTTTGGGTACCCCCGTTCGCAACGGAAGGTTTTTTTTAAATGTGTCTGGCTTTCACCTTTCAAGAGTATTCTAGGCCATTATTCCAAATTATGGAGAGACGGAATGAGAGTTTGTATATTAATTTTATTCAAATAGGCAAATTTCAAAATTATATAGAAGATTGGAGTAGAGGTCAGACTTAGAAAAGGTGGGATGTTGAATGGCTGGGAGACAATTTTAGAAGGCTTCATAGAAGAGAGAATTATTGATAAGGACAATCAAAAAACATGTGATCTACAGTTCTCTCTTCAAGACCATAGAATGTCAAATCTTGGGAGTCAAGGACTTGAATTTTAAGAAAGTGAGAAGGAACGCAACAATGTCCAATTCTCGATCGAATAAGTGAGGAAATTTCTTTTCAGAAAAAATGGGGAATTGTTGAAACCACGCTTTTGTTGGGGTAGTCCTTTATACTTAAGCATAACAAGCTCCCTCGAATTGGCTAGAAATGTTCCAATACTCTGCCCAAACATTGCGAGAACTCTCTTTGAGGATGGAAAATTGTCAAAAAAGGGAATGTGGTTTATGAGGATACTAATGAGGTTGGATGCTCCTTGTTTGGCAAAGGAATCCGCAATATCATTACACACGATGCCAACATGTCCAGGAATCCAAATCAGAGTTACGGTTTTTCCAGAGCTTTGAATGGGGGTTACCAGCACTCGAATAAAGCATTCAAATTGATCATCAAGATGAAGAAGAGGACTGGATTTAGGTTTTTGGAAGAACTGAAAACGGAAGGGTTAAGACAGTAAAAAAAAATTGTATTGGGTTAACCTCTAGTATTATAACATGTAACAAAATTAATCGGAAATGAAATTACTTATATAATAAATATGCAGTTTGTACAGCGTTCAGGTAATAATATAGTTTTCCTCTACTCCACCTGCGTATGACAGTGATGAACGAGGTGTAATTCATGAATAAATATTAATATCACCCCGCCGTTTCCTCGCGAGGGATGAATGGGTTCGGTGGAAGTTGTGAATTATAGGGGAATGTTTTGAGGATGTATTAGAATAAATTATCGGGAGTTATGAGGGAAACTCTAATCTTCCGGTCGATTATGATCGGTACAAAAATATTATGAATGTTAAAATAATATTGAAAGTTTCGTTTTTTTTTTAAGAATATGTACTTAATTTTTCTTGTGTAAAAGTGTTTGTGTTTCAGATTGAAGCTTTCAGTTTCTTTGCAATTGATTAAAGTTATCGCAATAAAATTGAAGAGAAACTTCGTTATCGAAAAATTTTACATCGTTGAGAAGAAAAAAAAATCGTGTGCAGTTTACACGTGGTAGAAGCGAAACTTTACCAAAACAATCTAAACCAATATTTGAAAAGTGAGGTCATAATCAAAGCGACCAATGAGCGCTGACCTCGCGTAATTTCCGTTTCGTATCTCATACAATAGGAGAGCCTTTGAAAATGACATCATTATCAAAGCAGCCGATGAGCGCAGTTGATACGTCACAGGTGTAGTGATCGTCATTTCCGTTTCATTCGAAATCCAAATCACAGCCGTGCTATAGAAGTTTCACTTCAAAAAGAGACATTTTAGTACAATAAAATTACCTAAAAAACTTTTCGAATATTCATACCCGATCACACGCTGGTTGTCTCTTTCTCACTGATAACAATAAGTAGGTGTAATTGAGACAAAAAGCTGTTTCTCTGTGACGTTTCGCAAGGACAGCGTTGTCGATAGTGTAAGTATGCGTAGTTATTGTGCGATTAACATAGTATACCTATTGAATTATGATGCATTTACAAAAAAATTATCAGTTCATTTTTAGTTGTTCTTTAACCCAGATCGCCCTCAAACACTTTTAATGTTTTTGAAGTGAAAACTTCTTTAGCAACGTTGTGATTTGAAAATCGATAAAACGAAAACAGACAAACACATACATCTATAAAATTCAGCCTGTAAGAGATAGAATAATTGGTCTCTTCTTTTTTTTTTTTTTTACATTAACTCCACACAGGAGGCCCTGAGGAAAAAATAATTTTCCTCAGGGCCTATGTCATCTTTGAGGATGCTGTGTGGAGGGTGTTTTTGAGGAGAGGAAGGAGTGAACATGGGTCTTGAAGAGACCCATATTGTAGGAGGGAGGAAACACAGAGGCCGGCAAATCGTTCCACAGCCAAGCTCTTTGTGTGGTGCTTTGTAGCCTCCCCACTCTTGTTTACTTTAGTTGTCTGAAGATTTGACTTCTACCGCGTGTGAATTAAACACTATGATTTTTTAAATTACGTTTAAAAAATAACGTTTTTAAATGCAGTTTACATTTTGATATGAAACACATTTTTTTCATATTTTTTATTGTATTTTAATACACATACCTACTGGAGCGATAATGGTCTAAAAATGGACTACTTTTATTTTTCTGCGATTGATAGCGGTCCAAAATTAGACCACATTTTTCCGACCATTCGTTAAACACTAATTGTAATTATTTTAAACATTTCCATGGCCAGCAGTTTATTTTAAAACGGAGCTATTGAAATGCTTTAACTATTATGATCATATATGTCGCAAATCCGAACTTCGTAGACTATTTTAGAACGATGTTAAAAATATTTTTTTAAATATTTTTTCACAGAATTTCTGATTTCTGATCGGTTAAAATTAAGTCATTTTTCCGTAGATACGCACCTTTCATTGTCAAGTATACCACAGACAACATACAAAAATCGAAAATATTCTTTGTTCACTCGAATAAGTAGCTCCCACGGAGATTCAAAGTAATAATCACACAGAATTCGCACGGCTATAAACTTCACGGTTTTTTTTAATATTTTTTTGTTTATAAATCCTACAAACATGACATAAACGGTTAAATACAGGTGAATTCATTGGCTATATAGCATTATAATACATTTTATTGTTTCCATATTAAAATTGGAAGGTATGATTTTTTTTAATAATAATAATAATAATAATAATTGGACAATTCGTAGAGCGCCGTTTTTGTGAAAAATCACCTCAAGGGCGCTTTACAATTTATTTATTTAATATTCTTAGAATCTATCTAATTTTATTATTTACAAGTAGATACAGAAACATACTTACCTTGCAGGTCACTTCCAATAAACACACTTTTTTAGAAAGTTTATGCTTGGGGATGATACGACTTTGCACGTGGAGGACATTATAATGAAAACACTGGACATTGCATGAATTTACCTTTGCTACCCTCATCACTGTTGCTTTTACATTTATAAGAAGATTAATGCCAAAATTGAATTAGTATTTATTTTGAAAGACTAGTGAATTTAGAGTTCTCTGGGACTGGAAATTTTCATAAAATGACCTTTACAAAAGATTAAAATAAGAATTTGGTTATATTTTACACAATTAGTTATTTACAACGTCGTGGGCCGTGAAGGCGAAGGTGAAAGGTTTTTTAACTTATGGATACGACTGTCTGAAAAGATGAGTTTTGAGTTTAGCTCTAAATTCCGCTGAATCTGTGATCATTCTTAACTCGTGTAGCAGTCCATTCCAGGCTTTAGGTCCTGACACTCCGAAAGCACGCTCACCGAATTTAGTATCTGGTGTGCGTTTTGGTTCCTTCAACTTTCCGATAGCTGATATTGCTGCTGACCTGAGGGTTAATTGTCGAGGATTGGAATTTTCTGGAATACACATTTCCGATAGGTAAGCCGGAGCCATTCCGTTAAGGGACTTAAATATCATCCAGCAGAGCTTGAACTGGACTCTTTCGGGACACTTGAGCCAGTGAAGGTTTTTGAGATGCTCAGAAATATGGGAATATTTAGATACGCCGGTGATAAGTCTTGCCGCAGTATTGAACACGGATAATGTTGGCGAAAAATTTAAAAAATGATCTTCTGAAAATCTCGAGCAATCGAGGCAAATTAATTTATTTCGCGTGGTCGCTCCAGTGGTTACATTTACGTTCTAAAACACATGTTTTCGATTTTGTGACGTGCAAACTGCGCTTAAATTTTTTAATCAAATATGCTGTATGATGTTAAAATCGTAAAGGCTATATCTATACCTTCAGTAACACAAGCCACATACAAAGTTACTTTTTTAAACTTTATGCCTACTTATAATTCTTTTTTGTTCGGAACCAAAATTGGTACGGTAGGGCTACATGGGTTAAAAATTCGTTTTAAACAACTTCTTCTTTCGTATGGTGGGGGGGTCAGAGGAGGATATCTAGATCTGAGAGCTAGTCTAGAGCCTCAGGCGTTGCCCTGTGGACCTCATCAATCCCGCTGGGGAATGAATGGAGCGGGCATTCGTTGACCACTTGTTTGGTGGTCTGCACCTCACCACATTCACACATCTCCGACTCTTTAAGGCCCCATCCATACATCATATGGGCACAACGGCTATGGGAGCACCTTATCCTATTGATGGCGGACCAGAGTTTGCGAGGCAATGAGAACCCAGGGTGTCTCTCAGTGGGGTCTTGTACGAGATGGACATTTTTCACCTTGGCCGATTCACCTTAGCCACTCAAGCTTCCACCTATCTTCTGGGGTGAGAGGTGGATTTTATTTTATTTTATTTATTAAGTTAAAAGAAATTTAATATTTCGCTTTCTTAACTTAAATACAGAGCATATTATGTAGTAGTTTTTAATTTTGTTCCAAAATCTTACGTTTAAATAGTTTTTTTTTTTAAAGGTTTTTATATTCTCTTCCGTTTTTAGATTATCTGGAAGGAGATTATAAATGTGAACTCCCTCGTGGCCAATACTTCTCTTGCCACTTTCAGTCTTGACTGTATTTGTGTACAATTTATTGTGTTGTCTTGTATAATGTTCGTGTACTTGTGATGTTTTTATAAATGTTGTGTTTGTGTGTATAAGTCCATTTTGTATTTTGTAGATTAAAAGACATATGTTATATTCGTACAATGTTCTTATTTTCAAAAGGTTCATTTCCTGGTATAGTTTTTTTGTGGGAGTGTCTGGGTTATAGTTGAAGAGTTTCTTAATAACTTTGTTCTGTATTATTTGTAAGTCGTTTAAGTACGTAATGTATGTGTTTCCCCATATTTCTATTAAATAATTTAGGTGGGACTGGATTAAGCTAAAGTATAAGCCCCTCTTTACCTCTGTTGGTAGAAGATGAGCAATTCTACCAAATACACCAATTAATGGGATGATTTTTGTTTTTAGTTTTTCTACATGTTGTTTAAATGTTAGATGTTTATCAATATATAAGCCCAGGTATTTTTCGCTATCTAGAATATGTAGGTCTCTTTCTTCTATTTGTAATGGTTTATGCGATGGTATTATTCTTTTAGGTGAGCTTAAGATCATGTAACCGGTTTTATTAATATTTATTGTTAATAATTTTTTATTAGCCAATCGTTTAGTACATTAAGATCCGTTTGAGATTGTTCTAATAGACTTTCTAAGTTTTTGCCGAAGTAAAAAATTGCCGTATCATCTGCGATGGAGGAGTCTTTCTCCTTCTGTCCAGGAGGGTTTTCGGGACTTTAATCGGCATGCCGGGTGAGAGACAACATCATCATGCAAAGGTATTGCGCTTTTTTGCAGCGCCTTCTTGTTGATATTTGGCGGGGTTATATTTGCAAGTACGGAGAGCCAAGGGAGAGGAGTAGATTTTAACGTTCCGCTTATGGTTCTCATTGTGGCATTAAGCTGAACGTAAACAACTAAAGGTACAAGTAAACTTTCGTACTATGTTTTTGAGAATAGCTATATAAGATAAGAAGAGTTATAAAATGTATGCCTTTGTTTTGTAGGTAGAAACAAAGCCGGGGCGCTGCTATGCGTAAAAGTGCGTGCGGTAGTGAATTAGTTATCGATTAGTTTCATGATAATGGTTCATGGTTCCAATGACGGCTCCGTGATGACACTGTAATTCCAACGATCGTCCGTGAATTTCCGGTTTCCATTGTTCTCAGTTCCCAGTACGGGTTGATGGAGCTAACCAGTGGCGGCTCGTGACCTATCTAATTGGGAGATCAATCGGAGATTAAAAAGGGAGAAAAAAATTCCGTCGGATACAAACAATTCTACGTTGATCTTTTCCACATTATATAATTACTAGCTGGTACCCGGCATGCGTTGCTACGCCATTTAATGAAAAAATTGTTTCTCTCTGGGTGTCCTTTGCCATTCATCCCGTTTCTCTCCCGCATCCCCTTCCCCTCACGCGTTCCCACTCAGCCTCCTCCACTCAGCCCTTCCCCCGTCCCGCGAACCTCGCGAGATCCCCTCCCCCTCCCAAGTTCTCCTCCCCCCTCCCGCGAACCCCCTGCACGATTCCCCTTCCCCCCTTCCTCCACCCGCATTCCGTACATTCATTCCCGGTACATTCAGTTTTCAAACAGCTCGCATGCCACCGGTTGCAATTTTTTTTACAAATTTCATAATGCCAGAGCTCACTTGTAGTAAAAAAAAATCCAATTCGGAAGTTTTGCGCGTACAAACATTTCAGCGATTAATTTTTAGAGATAGATTTTAACTACGACGCCTGAAATAAAAATTCCCGCAAATGTATCAACATCGTTTCCACGGCAATGATTTGTTTTGCTTAGCAATAACTAGCTGGGACAGAAAACGTACAATAAATATAATATATTAATATTTATAATTTCATTACGCCAGAGCTTACCATTATATACAGCCTATATTACTTGCACATAATGTAGCTTTCTATTGGTGAAAGAATTTTAAAAATTGGTTCAGTGGTTTATGCGTGAAAGCGTAACAATTTCGTAACAACAACACGCAATTTCGCATTTATTATACTAGTAGATAAAGTCCAAAAGAATTTTATCACATCCTGTACCAACACTTAATTCCGTGATTAATGAAAATGTCTGAAACTAAGATAATATGATTTCGTTCTGTTTTAGGTTCCAAAAAAACAACCGGAAAAAAACTAAGTTTGTTTATCTTTATTGACCAGTCTGAAAATGTCCGTAGTAGGATAAAACCGGTCCTGGTGTAAATAAATTAGTTGAAAAAAGTGCAAAAGTGTTTTAATTTCAATTATTATATTAGATACGTCTATTTTCAGGCTTCTAAAAAAATTTTAAACTTCGTTAGACTGAGGTTTAACCCGCCCACTCATTGACCGGGCTAAATCGAGAGTTAGTAAGACATTTATTTACAATATTTAGTGCTTTAATTTCTTCGAATTTCAGAATAATGCGTGTGTGTTCCCGTGTGTGGGCGTGATTGCCACTAAAGTTGAAGAAATGCAATGTCATCAACAAAGAGTCTATTTGCCAAGTTTCAGCTTGATCGGATAACGGTAAGTGGGTTAATTCCACTTTTAAGATTCCGCTCATTCTACCATTTATTCTATTAATACATAAATACTTGTCATACATAAACATAAATAAACACGTAAACACCTCAGCACAGGTTCTCCTAGTGAGGTGTTCACGAAACATACAACAATACCTATCCACAGTTTCACCTTCACAAACCTACCTTACACCCAACATAATAAAATTACAATATATATTTTGTAAAAATGTTTTTCAAAATTGATCTATAGGTAAATACTGTAATGCATAGAAATAAATAAATAAATTAAGAAAACAAGTGAAATTAAAATAGATGTATTTAAATACAGTTTTAAATGCGAAAATTACAATTTCTGTTTTAAAAAAATAAAATAGTGACATCTTCAGCAATAAAGATTTTTTTAATAACTACTTAAGAGGAATATAAACGCTAGAAATATTTCGATTCGCATGCCTTCAAAATTTTAAATCTTATTTGCACGAGGCAAGTAAGCGAAAAAGTGGTTTTTATTTATTTTGTGCACAATTTTATAAGAATGAAAAAGTTAGAACATACAAAACCTCAAAAATAGTCTTAGCCAAAAAGGGGTATTTTTTAAAAATTGTTTCTTATATTACTTCATAGTGAAGTCATGAAAAAACATTTTTTTAGTGGTTACGCTTATATTTTTTGTTATGTAAATAATAATTTTATTGTAATACCAATACAAAGAAAAGCTAGTAAAAGCTTTAATTTATCCGTAGCACATTTTTGATGTTCATTATGTAAACCGATTCGTCGTAAAGATGAATCTAAATAGTATCTAAATAGGATTTCACGTATAGCTTCATCTTAAAACACGAAAATCACAGAAAAATTATGCTGATTCTTGCAAAATACTATTCCGAACCAATTTGATGTTAACAAAAATCTCACAAGTGCTGCGCAATAAGGCAATTACTAGATTCCCAAGGTTTGGAGGTCTGCTGCTCTGGCGACACTAGTATGTTTTGTAAGAAAACAAAGAAAGTAGCGGAAAGTCCCATAGGTACTGCTATTCATAACGTACATATGGGATTCAGGTTCATTTTGCACTAGCTCTTGAAGCACATTTATTATTCGAATGGGTGAATATTTTTACAACGGAATTTGAAAGGCGCGCTGTTTAAAGTTTGATAAAATGGGATTCGAGTTTTTCTTTTTCCTTACATGTTTTATGAGAGTTCATTGCGCAGCCGCACTTTAGAGAAAATGCTATTGGAGCCAATATATCACATTTCTCACGCTTCATCTGATGAATCATTATAACTTACACAATTAATACAAACTTGGATTTGGTTTACGTTACCTACAATGTTAGAGGTGTTTTACCACGGAGGTCTCTAGTTTACGGATATTACAATAATGTGATATTTTTACTGTTATTGTTAAGAAAAAGGAAAAATTCGAAACCAAATTACAAAAGCAGTTTTTTAAAACTTCAAGTATGGAGATGGCTTGGCGCGGTGTCAGATTTGCATTCTTAGCCGGATTCTTAAATTTCAACCGCACAGACGTTAACGTAATAATAACGTCCGATGATGCGTTACGGTACGCCTACTCTACTTTTTTAAACTAGTACAGTGCAAGCAGTTGTTTTCTGGCACGCTTTAGTTTTATATTTTTTCACATTTAGAATGAACTCCAGAGAGACATACGGGTCTTTTTTTAACGTATTTTATGGTATTTTCAAGAAGTGTAATGATTTTAATGATCTTGGGTTATTTTTTAAATTTATTTGTAATAATGTTAACCTGAATGGCAATGCGGTAAGCTTCTTGGCTTCAGGTCCAATTGAACATTGAATAGATGCACAGCATTAACATGCGTTTTCCTCAACACATTACATCTTACTGGCTTCCTTCCTTAAGGGGGTCCCCGTGTGAATTCTCTTTTTTTCGCATTTTTGGGTAATTATTTTTGATGAACTAAATAAACATACAACTGAAAACTTATCATATTTATATTTTGAGCACACTTTACATTGGCATCTCGCTGAGCATTTTTCCGTGAATGTTTTTTTTTTTTTTTTTACATCAGCTCCGCACAGGAGGCCCTGAGGAAAATAACCTTCCTCAGGGCCTATGTCATCTTTGGGGATGCCGTGTGGAGGGTTTTTTTAAAAGGAAAGGAAATGAAGGAGAATTCTGGGAAGGAAAAGGGTTTAAGGGAATCTGGGATTCAATGTGTCCTGGTCATCCGCCTCCAAGACCTAGACAAACCTCACCTCATGAACCCGGGCACCCCTGCTAAATCACCAACCACTTGGGGTGACCTATGGCAGGTTGGTGTTTAGGTCACCGCAGTTTTGAAGATGAGTGGCTAAGTTGCCGTATGCTTCATCAATAAGCCACGACATCGGGCTGAAAAAAATGTAAAGCGTGCTCTAAATATGAATAAATACGTAGTGTAAAGTTTAAAGTTTTATGTTTATTTAGTTTGCAAAAAAAAAATTGCCTTCACACGGGGTAACCCCTTGAGCCATCTCATCTCATCAGATATATTCACCCGAATAAAACTATTAAGTGCACACTTAAAAGGGCTCTTACGAGTTGTCACTAAAAAGTGTTAAAAACGGTTTTCACCAAAAATTATAAATTTATCGTATCCAAAACGTTTCTGAATTTATTTTCATTACCTTACACTGCAATATCCATCAAAGGAAGTTTGATATTAAAAACTTTGCATGAGAGCAACAGCGCAAAATTTAATGATGCTAGGAGCACATAAGTTAGCGGAAGGGTCCCGACTTCATGCACATCTAACGTGGGATAAATGCGCTTTGCGAAGGATGGACGTCAAAATAATAGTTGGCCCATTAAACCCCTCGGGGTTTAGCCGAGCGAAGATGGAATAATAAACGAGAATAGTACCCGGTAAAGGTAAAACACACTAGTTTAATACTGGTTAAGTCATCTTTGTGGTTTGATGACTAACTCTTTCAGACCGGAATGAAAACTGGCAGGGATATCTTGAAGAATTAATAGAAAAAATTGTGTATTTTTATAAATGGAAATTATTGCCACAAACATAGGATTAGAACTCAAGGGTATGTTTAATTTAAATTTTTGGACCCAAAATTACACTTATACCCTGTAGTATGCTAATACAAGATTTTAAGTGTAAGTTCCAGTTGGTGCGTTAGAATTTTTTTTTAATTAAATAACAAGCTTTTTATTTCCTTCTTCTTCTCGTGTCCTGTCCGTTCAACGGATGTTGGCTATCATGTTGGCTAAGCGTACTTTATTTACTGTGGCCCGGAATAGCTCTACAGTAGACTGGCTAAACCACTGTCTCAGATTTTTTAAGCCTGATCTCCTTTTTCCGGGGCCCCGTCGTCCTGCAATCTTTCACTGCACGAGATGCAAGATCTCGTACATACTTCTCTGGTTGTCACATCACATGTCGTAGATATCGAAGTTTTCGGATTTTTATTGTTTTAATAACTTATTTTTCTTTATTATCTTCGTGTTGCTTTTATTCTGTTTAATTAATAATTTTTTTATTTTTAAATATTTAAATATTTGCAAATGAATGGTCAAATCAATAGTTTCATACATGTACAGGTAAGTAAATGAGGTTTTATAATGATACTAACTACAACTGATGTTACAAAATTATAAGGATTTTTCAAGTCCTTGGAATGTGATTTCCAATTAAGAATACAACGCCTTCAGTAGGGCATCAAAATAAATCATTTGTATCTAATGGCCATTTCTTTAGATTATTTTGACTTAAGCAGTATAAATTTATGATAACGACTCTATTTTTATTACTTTTGAAAGTTATTCCCATCTATATAATATAACATTGAAGAAGAAGATAACACTAGTAATCTAAACGAAAATGTGAAAGAAAACAAAACACAGAAAAATACAAAAATAACGGTCGCAATTGGGACACGAACGCAAAATCCACCGTCTTACCGGGACGTGTGTCTTCCGGGACGTACGTCTTATCCAATTAGGCCACTTCCACCTCTGATTTAATAGTCATTTTTGTCAATCTCATATTGCAAATTTCAGAATTAACAATATTATTTTTTCATTGGAAGCAATTGTTTGAAAAACAAACAACAAAAACGCACTGTTAAAACTTATTTTAGGGACAACAATTTAGAGATTAAACACAAACGTCACCAGACCAATATAACATAGCTGGCGCTTAAAAAAGTAACTATAATCCAATGAAAAAATATCATGCAAGGCCAGTATCGCCGGCAATGGGAAAATGAAAACAGCCAATATTTATTCTCTCTAGGTAGGGAGGGAATTTTTAAAACACTAATTTTAAATTGAAACATGCATACGGTCCAAAAGGGTTGTCAATTTGTGTAGGTTAATTCTTTTGAAGCCAGTTTTCTGTATCGCGCAAAGTGGTGTTACTGTACGAGGGCATAAAAAGTAACAATTGAGCGAATGCCGCGTTTTTTCATAAAGCCTAACATAATTATTTTTTTACGTATAATAAAATTTATTTATTTCACTTAAAATATACATTACAACATATGCGTACACTTTGACTAGCCTACTAGGAATAATAAAATTATTATTACATATAATAAAATTTATTTATTTCTCGTAAAATATACAATACAACACATGCGTACACTTTTACTAGCCAACTAGGAATGGATCCTGTTTTAGGCCAGTCAAATTCACAATTTTTAGTTCATATAATAATTTCAAAGTTGATACCCGAATGTATTCATTTCCCTTTCCTTGCTTAAGTTTTTTTATATTATTTGGATAATTTCCTTAAGAGCACTTAATATAAAAACACAACCGTTAAATTAGATTAAAAAAAAGAAGGTAATAATAAAAAGACAGATCACCGCAGGAGTTGAGGATAGAAAAGCGGAAAGGGTAGTGATATACGTTAATAATCTAGTTGGGGGAAAAGAAAAAAATAGATCACATAGATTAAAAAGAAAAGACAATTATGTTCTAGAGTGATAAAAACGTGATTTGGTATTGTATGGAGTCTAACGAATTATTTTATATATTATTTTTAATATGATGAGACTTGGTCAACATATCTTCGCTTTTGACCCTCCCTAAGTCCAGGGGCCAGTCACAAAAGTGACAAAAAATCGCAAGGTTTTAAAGTATTTGACATTAATCAAATGAACTTTCACAATAGGCCAATAGGCATCATTCGAATTCCCGTAAATGGAAATGTCGTGATGGGTAGTGAAACTTAAAGTGATCCAATAGTCCACGAAAAAATCGAAATCGGAATTTACGCCCCTTTGTGGGAATTCAAAAATACTTTTTTTTTTCAGATTGATTTCATAAAGGCCTGTAAAAAACATTTAACTCCTTTTTTATGCATTGTTTATTGTAATAACAAGGAAATTTAAAATTGATTTCACGGAACCAAGCGACGCAGAACCTATACGTCTATTCCCCGCTCCGGCCGGGGGCGAACTAATGCAAAACGGATGTGGCAACTCAGTAGTCCTTGGGTGGACTGCATAAGGTTCACTTTGAAAATCCTAATTCGTCGACTGTCGGCCGTATTGTGAAATATAACGCGAAAATGCATATTTAATTTTATTTTGTAAATATCGGGGGTTAATATCAAGTTTTTTTGCGAATATTATAAAAAAAACTAAATTTTCTACATTAAACAATAAAACCATATCCGAAAAAGGGTTGTAAGTAGAAGAGTTTGCCCTTGAAAGTGTTTTTTTATAGACCTAATACTTTATTTGTTTCTAGGCTTATTAAAAGACTTATAATAAAAATGAGCGATATTTTTATGGGCTAAGATATGTTGTACACGCAGTATTTAATTGAAGCATCTATAATACGTCTAAGCGATCAAGTTTTCAAAACAAAAACACATGATTTTGTACGATTTTGCATTATTTTGCATGGCTTCATCTTAAAGCATTATATTATTTGGAATGAATGCATTCAAGATTCGTAGAAAATGTATTTAACGAGGTTAGCTCATCGAGGGGTTTTATGCGGTGATTGACTAAAAAGTTGTGACGTAGTTTGAAGTCCGGGATATTTGAATCAATTGCAGTACAAGTTAATGGCATCAAACGACCGAATATATTTACAAATGATTTATTTATTGGTCGGTAATTATACTAATTAATATTTATTAACTAGTTTTCGGATTGAATTGTTACTTCAGCATTGATGATGTAGATTCGAGGTTATTAGCGACTTATGCAATGATGAATACCAGGATACTTGTTGTCTGACAAAAAATATCAATTTTCTAAATTGAACCACTAGTTGGAAGAAGGGAATAAACGCCACTTTTTGACATATTCAGTTTTCTACACGTTTACATTCTTTAGACGTAGCGCTTAATTGTGAGTTCGAAGAAAGGAACAAAAACCATTCGCTTTGTATGGATTCATGCGGCCATAAAAAAAGTTAGTTGGAAAAAGGAAATAAATGTATAAAAAATACAAGATACGAAACAAAATAGTTAGTTGTAAGAAGGAAACAAATACATACAAAAAATAATCCAATGTGTTTTTGATGAATTCAAAGATTTTTACGACATTATTCTGACCTGGCCAACTACAAGATCCGAAGGAAGAAATAGATGAATAATAGAGTTTCCTTACGTTTTTTCTATTAAATAAATAGTTCTTGCTTCTTTTTTAAATGACCCGATATTAACTCTTCAATTCCCATGTCAAAGTTAATGAAGATTTTTCTTTTCTCTTTAAATAAAATAGTTTATAAATATACAATTAAGACAAAAAAATATTTAATTATAAAATTAATTACCCCCACTCCTTTTAATGGGTATGTCACCTACAGGTGACACTGGGCAATGCGGTTAAGGCTCTGAAGAGGATACAGCACGTTTGTTGAGTGTGAGAGATGCAAACTGATATTGCACTTGGCACACATTTTTCTGGTACGTTGGTGACAATATCCACATCTTCGATGAGAGCAGTAGATTTGCGAGTGATCATCAGCACTTCCTGCACTCCTCACCTCGATAGGCAATCTTATCTGCAGAGGTCCGCCACAATCGAATTTGCGGCTCGGAGGCTTACCATATTTTTGCAAGTATATGGTTGCGATATTTCAATAAACTTTATTTAAAAGTCAACATGTTTCAAGAACAATGTTCTCTTCATCAGGACATAAAATGTACTAAAACTAAATGATCGAACATAGAACGGCGTGGGTAGAAATGGAAGTAGTGGGGGAGGAGAGAGGTGAAAAGGGGAGGTGCTTAGAAGATCAGCAAGGGGGAGGGGGGAAGGGGGGAAAGGGGGGTACTTAGGGGTATTATTAACAATCAAATTAATTTTGTGAGTAACCCTATCTTAAACATATTTCCATTGTAATTTTTTGTCTTTGTTCTTCTAAGTACCCCCTTTCCCCCCTCCCCCTTGTTGATCTTCTAAGCACCTCCCCTTTTCACCTCTCTCCTCCCCCACTACTTCCATTTCTACCCACGCCGTTCTATGTTCGATCATTTAGTTTTAGTACATTTTATGTCCTGATGAAGAGAACATCGTTCTTGAAACATGTTGACTTTTAAACAAAGTTTATTGTGGTAAAAACAAAGTGTTTTTAATTATTTCATTTTTATTTCACTTTATGTTGCAAGAGATCACATAAACTCAGACTGCGCCAATTTCGCGTGAAACACGAGAATGAATTTGACAAATGGCGTGTGGCTAGTGTTGCCAGAAAAAAATATCAAATAGAATTACTTATTGCCTTTGCTATACTAGTAGTAGAATTTAAAAATAAAATTTCCGTGTGGTAAAAAAAAATATTAAACTTCTGTCACCTACAGGTGACACTGGGAATTGAAGAGTTAAACCTCTTCGATATTAAACCGTTTCCTTTGTAAATTGTTCTCTATAGCCCCTCTTTCCTCTACCCATTTTACATTTTCATTGACTATGTTTATTATTTATAATTGTGTTGTCTATGTCTATGACCATTGTTTTTATCTATTATTTATAATTAGTTAGTAAACCCTGAAGAAGTGAGCTTAGCTCACGAAACATGTTGGTTTTGTAAACAATAAAAGTGGTAAAAACTAAGTTTTTTATTTATTTTGAAATAGTTTTTGTCATTATATTGTCTGTTATTTCTAATTATTTTGTATGTAGTATGTGATAAATTGGAAGAAGGGAATAAATCGAACACATTTAAATGTGCATATTTATATGAATATTATATATATTTCAGCCAGGTCTATTAATAAATAAATCCGAATGTATATTTTTTCATTATCATTTATATTACATGAGCCTATAAGTTGTTAGTAAAAAAATTATAAAGTTTTTTTTAATTTAACCATTCTCATTTTTTAGATTTATTTCCTTTTTCCAATTGATGATTTAATTGAAAGTCTCACTTATTAAAATAATAAAGCATAAAATTAAATCCAGGATTAAAGTGGGAAAGTGTTTAGAATAATCGAACATAAATAAACACCATGTTCGGGAGAGGAATAATCATAAACGACCAGAGTATTTTCCTGTCCCGATACATGGAACCAGTTCCTTTCTCAACGAACCGGTTCTTGGAATATTTACATAAAATTAAAAATTTTCGAAAAATTGTAAAAAACCACGATCATTTATTATAATTTTTGAGGAACCGGTTCGAATTGGTATGAAAAAGCCTCCGAGGAAAAGTATTTTCGGAAATTATTTTCCCCAGGTCCGCGTGCATAAAGTTAATGTAAAAAATAACGTTGGTTTAGCGAACGGGTACAATCATTGTAAAATTTAAGGTACCTACCATCGACAAGCGTCCAATTTAAAAAAAAAAATTAAAAATGACTTATTGTATTTGCAAGAAATATTCAAGCAGTTGGCAGCCAGTTTTTGGTAAACGAATATTTTCAACTAACATCCCCATGTCAGACTTGCTCCATGCCTATTAATTCTAGATGATTCGTTATGGAAGATATTTCAATTAGAAGGGTTAAATAATTGTGTTTGGAATCCGGCCTGAAAATCAAATTAATCATCAACCCTGAGGATATTCAGCAGATATCATTAATTTGCCATTCATGGTATTTCCGAGAAACAATTTTGTATTGTGTCAATTGAAATCAAATTCAATATGCAGATCGATATTATTGATGGCGTAATGATGCGAATATTACTACAAGAATTTTTACAAAAAAATTATCTGAAATTCACTTTATAACGCAAATAATTTTGTTTTTATGCATAGTTTATTGTTCAAGAAATGTGTTTCAGTAAATATAATACACGATAGCTCAAAATAAACCCACAAAATATTACGTCAAAGTCAAAACATCGCGATTTTACGTCGTTTCCTCCCTGGCATTTAAAATTGTAATAAAAATAATACACCTTCACTAGATAAAAAAACAATCTTTTGAAATTAATTAAGGTTTATTTGTACAAACAAGTCAAAACGTCTAGAATTTTATTCAAAATTGACAAATTTTAGCTTATGCCCGCTTCATATTTCTTGTTTTGCGGTGCTAAATTATTGAGATAAACATGATTCATTGAGATAAACATGATTCAATATATTTTTCTCTTTAAAAAAAAAACGTATTTTAAATTTTACACTACTGATAAACAAATATTTACTAAACATTATTGGTTATTTTTCAGTTGTGTAAAATTAATGAATTATGTGAAGTGAAGAACTAATTTTCAAAAAACTTTCAATGATTTATTACAAAAAATTTGAGGCACTTTGCCTTTTAAAAATAACCGGTTCAATTACTCATTAGATCCAGCAACCGTACGACAGAGCGCGACTGATTGATCAGTGTTATGCAATAATCATATAACCCACAAACAAATGTTTGAAGTTAAAAATAATTTTTTGTTAGATAATTCAATCTGGGAGGCGGGTATGGTAACTGCCCGGGAAACTATTTTTTTGAAAACCAACATCCTTGCCATAGATCACCCCAAGTGATTTTCTACGTTTGGTGACTTAGCAGGGGTACGTTCACGGGGTAAGGGCTGTCCAGATCTTGATGATGTATGTGTCTGCCCACCCACTGTGTGCGGGCAGGGTTTGGATAGACTGGTTGAGGGACACCTTTTTACCTCTTTGGCAGGACTCTTCTCGAACCATTGTCTTGCACCACAGTGAGAGGGATGGATTCTTTCATTTGTCACTCCTTGACACACTGACCTCCAGATTCCAACCCAATGCTCATACCTTTTTCCTTCTAAGAACATTTTCTTAATTTTTGTAAAAAAAAGACTTACACCCAAACTAAATTTCACACTTAGAAAAAAATTTGAACAACTCACAAATATTTAATTTTTTATACTTTTATAAAAATGACATACAATGGGAATTTATCCCCGTTTTGCTACTGCAAGTAGTTTGTCAGCAAAGTTCCTCAAAAATAATATTATAACAATAAATGAAATAATCATAAACGAATTAGCGAAGCAACAATAGGCACACAATATAACAACACACCTAGTGATATACACAATTTGAAAATAATACAAAAACAATATTATAATGGAAAAAACAGTGTAAAATAGGAAATTATTTATTTAACCCTAGATCACTACTCTACGTCGCAGAGGCGCCCGCGTTTTTATATATTTTTATTACGCTACAAAAAAAATGATTTCAGAAGTCCAAGTCGTTCAAAATAGAGCCCTGCGAAATATTTTCAGTCTACCTTGGGACACACATGTCAAAGATATCTACAGAAACACCCAAATACTTCCTTTTAATACCATTCCCACTTTTGAAATAACTAAAACTATATTACAAGTAATTCAACCCTCGGCACATTCCAACACTACACTCTATTACAATTGCGACGTACACCAACACAACACAAGAAATCACAACAAACTTCTTATATCAAAAATCAAATCAACAAAATATGGACTAAGATCCCTAGAATACATAGCTCACACAAAATATAATCAACTACCCAACGAGATCAAACGTGCAAGTCAATGTAAAAAGACCCAAACTAACATGCTCAAACGTCATCTTATTAATGACTATCTGAAATAATAATGTTGTGTATGTCCCCATCATATGTCCATTCAATACATACAGCTATATGTTTCATGTAATGCGTACCATTCCCGCAATGAGTTTATTAACTCCTGGGAGTACAATAAATATACTATATACTATATTCTGTATTGTATACTTTTGATAAATAAAAATAAAAATAAAATAAATATTGCTCTCTCTTTTTATCCTTTGCGCGTATCGCATTGAAATTCAAGGACATCTTAGTCATTGGCAGCACGTGTCGCAGGATGGTTGTTGCGTTACGGTAAGTTTGCTAGTTTTTTTTATATGGCCCTCCAAAGGGTCAAATGGCGCTCCAAAGACGTATGAGTAGCTTGTATGTAAGTTTTGCGCTCTTAATCAAATTGTTAAGCAAAATTTTTATTTTTACTTTGTTACTTTTTTTTAGATAATTACTTCATATTTGACTTCTTTTGTAGTGTAGTAGTAGTAGAAGTTTTTTTTTAAATGTATACTTTAAGTGGTTCATTTTTTAAAGAGAGGACTGTTTAATTGCCTAAGTTTCATTTGAGATTAAAGATTTTATAATAAAAAACATATAATGTAATATTAAATTGTGTGTTAATAAAATCATCAGTAAATATGATGCGCTTCGCGGGCGTATGAGTAGTTTCTTTGTACGTCGCAACATGAGTAGTTGTGTAGGGTTAAATATCAGTAGAAAGTTGAGAGCGCAATACATTTGTAACATATCTAATAACAGCAATCCAATTGCAATTCAGTACATAGGGAGTGCAAATAATATAACTGTTCCATCCAAATTTCAATCAATATTTGAATTTCATCAATAGTTGCAATTCATCAGATATTTGATATTAATTTTCACGTTTGGTGTAAGTTCTATTCAAATTCTGTTATTATATCATTATATACCATATAACTGAAATAATCACAGAACTTGAATAGAACTTTCACAAAACGTGAAAATTGATATCGATTATTTGATGAATTATTCAAAAATATTTAAACAACCCATCCTAAGATGGTGTCAGGTAACCACATCGTTTTTACTTAAATATTTAGCATGTTTTTAAATAATTAATAACAATTATTTTTTAGTCGTGGGTTGGACTATTTCTGCCTTTCTCACGTCATGCTGATATCATTGTCAAAACCCAAATTATTGATATAAATGATGTTTAGATTATTGTCACCAATTCTTAATTCAACTTTCATTGACGGTCATTATTTATAACTCAAGTTCGTGCTCAACCAAAAGTTAATGTCATTTTAATAGTTTCAGCAATATTGAATTTTATCGGCATATACATAATTGAACTGTTTTTTTAAGCTGTACCATATATGTAGAAATTTAGGTATTTATTTAGGGTAAATACTGATAATACAAAAATAATTTGGCGTATTTAAAAATGACAACTGTACCGTAATTTTTTTAAATCAAAACGACTTGTAATCATTTTTATAAAAATAGATTACAAGACAATTATAAACAGCCTAAATAGACTAATATGATTTAAATAAGCTATATTTTACAATGAGGCTTTAGTATTTAAAATGTTAATTAAAAATTGGTTGTCTGTAAAGTCGGTTAACGTACGATAATTTTACGTGATAACGTCATATAATAACGATGTAGTGGAAGAGAGAAAGATGCGTCACAAGCCGAACGCTTAGGCCGAACGCTTGTTCCGCGCTCTCGCTTGCACGCTCGGCTCAGGCGGAACGTGACAATAAGTCATGCTTTTTTGTGTGTGCTGCCGGCGTTCATCGATTTATAAGACGTTATCACGTCAAAAACTGTTTCCAAAATGTATGTGAAATGATTTTTATAAGTTTTTCGGAACTGCTACTTCAGTATAATGGTTATCTTATCTGTATTTGATATAAAATAAGATTTATAAACGAATTGGTGCATATTTTTTCTTATTTTTCAGTTATCACGCCGTTTTGCACTACCTCCTTCTTTAGCCAACGTTTTAACTTTAGTCAACAAAAATCCCAATAATATTAATAAAGATGACGGAGCCAAGCTTATGGTTCTTTGTAATCGGTCTAAACCATAGCTTAACGCTGAAAACCATTTAGAATTATAGTGTAAAACTAGCTCGTACAGGAGTGGAGCTCGCAATATGGTATAGCATCTACGTACATAATCAATAATCACATACTTTGCCACTATCAATTATATATCTGCCCTGATGATGGACCCTCTAACGTTGTCCAAAACGTTAGCTAAAGAAGGAGGTAGCGCAACACGTCATAATACCCTAAAAATAAATAACGATAATACTTTTTTTGGCCGTAAAAAAACCTAAAATATGGAATTGGTGTTCACATTATTATTACAGTGAAAGCTGTTTTTAATAAGAGTGATTATATCAGAAACATGAAATGAAATCAGTTTCAATAATTCAGAGCTCTCCAAGAGTCAGATGGTTTTATTATTTTTTTGATATTTCAGTAAAAAGTGAAATTTAATTTATCTAATCGAATATTAAGTTTATAATATTTATGTCTTAAACCTTTTTGCTGTGTTTTTTTCAAATGAATGTGAGTGAACCTTATAATGTGGTGACCAAATAGATGATTTATACTCAATTTGGCTTCCGACTAATGAAGTATGCAAAAATAGCTGTGAGTGGGGACGGAAAGGAGATTAACCCTCTCAATACCAGAGTGCTTCATGAGGAACATAAAGAAAAAAATAATATCTCTTGATTTTACGAAACAAATAGCCGCATATTTTGCAAATCGCTTGTGAAAGATATTGTCTATAAGGAATATAACAAATCACGTACTGGTAACACAAAATATAACTGTTATTTCGAATTCAAAACGCGTGTTTGACAGAATTTAACGGTTTGACGTATCTCGGATTTCAGCATAGTTTTAAAAATAAGATATCGATTTTTTCTGCTGAAAATAATTATTACATTGTATATACATTTCTAATCTGATAGATAAATATGATTTCCATTTAAAAACACATTGGTTTTTCATTTTGTTTTCGGTAAAAACATTCATGTTCCTGAGATGACACATTGGTTGTTAGTGAATGTTTTTCATTGAGATCCTTTTTTGGCTTTTATTTTGTTTCACTCGTTTTAATTTGATTTTTTCAAGGTATATTAATTTGTTTTAATATTTTATCATTTTTATAGATGACGTGTAGAAATTTGTCATTTTCCTTTCTCAGTGCAAAATACGAGTATACTGACATTATGAAACGATTATAAAACATAATATATTACTAATTATTGAGGTGGTGGTGGGGGCGTGACAAAGGAAAGGTGAAAAGCGGGGGAGGGAGATAGAACGGACGGTAAAAGGGAACATATCCAATCACGACCTCACACCTGATAGCTATTTTGCCCTGAGAAAGGAACAGTTGCGCCGAAACCGTTTGACGTATATAAAAAAATATAGTGGTACAAACAAAGAAATTTTGTTTCATTCACATATTATTTTAATCACACATGGTGATATGAAGGTTTTGTCTCTAGATTCTTGTAGGCCCCTAGATGGAATTTATGTGTGATTGGAAATACAATCCAGACTCCAATATCATTCCTAAATCTCTTACTTCAGTACATCTTTACGAAGTCCGTTTATACCTATAGAGTTAAGGAAGTAATATATATTCTCATTATAAGGACAGAAAATAGAGTAAATATTAAATATTATATAATGCTGGATTTCCATCAGACCCCAGATTCCTTAGAATTTTAATAGATTTCACCTTTCACCCTTCCGGCGGTTCTGAGATTATTTTTCATAGAAATAATCCTCCTTTGTGTGAAAATCGGTTAACCCCTTCTTAACAATTCACTTTCAACCAAAATCTTGTTTCTTTGGCGTATTTTCTTTTGGTTGGATTGTGAGTCAAGTATATTGTTGGAAAGGAGAAGGTATTTTAATGAAGGTATCTATTTACTTATTAATAGAAAAAAAACGATAATTCCACGAAAAGTAGACGGGATATGTATTTATATGATGAGAAGATGTTGTGCGTGTTACGTAAATGATCGTATTTAATCTACTAATATTCTTCTTTTTCTCGTACCTTGTTCGTTCAACTCTCTCTCTCTCCGATGGCGCTACAGCCCATATCAAGCCTTGGCCTCCCGCAACATTAGAAAGATACATTGAAGATGTCCACTGACTTGGTTTAGTTATTTCCTTCCACTAGTATTCTGGGCAAAGAAGAATACATATGGTAGCTAGTTCCAGAATTTCTGCAATGAAATAAATCCTGACTTCTGGTATTACGTTGTGGTATCCGGAAGCTTATCAATTCAAGCAATACCGGACTATCAATTAAATCGTTTAGAAATTTATATAAAAAATATCAAGTCAGTGAAAATTCTTCTGTCTGACAATTTGAGCATATTCATATCATTTAACAGAGTGTTATAATTCAACATAATTGCTGGAAAACACATTTTAAAATTTAGAAAACGAAAGAATTTGTTCTGTATTCTTTCAACAGCTTGTACATGAGTATTATAATATGGATTCCAGACAGACAGGAGAATTGTACTCCAGCTGACTTCTAACATAAGCAAAATACAAGATTTTAATACACTTTATATTGTTAAAATTTCTAGTTAGCCTAGTTATAAATCCCAACATTTTTAAATACTTATTACAGATTTCTGTTATGTGGTTAACAAATGAAAGATTTGATTGAAAAGTGATGCCTAGGTCTTTAATTTGAGACCATTGCCTGAGTGTGTATTTCTGGACTTTCCATGTGTATCTTTAAAAGACACGTTCAAAATAACTGTCTTGTGCAAATACAAATTTAAAAACAAAAACTTGTTTTGTATTAACTGAAGAATAAGAGGTGCCTTACGCGGGCGTATTTTGTGATCCAAATATTTGCCTAATCGAGACTTAAATTTCCTATACAAAACTGAGTATTCAAAATTTAAGTAGGAAGAAGATCTACGATGACAGGCGAGTGTAAGTGAGTTAGAGCGCTGGATACCTTCTGCACCGGTGCATAGTCGGGAAATACGCCGAACGCGCGCTTTTTATATGTACACCTTTAAAATTTGTCTCATGAGACAGATGTTAAAGGTGTACATACAAAGGGCTCCTACGACACGTTCTTGGGTCGTTTTATCTTCCTATAACAAGGAACTTTATTTTCCTCAGGTCCTCTTGTGTGGAGTCTAATTAAAAAGGAAACATTGTAAATAATAGTGACAGGGTGCCACTATTTTGTTAACAATTTTTTTTTTTTTGTTTCAGATTCAGATTAAGTAGAGACTGAGATAATTCAAATTTAATAGAAACAGGCCATAGCTTCAACAGAAAAAAAAACTGAGTTAAAAATTTCAAATATAAATACTATTGCATATCCCATAGAAAAGGGTCGTAATTCAAAATTTTCTGTTTTAAATATTTTTTATCTCTAAATAGTGATAATGATTATCTATGCCCCACGAAAACCGTATGAAAGCGAGATAAGTCTATCTCTGTTAAACGAAGTCATAATTTGTTTTCGCTCTCTTGAAAAATTTACTTTCTTGACTTACGACCCTTTTCTACGGGATGTGCGCGTTTGTACGCCTTATGAACCGTAGAAAAACAAACAAAAATAATTGAGTTCATAATAACAAACTGTGTGTCACCATTATTGACCGTGTTTTTTCGTTATGTTGATTTCTCTTAACCTTCCTCCTCTCCCTCCAAAAGCATTACAATAACCTTTTTTAATAAAAAAAAAACTAATCTTTTCTGTACTTGCATAAATTAATTTTAAGATTGGTAGTGAATGACACAGATATGTCGAAACCGGTAATATTAAGTAACAAATGTGCATGTGAAATAAAACTCTTCGAAACAAAACATTAGTGAACAATTCACAACAATATACCCACCCAATAAGTAAAGGACAAGCTTATTATGTTCGAAAATTATTTTCACCCGTAGGAATAATTGAATCGATTATAATTGTTGACAAATATTTTTTTCCGCAAGAGTATAATAAACTATTCACGCGCGACTTCACTCGCATGGTATTACGGGGAAATTACTGTAGCGCTTGCACTTATCAATTATTCCCCCTCCCCTTTCCCCCTCCCCCTCCCCCATTCTCCCCCCCCCCCCCCCCCATCCCCCCTTCCACATTCCATACATTCATTCCCGGTACATTCAGTTTTCAAACATCTAATTTGGTGCAATCGTTCAAAAGTTATGCGAGTACAAACATTTTGGATATTCATTTTTATTTAAATATATCACCATCGTTTTCACAGCAACGATTTGTTTTCTGACATAAGCAATAACTCACTTTTGTTAGCCTCAGAAAACGTAAAATAAATATAATATATATTAACATTTATAATTTCATAACGCAAGAGCTTAAGAGCTTATCATTATATACGGCCTTTATTACTTGCATATAATGTAGCTTTCTATTCTAACAAACACTCGCATTTTTGCATTGAAAATATTAGTATATATGTAATTACTCCCAAGAATCAACGTCACTAAAATATTAAGAGATATACAACACATGTCATATCGAAAAGTTAAATAATGTTTTTTCCGCACATGCAATTACTTTCGATCAAGTACAGCAGTTTCATCGCTAAACCGCAAAATAATCAGGGATCATCTAAAATGCACGGGTAAACTGCGCCGTTCTAGCAAACATTACCAGGAAACTGGGAGTTTTCCCTCAACGAACCAGCGCGTTAAGCCAACGCGCTGTAGGCGAGATTCCCCGCTAATTTCCCTGGAGTAAATCGGCCGGAACGTTCTCTGCTCTCTTGGATTGCGGATAAACCAGGGGGAAACTGAATAAAAACATGTATAAATAACTCTTTTTACGGCGGGGATAAGTGCCGAAGCGGTTGTGTATTTTGAATGAGTTAATAAAAATTTTGATACCTCTGGAAGAACTATTTTTATTGTGATTATTTGTGGTTTGTTTGACTTTAAGGGTATTGGAAGGAAATAAATATAAATGAGAAAAGATTGATGGTAAACATATATCTGAGGGTTAATGCTAGAAGTGTCTATTGTCAGTTTTTGGTAATTAGGATTAAGGCACCAAAAAGTGTTCTTAAACGACCCTTATTTGAATGATTTTAATATCTATGTTTAGTGCTCTAAATTGATGACATTGTGACTTAACCTCTTTTAATGTCAAAATATTGTTTCTGCACTTTTACGCCACGAAGTCGACAAATAATTTTTATCCCTGAGCAATTTACAAATTTGACACAGGCACTTGTGGATATGAGGAAATAAAGGTATGAGGAGAAAGATACGAAGAAAGATGGATAAGAAGAAACAAGGATTAGGGGTAAGAAGGAAAAAGAAAAAAATTGAAGGAGGATGTGAGAAAGACGGAATGAAGGAAATGTGGTTAGGGAGACGAAACGTTGGAGGAAATAAGAATTTCAAGAAAGAAGGAATGATAGAAATGAGAAGAATGGGATAGAGGAAGAGGATGATGGGAGAAGGTAAAGATAGTGATAAAAAGGAAGTAGGAGGAAAATAGAACAGAATATGGGAGGATTGGATGATACCAAAGATGTTGAAATAAAATACGATACAGAAAGTAATGATGGGAAAAATGGCTCACTGTTCAGCATCGTTTTCGCAAAATAACCATTATTTTTGGACGAATCTACATGGGCGACTATAAATACGACTATAATTATTCACAGTGAGTTAAAGATAAAACTTAAAAATCTATTTCACCGTTCGTCACAGTAATTGGTTATCCGGATTCATAGCGGATGCTATTGAGAGAAATTATCTTCGTATAACTTATAAATTACGCATTGACGAGATACTTGGCCAATCTATGAAAGTTATGAAATCGCGGAGATATTACGATCATCCATCAATGTCAAAGGCCGATTCTTAATCTGTTTGTCTTAGAAAACAAATTAAACTTTTATATTCAAGAAATTTTCATTTTTTTGGCAATGCCAATGTTACACAAAAAATCTACCGTTTTGTCATCCGCGAATTAGCAATTTAGTAGAGTGTTATTTTCACTCGTGCGTTTTTCCAAAACTTAATATTAGCTCATAATATTGTGTAGATATTATACTCTACTAGTCATTGCTTCCAGGTTTTACCTTAATTTCAACACATTGTCATGTAATTCTTATTAAAGTTATTTACTGGACTAACATCGATGTTCACAATTTGAACAATTCATCAAATTTCAAAGCTATTGTTCTAGGTCTGTTCCTTTTAAAATTTTTTCCATCCAAGAATATTGAATAACCATCCCACAAAAAAATAAAAACAGAATTTGAATAGAACTTTCCCGGATCACAAATTTTGTCTTTGAAATTTGATGAATTCACCAAATTCTGTGAAACGTTTGAATTGGCATCCCAATTTGGGTATGTTAGGAAGCTTAGCGACAGGAGATGAGTAAAAGAAAGATATTGGAAAGTACCTAGAAGACAAAATATGGTCTCCAAAAACAACTAAAGCCATTTCAAGCAACTTTTTGATTCTAAATGGTGGTCGTTCAAGTCTACTGCGCTGAGAAAATGTGAACGCTACCTCAAGCATTTCGGTACCGTTATTGAAATTTCGCTCCAGTGCATTACTGATCTTCTACGGTGGATCGAAAATTGTTCCAAGCTGAAAGTTAGTACAATGATAGTCAACCTCCGATAATAAAGGGCACTATTAGTAGAAGTAGTTAAGTAACACCTTATGTGCTTTTCAAAAATTTATTTCTAATGTCAGATGTTGCCTTTTCTTTTGCATCAACGCTTCCATTTTACCTTTTCTCAGCGGCCTTAATTTTCTCAAACACAATCAATCACAGCTGTCGTTCCAATCTATCATTTTTTTACCTGACACTCGTTTGCGAACATCGTCATAACCTCGTTAAAAGAATAATACCTGATACGATATCACAACGACAGGTAAAAAATCTTCACTCTACTGATTTTTTGGACTTACTTGACAGCAAATAAATCTGATATTCTCTTACCACCATGAAATTTCGAACCCTATGGGTGGAGAGGATGAATCGCCACACAGATCTGTTTTGGCGGTTCCATGAGAGAAGATCTCCCGATAGTTTGGAAGGCGGTAATGTGTAACGCCGCCCTGGGATCCATTTATCAGATTACCAACGCCTCTGCCACAGCTCGCCAAAATGGTTTGCAGCGTTTGCTAACTTAGCAAGGTCGCCCGGGTTCATGGAGTAAGGTTTGTCTAGACCTCTCCGGCCGGACTCTCTTGATCGTACGTCCTTCACTCCTAGATACGCTGACCCCCAAATTCCTATCCACCCCTCACACTTTTTTCCTTCCCAAAACTTCCTCTCATTCCTTCCCCTGAGCTTCCTCTCTTTCTTTTCCTATCCTCCACGAAGCATCCCAAAAAATGACATTGTTTTCTTCAGGAGGTGATAAAAAAACAAAAATATATATATTTATAAGCATACTTAAGACAATATGTAGTCGGTTAAGGGTAAAATACAGTACCTACTGACACAAAATTTAATTAAATGACCCCGAAGGAGTGAGCAGAGAAGATACACCACTGAATAACAAAAACACAAAATTTATTTTCATTCAAATGTATCAAGAATTAAACTACTTATCTATATACTGTACTACCAGCGTATAAGAACAAACAATCGAGACAATAAATTTGTTCGAGATCCATACCAACATTATTAAAGGTATTTTTAAAGCCGATTCTAGGTTTGAAGTTGATAAAAAATGGATTAAAAAATATGATTTCGGGGGATCAACTATGAGGGGATCAACTGTTGAGTAAATGTTTTGACGTATACACCTAGAGATTTTCTTTCATACATTACAGTACAGACTCTTATTGTGCCGATTCTTGGCAGTTAATCATCTCGACACTTTACCATATTATACAAACTTTATAAGGTAGCGTTATTTATTAACATAAGATAGATATTGTAATTTATAAAGTTTTTATGTTTTATCGTTTGCGTGTGCTTGTTTGTTACGCTTTCACGCACAAACCAAAAAACCGATTGTAAAAATTCTTTCACCGATGTAAAGCTACATTATATGCGAGTAATAAAGACTGTATATAATGGTGAGCCCTGGCGTTATGAAATAATAAATATTAATTTATATTATATTTATTATACGTTTTCTGTCACTAACTAAAGCGAGTATATTGCTAACGTCGTTGATATACTCGTATTTAGCGTCGTAGTTAATATGTATCAATATAAATAAAAGGGAATCTCGGAAATGTTTGTGCGCTCATAACTTCCGAACGACTGCACCAAATTGGATAATATTTTTTTTTACTCTTGGTGAGCTCTGGCATTATGAAATTTAGGTGGCAAGCGAGCTGTTTGAACACTGAATGTTACGGGACCAAATGTATGGAATGCAGGAGCGAGGAGGGGGGAGGGTGGAGGGGGGGGATAATTGATAAATGCAAGCGCTACAGTAATTTCCTCCTTACATCATGCTAGCAAAATCGCGGGTAAAAGCTAGTATAAGATAAATATTTAAGAGCAAAGTAATTTAATACGAGCAATTTTGGAGGCGGAAATTAGTACCCCCGCCCCGGGGACCATATATCGGATAACCAACACATCTGTCGTAGGTTCACTACGTTTGATGACTTATTAGGAATGCCCGAGTTCATAAGGTAAATTTTGTCTAGATCTTGGCGGCGGGTACGTCTACCTTTTAACATATCCAGCCGGACTCTCTCGACTCACCGACTTGCACCGAATGAGAAGGATGGATTTATACGCCCGTCACTCTTAGATACACTGAACCTCAGACTCCTAATCACCTCTTTTACCTTTTTCCTTCCACGAACTATGTTCATATTATATCGATAAAATTTTCCTTTTTAACTTTTAGAAAATATTCCGTTGTGTAAATAGGCAAAACAAATAGTTTTCTATTATCTTTGAAACTGTATAATCAATCTGAAAAATGGGAAAACAAAAGTAAACTATTATTTGTGTTCGGGTTTTTGTTTGTTTAGGGAAACCTCTCCATATCGAAAAAAGATTTCGAATTTGGAAGGAAAAAAGGAGTTTTTATATATTTCTGTGGCGTGTTTACAAAATGTAATAAGGTTTGTTTACCATGTTGATGGAAATCGAAAGGCAGTCGAGTGAAATATTAATATTTTGTATTTGTGAACGAAAATAATTTCCGTGTTTAATTTGGACATTGATTTCTTTTGTGGTGATAATTATGGGCGGGGTTTTTTTATTTAAAACTTCCAACGACCATAAAACATTGTCCAGTTTGCCTTTCTAGAAAATAGTTGATGTTGAGATTTATCTTTCTTCCTGAGCCAACCGACGCTTTGTCCTTAATCAGGGTGGATGTAAATGTTGAGAAGAGTGCGTTTAAAAAATATATTATTGATAATGGAGTACTGCGCTTTCAGAAAACTGAACCAAAAGCTATATTTTATTTTTAATTAATAATTGACAGCGTGCTCTTCATCCGTACAAATTTGCTTGTGCACGGCATGCTTGTTTTAAGCGTGAATAAGCGTGCTCAAAGCAAGCAATTAAATACACGTCAAATTTAAAAGTATGCTCTTGGCGAAAATGCAAAAAAACATAGGGAATTACGAACGGAACTTTTGGCAAGGACAAAAATAAAATAAAAGTATGCTCTTGGCGAAAATGCAAAAAAACATAGGGAATTATGAACGGAACTTTTGGCAAAACAAAAATAAAATAAAAGTATGCTCTTGGCGAAAATGCAAAAAACATAGGGAATTACGAACGGAACTTTTGGCAAAGACAAAAATAAAATAAAAGTATGCTCTTGGCGAAAATGCAAAAAAACATAGGGAATTACGAACGGAACTTTTGGCAAAGACAAAAATAAAATAAAAGTATGCTCTTGGCGAAAATGCAAAAAAACATAGGGAATTACGAATGGAACTTTTGGCAAAGACAAAAATAAAATAAAAGTATGCTCTTGGCGAAAATGCAAAAAAACATAGGGAATTACGAACGGAACTTTTGGCAAAGACAAAAATAAAATAAAAGCTTAAAAAATAAAAATGTTCTCATTATTTATTATAAACTAGCTTTTCCCCGCGGCTTCGCTCGCATGGTATTACGGGAAATTACTTTAGCGCTTGCACTTATCAATTATCTCCCCCCCCCCTCACCCCACCCCATCCCTTCCCGCATTTCATATATTCATTCCCTTACATTCAGTTTTCAAACATCTCGCCTACCACCTAAATTTCATAATGCTATAGCTCAAAGAAAAAAAGAATTACTTATCCAATTTTGTTCAATCGTTCGGAATTTATGCGCTTACAAACGTTTCGGATGTTTATTTTTATTTAAATATTTGGAAGTTTGTTAATATAATAAAAAAATACTCTATTTATCATTCAGTCTTTTTAATCGTTACGAATTATATTTTTAATATAGGAACTCTCATCTGACATTTATTCCAAGCTTGTCCAAAAAAAAAAACGAATTCTAATATTTGAATTTTCTGCAGTAGTAGCTGACCAGTAGTAGTAGACTGAGTACCTACCAGCATAGAGCCCAAAAATATATCAACATTGTTTCCATGGAAAAGATTTTTTTCTGACGTTAGCAAAAACTCGCTTTTGTTAGCGACAGAAAACGTATAACAAATATAATATATTAATATTTATAATTGCATAACGCCAGAGCTTATCATCATATACAACCTGTAGTCTGCGCATATAATTTAGCTTTATATTGGTAAAAGAATTATTAAAGTCTTTATATTGTGTTATGCGTGAAAAGGTCATAAACAAACTCAAGCAGTTTCGCATTTATAATATTAGTACGGATTTATAATTTCATTATGCCAGAGCTTACCATCATATACAACCTGTAGTCTGCGCATATAATTTAGCTTTATATTGGTAAAAGAATTATTAAAGCTTTTATATTGAATTATGCGTGAAAAGGTCATAAACAAACTCGAGCAGTTTCGCATTTATAATATTAGTATGGAAGTATGGATGAATCTCTCTGGATCTCAGAGGGGAAATTGAAGCAAGGGGGGAAGGAGGCCTAAAATACCTATTGGGGGTGACAAACACGAGCTGCGTGTATATCTATTTCGAATGACATCCCACGTGACAGAATTGCTGTGCGACATAAAAATTGTTTAGACAAGTTTTTGAGATTTTTTAAAATATTTTATTAAACATCATTAAAAATAATAATCGCTGTTACTTGATAGGTTTTAGACCTTTAAGAGTTTAAATATATTTTTATATTTTATGTCGTGGTATTTTTTTAACATTATAGAATACACCCAGGTCGAGGTGGCAGAAGACAACTGTTACACTGTTACACGAGGAGTTACAACTCTGTAACGTTATTTTTACTACAAAAATATAAACACATATTTTTTTTAAAAGCACACAGTAGTTACGTCTTTAGTATATATAATAGCTTTTAAAGTAATTATAAAAAAATATATTGGTAATTCTGTTGAATTTTTCTCCACTAACTGGTGAAGACAACTTTAAGTGGGTTAAAAAGAAGAACCACCCGATTACATTTGACCGTGTCAAAACAGATTAAAAAACCAGCGTGAGCTCGCGATTTTGGTGACAATTTAGCAAAATTTAGACAAACGAAGGAAGAAAACAGGGTAAGCCGGCAATCTTTGATTTTCCCCATTCTTTCCGCTTTGCGTGTATCTCTTTAGATCCCCAACAGTGTCAAACATTAATATATCTCCTAACCTTGAAACGATTTAAATTAACGTTTTCAAGTCCTCTTGACACAGTAGAAGAAAATTGAAAAATACATATTCATCTTCCTTGTTGATTGTTTTAACCCATTTTCATTTCACCCGCTTATTACAAAGTCTCGTAATAAATATTCATCGTCTGAAATCCCAGCGTAGATTCAAGATTAAAACAATTCCGTTTGAAGGCAGAAAGTTCTACAGTAATTTCACCATTCCGTAGCAGTTCCACGTTAAATATTCAACAAGACGTAATTACAACTTGAAAACAGTATTGCACATTGCTGCATAATTTGCCGCCGGCAATTAGGTTCCATTCCTGACGGGACTCTGAGGATTTATTATGGAACTTTTCCCCAATAACTTTTACTGCAGGTCTCTTTGACTCGTGGAACCTTTCTTTCTATGCTCGATTACCATCGTTTTTCCGAGAGGCGTCAGGTAAAGTTGTAAAATATTGAATAGATTAGACCTACTCGTAAATTATTAGCTTTTGATTTATATTTTGCGTGATTGTGGAATGTTTTTTGAAGTTGCAATTCTTTTTATGTTTTTTGATGACATACAAATAGAGCATAGTATTACTAGACATCGGATTATATTCACTAACAAAAGGCCAAAATATGCATGCAAATATGCACAAAAAAGGCCGAAATATGCACTAAAAAACCGCCATATGCCCAAAATATGCAAAACGAAAAAACAAAAAACGTTTTTATTTTTATATATTTTAATTAATTATTAATTAACGGTACAAAAACAGCGAAATGTTCTTAAAATTATGGAAAGTTTTGGTGACAATATACAACAAAGTATTTTTCCGAATTTTCGAGCGCATATTTGTGACGTTTGTCACCCAGTACATCAATTTGTACGCCGAAATTTCAATTTGTACCTCTCTACGTCAACTGACGTCATTGGACAAAATTTAAAATTTAGCGACATTTCGGAGATACCTGTTTAGGCAGTTGACCGTTGATGTAGGCATCATATTCTGCATGTCTTCAAAACTCGGGTTCTTAAAAGAATAATTTAAAATAGCGTCAAACTTTTAACGAATATTTTCTGATATTGGATTAGGAAGCGCGTTGGCGAGTTCGGTCATTGTTTCCAGGATTTCTATTGATTTAAATAGAGGAAGGTTTTTTGTTTCCAATTTTTTCTACGGCATCTGGTAACTTGTGGAAACGTGTTGAGATGAGGGCAACATTCTGTTTAATGGATGCGTCTTCAAATATTAGCTTGCTTGACTGAATTACAATGGCCCCAGAAATGTCAAATCGACCAGCTACTTGTTTTACAGCCTCAAAATTTTCAGCATAGAATAAAATCGCCTTTAGCCAAGTACCCCATCAAGTTATTGTAGGTTCTGGCGGCAACGCTAGATTTGGCAATTGCTCTTTTTTGTAAGATTGCACACACACGACAGTACTTTTAAAAACACTTTTTTGTAGATGAAATAAATTTGTCAACATTCCCATACTCTTCTGCAAGGCGATGAAACCCATGAGCTAAGCAGGTAATGTGCCGTAAATTTGGAAAAAAAGTTTGTAGGGCTTGGCCAGCTTTCTCCATGTATGGCGCAGCATCAGAAACAAATATGAACCTCCCGCCGCTATTAAACGAAATATGCACGATTGGGGAAAAAGGCTAAAATATGCAATAACGTCGTAATTAGAGAGATATATGCATTTGCATATGCAAATATGCAAATGCATAAAATCCGATGTCTTATTATTACTATGTCTCTTAGATTTAAATTTCCATTGGTTTATCTGTTTTCTTTTGTTCTAGTTTAATATTCCCTAAGATCTTATTTATTTCTTTCTACTACTTTGATGACAACTGTTCTGAAAGAGTGCACTCATTTCTCCAGGAACATTTCCGTAGCGCGGCAGTATCTTGGTAGGTGAAACAATTGACGATTAGTATTATTGTAGCTAATGCCATTAGGATTCAGAGTTATCTAAGTGCATAAAAATAATTGGTCCGAGAACGGCCCTCGTGGAACTCCCAAGTTAATATTCGTTGTAATAATATTCATATTGCCTGGATAAATGTCAATATTTGTCCAGAGCTTGTGTTAACGGTCGGAGGTTTTTATGTTATGTTTTGTACGCTTGTATAATATATTTTTTTAAATGGCTCCACACAGGAGGTTCTGAGGAAAATCGATTTCCCTCAGAACCAGGCCTAATTCATCTTGGGGGATGATGTGTGAAGGGTATTTTTAGGGAAACGAATAAGAAAAAAGTTCTGGGGAGGAAAAAAAGTGTGAGGAGTGGGTAGGAATCTGGGGGTCAATGTGTCCAGGAGTGACAGACGTATGAATCCATTCCTCCCACTGCGGTGCAAGGCGATAACCCGCAACTGGGTAACTGTTAGTTTATGTTCATTGAAGTTTGGTTTTTCATAAAAACTACTTTCTAGTTTTTTTGACGTACGTTTAAAACATTTGGTAATATTTATATTTGTCAAACTTTAAGACACAAATTCCATAAAAAAAACTATAACTAAACTTTTGCGGTTTATTGTATTTTAAAACTTTTAAAGTTAAATTTTTTTTTTAAGAATTCATATTTATACTTTATTTTTACTGCTGTTTACGTAAACGTTACGTAAGGCCCTAAAAACAAAGCTTGAATATTTTTGTAGAAAGATTTTTCCTTTGCACTGAAGTAGTTTAAATGTTCCCATAAAAAAACTTTCTGTCAACAATTCACTTCAAACCGCACAAAACAAAAATATTTATTTTTCCGGCATTAAAAGGCGAATACCTTTACCGACTTTGTTATTTAAGGAAAAGAAAGGTGATGTTTTTATTATACCTTGTCACCACGTTACAATATAAAGCTTCTTCACAGTAGACAGCTTATGGAAAAGCTCACGCTTAGTTTCTGTTGTGTAAAAGCTCTACAATATTCACCCTCATTTATTTTTAAACCTCTGTATTTTATTTTAAATAAATCCATTTCGGTAATATTTTATACATTAGCTCTACACAGGAGGCCCTGAAGAAAATAATTACGCTCAGGGCATGTGTACTCTTTGGAGACGCTGTGTGGAGTGTTTTTTTTTAAAGGAAAGAGAGGAAGTTCTGGGAAGTAAAAGGGTAAGAGGGGTGGTTAGAAATCTGAGGTTCAGTGTGTCCAGGTCACCCGACGCCAAAACATAGACAAACCTCACCTCCTGCACCCAAACAACCCTGCTTAGTCACCAAACCCTTGGAGTGACCTATGGCAGAAATGTTGGTTGTTCAATAGACGGTTCTTGGATGGTTCCAATAAATATAAGTGCACTATCTGCCTGCATTGACAGGTAAAGCCAAGCAAACATTTTTGTTCTTTACTATCGAAACCAGAAAAATTTTCGTGGACCCCCACTTTTTTATCACGCCTACGTGGACCCTCGTCGAGTCTCCCGTGGACCCCTCGGGGTCCACCTGAACCACTTTGGTAATCACTGGTCTAGTTTGCATAATGAACGTCTATTGATAGCGTTCAAACCACGTGGCCTCAGTTTTTTTCTGTCCAACAGACCATTTAAGTTTTTGTTCGATCTCCACTTTAAAATTAATAATAAAGTATAAAAAATTATAGTTAATCACTGAATTATGAATTATTTTAATTAATGAGACTTTGACCTTTATGGAAATAGCTTTATCTTAAACACATGTCATAATCTTTTATTGAAATAATGAAAGAAAACGTTCTCCTCCTGTAAAATTTTCTAATGGTCTGTTAGACAAATACGAACTAAAGCGACGATTAGGCAATTTTTACCATTTCATAGGTTCCTAGCTCCGGTAAGAAGTAACTTATAAAAAAAACCCAAACGTACCGACACGCTAGTGGTCAATATCTATATTTTATTACAAAAAATGTGAAATGGTATCACATGAAAACATCAAAAAGAAATAAAATGTTTTCTTCCTTGGTTCACAATTTCGCTCTTGCTAAGAATACATTTAAATAGAACACGTTCCACAGTGTTAAAGCAGATCGTAATGATATGCGACACTTCAATGTAAAATAATTGTTCTAATTGGAGCAAAGTGAAAAGCACTTTCTTCAAAACATGTTCGTTTCAAAAGCAAGAACGTAACGAAATTCTAATTATCCCTTTCTCGTTAAAATTAACCCCTCAGGGTACTACTATATGTACAAATTAATGTACTTGACATTCTCTGAATATAATGTGCGTCATATAAAATGGTTTTACACGAAGAGTGGTGTCTGGCGGGAAGAGGGACTTAAGAGCAACGTTTGCAAGACCCGTTTCATATTATTATTTTCGGATTTGAGATCAAAATACCCAACCAAAGGGAAAATTTATTTTATTTTATTTTATTATTATTTTATTTTTATTTTATTATTATTTATTATTTTATTAAAATTTATTTTATTTTATACTATCTAGTACGGATTTGAGTTACTATATTTATATTTGCTTTACATTATGATATAGACCATTCAAGATATTAATGTTTCATTATTTTAGAGGCAACTTGGGCAATTATTTGTGAGTAAATTAAAAACATTTAAAAAAAACTCAGAGTGTGCAATTTACACGCGGTAGAAATGAAACCTTTAGAAAACTATAGAAGACAATACCGGGGAGGCTACGAAGCACCGCAACAAAGAAGAGATCGATTATACTATCTCATTCTCTTGCATGCTAAATTCTGTCGATTTTTTTTTTACATGAGGTCCACACAAGAGGTGACGGTACCCATTCCCGCCTCCCAAATTGTTTAATTGCTTAGATGTATATTTTCGTCTCTTTTTAGTGTCGCTATTTTTGGTTTCATCAAGTTTCAAATCAAAACCGTGCTAAAATATTAGTTTTAATAATTAAATTTTTAATTTTTTCTTTAAAATCTAAGCGAAACATCCGTATGTAAGTTATTGTCGTGTCTCTTAACGTCCAATACTAGACAAGTTTAAAAGTGTTGGGTTTCTTCCAATA
This sequence comes from Glyphotaelius pellucidus, assembly GCA_936435175.1. Taxonomy (NCBI): domain Eukaryota; kingdom Metazoa; phylum Arthropoda; class Insecta; order Trichoptera; family Limnephilidae; genus Glyphotaelius; species Glyphotaelius pellucidus. Next base: position 16,978,563 of record OW386558.1, on the reverse strand, counting down.
AGTTTAAGGTTCGATTGGTTACTAGTTTGTTTATTGGTAATCGTAAATATTAAAAAAATTATATTGTGCTATTAAACATCCTTAGAAGGATAGATCCCAAATAGTTCTGATGGTCCGGTGGACTGATAGCGGAAGCCCGCTCTTTCTTACTGGAGCCTTTTATCATCATCGTAACTGTTTATGCCTAAGACACGAGCGGTGATAGATGGCACTCCTCTGATAATTCTAATTCAGCTGCCATCTGTTGGGATATGATAGAAGCTTGAACCTATCGACATCTATTAAAAGAAGCAGAAACTAACTTGATAATCAATACATTACATTTATGTCTTAAGTACTATGACGACGTCAACCAAGGTTGATATATCTCTGCTTGCATTATTAGTGTACATACGTGTTTTGTGTCATTGTGTATATTGTAGTTATTCTTACTTAACCCGTCTAATCACAGGAGACCCAAGTTGTCCCAAAACATCATATGCCGTTATAATAACAGGAGACCCAGATTGTCCCAGAGCGACCGTGCATTATTAAAAGTTAGATATCTCTCTTCCTGTCATACAAACATTTGTGATTTCTTTTATGTTAGAGAGCGAAAGAAATGATGCTTCTTATTGTTTTAGAAATATACAAGCTGTATTGGTTAGATATTTTACAAACCCGATAATAAGTGACGATTTTATTTTGCGTCAATTTGTGACGTAACAAATACTGAATTTAAAAATAAAATTGTATGAAAGTTGTAAAAAGTGAGGTGACAGTTTCATTACAAATTTTCCTATGAAAATGAATCTGTATTTAAAATTTTAAGTTTATTTAATTTAACGTATTTTTTTGAGGAATCCCCAGGTACGTATTTTTAAGCCAATTTACATTTTCAATATAAAATTTTTAATGTTAAAAAACAAAAAATTTGATTTTTAATTAACACATCGGAAAGATTATTTTATCTTAATTTCAGAACAATTTTTTTTTGCAAAAAAGTTACAAAATAACAAATAAAAAAGAACATTTAAAATGCATGGCAAGAATCGGAAATTTTGCACGCAAACCTTGACAGGCAAAAGTTCAAAGATATTATTTTCTCATTATTCGAAGGGTTAAAGATAGCATTGCGTTATTTTATTGTACGTACGTTTTGCATTTCGTCATCATCGCGAAAAGGATATTTAGAGAAATAATAGTTTTTTTTTTATGAATGTGTGTATGAATACTAATAAAAACAGCACCGCCACTAAAAAAAATGTAGTTCATAAACACAGCCTTATTTGAGGTGTTGCGACTCTTCCGAAGGTTTATTTCCGTCGTGTGCAAGTATATTTCATTTGAATCATTTTTAATATTTCACAATTCATTGATTTTCAATTTGGGAGGCGGGTGTAGGTACCGCCGCCCCATTCATTGGACAACCAACACCTCTGCCATAGGTCACCTCAAATGCTTCGTTACTTTGGTAACTTTGCAGGGGTGTCCGGGTTCATGGGGTGAGGTTTTCTCGGTTACGTTCACCCACTAGCTGCGTTGCGGGCCAGATTAAGAGAGACTGGTTGATGGAGGCCTTTCGACCTCTCTGGCCGGACTCTCTTGACCAATCCCCTTGCACCACTTTGGAGGGATGGATTCGTACATCCATTACTTCTGGACACATTGACCCCCAGTTGCCTACCCACCCATCATAATTTTTTCCTTCCCTTCCTTAAAAAGACCCTCCAAACAGCATCCCCTATTATGACATAGGCCCTGAGGAAAATTATTTTCTTCAGGGCCTCCTGTGTGGAGCTAATGTAAAAAAAACGAGTGCAGTTCACACGTGGTAGAAGCGAAACTTTACCAAAACGATCTCAACTAAAAGAAACCTGGAAAAGTGAGGTCATAATCAAATCGGCCAATGAACGCAGTTTGATGCTTCGTCAGTTATGTAATGCGTAATTTCCGTTTCATATCTTAACCAATAGGAGCCTCCAAAAGTGACAATAAGGCCCTGAGGAAAATAATTTCCCTGAGGCCCTATGTCATCTTTGGGGATGCTGTGTGGGGGGTTTTTTAAAGAAAAGAAGCGAAAGAGAGTTCTGGGAAAGAAAAGGGTTTAAGGGATGGGTAGAAGACTGGGGTTCAGTGTGTCCTGGCCATCCGCCTTTAAGACCTAGACAAAACTCACCCCTTGAACCCGGGCACCCCTTTTAAATCACCAAACGTAGCGAACCACTTGGGGTGACCTATGGCAGAGGTGTTGGTTATCCAATAAAGTTTCCCGGGGCGGCGGTACCCATTTCCGCCTCCCGAATTGTTGCTCCAAACAATTGCGAGCAGTTGTGCGGTTACGTAACATAGAAAAATAATTAAATAAATTGTAGATGTAAAATCCTTGTTTCAGCTGAGCAATCAAATGATCGAACACTATTACCGGAAGTAATCGGAAAATTGGGACCGTCGAAGCAGTCAGGAAGAGGAAGTGAGGTAGTGATTGATGAGTGACAATCGGATGTTGAACTGTAATGAAAGGCTCTAGTTCAAATTGATAACTACCATCCTATTGCGGTTAGGACCAGAAATTTGGTACTACAGACACGGGTTACAAGTTCGAGATTCTGCTTTTTTGTTACCCCACAAGTGTCCTAACCAAAGATACCTATTCAAATACGAGAGATATGCTATGGTGCCCACCCGACTGTCGGCGGATTACATCCTAATGGGAATAGTTTGAAAACAGAATGTAGGTAGTTGATTTTTTTAAGGTGTTCAGTAGTATTGGTTAACAATATAGTTTGAATACGGAAAGAATTCATTCATTTAGTTGATTTTTCGAAGGTGGACAGAAGTATTGATTAACAACATCGTTGACACCAGGAAGCACAGTCCCACCCAGCAAAAACTGCCGATAGCACATCTCTTATATTTCAATTTTTGATAGGTAATCCGTGTTTATGGTAAATGTATACCGTTTATATTAAATAAATAAATATTTTTGGTCCCAACTGTCCGGATTCAGTTGGGACTGTGATATCTCAAATGATGGTGTATTGTGAGGATGAAGGGATTGAGAGGGAGAAGATGAGAAGAGGAAAGTTGCTTTTTTCTGATCTGGTCACTGAACACGCCTAAAATCATTTCAAGCAACATTTGGATTCTGAATGGTGCTCTTTTACCAGGGTGATACTAAGAGTAACAACAACTCTAAAAACATAAATTTTAAGGTAGAATTATTAATAATATTATGGAGAGAAAACAATTACCTATGTGTAATGAAGAACTTAAAAGTTATTAATAATTTATAAAAATTATTATCAATTTATGAATAATTTAGTCTGAATTATCGACAAATCAACCATTTGATGTAATGTACTGTTAAAATATTATATTACAGATAGGTATTTTATCGCTTGTCTGAATTTGTTCTAACAAACACTTCGAATTTTGGAAATTAAATTCAAAGCAAAAGTTCAAGAGTTCAATGAACCGCAAGTATTTCAATGATAGTAACCTTTCAATTACTAAGGACGGGTTGTTTCAAAAAATTTGATGGATTCATGAAATATTTGATGTTAATTTTCACGTTCTGTGTGAGTTCTATTCAAGTTCTATTATTACATAATTATAGACCAGTTGATTCACAAAACTGAAATTATCACAGAACGGATAGAACTTACGCAGAACGTGAAAATTAACTTCAAATATTTGATGAATCCATCAAATTTTTTGAAACAACCCGTCATAAGTTCGTTGAATTTCTTTCAATTTCAATTCGGGCGCGGCGTTACCGTAATATTTGAATTATTATTTTTATTTTTTTATTTATTTCATTTTTATTTAGTAAAATATTACCACATTTATGTACATTATTTATAAAATGTTTTGACTGTCCAACTAGGATGATTCCCGTTTTAGGACAGTCAAAGTGTGAATATATATGGACCATGATTTATACAAAAAGAGGGAAAATTGAAGAAATGAAAAGAAGAGAAAGAATAAAACATAAAATTGGAAAGTTAAAAGCGTATTAACATATCACTTTAAAAAAAAGGTTTATATGTATAGGTTCTTGAAAAAAAGGGTTTAAACATATAGTTCACTTGTGTATGCATGGCATACAACAGTTATTAAAATGATAATAATAATAAATAAAAGGAATAAAAATATTTTTACACTTAAACATAAAGGGAACTGGTGTTTGCATTTCATAATGTAGTCCTATTAATGAGAACTATAAAGAGAACAGAAACAATAAAAAAATAAAAAAACAATTAAGGTATGATTATTACTGTTGTATGCTTTGCATAGTTATCAAAATAATAATAAAATAAGTTTACTTATAAATGGCGTTTGCATTATAAAATAATAAGCTTACATATACATTTTGTATAAATATGAAATAAAAAAAGAGAAGTGATAGAATAAAATAAAATATCCAATTTAAACATAAGATTAACTGCTGCCTTGTAGAATTCTAATTTAAAAGTAATAGGTACGTACATACATGCACATAATATAAACAATTAGAATATAAAAGGTATCTTTTGCAATGTTTATTTTTTGTCGGAATTTTTGTTATTGATTTTGGTTTGTGTTTGATTTCATTTTTTGTGTAGTAAAAGTTCACTCTCCTTTCTCCCTAATTGATGAAACCAAGTAGTGGTCAATCTGCGAAGAACCCTTGTGCTTTCGTTTTTCCAAGCATCAGGCATTAAGTTGTATAGTTTTGGACCTAAGAATGAGAAGTGTCTTTGAGCAAGAGATGTTTTGGTTGTGAGTGGTACAATTTGATTTCTCCTTGAATATTAATACGATGGAAAGTTTTAATGTGAGTTTATTTTGATATATAAAAATGAATGTTTGTTTGTTTGTCTCCTCTGCGGTACCTAAACCATTCGTCCAATTGCGAAGAAACTTTGGGGATTTGATGTGCGCATGTCCACAATGGTTTCTATACATAAGAACAAACGTTACGAAATTATTTCCTGTACTATTCATTCGATAGAGATCAACCTTGGGTGATTTGTTGCGCGCACGCCCGCGAATGTTTCTAAATATACTGGTGAGTTCTGGAATTATGAGATTTGTACAAATTTTTGCAATAGATGGAGCGCGAGTTATTTGAAAAATGAGTTTCAAATGTATTTCAGTTTCAAGTGTATTTCATATAGTTTAGCGGCAGGAAAGGAACGCGGGGTCGAGGGACAGGAGAAAGCGGAAGAGGAGAAGGGGGAGGCAAGGAAAGGGACGCAGGAGGGGAAGGGGAGACGGAAAAGGAACGGGGGCGAATGGTAAAGGACACGCAGAGAGAAATATTTACTTTAATTAAATGGCATCGCAAGGCATGCCGGGAACTCGCTAGTTTTACATAAATTATTCAATTGCATACATATTACATTTGAAAAGCACTTTGATAAGTGCAAGTCAATGTAAAAAGACCCAAACTAACATGCTCAAACTTCATCTTATTAATGACTATCTGAAATAATAATGTTGTGTATGTCCCCATCGTATGTCCATTTAATACATACAGCTATATGTTTCATGTAATGCGTATCATTCCCGCAATGAGTTTATTAACTCCTGGGAGTACAATGCTTTATATAATATACTATATTCTGTATTGTATACTTTTGATAAATAAATAAATAAATAACATTGTCACTAAAGCAACAAAAAGTTTGGGTTTCGTACTGAGAACATGCAAATTTTTCAAAAACATTAAGACTTATCTGATTCTCTACAATTCACATGTTCGTCCTCACCTGGAATACTGTTCACAGGTTTGGAACCCGCGCTATATTGTTTATGTTAACAGGTTAGAAAGAGTTCAGGAGCGATTTCTCAAATTCCTCAATTTTAAATCATTCAACATATACAACTCTTACAACGAAATCGAGAAACATTTTCGAATCACAAAACTATTCAACAGGATGCTTGTCGCTGATCAGATGCTCCTGTACAAAATTATTAACTCAAAAGTTGACTGCCCGGATTTGCTAAACAAAATAAATTTCCACACGTCCATTCGATATAGTAGACAAAATACCCTTTTCTATATTGATAGATGCAACACCAATTCCAATCAAAATGAATTTATACAAAGGACATGTAACTACCATAACAACAAATTTGCTAATACAGACACACGTGCTGACGTATTTACTGCTAGTTACTGTCGCTACAGAACTTCACTGTATAACATTTTAGGTGCGAATAACACATGAATTAATTGTATCTAATATTTTTATATTACTTGGCAACTTTCCCTTATCCCTCTCCTCCCCTTACCCTTCCCAACCCAAATCCCTATTTTGCAGTCTATTTCAGTTATAATCACACTTATTTTAATGTTGTGTATTAGTTTACCATTTGTTGAATTCACATTTGTACTTTTATTATTTTTTTAAATATTCTAGTTTATATTCAGTTATTCTTGTTTCTAAATACCTATCTGTGAACATTAATAATTGGTCTGTTTTTTTTATCATCCTCTTATGTTTATTGTATTACTAAGACTGTTAATGTTCCTTAAATAAATAAATAAATTAATAAATATTTATGTACGATGATTACAGATTGGGATAAGTATGTATACTTACAGTATTACTCTATATACCATTTTATTATATATTAAAATCTAAAATAAGGAAAGGAATAAATCATTCGGGTTCAAAGGGTGGGGTTTGTCTAGTCCTCACTGGTTAGGGAACTCTCTCGACCCATCGCCTTGCATCGCATGATGGATTTATACTAGTTAGTCACTCCTGAACACGTTGACCCACTCCTCCTTCCTTTCTCCTTCCCAGAACTTTCTATACCTTCTTGCCCTAAAAAAACCCTCCACACAGCACAGAATCATAATCGGTCTTTTTTTCACTAATTTAAAAATACTTTGAATATCTATGGTTTCACATGGCAGCTGAAAAAATATGGAATTTATAAAACAAGAATTATTCTATTATTCCGGCATTAACGGTAGTTGAATTCCGGTTTTGAAAAATGCACGAAATCGGCCGGTATTCCGGAATTCCGGTGTTAATTTCCTGTTTCGGGTGATTTTGTTAGCTTTTTTCTTTTTCACAAGGTTGCGCTTGCACTGAAAATATCATAGATGTCTGTTATATTGAATATGCTTTTACATGTACGTAAAATATTAATTTATTTTATTACATCGCGGTTCTGTGGGATTTTCAAAATTACATGCGAGAGAAGATACACAGGTATAAATTAGTACTTTTGACGATCTCCGTAATAGAACGGTAAGACCCGCAATCCGAAGGTCATGAGCTCGAACCCGGCGTGTGCAAATAAATTTCATTTGATTAATTTGTGTTATTTCACAACTAACTAATTAAAAATATTTGTTAAGGTTTGTGTGTGTCCTGTTTTAAATTTCAAACACTTTGATAGATGTTCAATGAGTTAATTTATTTAAAGTCCTTTTAGGTTAAACATAATTAAAAACACTGTGACATGTTACAATTTTACTCAACCCGGTTCCCCGTTCTCAAGTTAAAAAAGTCTAAAAAGACTTGTATGATTGTCAGTAAAAGGGAGAAAAGAGAATAAGAAGCGGAACCCTCACCAAAACAAACAAACTGCTCTGTCATTTCAAATAACAAAAAGACGTTAGGGCCATCTGGCCGGGTTGTAGTAATCTGCTTTACCGACAAACGATTTGTAGGTTAGATAAAAAACTTAGATAAAAAACCAAAGGTGTCAATAGCTTCCAACAATATTATAAAGTGTATTTGTGGTACGTTCCAGATTGGAAAATACTCTCAGTATTGCCCTGGTTTAAAAACACCATTCAAAATTGAAACGTTTCTTGAAATGGTTTTAGCCGTGTTTGACAAGATCTGAATAGCAAGGTACTTCCTCACCTTCCTTTTCTCCTCCTCACTACCTTCCCCTTCCCCTCGTAGCTACCTTCAGCCTCACAACAAACTTCAATTGGGGATGCCCTAGTCTCACTGGCTCCAGAGGGGAGCAGTTGGGACTCTTGCGCGGTATTCACATTAATAAAATAAAAAGCACTGAATTTAGATGACAGGCCTGTGTCATTAATTATTAAAACGAACTTTAACTTCTGAACAAGAATTTTAGTTTATTAATATGCACAAAAGATAAAGGTTAATCAAAAAAAATATTTGGAGGGCTTGAATAATTAGATTGTTGAAATATGTTATAGGTCTTAACCCGCCTCACAACGCTGTCCACCCGAGTGGCAGCATAGTTCCCCTGGCAGGTGTGTTCTTGTGAGGAGTCACCTAAAAATATATATATCGATGTATTTTTTTAAATGAAGTTCGAGTAAGGTAGGTGTTGATCTCCATTGCATCCACCAAACCCAATCAATTTCCCACTGCAGTAATTAGACCTCACCAGTGGAGTGAAGAGCGAAGGCAATCCCGTCAGGTGTCCTGGCCGGTTAGCCTTTGAGGTCCGGTTTTTTGCACTTCCGATGGATAATACCAATAGCTAGGCCGGCTTCCGGAAGTGTTTTCTGAAAGCTCGAAGGCTTTGAACAATCGGGTTTCGGTGCAAAGGATGGTTAGATTGGTCATACATGATCAAAAATATTTTATTTATTTCTTTATTTTATTTTAGTAATTTGTACCTTTAAGTTTACTTGCTAATTAATTATTGACGGCCGGCGTGGTCAAGCGGTAAGGCTCTTGACTCGCAATTCGAAGGTCACGGAATCGAATCCCGTTGTTGCAAATAAATTTTATTACATTGATTTGTGTTATTTCACAATAAATTCATTTAAAATAATGTAAAATATTTTTGCGGCATCTTCCAGAGTAAGACTCCAGTATCGCCCTGGTGTAAGACCACCATTCAGAATTGAAACGTTGCTTAAAATGGCTTTAGCCGTGTTTGGTGACCAGATCTAAATAGCCAGGTACTTCTCTACCTTCCTCTTCGCCACCTCCTTCCCCTCCCCACTACCTTCAGCCTCACAACATACCTCAATTGGGGATGCCATAGTCACACTGGCTACAGACGGGAGCAATTTGGACTCTCGTGCGGTATTCATATTGTTATGTACCCAACTACCAATTTCACATTTAAACATAGCTATTTGCATACTTATCAATCTCCCATTCTAAAGTTGTGACTTTCCATTTCATATCGGATGTTTATTTAGATATCAACAGAACAACATCCAATATCTTCTTTTAAGTAATTGTCACTATCAGAACTAATCAAATATTCATATTAATAGACTTCATATTAACGAGTAACTTTCCATAAGCTTTTATTTGTTTAGACCCATACTTATTCCCAATCAAAATTAAATACATAACATATATAATAAAACATTTCACCATTGTTCGTCAGTGGTATTCCAGACTTTTGTAAGGATTGTATTTATACGCCGTGTTAGAACTTAGAACACTAAGGCCTATTTATAACTGTTCAACATATTGTAAAAAAGTGAATAAATAAATAATAAAACTTTTTAAGGCTTTTCCTTTCGGGACCTTAACAAAGTATTTCTGGTGTCAGAAGAAAGTGGAATTTTATATTCCATAGTACAAGCTGTCCTGTCAGCCCATCATTGTCAAACCAATTGTTGAAGACAAGTTGGAGGATTCTGTCCCCCGAGTGTCCACCACATAGTATTGCTCATCACCGTACCGTGTACGTGAAGGATTGGAAGCGGAGGATTCTGTCCCCCGGTCCATCACATTGCTGCCGAGAGGAAGATCGCGGAGGATTCTGTCCCCGGGTGCCATCACACTGCTGCCGAGGATCTTCAAAGGGAGATCGTCACCAGCCGATCCAGTCATCAGCATGAAGGCGATTCTACTGTAAGTGTTTGTCGATTTTCACCGTTGGACTCCATCCAAGCAGAAGAAAAGAAGTCCACCACTCATCATTATTTCTAATTCTAATTTTCTAATTAATTCTTATTCTAATTTTCTAATTAATTCTTATTCTAATTCTAATTTTTGTAATATTTTATACATCAATTTATAACTCGATTACAAATTCATGTCCAATCTTTTCCAATTTAATATCTAAAATTAAGTATATTTAAATAAAATGGCAAAACCAGAAGCAATAACATCACAGTCCAATAACATATCTTTAGACTTAGTTGTTAAATTAATATCTGAATTTGATGGTAATCATAAAAGGGATTTGCATACATTCATTGAAAGTTGCAATGACGCCTGGACGTCAGTTAACGAAAATCAAAAAACATTTTTATTGAAATTCATAAAAAGTAGAATATCGGGAAAAGCTAGTCTAATTATATCCAGCAGACATCTTAAAACTTGGCCTGACTTAAGGGACTTCTTATCCGAAAATTTTGCAGAAAATAAACTATTTTCACAAATACAGCTAGAATTACAATCATGTATCCAACACAGAGATGAATCTGTTACTAATTTTACGCAAAGGATTGAAAAAACGTATTCATCATTACTAAGAGCAGTCCTTGCCGACTGTAACGATGAAACACGTAAAGGTCAAATAGAACTTATTAGGAAAATGGCTTTGAATCAATTTTTAATTGGCGTAAAACCATCAATATCCGCTTGCATACGTAGTCAAAATCCAAAAACTTTTGAAGAAGCATCATTCCATGCTGTTAACGAAGAAAAATTAGTTCAATATCGTGAAATGCATCAATCAACCACGCAAATAAAAAATAACTGTAGTTATTGTAAAAAATCAGGACACAACTCATTAAATTGCTTTAAATTACGTGATAATTCAAATCATCAAGTTAATCATTTTCAATCAAAAACCAACCGAAATAATTATAACTCAAATAATTATAACTCCAAAAGCGACAATTCAAGTTCTCACCATGAAAAAATTTGTAATTATTGTAAAAAATCAGGTCACATTATATCAGAATGTCGGAAGAGAGAATACAATAATAAAATGCGACAACATTCTAATTCCAACTATAATTCAAACACTGATTCGAACTCTTTAAACTCCAAATCGCCCGCGATACCTACCCATCGTCGGAGCATAAACATAGCAAGGGTAGAATTCTAAATCTAGATACAACGTCTTATGTTAAAGTAAAAAGTTCATGTTCACGATTTTCTAAAGTCCTAAGTATGTTAATCGATACCGGTGCAGACATTTCCTTAATTAAATTATCTTCAATTCAAGAAAATGATATTCCTATTGATGAAACTGTAAAACTTCAATTAAATGGAATAAATCAATCTAATAATATAACGCAAACTATCGGCACTATAAATTTAAAACTTACTATTTGCGATAAAGATTATTATCACAATATGCATGTTATTCCGGAAAATACCAATGTTCCACTAGATGGATTAATAGGAAACGATTTTTTACGAAAAGTAAAAGCAAAAATCAATTTTCAATCAAATTCCCTGCAATTTCATGAGTGTGATATTCCATTGTATCACAGCTCTAATCTCCCACATTATACAAACTCTTACCCAAATCAGAATAATTCAAGTAACTCTACAGAAAATTATTTTACGATAAAACCAAGGACGGAAACAATTATTGAATTCAATGTACAAAATCCTGAAATTTCCGAAGGTTTGGTACCTGAAATGGAACTCCTAGAAGGCGTTTATTTATGTAGATCCATAGCAAAGGTCAATGAAAACAAAAAAGCATTTACAACCATTCTTAATACCACGGAAAAAATCGCAAAAGTTTACGAAATGAACCTAACACTTGAGCCTTTTGATGAAACAAAAGCTAGATTATTGTCACATAATAATGGAGAAACTATTAAAAACAAATTCAAATCAAATCAAAAATCAAAGCAAAATCGTATATTACACACAACGCATTCTAACTCATCTGATAGAAATTCTCATCTATTGCCATCCTTGCGCATTGATCACCTTAATAACGAAGAAAAAACATCTCTTTTATCCATTTGCAAAGAATACAACGACGTATTTTACGTAGAGGGAGACAACCTCTCAAGTACCTCTGCCATTCAACATGAAATAAACGTAAATTCAGACATTCCTATTGCTGTCAAAACTTACAGATATCCCGAAGTGCATAAAAACGAAGTCAAAACTCAAATTAACAAAATGTTAGATCAAAATATTATAAGAGAATCTATATCTCCATGGTCATCACCACTATGGGTAGTTCCAAAAAAGCAAGATGCTAGTGGAAAAACGAAATGGCGAATCGTTATCGACTACAGACGGTTAAATAACATTACTATAGGAGATGCATATCCGCTCCCTAATATTAACGATATACTAGATCAATTAGGTCACTCAAAATATTTTACAACTCTCGACTTAGCGTCAGGTTTTCACCAAATTAAATTAAGATCTTCAGATTGCGAACTAACCGCATTCTCTACTCCCTTCGGTCACTATGAATATTCTAGGATGCCTTTTGGATTGAAATGTGCTCCAGCCACGTTCCAAAGACTGATGAATAACGTTCTATCAGGACTTATAGGCATAAAATGCTTCGTGTATATCGATGATATAGTTGTTTACGCGGATACCATAGAAAATCATTGCATAAAACTTAGAGATATCTTCGTTCGTCTGAGAGAACACAATTTAAAACTTCAACCCGACAAATGTGAGTTTATGAGAAAGGAGGTTGCTTATCTTGGACATATAATAACAAACGACGGTGTAAAACCAGATCCAAATAAGATATCCATTGTGAAAAATTACCCAGTTCCAAAGAATCAGAAAGATATCAAATCATTTCTAGGACTTGTAGGGTTCTATAGAAAATTCATCAAAAACTTCAGTAAAGAAGCAAAACCCTTGACAAATCTTTTAAAAATGAATACTCAATTTCTTTGGTCCAAGGAACAACAAGATTCTTTTGATAAATTACGTAATCATATAATTTCAGAACCAATATTACAGTATCCAGATTTCAACAAGACATTTAACGTTACTACTGACAGTAGTAATTATTCTATTGGTGCTGTATTATCGCAAGGCGAGATACCTAACGACTTACCAATTGCATATGCATCACGAGCTCTCAATAAAGCAGAATCCAATTACTCAACTACTGAAAGAGAATTATTATCCATTATTTATGCAGTAAAGCATTTCAGACCTTACATTTACGGTGTAAAATTCAACATTATAACTGATCATAAACCCCTTGTTTGGCTATTTAACGTTAAAGATCCAGGTTCTAGACTCCTACGTTGGAGATTAAAACTAGAAGAGTATGATTATACTATTATCCACAAACCCGGTAAATATATAACTCATGCAGATTCACTATCTCGTATAGACCACAACCAAATTCTTTCAATTCAAATCAATCCTAATCCCAATTCATATGAAGATTTTATAAAAAACCATTACATTAATAATATTTCTGAAAACACAAATATTTCAGAATCTGGAGAAAATATTCTGTCACGACAAGACAACATATGTCATTTCATTTCCAATGACAAGGAATTTTTCAATCCTTTATCTGAAACCATTAAAAATAAAATTACTAATTACTCGGAAATTAATAAAACTAAATCTCTAATCAGCGACGTACTGTATTCAGATTTTAACAAATATAAAATATTTCATTTAATTATTAAGGAACATTTTTGGGATAAACCTAGTTATCCACATATTTTTCAAGCCTTAGCAAAGTTAAAAGATATCGCTATTAATCAAAATATTATGAGTATCTCCATTCCAAAATTTGATTACAACAGTGATAATATTAAAAGCAGTAAAATAAAATTAATGATAAACTTCTTATTTGCCAACACTAACATCATAATTACCATTTGTAATAACGAACGTTTAACTGCTGACAAAGCAGAGATCCCGAACATTTTAAAAGAATTTCATGTTACCCCACATTCTGGACACCCAGGATATCATCGTATGTATAAAAAGATTAAAGAAAGATATATTTGGAAAAACATGAAAAGGGATATACGCAATTACGTACTAAATTGTGACTCTTGTCAAAAAAATAAAATCTCAAGACAACGTCATGTTCAACCGATGGAAATAACTACAACTTCTGAAAAACCTCTCGATAAAATTTTCCTCGATATTGTAGGGCCCTTACCCCTCACTGAAAACGGTAATAAGTACGTATTGACATTGCAAGATGATTTATCCAAATACTCCTTAGGATTTCCTATACCTAATCATGAGTCATCTAGTATCGCTAAAGAATTAGTCAACAACTTCATTTGTAAATTCGGTATTCCCAAGACCATTGTTACTGATCAAGGTAGAGATTTCACATCCCAATTGCTAAAAGAAGTTGCAAAATTTTTCAAAATTAAACAAATCCAGACGACTGCATACCATCCACAATCTAATGGCGCCTTAGAACGAAGTCACGCCACCCTCGCGGATTATTTAAAGCATTTTATCTCGGAAAAACAAAATGACTGGGATGAGTGGATTCAAACAGCAATGTTTTCATATAATTCTACTCCCCATACATCAACTAGTTATTCTCCTCATGAATTAATGTTTGGATATAAAGCGGAATTACCTACAACGGTAACAAAAGATCCAGAAATAAAATATACATATGACAATTATGCCGCCAATTTAAAATTCAGATTAAATAATTCCTTTAAGATAGCTAGAGAAAAAATAATTTCAAAAAAAATAAAATCTAAAGAAAATTATGATAAAAAATGTAATAAAAATATTATATTTAAGGTTAATGATTTAGTATATTTAAAGAATGAAAGAAGTCGATTAAACCGATCTAAAAAATTATCCCGAAATTATGATGGTCCATATAAAATTATTGAAATTAATACTCCTGTAAATTATACTATATTAATTAAGAATAAACCCGTAAAGGTTCACGCAAATAGATTAAAGAAGACTCATTAACAAACTCAAATTGTACAAAGCACAATAACTTATTTTAATCACACATTAATCAAGCTTGAAATCAATGAGAAAACATTTACAGAAAATATTATTAAGTTTTCAACTATTCATCACAAAAAATGACATATTTTTGACATAGAAATAAAACAGAACGTTAAAAGTCATCTAGCATTATTAACAATTGATTTCATAACTTCAAAATGAATTGTCAATATTTGCAAAAACAAATATTTTGTAATCTCCCCCGAAAAATTTATCAAAGAATTATTAAGTTGAATTCAATACTTACCCATATCTACATCCTATCCTGTTCCTCCCAATTTAAAATACATTAATGAACTTCTGTCAATTATTTACATTAAATGTTTGTTTTCCAAAGATAAAATTATATTCATAATTACGATTCCATTAACTAATCATGTAGACTATACTTTATGTAACCTTATATCGCTGCCTGTCAAGACCTGATGGTTTTTCTGTGTTTATTTTACCTTCAATGCTATATTTTGCTATTGCTGAAAATAAGATATACTATACAACTTTGGACACATTAAATTATTGTAAATCAGTCCAAATAAATAGACTTATATATATATTAGATAACGCATTATATCAAGTAAACTCTAGACCTATTTGTGAAGATGAATTCATCAACAATGTACATCAATTACCCGATAACTGTAATACTACAATAAGTAAATTGTAAAGTATTTTATTGTATCACTTATATTTTAAGTAAATTGTAAACTATTGTATTGTATCACTAATATTTTAAGAAATAATTTTTCGTTTAATAATGTTTTGATATAATATTTTTACCATTTTAATCATTTAATTCATATGTCAGATCTTTTCTGAATGTCGAGGACGACATGTTATTCTAATGAGGGAGGTGTTATGTACCCAACTACCAATTTCACATTTAAACATAGCTATTTGCATACTTATCAATCTCCCATTCTAAAGTTGTGACTTTCCATTTCATATCGGATGTTTATTTAGATATCAACAGAACAACATCCAATATCTTCTTTTAAGTAATTGTCACTATCAGAACTAATCAAATATTCATATTAATAGACTTCATATTAACGAGTAACTTTCCATAAGCTTTTATTTGTTTAGACCCATACTTATTCCCAATCAAAATTAAATACATAACATATATAATAAAACATTTCACCATTGTTCGTCAGTGGTATTCCAGACTTTTGTAAGGATTGTATTTATACGCCGTGTTAGAACTTAGAACACTAAGGCCTATTTATAACTGTTCAACATATTGTAAAAAAGTGAATAAATAAATAATAAAACTTTTTAAGGCTTTTCCTTTCGGGACCTTAACAATATAAAAAAATAAAATTTTAAAAATATACAGACCTATGCTTCATTTAAGATTTCATTTATATAATACATCTATTTATATAAAGAAGAGGCGGCGGGCGGATTTGATTTTTAAACAAAGTGACAGTTTTATTCCGAGGTTGATGAAATTTGCAGATTTGTCCTCCTAAACAATAGGAAGGTCACAGTCTGCAAGAGATTTCTAAAAAACACCCCCATCACCGAAAGTAATATCTTCATTGATGCTTCTCGAGGAAATTTTGCAAACTTGACGATCAAAATATGAGGAAAATTTCTGGCCGCATATAATTCCGGAAAGCCTGGGTATTGCTGGGGAGTTCAGTTATCCATAAAGATGATCAGTAACAATTTTCCCTCTCTTGAATTTATGGAAGTATAGGGAGATAGCAGTCAACGCATTATATCCACATTTTTTGAATGGCTGCTGTGTTGTGATTGGAAAATTGCCTTGAAAAATTAATGAATCAAATAGAATAAGGAACTCCAGTGAAAAATATTATGGCTTTAAAAAAATATGTTCATATTGACCAATATACGCTGATTCTGAATATATAAGTTTTATTACGTAATATTTAACGAAGAGTTTTTAAAAAATTATTAAAAAGTCCATTTTAAAACGTGTCATTAAAACACCCTGTCAAGTTGGTATTGCTGCGTCACCTGGATCAAAATTGTATAGAAATCAATAAATGTAAGGCGCAAGCCGTTCGACATTCCGTGTTATTGGTTTATAGAGTTTTGGACATATAATAGTTTTTGTTTTTATTGAAACATTATTTAGGCCTAAATAATTCAGTATAAAAAATAAAGTATCTCTATTAGTTTATCTATATTATTTAAAATATTCAAAAACTCTAACTGTACAAAAAACGATCATAATGTCCAACAAAACGCTCCAATGCTGAAATTCAAAATGGCGGGCGAAGATCAGCTGTTTCTAGTTGCCTACTAAATTCATACTTCGGTTGGTCATGATGACGTCACACTAGATTCGGTGGTTTTCGGGGGATCTTGAAAAATTAAAATTTTTACATTTATTTTAACTATTAAAACTAACTTTCAAAATAAAAATAAATATGCAGTTATTTAAGTTAGAAGGTCATTATTCATAAAAAAAAATAAAAAAATTGGACTGGAGTTCTCTATTATTTCAATAACCAATGCAATACAACCTTGTCATGTTTTATTTATTAATTTTTACTGTCTTTTTAATCACCGTCACACCAAATTGTTAGCGTTGTTGACTCCAGTGCCTGGGAAGGGAGGTTCACTCCTCAGTCAAATGAAAAAGTTTTAAAAGACTTGAAAATAGATACATGCATAAATATAATTAGTAAAAAAACTTTGTTTCCCTCAGGCTTTGACCTTATTTTGTCAGAGGGTCAAAATATTTCAGTTTTGCAATAAAATCCAAATAAATGGAATACTTCTGAATGTATATTATAAACATTATCGTAAACTCACTTTTTGTCTTTTCTTGTAAAAATAATTATTAAAAAATTTGGTTGTCTGTAAAGTCGGTTTACCGACGATAATTTTACGTGATAACGACACGAGCCAAACGCTTAAGCCGAACGCTTAGGCCGATCGTGCCTCCCTATCGCTTATTCCGCAATCTCGCTTGCACGCTCGGCTCAGGCGGAACGTGACAACGTGACAATGAGTCATCCTTTTTTGTGAATGCAGCCGGCGTTCATCGATTTATAAGACGTTATCACGTCAAAAATTCTCAATGTTTCATAATTTTTTTTCAAATTGCGGTCGAAAACTTTGGATTCGAAAAGGCGTTTATTAAATTATTCTGTAGTTAATTTATAAATGTGCATATAAAGCTTGGTATTTTTTTCTTTCTAACACCGCTTAGATCATATTTTTAACCATGATAGTAAAGGAGACACAATGATTTCGTTGGTCCGAAAACCGAACAAATAGACCTGATAGGTTTAAGGTATATTTTTATTATGAAAAGTCCCATTTTTAGTGGGCTCAAAAAATGTTATCTAGTCTATCCTATATCAACGATGCCTATAAATTAATCCTTCTATCCAATACCATGCTCTTTGCTCGATATTCGAGGTTCTCTCTTTGCTCGAGCTCGATATTCGATTAAAGTACACAAAGGGTCGATAAGTTCATTACAATTGAATCATTTTATTACACGCTCCCCCAGAGTTTAATAGAGGTATGATGTACTTTGTAAGGGGTGTAAGTGACCTCTCATGACCATTTGTTCTATTGAGATGCATGTTATCTATTTTGATGATTCCGTTAAGCAAATAATGCAGCTGTATGCACTCTAATAAAGAAGTTTGCGCTACAATAGGTTATGTATAAAGAAATTTTTAAAAAAAATCATGTTAAATATTAATGTACAAAAAAAGATTACTAGGAAACTCTTACATATATCAGATGTTTTTAACATTAATTCCACACTCGAGGCCTTGAGGAAAACGGTTAACCTCAGGATCTTTGTCATCTTTGAGGATACTATGTGAAGGTATTTTTAAGGAAAGTAAGAATAGTAAGGTTTGGGAAGGAAAAGAAATGACGATTGGGTAGAAATCTTGGGATCAATGTGTCGAGGAGTGACAGACGTATGAATCCATCGCTCCCACTGTGGTACAAGGCGATGGTCTGGCTGGAGAGATGAAAAGGTCGCCCTCAACCAGTCTCCCTCGATCCGGTCTGCCACGCAGTAGGGTTGTTGGTTATCCAATAAATAGTTCCCGGGGCGGTGGTACTGCCAGACGACGAGAGAGGGAACCCTTTCAGACTGCAGAGCCATTTATTTGTATCTAAACATGTTTGTCTCTTCCCTTTCTTGCAGGTGCTTGCAGCATACGCAAGATACAATCCCCCGCGAGCGTCCTTCATCTTGTTTTTTATCATCTTTCCATGCCCTTATATATGTTTTACTAACACCATTGTACCAAGTTTATTATGTAAGCACTTGCATACTGCTTACTGACACTGTATGCAGGGACATTGGAGGTCAAGATGCGTTCAAAACTAAAGTAGCTTCGTTCTTTCGAAAAAATTAGAGTCCTTACGAGAGCCTTGAAGGAATAACCATCAGTTACTTATACCAGGGCGGGAAGTGGTGGAAAACCCCCAATGCCCGGCGCGGCGGTACCCATATCCGCCTCCCAAATTAGAAAAAAATGATTTTCGATTATTTTGCTCAAAATTTTTTGAAGGAAGCAAAAAATTGGTGGTTTGACGTGATATTATATTAAATTAAAAATATTTGGACACTATGATGCTTTCCGAAAAGTAGGCTAAATAATTAGGTAGCGCAACATGGCACAATACTCAAGGATCAAACCCTTTAAGTCCTTTTTAATCATCCTTTTTTACAAGGAAATAGCTATTAAAATGCATTATTTTCCATTTCCGGAAACTGAAATGCTTTTTTTTGTTATCCGGTACAAATTGCTTTTTTAACAAAGTGTCTCTCTTTTTTTGTAAGTATTTATCAAAACTTCTATATATTATGTATTTTCGTTTAAAACGACAATATACCCTAAAATATATTCAGAATCTTAACGACGTAAGAAAAGAAGCCGTGTTTACAAATTGCTACTCGCGACCCGTGTATTGGACGGACCTACTGTCGAATTTGCCCTATCAAAGAAAATAAGAAGAAGAATGAATGAAGAAGAAGAATGAATGAAGGTGGAAATCTTAACGACGTAAGTGAAGAAAGCGTGTAAACAAATATATGTCCACGGCACGGCGTATAAGACGAACAAACGGTCAAATTCGCCCTAGCAGGCCTGGAGATTCGACCTTTCCGCCGGGTTCATTTTAATTAATTCTGAAGAACGTGTTACAAATATTGAAGATTTTTCTAAATGAATATCTCCCAAAGTTATTAATTCATCGTCTAGAAAAATAAAATCTGGTTTAAGAACCAGATTTTATTTTACCGGCGGTAAGCCGCTAACTTTTTAGTTGAAAAACCGGTTAGAAAGTTTTAAAATAGTTGTACGTAAAATATATTAATGGCAAGGTATTGTTTTTATTAATTTTAAATATAAATAACTTACATCCCCAGGGGTTTATTGGAGTAAAAATTTATTATAGTTACGAATTAGCCGGAAATTATTAAAATTTGAGTTTTGAGCCAAAAATCAATATTGTGGTTGTGTGCCGCCTTAAACATTACACGATACACATTTTAAGATTAATTTCCATTTACATCGTGATTTAAAACTTTGTAAAACGCACTTTGTGGCATTTCAAAAGCTTTGCAGAAAATGAACCTTCTCATGTTTTATTGATTAACATTGCCTTGGCAGAAAATAGAGACCTTTTTCTGTTTATTTTTTGCTTTTCAATCATGTCAACGTTCGTATTTGATGATAAACATAATACATGAAAATAAACTCTCTGAAATTTGAATAATAAGTGAATGGTAAAACAGACGCAATGTGGGCAATATGAAATCTTAAATCAGAAAGTGGTGTTCTGGGTTCACGGAACAATCTTATTCTACGTGGCCTGGGGCATAGAGCCGAGGTATAAATATGTTATTAAGGTTTTTCAAACGTTGATAACTTCAATAATTCTTTTTCGATTTTTTTTTCTTTCAAATATTATAACCTTTGTGACGCCTCGTTCTGAATTGATTAATTTTTTTGCCGTTCTTAAGTAAGCTGAATTCTCTCCTTTGGCCTTTGGCATATTCTGTCAAAGGTCGGATTATTTCTGCTTTGCGATAAAATTCAAACAAATTGTACATTTCTGAACATATTCGAAAATTAAAAACTGTTTTTGAAAGGTAATGAAAAACGTTTTAAAATTTTATTATTACAAATAAATATATAATTTGGAGTCGCTGGATGTCCTCTTCTTTTGTCCGTTCATTTTGGAGTGGTTTGAAGATTGGATATTGATTTTACAATAAAAAAGAAAAATTTTGGATTTCGAAGGATTCAATCCCTTTTTTTGTTATTTATTTTTGGGGTGTTATGCCGTGTTGCGCTACCTCCTTCTTTAGCCAACGTTGTGACCATCAGGGCAGAGGATCTCATCTGCCCTGGTGATGGACACTGTAACGCTGTCCGAAACGTTGGCTAAAGAAGGAGGTAGCTCAACACGGCATAACACCTCAAAAATAAATAATAAAAATACTTTTGGCCGTGAAAACCCAAAATCATACCTGATTCAATCCCTGGTCTGCTGAATGTCTGTAAATATTTGTCAGGCACTTAATACCGCTACACGAAAGCTTAATACGCTAACTTAATACGCTACCTCTCATTCTCTTGCAGATTTAATCCTATAGGTGTTCAGTTTCATCGAGTTTCAAATCACAACGATGCTAAAGAAGTTTTCTCTTCAAAAATACTCAATTACTTCAAAGACAAAAAATTGTTTTTTTTTTATTAGTATCTATAGCAAAATTTGTACATAATGTATTTATAAATTGTATTACATTAAGGTATTATAAAATTTTTTTTTCACAGTCCTCCTCACTAGAGTTCCCTGTTCTGAGGCGGCCTGTAGTTTACCACATTTGTATTTAGTATCCAGTTGTCTTTACATGGTCTTCAGTATGTTTGATAGTTCATTTTCACTTTGTTCTCTCAACCATATTTTTATTTTTGTTTTAAATTTATTTATTTCTGTTATTTTTTTTGTTTGAGTTGGTAGAGCGTTGCATAGTTTTGTCGCATTGAATTTCATATTTCTTGGTCCAAAAGATGTTTTCAAACTGGCTGTAGCTAGAATATTTTGGTTTATTGCCCTGGTTGTGTATCTATGTTGGACAGTGGAGTATTCTGATATGTTTTTTTTAATTTTAAATAAAATATTTTTTGCATAAAGTTTTTGTATGTTGTAGACTTGAATGCTTTGAAACAATACTTCTGTCGGAGTTCTAACCGGTAATTTCAAAATTATCTTTAGTACTCCTTTTTGGGCTATATTGAGCCGGTCCATGTGAGTGCTCAAGGCAGATCCCCATCCAGTTATTCCGTACTCTATTTGATATACCTTTTGATTACAAAAATAATTTTTCAGTTTGGTTGGGTATTTTGATTTCAAATCCAAATTTAAGATTTGTATGAAACTGCCTAAATGGACCGCGCATACGTTCCTCTTAAGAACTGCAATAAGAGACAATGGAAACAAACTGAACACGGATGAAACGCGGTATACGTGCTAAGGCTGCAGTATGTTGCAGTATATCAGGACCAAATGTCCTGATATACGACGTATTCTATATCCGTTTTTTACAAGAATTTCATCGCTTGTGTGTGGGACCTGTAAACCAATTACATCTAAATTTACTTTAGTGTGTAGGGGTGTTTGAACGCCGCTTCTGGGTTATTTCCGGCCCCATCCATTACGTAGTGTCTACACGTCTCGTTCCCAAACATGTACCGCCGTTCCTGCGCTACTTGCAGCAAGAACCAAGCCCGGTAATCCCATTGGCCCGGCGGTGAATCGATCACGTAGACTTAGGGTACGGTGTACGGCAGCGCGAGAGCCTTATGCCTTATTCCCCTAAGGCCTCCGTCTACTAGCGGCTCGTGGTATGGCTACAGGCTATAGCTATAAAGCCTTTCAGCGGCAAACAGGTAGTGAAGTGTTCGAATTGTCCAAGAAAGTAGACTTCTTACTAAAGGTTGTCAGTACCTGTGGATCAGTGAAGACAGTATTTTTTTGAGTGAATACTTCTTTAGCACGGTTACGATTTGAAACTCGATGAAACAAAAAATCGATACTAAAAAAGACAAACACATACGTCAACAGGATTTAGCTTGTGAAAGAATGAGATAGAATAATCTAAATTAATAATATTCCAAAATTAATATAATACTTATAGTTTTAACCACTTTCATTGTTTAAAAAGCCAACATGTTTCATAAACAATCCTTCACTCATCAGGGTTTACTTAAAACTATTTAAAATTTGATTCAGAAAATTCAATAAACCCAATCCCGGCCTCGAAAAAAGGCTCCCTCTCTTCCGATCAATGATTTTGAAAAGTTCAGAAAAAAGTGCCAAAAATATTGAATGCCATTTTACGTTACTAGTAATATAAAAGCAATAACTTGGCTATTAAATTTCAGTTTAAACAATTTTAGTTTATAAGTAAGGTTTTCACCTACACTGCAGTTAATCAAAAAAAATTCACCAGGTTAATTAATTGATCCCCACTTTCGTTATTTGTTTTTGGAGTGTTCGGCCGTGTTGCGCTACCTCCTTCTTTAGCCAACGTTCCGGACTGTAATTGTGTGTTACACATCTGCCCTGATGATGGGCACTGTAACGCTGTCCGAAACGTTGGCTAAAGAAGGAGGTAGCGCAACACGGCATAACACCCCGAAAACAAATAACGAAAATGCTTTTGGCCCTGAAAATCTAAAAATTTATCCAATTGATCCCCACTTTAAAACATGCATATTAATGTGCCCAGCATTATTCCATCAATAACTCAACATTGATAGTTTTGTTGGATACAACATTATATAGAGCAAGGGCTCAGCGATTAATTTCACAAAATCTGTATCCCATTGTATATTTCATTTTATATTGTCCTTGCTATACTGCACATGGGCTCGTTCGAAATATTTTAACAGCCTTCTCTTTGTACTTGTTGCACAGATGCTACCTGAAAGTCTCGCTAGTAGACGACGTTATTTGTCTTCCTCTCGTATTTCGATGGATTTTCATTCTCTATAACATTTTCTATAATATGCGATAGTAGATTACTGTCACGCTTTTATTATTTTTTTATCTACGATTACTTATTAAATACTCTAAAAATACAAACATTAGAAGACAGACGTAAAATAAATGGCTTTAAATTTTTATACAAAATACTTAATTCTAAATTCGACTGTTTTGAACTCTTGCAACTCATTAACTTACGAACACCCACAGTAACAACATGACAAAATACAATATTCTACAGCAGCACTCATAAGCGTAACTAAATCGCCCACTCTCCGATACAACGACTTCACACCATGGGAAGTTAGTATTTGGGTGATGTTGACAAACTCAATATCAACTTGGCGAGTTTTGTGGATCATATAAAACATTTATTTCGACACTTTTACTAAACACATCTTGTAAAACTACAAAATAGATGTATTTTTCTGGTTTTGTTTGTATGACTTAATTTATGACTTTTATTTCATGTAATTTTATTTTTATTATTTCCTAAGTTTCAAAGTATCTGTCAAATTAAAATTACACTACAAATCATGTAAAAGCCCTCTGGGCGTTAAATAAATAAATAAAAAAAAAATTTCTTTCTTTTTATAATCGTATTCCAGCACGTTAAAAGTAATGAAAACTTATCAATGCTTTATTTTTACTAATATAATGAACATCGATTAAATGTTCAACACAATATTCTAGGCTATTTAACAAACACATTTGTACATTAATTTATTACTGGTTCCTAGATACGTTTTATAAATACAAAATATAACATTGAATGTAACAACATGAACTAATAATAGATAAGATTTATGCTTACATATAGACCCTGCACTCCGTTGAAAGTAATAATGTATCATTTCGTCCAACATAACAATTTGGATTTTTTCTATATTTTAGGTTTCTGGAAACGTCAAATTTTTGTTTGAGTAAAAGTTCTGATCATAATTTTGATCGATTATACAACACCTTGCGCTCGGTGCATTGCATCAACAATTGCGCTTCTCCATGTATACCAACACTACGAGCGTCGTACAAAATTTTCAACCTCAATTTGAGAAACTGTTTGATCGAGACATTTTACCTCTTCAGATGGACTCTCTCAATCTCTCGAGTTGTACCGCAGTGGGAGGAATGGATTAATACGTCCGTCCTTCCTGGAGACATTGAACCCCAGATTCCTCACCACCTCTCATATTTTTCGTTGCCAGAACTTCCACTTCCTAAAATAATCCTCCGCACATCATCCCCAAGATGACATAAGCCCTGAGGAAATTGTTTATCCTCAGGGCCTCCTGTGTGGACCTAATGTAAAAAAAATACGAGTGCAGTTCACACACGGTAGAAGCAAAACATTACCAAAATATTCTCAAGCAAAAGTGAGGTCATAATCAAAGCAGCCAATGAGCGCAGACCTAGGACCTAGCGTCATTTCCGTTTTATATCTCAACCTAGGAGCCTTTAAAAGTGACATCATAATCAAATCGGCCAATGAGCAGTGTGATGCTTCGCAGGTGCTAATGCGTAATTTCCGTTTCATCCAAATTCCGAATCACAAACGCCGCTAAAGAAGTTTCACTTCAAAAAAACCTCACACTTCGTTTCTTACCCATAAAATAATGAACTTTCAAAAATAATTCATGTCTTGAATCAATTAAAAAATATTTAAGCTTTTCCAAGTAACGTGACGGTAACCAACGCCCTCAAGAACCACCAATAGGAATGTATCTCTCATGATTGTCTTATTTGCTTTAAAAAATATGAAATTTAATACCTTTAATAAAATGCATTTCCTACAGGTTTTCATTTAAGTTAATGTTAAGTGGCAATTGAATTTAGCATCTCCAACAAAAACGTGTATATTCGACAAAATTATTTATTCATGCTTTGGTATTTTATTTGTTTTTTGGTCTTTCAAGCTTTGGAGACGAGTTTCAATTCCTTTTTCAAATTGAAGGCTTTCTCAGTTCTGTATTTTCCATTTCCATACATACGTAATGTAAGTGAATTAAAGTAAGCGACATCACTTGTTGCTCGCGTTTTGCTCGAGAAACTCGAACACGAATACGTGTTCCCGGAATAGTTCAACTGCCTTTTTGTATTTTTATTTTTGTAGGCACGATGGATTATTTACCCAGTTACAGAACAAAGATTTCTCATTCTGATATTCTTAATTATTATTTGGGTAGCTAATTTTACAAAAATAAAGTCAAAAGCACTATCCTCTTGTCATGCTACGCTGTGCTAGAACATCTGTTTTTGAACAAGTCTGGCGACGACTCCGGCAGAAGTTTTCAGATACGTCTTTGGAATAGTAACTACATTTCCGAGGGGAACGAAGCAACAATAACTAAACCAAAAAGCTTTGACAAAACTGCCACAACGATAATTATTGTTCGGTAACTGGAAAGGAAGATCAACGCAGTATAAAAGATTAAAACATGCACACTGAAGAACATCTTTAAGGATAATACTTTGAAAATATATACTTACTGTTACAGATCAAATATGAAACACATTCGAGGTACTAGATATACGCCAGTTATACGTCAAAGCACAACTAAACTACATTTTTGAACCACAAAAAAATTTCAACAAACACAAACCATCACTACTACATCAGTTAGACAAGCGTACAAAAAACATCAAAAAATTGGTTGTCTCTAAAGTCGGTTTACGGACGATAATTTTACGTGATAACGTCATATAATAATGATGGAGTGGAAGAGAGATAGATGCGTCACAAACCGGACGCTTAAGCCGAACGCTTGTTTCTCGCTCTCGTTTGCACGCTCGGCTCAGGCGGAACAATGTGTCATGCTTTTTCGTGAGTGCAGCCGGCGTTCATCGATTTATAAGACGTTATCACGTTTCAAAGACCCAATCATGTCTAATTACGTCTAAAAGGGATCGAAATGAAAATCTAGTCTCCTTCAACGAGAGCGATCTTCCGAACAGACCCACCATTGATATGCTTGGCGTAACTATAAGTGACCAGCTCAGGTACGGGGGCTCCATCGAAGCCAGAGTAAAGTTAGCTTCTCAAAAACTGGGTGTATTGTACAGGGCCCGCAGATACTTCGGTACTTCGACACCGGTGCATAGTCGGGAGACACGCCAAACGCGCGCCCAACATATGTACACGGTTGACATTTGTCATATGAGAACGGGTCGTTTTTTCGACTCGTTCTTGAGTTCAACAGCTCGGCTATGGAACAATTTGCCGGCATCTGTGTTTCCTCCCTCCTACAACATGGGTCTCTTCAAGACCAATGTTCATTCCTTCCTCTCCTCAAAAAGACCCTCCACAGCATCCCAGATGACATAGGCCCTGAGGGAAATTATTTTCCTCAGGGCCTCCTGTGTGGAGTTAATGTAAAAAAAAAGAAACTCTGACGGTAATCACAAGCTTTGAAAAAAAACAACACACTCTAACGCTGTCGATTACGAACATCAACATAAAAATTGATATGCAACACTGGTGGATGTGTGTAGTTTAGTATATTTATGGATGGACCTTTCTACGAATCCACATCTCAAAACGTTAAACGCCATTCAATTACGAAAAAATATGAATAATTTGGCAATGTTGAATTGTAATAGAAACCTAAATATGCATTGGTAGTTCACATTTACTTTTTGACACTAAATTGGAGTTAATTAGGACTGTGGTCATATTTCAACCACTTTATTTTCTCAAAGATCGAGCGGAATAAATTGGTCGTGTTTTCGGTGTATTATTTAAGTCTCGCATGTAATTTAATAATTGGATTCCACTATTTAAGTCAAAAGTGGGACTAGTCTCCAACAAATGATTGACAAACTCCGAAAAACTATTATTGTTTAAACATTTCATATGTTCTTTTTATAATTTTAATGGCGTTCCATTGGACAAATTGGAAATATTAGAAATTAGAAAGAGCATATATTCAAATCTAAATATTATGAACAATCAGAAAATATTTTTAATAGCCCACTATTGAACCTGTTCCCTTTGTAAATTGTGCCTTCAATTACCCCCCTTTCCCTCTTCTCCCTAACCTTTCCATTGACACCGTTAAGTTTATTTATAATTAGTTTTAGTGAGCCCTGAGGAAGGGAGCATATTTGGTTGAATTGTATTGTTTCAGAATTTAATCATTTGTTTTTTTATTGTTTGTAACACACACAAATATTAGTTTCTATATAACTACATTCTAGCTTTTATACATTACACTTGTTTTACGTCAAGTCCTATTATTTATTTATTGATCAACGCCCTTTTTCAGGGCTTTTACATATTAATGGTAATAAATATAATATTTATTGTACATAACTGAACTGCTTCAGTAACAATATTTTATACTTGTTTAAAGATAAACTGAAGATGTCAACGGACTTGGTATAATTGTTTCCCTTCATTAGTATTCTGGGCAAAGAGGAATACATATGGTAGTTAGTCCCAGAATTTCTGCACTGAAATAAATCCTGACTTCTTGTATTACGTTGTGGAATCCGGAAGCTTATCAATTCAAGCAATACCGGACTACCAACTAAACCATGTAGAATTTTATATAGAAATACCAAGTCAGTGAAAATGCTTCTATCTGACAATTTGAGCATATTCATATTATTTACCAGAGTGTTGTAGTTCAACATAATTGTTGGAATCCCCATTTTGAAATTTAGAAAACGTAAGAATTTGTTTTGTATTCTTTCAACAGCTTGTACGTGTATGTTAAAATGTGGATTCCAGACGGGAGAATTGAACTCAATTGATATCTAACATACGCAAAATATAATAGTTTAATACACTTTATATTGTTAAAATATTGTTATTATATTATTGTTATTATGTTAATATATTATTATTGTTATTATGTAACTTGTTGTTTTTTTATTGATTATTACAATTTGATTATTTTTCACGTCATACTTAAATACTGTAATTAATTGTAATATTTTTATGTTAAAGCTCACCAGAGCGTTAATAAACAATAAAAATAAGGCGTATTTGCTTCACGTTCCAGAGTGGAATATTTTTAGTAACTGGTGTAAGAACACCATTCTGGAAGGTGGCTTGAAGTGCCTTAGGCATGTTTGATGACCAGATATAAATAGCAAAGACTTCTGCTATTTAAACACCTGCAAAGACACCTTCCTTTTCCCCCATTTTCTTCCCCTCCCCACCACCCTCAGCCTTACAACATACCCCAATTGAGGATGCCATAATCCCGCTGGCTCCAGGCGTAATAATGTAAAAAAAATTACCTAAGGTGATTTTCGTAACGTTTTGCTTAAGGCCGCTCTCTTGAAACGCACAGCGCTGAAAAAGAAGAAGATGGAGAGATATGTAATTACGAGTGTTGGACAGAGCGCGCTAATATGTTTAGTCATAGAATAGCAGCGAAAATTGCGAAAAAGCTTAATAAAACATTACTCGTTTAAAATAGAGCAAAAATCTCGTGAACGTATCTTAAGTATCATTTAAAGAAACATTGTGAATTTTTTCACAAATATAACTTGTAAAAACAAAAGAAATAGACTTGTTTAAAATAATTTTCGGAGCATACTTTGCGATTTTTTTCTATCGAGGGAATTTCATATAATTTGCTTTTCGGCGTAGAACGTATCTAGATATTATCTTCAAAAATAACATATTTTTTTAAGAGCTTAAAAACTTCAAATGTTTAAGGGAGATATGTAAGAAATCGGTCGAAATACGAATAGTAGACCCTTAAACCATACCCTTCATATCTCAAACATGAATTATTTTTTGTGTTTAAATCTCTATCTTTCACGTTTTGAGATGAGAATTTTTTTACTTGCTAAAAATATTTTGTCATTTTCTGAAAACACTGCTATTTAAAATCAAATCTAACTTTTAATATCACTTTCATTAGGTAAATTTCTTCTAAGAAATTCCCCATATTTCATACTTAACTAATATGATAAAGTTATGTAGAAAAATTTAGCAGTTGACATATTTCTCGTAAATTCCAAGAAGATATAAATTACGATAATCTCGAAAATTTGCGAATTTTATAGCATCTTGTAGGCATTAAATCACGCTTATAAAATGCCACGCATCGTGAAACATATTATAGATATTAACGAAGGAGAAATATGTTTAATCAAGATGTTATCTTAAAGCTACAAAGTATAATTTTATGTCCCGTTTTGAGAGGTTTTCTATAACCGTATGTTTTACGATCACTTTTAATGTGTTTTAACCCTTCAAGCAATATTCGTTCTTATCTATGTATATAAAAATCAATGTATGTTTGCTTGCTTGCTTGTACGTATGTTTCTTATGCGTTGCTAAAACATTCATCCGATTGCGATGAAACTGTAGTGAGTTGTTGTGCTCACACCCGCGATGGTTTATATGTGTAGGGGTGAGCTCTGGCGTTATGAAATTAT
Organism: Glyphotaelius pellucidus; assembly: GCA_936435175.1. Lineage (NCBI taxonomy): Eukaryota > Metazoa > Arthropoda > Insecta > Trichoptera > Limnephilidae > Glyphotaelius > Glyphotaelius pellucidus. The sequence continues at coordinate 16,948,297 of OW386558.1, read as the reverse complement.
TTCCTAAACTTTTGCAATGAATCTTTGGCGAGTTGTTGTGAGCACGCGCGCAAAGGTTACTACGTATACTGGTGTGCTCTGACATTATGAAATTTATATAAAAATAAAAATTGCAATAGGCGGCACGCGAGTTGTCTAAAAACTGAATGTACCTGAATATACATTTCAATTTACATTCAAAAACTGAATGTACATTGAATGTGTGGAACGTGGGGGGGGGGAGATGAACGCAGAAAGGGGCGGGGAAGGCAAAAGGGGGATGGGGACGCGGGAGGACGAGGGAGTGGGGAGAGGGAAGGCGGAGAAGACTTTCTCAATATACGACACACGCCTGCCCGACGCACTAAAACAAAGCACTGAAAAATATGGAACATTATGTAGAATTAAATAGAACATGATGGAATCGTTGTAAGGAACTAAAAATAGTGGCGTTGAATTAAAAACTCTAGAAGAAAAATTTTGTGCAAATTTCACCACGCTAGAGCTCACCGTTCGAGAGTTTCTGTTGCTTCGGCAAATAAGCTTTCTGCTTCAAATTTAAGATTTCTATGGAATTTAATATGTATAACGATATTAACACAATTAAAATAATGTAGTTTATTTACTATTTTAACGAAATCTCAGGACTAAATTGCATCCCTGAAGGGTTGAACCATTAATCTTTCATTTTATGTTCTCGGATCATTCGGGCCGTAAATCCGGGAGATCTCGTAATGTTTTTTTTTACGGGAGGAAGTAGGGGAAGAATAGGGAGTAGTAGGGAAGAAGGAGAGAGAGAAAGGTAACTGCGTTAGAGCACTGGGACCTCCAAGCCCGTTTCACCGGAAGAGGCTTTTTAATGAAAGAGCCTTTAAGGATGCGACGGATAGGTGAAAACGGAAATGATTTTATTTCTTACAAACTTGTTAATTTATTTACGACAATTGGTTAAAATCAAGTTCAAAATCATATTCAAAATCCTCTTATTGAAAAATGAAAAAATGTGGAATTTGACTCCGTGCCATCATTAAAAAAAAAACATTACCGGTAACTTAATCCATGCGGACTCACAATATCCACCGCTTAACACAATACAAATACTCTTTCTTGTAGACACACTTCTCTACATATTATAAATAAAAGTCCTCCGGCGCGTCTGTCTATCTGTTGTGACGATACACCCTGCCTATGCGCACCAAATCGTGATGAATCTACCCTGGCTACGCTGTATCAAATATGTTGAGATTCTACCCCTCGTAGCTATAAATATTTAAATAATCTAAATCTAAGCTCCTGTCTCGTAGCTTCATTTTTCGTAGCTTTCTATCATGATGTACCTAACCTATCATTTTTTGGTACTTCTAGCCTATCTTTAGGTCACTCGCACTTTTGTGAGGACCTCTTCTCTCAACCTATTTTTCAAACTTCTACATTATTCTGAGCTAATCTAACCCTATTGTTCGCAATCCCTGTGATAATTTCACACAGTAATCAAGATTTTTGAATTTTTTTTGTTTACATTATCTCCGTATCCTGCGTTGTGTAATTTTTTGTTTTAGGATTTACACCCATACGCGTAATAAAACGCATACAAATGTAAAGAGTATAATGTATGGTTTTGTGGTAACTTCGGTTCTTTTAGAGTAAGAGTGAAAGAATTCTATATTAATTGTTTTAAATATCTTCTAACGCGTTTGATAAACTAATCCCGTCTTAGATTCTGCCTGTACCTGATATTCATTTTGTTTATTTCCTTCCTAAAACAGCTATATTTAAAATACAAATAAAAGAGAATAACAGTTAACAATTTATAACATACATTTCATGAAAAAGTATTTACTGTACCTGCGTGATATGACCTAATTCTAGGTCTCAGTTTTTCACCTGAAGTCTGCAAGCCTCCACCTAACATGAGTTTTATTTTCATGGTTAGTAAACACTAGATTGTTTGGGGAAGGGATGTGTGTAGGGATTGGGTCAAGGATAAAAAAAAATAGTTTTCTGTAAAGGTTGGCTCCTCCACTAACCAAATAGATTCTGGTGACCGACTTCCGAAAAGGCCTTTGTCAATGAACGGCTACACATACCTAAAGACCGGATTTTACCCTCTTCTGCGGGATTCCTTGCTTCGATAGGAGCTTTACGTACCAGAGATAAGTACCAGGTCTTCCATCGTATCCCAGAACTATCCCAACCTCCTCACCTCCAGGTAGTTTAACTCGACTGATTCTAGAAGGGGTATTTCATTGCATCCCTTATCACGACTCTACTCGCGTTGAATGTGGTGTGCGACTGTTTTTGTCGTATCCATCTCCCACGTGATCCGACAGAATCGCACTCCTGCCACCTCTTAGACCCGCTGCGATTTCGCCAAGGGAGCGTTCCAGTTGGCTCGCATCAAATCTAAGGTCGACAAGACTATGATATGCAAATGACTTAGAGTTTTCTTTAAGCGCCGCGCCAGCGTATTCCACGCATACGTCTCCTCCTGCCTCCGCATGCCTCCGCCTTGGCAATACCGTCACAGGGCCTAAAGCTTCTCTCTCCCTTGGGGAAAGTTTCTCACTAACCTTCCCTAGAGACACATAATTGCATACAACAATCCGGAAGTCTAAATAACGTGGTTAAATTTAGGATTTGGGACTGTATGTCTTCATTCACTACCAGTGCTTTTTAATGTGGTCACTGAGTCCACGTGTTTAGGTATGGAAGGATAGGGGATACCTATCCTATTAGGTAGGTATAAATGGAGAAGTGAGTTTTGGTTTGGCTTTATTTTTATTGAGGAAGCCCTCCTCATGAAGTAGTAGGTATTCACCTAGATAACTAGAAAGGCAATGTTATGCACAAAATTCTAATTTCAATTTTGATAAATTTAATTTTTTAAATTTTAAATTTTCAGACCATAATTGATGAACTTGTCCCTTGATTTTATGCTTGTGGTTTATTGCTTTAAAATTGCACATATTAATTTTCACATATCGACTGAAAGTTTCTTTGTCACAAACTATAACTAATTAACTTGTCCCCAAGCACGCTGCTGCCCAACTCGTTCTAAATAACAAAATAAAAGAATGTCAATGTTTTGTTTATAATAAACCATGTGTTTGCTGGATGTCCTACTGCCCTAGAATACGTGATTTTTCTAAAAGATTCTTAGATACTTCGATTAAGGAACAAGTTATTTAAGTTCAAATATGAAAGTTAAATAGTTCTGTGTATATATTCGTCGTTGCAAATTCGAAGGCCGTAGTTAACGAACTAAGCCAAGTTATGTCTGATGGGATTAACCTAATTTCTTGGATAGGTATTTATTTGTTTCATAATTCCTACGCACAGCTAAGTATTTTGTTGTTATTAAAATTGTTAGTTATCGACATGCTCTGTTCGCAAAGTTTATAAATAAGTGTGACTGCTTGCTCTGCATTATCTCCAAGAACCTGTAAATAGTTAAATGATAAAAGACTTACCAAAATTCTGCAAATTACCCTTTTGGTGTTTAAAAATTTTAATCGCATTCTTTAATATTAGATTTTTTTTATTAAAAAATAATCGATACTATAAAAAATCTTTTACTTGGATATTTTAGACTATGTCTAGAACCTTCTCCTGCTATTGTTGAATTATAAAAAACAATTCTATTCAAATTTTCACTTGAGTATTATTAGATTATGTTAAAACCCTTTGATCCTCTCCCTCTTTTAGTTTAAATCATTTTAATCACTCATAATAAATCCGTTATTATTATTTATTTATCTCATTGATGTTATTTTATTTGTTTTAAAACCAAAGTTTTAATTTTTAAAATTTGACCATCTTATTAAATCACTATCGCTTTCGAGCAATTCGTTATTATTATTTATTTATTTCAGTGATGTTATTTTATTTGTTTTAAAACCAAAGTTTAAATTTTTAAAATTTGACCATCTTATTAAATCACTATCGCTTTGGAGCAATTCGTTATTATTATTTATTTATTTCACTGATGTTATTTTATTCGTTTTAAAACCAAGTTTTAAATTGTTTTTAAATTTGACCATCTTATTAAATCACTATCGCTTTGGAGCAATTCGTTATTATTATTTATTTATTTCACTGATGTTATTTTATTCGTTTTAAAACCAAGTTTTAATTGTTTAATATTTTGTTAATACACTTTGTGACACTGAATTTCTATAGTGTTTAAAGACCACTCTCCAATTATCTTTAAGTCGTACGGAAACGCCGAATATAAATTCAAATCATCCAAATATTATCATTATTATTATTAAATTCACTGAATTTTACACTTTGATTAAGGTTATAAAAGAATACACCGAATCGTTCACGATTCAACTCTCTCCAGACCGTCTCTGCTGCTAACTCTCACCCAACTGACGACAAGGGCCGGATTATTCCTGTTCAAACTTGTTAAACGCCTTCTTATGTTTAAAATATTTTGAAATAAATCTTCATTAATTGAATTCTGTTTATATTAGAATTTTTACGTACTTGGTTGTAATTCAATTTTAATGGCCGCACTGTCAAATATAATCGGTTTTCTCTAAAGTAAACTTCTATGTCTGATGTGTTAAACCAAACATGTACTTACGCCTTAATTTTTTTTGTTTTGATTACACTAACGGCGCCCAAAGAGACTCTCCGTTTCCAAGACCCTCTGTTTCCAATGTCACTTATATAAACACTCCTCAGGGCCAATAAACATTCATTTCTTTGTCTTTGATTCTGTTTAAAATAAAGTTCGTTCAACTTTAATTCCTGTGGGAACGAAAATGAAGGTCACCCATCGTGATAAAAGTCCACGTGTCTCTTGTTTTGATTATTAGCCGTTATTGGATGTACCTATAATTTACACGATATTAGAAAAAAACTTTGCAGGCCCTCTTGAACGTGAAAATGTCCTTTCCTCCCATAGCGTAGGTGTAGGTAGGCATTACGATTCATCACAGCCCCCCTATAGTTTTAAGTCCAGAGATATACACGCCTCCTAGTGTTAATCGATGGAATTAAAACTAAACATAGGTGATTTTATTTTTTTCGATAATTTTTTTTTTATTCCTTTTTTTTCGAAAATGTTTTGCGCCCCTGACTTCGTTATTCAATGCCGCTGTATTATGTTTGGTCTTGGTGTATATCATTTCTACTTTATTCTAATCTTTTTAACTTGAGTTGCCTTGCTCATGTCAAAGGGTTTTTTTTTTTTTTCTCTACCCGTTGTCCTACCCCCCTAAGATTCTTACTTCTATTCCCTCCCCTCTATGATCCTTACTCCCATAACCACCCCCCTAAGACTCTACTTTCATAACTTTCCCCTCCCTAAGATTCTTCTTTCGTAACGCCCCCCTCCCCCCTAAGATTTTGCTTCCATATCCTCACCGGTATCTGAAATATTTATTAAGGAAAGCACATTGCAAATGGCTTTTAAAGCAAACTTTTCCGTTTCATATTCAAGTTCAAAATCAATCATCAAAGTTAAATGTACCCCCCCCCCCCCATGAATCAAAATATCGAATCGCAATTTGATAAAATTGTCTAGACTTTAGGAATTGCATTTTTTTTTCTCTTCAGTTTATTTCCCCTACAAGAAACGGTAAAATGGAGTGATGATACCGTTCATAATACATTCATTTATCAAACAATACGTGTTTAAATTTTGTTGTCATCAGCAATTTTTAATTTAATAAGACATAATTATTTAGATAACGAAAGGTGAACCGTTTTTTTTCTCTCCTCCATTATCTACTCTTTATTGCAAACCGAAATTGAAAGGTTAAGTTTTAAATTTGTTCAGCCCGTATCCGTTTATCGATGTATTTAATACTGATTTTAAAACGTTCAAGTTTCAAAGTCAATATTAAAACGTTCATTTAAGTCCGTCCCTGCATAATGTTAATACTAATAAAGGATTCACTTTTGTCATTATTTTATTTTACACGCGATGTAATACTTTATTCTATTCGTCTTTTGTTCTGTATTTTTATGTTGGCTTTTATTTTTATGTCACCGTTTTTTATGTAAGATCTATTCAAATTATTTATTCTTTAGACACAATAAACAATAATTTACCCGAACGAACTCAATACATCGTTGTTATGAATTAATGTAAACAAGAATCAAATGTTTATTTTTAAAATTCTTCATCGGGACTTACCCAAACTAATCTCTCAAATAAATGAATTCATAACAATGTTTTGTCTATTCCGTAATAAAAATGTTCACACTACACAATAATTCTCTTGCGACAGTGTTTATTTACACTCAACGGTTCAATTATGTTTTGTTTACGTTACCGCTCCAACATGAATATTTTGTTTATAATAATGCGCGGCCCTTCAAAATATGAATCAAGCTAGTCAATGTTATGATTAAGATAACAAAACTTTATCCCTTTGGTTTAAGGCACGTTTTTCACAATTCGTTTAGATTTTTTTTCTTGTATTTGAACTTCTATTATTTGTTTTTATATTAAAATTATATTTTTTTTCTTAACTATTTTAATTTAAAGAAGCGAGTTTTCGATTTATTTTCCCACTTGTTATATTTATTTTGAAGTTGGTTTCATGGCTTATTAATCACTTATTTTTAATTTTATCATTATTATTATTATTATTTTTCTATTTTTTAAATTCTTTCAGCTTTTAAATCTTACTCTCCTGGTCACAAGCGCCAAATGTGACGATCCACCCTGCCTACGCGCACCAAATGTGATGAATCTACCCTGGCTACGCTGTATCAAATATGTTGAGATTCTACCCCTCGTAGCTATAAATATTTAAATAATCTAAATCTAAGCTCCTGTCTCGTAGCTTCATTTTTCGTAGCTTTCTATCATGATGTACCTAACCTATCATTTTTTGGTACTTCTAGCCTATCTTTAGGTCACTCGCACTTTTGTGAGGACCTCTTCTCTCAACCTATTTTTCAAACTTCTACATTATTCTGAGCTAATCTAACCCTATTGTTCGCAATCCCTGTGATAATTTCACACAGTAATCAAGATTTTTGAATTTTTTTTGTTTACATTATCTCCGTATCCTGCGTTGTGTAATTTTTTGTTTTAGGATTTACACCCATACGCGTAATAAAACGCATACAAATGTAAAGAGTATAATGTATGGTTTTGTGGTAACTTCGGTTCTTTTAGAGTAAGAGTGAAAGAATTCTATATTAATTGTTTTAAATATCTTCTAACGCGTTTGATAAACTAATCCCGTCTTAGATTCTGCCTGTACCTGATATTCATTTTGTTTATTTCCTTCCTAAAACAGCTATATTTAAAATACAAATAAAAGAGAATAACAGTTAACAATTTATAACATACATTTCATGAAAAAGTATTTACTGTACCTGCGTGATATGACCTAATTCTAGGTCTCAGTTTTTCACCTGAAGTCTGCAAGCCTCCACCTAACATGAGTTTTATTTTCATGGTTAGTAAACACTAGATTGTTTGGGGAAGGGATGTGTGTAGGGATTGGGTCAAGGATAAAAAAAAATAGTTTTCTGTAAAGGTTGGCTCCTCCACTAACCAAATAGATTCTGGTGACCGACTTCCGAAAAGGCCTTTGTCAATGAACGGCTACACATACCTAAAGACCGGATTTTACCCTCTTCTGCGGGATTCCTTGCTTCGATAGGAGCTTTACGTACCAGAGATAAGTACCAGGTCTTCCATCGTATCCCAGAACTATCCCAACCTCCTCACCTCCAGGTAGTTTAACTCGACTGATTCTAGAAGGGGTATTTCATTGCATCCCTTATCACGACTCTACTCGCGTTGAATGTGGTGTGCGACTGTTTTTGTCGTATCCATCTCCCACGTGATCCGACAGAATCGCACTCCTGCCACCTCTTAGACCCGCTGCGATTTCGCCAAGGGAGCGTTCCAGTTGGCTCGCATCAAATCTAAGGTCGACAAGACTATGATATGCAAATGACTTAGAGTTTTCTTTAAGCGCCGCGCCAGCGTATTCCACGCATACGTCTCCTCCTGCCTCCGCATGCCTCCGCCTTGGCAATACCGTCACAGGGCCTAAAGCTTCTCTCTCCCTTGGGGAAAGTTTCTCACTAACCTTCCCTAGAGACACATAATTGCATACAACAATCCGGAAGTCTAAATAACGTGATTAAATTTAGGATTTGGGACTGTATGTCTTCATTCACTACCAGTGCTTTTTAATGTGGTCACTGAGTCCACGTGTTTAGGTATGGAAGGATAGGGGATACCTATCCTATTAGGTAGGTATAAATGGAGAAGTGAGTTTTGGTTTGGCTTTATTTTTATTGAGGAAGCCCTCCTCATGAAGTAGTAGGTATTCACCTAGATAACTAGAAAGGCAATGTTATGCACAAAATTCTAATTTCAATTTTGATAAATTTAATTTTTTAAATTTTAAATTTTCAGACCATAATTGATGAACTTGTCCCTTGATTTTATGCTTGTGGTTTATTGCTTTAAAATTGCACATATTAATTTTCACATATCGACTGAAAGTTTCTTTGTCACAAACTATAACTAATTAACTTGTCCCCAAGCACGCTGCTGCCCAACTCGTTCTAAATAACAAAATAAAAGAATGTCAATGTTTTGTTTATAATAAACCATGTGTTTGCTGGATGTCCTACTGCCCTAGAATACGTGATTTTTCTAAAAGATTCTTAGATACTTCGATTAAGGAACAAGTTATTTAAGTTCAAATATGAAAGTTAAATAGTTCTGTGTATATATTCGTCGTTGCAAATTCGAAGGCCGTAGTTAACGAACTAAGCCAAGTTATGTCTGATGGGATTAACCTAATTTCTTGGATAGGTATTTATTTGTTTCATAATTCCTACGCACAGCTAAGTATTTTGTTGTTATTAAAATTGTTAGTTATCGACATGCTCTGTTCGCAAAGTTTATAAATAAGTGTGACTGCTTGCTCTGCATTATCTCCAAGAACCTGTAAATAGTTAAATGATAAAAGACTTACCAAAATTCTGCAAATTACCCTTTTGGTGTTTAAAAATTTTAATCGCATTCTTTAATATTAGATTTTTTTTATTAAAAAATAATCGATACTATAAAAAATCTTTTACTTGGATATTTTAGACTATGTCTAGAACCTTCTCCTGCTATTGTTGAATTATAAAAAACAATTCTATTCAAATTTTCACTTGAGTATTATTAGATTATGTTAAAACCCTTTGATCCTCTCCCTCTTTTAGTTTAAATCATTTTAATCACTCATAATAAATCCGTTATTATTATTTATTTATCTCATTGATGTTATTTTATTTGTTTTAAAACCAAAGTTTTAATTTTTAAAATTTGACCATCTTATTAAATCACTATCGCTTTCGAGCAATTCGTTATTATTATTTATTTATTTCAGTGATGTTATTTTATTTGTTTTAAAACCAAAGTTTAAATTTTTAAAATTTGACCATCTTATTAAATCACTATCGCTTTGGAGCAATTCGTTATTATTATTTATTTATTTCACTGATGTTATTTTATTCGTTTTAAAACCAAGTTTTAAATTGTTTTTAAATTTGACCATCTTATTAAATCACTATCGCTTTGGAGCAATTCGTTATTATTATTTATTTATTTCACTGATGTTATTTTATTCGTTTTAAAACCAAGTTTTAATTGTTTAATATTTTGTTAATACACTTTGTGACACTGAATTTCTATAGTGTTTAAAGACCACTCTCCAATTATCTTTAAGTCGTACGGAAACGCCGAATATAAATTCAAATCATCCAAATATTATCATTATTATTATTAAATTCACTGAATTTTACACTTTGATTAAGGTTATAAAAGAATACACCGAATCGTTCACGATTCAACTCTCTCCAGACCGTCTCTGCTGCTAACTCTCACCCAACTGACGACAAGGGCCGGATTATTCCTGTTCAAACTTGTTAAACGCCTTCTTATGTTTAAAATATTTTGAAATAAATCTTCATTAATTGAATTCTGTTTATATTAGAATTTTTACGTACTTGGTTGTAATTCAATTTTAATGGCCGCACTGTCAAATATAATCGGTTTTCTCTAAAGTAAACTTCTATGTCTGATGTGTTAAACCAAACATGTACTTACGCCTTAATTTTTTTTGTTTTGATTACACTAACGGCGCCCAAAGAGACTCTCCGTTTCCAAGACCCTCTGTTTCCAATGTCACTTATATAAACACTCCTCAGGGCCAATAAACATTCATTTCTTTGTCTTTGATTCTGTTTAAAATAAAGTTCGTTCAACTTTAATTCCTGTGGGAACGAAAATGAAGGTCACCCATCGTGATAAAAGTCCACGTGTCTCTTGTTTTGATTATTAGCCGTTATTGGATGTACCTATAATTTACACGATATTAGAAAAAAACTTTGCAGGCCCTCTTGAACGTGAAAATGTCCTTTCCTCCCATAGCGTAGGTGTAGGTAGGCATTACGATTCATCACACTGTTCGCGGTAAACTCAAAAACTACTGAACGGATTTTTATGCAGTTTTCCCCAATAGATAGAGTGATTCATGAGATAGATTTAACTGTATAATTTTCCAAGGTTTTGTGTAAATTGGTTGAAATATATAAGAATGTCTGTGATCGGGCTGGCAAGCGGGCGGTGTGGATTTGATTTGCATGCAAATTAACAAATGGCGTTGTGTTTCGTTAGCCACAGCAACGCGTGGCCGGGTCAACTAGTATATATTTGTATTTCAAACACCACATTTTTTTTTAAGTGAAAACTTCTTTAGCACAGTTGTGATTTGAAACTATGAAACGAAAAAGCGACACAAAAGAGAGACAAATACATACATCTTTAGATTTAACCTGCGAGAGAATGAGGTTGAATAATCGGTCTCCACTTTGTGCGGGGCTATGTAGCCTCACCACTCTTGTCGACTTTAGTTTTCTGAAGGTTTCAGAAAACTAAAGTAGACCTTTATCGCGTGTGAACTATACACTTGTATTTTTGAAGTGAAAACTTATTTAGCACCTTTGTGATTTGAAACTCGATGAAACGAAAAATAACGACACTTAATAGATAAAAATACATATATCTATAAGATTTAGCCTGCGAGAGAATGAGATAGCATAGTCAGTCTCTTCTTTATGCGATGCTTCAAAGCCTATCAGTCTCGTCTTTTTGTGGTGCTTCGTAGCCTCCCCACCTTTGTCTACTTTACTTTTCTGAAGGTTTCACTTCTACCGCGTGTGAATTGTACGGTCTGTTTTTTTATATATCGTTTTTTAATCTTTAATCTTTTATTATTTTCAGTGAATATCGCTGTGTCTATCGACCCCAAAGAACAAGCAATACCAAGGAAGAAGCATACCTTCGGTGAGTACGTACTAAGTTGTGTTGTACTGCGTTTATTTGGTTGAATCAGACAAACTTTCGAATCGTCATCCACAGGTGCTTTATCGCACAGAGTGGCTTCGTAGGGTCAATCTGACCCCGTGCAGTCTAGCACGAAACAATATTTGATATGATTTGTGTTTACAACAATAATATAGTTTCTTTGTGAAGGTTAAGTTTTCTTTGAGGCCTAAAGTTCTTCCTGGATGAAGGAAGAGTTCGTATCGTACCTACCGATACATTATTCCATGTTTTATAAATGAAATATGTAACCTTAAAATATTAAAAAATTATGTAGAGTGCTAACAACAATTGTTAGAGATGCGTGAAACTTTAGTTATTAAATAGTTGGCTACTTAAAAAATGTTTTATTCTTTTGAAAAAAAATCGTGTAAAATATCATCCTTCTCAAGTTATTGTCATTTTTAGACCTTTTTTTACATTAACTCCACACAGGAGGCCATGAGGAAAATAATTTCCTTCAGGGCCTATATCATCTTTAAAGATGCTGTGTGGAGGGTGTTTTTGAGGAGAAGAAGGAGTGAACATGGGTCTTGAAGAGACCCATGTTGTAGGAGGGAGGAAACACAGAGGCCGGCAAATCGTTCCACAGCCGATCTGTTGAACTCAAGAATGAGCCGTTCATGTGTGCAAATGTTGGGCGCGTGTTTCCCGACTATGCACCGGTGCCGAGGAGATCAATGACGCTAGTGCCTCGGAGCATATTCCATTATTATACCGGTAGAACAAGACAGCATTCCCGCCTGACGCCTGTACTCTAAAGATTGCAATCCGTTTGTTATGTTAGGAGAATCTATCAAACGGACCGCCCATTTCTGCAGAGGATTTTTTTAGGTATTTTGGGGCTCCAGACCAGAGGTGGCTACCAAATTCAACCGTAGGGGCGCACTTGCGATTTGTACAGGGTTTGCAGTTGTGTACTATTAAAGTATCTGCGGGCTTTGTACAGTAAGCCCAGTTTCTAAGCGTGTATTAATTAAATATCCTCAAATAATCATTATTGTAAGTTGCAGCTTTTTTATAATTTTAAATGTAAGAAAAAATGAACTTGCGCACAAATCTAAAAAGTTTGACGGTGCAAGTCCGTTCCGTTCTTACGCAGCTAAGATCAACTTTAAACTGAACCATTTCTGTAACTTCAAATAACATGCGACAAAATGTAAACAATCATGAAGAGAAATAGTTAGATGGTGTCTGATAAGGTTTGTCTTGAGCTGGACACTCACGGTCAAGCCATTTGGCATGATTCCAAACGACTGAAGTCAAATGGATGGACTCTAAAAATTTATCCCGCACACGATAACTCTGAATGGCTTTCATTTCGCGGTTGACGGGGACGACTACGGATGCGCCATGGATTCAAATTCTGAAAACGAACGGCTGTTTGCTGCCACATAATCACCAGAAATTCAAAATCAAAATAGTCCAAAGAATTTTTGGAAAAAGGAAATTAATTCCCACAATTTATTAATTCACCGAATGAATTAACATTGGAGCCAATTGATTGGTAAAACGATTGACTGTAGAGAAACTTACTAATCTCAAACTATTTGAACTTGTAACTCCACTTATAGTCAAACAAGACACCAATATGAGAAAAGCTACACACCCTCGCAAAAAACTGTGAGCCACTCTTATTTTTTTTAACATCGGGAATGAGCTACAAAGAATTGAAATTTCCAACTGTAATATCTCCACAACTTTTGAGAAATATAATTCCAGAGAAGTGCATAGTACTTTTGGTGTAATGGTATACAGAGCTCCGGGCCAAAAAGGCCCCTTTATCTTTTATCATGAGAATGAACGCAAAAGGATGTGAGTGAGCAGCGTGTCGTGACCATGGCTCACGGATTTCGCACACACAAATTTCGTCGGTCCAATGGCGTGATTCCAAATGGCGCGATGCCGTGGACTATGGTGAACCTGGGATCTCCATAGGTTGACTTCATGCCAAAATTTGACTTGAGGAAATGACATTCACGATTAGTTTTTGGCTGAATCCCACGCTGTTTGATTGGATGGATTGACCGTGAGGGCCCAGCATTAATAGAATGGAAAATAGTTATATTAAATAGTTATTATATTATTACAGGTAAATTAGGGTTTCATATGCAAAATTTTAACATTCATGAAACTTTGGTCAAAATAATTCATCTTGGCTGTACAAACAAATACCTATTATTGTTGGTTCCTGAAATACATTATTTAATATTATAAAATGCATATTTAGTTGAGAGAAAATTCCTCGCATTTATTTTTTTGTTACATAAAAAAGATAGACAAACGTTCCCGGGTTACGAATAACCCAACAACGTTTGAAAATCTTCTACTACCATCACAGAAAGCCGAAAATGCTGCTTGCGTTGTGATGGAGGACTTAGCCAGCCGAGGACTCAACCACGCGACGCCCGAATGGGACCCAAACGCAATGCCCACTCAACTACTGGCCGGTCTTCTTATTTGTTGACTTCATTTTTGAACATTGGTAAATTATATTAATATATGTATTTCTCCTGCCCGTTTGTATGTCACTGAACTCCTCCTAAACGGCTGGACCGATTTTGATGAAATTTTTGGGGTGGATTCAAAGGGATTCGAGAATGGTTTAGATTTACAATTTGGTCCACTGGAAAATGTTCTTTTAATTATTTTTTTTATTTCTAAGGAGTTGTTAATTTTGGAATGTTTTACATTGGATCCGGCAGACTGCGCTACCATCGCAGTATCGAATATTCAATATTTATTCTATTTTAATTTTAGTTTGTCCCGACAGTTGTGTACAGGACAACGTCTGTCGGGTCCGCTATAAATAAATTGTGGAACATTCCAGAACATTCTAGAATGTTGTCCTGAGCGAAGCCGGGTAACCCAGCTAGTAACTATATAGAACTACATGGAACTAACACAGCTGAATGAACCTTATCATTTTTGTAATTATATTTTTCGTGGTATAATCCACTTTTCATGTAATCAACAACATTTTGTTTGCTAGGATTTAACGACCACGTACTATAATTTCACAAGCTAACTTGTCAATTTTTTGTGATCCTGAAAAAGGACTTGGAGTGTTTTTCTTGTTTGTAATTACTGCACCCATAAAATGCACGCACAGAACCTTCTCTGCGGGCCATTTTTTTTATATATTTTTTTATCAAAATTGATCAAAATACAAATCGCAAAACGCTGTCACAAAGAAATAAATAAATTCAATTCATCGCCATTGAAATGAATTTCAGCGCCAATATGCTACACTAGCGCCTCTAGCTGCAAGCGTTGTTGATATTTCCAATATTTTACTGGAGTCGGACGTAGTATTAAAAACAACATGTGTTAAAAAAACAAAAGTAACCTTGCAAGAACCATCCAAGCATTAAAAGGATTCGACGTGAAGTGGCTGCAATATTGCTAGAAATGTTGCGCAATGTTGTAGGCAGCCATGCAACGAGGCTGCAAGATTGTGTGCGACCAAATGGACGCCTCCTTTCAGACGTTATTTAAAAAAATGAATTCTGACACAATTTAAATTCGTGTAGATTACATTTTCATCAACAAATTTTACATGTTTTCGGACTTTTTGAAATTGTCACGTTTTTTTTTTTTTTTATGTATCTATAAACAGTATGTTTACATTAGGTTTTTGTCAATGCCTGTCTCACTATGATATACCTGTGTCGAGACAGGCATAGAGGTACATAAATTAATATATTTAAGAACATATTTAGTATTTATAAAGAATATAAATGCTACATATTCATTTGAGTACAATACTAATATAAAGGTGGTTAGAGGTGTGGGTATATATTTGAAAGAGAGTTATCATATACTGAAGGAAGAAATGATGTATAGAAAAAAATAAATCCTGTCAAATCTATTTATGGAATTAAATTTGACGTGATTCTATTTTATTTATTTATACCTTTATATATACGTTTCATTGGCTCACCTGTTGTTATAGGGTTTTAATGTGTATGAAGATCTACATAGTCCGCCTAGAAAAAGTTTTCATGTTAAGGTACTATTTTTATTAATTTAAAATATACATAACTTAAATCCGTGAGTATTGGTCTGAAAAGAAAAGATATTATTATAAATTGAAACAACACAATAATTTTGTTTGCAACCACGATTTATTTTATTTTTCAAATTTTTTTTGATCAAAAATATACATTGTGTGAGGATATATACACATAGAATAGGACAAAACATAATATAAGGAAAGAGTGAGGGGTAAAATCAACATCTTTTGTACGTAGTGATGGAGAGAAAGAGATGGGTGGTATCTAATGATTTACAATGTTGCTTAATCACCATATCCCTTAATCACCTATTCAAGTGACGTTTCGTCCATGTAATATTGTTAAACCAAAACCGGTCGATAGTAGAAAAATTAAATAAATCGCGGTTACAAACAAAATTAATGTGTTATTTCAATTTACAATTTGTCATACAACAAAGATACTGCTTTCTACCAAAAAAAAAAAGATATTATTTTTACGAATTCGTCATAATTAATTAGAATATGAGTCTCGACCAAACCACCATTATTGGCGTCTTGCATCATTTTAAAGCTACGGAGAAAGATAAATTGATGTAAGCAAATCCCTTGGACTAAGTATTGAAATACTACTGAAAAATGCTTTTATTATTCTTGTTACGACAATTTGAAAAGGTGTCTTCAGTGTGTAATATAGTAAGTTGTATCCATGACAGTTAAGTGATCGTTTAACAGCAGTTATGAAATGAAGCGTGTTTTTTGCTACCCGCCATTAAAGTAAAGTCGACGTCGTCCGCCCCGCAGCCACCCACCCCCGCCCCCACAACCGTCCCCGCCCAGTATCTGCGAGAATTTCCGCTACGTCCCAAGAAAGCACTTACCTGGGCACAGGACGAATTAGGTACAGGCATAAACAATTTTCAATTTGTGAAGAATTATTGTCAACTGTTCACCCTACTGAACAATAATATTAACTAGCCGTTAAAAACCCGCTCCACAGATTTTGCTGGACCCCGCGGGCGGCTTTTGGTTCGGCTTCGCACAGTTAGTATTTGACCATTTACACAGTTAGTGTTTCAAAAATAGCCTGTTCCTCGGATCCAATCATCGGTACACGGCAACTGAGACAGGCAATGATGTCATATGTACTATATAGCCGCTTGATGCAACTAAGTTTTACCGTCAATTTTTCCATATCCGGAGAGGTACTACTTTTTAACAAATTCGTGGCAGTTATTCCTAGGGGGGACACGTTCATGACACGACATCTTGTGACGATTTCTTGAATTTCTAAACCGAATTTTAACGGTAGTTTTGTTTGATATTCCACGTACACAGATGTTATTTGTGGCGCGACGCGTACGGCGCGAAGTGGCATCAACACACATTCGAAACTGGGTTCTGAAATTCAACCACGCAGACGTTTCTGTATTAATACTGTTAGATTGGATAATTTGTAGAGCTACGTTTTTGTAAAAAATCACCCCAAGGGCGTTACACAATTTTTTTATGAATTATTAGGCTCTATTTAATTTTATTATTTACAAACACACTTTAATAATACTCGTATATTAAATCATATTTTATTATATCATCAAATTAACGTCATATTTTATCATCAAAAATATGAATTTTACTATTAACTACTTACTTTAATAACGCCTCTGCCATATGTCGCTCCAAATGGTTTGCTACGTTTGGTGACTTAGCTGCGGTTCCCGGGTTCATGGAGTAAACTTTGACGAATTCATCAAATATTTGAAGTTAATTTGCTCATTCATTGGAGGTTCTATTCGATTTCTGTTATTATATCATTAAAGGCAAATTGCTGCATAAAACTGAAATAATCACAGAACTTGAATAGAACTTACACAGAACGTGAAAATTAACTTCAATATTTGATGAATTCATCAAATTTTTTGAAACAACCCATTTTAAGCTATTTTTGAAAGAAGAAAAGATTTGCTACTCATATCGACTGCGTTTTGGTAAAAACCTTTGTTTTGTGGTTTCTTGTGGAATAGTCATCAAAGTACAACATGGTAAAATAGTTTTTGCTGATTAGGCATTTTCAATTCTAAATCTAAATTTAAGAGCAAATTTTGTTTTTCAATAACCATAGTTGAAATAACTCAACCTTCATATCGTTCATTATATAAAAAGAATTGCAAAATTTTACAACAAAATTTTGAAAAAGAAATAGCAAATTTCACATGAACCTCAATTTTTTTAATTAGTTTTACGAATTTGTAAATATTTGTTTTTACCGTCTCACGTAAATTTTTTTAGTGCTTTATTTTTTGTTTCATTAAATCAACCCGTGTAAATCGTTTTTTTACTATAATGCATCTATTTTCAATTTTTTTTTAAGACTTTGATAATAAAGTGGTTTAACTGAGATGTGTACCGTCTTTCTAAATGATTTCAGTCAACCGCGCTTCCATCCTTGCTAAAATCCGATTTTTAAAGCTGGCATTTATTTTTAAGTACTTCAATTTATTTTAATTTCATTAAAAAAAATTGTGAGCGATTGCCACCAAAAGTTGATAAAGTGCATTCTAATCGACAACGGGTCTATCTACTGAGTTAGATCGATTGGATGTCGGGAGATGGGTTCACCCCCACATACAAGATTCCGCGGCATTCATTCAATCAAGAAAAAAATAGTGAAATTCAAATTGACGATTTTAAAAAGACAAGACCTTACGTGATTATAATGATTTATTATTAATCTGAGCTAATTTAATTTAAATATGCGTAATTTGTTGGACTTTTGCCACCATATAACATATAAAAATCAATATTTGTTTGTTTGTTTGTATGCTATGCGCTGCCTTACAGTTTATCCGATTGCTATGAAACTTTTGTGATTTGTTGTGCGCACGCCCGCAAATGTTATAGGCTATATATAATGATGAGCTCTGGCGTTATAAAATTTGCATAAATGAAAATGTGTGTATTTATAACATTTTAGCGGCAGGGAGGGAAGGCAGAAGAGAAAGGTTAATTAAGGAGGTGGGATTAGTGGAAGGGGTGGGAAGTAGAATGGGAACGCAAGGGGGGTGGAGGGACGCACGAGGGGAACGGGGACGCATAGGAAAGGAAACGCAGGGAGAAACAATTTATTTCTTTGCATTGCAACGCATGCCGGATACCAGCTAGTTATTTATAAAAATTAAATTTGACAACTTTGGTTAAGTTAAGTAAAAACTACTAAATTGTGAGCTAGCGGTTGAATTGATACAATTGAAAATACAATTGGGTTAATTCAAATGGTATCAGCTATGTGTTATAGGAATGAATAGCTCGATACCTTAACTTCAATTTTTCATCTTTTTCTACTCCTTAACTTCTCCTTTCAGCCACTGAAAATTTTTACAATAATAAGGATGTGTAGTAAGCGAACAACGCTTTCACGTTGGATACTCGTACTTCAATAGCTGACACGGACCTTTTTACCACCAGCGACGGGTGTTGAACTTAAACGCAAATCATTCTGTTTCCGATTGCCGTCGATTCAACCGTTCTTTATAGCTTCGTGCTTCCCACTTTACGATAAATAATCTTATACAAATGTTACGAGTTGAATATGTTTAAATAAATCTATAAGTAAAAATTCTTACTTATTTGATATGTGCACGCAATACACATTCAATCCACCACAGATGACATACTTTCACTGGATCCTGAGAGAAATTATTATAAAGGACGAAAGCAATTCAGTTGATATATTTCCAAGTCACTTATTTTACTTCAGATAAAAATGTACCTTTTCATTGTACAAAATACACAACAAATAGAAAAAAGTTTCCACCCCTCGATCCAGCCCTTAGAAACTTTTCAATGAAAAGAACGTACCTGTGCCAGGTAAATGTCAAAGCCTAACATTAAACTCGGTGACTTTAAAATAAATATTTATTCAATAATAACAAAAATCATTTTTTAAAAGAACTGCTGCCGTGAATATAAAATATTATAATACTAAAAATGACTCACTTTAAAAAATATTTTAGTGCTTTAAATTTTTAAAGACTCGTTCGCAGAAGTAGTCTTTTAAAGCCATTGGTTTGTAGCCGACAACTCTGAGCTAAAATAGCCTCTGAGCCAATTGACGGCCGGCGTATTCTAGCGATAAGGCTCTTGACTCGCATCCCGAAGGTCGCGGGATCGAATCCCGTCGTGGCAAATAAATTTTATTTGATTAATTTATGTTATTCCACAATTTATTCATTTAAAATATAGTATATTTGCGGCACGTTCAAGAGTGGAAGATACTTTCAGTATCGCCCTGGTGCAAGACCACCATTCAGAATTGCAACGTTGCTTGAAATGGTTTCAGCCGTGTTTGGTGACCAGATCTGAATGGCCAGGTACTTCCTACCTTCCTCTTCCCCATCTCCTTTCCCTCCCCACTACATTCAGCCTCACAACATACCCCAATTGGGGATGCCATAGTTTCACTGGCTCCAGATGGGAGCAGTTGGGACTCTTAAAAAAATAGTAAGAACAATTGTTTTTAATTCATTTCTTTCATTTGCAATTTCTCCATCTGTCAAATATTATCAAAATACCAAATTTAATACTGTGATCATCTATTCGTAGCGAGAATCCCCCAACTTTTTGAATAAATTTATTCATTGCCAGTTTCGCCAGATATCGGCCAATTAAAAAAAACATTAATTAAAATATATAAGTTTAAAGTCATAAGGAAAATTATTGTTGAATTAGAAAAGTTGTTACCCGTAAAAACATCACGCCATGTGACGTGATTTTGTAGGTAGAATAACTTTTAAAATGGTCAGCAAAACTAAGTCGTTTCCACATTTCAATTTAAAAATTAAAATAATTTTCCGCTCAAACATGTTAAAGGTAGGTAGGTGTTAAACTATTGAAAATACGCAATTGGAAATTCGTAAGGAGAATCAAAGGAGGCGGGTATCTGAACCTTCGCCCCAGGAACCATTTATTAAATAATTACACCTCTGGCGTAGATCACTCCAAGTGGTTCGCTACGTGTGGTGACTTGAACAGTGGTCCCAGGTTCATGGGGTGAGGTTTGTCTAGGTCTTGGCGGCAGATGCGTCTGCCCATTTACTGCGTGGCAGGTCCGTACGGGAGTTGCTGTTTAAGAGAGACCTCATTCTGGTAGGATTTTCTAGACCCATCGCCTTGCACCGCAGTGGAAGGATGGATTAATACAATTGTCACTCCTAGATCCCCTGACCCCCGGTTATCTAGCAACACCTCATACCTTTTTTCCTTCCCAGAACATCCTCCGCTTCTTTTCATTTAAAAGTCGCTGTTTACAAAAAAATTGACAGCCATGTTGTCTGATGAAAACAACGGACGTTTACAAGCGGCCTTATTGTACGAAGCACCGCACAAAGAGAAGGCCGATAGATTGCAAAGCACCGCACAAAGAAGCTATCGATTGATCTATCTCATTCTCTCAGGCTTAATCATGTATTTGTATAGATGTATGTCTTTTTTTAGTGTCGCTTAATTGATGTATGTGTTTGTCTCTTTTAAGTGTCTCTTGTTTCCGTTTCATCGAATTTAAAATCACAACGGTTCTAAAGAAGTATTCACTTTAAAAAAATATGTCGTTTAATGTTTCAACATTTTAAAACCTATCATTGATTGGCTCAAAAAACAACGTGAATACTCCTTGAGTATCAAAGTGTAAAAATATCAAACTGACGTGACAACGCTTGTAGGAAAAAACGTACTGCGTTTTGTGATTTGACCAAGCGTCGGCTCCCATGTTAAAAAATGCTGTAGCCGAACATTAATTTTAGCCTTGTGTGAAGTAAGCCTTCGAGTCAAGAAATTATTTAACAGAGATGGTTTAGAGTATTTTGCTTTTTCTTTTTACGCACGACGGCACATTGAAATTTGGTTGAAAAATTCTGAGAAAACGTCTGCTGTTGAAACCTGAAAAACCTTGGAAATGTACCTCACGTTGTTAATGTGTATTGTTTCAGTATTGTTCTTGTTTTCCTCTTTATGGGTAGTTGAAAGTCGTGACCCTTTTTATATTTTTACTTAACTTGGATTCTCCATTGTTTTTTACTGGTTTTTATTTTAATTTATATGTACAAATGTGCGTAGTTCCCATTTAAGTTTTTTTTTTTTGTTTTCTTTATTCATTAAAATGTTTGTTACATGAATTTTATGATTTTTCGACCACCATGCTAGGCACATGCCCGTGTTGTGATAGGCACATCCTTGCTAGAGCCGCTCGAAGCCGTGCCGCTCCGAACGGGTTCGTCGATGACCTTCAGAATCGCGCCAAGTGGAATGTAGAAGTAAGATTTCCCCTCTGCACGCATTTGCAGATTTGAAATCGTTGAATTCATCCATTGTATTTTGAGAAGCGGAAGTATGGAGACATGTTGTAGTGCTATATCAACTAGTGCTGTTATTAAATTTTTAGCTGCTGAAAAAGCTATTCCTGCCAAGATTTATCGTCGTTCAAAGGATGAATGTGGTTACGATTTTATATCGCTTTAATTATTATTATTAATGTCATTACAGGGTTTCAGCAGAACTATTTGAAAATTTGTTTAAAATAAACCTCGTTTTAAATAAAATAATTATAAATATGTATATATATTTTTTTTTACATTAGCTCCACACAGGAGGCCCTGAGGAAAATAATTACCCTCAGGCCCTATGTCATCTATGGGGATGCTGTGTGGCGGGTTTTTTAAGGAAAGGAAGGGAAGGAGAGTTCTAGGAAGAAAAAGGTTTAAGGGGTGGGTAGGAAACTGGGGTTCAGTGTGTCCTGGCCATCCGCCTCCAAGACCTAGACAAACCTCACTCCATGAACCCGGGCACCCCTGCTAAATCACCAAACGTAGCGAACCACTTGGGGTGACCTATGGCAGAGGTGTTGGTTATCCAATAAAGGTTCCCGGGGCGGCGATACCCATTCTCGCCTCCCAAATTGATATTATGAAATATAAAAAAACAACATTTAAACTAAAATGGATATCTGTAATTAAACTTGATTAAAATACTATATTGCAATTTAATGTTATTTGCTTCATACATTTCGATCGTTTAATTGAACACTCACGTTCGTATAGATACACACTTGAAACTCACGCAAAACCGGGTAGTAACTGCCAGTTAACTTGTGTCATTGAAAGAACTGAAAAATGTGTGGTTGCAGTGTCAGTTTGATTCACTAATGAAAAGACTTCGAAACACGTTAATATTGTAAGTATCAAGTTCACCTCATCACCTCTTAAGCGAATTGGCAGTCAAGTAATTGTTTCACCAAATTTATAAGACAGGAAGAAGAACGAATGAACCTAAATTAGGTACCATTGTATGCTTAACGAATTGAGATCTAATTCTGAATCGAATGACGTCATACTACTTGACTGAAGACACGGTTAAGCTATTTTTGGTGAGAAAACACCTTTACTTATCTTCTATTATTCACCTTAAAATATTGTTTGTCTTAACCAAAAGTCTACAAGGTTGATTTTCTACGATATAAAAAAGAAATTGCGCAGATGATATTGACAAATTTAATGTAAGAATGTACCATAGAATTGTTTTATATGAATACCGCACAAGAGTCACAACTGCTCCCGTCTCGAGCCAGTGAGACTATGGCATCCCCAATTGATTTATGTTGTAAGGCTTGACGACCGGCGTAGTCCAGCGGTAAGGCTCTTGACTCGCATTCCTAAGGTCGCGGGATCGAACCCCGGCGTGGAAAATAAATTTTATTTAATTAATTTGTGTTATTTCACAATTTATTCATTTAAAATAATATATAGTATATTTGCGGCACGTTCTAGAGTGGAAGATACTCTCAATATTGTCCTGGTGTAAGACCACTATTCAGAATTGCAACGTTGCTGGAAATAGCTTTAGCCGTTTGGTGACCAAATCTGAATAGCCCGGTACTTCCCACCTTCCTCTTCCCCATCTCCTTCCCCTCTCCACTATCTTCAGCCTCACAACATACCTCAATTGGGGATGCCTTAGTCTCACTGGCTCCAGACCGGGAAGTTTAATTAGCGGCAGCACTGATTTCGTTATTTGGTAGTATCGCGCCAAAGCCTTTTTTTTACATGTGCTCCACACAGGAGGCCCTGAGGAAAATAATTTCCCTCAGGGCCTATGTCGTCTTTGGGGATGCTGATTTGATGCCGATTTCGGAACGACAGTTCCTTCTTCAGATCAAACATTTGACAATTACAAAAAAGTTGGTGGGTACAATATAATACTAGGTGGTAGGAGTGGGGGCATGGCTAGGGATTAATGAAAACAGAACGGACGTTGAAAGGGAACATATCTAAGATAAGACTATAAGATAATATATTTTTTATTGATAATGGACTCATTATTATAGACGCTTTTTTTTAATTTCTAATTCATTTTGCATTGAACTATGCGTGCATTTTTCTAAAGAAAATTTGCTACTTTCCTTTTATTACAAAAATGTTTTAAAACAAAATATGTACAGGGTGCGGCAGAGAGGACGGACGTTTTTGAGATGGGTAGTAGGTGGGGGGGGGGGGGTACCGCTTGACTCGTTAGTTCCTAGCATTGTTTTACCAGTTGTCGTCATTGAGAGCTTGCCAGAAGCTCTAGATGCTGCTCTTGTGTTGTGGCTGCCGTGGAAACATGTTTCAATTGCTTTTTCTTTCTAATTTATATTCCTCTTTAAATGCTGTCTCTTCGCTCGCAAGAATGAGAACAAACTGCCTCGGATGAGAACACTTAAAAAAAAAATGGTGTGTATAATTGTATGTTGTGCCGTGTAGGGACAGTCGGGGGCTTTTAGAATCATTTCAAAGTAGCTTCGTTTAAAAAATAAATGTAGAGTCTTGATTTGAGAACCGATAGAGGGACCAATCTGGTCCTTAAAACGGTTCTGGAAAGTGGTGGGTGCCCTCGACTGAGTTGTCGTCATGGAGCCGTGAACGGTGGAGCACCGCGTTTTCGCCTATGATTGTTTCGTCCGAAATAATGAGTCAGTCACCGTCGTACAGCGTGAGTTTCGTCGCCACTTCAACATTCATCGGAAAAGAGCTGTTCCCTCTCGAAACACCATCCTTCGTTGGGTTGAATCACTTCGCAGGCGTGGTGAACTGATCAACAGAGGAGCTCCGCGAACAGTTCGAACTCCTGAAAATGTTGAACGCGTTCGACAAGCCTTTCTTCGCAGTCCGACTTGATCTGCCCGGAAACATGCTGCTGCACTTCGCCTCAGTGATCGTTCGGTAAGGCGAATTTCGCATATGGATCTCCGCTTTCACCCCTATAAATTGCCCATTGTGCAACAGTTACAGCCCGGAGATTATGCACAACTTGCATCATTGGCCCTTACTTCTTCGAAGACGGTAATGGTCGTGCTGTTACCGTGAACTCAGAGCGCTACGTCGAAATGATCACCAACTTCTTTTTACCTGAATTACGAAGGCGACGTGTTCCAATCCGACGTGTGTGGTTCCAGCAGGATGGGGCGACCGCCCACACAGCCAGAGCATCAATGGACGTTACTCGCCCTCTCTTCCTTGGTCGCCTTATTTCCAGGTTTGGCGATGTTCATTGGCCTCCTCGGTCCCCAGATTTATCCATATGCGATTTTTTCTTATGGGGACACCTCAAGGCTAGAGTATACGAGAACAAGCCCCGAACTCTGGACGAATTGAAGGACGCAATTCGCGTGGAAGTCGCCCAAGTTGAGAGAGCGATGTTAGAGAGAGTCTACGCGAACTTCCAAGAACGCCTCCAGCACTGCATCAACGATTTTGGCCACCACATGCCTGATGTGATTTTCCACACTTGACTGTCTCAAATGCTATTTCCTTGCAAAACTGATTCCATCAATAAATTTATTTTTGAGTAAAAATTAACTATTCTATGATTTTTTTAAAACCGTCCGTCCACTCTGTCGCACCCTGTATAAATTCCGAGCTGTAAAAGTTATAATATCAAAAACACCCATCAAAAGAAATAAAAAGAAAACAGAGCTTCCTCAAAAGCTCCTTCAAAAACATAAAAAAACCGCTTAAGCCTAAAACGACTTAAATTTATATCCGTTTTTCCCACATGAACACAACTCTGTTCTTTGTAAAAAATCTGAATCACGGCGTCATCATGCGAAGGCGGAATTTAGTTTATAATTACGTAAGCTGGTCATTAATCATTTTCCTGAAAGCACAAAAGCATTCACAGCAGTTACTGTTTCAGATATGGCAGGGGATGGCCAACTTTGTAGGTACGGTAATTATTTTTAGGGAACAATGGATGTTATGGTTTAGTTTGAATAATTGTATAAACAGCTGCTAGTTTGGTTTGAATTATGGAAGTTGGATTTTGAAATCATTAAACCCTATTTTCATACGGATTATATTCTAATTATTTTGAACATAATTGAAATGGAAGTGTTTTCACTGTTTGTTTAGGAACAGGTTTTTTTTTGTTTAAGTGACACCACACAAAAAGCTCCAGTCTGTGCGATATAATGGCAGGGAAACCACGTCGGGCACACCTAATTGGGCAGCGTTGTTTTAAGCGATTAAGGGAAGAGTTATAGAAAGGGATTTATTAATGCGGGTCTTGAAGAGGCCCGAATTATATGAAGGAGGAAAAAGTGGCCAAAAGCTCGTTGAGTTTCATGCACTTGCACTAGTGCACCGGTGATCATTGCTGCTAGTTCCTTAGAGCAGGCTTAATTAAAATACTTGTAGGGCGGCCCACATTACGTTTGTGGATTAGAGATGGCAATCGTCCTGTTAACAACGGATTGTCAAACAGACGGATCGCCCTCTTTTGCACCGACTCTAGTAGGTTTTCAAATATTTTGGGGCTCCAGCCCAGAGGTGGCTCCCAAATTTGATTGTCAGGCGTGCTAGAGATTTATATAAGGCTAGCTGATAACTATTACAGAATCTGTTAGCACGATACAAGTCGCCCACTTCTAATGATAGTATGTTCATTGCAATATTTTAAAAAAATTATTGCTTTTGTGTACTGTATTAAAGGACTACTATGAGGTAAGAGGGGACTGCGAGCGAGTATTCCAAACTATTTCAAAGCGGTTTGAACTACTATCGGTGTGCATACATGAACTCAAACGGGCGCCAAATGATTAGCATGAATTTGTATGAGAGATTTAATTTTCTTTAAAAAATATATCGTTTTAAATCATTATTTTTTATTTCATTGTCAAACCGAAGGTTAGAAATTGTGTATTTCTAAGAGAGTCGTAAATAGTATTTTTTCCCTTATTTTGAACGTCACGCAAAATTTTATCAATTTCGGAATAAAATTATAGATTGAATAAAAAAACAAATTTACACCGGGAAATCCTTCTTTACGATGTTCTATATACATAATATTTAGAAGTTAGATGATCGGGGTTAATATTATGACCTTTTTTTAATTGAATTCAAAACGAATAATTTATCAAAAGGTACGTTTCTTCAGCACAATAACCAAAACGCTCCATTATTAGAAGAAAAGCCATTTAATTGCAAAGCACAAAATTAGCGTCAGTGTTCAGCTATTATTGTAAAATTTAACGTTATTACATATTTTAAAAGTTGAAATTTTAACATTTTTAACTCCGCTTTCAATCGGCAGAGAAGATTAATTATTGATCTACGAGTATTGTAATGTATCGTAAAGCTTCTGCCTTGTAGAGACAGATGGCGGTAACATCAGCTATCGGTAGAATCCGCTAGATGGCAAGCCGTAGTGCTTGAGTTCTCCGACAGGAGGTCAGGACAGCTCAGAGGCTGTGTTTTTAATGTTCACACAGCAGAACCATTTTAGCCATCTCTTAGTTAGGTTGACTAACGTAGTCCCAACTGTATACGCGAAGTATAAATAAAACCAGATAAAGAACCAGACTCTTTTATTGATCAAAGTAATCTCTATCCAAGGGAGTTGGAGAATCTGATAGTGTGTCTGCAAATTAACAGAACATTACAAGTATGTACGGGATTTGTTCAATTTTGTTTTAGCGAATTTCTTGGGAAAGTTTTTGGACCTCTGAAGTGTACGGTATTCTGAGCAGAGGGTGCTTTCAGCTTTCAGCTTTCAGCTTTCAGCGTGGTTTTTGTGATGTTTCAGTCACCATAATGGCTGAAATTCTGTTAGCGAATATGTCAGATGGCTGCAGCTTAGGAACAACGGTATTCGTTTAAAATATTGTCACTTTTGCTAAGAAAATGTGTTAAAATTAGAAGAAGTAATGGCGTATTTTAACTGGAAGCTTTCTTAGGTCAAACTCTAGAATTTAAAAATTGGTGATATTTTAGCCTTTTTTTAAGTTAAACTTCTTTAGCACTTCTTTAAACCGAAACGACACTAAAAAGAGACAAACTCATACATCTATAGGACATAGCCTGCGAGAAAATGAATGAAAAAATGAGAATGAAACCTTTACGCATTGGCCGTTTTGATTATGAGCTCACATTTGAGAGCTCCCATTGGGTGAGATTGTGTGTTAGTTTTTGTGAAGGTTTCACTTCTACCGCATATGAAATTCACTCGATTTTTATTTTTTCTATTTTTTAGCAATGTTTGGAGACAGGTCTCTAAAGTATTTTAAAAGATATTATACAGCTGACATATATATATTTTTTAATCATTTATTCCAGATCTCGGGGAGGGTGGTGCAGTCCCACAAGTTTCATATTAATTATCGATTACAAGATATTAAGAGGATATAAAAAAATATTTACATGGTAAAAGAAATTAAAAGAAAATAATAATAATAATTATAATAATTAAAAAAAAAACATTTTTGTTAAATCTATGTCCTTAGGAAGGGCTCCATGGCTTGTAGATGGGACCCTGCCAGAAGTGGAATGCTGTCATCACAATACTGTTTTCGCTCGAGGCTAGTCGCGTTCTGTAGTTGGGGATCCGTTTTTTCATTAGTGCTCGGAATTCGGTAACGCGTCCTTCTTCAAACATCTCGGTGGCACTGCAGTACCAGGACAATCCCAAAAGCGTTCAATATGAATTGTTGTACTGTACTTCCATTATTTTTAGTGATGCTTTCTTGAAGTTGGTCCACAGCTCCGGGGTGTATAGGCACGTACAGTACTTGTTAAAAAGTTAATTAACCCCCTTAACTTCGGACATGATTTACTTCTTACTAATTTGTAACTTGGGAGGCGGATGTGGGTACCACCTATCCAGGAACCATTTATTTAATAACCAACACCCCTGCCATAGGCTAACTCAAGTGATTCTCTGACTTAGCAGAGGTGCCCGGCTTCATGGGGTGAGGTTTGTCTAGGTCTTGGCGGCGGATGCGTTCATCCACCTACTGCATTGTGAGCCAAATTAAGAGAGTCTGGTTGAGGGAGGCCTTTTGACCTATCGAGCCGAACTCTTTCGACCAATCCCTTTGCACCACTTTTGGAGAGATGGATTTACGTCCCTTACTCCTGATTCTTACCTCCCTCATATTTTCCTTAAAAAGACCCTCCACGCAGCATATCCTAAGACGACATAAGCCTTGAGGAAAATGTTTTTTAAAGGCCTCCTTGCCATGGAACTCATGTAAAAAATAAACTCGAAAAAAAATCCTAAATCGAAAAAGGTGTATCATAAAATTGACTTAATATATGTTGTAGATTCGAGTTGGAGGAGACACTGGTTAAAAGAGACTTTTGACTCTCTTGGAACACCGCCTTGGACTGCAGTGGGAGTGGTAAAGTCCGTCCTCCTGGGAACACCGACTCCCATGTTCTTACCTACCCTCGTAGCTTTTTCCTTCCCAGAATTTCATTTCCTTTCCAGTGAAAACCTTCCACACAGCATCCCAAAAGACGTCGTAGGCACTGAAGGAATTAATTTCCTCTAGGGCCTCCCGTGTGGAGCTAATGTAAAAAGATAATAAGGTCATTTTCTAAAATGTCATTTTCTGACAGTTCAACGGGTCGTTTCTACGACTCGTTCTTGAGTTCAACAGCTCGGCTGTGGAACGATTTGCCGGCCTCTGTATTTCCTCCCTCCTTCAATATGGGTCTCTTCAAGACCCATGTTCACTCCTTCCTCTCCTTAAAAACACCCTCCACACAGCATCCTCAAAGATGACATAGGCCCTGAGGGAAATTATTTTTTCCTCAGGGCCTCCTGTGTGGAGTTAATGTAAAAAAAAAAAAAAAATACTCCCAAACGAGTTCTTAAAATAGGAAGCCGGTGCCTATTATTAAAATTATTACAATTAGGCACTGAATATTATGACTTTGATATGCTTTATAAAACAGCACTAAATGTTGTTAAGGTAACTTCCACAGATATTTCCGCTCCGTGATCTAATGACCACATGAACGTAAAAAACTGAACTTATTTTTCAAACTAAAACAATTTTTAATTCAATGAAAACTTCTGAAATGTTTACTTTTCTATGACTGAATGAAGCAGTCGGGATTCCTTTCTGCCGCACTCGAATGATGGCACTTAAAAAACAAACGAAAAATAAAATAGAAATAGTAACAAAAACATTTTTGAACAACTCTCATAATAAATCCGATCATCGCGTAATCTGTTTCAAAACCCTTTATAATTAGATTTCGTGAAAATTCACAACATTCTCCCACAACAAAGTAATATATTCCTAGCCGCTCTAAACTCATCGAGAAGTAATTAAAAAAACACTACTTGATATCCCATCAGACCTGTCCTGTAAATAGAGATCTACCTTTAGAAGTGCCACACAGCAACTGCAGGCCTTTGAAAACAAAATAAAAATACTGTCAACTCATAACAAACCATCCACAAAGTTTAATTTGTTTTGTAAACAGTTCTAAACAACTGAGTGAGAGAGAACATTTTTCCAATATACGAACATAATATAAAGATTTAATTACTCTTATTTCTTCAAAATTCGCAAATTAACTTTGTCGCATCATTATTTAATTTAATGAAAACAAATAACTTTGTGTACACCACTATTTAACAATATCAATATCAACATGTTTTCTTAAGAAAACTATGTTTTCTTCGTCAGGATAATAAGTTAATAAAAAATAACAAAAGACAAACAAGTATAGACAAAATATTAGAAAGGAGAGGTGAATAATTACTGAAAATATCATAAAAAAACAATTATATTAAATAAAATATAAAAATTATTTTAAGATGGGTAAAAAATTACATTAACATAATAAAAATCTTTTAAAACAAAACAGGAAGTCGAAATTATTATAAATATAAGTATTAATACGAAAACAAATTTAAAAGATGGCTATTTTTAAAAAACGTTTGGTTATTTATAATATTTAATTTACTATTAACACTTTTTCTAATTGCTAAAATTTCTAAATTATCTAATTGTATACCCGTTGTGTTAGTGTGTAAAATTTTTAAACCTTTATTAATATCAAAAGAATGACCTGTTTCCAAAATGTGGTTTGCAAATTCTGAATAATTATTATTATTTAAACATCTTAGATGTCCCTTAACTCTTATGTTAAAATTTTTAGAAGTCTTCCCAATATAAAAAAGTTACAATCATTACAAATTAGTTTATAAACCCCAGATTTGTTCAAAAAAACACCTTTGTCCTTGTTATTTAGTGTATAATTTTAAAATATAATCATACATGTTGATATTGTTAATTAAATAGTGGTGTACACAAAGTTATTTGTTTTCATTAAATTAATTAATTACTCCATCATATTCGACTATGCATAATATAATTTGTGCAACATACGAATATCATTTCTCCAAGCATAAAACTTTTTAAAAATATAGAGTAACTTTAAAAAAATTAAAAGAGAAAATTAAAGAAAACATTTACTAGAGCCATGAGATACGAATTTGTGTTTTTAAATTAATCAAAGTAAGATGCTGAATTTATGGTAACATTCCCAAACTTTTTCCACTTATTGTATTTTAGACCGTTACCGGTTCATTAAGGCCTCTGCAGACTGGTGCAATTATTTGACAATGGTTCATGTTTGTTCCTAGAATGCCATTTAATACATTTAGTCTGTAAAATAATATCATTTTTAATATTCATTATTTTAGTCATTTAAGTTACGCGTAGTTTCTCCTTTTAAAATGTACAAACAAAATATTATCTCACGGTCTCATGAATAAGGTCCAAACCTTGAATAATATGGCTGGTAACATATAAATGCATTCCCTTGCAAATTTGGGACAAATTCTTTTATTATTTGTAAAGTCGGTACTTTGAATAAGTACCCTAAAATAACACCTACTTTTTTATATGACACTCCCTAGGAGAAGTGTCTGCTGGCGGCATTTTATAACACCCTCAAGGATAAATGCACCGTCGGCTTTAGCCCTAAGTGAAAAAAGTAATAAAATTTTGCATTATTTGTTAATCCCTGTAATGTTAAGATGATTTTTATTAGTGGCCCTTTCGGCGACTTTTAGGAAATTGTTTTATTATTTTTTGGATGTTAGATTTTAAAATTAGTGTGGGAACTGCTAAAATTTATTTTCTCACCATTTTTTATGTACCATGTTTACTTTAAATAATAGCGATGTTGATATGGAGAGTTAGTATTGTTTTGACGGTGAAACGGGAAGGTACATGTTGTACCTTCGGAGTTATTTAATCAAACTCGAGCATGGGGGGTACATATAGGTGCCTATCTCCAGTAGAGTGTTATAATCAATCTCGATCTGAGGGGTACGTGTGTGCCTGTCTTCAGTAGAGTGTTGACAGTATTTGTTGTGACGGGAAACCGAGAAGGTACATGTTGTACCTTCGGAGTTATTTTAATCAAACTCGAGCGTGGGGGGTACATATAGATGCCTATCTCCAGTAGAGTGTTGAGAGTATTGTTGGGACGGTGAAACGGGAAGGTACATGTTGTACCTTCGGCGTCATTTAATTAAACTCGAGCGTGGGGGGTACTTGGGTGCCTATCTCCAGTAGAGTGTTATAATCAATCTCTGATCTGAGGGGTACATGGGTGCCTGTCTTCAGTAGAGTGTTGAGATATCGAGGGAAATAAAGCCTTCGATATTTGTCGGTGTGGTGGGGTCTTGGAGATCACTATTGTCACCAGTATTATATTTTTATTTAATAAATTGTGTTAAAGAATAACAAGAAGTGTTTTCCTGCAAATTCCATCGAGTTGTGCTTTCGTACCACGATAGTAAGAAACAGTTCATATACACAAAATTTAGGAGAGGAGGGTTAAAATGGGTCATTTGCAAAAATTTCACTGGTCAATAAAATTTTGTAACAAAAAATACTCCAGGGCAAAAAAATATTAAAAAATTCTCCAAAAGTGCAGCCTGACGATATATTTTTACCACCTTTACACGTAAAACTTGGGCTATTTAATAATTATAAGTCTTTTTATTCTGGACTTCTGTTAGGTATGAATCTTGACATGTTCTTATTTGTTATAATATATCCCGAAGCTCAGTTTGTGTCTTGGCAATGGGGATGCTGTGTGGAGGGTCTATTTAAGAGAGGAAGGTCTGGGAAGAAAAAAGCTATGAGGGGTGGGTAGGAATTTCAGTGTGTCTAGGAGTGACGGATGTATGAATCCATCCCTTCCACTGCTGTCACGCTATAGGTGAGCGCAATTCCATCAAAACTTGGACAAACCTCACCACATGAACCCCGGTACCCCTTCTGAGTCACCAAACGTTGCACACTGCTTGGGATGACCTATGAAAAAGGTGTACCCATGCAAGCCTCCCAAAGTGTTCCTTTATTATATCCACAATCCTTGTAGCATAACGCTAAACATTGGTGAACGCAGTTGACTAAGTGCAGGAAGTTACTTAAAAGAATTACAGGCATCAAAAAATATGTATACTCTGGGTAATGCAAATAAGCAAAATGATGGTTAATAAAATTACTTCGTGGATGTAAGTTTGGAAAATTGATAAAGTAAACAAACACTATTTATACTTGTGAAAGGTGGGTGTATTGATGTTTCATGGCACGAGTAACCCATAAATTCAATATGCATGAAGCCTTGTTTACCCTTACTAGCGCGTTGCCTCTGTTTGCTCAGGAAATATACGTCAATTACTTTTCTTTTGGCCGCTTACTTTGAAAGCTTTCTTTGCAGACTTGTGTTTTATAATTTTGTTCATGGTCCTATGTAAATAAAACTAAAATAGTAAGTATTTTTTATACCTATTTTTAACATACATACTTGTTAACGAGATATGTATGGGATTGGTAGGTATGTATTCGCAAACACTTAGTGAAGAGCAAATGTCAATAAAAACCTGCAATTACCTACCTTCCCATCCTTAAATGTCACCATGCCCGATACAGTTGTATAAAATGATGTTGCAGTAGGATCATTAAAGAGTCGTTGGAGGTTATCCACCACATACCCGCCCTGGTATAAGTAACATATTGTTACTCCTTCAAGGCTCTCGCAAGATACTAATTTTTTTTGTTAAACGAAGCTACATTTATTTATTTTTGAACGAATCTAGACCTCCAGTGTCCCTGCATACGTTGTTAGTAAGCAGTATGCAAGTGCTTAACAGGAAAAACAAAATGCAAAAATATGTTAGTAAAGCAAATATGAATTAAACAGGGCAAAATGAAAAAAAAAACTCATTCATGAGACTCCGTGAGGCGGCATTGCATCGTGTAAAAAAAACCTGCAAGCACCTGTATAAAATGGAGAACATAAAAAATACAATAAATCTCAAATCAATAGGCAAGTACCAACAAAAAATGTGAATGGCATTCGGTCTGACCGTAAACCACACTTAGCTTCCGTGTCCCTTAGCCAACCACTCAGTGAAGCCTCAAAGAATGTTAACTGAATATTTGGGGTAAAATACCCGAAGACTTAAAGAAAATTCAGCATTGAGTAGTCAGAGGCAGGACAAAGGACAGTCAAGGTCGCCTGGTCAAGCCTCAAGCCTACACATGTCATTGGGGGAGGCGCAAAGATTTGAGAGGGACCAAAGAGTTTCATTAAAGAGTGTGTAAAGTGGACTATTTAAACCATAACATCGACAGTGGAAGAAATTTTGCAAATTTATTAATTATAGCTTTTACTCGCGGCTTCGCTCTCATGGTATTAGTTGGAAATACGACTAATTAATTCACTCACTCACTCTCCGTGAACCCCTCCATCCCCACCATCCACCACCCCTGTCTTTCTTCCGTGCCGCTAAAATATTTGAAATACACACATTTTCATTTATACATATTTCATAACGCAAGAGCTAACCATTATATATAGCCTATGTTACTCGCTGATAATGTAGCTTTCTATTGGTGAAAGAATTTTTAAAATCTGTTTGGTGGTTTATGCGTGAAAGTGTAACAAACAAACACACGCAGTTTCGCGTTTATAATATTAGTACATAGAGATCGTGAATTCGAGTGTGAGGCAAAGGACTTGGTTTTACTCTGCAGCACCTTGAAATACCATTAAAACAATTTAATTTTTATTTTGTATTTGCCAGCAACCCGAGCGTATATTGAAATAACATTATCAAATACTAAAAGTAGGAAACCCGCCTCACTAGACGATGTCTGTTCTGAGACGGGTACATTAATATGCATACATGTACACATAAATACATACTTATAAATGGAGCCGCAATTTCACGAAACCATTTTTGGTCCTTCGAGCTGGATTACCAACGGGGTAATTCGATAACTGCACGTTGTCCACTTATTTATTTATGCGCTATGTGAGTACCGCACCAAAGTCTCACCAGGGAGCCAGGGAGATTATGGCATTCCTTTGGTATTGCTTTTTCGTGTAAAAACAAACAATACTAATTATCCGCGCAATCACAAAATTCACTCACCACGAAATTTACTGCACTTCGACATTTGTCAGGATTCCTTACTTACATACAAAAACAATTTTAATTTTTTTTTGTGTGATTTAAAATTTTTTAAATTACCCGTGCCCGCCTCCCAAATTGAGTATTTGAGTATAAATTTGGATTTAAAATCACGTTTAAAATAGATGTTTGTCCCCATCCCCCTCAAAAGTCCCTTTCATAAGTTTGCTGACTGCTTTTTGAGTCTTAGATCCGCCCCTGATCTCAGTATAGTAGACCAGACATTTCAATTTTGATAATGCCCCTAGGGTTTTTACAAAAGTTCACCTTTAGAAGAGTTTGATACCTTCTGAAAGAGAATTTACGAAACTAGAATTTTTGAAGCCCCGTGGGTCTTGAAGTGAAAACAAACACTCCAGCGATTAAATAATTCATGTTTTCTGATACGTTCCTGCATAAATTTTAAATTCAAGTTTTCTTTTATTGGAAGACGATTCTTGTGGGAGATTAAGAAGTGTCTTGTCTTGATCCAAACATCGTTCGGCGTTTGAAATATTATAAGGTGTAATAAAAACAAACAAAGAGACGAAGAAATTATGATATATCTCTTCAGGTGCCCTGGAGGTCTAGCATGGACGATTCCTAAAACCGTGTATCAATAAGATATTGACAAAATTAGTTATCAGTTGACTTTGATCAGCTGTCAATTAGTATGAGATATTCCGACCGATTGATAAATTTTAGCCATAGTATCAGATAGGTTTCGGTTAACCGTCAATGTAC
This sequence comes from Glyphotaelius pellucidus, assembly GCA_936435175.1. Classification (NCBI taxonomy): domain Eukaryota; kingdom Metazoa; phylum Arthropoda; class Insecta; order Trichoptera; family Limnephilidae; genus Glyphotaelius; species Glyphotaelius pellucidus. Next base: position 16,912,409 of record OW386558.1, on the reverse strand, counting down.
ACATTTTTTTATATAACGTCGTTCGTTATGCAAAATTACCGGTTTAGTAATGAACGGAGTTCAACAAACAAAGCTGTTAGAATTGAGAGATTTCGTAAACGCGATCTATAGACTTAAATAATTCAACTAGGATGCGATCAATTTATTCCATCCTATCGTTGAGAAACTAAAATGGTTGAAATATGACTACAGAACTGATTAACTAATTTACTCTCGTTTAGTGTCAAAAAGTAAATGCGAGCTGCCAATGCATAGTTGAGTTAATATAGTTAGAAGGCAGAGAAGGCGGAGTGGGAACGCGAAAGGGGAAAGGGACGCGGGAGGGGAAGGGGAAAAGGAAGAGGATCGGGAAGAATGGGAAAGGACACGCAGGGAGAAACAATTTTTTATTAAGTGGCATAGCAACGCTTGCCGGAAACTTGCCAGTAATATATAAATAAACAAATTAAGTGGAAAATCTTTTTTAATAACTTTTGAAGATTATACCCATCAATGTAACACATCATTGAAGAAAAAGATATGCTAATAAATCTAAATGAAATTTGTAACAAAACAAGACACCGAAAAATAAAAAGGAAAAGGTTGCAACTGGATATCGAACCCAGAATCCTTTCCTTAATGGGACTCAAGGCGGCCATTGTTACCGTTACTTATTCATTTTTCTGTGTCTTATTCGATATATTTCGTTTAGATTTATTTGTATTTTCTACTGGAACATTATTGACCACATATTGGCCAATTCGCAATCACCCTTAAGAGCTCGCTGGCCAAAATTTGGCCAATTCGAATAGATATTTTAAAACATTTATTGGAATTATTTCAAAAGTTCCCGCGCGCTGTGTACTTCAATTAATCGTAAAGATAACTTAAAAGTCTCACTTAGTACAAGTGCATTTAATGGCTCTCTAACATTACAAGCAGTTTATATGTCACCATATTAAAATATGATAAAGTTTCGATAACATTGAGCGAGTTTACAAGCTACCAGCTGGGAAATTCACTATCTGTTAGTAAACTCGCTCAGTGTCATCGTATTAAGCCTCGATTACATTTATTTATTTATTAATTATTTATTAACGGACTAAAGTTAAATTTACAACCAAGTAACACGAAATTTTGGATATGTAGATTACAAGAGTAAAGGATGGTACACGAAAGCAAAGACAAACAGATAAAACATAAGAAAATAGAAGTGAAATAGAAGTGTCAAGTCAAGTCAAGACTTTGCTAAAAATAGAGTAACATGAAATATCTTCAATTGTTTAGTGAGCGACAAAAATCATTTAGGCTTATGCCAAAAAAATCAAGGTCTTAACGTGAGTTGACCATTCTACACATTCTGGATAGTGGTGAATTATAACCATAATTAGTCGAGTGTTGATTGAGGAAGAACAGTTATTTATTTCTGAGTCTACGAGAAGGTATATTGAATGAGATGAGTTGTAATAATGTAGGTGAGTCAATAATATAGTTGATTATTTTGGAGAAACAAATGAGATCAAATTTTTCCCGACGATCTTCTAAAGGATCAAGGTTTAGAGTTTGTTCGATTTCATTACATGAGTAATTGCCTCGTTCTAATCCTAACCTCTTAGCAATTCTTTTTAGGAACCGATGTTGAACAGACTCAATATGACGAATATGGATAGCATAAAAAGGAGACCATATAACACAAGCATATTCAAGATGGGGGCGGACCAAGGAGCAGTAAAGAGTTCGTAGGGTATTTATGTTTTTGAAGTCAGAAGTGATTCTAGTGATGAAACCAAGTAGTTTGAGAGATTTGTTAACAATCACATCTATATGTTCCCGAAAAGAGCGAGTTTACAAGCTGCTAGCAGGCGAATTCACTATCTGATAGTAAACTTGTAGTGTACATGATTACACTGAGCGAGCTTACTAGCAGATAGTGAATTTGCCAGCTAGTAGCTTGTAAACTCGCTCAATGTAATCGAGGCTGTACTAGCTAACTAGCAAATTGTGGACAATCTACTAAAAAAGTTGAAAGGTGGTCAATTTTACTTGCTACTCGCTCAAAATGGCTGCCTACCAAAAGCTGATTTCGTAACTGTCAGAATTAGTTCGCGCGGGATCCGTAATTCTCGCTAATGGCTAGCGTGTGGCGCTAGCAAGCTTTTTACAAAATGTCGACCGAATTGGTTCGCGCGAGAGTCTTTTAGCTGCTACTGTCGCTACTGAGCGAGTAGACAGTTTTGTGTGACATCATGACAATCTCACTCGCCGATGCACCCGCTTCTAAACTTACCGGCTAGTAGCTTGTTTGTAAACTCGCTCAATGTAATCGAGGTTTTAGGAGATAGGATTTTTTGAAAGAGAGAGTGTAAACTGAAGGCATAAAAATTCCTGAGAGCTCAACGTTAAAATCGATTATGTAGCTGAACACTCCAGTGGTTATCTTTTTCTTCAATGATACATTATAAATTTTTAGTTTAGCAAATCTAGCATGTTTTAAATTGATGTTTCAAAACAAATTAGTGCTGAATACGTTAAATGTTGCCTTCACAGGGAAGTTTGTTTTCCGATAATTATTGATAAAATTATGGACACAAACTTTTCCCAAACCAACCACCCGAAAATTCCGCATGTTCCGAAGGGGGGTATCCAAATATAACTTCTCATATTCGTATAAATCGTAATACAGTAGACCCGCGGTAATCCGGCTCCTGACTAATCCGGTGCCCCCTGTAATCCGACACGCCTGATGATAATTGGACAGGTTGTAACTTGTACGAGCCACCACTATTGTGCTCGACAGCTCGACGCGTATTGTTTCAATTTGAATTTGACTGTATACTTAAAACAAAAAACAAAAAAATGAATATGTTATAAATTGATTGGTACATATTATCTTTTGATGATGTTATTTTTATAATTAAATATTAGCTCTCCATTGTGAGGTTATTAAATTCCACGCAGTTACATATTATATACATAATTATGTAGTACGATTCGTAGTTCAAAAAGGTTTTTGTTTTGTAATTTGTCGGACACAAGGTACTCTTATTCAACAAATTCCGGAGTATAGGGTCTTAGGCAGTACTCTATAATCCGACATTGCCCTGCAAAACGCACTGTTTATATAAAACGAATACAGATACGTGTTCATAAATATTTGGTCTAACGCAAAAAGTGACCGAGACCTTCGACCGCTCAAACTGGCCTGTAGCCAGTGCATTTTAAACCGTGGGTATATATTTTAAAATACAACCTAATTTGTGAACAATTGCAGTGGACATCAACTTTTCTTTATTTTTCATTAACATTAAACATTAAACATTAACACATCAACGAATTTACAAAGAAAGCATTTTTAACAACACAATGATAATTTCTTTACGTCGACAACCTTCTTTTGAAAAATAATATCACATTGACTAATTTTTGAAAAACGGTTAAGATATAGGCCACGGGTACGAATGGTAGAATTAGGGACTTGTTAAGAATTCACAATCATATTTACTTGAGTCCGGTTAAGTGTCAGTATAACAGAAGACGTATATATGAGGCGCTGCATAAATGTAAATGGAGGGAGTGCCAAGACAAATTGGGGGATTTTTTATACCCCTCTTCGGGCTGGCTGGGTGAGCATCCTAGTAAGAACGCTGAACTAACTTCGACAGCTTACTTACCGATTCCGCTTTTTTTTTGCTAACTCCCCTTCACATAATACTTTTCAACATTTTTTCTACAACTTTTCCTTTTTCTTTATTCTTTCGTTTCAAAGCTTTACCCAATTTCAAAATGTCGTAGTTCAACTGTCTCGATTGAGCGATTGAGAGATTGATTTAAAGTTTTGATTCAGAACTTATCACACAAAACAGGAATTAATGTTTCATGTTAGAGAACAATCGAATTTAAATCAAAATACCTTAAACTTTTTCATTAAAATAAATAAATCATGTCGAATCACAAAACGTTTTCGATTAACTAAAAACCTTTTTTATTGTACTAAAAACTCCATCCACTTGTCAGTCACGCTAGTTCAAATTATGGGGAAAATTGAATGAGTTTGATTTAATAAATTTACGTCAATAATACAATATTTATTTCATGTGGAAAATTATTGTAACAATCAGTTCATTGTAAAATGGCGTGAACCGACACCAAAGGCATATTTTCACGTCAAGCAAATTTTTGTACTCAATTTCATGGAAAACATACCTTTTGAAGCTTGTAAACCTAATTGTAATATTTATTCACTGACGAAGTATCAACTCAATAAAAATATAAAGAAAACGGTCCCAACTGGGACAAGAACCCAAATCCTCTATTCTTACAGGGACTGGAACTCTATTTACTAAGGTATTGCCATCTAATAACATGCCGTCATATTTATCAATATCATACTCTTTTTTTGAATTACTCACTTTATCTTCAATTATTACTCATATTTTTTGGTGTGAAACCAAATTGATTGTGAACATGTTGCATTTAAATTTAATGTTCCTCTTTTATGAATTCATCATTTTTATTATTCAATCCATAATTTTTTTTTTTGTAAACAAGTTCTACTGTGTAATTATTATTACGTGTAACTGTTTTGCCTTTTAAGCGGAACATGTTTATAAATATTCTTCTTTTATAAAATGGATGTTATGATATTGAACACACACAGGGTGTAACAGCACGTACCTGAAGGATTTCAACCAGCATAATTGGAGTAAAAAATGAAGATGTCATTTTACTGTCCGATGATATTTTTTCCTAATAATAAAATATATGTATTTTTCAATCACACGTCGCTACTGATTCCATCGCTGTGGGATAAATCTCACCGTGATGGGTTTGAGCGAGACATTTTCAGTTTTAATTTAAATAGACATGAATTACTTAGTTTTCCCAAATTAAGAACCTAATAACCTATGTTGTGCACGTAAACAGTTGTTTCTTGTAGTAATTGTTGAAATCAGGTAAAATTCCCATAATTCGTGCCTACCGGCTCGGTGGTAGGTGGAATAATTAATGTATTACGTCCACAAATATTCAATTAATATGCACGTGCGTACTGCCTCAATAGTTTAGCTTTAAATAGGTTCTTAATTTGGGTAAACAAAGTAATTTATGCGTATTTAGATTGAAACGAAACATACCTTAAATTAATAAATAATCATGAATCCTTACAGCATTTCTTGTTTAAAACTAGTTGAAATCAGCAACAACGCCGACAGCTGACGTATCAGCCCATAGAAAAAGCATTTGCAAGCCACAGACAATCACACAAATTTGACAGTCGAATCGGGATGGAATCGATTCCTTATCCACAAAAGATACAGAATCGCTCTTCAGTTGTTTTTTTATACGCGTTCATATTTTTCTAATGAAAAGATGCATTTTTTGTAGTTTACGATGATATTATTATTAAAGTAATTAAAAAATCTATTTAAATTATACTGAAGCGAACCGACAGGAAAAATTTCAATTTACCAAAGCGTATTTATTGATACTCACAATGAAAACCATTTCGTAGTAAATACTTCGACATAAGTGGGTTCCTATTGTGTCTTTTATGATCCAACCGAAACTGAATTTTACGGTCTTTTTACTATTCAAAATGTTAAATTTGTATAAAACCTTTCTGTGTTATGATCCTGTGAATATTTCACCCGGGGAAAACTACAAAAATGAAATAAAATTACTTTGATCTAAATAAAAAAGAAAACCACAAAAAATACCCACCAAAGTCAAAATTCCCCCACTTTACTATTGCAAATTTCAGCGATTTGAATAATCGGCTTGCGTCGTTTTGTTGAGTGAAGCATTTAGTATTATTAGTTTAACGCGTGACTTGATTCTCCTCGCTTTTCCACGCCCAAGAGAATTAATTTCCTTTGTGAAATCAACTTTCACGTATAATGTGGAGACAAATTACGAATGATTTTGGGAATATGTGAAAATTTTATGAAATTGTGTTTTATTATTCGTATTCTATATATTTTCACAATAAAATATAATGAGAGCTGACTAGCCGAGAATTCAAATGAATCAATATTCTGTTAAATAAAATCAGTAAAATCAAATAAACGACGTGTTGTAACTTTTAAAAAATGCTAAAATTTTTGTTGTGTTGCATCATTGTGTAAATTAACAGGTGAAAGTAAACCAATTTTTGCAATTTCCAGTGGCCTTTTAATGTTGTCGCAATGCTTGTTCTTCACCAATAAATCCAAATGGAATCATGTGACAAATAAATAATTAACTATAGAAGAAGATAATACTAAAGACCTATACGAAACATGAAACAGAACTAGACACAGAAAAATAAAAAGGTGATGGTCGCAACAGCATTCAAATCTATGCCGTCGCAGATAAATTGACTCCAAATAAATGAACTATAATAAAAAAAAACGAATGCAGTTCACATACGGTAGAAGCGAAACTTTACCAAAACAATCTCAAGCCTTGAAAAGTGAGGTCATAATCAAAGCAGCCAATGAGCGCAGACCTAGGACCTAGCGTCATTTCCGTTATCAACCAATAGGAGCCTTTAAAAGTGACATCATACTCAAATCGGTCAATGAGCGCAGTGTGATGCTTTGCGGGTGCTAATGCGTAATTTCCGTTTCATCCAAATTCCGAATCACTAACGCCGCTAAAGAAGTTTCACTTCGAAAAGCAATTTTTTTCAACGTGACCCAACTATGGTAATTGCTTGGTGAACAATGGATACTGGGAAGGAATCTGTCTTACCTTAATTTTACACGTTCTTATGATATTTGATATTATGGCACCGAGGAGTCACTGTGTCGATCAATGCACAAGTTTTGTAAGAGTCGATATTAAAGTCACCATGGGAGCTGATTATTGTGCACGTGTTACTTCAATAGACTCCAACTGTACACACTGAGAGATCACTTAATTGGTGATCATTGCACAGAAGCTTCTTTAACATAGTCGATATTGAAGCACTGAGAGATCAATATAGGAGTTGATTCTTGCACTGGTTACTTCAATAGACTGATTAGTTTTTCCGGAAAAATAGATTGAATGGAAAAAAAAAGTTTTAAATAGTTACGTCCACACTTAGGATCTCTACATTAACGGGATATTTCCTTAAGTCGGCCTTGAGACCTAATTATCTTACGTATTTTTTTTAATAACCTTCAAAAGTTATTCCAATAAAATTGAATAATGAATGAAAATTAATACATTAATTAATCTTCTTCATAGACATAGGAATATATAGACCTGCCCTAAGTGATAAAAAGCGTATTATTTCCCCCTCCCCATACCGGTTCCATTTGTAATTTGGAACCGGCTGGGCTCACGAATGGCCTCGAGCGAATCTAAAAAATATGACGTCATCATTCTTGTGCGAACCAGCGTCGGGCTTTGATCGGAACATTTTACGAAATAATACGGCAAAAATAGTGGCTTGTTCTATGAAAACGTGTAAAAATTGAAATGAAAAAGAGAATAAACCCAATTGTCGTATTACATTCCATAGGAAAGCATTATTTTACTTTATTTTAAGCTTATTCAGATCGTATAATATGATCCTTTTTAATAACCGTCTATCCACCATAACAACTGTACGCGTTTCTCAAGTGTGCTCGTCGCTGTTTACTGGGGGTAAGTCAATTATGAAACATTTGTAAAAGTGTCTTAACTAAACACAGCAACAAAATATTCGACTCTGAAAACAAGTGAACCTTACTTTGCCGTATTTGGACTTCGCAAATTTGTTCATAAGAGGGCGAGCAATTCGCGCTCCCATGTAAAAAGGTCTATTCATTCAAAAGCAGATTTTACTTTTAAGAACTAAATGGTGATATTGTAATGCGAGAGGCCTGTATACTGTCAGATTGATTTATTGACGAATCACATATCTCACAGTCATCTTCCTCCCTTCGCGTCTCACTGCATTTGGTTTGTACCCCTCACCTGTCTGTTCTTGTCTAGGTATATTCATATGTCTATGATTATAGTATATTTGAGTGGAACACCCTTTCAATACTACCCTGGTGAATATTGAATTAAGGATCTAGGCGTTGCTACCGTATTTGATGGCCAGATCTGAATGGACAATTTCTCACCTTCCTCTCCCAACTTACCTTTCTCTGTTAAATTCTACCTCACAACATACCTAATAATTTGGGATGCCAATTCTCACAGGCTCCAGGCAATTAGGGATCAGTTTAGACATCTGTGCAAAAAATTGCATTTTTAAAATTTTTATTTATTTAATATCAACGAAATAAATACACCATAAACAATAATAGCACAAAACAAGCAAAAGAAAATATTGGAAATAATCATAAAATTTTGTATTTTGTATCGCCTTCATAAACTGAAACAGATTTTTTAACATCTTAAACTTAATATTTACAGCCAGACTCTCAAGATTTATCTAGAATTTTGAATACGTCTTCACAAAAGGATCTCAAGATAATTGGATCCCCAAAATATCCTGAAAACTCTCGACTCCCACTTGTAAGTTTCAGGGGGTTCTCCTGAATTGATCTCCAGCTTCATCGGCCGGAAGTACCCTATCCGCAGCATCACTTCCTTTCGGAAATAGTTTCCGTGGAGTGTGTACAAAAAGCTTTCAACCTATTCAACGATAATGAGGTGAAACGTCAATCAAAACTTGTTCGGCTAGTTTTTGGACAAGGGTGCTTCGATCGAATATTAAATTATATATTATTATGTGTGTGGTAAATGGGCGAGAACGAGAAATCCATCGAGTTCTCTTCAACGTTTTTTTTTTCAAGATAAACACTTTAAACATCTTCTTGTATGTAATTTTGTGCCCGGTGTAAAATGTTTAACAGTAACACCACACTCAATTACAATCACGACGTTCACCAACACAGCATAAAAAACTGTTATGAATTGAAAAAGCTTCTATCGGATGCCGACAGATGCCAGCACTGAAAGAGCATCTAGCAATTATCAGCTGTCAGATATGCCAGCAGGGGCGCCCGGCTAGGCAGTGGCTGTTGAGAGCGGGTTTTTGCAAGCCTACCGATTAGATTCAATCAGCAGCCATATAGATAGGTCGTGCGACCAGTAGTAATATTATTGTAAATACTTAAACTCATAATAAACCATTTTGTAACCAGGACCTATTGTTATAAAGAAGTACCCCCACAAAAGTAATTATGGTTGAATGTAAATTATTACAAAAATATCGCAGAAACCGAAATGAACTAAATGATATTCCCGAAATATATTCGACCAAATTTGGATAATCAATAACAATCTTTGGAATACATGGCTTACACACAGTAAAATAATTTACCTAACGAGACTAAGGATTTGAATAATGAATATGCTTTGAATTTTACATAGCTGATAAAATATTCATAAAGTACGTTAAAGATTAAAAATTTCAAATGCACATAATATGTGGATCACAAACAATTTGATGGATTTACATAAATACTTAAAGATACCTTTATGTGTGCATTATGGAACGGAAAGTTTGTAGACGGACAGTCAAAATCTACATATACAGGATGTTATAAGAGAGGTACTTAGTTTACTTACTTGGCCTGTGGTTCGAAACATTATTTGAAGTCTAAAATGAAAATATAATTTTGGTTTCCGATGACATTTTTGATTTATTTTTCAACTTAAAACATTAAAACAAACAGTGGGTTTTGGACTTTGGAATTTGTTGGTTACTCGACAAGTAATGAGTTGTTCAAAAAAATTATTTATATTTGAACAGGGATAGGAAACCTACGGTCCACAGTGCTTTCTGTTCTTGCCGGCAAGCTTTTTTGATGCGTGTGCTGAAAAAACTGCAAAAAATATAATTTAGAATAGTTTTCTTTCACGGTATATCAGATGTATTTAAAAATTAGTTTTAAAAATTAAGTTATAAGAAATGATGAATTCACAGTTATTTATATAAAGGCAAACCTTTCTCGAAGGCTGAAGACGTGCGAACGCCAATGAAACATTTTTAAATCGTCTTCGGGTTCCGGACTCGTACGCAGATTCATTATTTAGTTAAATCCAATCTTGTCTTCAGAAATCAAAAAACGATTGCGGATTCGTGTGCTAAGGCATAAGATACGAAAGTTGCAGACTATGTGCTGCAAAGATCGGAGTAAAACCATTTTCGTGTAATGCGTGCATTAATAATTAAAGCTGGGGGACTCACACCTTCACTATCTTAAATGATAATAAAAATTTGCTATCATATTCCTGTGATATATTTATTAATACAATATGAGACGAGAAGCGCTTAGCATCACTTAACAAAAACACTCATCAATAATTATTTTTTTACAATTCTTCGGGAGACAATAAATCTTCCTGAATTAGACAAATCTCTGAATCTCCAAATCACCCCGAATGAGACCAAATCAGAGATAAATCAGCGTCTAGACTAGACAATCGTCTATATTTTTTTGTTCATTTGTTCAGCATCCTTTTCAGTTTACAGTGCCGTGTCTCCCATATAACTTTATTATGAAACACATGTCGCTCACGTATTTACTGTATTCTTAACCATAAATTACTGAAATATTTTTGGTTAAGAAATGAATGAATAATTACAATTAAGCAATTTTTTATCAAATTGCTTTTTGTTGTCCATTACGTACTTCTACAACAATACCCGTTAACATTTGCTACGACAACACAATGAATATCGTGACTGTTCTATCCATTGATCTATCATAACAATTATTAAATCTTGTGATTTAAAGGATTTAAATTACCTTCTAATACACATGAAGGTTCCCTACATGTAGGCAGTGGTAGTTCGCGGTCTATTTCAATTTGGTAATTCAATCGGAGATTAAAAAGGGAATAAAATCCTTCAGGTATATGAAAAATATTTCTTTATCGTATATTGTTCCTTAAACCTAAAGCAATTTCATCACACTACTGTACCAAAGATTAGCAACCTGTAGCTAAAGAATACTATAATATCGTAGGTTACAATATTATAATATTCATAAATATTATGTTTAATTATTTATGTCTTACTCCGCTTCTCGGTTAATACGGAATATTTCTTATTCAAACAGTTTTTATTATCTTTAGCTTTATTATCACGAAAAGTGCGTATTTATGTCTGGGACGACAAAAAAATATGCAATGTTACATTTTAATTTTGTTAAAATTAATTCGCTTACGCGATGTGCGAACTTTAATGTTTATCATTTTTACTTTACACTAGCAGACCCGGCCACACGTTGCTGTGGCTAACGAAACACAACGCCATTATCCAACCTTCATAACCATCTGTTAATTTGCATACATATCAAATTCGCACCGTCGCTCGCCAGCCCGTTGTCCGCTGCCCGCTTGCCAGCCCGCTCCCTTTATTTATATATTTCAACCAATTTTCACAAAAGCTTGACAAATTATGTACCCAAAAACCTTCCTTACGAATCACCTTATCTATTGGTGAAAACCGCGTGAAAATCCGTTGCGTAGTTTAAACGATCTAAGCGTGCAGACAGCGGGAGTGACTTCATTTTATGATATGTGAAAAAAAAAATTTGAATTGATCTCACACGGTTGTCACTCATTTGAATTCTGTCGCTGCACTAAATTTGTGATTTTTATGCCTAAGGTTTTTGGTAGGCAGAGAGGGATAATCCTTAACATGTACCACGATAATCACAGAAAAAACCTGTTGATTTTCGCAAAACACTTTTCCGTACTAATTTGCTGTTAACAAATTTCGTAGGTGCTGCGCGCTCAGGCTGCCAGTAGATTCCCAAAGTTCGCATGTCCACTGCTCTGGTATCATAAATATGTTTTGTGCGAACCGACAGAAGGTCCCATGGGTGCTGATATTCGCACGTTTCATTTCAGACTCGTTCTGGGCAGAATGAGTACCATTTTTGGACGGGTTGTTTTTTTGCACGGAATTGGAATGGTGCGCTGTTTACAGTTTAGTGATATTATAATAAAAGTTTATCATATTTTCTTATTTTTTCACGGGATTTTGTAATATCACTTTAGGGAAAACCGCCCTGCGCGTAGGTTATTGACATAACTTTTTCGTGATTTTTCCACTGGGTACTTGACCCGGCGAGAGAGTGGTGAAAAAAAGTAACAAGAAGTAGGAGGCAGGGTATGACATACCCGTTTACAAATTTGACTGTTAAACTTGATACTTAAGAAAAAGCATTATAATAATTATTTTTTATAATATAACGTATTGACTTTAATATAACGCAAGACTATATTATCACGTATTGGAAATAAAATATTTGTGCCATTTTAACAATTTTAATATTTTACTTAAATGGAAACAAGTCACTACGAATTTTCAACAAAAATTTTCACTCTCAAAAAAAAACTACAAAGGAACTAAAGAAAACAAGGTTTATGGGAAAAAACTTAAAGATATGATAGAACATGAAACAAGTAACTACATAAACAAAAACAAAAAAACTAAAAATATTAGGAACACATTGGGAACTGGAGTTCAAATCAGTGCAGTTTTTACTTAGAAAATCCGACTTTTACCAAAAGCGGGTTTCTTCACTGTCAACGTCCATTTTCTATTAAAATCTACAATGCAACAAAGAAAGTAAGTGAAAATAGCAGAAAAAGTAATGTTTGTTTTTGTCACGAAATATATACACGAGCTGGTGGCAGGGTATCACACACCCGGACGCAGTTTGCAAGCGTTAACTCGAGCGCAGGCTGCCGCGACACTGCAATCACGACACTTTCCCCTCCCGCACCCTTTTAACTCCAGCTACTCAAAGTAAAAACAGGTTTGATGGTCACAGACAAAAAATATACGCAAATAAGTAACATGGTGGGTATGACATGCCCTGCCACACTCTCGCCGGGTTAAACATCGATTTGTGGTAAGCGAAAGTAATTCGGGTAAAGTTATTGCAGTTTGCAGACTTTTTAAATGTTTGTATATATTATTTTTAATAAAAACAGTTCACTTCATTAAAATGAATTTATCAGTGAAAAGTTCGTGTTTAATTGATGAAAAAATTTTATGAAAAAATACACCTTTTTAACGTTGGCTTTGACTTGGGGAAACTGTTAACATTTTATTGTGATATGAAAAAATTTAATTGCAATAACACGCTAGCACTTTCCATCTTATTTATGTACAAAATAAAATAAAATTTCAACTCTTGGTTTAGAAAGGCCTTCTCTTTCTGTTATTATTACTTATTGTTCCAATTCAATATTCGTGGCTAAATATTTAAGTCGTCTAAGGCCGTTAAAGTGTTTGAAAAAATAGTTACACTGCTGCGGCTTGTGCTGCGCGTGAAATCTGCGCGTGGACCTGCGCCGGTCTAACTGCGTTGCTACCGCAGTGCCGATCGGTGGGAACGCGTACTAGGGTTTTATTAGCGGCGAATTCAAATGTACTTTTAAGCGTGTTACATAACAATATCTATGCTTATCTAAAATATTAAAACCCAAATTGGACAGTTCCAAACTCCTGCAACCTGCTGATTCCCCGATACAGCGGTTTTGCACTATGCGAAAGGTTTTATTAACGTGTTTAATATTGTAATTTTGTAAACATCTGAAAATAAACTCATCAGCTGTTAAATGAACAAATAATTATGCATACTTGCAGGAATTTGTGTTTAAAATGACCCAAACTAAAATACGTGACAGCTCACGGCTGAAATTTTGACATCGGCCGTAGAAAATCACACAAATCTGACAGGAGAACGATCTCGTTCTCACAAAAGATAGAGAATAGCTCTTTTGGTCATCGTACTTTTGAATTTTCTTGTATTTTTATAAAATGTATTTTTTTTAATCGTTACTTTATTGTCCTTATATCTCACTGAACTTTACATTTTGGTTGCCTGTATTTTTATTTCATCAATTTTATACTTTTTTCTCATGTTAAAGTTGTACTGCCTTTATTTATTTATATAAAAGCCCTCTGGGAGTAAAATAAATGTAAAATACCTACAAAGTTGCCAGCGCATATCGATTTCTTATTTATTCTCTGTCAATATCGGTTCGGCTGTCAACGGTGATACCGTGCTCGGGATATCGATATAAAATCATCGGAAGTTACGTCTATCGATCCGATCCTGTTAAGCTATCAATTTTACTATTACAGAGCTCCTGTTTGAATCATTTTAGCAAGCTTACAATTATATTTATTTATCATTTCTTTGATGTTTTGCACCCCAGCGTTACTTAAGTGTTAATTTATGTCTCAATTTGATTAAAAGCCTGAAAAGGTTGCAAAGGGGCTGAGTACAGCATTAACTTCATTCAAATAACGTCAGCTTGGCGACTTCGTTAGACAAAATTAAGTGTTCTGGCTAATAAGATAACAAAGAAAAATAAATTGATTGCTTCGGACCGGGGGTTGACAAACAAGTCAAGAGTTCACTTTGGGAATTTGTTGACTTTGATACGAATGGATACATTGTAAATATCATTTGTACCTAAGCAGTTATACCAGTAAATGATTAATAAGATCACTTATAATTTTCTAGAAGAATACCTCAATAATAATTGCGAATGTATTGAATTTGTTGATATTGTACTTAATACTGGAAACCAGGAGTTCCTAATCTATTCATTTAAATTCAATCACAGTTGATCCCCCTACAGTTGAACCCCAGCATACTTATATAAAATATGCAGTCCGTTTAAAGATAACACGGTTTATATTAACTAAGGGTCCCCAAAGGGGTGTGCAGAGAGGATGTACCGCTGAATAACAACAGCATAAATCATATTTTCATTCAAATCTATCAAAGGGTTCGTGTACTCATCTATATAGAGTGTTAAGATACCTACTAGATTAGTTTAACCAGTGAATCCTGACAGGAATAAAAATAATATAAGAAATTTTAGTCTCCGGTGACTTTTCAGATATCTTATTTATTTTGTTTCCAATTTTTTTTTCTTCAAAATCAACCAAAAAAAATTCTTTCACGTGTCGTCACTGGTCACTTAGCCGATTAACCGACCAACCCCTCATCCCGCCTCTAGCTGTACAATACGTAATGATTTTTTTTTGTTTTTAGTTGAAAAAAACATCAAACAATCACTGGAGACCCAAATATCATTTACTCCAAATAATGTCAGGAATCACTGGTTCAATAAAGTCAAGTACGTCCCTTAATACCCTGTGTAGTGTATATTTCCGCAAATACAAAAATTATTATTAAAGGTATTTTTTAGATTTGAAATTGGTAACCATTGCACAAAAAATTTAAATTTTATAATTTTTATAATTTCGGGGCGCCAACCGTTGAGGGATCAACTGTCTGGTTATTAATGATTTGGTGGCTTCATTGATTGACTACATTCATTTGACGGCTTCATTAGTTGACTTTATTCATTTGGTGGCTTCATTGGTTGACTATATTTATTTTGTGGCTTCATATGTTGACTTTATTCATTTTGTGGCTTCATTGGTTAACTATGTTCATTTGATGGCTTTATTCCTTTTGTGGCTTCATTGGTTAACTATGTTCATTTGACGGCTTCATTAGTTGACTTCATTTTTTGGCTTCATTGGTTGACTATATTCATTTGGTGGCTTCATCGGTTGACTATATTCATTTTGTGGCTTCATTAATTGACTTTATTCATTTTGCGGCTTCATTGGTTGACTTTATACATTTGTTCGCTTCATTGGTTGACTTTATCCATTCGATGGCTTCAATGGTTGACTATATTTATTTGGTTGAAGCCACCAAATGAATATAGTCAACCATTGAATGAATTTAGCCACCAAATGAATATGGTTGACTATATTAATTTGGTGGCTTCATTTGTTTACTGTAATCATTTGGTTGGTTTTGTATCGATCTGGGGGCATAATTTTTATTGATTTTGATACAAAAGCAGCTGATTGATGAAAATTACTGGTAGGGAGGGTAGGGAGTGGTAAGAAGGCTTTCTGTCTTTTATTTAAATTGATTACCTAACCTATTAAAATCTGCGAAAACAAGAAATGCGATTTGGGTGTATTTCGTGATTCAAAAGTTTAATTTCGAAAGGAGTATTGTTTTATTTTTTCATCATCGTTACATTTTTTTTAATATGGAACATTACTTATGTTGTACTTTGATATTTAAATGTTATTATTTTAATATTTCAGATTATCAAGAAAGATAAATGTTAAATGTTTTACCTAAAACTGTTTAACCCTTAAATTTCAGCCCTTCGCACATTGATTTGAATAATGATTCTATTTCAGCGAAAATTCATTACCGTGTCGGGTCGCTGAGCAAACTGAGATTTGGAGGAATTACAATATATTATAATTACGGTTCTACAACAATGTCTAATCACGTTACACCTTTGAATCTATGAGCAAAGGTCTTAATTAAACAAAAGCTCAAAGGATAAAAGGCAACAAACAACAAATCGTTAAATAATTATTAATTAAAACCAAATATTCTATTGGTTAAGGCTCTACTTATATTTAATGAGCGCTTTTATAATTACCGTGACGATTCACAGTTACGGTGCCGTGACGGCAAAAAAGGCGATAAACATACTTTCCTTATCGCTATAATGCTGGAGCTCTTTCAAAAGATGAGATATACAATGTACGTAGGTCATTTTTTTATGAATACCGTACAAGAGTCTCAGCTGCTTCCGTCTGGAGCCAGTGAGACTATGACATCCCCAATTGGGGTATTTTGTGAGGCTGAAGGTATCGGGGAGGGGAAGGAGATGGGGAAGAGGAAGGTGGGACGTACCTAGCTATTCAGATCTGGTCACCAACAACGTTTCAATTCTAAATGGTGGTCTCACACCAGGGCAATACTGAGAGTATCTTTCACTCTGGAACGTGCCGCAAATACACTATTTATTATTTTAAACGAATAAATTGTGAAACAACACAAATTAATCAAATAAAATTTATTTGCCACGCCGGGATTCGATCCCGCGACCTTCGGAATCCGAGTCAAGAGCCTTACCGCTGGACTACACCGGCTGTCATGTATGTATATATACAACTTCTATATATATATATACAACTTCAGGTATATATACAATTTCTATGTATATACAACTTCTGTATATATACAACTTCTGCATATAAGAATTTGGGGGTAACTACTTTAACATAAGGGAGGTTATATTCAGGCCGCTTTAGTACTCACTGTTTATTAGGCGAAGGGTTATATTTTAATGGGCAATAAACCCATAGGGTCGTAAATCATAAATTAAATTAGAAGAAGATGATATTAAAAATATGATAAAAAGGCCCGTAAAACATTGTTGTACAGATTATATTAAATTGATTACGGATTATATAAATGCTTCTAACATTATATTGAATAATGTTAGAATTATTAATATCTACAGAAACCACAACGATTTCGGGCTTCCTAAAACAGAAAGCATGGTTATGACTGATAGCTGCTGGTAGTGCTTCTAGCGAAGAGAGAGATTGAGCGAAAGAAGTATATAAGGGATGCAAGAAAAGAGTAAATCTTGGAGTGAAAGAATGAAAGAAACGCCTGGAAGACGAAGAGGGAATAAAAATGACGAAACACATCCAAGAAAACATTTAACTGTTCTGGAAGGAGGACAAAAGGTCCCGGATCGGTCCAGAGAACGGAAGTCTGAAAGTGATAAAATCGAAAGATGGAAAAATTTTGACGAATGAGAAAGAAACTCTGGTCCGCCATCAATAGGATAAGGTGCTCACATAGCCGTTGTGCCCATATGATGTATAAATGGGGCCTTAAAGAGTCGAAGATGTGTGAATGTGGTGAGGTGCAGACCACCGAACATATGGTCAACGAATGCCCGCTCCATTCATTCCCCGGCGGGATTGATGAGGTCCACAGGGCAACGCCTGAGGCCCAAGACTAGCTCGCAGACCTAGATGTCCCTCTCTGACCCCCCAACCATACGAAAGAAGAAGAAGAAGAAGTTAGTTAGTTTCTAAAACAAATTTATCATAAAGGTTTTAAAATGTTCATTGAACTCCCTGTAAATGTTAAGGAGGCTTAAAGTCTGCAGTTTTTCATGGATTACGTAATATTATAGAAGCTTTAGAAGAAAATATATTACATACAAGATATTAAAATATGCTTTAAACAATCAGAGCGTGCAATTCACGCAGTAGAAGTGAAACCTTCAGAAAATTAAAGTAGATAAGGAAGGGGAAACTACGGATCACTTTTTTATCAATATGAAGGTCAATTTGTTCCATACTTTTGTCGTCCAATTCCAGTGCATCTTTTCCTATACATTAGGTCATCTTATTATTATTTGTGTTTTCTTCTTCGGAGTTGCTAGATGTCGCTTTTTTGTGTTTTCTTTTGCCTGTTCATTTTGGAGTGGTTTGAAGATTGGATATTGATTTCAGAAAAATTCAAATAAATAATTTTTTAAGATTTCGTAGGATTCGATCCTTGGTCCGCTTAGTACTCGTACCTGAATCTCCCAAGAATGAGTCTAGGCATAATGAAATTAGGATTGCGATGAAACTTTGGGATTTGATGAGCGCATGCCCGCGATGGTTTTTATATACAATAGTGAGTTCTGGCATCATGAAATTATGCATTGCTAACCTTTCGCGATGATTCATCCGATTGCGATGTTACTTTGGGGATTTGATGTGTGCATGCCGGCGATAGTTTATGTATATAATAGAGAGCTCTGGGGTCATAAAAGTGGACTGGGAAATAAAATAGGCTACGTTTTATCCCGAAAAAAACATTTCATTCCCGTGGGAAAATTCTTTATACAGTAATTTCCCCCTAATACAATGCGAACGAAGCCGCGGGAAAAAGCTAGTTTTCTAATAAATACTTCATAAATACTTTTTACTTATAATGTCTCTCAAAATTTATTTTTAAATTATACATAAAAATACTGACATTGTTTTTCGTGTGTTTGCTTCTGTGTATATGCAACTGTGAGTACTGTAGACACATTAATCTAGGGATATTTTTAATTGTATTTTAATTTGTTTTATTTACCCTCAAGAACGTTATATGAGTATCGTGTTTGTGTCTCAAATGAATAAAATAAAATCATCGACATCGACATCGACATCGGATGACAACAAAAGGTATAACGCAAAGCACAATGCGATCTAAATACTGAACCAATTGAAAATTCGTTTTGGGTATGAAATTCGGGTGTAAACCAATTGGAGTTTAGTCGAAGGGTTAGACCACTACGGTACGTCTTATTTATATTTTTCTATTTACTCCCACCCAATTTTGTTAAGAGCCTAAAATGTTTTTTTTCCTATCAAACCGATTAACTGACAAAATAATTGTGATTAACTGACAAAATAATGATTCTCTATTTTGTGGGAAACTTTGAAATGTGTTTTCTCACGTGAAAAGTTAATTTGTTCTTAATTATTAAGTTATGACGTAACCGCTATTGACTTATTTAAATACGTTATATTGTTTAGGTTTTGTGAACATACTAAAATGTGGGAAATAGATAATTTTCCTTACTTTATTAATTAATGTTATATTAGGGTCATAGAAATATATATCAATATCAATAAACAAACCAATACTTCTGGGTGCTTGCTTTCATCCTTGTTGATAATGTCATATTATCACTTCTTTTCAATACAACCCTGAAATGTTTAAAATGCCTATCTTAAACATACCGTAATTAAAAAACATCTGAAACTCTTTTGTTGTAGGCCGAAATCGAATAGCTTTTTGAAATCAGAAGCAAATAAAATTACAGCAGAATTATTGATCCCTTCCCTTTGTTGAACCAGAGCTCTGTTGAACCAGTCTCTACAGAGACGAGACATCGTGATTACAGGCCGTTTTGACAGAAAAAAGGGGGGAAAATCCCGCGAAACTAAATGAGTCTTCTATCGAAACTGAGTATTTTATTTCGAGCACAAAATTCTAGCTCTTTTTTCAGACTCTTTCCAATTTTTATTAGTCTTTTTACTTCGCCACCAAAAATTTAGAAATATCTTCTCCAGACAAGAAAGATATCGAAATGACAGCGTGTTGAAATTATTTGAACAAGGCTTTTGAGAGAGAATTCGAAGCAATCAATTACTAAAATAACAAACCCGATTGTGTACATTTGCGAACCGAGTCGCGAACCGAGCCACGAATTAAGCCTGTCTCAACACAGGTAAATCCTAGTGAGACAGGCATCAATTAAACCCTATGTAAAACCCTATGTTTATAGATTAATAAAAAAAAAAAATAAAAAAAAATTACGGAAAGAAACGAAACAACTCAAACTCGGCTCGCAGGTTTGGCTCGCATGTATTTACGCAGCCTTTGACGCGACGAACGACAGTGGGACTATGTCAACCTTGATTTGACGTTTATTTTGAAACTGATAAAACTAAGAAGAGAAAAGGTATAAAAGCAATTCAAGCTACGTCCTCTGAAGAATATCTATATTTTCTACTTGGTAAGGAATAACTTCTTAAAGGTTTTTATTTTCAGACAAATTTGATAGATCACTTAAGAGAAATATTTTTAAAACGAACATGTAGTATCTTGTAACATAACGTGGTTGGGACAAGGGGGGGATGAATTTAATTATAAAGATTTTAAATGGATGGAATTTATTTAGGGTTGGCTAAGTGTAAACAAAATCTTAACTTAACTTAGATCTACTTATATCTAAATCTTAACTAGTCATAAGGTTCGGGGTCGCTTCTCCATTGTTCACATCGTAAAAGTTAATTGTTCACTAAAACTACCTTCTCGCTGGGTTCTTGTTTTCTGCGGGTCCTTAGGTAAGGCCGAGGTCCTCGCCGGCAGCTCCTGCAGTTCAGCAGCACAGGCCCTCCTAGCCGAGTCGACTCTACTCCAGTCTACGCCATCGTCTTAGTGCGTTGGCCACTGGCCGCGCCTGGTCGCCGCTCTACGTCGCGTACTTAGTGTTGTCCCCCGTCTCGATCTTAACTGTCTGTTTCTTCATCCCCCGCCCAGCATTACGCCGCTGGGCGGGTAACGCCACCTCTCGTCTTCTCCGTCCCCCGTCTCGATCTTGAGTCCTGTTTCTTCATCCCCCGCCCAGCATTACGCCGCTGGGCGGGTAACGCCACCTCTCGTCTTCTCCGTCCCCCGTCTCGATCTTGACTGTTTTCTACCAGCGTGCCCTATGCACTCGTAGGAACCGTGGCCCTACCCCGCACTTCTCACTTCTTCCGTCTTGGTACTTGCGACACAAACCTGTCAACACTTTCTTTGTCTTTGCAAGCGAGGTTGATTCAAATTTATTAGTGACGAAATTTGATTCGTCACAATCTACGTATTTGAATGTCACAGAAATGATTATTTTGATAATATACAAGCTGAAGTCCCCGAAGTTGCCCGGCTTTTACTTAAGGTTTTCAAATCAGATGTAGACCGTAATATTTTCCTCTTATTTGAAGGTCAAGTGTAGATTTGTATAAAAAAAATATTATGGTATGTTTTTAGGTTTTTACGGCCAAAAAGTATTTTTGTTATTGTTTTTGGGGTGTTACGCCGTGTTTCGCTACCTTCTTTAGCCAACGTTTCGGACAGCGTTACAGTGTCCATCATCAGGGCAGATGACCAAATGATATTGGTGAGAGTGTTTACTTATGTGTGTCAAAGCGATACCGTGCTGCCAGCTCCATTTCTCTACGAGCTGGTGTTCAGCATGGTTTTTTGCGTTTAGCTTTGGTGTAGCCGTCAATTACTGGATACCAAGAGCTTAGCTCGGTCGTCTCTGTTAATATTGATGGGGTTTTTATGGATTTCAAAAATCGCCTCCGTAATTAGGCGTGCTCTGTAAGTTTTGGATCTTCCCAGGACTTCAGGAACAAATCCAAAGTAATGGCCGGTTTTGATTAAGTGCTCGGCGATTGCCGATTTGTCAGGGTGGCCAAGTTTACAAGCACGAAAGTGTTCGGAAATCCTTTTGGAGATCGTTCGCTCTGTCTGGCCTACATAGACCTTGTCACATCCGGAACAGCTGAGTTTATATACTCCATCTGTTTCCAGAGGAAACTTAATCTTTGCCGACCTCAGTAGGTCTTCGATTTTAGTTGTCGTTCCGAAGACCGTCTTGATGTTCTCTTTTCTCAACAGCCTGGCAATTTTGTCTGTTACATTATGGACGTAAGGCAGGAAAGCGCAGCCTTTTGACTCTTGTTCACCCCTGTCTTCGTTTCGTGCTGATTTGGCTCTTATGATTTGCCTTGTCTGCCTTGCTGGGTATCCGTTACGTTCCAGTGCATCGGTGAGTTTGGTCAGTTCTAATCCGAGTTTTGGCTCCTCAAATATTCTGGTCGCTCGGGTTGCCAAAGTATGGATGAGTCCTCTCTGCTGAGCGGGGTGATGATGTGAATCAGCGTGGAGATACCTGTTTTTATGTGTTGGTTTCCTATAAACTGTGTGTCCTAGGCTACCATCCTCTTTTCGCATCACCTCCACATCTAGAAAAGGCAGGATTTTTTGGTTATTTTCCAGCTCCATTGTGAATTTAATTTTGCTGTGGAGTGAGTTGAGATGGTCCAAGAATTCGTTCAGTTTCTCTGTTCCGTGAGGCCAGATGGCGAAGACATCATCGACATAGCGCCACCATACTTTAGGAACAGCCGAAGCTGTGTCGAGTGCCACTTCTTCAAACTTCTCCATAAAAAAGTTGGCTAGAACTGGCGACAATGGTCTGCCCATCGCAACTCCTTCCACTTGCTCGAAAAGTTCACCCTGAAAAGCAAAAAAACCTGTTTTGAGGCAGTGTTCAAAAAGTTTGCAAATGTCATCCTCATAAATCTCCCTGAGCAAAGTCATGGAGTCTTCTAAAGGAACATTTGTAAAAAGAGACACTACATCAAAACTGACAAGAATATCTCTTTCATCAGTCTTTACCTTCTTGAGCTTACTGATTAGATCTGTGGAATCCTTAATCCAAGATTCAGTTTTCCCAGTTTGCATCTGCAGCAATTTCGATAGGTGTAGCACTGACAATCGGTCGCATTGGGATATCCTTTTTGTGGATTTTCGGAAGACCGTATAGGGCAGGAGTTCTGGAGGCTTTTACGAAAAGCCCAGATCGATCCTCTTTCCTAATACTGGAAGCTTTAACTAGTTCCCTTGTCTTCAGGTCAATCTTGTTAGTGGGGTTGTTTTTTTATTTTCTTATAGGTGCCGGCATCGCACAGGAGGTCTTCCATCTTTTTGATGTAGTCTACCGTATTAATCATGACAGTGGCATTGCCTTTGTCGGCTGGCAGAACCAAGATTTCCTCATTGGCGCGCAATTCTTTTAGGGCCGCAAACTCTCCTTTTGTGATGTTAGGGCGGGGTATTTCTGCCCTTTTCAAAATATGGCAAGTCTCTTGACGTATGTCCTCTGCTTGCGTCTCTGTCATTTTGTGGACTTTTATCATTGTATGTAATGCCGTCTCTACACCACATACAATAGATTCTATAGGTATCTTTTTAGGGGCAACTGCATAATTCATCCCCTTTGCAAGCACAGAAGTCGCGTTTGGGCTCAACTCAAGGTTCGAAATATTAATAACAACTTTTTTCTGATCGAGTTGTTTTCGATCACCTTTTTTGTCTCGGTTGAGTCTCTCAAACTTTTTCTTTTGTCTAGCATCTGTTGATTGCTTGCATCTTAGTGCTTGATGGTAAGTCATGCTGTCAACCTTCTTCCAATCTTCATCTTTAAGGGTCGCACTCAGGTGTAAGTGTAAATCAAAAAGCAACGAGATATTCCATCCAGCTCGCCACGCACATTGTGGATTCTTTCTCTTAGTAGCGCTGCTTCCGCTCTTTGGAATACCCGGTCGGCTTTCCGGGTTGTAATGTGTCTTTTTATGCGGATGTGTACACGTGACAAAAAATATATATATATATTATGCTCGCCTCCCGAGCCCACTTGTATTAAAGACACAGTGCACTGAGACTCTTCTTTGCAAAATAGATAAATTGTATTGTATTCGTTATTTAACGTAGGTATTTCTTGTTGTACCACACATTACGCTAAATACAACTTATTACGCTACTCATTACACATTTAGCCGTAGAAAATCACACAAATCTGACAGCACTTCTCGCGAGAGAACGATCTTTTATCACAAATTTTAGGGAATAGCCTTTCTGAACTTTTTACATTTTTCATTATAATACAATAAAAAATTGTTCGTTTTCATTATTTTGTTTATACCTTTTGTTTATAACATTAAAAATGAATAATTTTTCTTCTGTCTTCTGGAAGACAATTATATAAATTGCCCCCCTTGTAACCAATGGATTGCTCACCATAGTTAGTAGGAATGGTGTTTAAACGTGTGTTATCGTGTTATTGTACTAAGTGTGTATGAACTTTGGAAATTTTAATGAATTCCGTGTTTGTATGTGTGAGTTTATTATTTATTTTGTTTATAAGGAGACGTATAGTATTCACATAGATTTCTTAATTTTAATGGTTTTGTTCACAAATATTTTTTTCCTGCTTGTTCTGGATTTGTAGTGAAATAGTTTTCTGATTACCTTGCTTTGTGTTACCTGTAATTTAATTATTAATAATTATAGTTTAACATTTCAAAACAAAAGATATAATATGAAGAACTAATCTTACTCTTTGGAAGTAACTTTAATGCATGAGTTTTGCAAAATAATAATAATAATAACGCTACATAGCGTCAGAGATCAAACATTTATTTCTGTTCAGAAATCATTAAAATAGAATACATTCTTCGTTTCGCATGTCGAATTCTAACATGATTTCTTCCAATGACTCGACTCTTACACCAGATAATTTATACCTGACAGAACGTGTGCTTTGTTACGAAGTTTGTGCTGTATATTGTGACATAAGGTGCCCGGTGAAAGCTCCTATCGTTAAAGGGTTTAAAATCACCCCCCAACTCCAAACAATCTTCTTATCTTTAGCTTAAAAGCTTCGCCTGATAAATTTCGGCTCGTTTACCAAACACTACAATGTATACTTTAGTGTCAGAATAAAACCAAAGTCTGTTGTTGAAGTTTGACAAGTTTAAAGATAATAAATATCCTTAAAACCGATGCAAGTCAGAACATCAAAATATTTCCGCTTTGTAATAAAATCCAAATAAAGTGAACATTTCTGAACGCATCCGGAAACTAAAAACTGTTCATGAAAGGTCATAAAATACGCAAAATTTTATATGTAATTCAAAATAAACATAGTTTTTGAAATATAAAAATATTAAAGGCAAATGTAGTTTTTTTAAATGGCTCACCGTACGTTTTTTCCAACTAAAGTTATCTACTAATAGCGAAAAAATATAAAACACGCAAATATTTTATTAGACAAAAATGTACTACAAAAATATTACTGTCTCCTCACTTTTTGTCGTTTAATGTAAAAATAATTTATGACAAGTTCTCAAAAAAAAAATTTTTTTTTCTCATATTGCGGTCAGAAACTTCAGTTTTATAAAGGTGTGCTTTTTAACTATTTTATGGTTTAATTTTAGATTTTAATATAAAGCGTCGTGGTTTCTCTTTCCCACGCAGTTTAGATTATAAGTAAGGGAGACGATTTATGAGATTATACGAGTTGTTTTCAAAAGCGAAAAAATTAGCCTGAGGGCTTAAATGTGACAAAATTTTCCTTGCCCCTTTCACGATATTAAACTACGAAAGTCTACAATCTTGATACATTAAAAGTATTTAAGGCCGTCTCTTTTAACAGAAAGCTAAATCGCGAGCTAAATTTAATTTTTAACCGTATATTAAAGTAAAAAGGATGTTAAACAGGACCACGCGTGTGTAATAGTTATAAGTGTGTCCAGCCTAAAAAGCAGAATATCTTTTACTAGAAAATACGGAAAAATGCAACACATTATTTTTTGGTGCGGCCTCACCAAATTTTAAATTTTAAAACCCCAACAACTGTCAAAATACCCAACTGTATTTTGGGTGACCGGACAACTCAGAATGAAAACAACTCAGAACCACCTCAGAGAAGTCATTAAGAGTGACAGCTTTGATCCCATAAAAACATTTGTTTGTGTTAATAAAATGTTGACCTATTAATACGTACGATATTACGTGGACAAAAAACTATTTACCTTCCAGTAATTGTAATATCACTAATTCGATGGTCACAAATTTTACGAGAATCTTCGACATGCGATACACCGCCAAAAATTTAGGATCGTTCCAAATAAAAGTATTTTTAACATGGGGTTGAAATGTTTTTGGTTTGCACTGCATTACATATTGGATAAGGTATTCATCGTCACTATCATCATTTTCCATAATATTAATCCTCATGATTAATTATCAATTTTGAGGCGCACAATCTCGTAAGTTACCTATAACAGCACTGTCAAATATATCAAAATGGCGGAGTAACTATCAGTTTACCTGATAAAAACAGTAAAACAGGAGGAATTGTTTGAAAAATGGATTTTGTTAATATTTAACTTAAGCAATTTCTTTTACTCTTACTTTTGCTCTAGCAATTGTTGAAACAGACAATTTTGAGTGATTTAAAAAAATATTTTTTTTAAATTTAAATTGCCACTATTATGTATTCGGTTCCATGCTAACTGAGAATAAAGTCATCGCAACACCTCCTTGAAAAGTCATTAAAAGCTTTGAAAACAATAATTTGAAATTAGCCGATAACCCTAACCTAACGTAACCTATTTAACCAATTTTTAATGTATACTTTTTTGTCGCTCTAAATGACTTATCTGAGATGGTTCTGAGTTGGTTTCTTTCCGAGTTGTCCGGTCACCGACATATTCATGCAAGTATTTAAGGCTAAGCAACGCAGCGTTGCAATTCATAAAATATCAGGTGTGAAGAGCATGACCTTTTTTTTAAATGTTGGTCCCTTTTTTTAATTTTTCAATACATTGACTTTTTAAACGATGTAAAAATACGAAAAAAAAAAATTAAAAATTGGCCAAAAGCTTTTCAGAAATGAGGTGATTAATATTTGAAATCTATGTTCAACTCAGGGAAAAATCTGAGGTTATCATTAAAAATAATTACAATTATGTAAACTTTAAAAACTTTTTGTATAAAGTTCAATAACCTTATATTTATAATTTTAATCTATTTAATAGCTCAGCTGGAACACGGGCCTGTGCGTAGCATGGTAGTCGAAAAATCCACAAAATTTGTTACCATCAAAGCAATGAGTAAAGAAAATTTGAAAAAAATTGAAAATGAGAAAAGCAATATTTCAATTAGAGTTAAATCGGTCTTCTCTATCTATTCGGGATACTTGCGTAAATTGTTCAAACAGTTTTCCCCTTTTTCACACGAAGTATATAACATAATCAGCTGATATTTATCTTCTACAATTTGTCGTAAAATATGTAGTATATGGGTGCTATTTTTCAGACGTCCTTCAGAGTCCACGTGGGGGACATTGGGCTTTTGTTGATAGCACTTCATCAGACGCAGACCTATCCTCTTTTGGGCAATTGAGTGCTAGTACCTAAAACTCTTATGTAGACTCGCCTCCTAAAATGTTTGACTCCATCTCCTTATTTTTTTACTCCATTACTAATTTTAGTGTCGCAAAAGTATTGCAATAACTGGTGTTTTCTGTCAAAGATATAAACTTAAATGTTTAAAAATGTTACATTTAAAAAAATTCTATTTCACTAGAATTAGAATTATAAAGGATTTTTCTTAAGTTATCAATTATATTATTCTCAAAAAAGTGTCTGAATTGTCTTAAATAAGACGCAATCAATTTATTCCGTTCGATCTTTGAGAAATGAAAATGGTTAATTAGTTAATGAGGTGATATTATGACCTCATTAACTATTAACTCCCGTTTATTGTCAAAAATGAAATGTGTACTGCCAATACATATTGAGGTAAGTATTTCATTTCTGTATTACCAATTTATTAATAATATTTTTACGTAATTGCTTGGCGTTTGATATTTTGTTTTCAATTCATAGTTTCTTCAGTGTTGCCAGTGCATACCGATTTTTTTTTATTTATTCCCTATCGATATCGATCCGATATTATAAAGTTATCAATTTCACGGTCCTAGAGCTCCAGGAAATTCAAAAATAATCCCTCGTCGAGAGAACTGGGGGCCTTGTCATCAGTAAGTTCATGTAAAATATACGGTACGGCAGCAGGTTGGACTGATGTCCTCCGATATCAAATCTCCAAACCAAACTTTGAGTTGAAATAATAGCGAGTGGATTCGCCGGCCGTCATCCAAAGCTCTAGAGCAGGGGTGGGAAACCTGCGGCCCGCGAAGCTTTTTGGTGCGGCCTGCGAGCCCTTTTGCCTCACCACAAAAATTTGCATTTAGAGAGTGAGGAACGGTTTTCTTTCACAGTTTTTCAAAAACCCAAAGAAATGTATAACATAGCTTGCAGGTATGTGCTTAAGCACACAATAGCAGTATGCATCTACGTTACTTGAAATCAGCTTAGACCCAAATAATTACGTGATTCAACATCCTTTTTTTGTATTATTTAAATTTTTTATTATTATAAGTTGGTGAAATTAATACTGAAAAAATATCTCAGTTATGATAAAATCCCTGTGATGAAAAAAAATATAAGCTTTCTTTGTATATTGCCACACTTCTGCCATAAAAAATTCTTACTAAAAATAAAATCATTCCATGTAAATTATTGCAATTAGTAAAATAAATATTAAATTATTAAATTTTTATTCGTCAATAAATTTTATGTAAAATGCAGGAAAACCACCTGGGTGTTTCTGAGTACCAGATTTTTTAAGCTGATGGACTTGTTAGCAAATTAATTATTATTAAGTTTGTGTTCATAATGCAAATTCCAGTTCATTCCAGTTCAACGATTCATTTGCTGACGCAGTTTTAAGGAAACCATCCAAGTGCTAAAATTGGAGGCAAACCATTTTCGTGTTCTGGTTGTATCAATTGATCATTTGGTTTGGCCTATTTCAGCACATCGCACGCCTTATACTCCTATTGGAATAAATTCTCATTCGCCTTAAATTTCCATTAAAAGACTCGCATGCATCTTAAGTTAAAACCAGTTTCATGTTCCGAATGATCCGTCAAAATTGCAGTTGTGGATTAACCTGCTGAGGTATTTGGAAAAAAACTGTTCTAATGTTTCGAGCTGAGTTCAAATTTTTATTTTAAACCATGTGCTGCAAAATTCGTAATTCGTAGGAAAACCATAAACATATTATGAGAGTAATATTGATTAAAGCTGGGGACTCGCACGCAGATTCATTCTTTATTTAAAACCAGTTTTGTGTTCAGAATGTAGCAATTAAATTCCAGTTGTGTATTTATCATCTGACGCATTTCGATGAAACCATTCTGTTATTCGAGGTACAGTTTTAAAATTCTAATTAAAGACTACACTCATGTTTTGAGCGTAGTATTGATTCCTCACATACACATTTAATTAAATTCAGTTTTGTGTTCAAAATATAACGATATATTATATAACAAGTTGTAATCTCACCAAAAGAAACCATTCTCATGTAGCAAGTGCAGCTTTATAAGCCGTGTAATGTTATTTTAAAACCTGCCTTGTGTTCTACACACAATGTGAAAATTCGACTTGCGAAATTCGTGTAAAATTTCTAATTGCAGAATTTGAACGTTTGTCAATGTCGTACATTACTGATCTGAAAGGAAAACGTTGAATGTGAAGGACTCACAATATGCATTGTAAGGAAAAAATATCCGGTTACCAAAGCGTCCATGTTAGGCGGGAATCCTCCACCGCGCATTGTGAGGAGTAGTGCTATTGCATCTTCCGCCGCGCATTGTGAGGTGGAATTTTCTTGTGACTTACTTTTTGATAGATTGCGACCCCCCTACATGTGATCGCTGCCCCCAGGTTGAAAATCAATGGCCTATAGTCCTAGAGAATGCCCTGAGCTCTGGGCAGCTGTGCAAAACATAGGCCATTTTTGGGCAATTTATAGTTTTTCAATTTGTGCATTGACATCACTCCGAAGGATTTTGGGCTCAAAATCGAAATCATTCCATTTGATCGATTGGTCAGTCTTCTCTTTGATCTAATCTTCCCAGTATGATGTCCATCTATCAGCAATTTTCTCTAGTTCGTGAAAAGGGTTGCAATCCGTATTTTTTACAATCAATTTTTTGGCTTAAAATCTCTTATGAGTAATTTAACTTTTTTGGAGAAATCTTTTGTCCTAAATGTGTGCGCGGGATTTTGTATTTCTTTATATTAGATATTAGGCACTCCAAATAATTAAAGGCACTTATTTGCTTTTATTTATATTTCATTTACACATGCATGTCATTATTTCCATTTAACAGAAAAAAATAACACATGTCTTTTTTGATAGCGTCATTTTGGTAAATATCACCTCAACGACGTTTTACGAAGCCAACAAATGTGTTCTTTTGTTAGAGCGATTTTTCTCGCCCAACCACAAAAGACAGATTGGCTATATTTGCAACACTACTTTTTTCACGAGTACTGTTAGGCTTCCACTCTTCAATGTTGAGTGTTTTTTTATCATTGATATTGTCTGAAAATAAATTACCTAATTTTTACTAATAAAGTTTTTCATAAAATACAGAAAATTGTAGAGATTTATCAATTTTCAAAATTTTCAAATGTTTTTGTAAAAATATAGTTAGCATTACCGTGAAGAAAAAACTGAAGAAATTCGCCAATATAGCGCTGCATTAAAAAAATCATATCAAAGACACCGTGGCCGGTAATGGGATTCCTGGAAATAATGTTCCCAGCAAAAATGTCCCCAGTCAAAATCTTCCCTATCAAAATGTATCAGGTCAGCACGTTTCCCGCCAAAATGTTTCTATTTAGTAGTCGCACAGTGGAAAGAACTCACATTGATAACACAATAACAACAAATAAATTCATTCACAAGAGTCCCAACTGCTCCCGTGTGGAGCCAGTGAAACTATGGCATCCCCAATCGGGGTATGTTGTGAGGCTGAAGGTAGTGGGGAGGGGAAGGAGATGGGGAAGAGGAAGGTGGGAAGTACCTGGCTATTCAGATCTGGTCACCAAACACGGCTTAAGCCATTTCAAGCAACTTTTCAATTCTGAATGGTGGTCTTACACCAGGGCGATACTGAGAGTATCTTCCACTCTGGAACTTACCGCAAATAACTATATATTATTTAAATGAATAAATTGTGAAATAACACAAATTAATCAAATAAAAAATTTTGTCACGCCGGGATTCGATCCGCGACCTTCGGAATGCTAGTCAAGAGCCTTACCGCTGGACTACGCCGGCCGGGTTGGGTTAGGTTGGGAACATTACTTGGCAAGTAACATTATTACTAAGAGCATTTTGACCGGGAACATTATGTACTTGGAACATTTTGACGAAGAACATTATTACATTGTTCGGGGTGATTCAACCTATGTAACATTTGAAGCAACAGCGTAACTCTTACGCAGACGGCTGATTAACATTTGATAAAATATAGAAACGGGCAGAGAAATATTTTGATAAAAATAAAATATAAACCGTCCCATGGCAGACAAACAAGTCAAGTTTTCTTGAACAAAAATGTTCAAGAAAACTTAACTTGTTTTGTACAGATTTCTACGAACCGTATACAAAAAAATATAGTGGGTCCTCGCTCCAGCACAAAGCTACCAATAAGATATCATTGTCGTCTTAGCCTCAAAAGCCAGCATCTTGAGCTCAACGAAGCGTAAGGGGGGGAGATAACTTTAATGAATTGAACAATGTTATCTCGATACGACATAGCAAGGAAATGTGGAGACTTGTAAAGAATGATGAAGACATTTTAAAAATTGCAATAAAATATGGAATCTAATTAGCAGTAGCAATATGATGTACCTAACAATCATGTTGTGAGGTGTGAAGGATTTTTTTTTTTTGTTTTTAATTGGAAAAAATATCACCATTCAGTAAAATGACATCTACCTTTTAAACTCCTTTGCTCAGGAATCGCAGGTTAAACTCCTTCGGACACGTGCTGTTATTTATGTATACCTGCTTATCTTATAAATATTATTTGTTTACTTTGCCTTTCATCCCCATAATATTAAATAATTCAATTAATCTCAAACCACCGTATTCCTGCATCATCGTAATCAATTTGCCAAAAGTCCTCCGCAATATTATTCTCCGTCGTATGAACATGAACGGTGATAATCACGGTGATCGTATCATTTCAACGTCAAACGTAATCAACGTTATTGGCAGGTGGCAGTGTGGCGCGTTAAGGGTTAATTGAACCTGGAAAACGATATTGGTAGCAATTTAAAATAATTGGATGTGACATATTTATCTGAAACATGGCATTATTTTGGATGATGAGAATGAATTTTGAGATTAAGGTAGTTCGTTTAAAAACTGAAAATTACACTGCAAATTTTTATTATATATGTATTTTTTTTTTTAATTAGGCATTAAGTACTCACGAAGGTAACTATTATAAAATTGCATGCCATTTCAAGCTTTATTTTCCCTTCACCGGGGCGATACTGAAAGTATCTACGAATCTATATGCCGTTAAACGTCTATTTGAATGCTTGAAAAGATAGAAAAAAATGGTTAATGTACTAAAACAATCGTGAATCCGGGCAGCAACACAATTAATAATAAATCGAACCCAATTTGCTGACACAAGCCTAAAATGTGTGTATCCTTGGTGGTTAGGCTTTTTACACTCCTACATTTATAAATCTACTAGCTGACCCGGCCACACGTTGTTGTGACTAACGAAACACAACGCCATTTACTGGATGGTTACCTAACCTTTTAACTCACATCGCCATCTGTTAATTTGCATACAAATCAAATCAACACCGCCCGCTTGCCAGCCCGCTCGTCCACCAGACAGGCATTCTCCTTTAATTATATATTTCAACCAATTTACACAAAACCTTGACAAATTATTGTTTCAAGTTTATATTGTATCAGCGACATATTCCTATCTATGTGCGAGTATATATTGCCTAAGTTTTGAATTCTGTGTAGTGGTATATTGAAATGGACCACGGTCGTAGTATTGCCACAATAAAACTGTAATACTAACCTTGTGTTTCTGCCCGGCACATTAAAATTTATGACCGTCAAGAATTCGGGGCTGTTAATTGTATTATGCAAGATTTTAAATAAAAATACTAACAGTTCTTCTTTCGCTCAAATTTAGTAGATTAGATAATCGCAGTAAATAAGTGTAGTTTGATGGTTTTTCGTTATTTTAGTTTATAATTTCTTTTGTTGTGTAATTTAATTTTATTTTTTATTTTTACTTTTTTTTTATTTTTTATATATCAACAAACAAGTCCTGCTAAGCCAATTGCATTGGCTTGTCAGCAGGTGCTTATAATTCAATTACAAATATATTTTAAAAGTTATAATTTACATTTTATATATACAGATTCAACAGTTTTTCATAAATATCAATATAAATATTCTTTTTCCGATAACCAATTTTTCACCATATATTTAACCTTATTCATAGAATTCTGTTGCTTTATAGTGTCAGGCAATAAATTAAATATCTTCGGTATGTTGTATTCAAACGTTCTTTGTCCGTACTTATTTATTAAATTTCGGAACATCATTTCTTTCTTCAATGTATTACGGTTGGTATAAAATAAACATGCTTGTAAATGGTGTACACGCTTGTAAATGGCACTTTGTGCCGTAAATTTTAAGTATATAAATAATTTAAAAAGCTTATATTTTCTTTGTACTCTATTATTTGAGAATGCACAATGTAAAAAAGACAAACACTTTCATCTTTATCCTGCGATAGAATGAGACTGAATAATCGGTCTCCTCTTTGTGCGGTGCTTCGTTGCCTCCCCACTCTTGACAACTTAAGTTTTCTGAAGGTTTCACTTCTACCGCGTGCAAATTGCACACTCTGGTTTTGAAGTGAAACTTCTTTAGCCCCGTTGTGGTTTGAAACTCGATGAAATGGAAATGACACCAAAAAGAGAGTATATAATAAATCTATAGGATTTAGACTGAGATAATGAAATAAAATGAAACCTTACCTACAAACAGTACCTACTAGCCGCATTGGCCGCTTTGATTATTAGCTAACTTTTCAAGGTTCCTATTGGTTGAGATTGGGTGGGTGTCTACAGCGTGTGAACGGCACTCAATTTTTTTCATTACAATTTATTTAAGGAAAATTATCTTCCTCGGGGCTTGCTAAGTGGAGTTATTGTAAGAAAGTAGGTAGGAGTCTTAACTTTCTTTAAAAAATATTGTTAAATATCAAGAATTTTTTTTATAATAAATGTTTCTCAAATACGATTCCTTACGGAAGAAAATTTCTCACTTTCTCACTGCAGAATGGTTTCACAACCATTTTTTAATTGGTTTTGTTCTCTTCAGGGGTTTTAATGTGATCTCGTCAGTCCTCCCATCATCAAAGAATATTGTTGTTTTAAGTGTCTTGGTACTTTAAGTACTTTGTACGACGTGCCTTGATTACAGAGAACCTTTCGAGCTCCAGCAGCCATAAACCCTGAAGAAATTTTATCATTTGAAGAAATTTATATCACCCCAAAGGGAGATAAAAGTCAATAAGAAAAAACAAACGTGTACTTACCTTTCTGATTCTAGGAGTGTTTTATCACTGTTTTATCTTCTGAATATAAAACCCAAAGTTAACTGCGTACAATTTTATTTGGAATTCAATATGCTATAACTACCCATATTATCTGTTTGATACCATTTTAATTCATTCAAAATTCATGTCTTTTTCGATTTAATTATGTAAGTCAAGTCTGTTTCATCCTCACTAATAAACCGGTATTTTAGTTTATAGAATAAAGACAGTACAACTTAGATTCGATGTAATAAAAATTGTCTTCAACTGTGCTCCAAAAGAGCTGTCAATATGGCATTTGGCAGACCAACACATGAAAATCCCGTCTTGAAAAAGTGAGGTCATATTATTCCTTAGTTGACTGTTACCGCGTTGATTTAATAAGGGGGCATACATTAATTACGCGTCATCTATTTTCTTTCATTTTTGACTCCTCCCCCCTTCCCTTGGTGAGATTAAGTGACATTTGGTGGGGCCCCCCCTTTTCTTCATGTGAGATTTACACTAAAGTTGTTAAAGTACTACATTTATTTTCATAAAGAATAAAGTTGACGTGATATTTTTATTGACCCCCCTCAGTTTAATGAGATTTAATGTGATTTTACTGAACCCCTCCCCCCCCCCCCATTTTGAGCTCACGTAATTAACATTTGCCCCCTAAGAATTTCATGAAAGTGCTGTTTTTAATAACATAAGTGTCTTATGCATGTGTAGGTAAACGTAAATCCAAGAAAACATTAAATTTCACTTTATATTTTTCTTCTATCATTAATTCAATTTAGGAGGAAGGTATGAACCATATATTGGATAACCAACAACTCTGCCATAGGTCACCCTCTGTGGTTCGCTCCGTTTAGTGACTTAGCAGGGGTGTTTATGTGGTGAGGTTTGCTTAAATCTTGGCGGCCAATGTGTTTGCCCACCAAATACACGGCGGGCCGGATCGAGAGATATTGGTTGAGGGAAACCTAACTTAGACATCTCCAGCCGGACTCTCTCGACCCATGGCCTTGCACCACAGGTGGAATGGATCCATATGCCGTCACTCCTAAATACATTAATCCCCGCATTTTTCTTACCCCTCACATATTTTTCCTTCCCAGAACTTTCTCTCCTTCCTTTCCCTAAATATAGCATCCACACAGCATCCGTAAAGATGTCTCAGGTTCGAAGGGATTTTTTCCTCGGCACCTCCTGTGTGGAGCCAATCCGTATATGTGCGGAAACTTGTTGATATCGCACCTTGGCGCTGTGGACAGCGCATTCGCCCGGAAAACGAGAGGTCCTGGGTTCGAGTCCCAGAGGTGCCAATATCTTTTGCTGATTTTTCTGTTTCAAGATTTTCGATTGAGTTTCGCTCATAGTGTCTTCATTGAATTAAATATTACAATTTGAGGTTTTTACTTATAAAGGCTAAAATAAAATAAATAATTTTTTTTAAGTTTACAAAAGTGCATAAACTTATGGCTTCAACCATCTTCAACAACCATCACAAAAAAGTTTAAAAAAATATAAAATTTCTACCCAAAAACTTTGTTAACGTACGGTCCTCGTTAAACTTTTCTTGTATGATAAATTGAGTTAGACGTTATTTTTCATATCAGACGATGTAACGAATATTTTTCTTACTCATTGCGAAAAGGATCCACTTTCATTCTGCAACCAATTAAATTCTCCCTCGTTATTAATATTTTCCTTGCCGGATACTTTACATGGTAATTTACCTTACCAAAGGATAGCTTGCATTTTATAATATGAACATCACTAATGATAATCTACTTCCAAACTATACTAACGACTTCAAGATGTTTGGAACAAAAAAAAATTAAATGTGATTACAAAGAAGATTCCGTTTTTGTGAAACTATAAAATTAATCAAGTGTATACTGTAAAATTAAGCAGGTGCAACTTTAATTGCAGGCAACAGTTGCGTACATCAAATCAATAATTTATTTATATATTTATTGACGCCATGTTGGGCTTTTACATATCGAATACAAATTTCATTTATAGCAATAGTAAAACCATAAATAAAAATATTACAAAATATAAAAATAAAACATAAACTCAATAAAATAAATAAGAGTAAATCTAATGCTAGATTCACTCGGATGACTTTAGAGAACTCTTAGGTACAATTCGTATACCTAAGAGCAACAAAAACATTAAAAAATCAAAACACATTGATTTTAACTTAATTACTCGTAGTTTGCATCTAGAATATTTTTTTTGTTACATGAGCTCCACACAGGAGACCCTGAGGAAAATAATATCCCTCAGGGCCTATTTCATCTTTGGGGAAGCTGTGTGGAGGGTTTTTTTAAGGAAAGGAAGGGAAGGAGAGTTCTGGGAAGGAAAAGGGTTTAAGGGGTGGGGTTCAGTGTGTCCTGGTCATCCGCCTCCAAGACCTAGACAAACCTCACCCCATGAACCCGGGCACCCCTGCTAAATCACCAAACGTAGCGAACCACTTTGGGTGACCTATGGCAGAGGTGTTGGTTATCCAATAAAAGTTCCCGGGGCGGCGGTACCCATTCCCGCCTCCCAAATTGAGAATACGAACAATAAAAAAAAAAACAAACAAAAGAAAATCGAAATAAAATAAAATGATTTCTCATTCATTATTTACATCTATAAAGTGATGGATTCATTTGGCTTTAAATGTTTCGAAGTTTAATTAAATATGTCAGCGAAATCGGTTAGTTCATCGCCCAACCTATGTTTTATTTCTAACACAGAAATCATAGCGAAGTTATTGTTGTGGAATAAAATATTCCGCCTTGTATATTTTGGAGGTTTGTGTATAGATAACAAATTTAAAGCGTCAGGGTAGTCCAACCTTGAATGAACAGTTTTATATAAAAGGAGATCAAATATTATGCAATGTGTTACTGATGGTACTGATGAACATGCTCAACAACAATTGAACACACAGAGCATGCTCATGTCAAACAAATGTCAACAAATGGAGTCAGTTCTATTTGCCCAGAACTATACAAAATAATCAATGTTTGCAACGCAATTATTTAAAAATTTTCTCACGAAAGAAAATAAAACGGTTGATTTGGGTCCAAGATGCCAACAAATCCTAAAACGTCTAGATAATAAAAAATAAATGCTATTTTCAATAGAATGTGGTTTCAGTTTGAAGGTAATGGAACTTTTATGGAATTTTGAAATCTATTGCATTTTAGTGACTGTGTTCCAAATACATTCGTGATTCCCATAATAAATCACGTGACCGCACACATGATTTTATTTTCTGTGCCTTGTTCTGTTTCATGTTTCGTTAAGATTTATTAATATCACCTTTTTGTTTAACGATTAAATAAAAATCCTTATTATTTTTAAATGAAAACTCCTTTAGCACCGTTGTGATTTGAAATTCGATGAAACAAAAAATAGACTTACATATTCTAATGTATGAATGAAAGTAATTTTTTAATACTCTCATTATTATACGAATTTAACAATCAAGTCACACAAATCCTCCATACTATTTACTATTTACTTTTATTTGTTCTCTAGATTTAATGTCCGGGTTAAATCTTCCTCACAGGAAAAACTTAATCCTTCCACACACTTTTCCACAAATGCTAATCTAGTCAATTCACGCGATGTAATTGCATTGTATAAGTATACTAAATACAAAACTATACAAGAACAACACGTCAACCTACCAGAGACCATATGGGAAAATACTTCACCGACTCCATATATTTTCATATCAGAGGGTTCGGCTCGATAGAACTCCTAACTGAACCGATAA
Organism: Glyphotaelius pellucidus; assembly: GCA_936435175.1. Lineage (NCBI taxonomy): Eukaryota > Metazoa > Arthropoda > Insecta > Trichoptera > Limnephilidae > Glyphotaelius > Glyphotaelius pellucidus. The sequence goes on along the minus strand of OW386558.1, from coordinate 16,874,185 downwards.
ATCCTACTGATCCCTCAATATAAATATTTAAAAAATCTTTCGTAATCCTACATGTATTTAATATGACTGATTTTTGCATTTTTATATAAAGATTCTTTGACAAATCTAATAAGCCTAAATTTTTAATTAGAGAGCTAGGTATAATGCCAGTAGCCGAAATAACAAATGGTAATATTTTTATAGTCCGAGAATGCCAAATTCTTTTAATCTCATTTCCTAAATCTGTATATTTTCTAATTTTTTCAGAAACAGATTTTTGAATATTACAGGAATTTGGAATAGCGACATCAATGATATAAGTTATTTTTTTAATTTTGTCATGTAAAACTATATCGGGTCTATTATGACGAATCGTTCTGTCTGTTAGTATAGTTTTATCATAATATATTTTATAAAATTCATTTTCTAAAAACGAATTTGGTTCGTATTCATAATATGGTACTACATTACGGCAGTCAATCAATTTATGTTTAATTACCAAACTTTGATGAATTATTTTTAAAACCTGATTGTGTTAAAGTATATTCGGAAGGCGCTAATATAGAACATTCCGATATAATATGTTCTATAGTTTCCGGAAAAGCCAAACATTTTCAATTCTCCAATACTCAACCATCTGTTTGACGAAAGTTTGTCAACATACGTTTGGTTGAGATAATTGAAGTGTTTGGCGTGAATAATTTTATTTGACCAGGAATCTAATAATTCCTGGTTGGTATTTAAAAGAATGTTGGCATTATCGTCGTATAAATTTAAAGGTGTAATGTTTCTATCTGCCTTGCAAATTATTTTGTGCATTTCTGAACTATTAGCTTTCCTATGAAAAAAAGTTCTTAGCATTTCTACCTGATTGTATTTCAAAGAAGCTATTTTGACTATACCTCTACCTCCTAAATTTCTAGGTAAATTAATTCGTTCTATAGCTGAATTTGGATGATGGCAATTAAACTTTGTTAACGTAGTTCTAATTAATTGTTCTAAGCTATCTAAATCTGTTTTGGACCATTTAATTATGCCAAATGAGTACGTTAATAAAGGTATTGCCCAAGTATTTATTGCCTTTACTAAATTTTTAGCAGATAGATTGCATTTTAAAAATTTTCTGACTCTACTTTAATATTAATTTTTCGCATTTATAATATTATTAATATTAATTAATTATTAATTAATATTAATAATATTATAAATGCGAAACTGCTCGAGTTTGTTTATAACCTTTTCACCAATATAAAGACTTTAATAATTCTTTCACCAATATAAAGCTAAATTATATGCGCAGACTACAGTTTGTATATGGTGATAAGCTCTGGCGTTATGAAATTATAAATATTAATATATTTTATTTGTTATACGTTTTCTGTCGCTAACAAAAGCGAGTTTTTGCTAACGTCATAAAAAAATCTTCTCCATGGAAACAATGTTGATATATTTTTGGGCTCTATGCTGGTAGGTACTCAGTCAGCTACTACTGCAGAAAATTTAAATATTAGAATTCGTTTTTTTTTTGGACAAGCTCGGAATAAATGTCAGATGAGAGTTCCTATATTAAAAATATAATTCGTAACGATTATAAAGACTGAATGATAAATAGAGCATTTTTTATTATATTAACGAACTTCCAAATATTTAAATAAAAATAAACATCTGAAATGTTTGTAAGCGCATAAATTCCGAATGAATGAACAAAATTAGATAATTAATTCTTTTTTTCTTTGAGCTATAGCATTATGAAATATAGGTGGTAGGCGAGATGTTTGAAAACTGAATGTAAGGGAATGAATATATGGAATGCGGGAGGGGATGGGGGTGGGGTGGGGAAGGAGATAATTAATAAGTGCAACCGCTACAGTAATTTCCCGTAATACCATGCGAGCGAAGCCGCGGGGAAAAGCCAGTACAATATAAAGAGTGAAACACGACTTTGGACATTTTTAACCAGTTGTTCTACAAACGTTCATGGGGTGAGGTTTGACTATGTATTGGAGGCGGATGACCAGGACTCACTAAACCCCAGATTCCTACCAACCCCTTAAAACATTTTCCTTCCCAAAACTCTCCTCTGCACCTTTTCCTTAAAAAAACCCTCTACACAGCATCCCCAAAGATGACATAGGCCTCAAGGGAAATTATTTTCCTCAGGGCTTCCTGTGTGGAGCTCATGTAAAAACAAACATAAAAACGTGCCACGATATTACGTACCCCCAATTTTCGCTTCGCATGCCCCAAAGAGTTTGCGTACCACAGGTTGAATATCACTGTTCTATAGGATTTAGCCTGCGAGAGAATGAGATAGTATATTTGGTCTCCTTACCACTTTTTTTTTCTCAAAAACTTAAATATTAGTGATAATGTTGTTGTTTAACATATACCACTTTCATTTAAATGCATGTTTACACGGCTGACTTAATGTTAGAGGTGTATTTCTGTGTAATCGAAGTTATTAATAAAAAGAACACCGAAAAGGGTCTTTATCTTGTCAAAACCCATACTGTTTGTGTTTGTGGGAGCAATCCAACCCGAGACAATTACCATTGGGATCTAATGACCAGTTTAAGGTTGACACTTTAACCAGAATGGGAGCTTTGGGATTCAGCACTGTGTAATTGTGGACAAAAAATGCATTAATTCAGTAATGAATAAGCTTTTGTCGTAATATGGCAACCTTTTCGGAAAGAGTTTAAAAAAAAACTTTTCAAAAATTTATAAAGGTAAATAAAAATAGCTGACAGAAATAAGAGTTTATTTTTTACTTTTATTTGATCATTTTCAAAAAATAATCAGTGTGTGCACTTCACACGCGATATGTGTGAAACCTTTAAAATATAAAGTAGACAAGAGTGGGGAGGCTACAGCACCGCACAAAGAGGAAACCGATTATTCTATCTCATTCTCTCGCAGTCTGAATCCTATGGATGTACGTGTTTGTCTCTTTTTAGTGTCACTTTTTCGTTTCATATAGTTTCAATTCACAACGGTGCTAGAGAATTTTTCGCCTCAAAAGCCAAACTATTCACAAGACCACACGACGCGTCACGTCGCTTTTATCAATTTTTGAAATTTTTATGATACTTTTAAGTAATTAATCACCACTCCCTATAATATTTTGATTAATTGTTGATGTTTTTTAGTATATTTTTAAATAATTAATCACCATTCCCTATAATATTTTTAATTAATTGTTGACGTTTTCATGATACTTTTAAGAGGTAAATATTCACCATTCCCTTTAATATTTGTTAATGTTTTTTATGGTACTTTTAAGTAATTAATCATTGCTCCCTATAATATTTTTATTAAATTTTAAAGTTTTTATGATACTTTTAAGTAATTAATCATCACTCCCTATAATATTTTATTTGTTGTTGAAGTTTTTTATGGAACTCTTAATTAATTAATCACCACTCCCTTTAATATCTTGATTAATTGTTGATGTTTTTTATGATATTTTTAAGTAATTAATCACCATTCCCTATAATATTTTTAATTAATTGTTGACGTTTTCATGATACTTTTAAGAAGTAAACAATCGCCATTCCCTTTAATATTTTTTATTAATTTTTAATGTTTTTTATGGAACTTTTAAGTAATTAATCATTGCTCTCTATAATGTTTTGATTAATTATTAAAGTTTTTATGATACTTTTAAGTAATTAATCACCACTCCCTATAATATTTTTAAACAATTATTGAAGTTTTTTATAGTACTTTTAAGTAATTAATCACCACTCCCTATAACATTTTTATTAATTGTTGAAGTTTTTTATGATACTTTTAAGTAATTAGTCACCACTCACTTTAATATTTTTATTAATTGTTGAAGATTTTACTCCCATATTTTTTGCCATTTTTTGTCTATTATAATTTTAATTGATGTTTATCTCATCCAGATAATTTTGACTAAATAAGATGTTTTACAAAGTGATTTGTTTCCTTTAATTATAATTCTTATTTTTCAGGAGAGCGAAAAATATTTCCTTTTTAAATTTAAAATTATGATTTTTTTTTTATTATAAAATAACATTAAATAGATCTTTCAGAATACTAAAATTTTTTTGTAAATTTCTTAAAATTCACATTTACTGACCTAGAAATATTACGACGACGCGGATTGAAAGAGAGAAAATATGGCGAAAAATGACAAATTTATCTCAATTTAATTTTTTGTCTTTTACAGCATTTTAAATTTCCATGATCAAAATATTCCGAACTAAGAGAACTGGCTGTGGAGTCAGTACTTGCGCATCGCTGCACTCGAGAGAACGTATTAAAATAATGTTAGTCTAGTCAGCAGACCAGCTCGCTGGGGACCTTCGCTCAATGGGGTGGTTTGGTTAGATACGGTAATGCTTTGAGTACACTAAAACTGCACAAATGTAAGTCTCTCCGTATTGAAATAGCACTGACTCTGAACAATCCGATTTTTCGAAGAAAAATATCCCTATTGCTCCTGACTTTCCGGAGCCATTGCGCATTCTGAATAGAGTAGGAAAGGGAAGGAGATGGGAAACAGGAATATTGGCATGTAAAAAAATTTTTTTTTTTTAAAGAATGCCAAACATACCCGGGTTGCGAATAATCCAACAGTGTTTGAAAATCTCCTACTACCACCACAGAAAGCCTAAAATGTTGCTTGTGTTGTGATGGAGGACTTAGCCAGCCGAGGAATCGAACACGCAACGCCTCTCATTTATTTTTTTGTTATATAAAAAACATAGACAAACATTCCCGGGTTACGAATAACCCAACAACGTTTGAAAATCTCGTACTACCACCACAGAAAGCCGAAAATGTTACTTGTGTTGTGATGGAGGACTTAGCCAGCCGAGGAATCGAACACGCGACGCCCGAATGGGACCCAAACGCGATGCCCACTCAACCACTGGCCGGTCTTCTTATTTGTTGACTTCACTTTTGAACATTGACGGTAAATTATAACTTCTACATGAAACTTACACAGCTGAATGAACCTTATCATTTTTATAATTATATTTTTCGTAGCATAATCCACTTTTTATGTATCCAAATTCAATTCATAAAAAAATTATAAATATGCACAACAGAAAAGTGACATGGTCATGAAATATCAAATAAATACTTTTATGGACTTTTTATATATTTGTGAAGTTCGCAAATGAAAATTTCGTCTTGGAAATCGTTTGATATTGTGTTAATTGTAATTATTCGTACTCTGTTCAAGCAAAAATTTTGTTCATGGTTTGTTTTGTATTGATATATTTTGAACAGGACAGAAGAGAGCATGTGAAGCTAGCAGGTACATTATTTAATAATCTCTTATCTGCACTCATAAGTACATCTAGAAAACTTCCTGTATTGGACAGTATTTTAATCAAACTTTTAACAATGCTTTCGGAAGGCGAAACAGCTGCAGAAAGAGTACTAATAATAAAATTGTAATAAATACGCGTATAATAATTACACAACAAAATTTACATATATAAATTAAATAATAACATTATTGAACTCGTACTTTTTATCATTATCTTAAAAAAATGTTACATTATTTATTTTTGTTTTATAGACTTTATTGGGCAACATATTTATTATCTGTTCTAAGGTCTACGTAATACAATTATTGTTTTACATGTTTATTCTATTGTGATTTGAATTTCTAATACAAAAATAAACAAAGAGTGGATTTTAGTGTGCTGCTCTGTTGGTTGTATTGAGTTCATGGTTCATGTACGAATAAATGTTATTATTTATTTTCACTATGAAATCTTATTTATGAAATCTCTTGCTGTTAACTTGAACCAGTTTTTTTTTAACTAGCTTGTTTTTTTTGTATTTTATTTTCAACTGTAAAAATTCTGTACAAATTTAGTCCTAAGTAGTGCTGTGTCCTTTGTCTAAAAGTAGCATTCTTTGGGAGTATTTATGTTTTACTATCAAGGCCCAGCGGTTAAAAACCCGCTTTGCAGGTTTTTACTGCTAGGCCTTAGTGACCATTTTATAAATCCGATAGGAACTGGTTCGAAAATTTTCTCATTCCTCGTTTCCACTGTCAACCAGTGACGGCTAGTCACCGGGACAAAGTAAACGGGACGGGCAATGACGTCATATATAATATACAGCCGCTTGATTCAACTGAGTATTACCGTCAAACTTTCCATATCATATAACTTTTATCTAGGGGAGGCACATCCCTATGCGTCCTGCCGACGGAAGTGGCGATATCTTTTGACGAATTCTTGAATTCAAAACCAAATTACAAGTAGTAATTAAGGTAGCTTTGCTTAAAATTCCATGTACACAGATGTTATTTGTGGCGCGGCGCGTTTGGCGTAGCGTCAGTCATGAACTGGAAGCTGGGTTTTGAAATTCAACCACGCAGACGCAAGCCTAATAATATATACTATTCGATGTAATAACATAGTTTCGATTTTTCTATTTATTTATAAGGAGATGTAACTTATTTATTTTTGTCTATTTTTGTGTGTGCTATACCCGTATTATATTATAATCTTTGTATCAAGTTCATAAAATTTAATATTTTAAAAAAAAGAAAAATTTCAAATTTAAAGGAGTACAGCTTAAACTTAATAAATTAATGAATCGCGCAGTACTAAGAAAAGGTACGAAAGTTTCTAATAAAAACTACGTAATGTGTAATATAAAACTTTTCTTGTCGGAAGCAACGGAGGCACTTAGCTCTATAGATAAAGCCTCGAATGTTCGACGTGGAAGTCCTTTGAGAGCAGTGGAAAATGGATTTTCAAAGGAGTTAAAACTTCTGCTGCAGTCCTGAGCGACAAACTGCACAGTGATTGGACGAAAGATTGCAAACTGCCATTGCAGGTTCCACTAGAAGTAGAGTTTTTCCAATAAGATTATTGAATATCCGGAGTTTGCTCAACTCTCATTTTATCACCCGCTGAGAGGACGTTTATTTTTATATCGAAATGACCGCGATTTAAAAACTTCTGAAACGAGCTGGGAGAATTGGTTTTTTGTTTGTTTGGTTTGAGGGTTTATTAGAAATGAAAATGGAAACAACTGGCAAATTGCTTTAGCCAATGCGGGAATTTCGATAACTGCATTATCATTTTTTTTAATTATTTATTACTAGCGAGTACCCGGTATGCGCTGCAAAACTGGCCAAAGAAAAGAAGTGTTTGTGTTTAATTCTGTGTATTTCTTCGTTGATATAAGCTTATCATTATATATTTATTTTTTTATTGTGTTTATCTTAAAAATGGTACATATTAAAGTATTACTGATCTTCCATTAAAAGCATTTGCTTGTGGATGGAAGAAGAGTTTACTTTTATGTATACATTTAAACAGTCACGTTTTTCATATGTAAAATTAGTACAATTAATATAAACACATCGTAATCAAGACCCTTTAACTAAAAGACATCCATGTACTCCGTAAAAGTAAAAACAAGTATAATTTTTAGTGTTACATTCATGATTTCTTTAAAATGATTTTTGATAGAGTTTGATAATTGTATTTTGTCATTAATAATTCTGATTTCTATTGGTAGATTGTTAAAGAAGTATTTTCCTTGGTTTGTTAAATGATGTTGGGCAAAAGAAGTGTTTAGTTTCGGGCATACAAATACGAGTTTATGTTTGAGTCTGGTACGATTTTCAGTTATGAATGAGTGTTTTTCTTTTTCTTTTACAATTTGTAAGATTGAATTTTTCATAAATAGGTTTTTTAATGTTGGGAATTTAAATTCTTCAAATATGCGTTCAGTAGGGAAGTCTGGAGGTTTTTATAGGATAATTTTTATTATGAGTTTTTGAACAATTTCTACGTAAAATAGAATTTCTTGAAGATACCCTTAAAAATAACTGCCTCAACACAGGTTACCCTAGTGAGGCAGGTTATAAGAAATCTCAACTTATAACTACAAAATTTATATTTTAAAAATACCTTTAACCTACTGTTGATGGGAGGAAACGCAGAGGCCGACAATAATCATTCAATGTTTCCAAATTTGGGCGTGCGTTTAGCGTATTTCCCAAATATGCACTGTTGCGATCAATTCCTGTAGAATTGAAATACCGGTAGAACAAGGACAGCATTCCCACACAGAATAATTTATCAAATTAGGAATATCACTAAAGAATTAATGTAAATTTTTCGGGAATCTTTGAATAAGCTTAATTTTTAAATTTGAGTGCCAAATTATATGTATGAATGTATTCCACATTACTTTTATTATATCTTTAAATATAAAAATAAACTGTAGGTATCCTTGACACACACAAAGTAAGGTCGTAAACCAGATACATATTAAATTATTTAAGAGTAATAAAAATACCATCGTAAAGCTTGAAAGCTTGAAAGAATATGATTATAAATATTATATTATTTGATCCATTATACTCATTCGTTATTTTTATTACCTTCTTAGAACGAGAAACTTATTTTCAGAGTTAATGCCATATTTACTTTTTATTCGTACGAATGTAGAACAGTATTAATAAGGTAGCACATAAACATCTGCGTACGTGAAGTTCCAAACGAAGCTACCGTTATAATTCAGTTTCGAATTCAAGAATTCATCAAAAGATGTCGCCACTTCCGTTCCAGGTCGCGTGTGGGCGTGTCCCAAGCAAGTATAAGTACTACGAATTTGTGAATTTGTAGAATTTCTCCGGATATGAAAAGATTGACGGTTATACTCAGTTGTGAATAGTATCAAGCGACTATATGTTACATAAGACGTCATTGCCTGCCCCGGTTACTTTGTCCCGGTGACTAGCTATGACTTGATAACAGTGAATCCGAGGAACCGTTTATTTTTGCTTCGTTTGGTGATTTGTTGGTTTTCATTGGTTCGCTACGTTTGGTGATTTAGCAGGGGTGCCCGGGTTCATGGGGTGAGGTTAGGTCTAGGTCTTGGAGGTGGATGACCAGGACACACTAAACTCCAGATTCCTACCCACCCCTTAAACCCTTTTCCTTCCCAAAACTCTCTTCACCTTCCTTTCCTTAAAAAAAACCCTCCACACAGCATCCCCAAAGATGATATAGGCCCTGAGGGAAATTATTTTCCTCAGTGCCTCCTGTGTGGTGCTCATGTAAAAAAAAAATTGGAATCAGTTCCTACCGGATTTATAAAATGGTCACCAACACTAACTGGACGAATCCGAACCAAAAGCGCCCGCAGGAACTAGCAGCAAAAACCTGCGGAGCCATTATCTTTGGTTGTTTTTTTGTAAACTACACTGTAGTTTTTAAATATTTGTTCCTTGTTTTTTATTTAACGTATTTTGTCACAATTTTTTATTTATTTTTCATGTTCTAAATTGTGTCTCATGATGCAATTATACCATACACTTTTATGAAAAAGTCCTCCGGACTTAAAAACAATTAAATAAGTATCATTTCGAATAAAATGGCGCTGTCTACTATGCCCGAAACGCCAATGTATTATTCTTCAATTTAATATAACGGAACTATTACTACTCGACAACTCCTGTTTAAGTAATTGTCATCTGAAGACACACAAAATGAAGATAAATGAAAAACATATATATGACAACTGTCAAAATGACTATTGTGAGAGGTGGCTTATCTAAATCGAAATTTCATTTTTAGAACGAGATAGTTAGATATACATCACACACTCTTCCAATTTTCTCTTCCCCTTCGCAAAACAATATTCTTCCATTTTGTTAGTAATTGACCATTACCTTCGGTAAGAACATTTATTTGCGACCAGCTGAAGTCCCCGCCGGGGTTCCCGGCTTTACCCGGGCTTTACACAGTAATCTTTTCGCATTTTATTTATTTTTTAATCTTCAGTTAGCTCACATCGTTGTTCGTTCTAATAATTTGAGAAACTTATACAGTATGTTAAAGGACGTACTTGACTTATTTTCCAGTGATTTCTGACATTATTTAGAATAAAAAATGTAAATGAAATTTTTGTTTCCGGTGATTGTTTCGATGACTTTTTTTCAATTTTTTTGTCTTCAAAATCAAACAAAAAAAATTCTTCCACATGTCGTCACTGGTCACTCAGACAAGTAACAGCCTTACCCCGCCCTAACTTTCGACTAACTATTTTTTTATGTTTTTGTCGAAAAAATATCACAAGAAACCAAAATAATTTATTTTTGGGGTGTTGTGCTACCTCCTTCTTTAGCCAACGTTTTGGACAGCGTTCCAGTGCCCATCATCAGGGCAGATGAGCAAATGATATTGGTGAAAGTGGGTGCTTATGTATGTAAAAGCGATACCGTGCTGCCAGCTCCATTTCTCTACGAGCTGGTGTTAGAAAAAAAATTCAAAATGGTTTTTTTGCGTTTAGCTTTGGTGTAGCCGTCAATTACCGGGTATCAAGAACTATTGAGCTTAGCTCCGTCGTCTCTATTAATGTTAATGGGGTTAACAGAATGGACCGATTATAATGCATTTTTTTTGTTTGAAAGCTGACGTAATCGAGATGGTTCTTAGCTACAATTCATGAAAATTTGTTCAGGCCTTTCAAGTTTATCAGCTCTTTTTTAAGTGTCTAAAATGTTATCAACCTATATATATATATATATATATATATATATATATATATATATTTATACCCTCTCGTACTAAGTTGATCTTTCGTGACGGTAGACCAGTTTTTAGTTGATCCGTTTGCTCTTGTTGATCCAAACGGATAAGTTGATCTATTACCGAAGCTGGCATACATATGTGGATCCATATAGATCAACTTAAGTCATCGAGATTTTGCGGTAAGCCACACCCATTTTTCGGTGGCATATACATTTTACACGTTTTGTCTATGTTGATCTTATATAAATGACCAATCGGAGAGGGAAGCCTTCTGATTGGTCATAAAAAACATGTACCTATATGGAACATTACGGTTAATTCGTTGATCTGATATATATTGCGCGTTCTAGGGCTACCAAAGAGGTGTGAGATTATTACAGGGCTGCGACATACTATAAATTATGTATTATTATTATTTGACAATAAATATTTTCGGTAGTATGAAATGCGGCAAAAAAATTTACGGTGAGGGAAGAGACGAGGGAGGGGGAAGGCGGGAAAGGTGTAAGGGAATGGGGCGCACGGGAAAGGACATGCAGGGAGAAACAATTTGAGTGAGTGAGTGAATTATACCGCCGCCCCGGGAACCATTACCTGGATAACCAACACCTCTGCCATGGGTCACCCCAGAGGGGGGGTGGGTATGGGGAGAGGGATTGGGGGGGGGCATTGGGGAGGGGATTGGGGGGGGGGAATAAAAATGGCTTAAGTAAGGACTAATTGAAAAATTATAAATGAGGAATTCCAATTTGGGTATACAGGGTACCGCCACCCTGGGAACCATTGACTGTAAAACCAACACCGCTGCCATAGGTCACCCTAGGGGGAGGGAAGGGGGTAGCGGAGCAGTGGGTAGGGGGGGGGGTGAAGGGGGGGGGGTAAAGAAATGGCTTTAGTAAGGACTTATTGTATAATTGTAGACGAGTAATTGCGGGGGAGTAGGAAGGGCGGGGGGAGGATCAATTTGGGAATACGGGGAACCGCCTCCCCGGGAAACATTAACTGGATAACCAACACCTCTGTTATAGGTCACCTTAAGCGGATCGTTGTGTTTGGTGACTAAGTAGGGGGGCCCGGGTTCATGGGATGAGGTTTGTCTAGGTCTTGGCGGCGGATGCGTCTGGCCACCTGCTGCGTGGCGGGCCGGATCAAAAGAGCTTGGTTGAGAGAGGTATTTTAACCTTTCAAGCCTGACTCTCTCGACCCATCGAGTTGCAACTCTGGCCCTACGGCGCCAAACAGACTAAAATTTTGGATTCTTACTTAAGAGCACGGTCTGTACACGAATCAATGAAATAATCTCACAAAAAATTAAATGAAGATAATAATATTAATTGTTCCGAGCTGTGCAGCCTGCAAGAACTAATTGAGTAAGAACTAAATGAATAATTATAAGTGAGTAATTCCAATTTGGGAATACGGAGTACCGCCGCCCCGGCAACCATTAACTAGATAATCAACACCTTTGCCATAGGTCGCCTCAAGCGGTTCGTTACGTTTGGTGACTAAGCAGGGGTGCCCGGGTTCCTAGGGTGAGGTTTGTCCAGGTCTTGGCGGCGAATGCTTCTGCCTACCTGCTGCGTGGCGGGCCGGGTCAGGAGAGCTTGGTTGAGGGAGGCATTTTGACACTTTCGGCCGGACTCTAGCCCGGAAGCTACCGGGGTGTCGCCGCCGCGCGCAGGGCCTAGCAGCAAAAACCCACGGAGCGGGTTTTTAACTGCTATACGAATGTCGCGGATTAGATGGACATATGAATCCATCTTTCCCACTGCATTGCAAGGCGATTGGTTGAAAGAGGAATTTAAGAACCTGACTTCGAGTACATCTCAAGTACTATCATAATTAAATTTCACATCTCAAGTACCTACATCATAATTAAATTTTTATGTGAACTAGTGGTCACCCAATGGTCGAAATTCGAACATAATTAATTTAAAGTGTAATAAATAAATGTAAAAAAACATTACACATTAAATTAATTATGTTCGAATTTCGACCATTGGGCGACCACTAGTTCACAATAAAATTTAATTATGATGTAGGTACTAGAGATGTGAAATTTAATTATGATAGTACTTGAGATGTACTCGAAGTCGGGTTCTTAAATTCCTCTTTCAACCAATCGCCTTACAATGCAGAAGAAGATATGGATTCATATGTCCATCTAATCCACGACATTTGTATAGCAGTAAAAAACCCGCTCCGTGGGTTTTTGCTGCTAGGCCCTGCGCGTGGTGGCGACACCCCGGTAGCCTCTGGGGAGAGAGTCCGGCTGGAAAGGTCAAAATGCCTCCCTCAACCAAGCTCTCTTGATCCGGCCCGCCATGCAGCAGGTGGGCAGACGCATCCGCCGCCAAGACCTGTACAAACCTCACCCCATGAACCCGGGCACCCCTGCTAGTCACCAAACGTAACGAACCACTTTAGGTGACCTATGGCAGAGGTGTTGGTTATCCTTTAAATGATTCCCGGTGCGGCGGTACCCAAGCTCCCAAGCTAACTTGAAATGACCTAAGCCATTTTTGGTCCGAATAGCCATGTACTTCCCCACCGGCCTCTCTCCATCTCCTTCCGGGGGGGGGGGGGGGGGTAGACTGAATGCTGTAGAAATGATATCCCCGAGGCGTATGTGTGGTGAAACCATGTATGATCGTGTGAGAGATTATTTGATGATAGCCAACCTCCGAAAAGAAGATTTACCATAAGAAGAACATAATTGTATAAAGATTTGCAGCCTGCAGGGTGAAGATTTATTGATTATAGCCAACGTCCGATCAGAAAATAAAACAGAAGAAGAAGATAATAATAAGATTTGTTCCCGATACCCGGATTCATGGGTGAGGTTTGTCCGGGTCTTGGCGGCGGATGCGTCTGCCCACCAGCTGCATGGCAGGCCGGATCGGAAAAGAGTGGTTGAGGGAGTTCCTTTGACTTCTCTAGCCGTACTCTCTCGGAACATCGCAGTGGGAGGCATGAATTTATACGTCCGTCACTCCTGAACACACTGACCCCCAGATTCCTACCCATCCCTAATACCCTTTGCCTTCTCAGAACTTCCTTTACTTCCTTTTCTAAAAAAGACCCTCCACACAGCATCCCCAAAGATGACATAGGCCTTGAGGAGAATTATTTTCCTTGATATTTCATAATAAAATGTTTATATTATATTAAATATTTATACAATATATTATTAGATTTTAGTAAACCTATTTAAACTATTGTGTGAAATATTGAAACTAAAAACAAATCTGAATACCTTCTAAAGCAGCCAAAAAAAAAATAAGAAAGTGAAACTTGTGTTTCAACTTGTGTGTAAACAAACTTGTCACGACATAAGCAGACAACGATCACGTGAAACCAATCCAAATAACATTCAAAACGTCACAATGAACGCGTGATCGAAGAACGTTCTTCCCCGTTTGAAATTTTGAGAGTGCACTTGGTATCTATTTGACTTTATAGTAATATTTGCAGAAATATCACGAGTCCACCGAGAGAATTTAGAGATTTTAATTTTGGATATTACATTATTTGTGAGAATTTAATTGCGCATATTATAAATATTATATTTGTGTAATATTACTTCACATTACAGAGTTTTTTTTAATGTGACTACCGGACAAGAGCCTCAACTGCTCCCGCCTGGAGCCAGTGAGACTATGGCATCCCCAATTGGGTTATATTGTGAGGCTGGGGGGGGGGGGGGAAGGAGATGGAGAGAGGACGGTGAGAAAGTACCTGGCTATTCGGACCTAGTCACCAAAAAGGCTAAAGTCATTTCAAGTTAGCTTGGGAGTTTGGGTACCGCCGTCCCGAGAACCATTTATTTGATAACCAATACCTGTGCTTTAGACCACCTCAGGGGGGGGTTGGTAGAGATGAATAATTGTAAATGAGTAATTCCAATTTGGGTACACGTAATACGGGATACCGCCGCCCGGGGAACCGCGGCCCCGGGAATTCAATAACCAACACCTCTGCCATAGGTCACCCGGGCACACCTGCTTAGTCACCAAACGTAACGAACCGCTTGAGGTGACCTATGGCAGAGGTGTTGGCTTTGTCTTTAACTTTGGTTGGTTGTTCTTCTGTTTTTAACTTTTATGCGTCTAAAAAGCAAAATTCTTTTATTGCTCCATCAATCTAATATTTTTTAAAATTATGCATAAAAAACATTAAATCAAAAAAAAAACATTACACATTAAATTAATTATGATCGAATTTCGACCATTGGGCGACCACTATTTCACATTAAAATTTAATTATGATGTAGGTACTCGAGATGTGAAATTTAATTATGATAGTACTTGAGATGTACTCGAAGTCGGGTTCTTAAATTCCTCTTTCAACCAATCGCCTTGCAATGCAGTGGGAGAGATGGATTTATATGTTCATCTAGTCCTTGGACTTGTAAAATTTGTTCACTTTCATATTTTTCAATTTCGGAGTAAAACTATAGATTTGCATACAAATCAAATCCACACCGCCCACCCATCACAGATTTTTTTCCTTATATTTTATATATATATTTTAATTAATCGTAAATCGAACTTGCGACTTCTGAATTCTTAGTCAAGGAACATTAAGCAAGGCATTTTCGTAAAATAGTACAAATTTATCAAAAAAAAATTTACTTACTCACGCCATAATATGATCTTGCGACTTCTGAATTCTTAGCTGAGAAGTTGGTTATCCGATAAATGGTTCCCGGGGCGGCGGTACCCCGTATGACATTTACCCAAATTGAAATTACTCAAAATGCAAATCTATAGTTTAACTACGAAATTGAAAAATATGAAAGAGAACAAATTTTATTTCGGAGTAAAACTATAGATTTGCATACAAATCAAATCCACACCACCCGCCCATCACAGATTTTCTTCCTTATATTTTATGTATATTTTTTAATTAATCGTAAATCGAACTTGCGACTTCTGAATTCTTAGTCAAGGAAAGTTAAGCAACGCATTATCGAAAATAATACAAATTTATAAAAAAAAATTACTTGCGCAAGCTATAATTTGATCTTGCGACTTCTGAATTCTTAGCTGAGTAGTTGGTTATCCGATTAATGGTTCCCGGGGCTGCGGTATCTCGTATTACATATACCCAAATTGGAATTACGCAATATTCAAATCTATAGTTTTACTCCGAAATTGAAAAATATGAAAGTGAACAAATTTTATTTCGGAGTAAAACCATATATTTGCATACAAATCAAATCCACACCGCCCGCCCATCACAGATTTTCTTCCTTATATTTTATGTATATTTTTTAATTAATCGTTAATCGAACTTGTGACTTCTGAATTCTTAGTCAAGGATCGTAAAGCGACGCATTATCGAAAATAATACAAATTTTTCAAAAAAAAATTACTTGCGCACACCATAATTTGAACTTGCGACTTCTGAATTCTTAGTCAAGGATCGTTAAGAAACGCATTATCGTAAAATAATACAAATTTATCAAAAAAAAATTACTTGCGCACGCCATAATTTGAACTTGCGACTTCTGAATTCTTAGTCAAAGATCATTTAGCAACTTATTGTCGTAAAATAATACAAACTTATAAAAAAAAAAGTACTTACTCACGCCATAATTTGATCTTGCGACTTCTGAATTCTTAGCTGAGTAGTTGGTTATCCGATAAATGGTTCCCGGGGCGGCGGTACCCCGTATTACATAAACCCAAATCGGAATTGCTCAAAATGCAAATAAATAGTTTTACTCCGAAATTGAAAAATATGAAAGAGAACAAATTTTATTTCGGAGTAAAGCTATAGTTTTGCATACAAATCAAATCCACACCGCCCGCCCATCACAGATTTTCTTGCTAATACTTATGTTTATTTTTTAATTTATCGTAAATCGAACTTGCGACTTCTGAATTCTTAGTCAAGGAACGTTAAGCAACGCATTATCGAAAATAATACAAATTTATCAAAAAAAAATGACTTGCGCACACCATAATTTGAACTTGCGACTTCTGAATTCTTAGTCAAGGATTGTTAAGAAACGCATTATCGCAAAAATTATACAAATTTATCAAAAAAAAATTACTTGCGCACGCCATAATTTGAACTTGCGACTTCTGAATTCTTAGTCAAGGATCGTAAAGCAACTTATTGTCGTAAAATAATACAAACCTATAAAAAAATGTACTTACTCACGCCATAATTCGATCTTGCGACTTCTGAATTCTTAGCTGAGAAGTTGGTTATCCGATAAATGGTTCCCGGGGTGGCGGTACACAGTATGACATGTACCCAAATTGGAATTACTCAAAATGCAAATCTATAGTTTTACTCCGAAATTGAAAAATATGAAAGAGAACAAATTTTATTTCGGAGTAAAACTATAGATTTGCATACAAATCAAATCCATACCGCCCGCCCATCACAGATTTTCTTCCTTATACTTATGTATATTTTTTTAATTAACCGTAAATCGAACTTGCGACTTCTGAATTCTTAGTCAAGGAACGTTAAGCAACGCATTATCGAAAATTATACAAATTTATCAAAAAAAAATGACTTGCGCACACCAAAATTTGAACTTGCGACTTCTGAATTCTTAGTCAAGGACCGTTCAGAAACGCACTATCGTAAAATTATACAAATTTATCAAAAAAAAAAATTACTTGCGCACGCCATAATTTGAATTTGCGACTTCTGAATTCTTAGTCAAGGATCGTAAAGCGACGCATTATCGAAAATAATTCGACTTCTGAATTCTTAGTCAATGATCGTAAAGCAACTTGTTGTCGTAAAATAATACAAACTTATAAAAAAAAATGAACTTACTCACGCCATAATTTGATCTTGCGACTTCTGAATTCTTAGCTGAGTAGTTGGTTATCCGATAAATGGTTCCCGGGGCGGCGGCACACATACCCGCCCCAGAAATATTGAAAACCCCATTTGGGTGACGGGGCGAGAGAGTTCAACTGGAGATTTCAAAGTAAGGTCTCCCTCAATCAGTCTCTCCCGATCCGACCCGCCACGTTTGAACCCGGACACCAATCACTTGGGGTGACCTATGGCAGGTCTACTTCACCAAAAACGGCTAAAGTCATTTCAAGTTAGCTTGGGTTACCGCCGAGATATGGTAGCGGTAGAAGTGAAACCTTCAGAAAACTTAAGTAGACAATTTTCATCATTGAAATAATTTTTTAATCTTAAGATGCTGTTTCGGGGATCTTTTTAGAAAGGGAATAAGACGGTAGTTTTGTAAATTCTGGGACGCTGTCCCCCCCCCCTCGGGTGTCCTATGGCAGAGGTTGGTTTTCCACTAAATGGTTCCCGGGGCGGTTGTATAATTGATATGGCCTCCTTCATTCACTCATCACTCACTCAAATTGATTCTCCCTGCATGTCCTTTACCGTGCTTCCAGTTCTCTTCCACCTTCCCCGCCTTCCCCCTCCCTCGTCTCTTCCCTCTCCGTGAAATTTTTTGCCGCATTTCGTACTACCGAAAATATTTATTGTCAAATAATAATAATAGATAATTTAGAGTATGTAGCAGCCCTGCAATAATCTCACAACTCTGTGGCAGCCCTAGAACGCGCCATTATATATCGGATCAACACATCAACAGTAAAACTCCATATAGGTACATGTTTTTTATGACCAATCAGAAGGCTTCCTTCACAACCTCTCTGATTGGTCATTTAAATCGGATCAGCAAAAGAACTGTAAAACGACATATAGGTACATAAGTTATACGATTATGTAGATCAACCAAGTATGTTGATTCACAAGCGACAGATCAACATAGCATGTTAATTTGCAAGCGATTCCCATACAAATTTTGAAAATTTTATGAAAAGTACATCAAATATTTTTACTTGCAAACTGGCAACCTTGGTAACTAATGTAATAATGTTGCCAAATCATACAGATGTATTCCATCATAGCCAAGTTATATGGTGTTAAAGGTGGATCAACTTGGCTTATAACTTCTTACTGGATCAACACATTACGGGAAGAGGCCAATATATATATATATATATATATTGGCCTCTTCCCGTAGTGTGTTGATCCAGTAAGAAGTTATAAGCCAAGTTGATCCACCTTTAACACCCTATAACTTGGCTGTGATGGAATACATCTGTATGATTTTGCAACATTATTACATTAGTTACCAAGGTTGCCATTTTGCAAGAAAAAATATTTGATGTACTTATCATAAAATTTTAAAAATTTGTATGGGAATCGCTTGCAAATTAACATGCTTTGTTGATCTGTCGCTTGTAAATCACCATACTTCGTTGATCCACATAATCGTATAACTTATGTACCTATATGTCGTTTTACAGTTCTTTTGCTGATCCGATTTAAATGACCAATCAGAGAGGTTGTGAAGGAAGCCTTCTGATTGGTCATAAAAAACATGTACCTATATGGAGTTTTACTGTTAATTGGTTGATCTGATATATAATGGCGCATTCTAGGGCTGCCACAGAGTTGTGACATTATTCCAGGGCTGCTACATACTCTAAATTATGTATTATTATTATTTGACAATAAATATTTTCGATAATACGAAATGCGGCAAAAAAATTCACGGAGAGGGAAGAGACGAGGGAGGGGGAATGCGGGGAAGGTGGAAGGGAACGGAGCGCACAGGAAAGGAAATGCAGGGAGAATCAATTTGAGCGAGTGAGTGAGTCAGTGAATGAAGGCGCCGATACCAATTATTCCGCCGCCCCGCGAACCATTTATCGTATAACCGACACCTCTGCTAAAAAGTTAATAACTAAATAAAATGTTTCCATGACAGTCGATCCGGCAACAATTGCCCTCCCCCCCAACAGTTAGCCCGCTGACAGTTTATCCCCTGACATTTGATCCCCCGACATTTGATCCCCCGACAGTTGATCCCCTGACAGTTGATCTGACGGACGGTTGATACCTCGGACAATTGATCCCCTGGCAGTTTACCCCCCGACAGTTGATCCCCCGACAGTTAACCCCCCCCTGACTGTTGATCCCCCACACCCCCCGACAGTTGATCCCCCGACAGTTGACCCCCCCCGACAGTTGATCCCTCGGACTCGGAGGGATCAACTATCGGCGGACCAATTGTCGGAGGATAAATTGTCGCCGGACCAACCGTCGTGAAACCGCTTTTTTCAATGACACTGAATGTATAGAACACAGTAAACCACATTTTAAAAAACATTTTTTGTTCTTAAAGAAAAAAATTACATAAATTGAAATTAATTACATAAATATCAAATCGAAGTGGGCGATATAAATGTAAGACAATTTTGAAACAATAATTTTACAAACTTAAAAGTCATAATATATTAGTTTAATATAACGAAAATCTATAAATATAAACATTTTGGTTCCGTATGTTTGCGTTCGCTAATCTTGGAAAGTAATAAATGGATTTACTCAAAATTTCTACAGAACATTAAATTTTAGCAGAAGAGTGTTTCTATGTACACTGGTGAGCTCTGGTTTTATGAAATTACTATAAAAACATAGTAAGTGGTGCACAAGTTGTTTGGAAAAGTGAGTGTATATCATGTATTTTAGCGGCAAGGAGGGTAGGCGGGAGGGGGAGGGGAATCCGGGACTGGCGGACGGGAATGAAGGGGGAAAGATTCGCGGGAGAAAGGGTCGAAGGAGGGGGGAAGTCGGGAAAGTGGACAACGGAGGGGGGGGGGGTCGCGGACGGAGCGAAGTGGAAAAGGGGAGTGTGAAAAGCGAAGAAGGTGGAGGGGGATCGCAAGAGGGGAAGAGGAGGGGGGGTAGGGGAACGGGGGCGAATTGAAAAAAACACTCAGGGAGAAACAATATCTTTATTTAAGTGGTATTGCAACGCATGCCGGGTTCAACTAAGAACGGGGACGCAAGCGAATGGACGTGCAGGGAGAAACAATTCATTTCTTTGAATGGCATTGCAACGCTTGCCGGGAACCAGCTAGTATTTTTAACAAAATAATGCCTTAAAAATATGTTAGCCATATTTATTTATTTACACATATTCGGCATAACACGTGCGGTTAACATAATTAACATAACATTTAAATACCTAGTAACTAACCTAATAATTTTGATAATTTTTTATCAATTATTTTTATACGAAAAGACCAAAAATGAGGTGACAGTAACGTTAACAATACATTTGTCTAAGAAAATATGTATGTGTTTATTTTTTTTCATTATTTGTAATTTTAGTTAGAAAAAGCGTAAGGTGAGCTATTTTTTAAACTTTTTTATGTTTGCATGACAAATTTTTATATTTAAAAAATTATATGTTTATTTTTAACTAAAAAATTTGAAAGCGTGTTTCATGACCTTTCAAAAACAGTTTTTAGTTTTGGGATATGTTCAGAAATATTCCATTTATTTGCATTTCATTGTAAAGCGGAAAGATTTTGACCATCTGAAAAATACGCCAAAATTTTGAAGGGTTTAATAGGTTACCTTAGGTTAGGGTTATCGGCTACCATCGCGTCATCACGTGTCGATCACGTGATGACGCGATGACACAGATCGTTTGTTTACATCCGCTCCAACAAAGAACCGACATGTTTTACCTTGCCTTGCCGATATTTCGTCGCCTCATTTGAATAGGGTTCTAACTGACATTTTTTTCAAAAATGACCTTTGATTGCCAAAGCATTTTTTTTGCTCATTTCTATACCCAAAATAATTTTCAGAACCATCCGTGTTGTATTTTCGTTGATATGTGTATGACGAAGTTCTAACATCAAGCATTTTCAATAATAATTCATTTTACATTCTCACTACACTTACACTCTCTATTTTTCTTGTATCTGACAGTTGATCTTAATTAAGAGGCGCATTATGGTTCGTCACTTTATTTGGATAGGGTTCTAACTGTGTCTTCTCTATCATTTTCTAAGGTTTCTAAGTTTCCAAAGACGAATTTTCGTAATCTATTTAACAATTTTAGTTAAAGTATTTTAGTTTATCGTATTTAGATGGAAAATATTTAAATAGGACGTAGCTTGGAATTGCATTAGTGAAATGTAATTAGAACCTTGTGCAATGTATTATTATGCCTTAGCTGGTTGTACAGGGTTTTATTTGCATGTTTAGGTATGTTCTAAAAGGGTAAATATACGTCATATTTAAATACTTTCCTTCAAAATATGTTCAATTAAAATACGTTAAACAAATTTCAACTTCAAAATCAGAAATTGGTAAATAGATTATGAGAAATCGTCTTTGCAAACTTTGACACCTCATATCTCAGAACAAGGTGAAGTGAAGTTAGAACCCTATCAAAAGTTGCGTTCTTTTTTGAGTGTATTTCTAGTAATAATTTATACTAGTAATAAGTTATTTTGTTTAAGTACAAAATGTAATTAATAATTAATAAATACATAATTAAATAAATCCTTCGGTACCGGTAGAAGTGAAACCTTCAGAAAACGTAAGTAGACAATTTTCATTAGTGAAATATATTTTTTATTATTTAATATTAAGAAAAGAGAAATGCGATATTAATTCTTTTAATGCAGATCGATAACTTAATAGTTTTTCTAGGATAACCCAAATTATTGAGTATTTGCTTTACAAAACACATTAAATACAGCGTAAAACTTTCGATAGTAAAAGTTCACATTTTTTAAGTGAAAATTTCTTTAGCACCGTTGTGATTTGAAACTCAATGAAACGAAAAATAGCGAAAAAGAGACAAAAACATCCATTAATAAGAGTTACCTTGCGAGAGAATAAGATAGTATATTCGGTCTCCTCTTTGTGACGGCTCTACACAAGGAAACATGTAGAAACATGTCCGAGTCCAACTACAAGAAAGCGGAGTATTTCTAGTATTAATTTATTCTAGTACTAAGTTATTTTATTTAAGTACAATAAGTAATTAATAATGAATAAATACATAATTAAATAAATCCTTCGGTACCGGTAGAAGTGAAACCTTCAGAAAACTTAAGTAGACAATTTTCATTAGTGAAATATATATTTTTTTATTTAATATTAAGAAAAGAGAAATGCGATATTAATTCTTTTAATGCAGATCGATAACTTAATAGTTTTTCTAGGATAACCCAAATTATTGAGTATTTGCTAAAAAAAACAACTTATATACAGCGTAAAACTCTCGTTAGTAAAATTATACTTTTGGAAGATTTTTTTATTGATTCGTGTACAAACCGTGCTCTAAAGAAAGAATCCAAAATTTCAGTGTGTTTGGTGCCATAGGGCTAGAGTTGTGACCGATTCCAAGTGTAAAACGTGCACAGAAAAACGATGATTTTTCTAACAACTATATATTTGGAAGATTTTTTGATTGATTATTGTACAAACCGTGCTTTAAAGTAAGAATTCAAAATTTCAATCTGTTTGGTGCCATAGGGCTAGAGTTGTGACCGATTCCAAGTGTAAAACGTGCCCTGAAAAACGATGAGTTTTCTAACAACTATACTTTTGGAAGATTTTTTGATTGATTCTTGTACAGACCGTGCTTTATAGTAAGAATCCAAAATTTCAATCTGTTTGGTGCCATAGGGCCAAAGTCGTGACCGATCGCAAGTGTAAAAACTAATACATACGAACGATGAGATATTTTTGGAAGATTTTTTTTTGATTGATTCTTGTACAGATTGTGCTTTTAAGTAAGAATACAAAATAATCGTCCTGTTTGGTGCCATAGGGCCAAAGTTGTGAGCGATCGCAAGTGTAAAAACAAATATCTCCAAACGATAAGTTTTCTTAAAACTATACTTTTGGAAGATTTTTGGTTGATTCTTGTACGGACCAAGCTTTTAGGTAAGAATCCAAAATTTCAGTCTGTATGGTGGATGATGGCCCAAATTATTGAGTATTTGCTAAAAAAAAAACAACTTATATACAGCGTAAAACTGTCGTTAGTAAAATTATACTTTTGGAAGATTTTTTGATTGATTCTTGTACAGACCGTGCTTTATAGTAAGAATCCAAAA
This sequence comes from Glyphotaelius pellucidus, assembly GCA_936435175.1. Taxonomy (NCBI): domain Eukaryota; kingdom Metazoa; phylum Arthropoda; class Insecta; order Trichoptera; family Limnephilidae; genus Glyphotaelius; species Glyphotaelius pellucidus. The sequence continues at coordinate 16,850,706 of OW386558.1, read as the reverse complement.
TTTCAGTCTGTTTGGTGGATGATGGCCCAAATTATTGAGTATTTGCTAAAAAAAAACTAATATATACAGCGTAAAACTCTCGTTACTAAAATTATACTTTTGGAAGATTTTTTTATTGATTCGTGTACAAATCGTGCTCTGAAGTAAGAATCCAAAATTTCAGTGTGTTTGGTGCCATAGGGCTAGAGTTGTGACCGATTCCAAGTGTAAAACGTGCCCTAAAAAACGATGAGTTTTCTAACAACTATACTTTTGGAAGATTTTTTCATTGATTCTTGTACAGACCGTGCTTTTAAGTAAGAATCCAAAATTTCAGTCTGTTTGGTGGATGATGGCCCAAATTATTGAGTATTTGCTAAAAAAAAACTAATATATACAGCGTAAAACTCTCGTTAGTAAAATTATACTTTTGGAAGATTTTTTTATTGATTCGTGTACAAATCGCGCTCTGAAGTAAGAATCCAAAATTTCAGTGTGTTTGGTGCCATAGGGCTAGAGTTGTGACCGATTCCAAGTGTAAAACGTGCCCTGAAAAACGATGAGTTTTCTAACAACTATACTTTTGGAAGATTTTTTCATTGATTCTTGTACGGACCGTGCTTTTAAGTAAGAATCCAAAATTTCAGTCTGTTTGGTGGATGATGGCCCAAATTATTGAGTATTTGCTAAAAAAAAAACTAATATATACAGCGTAAAACTCTCGTTAGTAAAATTATACTTTTGGAAGATTTTTTTATTGATTCGTGTACAAATCGTGCTCTGAAGTAAGAATCCAAAATTTCAGTGTGTTTGGTGCCATAGGGCTAGAGTTGTGACCGATTCCAAGTGTAAAACGTGCCCTGAAAAACGATGAGTTTTCTAACAACTATACTTTTGGAAGATTTTTTCATTGATTCTTGTACGGACCGTGCTTTTAAGTAAGAATCCAAAATTTCAGTCTGTTTGGTGGATGATGGCCCAAATTATTGAGTATTTGCTAAAAAAAAACTAATATATACAGCGTAAAACTCTCGTTAGTAAAATTATACTTTTGGAAGATTTTTTGATTGATTCTTGTACAGACCGTGCTTTTAAGTAAGAATTCAAAATTTCAATCTGTTTGGTGCCATAGGGCCAAAGTTGTGGCCGATCGCAAGTGTAAAAACTTATACCTACGAACGATGAGATACTTTTGGAAGATTTTTTTTGATTGATTCTTGTACAGACCGTGCTTTTAAGTAAGAATCCAAAATTTCAGTCTGTTTGGTGGATGATGGCCCAAATTATTGAGTATTTGCTAAAAAAAAACTAATATATACAGCGTAAAACTCTCGTTAGTAAAATTATACTTTTGGAAGATTTTTTTATTGATTCGTGTACAAATCGTGCTCTGAAGTAAGAATCCAAAATTTCAGTGTGTTTGGTGCCATAGGGCTAGAGTTGTGACCGATTCCAAGTGTAAAACGTGCCCTGAAAAACGATGAGTTTTCTAACAACTATACTTTTGGAAGATTTTTTCATTGATTCTTGTACGGACCGTGCTTTTAAGTAAGAATCCAAAATTTCAGTCTGTTTGGTGGATGATGGCCCAAATTATTGAGTATTTGCTAAAAAAAAAACTAATATATACAGCGTAAAACTCTCGTTAGTAAAATTATACTTTTGGAAGATTTTTTGATTGATTCTTGTACAGACCGTGCTTTTAAGTAAGAATTCAAAATTTCAATCTGTTTGGTGCCATAGGGCCAAAGTTGTGGCCGATCGCAAGTGTAAAAACTTATACCTACGAACGATGAGATACTTTTGGAAGATTTTTTTTGATTGATTCTTGTACAGACCGTGCTTTTAAGTAAGAATCCAAAATTTCAGTCTGTTTGGTGGATGATGGCCCAAATTATTGAGTATTTGCTAAAAAAAAACTAATATATACAGCGTAAAACTCTCGTTAGTAAAATTATACTTTTGGAAGATTTTTTTATTGATTCGTGTACAAATCGTGCTCTGAAGTAAGAATCCAAAATTTCAGTGTGTTTGGTGCCATAGGGCTAGAGTTGTGACCGATTCCAAGTGTAAAACGTGCCCTGAAAAACGATGAGTTTTCTAACAACTATACTTTTGGAAGATTTTTTCATTGATTCTTGTACGGACCGTGCTTTTAAGTAAGAATCCAAAATTTCAGTCTGTTTGGTGGATGATGGCCCAAATTATTGAGTATTTGCTAAAAAAAAAACTAATATATACAGCGTAAAACTCTCGTTAGTAAAATTATACTTTTGGAAGATTTTTTGATTGATTCTTGTACAGACCGTGCTTTTAAGTAAGAATTCAAAATTTCAATCTGTTTGGTGCCATAGGGCCAAAGTTGTGGCCGATCGCAAGTGTAAAAACTTATACCTACGAACGATGAGATACTTTTGGAAGATTTTTTTTGATTGATTCTTGTACAGACCGTGCTTTTAAGTAAGAATCCAAAATTTCAGTCTGTTTGGTGGATGATGGCCCAAATTATTGAGTATTTGCTAAAAAAAAATTAATATATACAGCGTAAAACTCTCGTTAGTAAAATTATACTTTTGGAAGATTTTTTTATTGATTCGTGTACAAATCGTGCTCTGAAGTAAGAATCCAAAATTTCAGTGTGTTTGGTGCCATAGGGCTAGAGTTGTGACCGATTCCAAGTGTAAAACGTGCCCTGAAAAACGATGAGTTTTCTAACAACTATACTTTTGGAAGATTTTTTCATTGATTCTTGTACGGACCGTGCTTTTAAGTAAGAATCCAAAATTTCAGTCTGTTTGGTGGATGATGGCCCAAATTATTGAGTATTTGCTAAAAAAAAAACTAATATATACAGCGTAAAACTCTCGTTAGTAAAATTATACTTTTGGAAGATTTTTTTATTGATTCGTGTACAAATCGTGCTCTGAAGTAAGAATCCAAAATTTCAGTGTGTTTGGTGCCATAGGGCTAGAGTTGTGACCGATTCCAAGTGTAAAACGTGCCCTGAAAAACGATGAGTTTTCTAACAACTATACTTTTGGAAGATTTTTTTATTGATTCTTGTACGGACCGTGCTTTTAAGTAAGAATCCAAAATTTCAGTCTGTTTGGTGGATGATGGCCCAAATTATTGAGTATTTGCTAAAAAAAAAACTAATATATACAGCGTAAAACTCCCGTTAGTAAAATTATACTTTTGGAAGATTTTTTGATTGATTCTTGTACAGACCGTGCTTTTAAGTAAGAATTCAAAATTTCAATCTGTTTCGTGCCATAGGGCCAAAGTTGTGGCCGATCGCAAGTGTAAAAACTTATACCTACGAACGATGAGATACTTTTGGAAGATTTTTTTTGATTGATTCTTGTACAGACCGTGCTTTTATGTAAGAATCCAAAATTTCAGTCTGTTTGGTGCCATAGGGTCAGAGTTGCAAGTCGATGGGTCGAGAGAGTCAGGCTCAAAAGGTTAAAATGCCTCCCTCAACCAAACGTTTTTGACCCGGTCCGCCACGTCGCAGGTAGCCAGACGCATCCGCCGCCAAGACCTGGACAAACTTCACCCCATGAACCCGGGCACCCCTGCTTAGTCACCAAACGCAACGATCTTCTTGAGGTGACCTATGGCAGAGGTGTTGGTTAACCAGTTAATGGATCCCGGGGAGGCGGGTACTCCGTATTCTAAGATTGATACCCCCCCCGCCCTTCCCAGTCCCCTGCAATAATACAATTATTCCTTACTTAAGTCATTTCTTCACCCCCCCCTACCCCCTCCCTACCGCCACCCCCTAACCCCCTCCCCCACCACCCATCCCCGCCCTTCCCACTCCCATGGAATTACTCGTCTACAATTATACAATTAGTCCTTACTAAAGCTATTTCTTCACCCCCCCCTACACCCCCTTCACTCCTCCCTACACTCCCTCCATACCCCCCCTACCCCCCCCCTGCGGCGGTATAATTCATTCACTCAATCACTCAAATTAATTCTCCCTGCATGTCCTTTCCCGTGCGCCCCGTTCCCTTACACCTTTCCCGCCTTCCCCCTCCCTCGTCTTTTTCCTCTCCGTAAAATTTTTGCCGCATTTCGTAATACCGAAAATATTTATTGTCAAATAATAATAATACATAATTTAGAGTATGTGGCAGCCCTGCAATAATCTCACAACTCTGTCGTAGCCCTGGAACGCGCAATATATACTAGATCAACGAATTAACAGTAATGTTCCATATAGGTACATGTTTTTTATGACCAATCAGAATGCTTCCATCTCTGATTGGTCATTATATAAGATCAACATAGACAAAACGTGTAAAATGTATATGCCATCGAAAAATGGGCGTGGCTTACAGCAAAATCTCGATGACTTAAGTTGATCCATAAGGATCCACATATGTATGCCAGCTTCGGTAATAGATCAACTTATCCGCTTGGATCAACAAGAGCAAACGGATCAACTAAAAACTGGTCTACCGTCACGAAAGATCAACTTAGTACGAGAGGGTATAAATATATATATATATATATATATTGGCCTCTTTCCGTAGTGTGTTGATCCAGTAAGAAGTTATAAGCCAAGTTGATCCACCTTTAACACCCTATAACTTGGCTGTGATGGAATACATCTGTATGATTTTGCAACATTATTACATTAGTTACCAAGGTTGCCATTTTGCAAGAAAAAATATTTGATGTACTTATCATAAAATTTTAAAAATTTGTATGGGAATCGCTTGCAAATTAACATGCTTTGTTGATCTGTCGCTTGTAAATCACCATACTTCGTTGATCCACATAATCGTATAACTTATGTACCTATATGTCGTTTTACAGTTCTTTTGCTGATCCGATTTAAATGACCAATCAGAGAGGTTGTGAAGGAAGCCTTCTGATTGGTCATAAAAAACATGTACCTATATGGAGTTTTACTGTTAATTGGTTGATCTGATATATAATGGCGCATTCTAGGGCTGCCACAGAGTTGTGACATTATTCCAGGGCTGCTACATACTCTAAATTATGTATTATTATTATTTGACAATAAATATTTTCGATAATACGAAATGCGGCAAAAAAATTCACGGAGAGGGAAGAGACGAGGGAGGGGGAATGCGGGGAAGGTGGAAGGGAACGGAGCGCACAGGAAAGGAAATGCAGGGAGAATCAATTTGAGCGAGTGAGTGCGTCAGTGAATGAAGGCGCCGATACCAATTATTCCGCCGCCCCGGGAACCATTTATCGTATAACCGACACCTCTGCTAAAAAGTTAATAACTAAATAAAATGTTTCCATGACAGTCGATCCGGCAACAATTGCCCTCCCCCCCAACAGTTAGCCCGCTGACAGTTTATCCCCTGACATTTGATCCCCCGACATTTGATCCCCCGACAGTTGATCCCCTGACAGTTGATCTGACGGACGGTTGATACCTCGGACAATTGATCCCCTGGCAGTTTACCCCCCGACAGTTGATCCCCCGACAGTTAACCCCCCCCTGACTGTTGACCCCCCACACCGACTGTTGACCCCCCCCCCGACAGTTGATCCCCCGACAGTTGACCCCCCCCGACAGTTGATCCCTCGGACTCGGAGGGATCAACTATCGGCGGACCGATTGTCGGAGGATAAATTGTCGCCGGACCAACCGTCGTGAAACCGCTTTTTTCAATGACACTGAATGTATAGAACACAGTAAACCACATTTTAAAAAACATTTTTTGTTCTTAAAGAAAAAAATTACACAAATTGAAATTAATTACATAAATATCAAATCGAAGTGGGCGATATAAATGTAAGACAATTTTGAAACAATAATTTTACAAACTTAAAAGTCATAATATATTAGTTTAATATAACGAAAATCTATAAATATAAACATTTTGGTTCCGTATGTTTGCGTTCGCTAATCTTGGAAAGTAATAAATGGATTTACTCAAAATTTCTACAGAACATTAAATTTTAGCAGAAGAGTGTTTCTATGTACACTGGTGAGCTCTGGTTTTATGAAATTACTATAAAAACATAGTAAGTGGTGCACAAGTTGTTTGGAAAAGTGAGTGTATATCATGTATTTTAGCGGCAAGGAGGGTAGGCGGGAGGGGGAGGGGAATCCGGGACTGGCG